>OZ038528.1:2362500-4762500 GCA_964036665.1 Gordius sp. MW1
ATATTTTGTATTTAGCGTGTTAACTCTTCCTACAAGTTCGTGAATTATTTCCCATAGAACAATTATATTTTAATCGCTCAATATATGATCGAGGCATAACGATGAGCATGCACATCACTTATAGTATTGTATTTTCTAGAAATAATGTATATAGCAAAACAACGTTTGCCGGGTCAGCTAGTTCTATATATATATAGAGAGAAGCACATTTTTTTGCAACTATTATGACTTTTCTCCAGCTGTCCATTTCGCCAGGTGGGCTGGATTCAAAAAATTGTTTAAAATCATTAATTGTATTTTCCTCAGGGTTTGACTTTTTCCTTTCCTCACATACATTAAGGTGCGTTTATAGATTCTCATGTCTCCTACTAAATATAATTGTCACATGATAATAAAATAATTGAAATATTGTTTAGAGGAAAAAATATTTGGAGAAATTTAATAAAAAATAAATTTTTTAGTAACTAATTTTTTAGATTAGAAAAATAGTAAGTTTAGGGGCCTTTTACCTGACTAGTTTAAAAAAAGTGTTTTAAATTTTGACTTGGCCACCGTTTGAAAATAATCTAAGTTACAAATATTAATTAAAAAGCAAATGATAGGAATTTTGTACCTTTTCCTTCGCCATTTTGACGGATAGGTCAAAATCGCTAATTAATTTGGGACAATTTGTTGAGGTAGTAAAATCATAAGTCCAAATTTTAATAATTAGGATTAGATACCAATTCATAAACACCACTTACTGAGTCCCTAAGTCGGTGTGCGAGTGGAGGGTTGGCGTGAGGTCAAAACTTGCTTTTAAAACTCACTCAAACATGATAGTTTTAATTGAAATTTTACAATAGAAAGTTAGGTCGCCCTCCAAAAACGACACGCACTGCATATCCCGCCCATGCAATGTGAAAAATACACTTGGGTAACCGCTTGACTCAACAAAGGCGGTTAAGGTACTTAGTTGCGGATAAAATGCGGATAACGTGCTGGAATGTGGGCAAAGGGCATAGGTTGCACAAATGCTAATAATAAGAAAGATATTGCCTGTCTACAAGGACCAGGTTAGTGATGTTATAAAGGGCGCGCCATTTTAACGCGCCTTAATAAGAAGAAAGAGACTAAGAAGCCACACCCTTATAAAGGTCCATCGTAAGACGCGCTTGCCTAGTGTAAGGTCCCTTTATTTTACTAATTCTTTCCCCCATGGTCCTAAATTGTAAAAAATAGAACCGCCACATGTGCTATTACATTTAGTTACATTAACCATGACAATAAGGCATGAGGGGTAGGACACATCGTGTTGATGATGATGACAATAACAACTAGCTAATTACACCCCCTTAGCATATATCTAATTTTTTTTTTTTTTTTTTTTTTTAAAAGTTTATTTGTTAAAAATCCACTGACAGTAATATAATTTAAATACATGAAATATAAAAGGCCAAATGCGCCGAATAAAATAATACACTATTCGGATATATCATCATCGAGGGGATCTTCCAAAATTGGCCAAGAATCCGCGAACCGGGTCTCTATGAAAAAATAATAGACTAGCTAGTGGTCGGTATCAACACACCCACACTGAATGTCTTCACCAGAAAAGGAGACAAACAGTGTGGGTGTGTCTCTTTTTCTTAGGACTACAATACCCCCTCAGCACACCCTAGGGCGCGCTATCTAGCGCGCCCGTCACAACACTAGACCAAGTGGGGCGCAAAAGCCCGGGAGTTGGGAGAGGATTACAGGTTATTCTACAATGGGTCACTAAATCGTAGAAACGGGGTCGGTATCGTTCTAAGCGAGTCGTTCAGGATAAGGTGATTGAAGTTAAGCGTTGTTCAGACAGGTTAATGTGAGTGACGATTGCAGATCAAGGGATCCACCTAAACGTTATGTGTGCGTATGCCCTACAAATTGGGTGTATGGAATCAGACAAAATACATAATTTTTAATTCATTGATAAAAAAATACAAGAAATAAGACAGGGTAAAAAGTTAAATATTGGGGCGGACTTCAACTACCACGTAGAGAAAGATCGCCTCGGGTATTAACAAAATCGTGGAAGCTATGGGTATGGCCTGAAAAACAAGGAAGGGAAAAAACTCCTCCACGTAAATCAAGCATATGCATGGTCATATGATCATTTTGTAACTTATAGACGTAAAAAGCATTTTAGTTAAATTAACTATCTGCGCATACGGTTCAAGTTTTTATGGAAGGTCATAAAATGTAGTACCGGAAAATTATTAGGCAAAATAGATCACTTGGATTTCATTTTGAAAGAAAGATATGGAAAATCAACCTCGAATTAGGTAGGAAAGGGTAAAGGATACGTCGACATAAAAAACATTAGAAATCCTCCACAATTTTAAATGCTAGAAAGTTAGAAGACGCTAACTGTGGACATAAAGCAAACAGCGATTCAGGTTCTAGAGGCAAGAGGAGGCAAAATAGGAAATTCTGGTGGTAAAATCAATCGGTCAAGAATTCCATCGAAAAAGAAAATTCTATATAGACGGTGGCATAAATTGAAAGAGTCGGGGGATTATTAAAAATATAGGGAGTCAAAGACAGCCACGAAGATGGCCATTGCATTAGCAAAGAATGTTGCATATGTTGCGTCAATTACTATTTTGCTCGCGGCATATTACTTATGTCTTGAAACTTAATTGATTCATTTACATTACCTTACTACTTCGCGACGTTAATTGACCAATCACATATACCTCGCGGATTCACCACTAAATGTAATTGATTTATTCAATTAATTCGCGATTATATAAAGGCGTTTAAAACACTTCTTCACCACTTACTTTTCTCGTTGGCCAAGAAAAGTCGCGATGTCGAAGTCCTTAAATAGTTCAAACGAGAAGGGTCAATTCAACCATAATGGGGTGATGGAAGGGTGGAAAGGAGAATCCATAGAACTTATAAATATTTAAAATGACAAAGATTCCATTCCCGATATTGAGCCTAACATAAGTATGATCAGACTCTTTCAATAGTAGTGATGCTGTAAACCGAGAAAAATTTCGATTCTTCTAGTCTGGTTTCGAAAAACCGAGACAAGACGAGAATTTTAACCTCGAGACGAGACGAGAATTTATTCGAGATCGGCTTAAATTTTCATTACCGTCCATCAATCATATATTACTGGGTGATTTGATTTATATTAAAAATTTGTATTTATATTAAGGATTAGAACGTTAAATGTAAAATGATAAAATTGAGATTCCTTTACTATTGGATATTTTACACACCTAAGTTTATTTAATATTGAATTGCGTACAATTTAAATACTAGTAATTATAGCATGTTTAAAAATTTAAGTGCCCTCAGGGCTTGTAAATTTTTCCCTTCTGCTTCTTTATGAGTTATTTGGTCCCTCAGTCGTGGGAGTTTGCTTTAATAAATTTTTTCCATCTTGACCGGGTGAGTGTCATGTCTTGATTAAAATAGTAGTACCATCTTTATATATGGCTGTCGTGTTTTAGTATTTCTTCATTTTGTCCCTTGATTAGCCGGCATACGTATTTAAAATTTCGAACCCTTGACTTTGCGATTTTGATGCTCAATCTTTCTCGTTTCTTTGAACTTAGTTTTTTATTTGTATATTCGTACACCTTGAATTTAGCTTTATATACGTATATTAGCCAAGCTATTTGGTAAGCTTTCTTATCTTTATTATCCTTGCTTTTATACAAAATTTTGTATAATCGCTTCTTTTCCTTGATAAATTTTGTTTTTCATTCGACCAGCATGACTCCTTGAAAATTCTCTTAGTGGGCTTTCTTTCACCTAATATTGATCGTTCCGTTTTCCGCATTATACAGACTATACCATTCCACTGATCCTCCCTCACAAGATGTATTTTTCTTAAATTCAACATGTCTCGTTCTTCCCAAAATTGGTGAGAATTATCCTTCAGTTCCCTTTATTTTATTTTGGCCGCCACTCTGTGTACCTTTTGCCATTGAGGCCCTAATTTTGAGAAAAAATGCTTTATTATAAAAAAATAATAAATATATAATGACCATAAATAAAAAGTATACAAGAACGAAAATATTTATGAATGAAATGATTAAAAGGCATTATCAGTTTATTCGTCTTCTTTAAGAAGGGGCATTAAATCCATCATGGAATAAAAAATAGCTAGCGATGGCAATGGCGATTGACTGTCTTAGTAAAAAACTGTTCGAAATTTTTGAAGGAGGTAAGCGTTTATTAAGTTCTTTAAAAGAATTTAAAGCGCTCTTTCCAAACGTCTCTGAGCATGACGAAACGATAGGAATAAAAGGAGGATCCTTATAAAGCTAATTATTTTAGGGATTTACGATGCTCTGCCGATCCTAGGGGAACGTGAGTATCGTTAGAGGGTGCAAACAGATCAATACAGGTGTAGTCCCATTTAAAAAAGGCCTTTGTTCCATGGAACAAGTGACGTACTCAGGACGCCTTCGCCCTTCAAGAGAGGGATCTCATGGTAGATGGAGGGAACTTTTGCCCGTTTGAGAGCAGCTACAATGTGTTTATTTTTTGGTGCATACTAAACCTGCTTTTGTCAAATTAACAATGCAGAGGGTGACGCACCTCCTCCTTCACGAGTGAACTAGAAAACCGACAGGGGTATGTTGATGTATATCTACAGCCCAAGCGGAAGGCTATGTTGAAGGACAGAATTCGGTTCTCTAAGAGCATTCCAGAAAACTTGCTAGGGTAAGCTTCCATCCATTCATAACCGCATTGGTAGAAAGTCAATGATCTTAAATTGCAATGCTGTTTGGCGTCGCATGCTTGATCGATGGAGAGATTAAGTGAGAATGAGGCGAGATTATTTATGGGTTGAGAAAGGGGAGGAGATATAAAAGCGGCTGAAGAAATTGTAGTTGGTGGGCGAATACCTAGATCTCCGGATTTCGTAGGAAAAATGGCTTGAAGCCTAGTGTTTGTGTTAAAAGTAATATTTAAAATTGATTCGAGCGTGTATTTAAAAAGGCTTTAAAACATTTTTAAATAAAAATGCTTGCGTGGAACAGAAACATTTTATTTTTAATAACATTAAAATTGGGTGTTCACACGAGCTAAAATTCTTCAACAAATTCCTCCACGCTTCTACCCAACCATTGAAGGGTGAGAGTGCGAAAAAGCAATTAATCATGCTTTTACCCAATCAAAAGGGGTGTTAAGTGTTAGCACGCTCAGTGCTGACCCTCTACACACACCGGGATCAGTAAGGATAAATTCAAACATCAATAAATTTTTTATTTATTTTAGTTTTTAAGATATGTATACAAAATAACCGATTAATATTTACTAACGATGACGGGTCGAGTTCTAGTCTGAGTTAAAAATAATAAAAAATTTTGGAGTTGGGCCTAGCCCAGACTGACCAAGATATTTTTAACGTGGGGGTTTAAGCTGCTAAAATAAGGATAATTGTAAAAGTGTATGGGACAAATATTTTGATTGAATTTAAGTTATATTATTTAATGGCTTTATTACAGTACTTTCCGGTTTCAAATCTATATACGATTTATGATCATCGAATAGGACATCAGACTCATCAAGATAAAAATATAATATAATTTTTATTAAATAATAACAAATTTGAGTAATTTTTAGAAGGTTCGTTCAAAAAAAAAGATACCGCTTTTTCATTTATTAATGATCACCACCATATATATAAAGCTACAAAAAATCAATTGATGTATTGCTTCAATTTTTCATTAACTTTTGCTTAACTGGCTCCATTTATAAAATCAACCTGTATATGCCTAGATTTAAATATACAAATATATGCACCTTTTCTTTGTTTTTGATATACTAAAGGTAAGCGATCGATATTCCATAAAGTTGTTGAAAATCCTTTAATAATTTATTTAACGTCTCGGCAAAAATTATAAAATTCCGGTCTAAGAATGACCTATAAACGTGCTGGGCACAATGGGCCATACATGGGCAGGCTTTTATGAAACCAAACGGGTTCAAGCAGGGTCTAGCTGGGATTATGCCCGGATACGACCAGAAAATCACTTCAATAATGATTATTTTTCGTATTTTGTGTTCTTTATCTGTTTATCAAATTTCATAATTTTTAATTCTTAAAATAGTGCTTTAATCAATATTAATTTTTATCGTCATTATTTCATAGAACTTGAAATTATTGAATAAGTGCATCCCGAAGTTTTTACATCTTAATTAAATTGAAATTGGCAAAACTAGGTTATTTTGGTTAAATTAAATAATTGAAACAAGCTTTTTGCAAATTCTCTCCTTGGGAAAGGCCACAAGAAGAATTGGGTGGCACAATTGAAATATTAACATAACGGTTGTTGCCTTTTTTAAGAGCAGATAGTAAATGTTTATAATGGTAATTAATTTTTGTTTGATATTTTTTTGACACAAAGTTACAACGTTCCACCGGCCCCCCAGTGCAATCCTACCTACGACCGATAAATAAATATAAATTTTTGTTTAATAACCCAAGAGGTAACCTTAATTATTGAAAATACCCAATAAGAGTAGTTATGTTTAACAATTTAGAACTCTCCTCAGAAATTGGTAATTGTAGGAAAGCATCTCTTAAATCAATGATAGAGAACAATTTACCGCCTGCTATTTCACTTGCAACAGCTTTGAAAGTTGGCAGAAGATCGTTATCTTTTGATAGGAATTTATTTAAAGTCAATCTCCCAACATATGCGCGTCACTGGCTTTCTTCCTAATGTTTACCATAGGCGGCGCCCAATTTATCGGAGTTGTTGTCGGGTCGATCTTTATAACCTTCACCTTCTAAACGTTTCTCGGCAATGTGACGTAGCGGAAATGGTACGCGTCTTGCGATGAAACTTATTGGACCTGCGGTTTTTTATACCTCAATAACAACTTTAAGATCTTTTACTTTACTTAATTTCTGACTAAATCCGTTGGAAATTGTTTAAAAATATCTTCTTCAGTTAAGAATTTTTTCTCATCGGAAATAAGGTTCAAAATGATTGTTGAAAGTGATAAATTAAATTTTATGATGTGAGGTATACCAAAAATCAAAATTCCTCTCCCCTTCACAACATGCGTATCTGCATGTGATATATTGTTTACTTCTACCCTTGCACTGCACTTCCCCAAAGTTTGGATTATTGTTTTGCCATAACCTTAAATAACTGAACCTGTCGATAATGGTGGTTGATGCTATTCCACGTCGGTTAATCAATGACTGTGCAGTCTGCACCAATATCGAATTAAAAAGTGAACGGTCTCTGATTGATTAAAATTTCGATCTAAGCTTTCTTTACCGCATCATCGTATTTTAAGTTAGATATAGTTCTTGACGGCGAATTTGACCAGCAATCGCGAGCCAGGTGGTTTGGTCCACACCTATAACATACTATTTTCTTGTTGTTCCTAAAGGTGTTAAGATTGGGAGCATCATTTGAAAAAGTATTATATGTATTAGTAAGTAATTTATATTGGCAGCGATTGATAATTATTTTTAGCTTAATTGAATAATCAATTATATTTTCATTAGTTCTCCCCGATCGAAATAATATTTCCTTGTAATAATTAATCGAATTTTTATCAAAATATATCCGTATCAAAAATTCCTTAACCTCCTCGTAAGTTACACTATCAACATCCTTCGGATAAAAATGACTTCTTATTTAACTTAAATGAGAGGTACTTATGTAAGCTAATAAAACAATTTTTTTTCAAATCTCCTTTAATATTTCTAAGACAAAAGATTAATTCCAAATGATATAAGTAATCATCAATATTTTTAGTTGAATCAGATGGTGTAATATCTCTAACCCCATCAAGAGAATTTCCAGAATTTGATTTGAATTTTGAATCCATATCGGACTTCTTTTTGGTCATTCTGAGTAATAAAGGCTAGCAGCACTCATTATGGAATATTTTTGGGTTTAGAAGTTATTCCTTGTCGCCAATGTAATGAAGCAGCAAGGGTAGTACACAAAAAACTTAGATTCCAAACTAAACAAACACTTTTATTTTCAATACTGCGAGTAATTTATACAGACGATAAATTCATATATTCAAAAATAGGTAATTTGCATAAGGTGTATTTTCAAGTGTTACAAATAACGAAGCGTAAATTTAAATAACGAAATAATTGTCACTACAGGCTGCTTTAACCTGCTAAAAATCGAGAGGGCGGGTGGCGATGACATATACCTCATGTCACGGACCCGAGTTTGTCAAGCATAAAACAGTTCCCCGTGAAAATATACTCTCCTTAGTCGACCCATCGTTTAAAGCTTTTATGATAGAATTGTACAAGGCCAGCAAAGATCCAAACTTTGACCATTTTAACGCACAAACCGAGAAAGTTCTCAATTTATAGGTACGATTTAGCAGTTGTGATAAATCTCAAAAAAATGCAGGGGCCGCTCGCTAAATCCATTTTTCTCGACTTGATCGTCTCCTGTTTGTATTGAAAATTTTAAACCTAAAATACCAAATATGGATCGAGGTTATAAATTGAATCCTCTTTTGAGGTCTTATAATGGTGTTTGTGATTTACGTCATCGCGCATATATAAATGTAGATGATGGGAATAAATTGTTTTTTTTTATAATTATATTAATATCTATTTTATAGCTAATATTTTATTGTAAAATAGGGTGCTGCAAGTTAATATTTTATAAGATCATTGATTTATAAAAAAGTGTCACGCTACGTACAACGGCGCCATGTTCGTGTGCAAACAGTGGAGGGATGGCCTCAGGTCGTAAACCGACTGTAAAAACCAACTCCGAAATCATGTTTCAAAAGACATTTACAACAGGATTAGGACGTCCTCGACAAACGAGGCTCACTACATAACCCTCTCGTGCAATGTGGAAAGTACATTAAAGTTACTGCCCAACTCACAGCGAAGGCGCTTAAGGAAATTAGTTGTGGAAAGAAAACGATGTGCTGGAATTAGGTAACGTTGACGAGAAAATGCAGCTAGGTCTCGCAAATGATAAAAAGAAGAAAGGTACTCATCGCCTGCTTAGAAGAAACGAGGTGGAAAGGAACCAAAGCTCGGGAGTCAGGAGAAGGATACAAACTATTCTACAGTGGGACACCAAATCTTAGAAATCGAGTCAAGGACAAGGTGGTGGAAGTTAAGCGTTGTTCTGACAGGTTGTGCGTGAAGATTGCAGAACAGGGGGCCTTCTAATCGTTATGTGCGCTTATGCTCCCCAAAATTGGGTGGATGAAATCGATAAATTCATTGGAAGGGGATATACAAGGAATAGTACAAGGTGAAAAGGTAATTATATCGAATTTCAACGCCCACGTAGGGAAAGATCGCCTCGGGTATGAAGAAAATCATGGAGGGTATGAGCATGGTCTGAAGATCAAAGAAGGAAAAACTTTTTTTTAGGTATTTTAAACCTATCGATCGTTATCACCTATTTTAAAAAACGCGAAAATTATAATGTGACTTAGGATTGAGAAGCATTTTATTCAAATTAACTATCTGCTCATTCGGCGAAAGGACTTATAATCAAGGATTGCAAATATCGGGAGGAGAAATTGCCAAGAAACATCATCCCCTTATAATGGATCTTGACTGAAAGTATTTTCCAAAAGAAGAAAGGTTCTTAAACCTCGAATTCGATACTAAAAGCTAAAGGATACGTCTATGAACGAAAAATACTATCAAAAAGTCTCCTCACTCTTAGGTGCATGGAAGTTGCAAAGGGACTTAGACAACCACTGGGAGACGCTAAAAGGGCATAAAGTAAACAGCGATTTGGGTTCTAGGATAGACCAAAGGAGGCAAAGCTAAGAATAGGGAACTGTGGTAGTAGAAATTTCATGATAGAATGAAAATCTATATAAGAGGTGGCATAAATTAAAATATCGGAGTACCAAGAGTTTAGGGAAACAAAGAGAGCCACCAAAAAGGTCGTTTTAATAGCAAAGAATGCCGCGTTTATTGAGATTTAAACAAACTTGATTATAGCTTATGTACAAAATGGCCAAGATAGGGAGAAGAAAAGTCGCGATGTCCTAGTCCTTTAAATAGTCAAAACGACAAGGGTCAAACCCTATTCAAGCCGAAGGAAGTAATGGAATGGTGGAAAGATTATTTAAAACTTATTAATATCGCAAATGACAAAGATTCCCTTCCCGCTATTGAGCTAAACATAAGTATAGTCGAGAATTTAGGACACAATTGCACAAGTTGCCAAAAGGAAAAGCTAATGGCCTTGATACATAGGTAAACATTGCTCGGATGCCGTGAAGAAGGAGCCACGACCATGACGCACCTCTTTACAAGATATTGGTAGAAGAGAGAATTCCTAATTAATGGAGACCAAGCACGATTATACTCTTATTTAAAGGCAAATGAGACCATCAGGACTGTGGCAATTAAATAGATACCAAGCTAACTTGCCGCTTCTTGAAGCTTATAAAAATGATCTTAGTAAAAAGGTGGAAATATCGGCTAACCTATTCGGATTTGTAGCCGGTAAATTCACATGACCCATTCTTGTCACTAAGACAAATGATGGATAAATATAAAGAAAAGAGGAGACCTTCATAGGGTCCTTATCAACTTGAAAAAAGATTATGACTCGAATATATATGGCTTATGAAAAATATTTATGATCCCTCAAATTCGTGCGTTACACCTTTCTGGTGGACATAAAATTACAAGGATCTACACTAAGTCACTTTTTATTTAATATTATTATGGACACGACACGATAACGAGAGACATTCAAAAGCCATCGCCATGGTGTATGCTATATGCCTATGATTTAGTACTATGCAAAGATACAATGGAGAAAGTCGAAGGAGTCAGAAAGTGGTTGCGTTTAGCTGGATATGGTTTAAAGGTCTACGATCGAAAAATGTTTTATAGGGAAATGAACGTTACAGGCACCCCCTCGTTGGATGACCATCTAAAGTATAAGTAGACAGGGTTGCATACCTCGGCTCGATGCTTCATCAAAAAGGAGTTTGCAACATACAGCGTTTTTCTTTATGTTTAAGCATCTTGACTCCCCTCCCGCACACTAGTAAGAGAGAACAGAGTGATCAATCAACCCTTTTGATAGAGAACGCTCTTTCCCTCTCCTTTTTTTGCATGCAACTTACTCCTTCCCTCACCTTGTATATGTTTTAGCCACACTTGAATTTGATTTTACCCCTTTTTATAATTTGGTGGCCCCCCTAAATAATCATAAATTTTTACAATACCCATATACTAGTTATGCCCGTGTTAAAAGTTGTCGCGATAGGAATTGGTTAAATTGTGTTTTAGAATAAGAGCCAGTAAAAAATGTCTTACTAATTTTGTGCAAGTTATATATATATATAAAATAAATTGCCTTGGTAAGGAAATTAAAGGCCAAATGAGTGGCTACTAGAAGGAAGTAAAATAATAAGAGTCGAAGATTTTAATCAATTTTTTTTTTATCGTAAGGCACGACAAAATTTTTGATAGAAATGTTAAATTTGATTATACATTATAAGATTTGTTTATCACTTAATTCATAATGGTACACCGTTTATCACTTAATTTTTAATGGACACCAACACATCAGGATTAAAATGACACAAAAATGTTAATAAATCTAATTTATATAAAATAGTAATAAATTCAAAATATGAAAATTAAAGTAGATATTTAAACATTATTTCCCTATATACAAATAACAAAATAGATTAATTTAGAAGCACCGCTATTTATGTATAACTACAAATTATAATTAGTTGATGTATTTTTTCACTTTATCCTTTAGGCTTGCTAATTTAGGTCCCATTATTACATCAACCTAAATTCACTTATAATTATGGATAAAAAATTTATTTACTTTTTCTTTGTTTTTTATAAATATAAAAGTAGGCAAGATTGCTATTTCGTAAAGTTGTTTAATCTCCTTTAAATATATATTTTAAGAAACATGTTATGAATTACATCATTTTCATCAGAGTCAACCTTTAGGAATACTGCCCTTCCTTTATACTCAGTCGCCAACAACTGGATTAGAATAGATATATAAATGAATAGAGTTTACTTCAAACGTTGAAGCAGCCGCTTTGCATGGGAAAGAACATGTTTCATAAAATTCAACAATTACGAGCTTTTCTTTGTTATTATTTCGAAATTCATCAAATTGTATCTGAATTTATAATTCTTTTTCAAATTGTGACATACTCTTGAGTCAACGGAATGGGCCATTCCTTAAACAAAATATAAATGAATCAAGAGGAGTTTCAAAATTTGTGATTGTACAAAAATAACATTCCTCCCAACTTTGTTGCATTTTCCTCTTAAATAATGTGTACGTTAGTGTCCTTGAATCCATTTAGCCTTTAAAGTTCTCGTAGCGATCTAAATAGCTAGTTTGATCGACCTTAACCTCGATTTACTTTGTATAATATTTAACCTTGCATGGCATTAACTTTGATCAACTTATTTTTATATCAAATGGAAATAAATATAATTCATATTAACATTACATAATACATTGAGCGTAACGTAACTAATAGAAGGAAAATTTTAAAAGACGTTTAGTTTATAGAGTAAAAAAGTTATTATGTATTTATATTTATACTTTATAAGTCATTTACGGAAAAGGGTTTCTAAATCTTAATCTTATTTTTAAATGTGCTGGCAACTTGACACGCATACTCTTTAGGTTTATTTTCGTATTTTTCGACTCGTCTACAACCTTATATAAATTGTCCGTTAATTCGAAAACAGATGCCTTCTAAAGGAAGGGATGTTTTAGTTACTATTTTAAAAAACGTTATTGTGACCCTCTTTAAAACATTATCAAGTTTCTACCCCATCCCTATATCAAAGGATAGGTCCATGTTGAAAGTTGTCGCTCTAGACATTCATTATTTGTGTTTTAATTTTTGCTTTGAATCACCTTGTTTGTTATCATCTTATTTCAAATTAATTGCGACCCGATCTTTTAGATGCTATCATGTTTGCACATCACTATAATAAATCATTCTAATAAATTTAGTAATCTGTGGTATCAATTAGTTTCATAAATCGCAATCCCCAATTTGTCGATTAAATTTTCGCACAGCAATTTTTCTTAATCTGGCGTTGGTTACCAAAATTTAAAACGCGCCCGGGAGGAATCGGTTAAAAAACATAACGCTTTCGGCGGGATCGGGTTGAAATTTTTAAATTCTTTCGGGTCAGGTCGGGTTCAGGTTGAAAATCTCGCTTAGAATGTCACTAGAGAATTAACTATGGCATACAGATGATCTCCAATGAGCGAAGACGTCATATCTCATATGTCTGTTATCATTTTCTAGTCAGATGATAAAAAAGATACGGATATACATAGTCAACTTAGTCTCCAATTAAAATTACCTATAGATGGCGCTAATTAGAGTAAACTTTTAAGTTAATTGCGACACTCCTAAATGGGGTTATCATTTCTAAATACAAACAAAACCGCATTTATTAATAGATTTCAATTTCAAAATATGATAATATTTTTGCTAACATTTATTGTAAAATTTTCAATAATAAACTTTTGAGTCGACGGAAATAGATGTGTCAACAGGCGCACATAACAATTTGTGCCATGTCATACAAACATAATATTAGTCCGAATTTTTTTGGATCTTTCTCATAAAATTTAATAAATAGTAAAAATATATTACACAGAGCAGAGGTAATAAAAACCCATTTAATTTAAGTTTTATAATAAAATATTATAAAAATTAGCCTTCCAAATTCAAGGTTGGTTATTCACTCAATCAAAAAAATGGTAATATTAGGTGTGTTGATAGATTCGACTTACTTTCAAATGATCTCATGATTAAGACTCAGCCTCCCCTAAAGTATTAATTGCTATGCAATTTATGGGCTCGTTTTTTGTTGTCCGTCCGTCCGTCTGTCTGTCCGTCCGTCCATCCCTATCTATTTGCATTGGGTATATTAGGTTATCGATTTTTTAAATTAATGCATGAGAAAGAGGTGCCCCACCCCTCATCTCTATCTCCCTCGCTGTGTTATTTTTTAAATTAATGCATCTATCTCCCTCGGTGTGTTATATATAAGATTTGTTAAATTATCTATTACATAATAAACATAAATAAAAGTTGTTTACTTTTAATACTATGCAATTTAACTAGTTATATAATAAACATAAATAAAAGTTGTTTACTTTTAATTGCTATGCAATTTAACTAGTTTTTTAGTTAGAATCCCGGAGTTTTTTTTGACTCTTATGATTGTTCTTGTTACTATCATTGATAATAAGAATTTTTGGCCGTCCGCTGGCTCCTGACCGATGGAAAAAATGACCATTGGCCAAAATGTGAATCGAAATTATTTTTTTCGTTTTTTTTTTACTATTATGATTGTTCCTGTTCCTACCATTGCTATTGTTCCTGTTCCTACCATTGCTATTATGACTTTTTGGCCGTCCGCTGGCTGCTGACCAATGTTATATAATAAACATAAATAAAAGTTGTTTACTTTTAATTGCTATGCAATTTAACTAGTTTTTGGGTTAGAATCCCGGAGTTTTTTTGACTCTTATGATTGTTCTTGTTACTATCATTGATAATAAGACTTTTTGGCCGTCCGTTGGCTGCTGACCAATGAAAAAAATGACCATTGGCCAAAATGTGAATCCGAGTTTATTTTTTCGTTTTTTTTGACTATTATGATTGTTCCTGTTACTACCATTGCTATTATGACTTTTTGGCCGTCCGCTGGCTCCTGACCGATCAAATAAAATGACCATTGGCCAAAATGTGAATCGAAATTATTTTTTTCGTTTTTTGTTGACTATTATGATTGTTCCTGTTCCCACCATTGCTATTATGACTTTTTGGCCGTCCGCTACCTGCTGACCAATGGAAAAAAATGACCATTAGCCAAAATTTGATTCGAAAATATTTTTTTCGTTTTTTTTTGACTATTATGAATTTATATCCACTTTTACCGTGTCCTGGCTGCTGACCAATGGAAAAAAATGACCATTGGCCAAAATGTGATTCGAAAATTTTTTTTTCGTTTTTTTTACTCTTATGAATTTATATCCACTTTTACCGTGTGCTGGCTGCTGACCAATGGAAAAAAATGACCATTGGCCAAAGTGAGCATCAAAATTTTTTTTTCCGTTTTTTTGGCTATCATTGACTTATAGAGAATCTGTTGGTACTGACCAATAGAGAAAAAATGACCATTGGCCAAATTTTTGATTTTTTTAATTAAAAATTGTTCAAATTCAACAAAAAATTTCTCCCAACAATTCTGCAAATTCTTAACATTGTGTTGTTTTATAATATAATGTTTGTTAGACCCATAATCACTAAAGGCCATAAAAACTAATGTAATACGCAACTAGATGCAAACACTAAATCTAACCCTAACCCTTGCCTATATTACATTTTGCCTATAATGGAAAATTTGTATAAATAATTAATTAATCATTAGGCATTTAATACCCCCCTGTAGGCATTCTCGCCCCTTCCCACCTTTCTCGCCCATAAATTGCATAGCAAATATGATACATTTATACGAAGTACAGATGAGTCGTCCCCCCTTCCCTTCCCCTCTTCCCTTCCCTTCTCCCCCTTCCCACGAGGGCCGAAGGCCCGAGTTTATTATTAATTGTTGTATATTTTAATATCTTTGCTTATTTACATTTCTAATGACCCTTAAACTTTCTCAAAATCACCTTAAAATCTTTTTGGTCAAGGGCTGGGTGGAAAAAAAATCCAACGGCAGCCCAACTGCGTCAAACGCTGATTAAAATTTTTGTAACTAAAATTCATTATCCCTTTTCGGAACTGTATTCCACTCGGTACCGTGGCTGACAGCAATTTACATAATGACACCCGAGACGAGATGAGACTAGTTTTTGCTTTCGAGATTAGACGAGACGAGATCATTACAACCATTCATTCGGACCATGGGCGTAGCCAAGGGGGAAGGCAAGGAGGGGCGGGTGCCCCCTCTAAATCCAAAAAATTGTTGAAATTTATTAAAATTATGGCTAAAATATCAAAAAATGTTCAGTTTGCCCTTCCCTAAACATCCCTAAATCATTATTGGCCCCCTATAATTCCAAAGCTAACTACCCCCATGATTCGGGCTTTTATTGATTTGAACTTATTATGCGTCTTTTAATTTTATATATAAATTACATAGTTTTTTGTTCTTTAACTTTATTTTTAATCAAATAACACAGACTTTTAGGCGGGCGTGAAGTTTTTGCTTTAATGAAACACGGGCCCAAGACGGGCCATAATTTAGCCAAGAGAGCTCGAGCCGTGTAGAAATAAAAGTAAAAGCACACTGGGCCCGTAACAAAATCATTTGTTTGTGTTTTATAAAATGTTAAACAAAGGTGTGTTTTGATGATGTTTTATATTAACTTATAATTATTTAATGTTTATTAAATTAACAATAAAAATAAATTTGTTTTTTCTATTTCATTCATCCATCAATATCAAAACGCCCATTTCAAATTGATTAGTTTTTATTTTATTGAAAATTAAAAATAGACGTACCCACTCCAATCATCAATTTTGAAAATCTATAAACATTAGAGTAAGCTAATTGAATATTTGGAAGTATATTGCATTACATGAACAATAATTAACTTCACTAAAAAAGTTACCAACTAATATAAAAGAAGTACAATGTAAATCTTAATATAAGGCTCGAGCTCAGGCTCGGGTTTTGTAAAAAATTAGCGAATTAGGTCTATCATTTCATTTTGATGGGCCCGAACCGGGCCCTGATTTTTTTATATTTGCAACAGTTTGTCTCTGATTTCGCATGCTCATGTGTAAGTCGAAGGTAAGAGCTAAGATTTGGGAACAATTGATATGGACTTTAATGGTTACAAGTTCAAACGAGTTTGGAAAAAAAATTTACTGCTGATTATCAAATTTGACAAATGGCTCTGGAAATTTTTTTAAATCGCCACTGATCCCTCCCCACTGGTAAAAAATTTAGTTCGCCCCCCCCCCCACCCCCAAGGAAAAAATGCGAGTTACGCCACAGGAGTTATCATAATAGTATATTGAATTTAAATAAAAACATGCTCACTAATTTAAGGCTTATAATTTATATAAAATAGAGGTTACAAATTTAAGAAATGTAAGAAGGTGCCTGAGCTTATTTTTCGTTTAAAAACTGTAGATATTTAAACAATATTGCTCTATATACAAGTCAAAACATCTTTTTATTCACGAGCACCACTATACAACTAATACTAAAAATAATCTTTAAACCAATAAATAATAGATTTACATTCGTTCACTTTCTCCCTAAGTTTTGCCATATTAAGTCCATTTACAACATAAACCTAAATTTATTTATTTTAAAAAAAAACAAATGTCATCACCTTTTCTTTGTTTTTGATAATAATAAAGGTAGGCAAGCTGGTCACTCCATAAAGTTGTTTAATCTCCTTCAAATATGTACTTTTAAAAAAATAAGTTATGAATTACTTGATTTTGATCGATATCAACATTTAGGAACACTGCCTTTCCTTTGTATTCGGTCGCCATCTTCTAGATTAAATTAGGGAAATAATTGAATAAGGTGTACCTCAAACACTGGGGCAGCCGCCCTGCATGGACCACATCACGTTGCATAAAAGTCAACAATTATGAGCTTATCTTTGTTATTATTCAGGAATTCATCAAATTGTTTCTATATTTAATTTAGTTTTTAAAATTATAACTTACTTTTGATTCAATGGAAATTGCCATTTTAATTTAAATATGAATGTGGTGGGATTGCAAGGTTTATTATCGAAAGTTTAGTTAATAATACTATAAATTCTAGAGGGATTTGTGGTATACGTTCAAGGATAAGAGCTACATGAAGTAGTGTAGAGGTGGTAAAATAAATTTGAATTGATATAACTTATTTGGGATGAATTCAAAATAATATGTTGACTAAAGAAATTATAAAATTGAATGGCAGTGAGTCAAATTTTATACGATTTTTAAGCATTCTACAAATAAACTGTTCTACTAACCAACTGTTTTACTACTAGTCAAATTTGTTGTAACTTTAAACGTAACCTAACAAAATGAGGTATAAATTTCGAAAATATTTTGAATATTATAAAAGCTCTGGCTAAATAGTAAATATACAAATATAATATATTAAATGACTTATATTAATTATATAACAAGGAGAGATGAGAAAATCTGACAGGTTCGGCCTATGGGTCGGGCCCGCCATTTCGGTAAAATTAGATTTTTCCGAGGGCCCGGTGGGGAGCTCTATAACAATATTCGAGCCTTTCGGACCTTTTAAGATTTTATATATAATGTTTATTATTGTTTTTTTGTTCGTATTATTTTGTCACGTTCAAATTTGATTGTATATTTTATTAATCGTGTTTCTTATCTAAAAAAAGGAGAATCAAATTTATTACTTTCCCAAAAATATAAGGAAATTACTGCCAAAAATTTACAAAATGATTATTTAGGGCCGGGCAGCTTAAATAATTAGTACATGGCCGAGACTCTCAAGGGGTCTAGGCGGGCCAATGGTTTAATTTTACCAGATCTTACCTCTGAAAAGATATGAATTCTGTGTAAAAATATAAAACAATACTAAAAATAGTCTGATTATTATGCCCAGCAACTTTCTGTCTAGAATTTAATTTTATGTGGGAACATTTTCGAAGAATCGTAAATAATGCCATTCTACCTATCGATGGACATACTATTTAAAAGGTTTTCTTTTCAGTCTTCTGATCATAGAAAATATGCTTTATGGTGCATGTGGTTGTGGCTATATTAAGCACTGGTTTTAATAATATTTTGTAAACTGTTAGAGTGTCGGCAGCATTTTGGGGGACAGGTGTCTTACGTTTGAGACAAACCTATATAGTATATACCATAAATAATCTTATTTTAGTTAATGTTTTTGCCATTTAAATTTAAATCACTCTACAAAAGTTCAGCTAAAAATGTTTTTGAGTTTCTAGCATAATATTGACGGATCTTGCGGAAACAGCATTTCAAGTTAGTTAGAGCTTGTTTTTTATCGAAAGGCTTTTTTTAACATGTAAAGTGAAGGTTTTGATCATGGAGATAAGGTTCTTAATTTAGATAAACTCAATGGATTAAATTGTAATATTAGAACGAAAATTTTGCCTTTTATAAATTACTTTTGTTAATAAAAATGTTAGTCAATAGTTTTTTTAAATAAATTTTATCTGAATTGCAATTTTATCTACTATCCTAATTAACTTTTGGATGTTGAAATCATTTTTCTGCAATTGTTAGCATAGTAAGGTATAGCTGAAAAATATATCTAGAAATGAAAGGGAAATAAAGGGAAATCTATTCAGATTGCCCGAAGAGAACTACTCTTATATTTTATATAATTGCTACTTAGTGTGGGAGGGCCAGGTAATCTTGCGAGGAAGACGCGCAATTAAGTCTGAGGAAAATCCGGAAATAGGGAATTAAGGATATCATAACTTTTGTGTCAAAAATCTAATTCAAAAACAAAAAAAGTATATATAAACTTTTAAGTATTTATAAGTGTCTTAGTCTTTTTTTACGACTATAAATACTCTTAATTCATTTAATAAATTATTTATTAGATAAAATTTTTTATTTTTGCTAAGGGGGGGGGGATTTTCCGCCCCCCCCCCCCTTCATTTGGCTACACGCATGAAATTAGTAAATATATTTAATGTTATTTTCATGGAAACAATATTTGAAATTAACCATTTTAATAAACAACTTTACATTTGTAAAACATTATTTTTACCTATTTGGAAATATATTATTAACATTCATTGAACGTCAATCTAATTAATTTTTTACATCTTCATCCATATAATCGGGAAGATTTCGGGTGACTGTGTCTTAACTTTTCTGAGTTTACTTTAAATATTACTAAATTATAATTAAAATTTCGAGAACAGCTCTAGAAGGTAGATGTGAAAATTTTAAACATCCAGCGCACTTATAGTATTAGTATAGGTTGATTATAGCACATCCCCTCCTTTCAACCAAATTACTAACAAAATTATTTTGTAACTTATAATGCATCAAGAAATATTAGAGATAATATGAATCAAATAGTACGATAAAACTTTTTACAGCAAGATGTTTATTTTACAAAAATAGACCTTAAATAAATCAAAAATAGTGAATCTGATAATCTAATTACTTAATTAGTCATAATAATTTAAATAAAAAATACGCCCTTCGGGCGTCCCATGATTATCCTTTGTCTTAAAGTTGTTTACCCCACTATTTCAACAAGTGTTAACTCTCTTGTTCCAATCCAATCAGTGTTCGCTATTATTCACCTTCCTGTTTCAACTGGTTTTTAATACTTTTGTTTATAAATTAAAACTTGTCGACACCTTATATATACCTTCATTTGTAATTTCCCTTCTCTATTTAATTTAACCTCGTCATTCGTTCATTTTTACCTTCTTATATGTAATTCGCCTTACTTGTAACTTACCTTTTTTTAATTATTGATAATGGTTGCTGGACGACCGAAATTCTAAACCCATTTCCACCCTCTCATTTTATCAATCCCACATTACCATTATTGGAAACAAATTCTATTATATTCAAAGGATTGGTATTACATAATTATATTAATAGGTCACCAGTTCATAGGACGTAATAAAGAAGTAAAAACTTGATAATTTTTTTAAACAAAATAACATATTGAATGTTTTATCCATCTAATATTATAAATTAATTCTTAGTTTCGCCCACCTCCGGGAAAGGAGAAGGAAAGATGAAATAACGCGTCCAGATAAGCAGCCCGGTAGATGACAACGGATCGGGGTCTGAGCAATGTCCCAAATTTGTGGGCAGTATGTAAAATAAATTTTCATTTTTATTAAACAATGCTTATAAACAAATTTTTATTTCAATTTTATCCAAAGCACTCCGCATCTTCAAGACAAGGGGGCCTTTATATACCACGCTATCCGGACCTTTTTATTATATTAAGCATATTTGCTTATTGTTTTTCGAACCTTTATGTTCCACTTTATTAAAACACTTTTGTATATATATTTTGCATAGCTGTCTAATATATTTCTAACCTTTATATTCCACTTTGTTAGGACCCTTGTATATATAAATTTGCATATTTGTCTATTATATTTCTACAACCACATTATCAGTTGAACCCTTTTATACATAAATTTCTTGATTGAAATGTATCTATAGTCGCATTAGATTATGTAATCGGAATTGATATGACAAATAACGTTTACAATGAAAATTGGCTAAAATTGGGGGGGGGGGGCTCAAATATTTTGAAATATAATGATGGGGTCTTAATAGAAAATGCATTAATAACATCTTCAGTATTTTAATTCTACTAAGAAAAAGAATAACAGTTGATTTTTTCAATTTTGTGAGACAATTTTGCCTGTTTTCTTTGCAGGACAATTCGCAATGAGCTTCTTGCAATTTTTACAAATTTGCCAACGTGTACCATTGTTTAAATTAGTGATATGCACGGGCCCTATAAGCTTAATTGGCTTTCAGTACAATAGATTTTGGGCCCACCTGGGGCCCTTTAAGATTCTATTATAGGTCCGAGTACAACCCGCTAATTTTGTGCAAAGCAGAGCCTACCATTCTCAAATTTTTTATTTTGCTGCTTTTTCATATGCAGTTATTCGTCAATAATGAAAGAATATTTTGTTAAAATGTTTTGAATGTTCAATAATAATTATGTTAAAGAATCATCAGGATCAAACAGGTTCTTATTTAAACAAGCCTGTACCACTTTCATTAGTAACACTTGTAGCTGCATAAACCATTTATGCCAAATAGTGGAAACCTATGCAAGATTAATTTGTTTAAAAAAATTACCTAGCCTTGTTAGTATGATACCTATTTAAAAATAAAACTTTGAAATTCACTTTAAAAAACACGGCTCTTTGAATAAATGAGACAAAATTAATTTTAATTTAAATCATTATTGCAAAATTAGATAATTATAAAAATTGAAATATATAATAAAAAAAACACCTGGCATTAACATACAAAAATAAAAACATTATTTACATAAATCTGCTGGATTAACCTGTTTTCATCCATTTCTTTAAATTTAAATTGATGTGTATAACATAACATCAATTATGGATCTGGCCAGGACAATTCGAGGAGTATAATGCTTTGTCATAATTAAATTAATTTTCTAGGATTTTCGAATTTAGAGGGGGCAACCGCCTCTCCCTGCCACCCCCAGGCTACGCCGATGATATCAGCACTCCGAAACTAATGTTGAGAAACTAATTTGTTATAATTTGCCAAAGAAAGTTTTCATGCAAGTAACACGCGTAGAATAACACTAATCAACAAAATAACATTGTAATTAACTAGCTCACAACCATTGCCAGTATTGGTAGATGTAATAGTAAACAAGCACTTAATCCATAGTATTAAATGGAAGGAAGTGCGACCTCAAGTCTGGAATAGTGTTGAGACGGGGGCGCTAGGGAGCGCGCCCTAAGGTCTGCTGACGGGGTATTGTAGTCTTAAAATGAGCCACACCCACACTGTTAGTCTTCTTTTCTTGGAAATACATTCCAGTGTGGGTGTGCTACAAACCAATCATTAGTGTATTATTTTTTCATAGAGACCCGATGGACCATTAGATATATGCTTAGGGGGTGTTAGCTAGTTGTTATTAACATCATCACAACACAATACAATATGTGCTGTTGTGCGTAAAGTCAAGTATAATACTAAGTAATCAGTAAAGTGTAAACTGATACTAACTTTTGTTAAAACTATAGAAGGTACCGAACGTTGAAAACTCCTCTTATAACAATTTAGCCAGAGGCCTACGCAGAATATTATTTTTTTTTTTTGGGGGGGGGGGGGTTCAAAATTTTTTTTTCAAATATTAATTAAACTTTATAGTAAAATAATATAATTTTGCAATTTGATTAAAGATTTATATACATGATGTAGCATCCATGTGATAGGAGTTTGTCCAGTTAATTTTAATTTTACATTCTCTTGAGGCTGATGTAAAGAAGATAAGAATATAAAAAGCTAATTTGGTATTAAAAATTTTTTAACACAACACATTATTATGTTCCTAAAGTCCCACTTTACAATTGTCCTACATTTGTTATAATATAATTAAAAAAACCAAATTATCTCGTATTAATAACCCGCTATTAACACTAACAAGAATTTCCTCTATTAAATTCTTTTTCAGTTGTTTCCCCTTTAAAAATAGCACCTGAGACGAATTTATAATCCTGCAAATTATTTTTCATTTATTTGTCCACAGTGTTGCTAAGTAAATAGTACAAAGTACCCCCTCCCCCTCATGCCTTATATGTTTCATTTTCATCAATGTGATGGTTAATGTAATTATAAATTATGGCGCATGTGGCGGTCCTATAAAAACAAGAGCGCTCGTCCCATAATCCCTTTTTTTACAATATAGGACCATGGGGGTGGGAATTAGTGAAAAAAGGGACATTACACTATGGAAGCGCTTCTCACGATAGACCCTTATAATGATGATGGTACTTAGTCTGTTTCTTCCTTTTAAAGCGCTGGTCTAAAAAGGCGCGCTGCAAAACATCACTAGTATGGAGCAAATGTCAAGGTAAAAAGATAGGGATAAGTTAATTTTGTATATAATTTAAAAATTAATTGTAATATGATAAAAAAGGTTAATTGATTCCTCTTCCCTTTATCTACAAATTAAATTTAATAAATCAAATTTTTACCAATTACTTTGCAGGTTATTGACGTTTAAACAGCAAATATTTTTAAAAAAAACTTAATGTAAGGGAATAAACAAAAATATATTTGTTCAGAAAAACTACTAGAATCTGCAAACAGTTTGCCGGTTAATACTCATTAATAAAACAAATAATTGCAACACACTTTTAAATTGTTTAATCAACGTTAGTGTTTCGATCTCGTCTCGGTCTTGACAGCAAAATTTCGTCTCATCTCGGGAGCGATTATGAAAATCTCGATGTCGTCTCGGTCTAGAAATATCTCAATCTCGCCTCGACAAGAATTCTCGACTTTTTTAAAAAAAATTTATACGAAATAACAATTTCTGCTAAAACAAAATGAATGTTAAAAAAATCCATGGCAAACGTTTATATTTTTTTAAAACGTTAATACACAAACGTTTTATAGATTTAGAGCGACATCTCACTAACAATTTAAAGATGTGAACTAATTACTAAAGAAACCATATTCTATGGTAATAAATAACAATAATTAAATTTGAAGTATAGTACGAAAGACCTGCTTTTTGTTTAAAATACAAAATATCAAAATTGTGCATTTAGAAATTAATGGTGTTAGATTTGAGATTAAACCAGGAATCTTGTGAGTGTTTTAAAGCGTGTAAAATATACTAACTGGTTAAATTAAAGACCTTGTATAATTTTATAGTTTTATAAAATCATATTTGTATCAAATTCACTGTGTCTGCAAAATATAAAAGACTCATAAATATAAGTTCCTTTACATTTGACTATTTGGGTAAATTGAGACCCCTTATTAACCCTGGCTAAAGCCTCAAAGTTGACCTTAACATATTTAAGGAAAACGTTTAAGTTCATTGATATTACCATCATCTATTATAGCCCATAGAGTTTATTGCATGTTTAATATAGCGTTATAAACCCCGAAGTGCGAGTGACTTTTAATGATAATATGATTATTTACAGATTTACTAACTGGTTGCACATATCAAAACGTAAAAAAAACATTAAAAG
The DNA here is from genome assembly GCA_964036665.1 of Gordius sp. MW1. Classification (NCBI taxonomy): domain Eukaryota; kingdom Metazoa; phylum Nematomorpha; class Gordioida; order Gordea; family Gordiidae; genus Gordius; species Gordius sp. MW1. The sequence goes on from OZ038528.1 coordinate 2,387,238, forward strand.
CAGCATTATTATAGGATCAAGAACATAGGGTTGTAAACTTTAAAGTGCGCGTACTGTATTAATGTGACAAAAAACTAACTTTGCCATTAAATATTCAGTATAAGTTCGTGTATGTTTATTTTGTATTGCACAATTGCCAAAATTAGAGTAAATTGAATGCACCTGCCAACTTCAGTTCATAATGTTAAAAGTAATGCACATGATCAAAAAGTGTATTCACACAATGTCTTATTGAGGTTCAAAAATTTGGGAGATATACTATTAGTTGAAGCATAAAAACTCTTAAAAAACTCATGATCTAATTTATTACGGTAACATCGGATACTCAATTGTACTTCTGAAATGGTTAGGCAGGCACAAATAACGCTAGGGTGCTCAAAAAATCTCCAGCCACCCATAACTAGTATAAAATAATGAGTACCGATTTATAATTACCGCATCATGCTGGAGGAGAAACTGCGAAATTCAAATATACTGTGTAATATTTACTACTTTATCAGAACTCATTTTAAGTCTAAAATTTTGTGACATTTAATAATGCTAAGGATACAAATATGTGATAAATATATTATTTAATATTCACAATCCTAAGGGCCATTCATATTTATGTAAATGAAATGTAATTGACAAATTTTAAATTTAATGCTAATATATTTCATATTTACTACACTTAGGTGTTATTTTAATCTCAAATACATTCAACTCATATTGATTTACATTTAATACATTAAATGTGAATCATAATTAAATTTACTAAAACTTTAAAATCAGTAAAAAAATTTAAGCCGAGATCTCGCCGAAAAAACCTCGTATCGTCTCGTCTCTAGATTAGACCGAAAATTTTCTCGGTTTTTCTGCATCAATAATCAACGTTAATCTTTATGGATTTTGTAGTCTAACCGTACCATAACAATTATTAAACAATCTTTTTTTCATCATCTTCGATGAACTTAACTCAAATAGAAATCTCATTTATTCTATTGCGCCCTCGTCTAAGGCCCGCAGAATGCAGGATTCGTTCTGAGATAGAAGGATCCTGAGGTTTCGGCGAGGAAAAACCTCCTACCACTTGAGCTGGAACTTCTTCAAAAAGTTCCATTCTTAAGAGATTAATTAAACAATTCTCACACGTTTTTTGGATAATAAAGGCATAAATGTTGCCTTTTCCCCAAAACCCCTGGTTGATTGTGAATAAGTTTAAATTTAAAAAAAGCAATGTTGTTGAAAAACTGAAGTTTGTGGGGTTCATTTAATAAAATTTCTCATTAAGGTATGGAATTGATAAGTTTGCAATAACTTGTGTAAAGCAGTGCATCGAGCATTTCAAACTGTAAACTTTGTCTAGATTATGAAGCTGGGAACATAGATGGAACACATTAAATTTATACCGAGCTGTATGTTTATTTTTTAAATTGGCTGGCATTATATAGCAAGCAGAATTTATAATTCGTTAATATTCCATCAAAAGTGTGTAATAATAAACAAGGGTATATGAGATTTAATATAATTTTGAGGACACAGAGCAAACAGGATTAATATCGATTGGACAATCCCAATTCGAAAATTACGAAAGGGTTATGAAGGACACTTCCACTTTTCAGAAAACTTAAAAAGAAAGCACTTATTCCGAAAAACAATAAAATTTAGGATACAATTATATTTATATGTAATAATCATGTTATATTAGGTAGATAATCTATAGATTTGCATTCAGAGATTAGTAAATATGTGTACTTACGCCATTTTGAAATGTGCACAAATAAAGAAAAGCTATATAGATTATGGTGATTTTGTTTGAGGTGATTTTATAACATAATGAATTTATTATTAAACTAGTTAAACATTAAAAACAGCTATTTAATATTTACACAATATGTAAAAAAAACTATGATGATGTGATATTAAACACTTTAAAGCCATCTGCTTTTTATTAAATAATTATTTTTACTAATTAATAAGAAAGATAAATTCGCTTTTTTTGTTTGAACAATGGGGGGGGGACATCCAGAAAGACATAGGAGATTGTCAATTCAAAATAGTTTTAAAAGTATAAATTTTACCATATAAAACATATGACATGAGCAGTCTATGTAGACTATGTTTACATTACATATGAGGTAGATGTGGGATTAAATCATATTGGGTATATTTATTTCAAATAATTCCGGATGTTTGACTTAAAGGCCGGATCGGTTTTGCTAATTTTACTTTTCGATTTCCCTTTAGTTTTCTCTTTAGGCGTTGCGATTCTCTTTTTTTTGTTTTTAACGATCGTTTTTTGGTCGTGTTTTCTCTTCTCTCCTCTTTTTAAATGTGCACGATGTGACAAGTGGCCCTTGATTTCTAATTTTATATCCGCGGGCAAGGCATTAAACACATCTTGATCCAATTGATCTGTATTATCAGGCATGACAACATCAAAATAATTCATTTTCTCTGGAAGTTCTTCCTCCTTACTATTTGGCGATTTTTCGGGTGATTTTTTGGTTTGAGTATTAGATGTAGACGGAGTGTCTTCTTTGTTGATAAAAGTTCTGAGATCCGTGTTGGCCGAACTGCAAGGAGTAAAATTTGTAGCGCTCAGGCTTATATTTGTTACCGGAGGGTCCCTATTTACATGTTAAAGACGACATTAAATGTTATTTAAGGCAGATTTATAGTATTTCAAATATTAATAATGGCGCGACGCTCATAAGTAATCACGTGTAAAAATGGAAATTGGGAGAAAAACTAACTTGGTGTAAGAATTGGTTTCTAAAACAAATAAGTCAATTACACCCTTCAAAATTATCATTCCTTACTGGTCTGGAGAATTCACCAAATGCGTGAATAAAACTTTCAAAAGGAAAAAGAAAATATAATAGGCTGATTATTACAAAAAGGCGACGGCAATATTGCAAACAAAATTGGAAGAAAACATTATCAAGCAAAAAATTTAGACACGAAAAATCAAGTGTAATAAATATTGTGGTGAAATTAAGAAAGCCTCTTGATGTCTTAAGGATCACTGTATATCAGAGCTTAAATAGTATATTTTCAGAAACAAAAATCAAATATAGGCAGATAATATAACTTATTCCCATATTACTAGATGATTTAAAAGCTTCGCGACATCCATACGTAAAGAGCGTTATTTAGCATTAAAGTCCAGAACGTTTATAATTGGGATAAACATGGGCGCAGGCAAAAGGGGGGGGGGCGCCCCCCCCCCCCTAAATCCAATTTTTTTTTGAAATAATTTTGCCCTCCATAATTCATTATTACCTCCCCCCCCCTCTAATCCCAATACTGGCTACGCCCATGGGGATAAAATAGGTGTGGGGATAGTTGATGAGTTTTTAAGCTATTTACCAACGGTCCACACTTTCTTTGTTTCGGTTAAACTTTTTGACGCTATCCAGACAAATGTCGCAAAATTTTTCGGGATCTTTAACGTGGGCTGGAAATGGGAATTGGTGCGAAACGTGGTTGGACGACGCACCAGCTACCTTTTGACCCAAACCCACGTGCAAGGTTTGGGGGGATCGATTATTCTAGCAAAAAAATTGAATTCGTTAAAAATACAATTTGAATACACAATAGACATTGATATTTGAATACCTTAAAAATTACAGATATTTTGATATTAATACTTATTTTTCTCTGTACACAAGCGTCCATAAAGACGCATCTACGTCATAACGTAGGTGAGTAATAAAACATTCTAAACATTTAGTATCTAAGTAGGACAGTGGCGTCTACAGAGCTTTTTAGTTACTGGGATTAAAAAGAAGCCAAACCTTATGTGAGCTCTGTCATGTATACTCATATATCAAGGATCGATCCATATAAGGAAGGCTCACGGGATAAGAGGAAACAGCGGACCGTAGATCAACAATTGGCTCCGAAAAGCGAGCTAAGGAGGTAAGAAGGTTACCGAAAATCTAATCTGAAACCTGCCAGGCAATAAATATAGGGCGGGTATGGAAATAAAGCAAGGATACAGCGAAACCTTGGGATTTGACAGGCCATAGATAACGAATTGGCCCGAGAAACGGAGCGGAGAACTAAAACTGTCAGCAGAAGATTCCAAAATCCTTGGAAGCGAAGGGCATCTATCAAAAGTTGGCGCGGAAAAATAGGTAAAAGAAGCAAATAAATTTCAAGGGTAAAGACCGAGCCAGAAAGGAAAAGGGTATAAAAACCCGGGGAAAATTGATATAAACCAGAACCTAAATTCTCTGTACTTCGCCATTAGTTCCCGCAACATACCATACCTAATAATACCCAAATAAATTCCCCGAGACCTTATCCCTGTTTAAAGATATATCCCTCACACCTCATAGTTGTCGGGACTGGTAAGGAGAATATTGCCTTTACCAGTATTATAACTTGTCGTTCCCCAATTCCCTCCCCCGCGACGTCGTGTATATATCTGTCTCGAACTATATAATATTATCGACGATAATTCTGTATCGTAAAGTGTAAAAAATTAAATTCCAAACGAGCAAACGCTAGTGACCATCCCCATTCTTTCAGATCCCACGCCGGTAAATTATGTCGCAAAAGCAATACCCTCCGTCCCGAAATAGAAAAAGCTCATAATTCTATAAATTCAGATATTAGTATGAAATTCCGTTTTTATAAGTGATGCCAAATTTGTAATTAAAAATTACCATAGTGTAATAGTCATTAATTTATTTTAACGTTAATAGTTGACGAATGAGTTAATAAAGACAGTCATTTTAAAACCTGCTTGCATGGGCGTAGCCAGCATTGGTATTAGAGGGAGGCAATAATAATTTAGGGATGGGCAAAATCATCATTTTTTCAAATTTTGGCCATAATTCTAATAAATTTCAACAAGTTTTTGGATTTAGAGGTGGGGGGCAAATGCCCCTCCCTGCCCCCCCCCCTTGGCTACGCCCATGCCTGCTTGTATTCTTAATGTCAAAGAAACTGAGCTAAAAAAATAAAAATTCCAATAAATGGCCTTTGTGTCTTTATAAATAATCTAAAACTTTGCGTTTTTGACTAATAACATCAACACTTTTGCAATGAGAGTAGTTTTACCTCGTCTCTATCCTTTGCCACACGTTCCAAAAGTTCCGATATCAGTTGCAAAAACCAGTGCCCAATCTAAAAAACAAAAATATGTAAGCAACTAGGGTTAGCAACTGTCTATGATATTTTTAGGCAATTTTGTAGCTAGGGGCGTGTCTTATTACACGATTTTGAGGTAAGGCAAACAAAGCAAATTCTTTTTAATATGCTCGTCACTTCATTCTTAGACTCTACTCTAACATTTCAACCCCAGTTTGCGTGATGGAAAATAATAGTCCTATTAATTAATGTTTATAAGATCGAGCAAAAATGTTTTTGAATTTTTGAGACGTCAATCGCATGTTAAAACACAGCCTAAGCCGTATTTGCATCATAGAACTAGTCCAAAATCTCTAAATGGTAAAGCTAAAAACCATGAGTCGCTAATTTGTTTCAACCAACATCTCCTTTATTCTGCCGCAATTCCGAGCAAACCGTAAGGTAACGATCACATTTTAGGTCAAGCCTTAGTCAAAACAAGGTTAAGGGGGCTAGCCCGTTGTTAACACTAAATTGCGTCTTAACCCTGACATTTTCACTTCTTATTAGTGTATACTAACTCAAATCCATAAAAAGATTGTTTCATTATAAAAAAACATAGAACAAATGTAATATGATTGTATTTTATATAATACAAAAAAAGGTCAAAATGACAATTTGACTTAAGTACACTTAAAAGACATAATCTGCAATGGAAAAAAAACTTATAGTCGATTTTTAAAGTATGATCATGGTCTATTACTATTCCAAATTACACTAAGTTGGATTTCGAACAAAATTTTGTTTCTAGTCCCTCTCCAACTAGCCCAGACCTCTATTTTTATAAATTAATAATTTAACATGTTATATTGTGAATAAAAATTTAATCATTAGATGGTTTTTTATATAAAAAATACCCCCTTTATAAAATAAAACAAATTAATCCAAAATATACAGCTAATTTTTTATATTGTCAAGGCTACTAATAGCCCCAAAAATTGTTTTTCTTCTATAACAATTTTAAACTTATTTTTTTCTAAACAAAAATTTTTTTACTTATACCTTATTAAAAATACAAATATGGTTTAAATTATAATTATATGTCATTATTATTTTAAAAAATAATTACAAAGATAATAGTAACCCCGGGCTACGACTAGCCCAAGTTTCCCCTATCATTTTTAGCCATTTTGAAGTGTGCAAATAAAGGAAGGACATATATATTATAGTAGATTTGGTTTAAAGTGTTTTTAAAACGTAATAAAAAATATTATTTGTTAAACTATTTAAATATTAAAACAGCATTTTAAAATATATATCATTTACAAAATCCATAAAAAACTTGAATGCTGTGATATTAAAGCAATTTAGTGCAATCTGCATTTTTAGATTATTATTTATCAACATTTATTATTATTAACTGGTAAGGAGGGTAAATTCCCTTTTTCGGTTTCAACAATGGGATACACTGCAAAAAGACATGGGAGATGGTTAAATTCAAAATGGTGGATTGAATGGTACACATTTTACCATATGCAAAATATGGCATGAGCAGTCTGTGTAGTCTATAAATGTTCATCAAAACAACCATTTCAAGGAAAGTTGTTTCTCAGCTAAACACATTTTTAGAGTAGGTATAAAACTTCGATTTACATCACAAGCTCAACCTAGTGCTGCAAAAAGGGTTGGGTTTCGTTTGGTCGACCTTTAGTTTTAGTCACCAGGTAAACCCCTGCTGGTAACCAAAGGTCGACCTAACAAAACCTTGCCGTTTTTACAACACTAACATTACAAGCTCAAACCTTATCAAGGTTCACGAGAGCCGTTTTCCCGGCAAAATTTTTGCTGCAACCAATAGATTTGGGTATCGTCCTATTACGAATGGGGTCATTCTCGATGCCCCTGCCTAAGTCGTACAACCAAGCGCCACTCTTTTCACCAAAATCTTGTTTCAATTGCTTTAAAGGTATCCGTGCCAATTCGGACATCAATTCTATACCGTATTTTTCCCTCAGAGCATTCCCAAACTTGCCTCCCAAACCAGTTCTGCATAAGGACTATTGTTAGTTAATATCTGGAATTTATACTTTATTTGTAGGAATTTTTTAAAATATATTAAACATATTTTAAGCAATATCAATCTCATTTTAATTATTATATATGAGTTTTTGAGCAGGTAAGCTTGTATTTGTTATACACCATTTGATTAAAAAGCCACCAAAATTTGTTTAGCTGGTTAAAAACTATCAAGGATAATTGTGTTTTTGTGTTAAAATTTCTCCAATATGATCAAAAACGCATATAACTGTTAAATTTATGTTTAAATAACATCCCCATAATATAGTCTTTGCAACAAACATAAAATCATCTCATATTAATTTAGTAACATAGATTGCAACAAATAAAAATCATCTCATATTAATTTGATATTATTGTTTATTTAAAAAATATACTGAGTTGTGATATAATAGTCCCCTTTAAAATGTGAAAAAAAGGTAATATTTGGTAAATTATCTTAATTCAATTAATCACAATAAAAATTTCTATATTAAATACATTTTAGCTATAGGTACACTGCTATACACCTCCTGAATGTCACCAGGTTTAATAATTGTTTGTTTATTTGGTTTGTTAATGCCACAGCCCAATTTTGCCAAAATCTATTATAAGAAATGAAACATTAATTCTACAATAACCTTTAATATAACTGACATAGCTATATAGAAATTACTTTGTTTGGGGCAATACCAGCTGAGCATTCAAAACCACATTCAGTGAGAATAGAATCTCTAATCTCTTTAGTAATTATTGCACCATATATAAGATATACAAAGTCCAATATATCATCTTTATTACAAGAGTCAAGCCAGGTTTCTAGCTCAGTAGAACTAATCACTTTATAAAAGTTTTTTTCTAAAAATAATTAAATTACCTGATTTATTGGGGGCAATACAGGTGTCTTTAAAGAGGTTTGCCAAGTCATGCTCATTAATTATATCTTTTAATTGAATGTCAACATCTTTTGACCCTTTAAGCTTTAAATCTAAATAAATATTTTCATTAAGTTTTTGCAACACATTTTCAGTAATATCCAAATAAGCTTCGTCAATACTAGCTCTTTCCAAAGACAAACAGTATTTATTTAAAACCTTTATTATCTTAACGCTCTCTTCTCTATACCTAAAACAATTAAAGATTTAAATGATTTATAGTTTTACTTAGATAAGTCTGCTTTACCTCTTGTTTCTGGCACACTTATAAGATTAATATCTGGGCAAACCTCTTTTGCATCCTCTCCACGCATACCTCTGTGTACTCCTTTAGATTTGGCTTCATAAGAAAGTGCAATTATTCTTTAAAATCTTACTAAACTCCAGCAAAAATCCTTACCCTCCCCCTTTCCATGGATTGTATTGAACAACGGCACATGGTTTAGATTGCAAATTTGGATCAAGTAGCCTTTCTACTTGTACATAAAAACTATCGATATCTATCAACGCAATAACTTTCATAAATTTTATTTGTTTTTAGCAAACAAGCAGAATGTATGAAAAAAGCCTTTATTAAGCATGAATTAAAAGGTATCGTTTCAAAATGTCACAGTCCAAAATGCAACTAAGCCACATCGTGAGATTCGGATTCGCAATTACTCATTGCGCAAGCGCATAATTTCCATTGGGTAGTGTTTTAGGTCAGCGTTTTAGGTTAGGGGTTGGGTTAGGATTAGATGTACATCAAATTCCCTCCCAATTTGAGATTTAATTTGTCGTGATATTCGTGTGACATTTTGGACTGTGACATTTTGAACCCAAGACGAATTAAAAGGTGGCCCGTCGCCGAAAACGGACTCGCCGAAAATAATGTCCCCCAGCTAAAAAATGTCCCCAAAATGTCCCCAAATTGTGATTGGTTGATGGGTTAGGGTTAATAAGCTTGGGGACCTTTTTTAGTTGGGGGACATTATTTTTCGGCGAGATTGTTTTCGGCGAGTTGATAGGGCACCGAATTAAAAAATTTTAAGTCAGCTGTTATTTAAATATGATGCATTTGCATGATATTCCAAAACGTTACAATATACCAAAATGGTTAGTTGAATCCAGGTGCGTTGTCAGGGGGGGGGGGGTTTGGTTAAAATTTGAAAACTTGTTTAAGTAATAACTAAATTAAATGGGTTAATATTATAGTTTAATTTCATAAAAGATTTTAACACCTATAAAAACCTGTAAGCATAATTTATACTTTTTATTTTTTTATTTAATTTGGACAAAAGCTTATACCCCACCATTGTAAAATTTCCGAATATGATTTTGCAAATTGCTATGAAAATAACTTGTTTGAATTTTTTTCCCGTGAAAACACGAGACCGTCCCATTGCTAGGAAGTGGCAAACTAAGCAATTATGTTTAATTTAGTAATTAATTTCCTATATATTTCAATTATTATAAATATTAGGTTAATTTTTTAGGTTATTACTTGAGCATTATGCATATCCATATCTAATTAAGCATTGATTATTAAAATAAATATCATTTATTGTAATCTATCCTATCATATATACACAAAATTTTTATTCCATCATATTAATAATATTAAGATAATACCCTGTATTTGTTCAAAGATGTAGATGAAAACGTCTCATCTATAGTTATAAACAATTGTGTAGATCAGTAGCGTAGGCAATGCCGCCCTCTTAGCAAAAATTAAAAAAAAATTGATGTAAATAAAATATTAAATCAGTTATAATTTTTAATCAAATAAAAGAATAAACTCGTTAAAAGATTTTATATATCTTTTTTTCAATTAAATTTTGGCAAAAAGCTTTAACCACATTTTTTGTCTTCTTGACACCACATGCATCAATGATAGTTTTCCATACTAAAGAGATTAAAAGCTTATTCAAAAAATAGGATGCCAAGACATCGATGGAATGAATTGCCAATATTAACTAATCATAGGTCATGCTCTGGTAAAATCTCTAAGTGACAATCGCTGGGCAAATAAAATAAAAAAGATGACTATTTATTATAATGCTCCTCATTCTATACACAGAAAATACCTTTATCATTGATCATATTTGTCTAAATCTGCTACCCATCACGGTTTGATAACTTGCTTTCCAGGGCCAGTCCAAACCCTTTAATTATCCAATTCATTAATGCTGTTTAAACTGCCGAGCCCAAAATAAAACTTTTGAATTTCAGGCATTAATTTGTCATAAAATTTTTTTGATTATTTTTAGAATTTTATAAATAAAAAAGCGACAAAGAATAGTAAACTATTTAAAAAATTTTATTGTTACGGTTCCCGCCCACGCGTGCTTAAAAATCTTAAATAAGACGGTTACCTGCCCGGTCCCTAGACCGAGTGAGTCCAGTAGCGGGCCCCACTTTTGGTTGTTTAATTTTTATTTTTGATTACAAAAAAAATGTTTGAAAAAATATTTGGCTAATGTTTCGATCTCGTCTCGGTCTCGAAAACAAAATCTCGTCTCGTCTCGGGGGCGATTATGAAAATCTCGATCTCGTCTCGTCTCGGTCTAAAAAACTCTCTCGTCTCGTCCCGACTTTTTAAAAAATATATATACGGAATAAAAATTTCTCCTGTCTTATTAAAAATATTAAATAAGCGTATAAAAATCTAAATGGCAAACTTTTATATGTTTTGAAAAATTTATTGCACAAACTATTTGAAGATTTAGCGGGACATGACATCTCATTGACAATATCAAGATATGAATTAATTCATAAAAAAACATTTTCTATAAAAAGTGCAGACTTAAAAAACTATAAATAAATTTGAAATATAGAGAAAAAAAATTTATTGTTCTGGCAAATTATAACATTTGTATCAAATTCACTGTTTCCTCAACTATAAATAGGCATAAAAAATTATAAGTTCGCTTATAGTTGACTTAGTTGCATTATTGAGCAAATTGAGACCTTTTATTAACCCTTGCTAAAGCTTCAAAATAGACCTTAACATATTTAAGGCAAGCATTTAAGTCCATTGATAATACCATCATAAATTTTAGCCAATAGTGTTTATTGCATGTTTACTATAGGGCTCTAAACCAAAAAGTGCAAGTGACTTTTAATGATATTATTTTTATTTATTGATAACTAGTTGTACAAATTAAAACGTTGTAAATACAACAATAAAAGCAGCATAGTATTATAGGATTAAGAACATAAAGTTTTAATATTTAAATTAAAGAGCACGTTTTTAAATGTATGACAAAAATCATTATAATCAAATTTATATTCCAAATAATTACCTTCCGATTCTAACTAACTTTGCCATTAAATGGTTATTTATCGAATACAGTCAAGGTTTCTTTCAGAGGGGAGCCCGGGGGGGGGGGGGCCCCCCCGGGCAATTTCAAATACCCCCCCCCCCCCCCGGAGAGTTTTGATTGAAGGAAGCATGATCTCAAGTTCCATCATGAAGTCATAAATTATTTAATGATTATGCGTGTATGGATCTATTTATATATCACTTATATCACCAATAAAAATCAGTAAATATTATACAAAATGGTTTAGCAATTAAAAATTTTTTGCCCCCCCCCCCCCGGAAGTTGAAAATACCCCCCGGAGCATTTTTTCTGAAAGAAACCCTGAATACAGTGTAGGTTCGTGTATTGATTTTGTATTCCCCAATTATAGTAAATAATGCACCTGCCACCCCAGCTTATAATGTGAATTGTAAGGCATACAACTAAACGATGTATTCACATAATGTCTAAATTTTAGGAAGTGTACTATTAGTTGAAGCATAAAAATTTCTACAAAACTCATGATTTAAGATTTAATCTATTACGGTGTCATTAAAAACTCTATTGTACTTTTCAAATCGTTAGGCGGGTGCTGAAAAATCTCGAGCCACCTTAGCTTAACTTGTATAATTATTCAAACTGATTGACCACCAATTTATAATTACCGCATCATTCAGGATGAGTAACTGCGAAATACAAATATGCTTTAGTAATATTTACTATTCCATCAGAACTCATTCTAAGCCTAAAATTTTGTAATATTTAATAATGCTATGGATACTTATATGTGAGAAATATAGTATAAAATTCTTCACATACCCTTAGGGTCAACCATATTAAAGTAAATGATTGCCAAATTTTAAATTTTTTGCAAAAATGTATAATATTTGCAACACTCAGGAATCTTTGTAATATCAAATATATTCTATACATATTGATTTACACTTACACTTAATACCCTATACACAATAATTTAATAAAATCTAACGATCAATAAAAAGTCGAGATCTCGCCGAAAAAATCTCGTATCGTCTCGTCTCGACATCAAAATTCTCGTCTCGATCTCCACTCCATTTTTCAAATTCTCGTCTCGTCTCGTCTCGGTTTTTCAAGACGAGACGAGACCGAGATTTTTCTCGGTTTTTCGGCATCACTATTTCTGGCAGCTTTTCCCCCTCCCCCTCTCTTGAGAAAATCCTGGCTACGCGCTTGTTAGAAAAGGATCAAGGGTAGGTTTCTTATAAGATTTTGGCTAAAAGTAAAAGTTAGCTCATTTATAACCGTACGCAAACAATTTAGTAGATACTGTCAATCAATTTATTAATCATTTATGATGTATTGACCATTCTTATTCAAATTTTTTATAAAATCATATACGAAAGTAAATAAAGTTATAATAAATTTCATAAAAATAGTTTATACAATTCTTAGAAACCTTGTCATAAATTGTCTTTTAACTTATCATCGTAAGAGGCAATTAATCAAAAGCCTTCATGTCAAAGTATGCGTCAAATTTCAAGGATAAACCGAGAGTGATTTAAAGCATTTAATTAAAATTAATAAGTTGTATGATTAATTATAATTGATCTGGGTAGGTGCTTCGTAAATTCAAATCATCTCCCGTCACCTACTTTGTCACATTCGATTAATTTTTAAATATATGAATAATAAATAATAATTTTAATTAATATTAATTAAGGAGCCAGCCAAATAAAACCTTTAACTTTCCTCATATGTCAATCGCAATACCATGTGTGGGCGTTGGATTCATAAATATTATTTACGGTCCATTCAAAGTATCCAAAATATAAATTAAACATAACTTTTCCTGCCTGTAACTACCTACGCCTACCATCAATACTGCTAAGGTACGGAGAGGAAGCAAATTTTACCTTGATTAAACCCATAGGCACGATGATTCAAATCTATTCATTTTTCAGGCTCCCCAATTTCATGTACATGATAAATTAAGGGCTGTCAAATAAATGAGGAACAACGCATCTAAGTCAGCCTGATGCGGGAAATTAAAACTGTCACTTGTAAAATGACAAATGCTCTAACGAGTTTTAATGTATTAAATATATCACCTACTTTACTCAAATAGCTTTTGAGACACTCATTCTTGGTATAGCCTAAGCAATCATATAATTCCGAATGCCTATATAAAGGCTTTGGACTTTATTTATGAAAGATGGTTTTATACGAGTTGCTACTAGCTGTCATACAGTACCGTTCATTCACACTGAATGCAAAATAATGAATAACGATCGTATAAATAATTTTAATATGTATTTATTGGGCTCAATTTATTCCATGAGATAAGGGTTTTACCCCGATACAATTACACTTACCTTAATATTACAATTATATAATAGGCAAAAGTTTTATGGGGGGGGGGGGGGATTGTTGAACAGTTTGTATCATCCATTATTAATAAGTAAGTTAGATATTGCGTACATAAATTTGCACGCTTAAACGTCGTCGTTTTTAATAGGATGCTTTATAACATAAGACAAGTTAGACATATTATATACTGGGACAAATTAGCTCTCCTTATAATTTGACTTAATTTGTTTTATTGATTATTCTATGTGCAATCCGAGCCCTGGGACTTTCATAATAGTGGAGGCAGCGGGGAAGAGATGATAAATGTTACGGTTACAGAAAAAGATAGATTAGTTTTAAATTAAAATGAGAGAGATAGATAGATATAAATGAGCGTACATCCATCGATCCATCAAAATAGTTTATAGCATACAATACATTTTAACTCTTCTCAATGTTATGATATGAGAACTGCGTTGGTTACGTGTCATTCAACTACACCCTACCCCATTAATGTACATCTTAACTTATTCCTCCTAATTTAACCAATTGTCATAGAACTCTCGATGCATGAGCTTGGGAATGATGTAAATTATCAAAGGCAATATTGCCAAATGTGTTAGCTAAACCTTAAGAAAATGTTTCAGAGTATAGGATAAAAACAGAGTTTGACGTATAATTAAATCGACAGTAGTTTTGATAATTTGTATGTAATTTTGCGTTAATATAGATTTTAACATGTTACAAACATGTTTTTGTTTTTGCATTTAAATGTTAATATATATCCAAATAAATTTCTAGCAATAATGAATTGCCCAACACATCATATTTATCATTAAGTTGCATTTATAAGCATATGCCTTGTCTTATCTTAATGCCATGAGTCACGCCAGCACATTTTAAAAATATTTATTAAATAACATGATTAATTAATTCAACAACACTTTTAATTGAAATGAAAAAGGAGTCAAAAGAATAAGTACTAAATTAATTTCGTGACGTTGCTACTCATATAGTTGAGAAGAATTTTAAAATACCTAAACAAGCATTTTATATACTATAAATTAACTAAGCAAAATAATAATGCGATAGGTGTATTTTGGATTTACCTTATCAAATGAACTTAAGCTTAAAATTTATAACACTTAGTTTAGCCATATAAACTGTTTATAAAGTTAGTTATTTTTATCAATCAGTCTAAAACTTATTTAAAATTACCTTTAAGTTACATTATAACGTCGATTGCTAATAATAAGTGATTGATTTAATAGAGAAATATATGTAATTGATCGTGTCCTTAATTGAATAAAAACAAGCATGTTTTCTTATGTTCAAACATATTTAAACAAGTGCGCAAAGCCTTAAGTCCAAGGCATATTTAAATAAATCGTATACATCGCCCTGAACAAACGGCTCGAGCTCGGTAAGGGTTTGGGGTATTTTGAGTAAATTCATAATTAAAAAACCCTATCTTAGATCGGGCCTGATGGGTAGTATGCTCGACTCGGAGCCATAGACCAAATAAATTTTTGCTAATGTATTTAAATATCCTTGAATTTAAACTATTCATTTATATCAATAACCCTATTATAAATTTTTCATGATGAAAGAATGCTTAGAGATGCGATATGAAATTGTTTCGGACCGGGTTCGGTATAAAAGTTAAAAAAAGGATTATGACTTAATGGTTCGAACAAACTAAAAATATCGGCCTTAGGCTGATGAAAGCATTTTTGCAAGGCTCTAGGTTTGACATCGCAAGACCCATTATGTTATTCCTAAAATTTATAAAAACATTTGTACTTAAAAACAAAGTTCGTTTTGTCATTAAATGTTTTTTTATATTTTATATCAATTATAACAAAACATGCTTCCATTTATGTTTTCAAATTTACAACTTAAAATTAGACTTGATATAAACCGTTGAAGTGGTAAATAAATCCAAATCTTGCATTC
This sequence comes from Gordius sp. MW1, assembly GCA_964036665.1. Classification (NCBI taxonomy): domain Eukaryota; kingdom Metazoa; phylum Nematomorpha; class Gordioida; order Gordea; family Gordiidae; genus Gordius; species Gordius sp. MW1. The sequence continues at coordinate 2,402,854 of OZ038528.1, forward strand.
AAATATTTACTTAAAATAACAATCAAACGTATAACATGTTAAAAATTAAATAAGCCCTGTGATAACCCAATCGACATTATGCACATGTGTCTGCGAAAGACAGAAATAAACTATATAGTACACTAGGATATCGTAAATAAACTAAGTAATATAAAGTTGAAAATCGTCTGTTAATAAATAAAAGTATATAACAAAAATACTGTCATATAAATTTATATAAAGCACAAGAGAGATTGTTACGCTTTCCAAATTGTTCCTTAACAAGACAAAACTTTCAAGTTCAAGCAAATATTGGAACTCATAAGATCTGGGCCGACAGTTAGGACATAATTAAAACAAAATACTTCTCAACTTTAATAGGCAAATCAGCTTACACAAAATTTAGACCATGCAATGTATCTAATGTTTAGTAACATTATACTCGTTTACAAATATTTATAATACTAAAACCATATAGCGGTAATTTTGTACAATAAATATTAATTACGTATATATCGAGATATAAAAGATATTAATACATGGTAATATCACAAATACATCACGCGGGTGGGAGAAGGTATGATTGCATTTATAGAGGGATAGAAGCGCCCTTTGGCAAAACATAATTGGTTATTATGGACAATCATCATTATCGTCCGATTGCACATTTTATTAATAAATCAAAAGTATACTCGATGTATTGTCAAATCTCATAAGTTTCGATGGAATGTCTATTAAATTCTGATAAAAGTTTAACAAGAAACGACACAGAGCGAGGATCTGCGCCCATTTTCGGATTCGGACGAATCTGCATCCCAATTGCTATTAGGAGTGCTGTTGCTAATGCGTGCGAGATTTTTAATTTCCTTAAAATTTTGCATAAGGTAGGTGTCGAAAGTGTCGTTAATAAGTGTTTTAAGGGCGGCAATATGAGGTTCCTGGCACGGGTCCATTCTGTTACAGCCGTTTGGTAATGGATGAACCGGCGATTTTACTTTAGGACATATATCATGATAGATAAACTGGGATAACAACTGTTTTTTCAACAAAGATACCCCATTTTTATCCACATCCAACGACTCTAAAGGATTTGATACGTTAACTACCCGCGTTTCGTCATTGTTAACTTGTGGTTTTTCCAAATCCTTATATTCGTGATTAATCTTATCTAGCATTGAAAAATTAGTCGGACTATCTTCCTTCGTCTCTAAATCGGGAGATTTTTCAAGCAAGTTTGTTTTAAATGATTGTAGTAAATGAGGGAACAAAAGCATATAAGGAGTAGTCAATGACTGATGTGGAGTATTTAAAGAGTCTAATACTGACTTATAGATATTTTGATTTGTTGAACGATTTATATTTTCAAAGCCATTACAAAGATTATACGGACTTCTTTCTCTTTCTATTACATTTTGCCATTTGCTTTTGTTATGTATGGTATTACGACCATTTATTGTTGAAAATTTCTTTTTTAAAAGCTTAGTTGATTTGGTTTTGAACGATGCATTGGCCTTATCAGTAAGCAGGTTATCTAGCCCTGAGACAGTTGGCGGGAAGATGGGTGCACAATCATTTGATACTTTAGGGGTTATAGTATTCAACCATCCTTTTTCTTCTTTCTTTTCGCTGTGTTTCTTATGGCTTGAAAGTTTTTTTCCTTCGTCCTTTCTTGGTAAATGAGAATAAATTATAATTTAATATGTTATAGTGATAAATGGACTGGAATAAATAGTGTATTAAATAAGTAGTAAATAAAATGAAATAATCAAAACAATAATTACCTAAATTCTCCTTCACTGCATTCACAATGTTGCCCTGAATTGCTTTCCATCACGTTAAAACGCAGAGGCGGGGGCACAAAGTAAGGACATTTTTGATCATCATTCGGCTTATTATCCATAGAGAATGTATTATCTATATGACTAGACGGAGGGTCCATTATACGGGAAAAATTGTGTTTATTGATTCCACTTCTAACATCTACAAAGTCTGAGGGCAAGGTTGGGAGTGTCCGTTTATTAGAGCTTTGATGGGGACTTCGTACAGAAGAAGAGGGCATTGCATTTTGAGATTTGGGAGATGAAACGTTATGGCCCTCTTCCCCGACCGTATGATTGTGAGCGGCGATAATGGGTATTATTTTGCGGTAATGCTGAGTAGCTACCATATGAGACGTGAGGTCTGGGAGCGAGGCAAAAGATTCACCACACCATATACATTTCATGATGTCTTTGGCCTTCTTAGAGCCCCTGGCTAACCAGGTATTTTGACCCCGGACCATTTTAGGGTTAGGAGCGTTGGTATTATTGTTCGCAACTGTGTGAATGTTTGAGAGGTGTAGAGCATTTAGAGCATGAGTAGGTTGTTTTTTGGATGTTTGGGTAATAGATGGGCACGCATCGACTGATCTAGCCATACATACAGAAGTTGACGAGTTCAAACTTTTCTGAACGTCCGTTATATTATCGGCAAGTGATAAATCTCTGGTCGTAATAGCATGCCAGGGTGGCCCATATTGCCATGGGTATGTGAAAGGAAAAGGGTTAATGGATTCTTGGAGGCGCGGGTAAATTGAAAATGGAAGCTGATTGAAGGGGTCATAAGGGGGTATCACGGGGGGAAAGTTGTTCAGGCTATTGCTTCCGGGTGATAAATACTGACTAGGCACAACGTCCTTAGTGTAATAGGGTGAATGGGTTTTAGTACTAAGCACATCTTCAAGCGTAACGCTGTTCTTTGTAGAAAAGGAACTGTGACACAACTTGTCGTCCAAAGTGCTGCTCTTTGGAATGCTCTCGGCATTGCAGCAGGGTATTTTATTAGGAGAACCAGTAGGTCCAATCACCCCTTCTGTTTGCAAATGTGTTGGTGGTGTTGAGGTTGTATGATTAGCCCATCGGTTTTTGAGGGAAGACAGATTTGATGGACTGCCCGTTTTTTCCCTTTGACTACTAGCGCATTTAGGGCTAGCTTTGGCATCGTTGTAGCAGTGAGTATGGGGTGCGTCGTAGTAATAGGGATACGGGGGAAAGAAAAATGAAGGCATAAATGGGAGTTGTGCATTAGGGTGATGGTTCCTATTTGGCAAAAATAGTTTCCCAACGTTATTACCACCTTCATTTATTTGATCGTTCACGGTTGGACGAAATGGGTATGGAGAAGGCCAAGCGGAGTAGTCAAAATAGCTGGTAAAAGGTTTGAAAAAGTTAAGCTGATTTTCGTATTCAGTGATTGGAATAGACCCATATGGCAAGCGGTGTAAGGGGGAAGATTTCTTAAGTTTGGACGAAGAAGCACTCTCCTTTAAACCATGACCTAAAATCATTTCTTTGAAAGCTTTCGCCGATAAATAGTTGTAAAACTTATGATAATCATGGATGGAGACTGCTGGTGGGTAATGAGGACCGTACCAATGCGATCCATCCAATTTGTGGGTGGGTAGAGACTGAGTCATAGTTGTTGTAAGGATGCATTTGCTATTCGACATATTATTATAGCCCAAGGAAAAGTTGTGAGCAAAACGAGTAGAAGTCCTACGTTTGACTTTGCAGCTTTTAGTGTCGTCTACTTTAACGCGATTTTTATCCTTGCTACCCTTCATTTCTAGGGTTATGTTTGGTGTGGAATGCTTGATCAAAGCTGAAGCCAAGATTTTCTTGGCCTTGACCTGTGCAGCTATGCGTTTAGACGAGGTCAATTGACAACTCTTACTTGCCACGGATGAAGAAGTTAAAGGAAGCTCTGTAGTCACACTTATAGGTATAGATGGGTTTACCTTCGCAACAGAGATTGGGGAAGAGTTTTTTTCTACACTAATAACCATCGTGTCCGTCTTTACTGAATCATAACAATCACTATTTGCACCCTTTTCCTCTTCAACATTAAGATCGAAACGTTCCTTCCACAATGTTTCTGTCTTGTCTACTTTGAAGGCATATGATGACCCTGGCCCGATGTGGTAATTCAAAGTGTAATCGGGGGAAGAATTGGAAGCAGTAGCAATGAGGTTAAGTTTGTCATCATCCGAATTATCTTGGTACCTATGATGTATGACTAAGGTTGGAGAGGGAGTTGACACTTTCTGATCCAGTAGACCGTTAAGGAAAGGAGCTTCCTTATAGAAAGCCAAAGGACAAAGCGATCCCTCACTCTCTTCGCTCCCGGTAGATTTGGCATCCCTCCTCCCTTCGTCAAAATTATCTTGCCAAATCTGTTTGTAGGTGTAATGCAAAGAGGGAGGACAAGGACTAGATGATGTCGATATCCCATGTGTCGTAGTAAGGACAGTGTACGGAGAGTATGTTTTAACTATTTTCTCACATTTACTTTCTTGCTTCAACAAGCGATCTTTATTACTAAGGGGATGATCGTTTGAGTGTTTAAGAGGCGTTGAAAAACACTTTGAAGAACTTGAAATATTGCTGCCTAATTTCACGATCCCTATAACATAGTTAACATATATTATAGCATAAAAAGTATATGCAAATTAACTTTATGAGTTGAGATTATACCGACGGTCTACATTAATTGAAGTGAAACCAGTTGGTTCAATAAACGCAGCAAAATTATAAGTTCTATTTTTTAAATGTTATTTATTTTTAAAAACTCTTTGGATTTTACTATGTTGTAATTTGTAATTCATGTGCCCACTTTAAATAATTAACTGTATACGAAAAAGAAAGTGCTTATTTAACTTTCTATATCCAAATTATGGAAGACATTTGCAAGGAGCATATTGTGATTAGAACAATCATTTAGTTTGTTAGTAGCGTCTTTATTTTGTCAGTTAGTGTATTTTAATAGCTATCATCAATCAAAAATAATGGAAGCATTTTCAGATTAGTAAAAATATATCTATATTTTGATGGGTGTAGATAAGAATATGTTCTATTTGTCTATCTCATTTCTACAACCAATAGCATTAATACGAATAATGAAAAATGAGTTTTAATAGAAAATTGATGCATTAGTTGCAACAGAAGTTAGACAAAATGTTATCAACGAAGTATTTTTGATGCAGCCTAATAAAACATAACTTCTTAAGGTTATTATGGGTGTTCTATAATATTAAAAATGAATTTTGATCGAAAAGAGTAACTCTTTAACGCACCATTATTGATTACACACAGAAGTTGGGCATTCTATCTGGTCTATAATGCTTTTCTAACTCCAAAAGGATGTTATTTTAAATTATTAATCACATTTCAAATGAACAACCTTTTGTACCACTGTAATTTATTATTGTACTTTACAAAACCTTCTAATACAAATTGCGAATAAGCACGTGTAATTCTTCAACTTTTAAAACGTAAACATTTATATATAAATACTGTATTAAATTAATAATTAATTTACAAATTAAAAGGGTTGATATTTGATAATAAACAAAATATTTTAAGTCTGAGTTTTGTGTAGATAACGTTAACCTTTTCCTGAAGTGTAAAGCGATTTAACCATTGACGCACGTACATTAGTTCAACAAACTCATTAAGGATATACGCAATTAAAGCAACAACTCTGCATCCTATTGATTAATCTTATTCGTTTCAAAAGAGGCAACATTTTCAACCATACTTCCAATATAATTAGAAAAATGAGGGGAATGAATTAGGCGAAATGTTAAATATAATGATTGTAGTAGTAATACTTTACCTAACTCTTACACTTTCCTATGCCACATGAACGTATTCAGGAGAAGCAGAGAACAAAATTTTTATTTTTAACGTAATTAATAAAGAAAATTACAAAAACAAATTATTTTGACCCTACCTAAATCATTGGCCGCTCCCGTCCAAATGCTGCAACACGCGTTCTGGACTATAAATCTCACTGCTTGTCTATTTGAATATACTTGTTTTCAAATGTCTTATAATTAATTTTTAATTAAGTGCTGCCTGCCTGCCAACATCTTACCATATCTCACATATAACACAAACGTCATTTGAGATGTAGCAATAAAACGTGAGATGAAATCAGTTTAAGACTATTAAACTGTAACGGCATAGAGTGTGTGGTATCTTGATAAAGTTTACTAGAATTATAATTAAATTTTTTCCTAATTTAAATGCGTTTAAAATACCCATTCTTGAATGAAAGAATAGCACTTTCATATCTATCACGATCAGTCACCTATGTATATAAGTTCTAATTTTCTCATAAACACTTAACGTTTTGATACATACGATACGATAACTAAGAGAGGAACCACTCCAAGAATGTGTGTCTTTAGGGTATGGATGTGTGTCTAAATTGTTGTCAATCTTTCTCGTTCAACATTTTTCCATAGTTAAATGGGGGTGGAATAAGCCACAAAACCAATTAGAATTTTGACAACCCCCCTTAAAGGGTTAAAGGTAATGTCCTTAAATACCCCTTCTTTGATGGTATCAAGATATTATGTCTGAAGCGCGCCTCCAAATTAGCCCTTCCCTTAGTCCCTTTATCATCATGATGAACGGTTTAACGACCTCATAAAAAAGATTTGGGGTGTCCGAAGTCATAAATCCTACTCTCTGTATAATATTACGCTTATATATGCGGTTACGAGTGTGGCGGGGGGGGGGAGGGGTAAAATTTTAAACTATACCCTTCTTCCCTTAGTTATTGGGATCCTGGTCCTCGTAAGATAATAAATTTTAAGCGGTTCAATAGATAAGTTTGAGGTATAAGGCAAAAATATAGCTGAAGGCACGAGATATACCCTGCTAGATTGAATGCTTTATTAGGTAAAGGATATTTAAGCAAAAGGGTTAAAAAGAGTGAGTGTGATCCGATATTAGTATTACTAAGCTATTAAAGGGGTTGCAGTAGTATTAAAAAGATTTACCAATACGCAGTTTTTACTTTTAAAGTTGGAAAGAAGATAATATACTTTTAATTTTGAAAAAGGTGTATAAATATATATACAATTAGGAAAAATTTAGTTTACAACATGAATTTATTTATTATGATCAGAAAAATTTAACTCCTATTTAAGAAAACGCACTTGGCGTTTAGTTAAGATACACACTAATCAGATTTTTAAATTCAATTTCGGTGACTTCATTATTTTATGATGAACTATAGTTAATCTAACAAATTTTTAAATTGACTCAGTTATGATTTGGCAACAGACATTTTTACGTAATGGTAAAAATGATATACTACGAAATTATATGTACCTGTAAAATGAATTATTCGTAATAAATAATTTAAATATAATGTTGTTGAATGTGTCAAAATGCATTTATAAACCAGAATACATTAGTTAATTAAGTTGGAAATATGCCTCAATATATTTATAAAATAAGGCGTGTTTTTAACAAACATTAAAGAAGAAAATTGATATTTTAAATAAAACCAATCTAAATAATAATTTATTATAGCAGTTAAATTGTGAAACAATGTTAACAAGTTTAAAAATTATATCTTAAAACGTTGACGAGTTATAAGGCTTCCTAGCAAGCATATTATATTCTTAAAGTTAACCTATTTCTGGGGACTAGAAAAGGAAATAAACACATAGACTATCATTAGTCTATGTTTAAACATGAACTGTTATAAAAAATTGATATTATTCAAAGCCCACTAGTCTATTGTTACTTGTATTCATATACAATATGTAAGATTGTAATAATCAAAACATATAACCACTAACTAATATAGTAATACATATGTAATTTGAGAATAGTAATGAGAATGAACGAGAACTAACTAAACTTTTTGTCATCCCTTAACTAATGTAATAACTCTATGAATGATACAAAATAATTTAATACTAGACGTATCCGTGCAAATAAGCTAATCTTCAGGGAAAATTGTAAATATGATTGGCGAATTTTTTCCAAGTATAATAATAAGCTTTTAGAGCAATCTATGGTTTAATTGATACAGCAGCCTGGTTAATATTAAATTTGTGTAAAGTATTTCAGCATAAAAACTAAAAAGGCATACATAACTTAAGAATTTTTTGTATAATGGATTCATAACTTAGGTTCACGCTTTAATCTGTTTTAGTCGCTTAAAGTTTTATTAATATTTCGCTGAGAATTTGTGGGACTGATCTAATAAAAAATGGGCCATATTATAATGAAAAACAAATCTATAATAATGTCAAAATGAATTGTAACCAATTTATTGTTTCGACTGTTTTATATTTGTCGATATACAATCTACCCAACTATAAAATTTTATATTTATTAAGCTTAGTCTCGAGCTATGCCGTCCAAACGCTTTAAAAAATTAACCAAGATATAATTGCAGTGGAAATTTAACAAAATATGTTTACTATATTATCAAAAATGTACGTCTTAAAAATCAAATGGTATGGTATAGTTATAAAGTTATAAGCTAGTAGAGCCAAGTTAAAGTCTTATAATGAATGTTGAATCACAGAAAAGGCAAAATGTAAATTATATGTTAAGTCTAACACAAAAATTGGATGTTGAGATTGAATAATGAATGGAACGAATTTATATGTTATATTTTGAAAAATTTGGTAATAAATTAACAAGTAGCCAGGTTAATGCTTTGAAAGCATAATTTGATTTACTCATCTTTACACTTTCTTATCTGTCAAATATTAATGTAAAATTCGTAACAACTTATGTCAGAGCTGTTGCACAAACAAAACTAATGGCAAATGTGTCCGATCGTAATTAATAAATTAGGCAGTACAAAAGCGTTAAAAGACGGGGCAAACGAGAATATAGAATTCCAAAGAACAGTAGTGGTAATAGTGGCGGTGGTGAGTTGTTCCCTTTGATGAATATTAATTTAAGGGGTTAAAGGGAGGGGATCGCATGAGATGAGCAATAAAAGAGTCAAATGTCACATGTGTTGTCACATTATATTATTGAATTTACGTTTGAAGCAAAGCAAAGCACCCCAACCCCCTTGCCCCATGATCTGCGATTGAGACCGCCAGAGGGATGTCAAAATTTCTCCTACCCACCCACTATGTTGTCAAAGTGAATTCACATAATCTGTCGTCAAAAAGTTGTTTTCAGTTACAACAAGGACAAAATTACGTGCATTAAAGTTGTAACGTTTGAGCCCGACTTGATTTGAAAATGTTTTTTTTGATGTTGGCACAATCAAAAATGTTCTTCAATCATCATTTGTAGTCCGACGCTAGGCCTGTGTTCAGTGGGCCACCACAATCGCATTTATAATAAAATTCTGTTTAATAAAGCGACTTATGAAATGGCTGAAGAATTCGGGGAAAAAATATAGCATAAGATCTCAAAGTTATAAGCTTTTAAAACGACTACGCCGTAAAGGAAAGTTTTTATGAGATATAATCTTAATTTACGACTTCAAAGCTGTTCCAGTCCAGCCTCGTTTAATGCGAAAGTTTGACGCGAGCCTTAAAATTTGAGGCACTTTAAAACCAGCTCATGTTTAATCAATCAAGCTAAAATCATCAAATAAATTATTATTTGCGAGGTAAAGAGTGGGAAAGAAAAAAACGTTATTCTTAGTAAATCCCAATATAGCTAGGTTGCATATATGAATATTTCGCTGGCGTCAGTGCATAGTGAAATAAGCAAATATTATTAATTCTTATCTCTCTGGCTTAAAAAACATACACACGTTTGAGATGAATCAAAGAGGGGACACACACATGTCTTTCTTTACAAATTTAACAACGACATAAATTTTAGGAGGGATAGAGAAAGAGACAGCAAGATTAATGGAATAGGCGAGTGGCCGTTAGAATAAATATAACTCTTATTAAGATTGACTGCTCAGCTCACTACCTTTCAAATCAAGGATTTGTCATTTTACTACCCTCTCCCCCCCCCCATCCCTCCTCATAATGTTTCAAACAAAAGTAAGGCGATCTGTCTCTGCTATTTGTTAGCAAATTCGCACAACAAATTAACGATTTAAAGAAAATGAATCGCTATGAAATATGTGACGTGTGTGCCTCCTCCTTAATTTATGAGACGAGAATCAAGAACCACAAAGGTCCCCCCCCCTTCGATTAAATTGTATTATGTAAGTTGTTTGCAAGAGGCCACGACTGCAACCTCAAGTTTTGACAAATTTAAAATTATAAGATATTTTATAATTTAAATTTAGATAATTGCTAAGATTTAGTTAGTGGTCCTAGCCAGGAATATAGAGATCACCCTGGCTTCGCCCATGTTGTTTTTTATTTGAAAGATTAGATACACTTGTGAACTTGTTGTTTCTTATGAATCCGCGAGAAAACAGAACTATCACTGGTATTGACAATTGTTTGTTAAAAATCTTGATGTAAGAAAGTTCTACCATGCCAAATAAATGTTTGTTTCGAGCTGCATTAAGAACAAGTCATTTAATTGAGACCCGAACATCTTAAATTTTCACACACTAATATCTATCATATGATGTTGACAAAAACGTGCAAATAACTACATGCTGAATGATCGAAAATGTGAAGGCGATTGAGCATAAGTTTTAAGTTAAATTTGCTGGCCTTGGATTGGAAGGGATGGAATTGTAATAATGGTAGTATCGACAATTGATTTGTGTATAAAGTAGAAGAAAGCTTGCCACAACAACTGATGATGAGCAACAAAAAGAAAGCCCTTCTTTCTGTCAATGTGGCAGGCATTATTATACGCAAACGCACCAAGGTTGTTTTTGTTGCTTAATATATGATGTATATAACTGTGTTTTGATACTCGAGGTGGTTTACTATTAATCACGCATATAGAGGATATTAAAATATGTCAAATGTCAAATGAAATAAGGGAAGAGATCCTCCATAGAGATTTGGGAATAAAGATGAAACCACACTCCATTAACATAACATTAGGTTATGGTAATTGGTGGCTATCAAAGTTGTGAAACACACGCACCACATTTACCACATATTTGGATTAATTCTGATTTATGTTCTTTTAGGTTCCTTCTCACAACATATTATTTTTGTATTTTATAAAAGAAAAAATAACATCAGTATAAATGTATACATTTAAATTAACATTGTCATTCATATAAATAAAGTGAAAAAATTGTAAAGGTTGTACACCGGTATTAGGGCTCGAGGGTGTTTTAATTCAGAATTAACTCTTAGAATTTATGATAATCCGCAAAAAAACTATATAAGCATTTTGGTAATGGGCGATCAATTTAATTTCTTTCAAATTCAGTAAATGTATGGTATAGATTTTAAATATTACCATTTCCCCCTTCCCTCTCTCTATACCTACCATACGTTTTGAAAGCACCTCATCAAAATCATAGCTATGCACACTAGAGCCCTGCACGGGTGACCCGAAACCCGACCCAGGTCGGGTTCGTGAAAACTTTAAAATGCCTTCGTGTCGGGTCGGGTTAAAAAAAATTTAAATGCTTTCGGGTCGAGTTCGAGTAAAAAAAATTAAACTCGGGTCGTGTCCGGATCGGATTGAAGGTTATGAATTTTATATTGCACAAGAGACATATTTTTTAAATTAATTTAATTATATAATATTTTATAATTAATATCGAAATCTATGATTATTTTTTCTCATAAATTCATTTAAACTCTTAAGTTATATCTGAATTATGGTTTTGCGCAGTTTTGAACTCAGAAAGGTAGAATATCTTGGAGTGAAGCTATATGTAATGATAAACTTATAATTGATATCACAAAACTTATTAACGATTGATATTAATGTCTCCACTTGTCCCGCTTAACATATACACTAGAATAACATAAAATAATAAAGATAATTTACAGACGAATAATTATTTAAATTTATAAGTAAATAAAATAACTATTTATTTATACCCTTTCTCCTTGCTTATATACACAACACACATCATGTATCGCACTTATTTATTAATATCGGATCTTCAATTGTTTAATACAAATAAATCCATTTAATCCTCCTCAATATAATTGACAAGTTAAATTTTTTTGACACAAATTAAAAAAAAAATTTAAACGTCAGATCTTCTAAGAAGTGGTATTAGATTAAAATAGATTGTTCTTTGCTCAATTATATTATTATTGCTGAGGAACGAATAACATAACCTAATACTTCAACTTACAAATCCCTTAAAATATGTAAAAGAAAGATGAAGTGAATTATTATAAGATAAAACAAAGCCCTTATGTTTTTGACCTTAGAGTTAAAATATTTGACTTTTCCTTGAAGGTTTTAACTAATTTATAAAAACTAATAACAAGGCTTAGCTATAACTAGTATTATATTCACATTTTTAGAAAGGTCAAAAAGATGTTAGATTAATATTGCTTGCCTAATAGTGCATTCAATTGCCTTAAGCCAGAAACAAGTACATGGGCGTAGTCAGCATTGGAATTAGAGGGGGGCAATAATGATTTAGGGAGGGGCAAAACGATGATTTTTTTTAAATTTTAGAAATAATTTTAATAAATTTCAACGAATTTTTGGATTTAGAGGGGGGCAGCCCCTTGGCTAGGCCTATGAACAAGTATGTAATCTAATGAATTTAGTCAATAAGGTAAAAATATAGTTATAAGGTTGAGAGGAGAGGGAACAAAGAAGAGTGCCTTTGCCAACTGTTAAGAGCAATATCGATATATATTGGTAAAGAAAGGTTAATTTGCATATATCTGAATGATAGCGACGATAAAAATCAATATATAATTAACGAGTTTTTAATGTAACTAATTAAGAAACTGATACAATCAAATTTTAATAAGACGCGAACTGATATATTTAAATTAGTTTATACAGGCTACCTAAACTTGACTAAAATACCCAATAAAAGTTTTAAAAGGTTAAAAATATAGTTTACGAAGTATTGGCCATCTATCTAGGGACCCTTCAATATTAATTAAAGTGTAATACACATTTAACTTATTGCATAAAATTTTAAAATCTAGCCAAAGAATTCAAACAACTTATCAACTTACTAGTAATTGTAATGAGCATCAGAGACCAGATTGCCACGGGCCGGGCGGGGCCGGGCAACTGTCCTAAATTTTTATTTTCGGACGGGCCCGGGCGGGCACGATGATAGGATTAGGACAATTCGGGCTTAATGTATTATTTTGTTACCTTTTTATTTGAATGTATATGAAAATGATAAAAGAGTTAAGAAACTTGATTTCGCCATCCGTCCCCAAGTTATTTTTATAATTTTTGCCCGGACCACTTTATTTCCATTCCCTATCCCTAGCTACGTTTATGGAAAGGATTGAAATATTTATATTTATGTAGCCCTTTCATTGTTCGTAATTTACATGTGCCGTCTACTAGACATAATACAAAAGCGTCATGCCCAAATTGACACAATGCATCCAACTATTAAATTTCATTCTAACATCATTTAATTTTTTTAACAAAGCTTCTTCAATTCGCCTTTATTATTCCCTTATCACTCGTTGCTATCGTTAAGCTATTACTTATTTTTATTATAATAAATTTCTATACTTTTTTTTGCTTTAAAAGTTTTCCATAAATTACATTTAAATTCTACTGATAAATTATTGTTTTTTTAACAAAAAAAGTAAGTTCTAAGAGCACAGATTGACTAATTGAACTAATTTTATTCATTAAGAAGTTATTTATAGGGTAGGGGCTTAAACGGATTAACCCAAAAGGGAAGTATAATTTTAATTTTGTTTATTGTAATATTATTTATAAAATATGTATGCTTTATACTTAATTAAAAAAATTCCTAAATAATGATTTTCATGGACATCGGCTGCATCAATTAATATTTTGCTGTTATATGATTTGTAAACGTTCTAACATGTCTGTACCTAAATGCATTAGCAATTAATATATTAAAATATTGCAACCTAGAGCGGTTTTGCCAGGCCAAATATTTTAGAAAGACCAAATACTACGTTGTTTTTTTGACCTATTAGGATTAAAATTAAAGATCAAAAGTTTCATTTGGAAAGATCATTTGACTTTTAAATATAGGAAATCAGATTTTGTCTGGGATAATAAAATATTGCTATATTTGTTTTATTTAATATGCCATTAATTTAATGCTTATTTTTTAATAGTGGTTGAAAAAATTTGAGATCGCAAAATTTCGGGCCTAACAGGCAAATTTAATATTTCGGGCCGGGAATTTCGGGCAGTAATATTTTGGGCGGGCCCGGCGAACGCCTAGAAGGTTCGGGCTGGCTCGGGCGGGCAATGAGGTTAAAAAATTGAACCGGACCGAGTTCGGGCATAAAATTCCAAACAAATCTGACCTCTGATGAGCATAGCCTAGCGGGATCGGAGACGCAATTCCCCGTTATGATTATAAATGTCAAAAATCCTCCTTTTAACCCCAAAGCCCTTTAATTTAAATCCTGACTAGGTCCGTGTAACCGTTTATCATACAAAGGTTGTGTTGCTACAACTCCAAAGTTGACAGAATAATTAGTTTGTTAATAGGATTCAATTATTATCTAAACTTAAGCTGAGAAGAATGTCGTGTAAGCAACAGCACATGTAAAACAAAGCATCTCCCCCCCCCCCTCATGTTTTCCTATGAATATTAAATAAGAAGATCTAGGGGGGCCGGGGGGTCTATGACCATGCCACGTCAATGCCCATATAATAAATGATTAGTTTCAATTGTCTTCTCGGTCAAAAAACGTCCAATTTTTGGGAGTAAATACCAACGCCCCAACTTATATGAACGTGGTCACGAGATGGGATAATTAGATTTCGGCCTCGGTCATCAGCGTACCAGCATTTCCTTGCGGCATAAGGTTGGGGGGGGGGGGTATAAATCACTCTAAATTATAATTAAGCAAAAGTGACAACCTAGGGGGGGGGGGGGAAGAACCATTAACTATGTCTCCCGCGCCGGTTGTTAGTTTGACGAAATTATGCAAAATGTGTCCAGTCTTTCCAATTAACGGTCAGTTTGGGACCAGAGAGACACTTGTCCCCTGTGCTAAATCTAATAACTATAAATGTCAAGGAAGGGAGGAGGCACAGAATTGCTGCCTGAAACAGGATCTTTAGAAAGTTTATTTGCATATTAATACGAAAAGTAGCGAAACTATATGTTATTGATGGTGCGTCCTCCTTTTAAGAACGAACAGAAATCATAAAGTTAATTAGAAGTTATAACGGCTCTGAAAAGCGCTGAAGTTTCGCTGGCTGGATATGAGAGGTAAGTGGCTGTTATTAATTCATAAAGGCGAGATTGACTATCTTTAGCCCTTGCTTGTGTTGACCACAAGCAAAAATCAATAGAAATAGATGAGACGGTCTCTATAATAATTACACCCTTTGGTGGTAATAATACTGCTTAGCAAGCAAGCCGTCCTTTATTGCTTTAATGCCCGGCCATCATTTAATAGCATAATTGAAGTATGGAAGACAGATTTAAGGCTACGCGTGCCACTACTTCAGCTCATCCGAATAAAAACAAGTGTCAACAAACGATATATATTTATGATTAGTAGATACCGAATATCGGACAATGGAAAAGCACCATTTCAAAACTTAGTAGCGTCAGAAAAAACTTAATTTTTAGGTAAAAAAACATCATGGTTAGATTCAAGATTTAGAAAACTATATTGGGTCTAATAAATATTGCACTAAAAAATTCCCCGCTTGAGCGTTGTATGATTAGCAATTAAATGACAAATTAATTAGCCAAAAATCATGTACTTATAACTTTAGGTTAGTGCTAGTTAAAATACGTGGGCGTAACCAAGGAGGGTTTCTATGCATTTTAAAATAGAAAATTTTCAGATATATTATTTTTAAATTCCAAAAACATTATTAAGCAGGGTAAACAAAAACCAATAAATCATAGCATAGGTTACACCTTTATTTTGAAATTACAAATAAATTGTTTTATGTTTTGATAAAATGAGATCAAAAAAGCTTTTACACTAAGTTCCAAGTCGATAAGTGGCAAAGGAGGCACGAGCAAAAGATAATAATTAAGGTCCACTCATTGGTGAAACCAAAACTACACTGTTTTGGTATGCTCCAGATTATTCCATTATAAGGACACTTACCTTTTATAAAGAGCGCGTGTAGTCCATCTATCTCCCCCTTTGACGGCAAAATTTAATTAATAGTAAAAAAATATCGGTTTTACATGTTTAAAAAGCTCAATAACCTCGACAGTAGTCCCCGGTCCCCCATACAATACCTTTCTAGTTACATTCAATTCGGTCAGTTCTATTATAGTTATATTAAATAAACTTTTATCTGGTTGTAAAAAAGGCAGTTTCCTTGGCACACTGACATGGGCGTAGCCAGGATTCGAATGGAGGCAATAAAATTTTTTTTGAAATATTAGCCACGATTTTAATAAATTTCAAAGCATTTTTGGATTAGAGGAAGGCAGCCGCCCCTCCCTGCCTACTCGTGGCTACGCCCATGCACACTGATATACCCTCAACACTTGATCTCAAAATCAAAATTATATAAAAATCAATTTGATTAAGAATTAACGAATTATAACTATTGACATTTCACCATTTATTTAGAGATTTCAACCACATAAACCTTGTCATAGGCTAATAATATACCGGGGGGCGGTGATTATGTTTGTTTTTAAATTTAGGCAAAATTTTGTCCAATTTTTTTTTAATATGAGGGGGCATATGCCCCTTCTTGTCCCGAGTTGGCTAAACACATGACCCCCACACCTTCTAATTTGCTAAAATTAATTCTTTATAACTTAACGCATAGAAAAATTCAACCGCTTTTTATCACTATGGTAATGTGCAATTTGAGTTATATGATATCATTGCAACACATAGAAATGAATGTTGTACGCGCAATTAACGAATAGTTCGGCCTAAAAATCACGCTATTAACACGTAAGGTCGTTTTTCTCGTTCTCGTTATGATATAACCAATTTTTCTGGGAAAGAGTTTTGCTACCAACACATTTAACTTAAAGTGTTAAACTAAAAATTTGTGCGTGCGAAAATTTACTAATGGAAATGAAGAGAGATTTTGAGAATTGAGATTGAGATGGTGCGAGGAAAAGGGGGGGGGGGGGGGTGAGAATTAAAAGGATTTTCAACTTTAAGCCGTTCATCACAAAGCTCATTCACCTTTTAACAAGGGGGCGGGAGGGGGGGGGGATAAGTTACCCCCAGAGTACACACAAAGTAAGAGTTATGCCAGGGTGAGGGTGTTATAGCTGCCTCTGCGATGTTGAATAGGTCATTATAACTCGTTTTACTGCGCAATAGCTAAAAACTTAGCGGTTTTTTTGACCCCAAGTTTTCTTTGGATGAGGTAAATTTAGCCAAAGAATACCAAATCAGAATAACAATTAGGGCAGGGCAAAATGATAATTATCAAAATTTTAACTATAATTTTATTAAAAACAGAAATTTATTTGAACGGGGGGGGGGGGTAACCGTCCATGGGCGTAGCCAGCATTGAAATTAGGGTATCGTTTCAAAATGTCACAGTCCAAAATGTAACAAAGCCACATCGTGAGATTCGCGAATCTCACGATCGTGAGATTCGCAAATACTCATTGCGCAAGCGCATAATTTCCATTGGTTAGTGTTTTAGGTCAGCGTTTTAGGTTAGGGGTTGGGTTAGGATTAGATGTACATCAAATTCCCTCCCCATTTGAGATTTAATTTTTCGTGATATTCGTGTGACATTTTGGACTGTGACATTTTGAACCCAAGACGAAATTAGAGAGGGGCTAAATGATCATTTTTGAAATTTTAGCCATAATTCTAATAAATTTCAACAAATATTTGGACTAGTGATGCGGAAAAACCGAGAAAAATCTCGGTCTCGTCTCGTCTCGTCTCGAAAAACCGAGACGAGACGAGACGAGAATTTGAAAAATGGAGTCGAGATCGAGACGAGAATTTTGATGTCGAGACGAGACGATACGAGATTTTCTCGGCGAGATCTCGACTTTTTATTGATCGTTAGATTTTAGTAAATTATTGTGTATTTTAATTTACATTTAAGGTATTAAGTGTAAATCAATATGTATGGAATATATTTAATATTAAAAAAATTCACAAGTGTAGTAAATATTATATATTTTTGCAAAAAAAATAAAATTTGGCAATCATTTACCTAAGTATGGTTGATTTTTGTCATACATTTAAATACGTACTCTTTAATTTAAAGTTTAAAACCTTATGTTCTTAATTCTATAAAAATGCTGCTTTTATTGTTGTTTTACAACGTTTTAATTTCTGCAACTAGTTATCAATTCTATAAATAATAATAACATCATTAAATGTCACTCGCATAAACATGCAATAAACACTATGGGCTATAACTGATGATGGTTATATTAATGGACTTAAACGTTTGCCTTAAATATGTTAAGGTCTACTTTGAATCATTAGCAAAGGTTAATAAAGGGTCTCATTTTGCTCACTTATGCAACTATATCAACTATAAGCGAACTTATAATTTTCGAAGTCCATTTATAGTTGACAGACACAGTGAATTTGATGCAAATATTATAATTTGCTAGAACAATAAAATTTAATCTTTTATATTTCAAATTTATTTATAGTTTTTTTAGTCTGCACTTTTTATAGAAAATGTTATCTTTATGAGTTAATTCATATCTTTATATTGTCAATGAGATGTCGTGTCCCGCTAAATCTTTAAAAAGTTTGTGTATTAAAGTTTTTCCAAAAATATAAAATTTGCCATTTGGATTTTTGAACACTTATTTATATTTTTAATAAAATAGGAGAAATTTTTATTCCGTATATATTTTTTTTTAAAAGTCGAGACGAGACGAGAATTCTCGTCGAGACGAGACGAGACCGAGATTTTTCTAGACCGAGACGAGACGAGATCGAGATTTTCCTAATCGCTCCCGAGACGAGACGAGATTTTGTATTCGAGACCGAGACGAGACGAGATCGAAACACTAATTTGGACTGCCCCCCCCCGCTTGGCTACGCCTATCTAACCGTCCCTCCCTACCTCCCCAGTCCCCTCTAGTTTCGTCTATGCTTGATTGAGATGTAATAATAGAGTTTTTACATAGATCCTTATCTCAACGCTACCCTCACCAGCATTCTGAAACTAAAATCGGCAGGCGGGGCTCGCCATAAAATTTTTGATTTATGAATAAAGAGTCGAGCAAAATCTAAACATTTTTTAGCAAGGTGGGGGGAGAGGATAGTTTATTCAGACTTGTCTACCATAAAATGTGATATGTGTCTTGATGAATTTTAGCAGGGTTTGATGGGTAATATGATGATTTATTAAATTTAAAAAAAAAATACCTTAAATTTTTGAAAGATATATTTACACTCAGAAGGGGGGGGGGAGAGCAAGGGCCCCTGCCTCCCCCTTGCTAGGCAACACCCCATTTTATATACCCTTCAATGAAATCTAATCTCAACCCATGGACCAATTCTGCTACAATAAGCAAATGGGGGGGGGGGGGGGGGTTACGGCGGTTAAAATAAATTTATCGATCAAATGAGCTAAATTTGGCGCGACGGGCTATTTAATTGTACCGAGTATCTCCCTTACTCTCCTCTTTTTCCCACTTTAAGGGGCAGCGCACATCCCATTTACATTAACAATCACCGATGGAAAGAGTTTGTTTGTAAACCCTCTTATTAAATGACTCCTTTTTTTCCCCACAGGAAATTTCACCTTTAAAATTGTTTTTAAGTCACAAAGGATTTTCACTTATACATTACATCAGATATTTGCTTAAGTTAATTAAGGTCTGTTAAAAAGAGTCCAAACTAGGGCGTAACCCCTGGCATGGGCGTAGTCAGGATTGGATTTAGAAGGGGAGGTCAATAATGATTTAGGGAGAGGCAAAATGATAATTTTCAGTAATTTTAGACATATTCATATTTAATTTAGAAAAAAATTTGGATTTTCGCCCCTTCCTACCCCCCCCCCCCCCCCCCCCAGCACAAATATTAGAGGGGGGAATTTGCCCTCCTGACTAGGCAAATACGTAGTATATTTGATTATTTTGGTTCATTGACATTCCTGCCCAACCCTAGAAATACACTCGCCACAAATATTCTCTACAAAAAGGGGTGGGGGGGGGGGCTGCAAGGGTTTGATGACCTTATTTAAAGTTAATTCATCTCTCCCCGCCACCCCTGCCAGCGTTTGTGTAGCTTAGTTTTGTTGTTTAAGCTTAATTATCCATCAGGCATCATTCTTGCAAGGGCGTAACCATGGGGGAGGGG
This sequence comes from Gordius sp. MW1, assembly GCA_964036665.1. NCBI lineage: Eukaryota > Metazoa > Nematomorpha > Gordioida > Gordea > Gordiidae > Gordius > Gordius sp. MW1. The sequence goes on from OZ038528.1 coordinate 2,422,934, forward strand.
GGCAGGGTGGGGCGGCTGCCGCCCTCTAAATCTACAAATTTGTTGAAATTTATTAGAATAATTGGTAAACTTTCCAAAAATATTTATTTTGCCCCTTCCCAAATCATTATTGCCCCCCTCTAATTCCAATGTTGGCTACGCCCATGATTCATTGTACACTTGGTTGGACCTAGGCGGAAGGGCGTGACCAGTATTTAAGAGCAGGGGGGAGGGGCAAAATAAGCGTTTTTGAAATTTTAATCATTATTGTAGAGTTTATATATTTTTAAATTAAATCAAAAAGGGGAGGTGCCCCTCCCCCACTTTTTTTAACTAAGGCCTTGATAGAAGGACATTTTAATCGTGTCAGCAGAAGACTAAATTGTAAAAATGATATTTAATCCAAAAGGCTTTAAATTTATTAAAAACATTTCATATCAATCAAGTTCAATAAATCAACTTTTTTTCCCTTTTAAACTACCTCCAATTTAAGTAAAAAATTAAAATTTGAGAATAATTTTGAAACGGAATTTGTGACAAATCCTCCTGGTAAGGCCCCTTGTTGTGAGCTTGTTGAAAACTGTTTTGCAATAAATTTTCGACAGGATATGTCAAAAAACTGGCAAATTATTTTCGCCTCGCGATAATTAAAATTTAACACACTCCTGTCACATATTTCATGTACGAAACCCGGGTCACTGATGAATGACTAATAAATTATGGAGCACAGAGCACTGTGGGGGGGGGAATAAGCTAAAGTTAAACGTTAAAAAACCTTTATATGAAAAGGACCAATAGATTATATCGTCGTGAAATCAATCAAAAACGTGATACACAACCCGGCCTTCCAAATTTACAGGCATCGACACACATTGTCCAAGTATTTAATGTTTCATAAACAGCTGTGATCTCGTATTTTTCAATAAAATCATGCTTAAAGTCGAATAATACGTCTCATTTCTACCAACTATCTTGACACTAATAAAAGATATCCTAATTCTGGGAATATTAACAAAGCAAATTTCAGAAATTTAGAGCAAAATCTGCAATTGTTTTATATAGAGTTGCATGGGCGTAGCCAGGGGGAGGCAGGGAGGGGCGGCTTCCCCCCTCTAAATCCAAAAATTTATTAATATTATGGCTAAACTTTCAAAAAATTACCATTTTCCCCTCCCTAAATCATTATTGTCCCCTTATAATCCCAATGCTTTACGCCCATGAGATTTAGGCTGGTATCATAAAATATGTCATTTTTTAATGATATTTTAATTATCCAAATTTTATAAAGGATATGAGACCTTCTTATAAATTGATGGATTACAAATTTTAATTAGAAAAACGTATAAAATAATTGAAGTTATGGCCGAAAATTAGAATGTAGCGAAATAGCAAATTAATGGAGGTAAAGTGTTTTTGAAGCTAATAAAATTATCAAACTTTTGAGATGTCTCGGGACTTTTAAATTAAATTTTTGATATTATGTCAAAATAGATGTATATAATACATCTTATTATATTTTTGACATTTATATGAGGTGTCATACAAGAGCCTGCGAGAAACGAAGAGAGATGCGCACCGAATGAAAAACTTTATTCTATTTGGTTTATGAAGAAAATAATAACGTCGGACCTAATTTTCGTGAAACAAAACAAAAATTTTACATACTTAAAATTTAATTAAATCAATGAAACCTCTTATTTTGATTACACAAATATTTAATATAATGACGTTTTAATGCAAATGTGAAGGGAATGGGTAAAGCGGAGGCTCGCCTAAAATAAAATTAACAAAATCATGTTTATAAACGTTTAAAAATTTTTATTTGCCCTAAATCAGTGTCAACGTATTTCCGCGCCCCTGGACGTAGCCAGAGGGGAGGGCGGGGGGGGGGACGGCTTCCCCCTCTAAATCCAAAAATTTGTTGAAATTTATTAAAATTATGGCTAAAACTTAAAAAAATAATCATATTACCCCTCCCTAAATCATTATTGCCCCCTTCTAATTCCAATGCTGGCTGCCCATGTCCGCACCCACAGCCCTTTTCAAATCCTAACTACGCCCGTAATTGTAATAAAGATGATTTTCCACTATATAAATCCCATATTTTTATATGGTTTTTTAGCTTTGTTGTATGGTCAAGGAGTAACGTCAATTTCCTATGGGAATTAAACGCTTAATAAGAAATCTTTGTCTAGAAGGGGGGGGGGGGGTAGTGGTAATTACTAAAATAAAAAATGAGAAATTTTATGTTTGGCAATAAGAATTTCGTATAATCGGACATTCTTGGACTTAGGGGGCCACACACAGGGAAGGCTGCTGGTTCCAAAAAAGATTTTGCCATGTGCAATTATATTGGATAATAGCATTAGAGGGGGGGGGGACAATTAGTGTATAAAAAACGATTATGAAATATTAATTGCTTTCACAACCTACAAAAAACTGGCCGAAATTTCCAGCTTATGTGCGTGGTGAAACAAAGAGATGCAATTGAATTAATTATGATTTTCTATTTATAATAATTGCTCCGCTCCCAATTTAATCAATAAACTTCGCTTTTTGCGAGTAAAAAAAAGCGTTTAATAATATCATACAATCACATAATAAATATATAATCATCAATCTTTTTGTGCATCATACGGGCGCAAATATGTGTTTTTAAGCTCAAGGTCAATCCTTTGGGGGTATTAGTGGGTAGGTAAAAGGAGATTAGAGAATGAGAGAGAGGACAGGGGGGACCAAGATGAAGAAATGATGAATTACTAAGACCATCACTCTAACTCTATAATATCTAGGTCGTCTCTTAAAGGCTGATAGATTTTGAGTTTCTTTTAATGTTTTTGTAGCTTATTTCGAACGGAAGTAAAACATATTAAAGGGGCGAGCATGGGCGTAGCCAAAATTAGATTTAGAGGGGGGCAATAATGATGTAGGGAGGGGAAAAATAATAATTTTTTTAGTAATAACCATAATTACTCTAAATTTTGTAAAAAAAAATTGGATTTAGAGAGGGGGCAACCGCCCCTTCCTGCCACCACCTGGCTAAGACCATGGGGCAAGGGTCATGTGATAAATAGGAGAAAGTTTTATTTGGCAAAAAAATTTCGGTTAAAGGTTGATAATTTTATAAGGGGTAAATGGGTTTTTGTTTATTAGATAAAAGAAAGGGGAAGTGCGAAATGTGACATTTTAACATTAGTAATATTAAAAGGCATAAAGGCAAAGCTAAAAATTATAAGGTAGTATAATGTGACGTCTATCAATTATAATGAAAGTAACCTGGGAGACATGGGCGTACCCAGGGGGCCCCCCCCCCCCATAATTTAAGAGAAATAAAATTTTTTCAATTAAAAAAAATTCTGTTTTGCCCCCCTCTAAATGAACTTTTTAACGTTTTGCCCCCCCCCTAGTTCAAAACCTGGGTACGCCCATGCTGGGAGAGGCAAGAAGGGTTAGATGCCCCCCCCCTTTAAATTAAAAAATCCATATACATTGAGCAAAACTAAGTAACACACAATTTAAAATGTAAAAGTCATTTCGTCAAATAGAGAATGTAAATTAAATTGTTAATTCCTTTATATTGGATTTTATAAGCTAGATCAAATATACATTTTTAATTGAAGATAACAAAAACTTTAATTACCATGTGCTTTTTTGGGGCAATGTTGTTTCTTCCTAGTCATACCACGGCATCATAGAAAATCTTTCCAAATTATACAGGATTTTTGAGAATTTAATTTCAAATACTTCTCCGAGAATGAACAGGGGAATGAATGGTAGGTTTGGCCAAAATCTACTATATCTACTTTTGCAAAAATTATAGCAAGCACACGAGGGAAGTGTTGGTTGGATTTGAATAATTTTTAATTGATTATTTTACTATCTCCTCGACTAGTGAGGGGACGGAAAAGGGATAATACTTTTTCAAAACTTACTGTCATATTATACTAAGAAGACTTTTCTTCGTACGGTTTTAGAGGGGAAGAATGACAATAATAATTAGGTAAAAGGAGTCCTAGGAGGGCGGTAAATAAATACATCAACATCAGCAGTGCACGTAGCACATACGATAATGGTTGAAAGTGTCTGTCTCCTCTCTGTGCTATTGAGGACCGACCGAGTTAGATAAGACGGGGGGGGGGGGGGGGAGGCTCGAAATGCGAAATGATTTGGATCTTTAGGCTAAGCATGCGGCAGAGGTGCGCCTTTGTAATAAATCATAAAATTTTATAGCTAACCGCGCCCCAGCTTGGCTATCTGACTCTCTACTACCTTTTAATACGCTTAATTTGTTGCTCGCGCAGTTTTAAGTTGTTTTGTACATTCTCTCTCCCTCGCTCTTTATTTCTTTCAAATCTGGCATTTTTGGTATAACCGGTCAAAGAGGCAAAATGGTTCTTCAAAAATCGATGTTAATCAACCACCCCCCCCCCCCACCTCTTTAAAGCTGACCGGCTGGGTTGAGGGGTGTAGTAGAGTGGGCGAGATACTTCAAAAGAAACACCGCGTCTCTAAACGTCAAATTTTTGTTTACGTTTTTCTCCCCCCTATCATAATGGAATACAAAGAAAACTGTTGAAAAGACGGGCAATTTGGTCGGTGATGATTATATTTTATGTTTCTAAAATTTAAAATGATTTTTTCCGGTGAAAATAAGCATTGAAATCTTAAAGTCATTAAATGGGATCTAAATTTTTTAAAAATTCAGAAGCGCCGTCGTGATAATACAAATAGGCGAACGGGAGGGAGTTTGTTGTGGTGATAAATAATGTCATCAGTGTATTATGACAGACAACTACCCTCTTCCCTTCCTGTCCCTTCGCTCGTTATTTATACTTTTCCCTTAAAATTTGGAGCAAATTCCGAAATATCTTTGATATTTCTAAAAATGATGGTTAAATTTCCTCTTGCCCCCTCTAATTCAAATCCAGGCTACGCCCGTGAGAAGGGGGGGGGGGGGTGCTAAAGGACAATCGTTTAATTTTTAACGCCTGCTTATACTAAATAAATACGGACGGGTTCTATCTCATGTATCTGCGTTTGTGTGGTATTTGAGCTGCACTCTTAAATGAGAGGATGAATGGATCAATATTATTAGGTGGTGCCGTTTACATGACAACATAAAAATTGTAGTCATACGACATTTACTTACTTACCTAGTTACCTCCGTTTGATATGGGTACGGCGAAACAATGTTAAGGTACAATTGGGTCTAGCCTACAACCCCGTGGGCGCAGCCTGGATTTTTAAAAAAGATAGGTCAAAATCAAAAAATTTATTTAATTTCCGAATAAGTCAAATAAATTAACTAGTCACAGAGTAGATTAAAGAAAATTGTACAAAGCCAGATTTGCAGGCCTGGCCGTGGTTTTTTGAAATTAATGAATAGTTTTGGTTAAACGGAATAAGAAAATATAGCACCACATATAAAAACATTTGCCACTAAAGATCTTTCAACATCTTTAATGAACACATTTTTTTTTTCAAATAAATATAAAATATATCGTTGAGCAGGCAGACCCGTTAAAATAGAAGAGGTAGAATGCAACCGTTATCAAACCATATATTAGGCCCATTGGATTTTTAAACCTTCCCATTCATGAAATTTTATTAATTGTCAATTATTGAATTATTTTGGATAATAATTTAAATTAAAAATTATATCCCAGGTTTTGCTTCATATCTCAGGCCAACAACTTTTATATGGGCATGCCAGGGTTTAAAAGATTTAGAAAAAAGTTGTATTTATGAAAAAAAAGTTTTGATCAAACAGGGGCTACCCCTCCTTATCTCTTTTCAGGTTAGGCCCATGGGCTTATGCTTATTTATCCAATATTATTGTTATATAAAAAACATTTGATAAAGCTCATAAAATGTGTTTATTAGCTCGCTGACCAAAATAAATCAATGTTGTTTGTTTGCCTATCTTCACAATAACTGAACTTTTATTTTTAGTAAAGCCTGCCATGCTTTACAGTTGTTTTTTCTTCAGTTTGAACCGTCGTAAAAATTGTGGTGAACTCCCTAACGCGTTAGGGCCATTAAATTTTAGAGCCTCTCGTATTTTGGAATTATTTTTATCGTTTATTATGATGAACTGCTCAACCCATAAGCTTTGATTCAAATAGAGGGGGGGGGGCAGATAGTTCGATTAAAAGTAAAATGATATAATTATTGAAATTAAACTCAATCTTTATAAAGTAATTTTGAATTTTAATTTGGGGGGGGGGGCAGCTGCCACTAAATGCCTGGCCAGGGCTAAACTTTTGCTCTAGCCAGTCGTAAAAAATTAGAACCCAAAAACCCGTATAGTCGTCAAAGGAAGGTCGTCATTAAAATGATTTATATGTCATTTATATTTGATGCAAGGATGGGTTTGACAGGGCCCTGTGACTGTACTAATAATAAATTAGCTTAATGTCTGGCGCAATATAATGGTTCTCATTATTCCTGGGGTACCCATTGACTAGGTTCCTTTAAAAAACCAAAAAAAATCGGATTGAATGAAATCAACCCAAAGAAAAAAATTGCAGTGTAAACAGAAAAGATTATTAATGTCCCATATTTTAACAAATTATCATTTCCATAGGATTAAAGCAAATGATAACATTTCCTTACAGTTTAAAACCAATCGATCAAATTTCAAAAATATTTTAAAGAGTTGAAACAAAAAGTTTAATAACAAGGCTATTAATTTTGTTGTATAAATATGTAAATTGGGGGGGGGGGGGAAGTTGCCCCTTTTATAACTCTTGGCTAAAACATATGCGCCTAAATAATTTTTTGCGCGAAATGTGCTAGTTAGCCTTTGGTGTCTTTTGCGTACATGTACCATACTTTTAAAGTAGTAGACAAGGCAGCATACAAATATGGGATGTTTGATGTGGGTATTCGCATTTTAGACATCTGACTAATTTATATAGGCAAAAGTTCACTCTGTAATGAACTCGACCCTTCTCCTAGACAAATGAAAAAGATTATTATTATTATTATTAAAGATATAAATCAAACATTTTTTAATTATTGGTTTTTAAAATTTATTGCTCGTTATGAACATACTGGACGGTTGAACCAATTTGTAAGGTTTTTAATAGATGTCAGTGCGGACGCGTGATTTACCACTGGTGATGGGCAAATAGCTCCACTCAAATATAGTAGGCATACTCGTCACCCCTTTTTAAAAATTGTGACAAATTAATTGATATCAAAAATATTTATCACATCAGATGTTTAGGGCTAGGAATCGCATTTAATTATACTTTACCTCCCTTTTTTATTTAAATAATTATCGTGCTAAGCCTTTAAATATAAAGTTTTTATTAAAGGTTTCCTTAAATAGTTCTACCAATTTTTTAAAGTCGAGACTAATATAAAAGAATTTGGGCGTTATGAGTTTGCATAGAGGTCTAAATAGTTATTTTTTCAACCCGAACCCGATCCGACACAAATGTGAGAAATATATTGCGCTGTATTGAATTTATGTAATAAAGTGAAATATCAGCTTTAACAAGATATTATATGCCACAAATTTAATTTTACAAATAAATTTGACCAAATGAAACCTAAATAACATCTCAAAAACGAAATAGTTTAAGTTCATATTTCAGTTTTTAAATGAAATATCGATCAAGCTTTTGAAATCACAATTTCGCTAAGAAGGATACTGCAAAATGAGTTAAATCCTGAGATGCAATCCAGCATTTCTTCCATCCAAGCCACCAAGAAATTTAATTAACCCAATTAATTTCTAAAAAGTCCTAAAGTATTAGGTCTGTATATAATAAATCCAGGATCTGTAATGAAGAAAACAATAGCCATAAACATAACAGTATGTTTAAATTTTCTTTGAAAGTTAGGTGGGGAGGTGTACATAGGGACCTGCAAAATCGATTTTTTTAAGGCCCGGCCCGGGCCCGGAATTAAAATGGGGATATAGGCCCGGCCCGGGCCCGTATTATAGCATCTTTAAAAACAAGGCCCGGGCCCGGCCCGGGCCCGGCCCGAAATTTTGGTAATTGCATAAACTTAATCAAACTTAATTTTGGTAAAATTTTTTATTAAATAATAAAACGCACATAAAAAAATTATAAATGGATAAAAAACTATTTTGATGCAAAAAACACAGGCATCAAAAATTTCCGTGTTTTAGATTTGTTCTCCGCTCTTCATAAATGCGGCCAGCTGACGAAAAACACCTCTCACTCAAGGCCAAATCAGGTGTCGAAAAAATCTTACAAACAAGAGGGCTAAGCGCTGGAAATGACCACTGTGGTCTTTCGACCAATCCGATAATTTTATTTTTTTTCTCATTGATCTTTAACTTTGTGTTGGTGTCAACTTCATTTTCCTCTACCTCTTTCTTCATAGAAGATGTTTCATGCTATATCCATTACAAAATTGGGCTATTGAGGATATGAGACCTTTTTTGATTTTTGCAGGATTTGTAAGTTTTGTTAAAAGTGGCTTGCATAGGTAATTGTCCAATTTTTATTTTCCTGGACTTCTTTACAGCATTTATGTTTTTGGAGGGGTGTTCCATATTAAGCATTATCAAAACTAACTTAAATATTGCCTGATGAGCAGGAATTATAGGATAACACATTCCTGCAAATCTTACAAAAACAAAATTTATTTTCTTATAATCTTTTCCATACTTCACTCTTTTCTCTAAGATTTTCTTTTACTTTATAAAATTCTTTCTGAATATTTTCAGCTATTAGCAGTAGATTTTTTTGTTCCATACTTAATTGTTTGTATATTAGAATAAGCGCGAAATGAATAAATGAGGTTTAACAGATTCAATAACTTATAATTAATTATTTGAAATATTATAGATTGTTTTAAACAGAATAAAAGACTACTTATACTCTTCTAAATTATTCCGGGCCGGGCCTATAATTTATAAATTAGGCCCGGCCCGGCCCGGAATTTTAAAGCCTAAAAATTTAAGGCCCGAGCCCGGCCCGGGCTTTTCCGGGCCGGGCCGGGCCTCGGGCCGCCCGTGCAGGTCTCTAGGTGTACAATTCCTTAGAATGCCCAAAAGTCTCTTTCCCTAGAGATCATACACCACAGATTCGGGCGAAGTTTCTTAAGACCCCACAGAAATTATTCAGCTCGGGGATTGATATTTGGCAATATATTACTCACACAGCTATAAAAATGGAATTTGCGATCCTATCCCGTGATCTCAATACAGTCAAAACCGTTTAATTGCAAAGCCTTGGGCCTGAATTTTTTTCGCGATTAACCGATATTTCGCGATTAAACGATGTAAATAAAAGCATATGTACATTATATTAAATATTCATTTCTTACGCTTCGCAATAAAACGATATTTTATATAATTATCTGGTTGATTTAAGGACCAGAAAATGTTTGTGAATATCCGATATTGTACTATTAAGCGATTTGTCAATAAACGATGTTTTTGTTAATATTATCGTTAAAAAAAAAAAAATGGCGGTTAACTTCGCGATTAAAAGATGATCGCGATAATCCGATTTGCGATTAAGAAGTTTCGACTGTAATAATTCGGAAAGAGAGATTTACACTGAACAATAATATGTTTCTAGTTTTTTTCTGGTCGTCCACATTTCGAGATAAATCAGGTTAAGAGTGCGAAAAATGATCTTTTTAACGTTTTTGAGGCTATATTCCCAAGCCCTAAAATTTATTTTTATAATTCATATATAATCCTTTAAACCATTTTTTGATCTACAGGATCATAATTATGTGTGACTTGTTTCACCTTTACATCTATTTTATCCGCATAACCCTCTTCGCGCATTCCTCTCATCATGTCTGGGAAAAAAGAATACATACTACATATGCCATATTTAACAAAGACATCACTCTCTCCCTTCACTTACTACCTCTATATCTTTTCTACTCCGACCCCTTTCTTGTGTGCTCGGATAGATATGGGGACGGGAGTGGAAGAAAAGGAGTGAAAGTTAGTGAAGGGAGAGGGTGATGTGTTAGTAGATATCGCATAAACGTTATGTAATAGTGGGAGGAATTTAAATGCAGGGAGAGTGAAAAAAAACGTAATTTTAATTATATAGATCAATAAATGGTCTATAAGATTATATAAATTGAAAATATAATGGCGTGGAAATTTTTCCTCAAAAAACGTTAGCAAAGCGACTTTTTGCGCCCTTGACCTCATTTATTACAAAATCTGGAAGAATAGGGATAAAAACAAATTATTGTTTAGCCTAAAATTCTCTAACGAATATTTTAATCCGATTGCGGGATGTTCTTTTTGTAGACCTGCGTAATTTTCAAGTTTTATAAATCAAAAATCTATTAATTGCAACCTAAGGCCATAAAAGTATAAATTAAAATTTTTTATTTGCTTCTGTTTTTTCAATACTATCTCCCCTTAACATTTACCACCTAAAGTTGCACAAGTTTAAGGGTGATTAAGGTAGAACAACAAATGTTCCCCAAGAACATAAAAAAGCGATTTTAATCTGAATATATATATATCAATCCAAAATTAAGGACTTATAACAAAATTATTATCGCCTTATCATTAATAAAATTTAATAATAAACTTTCATAAATTCAATTAGGGAGGGGCGGAGCAGAGAGGGACTGCCTCTATTAAGCGAATCATGGTTAAAATTTAGAAAATCATTGCCCTCCCCCCTCCCTTAACCGATCAAACTTCCTGCAGGCCTCCGGTTTAATTTAGACTGGCTAAACCCATGTAAATTCTTTAACATATTTAAAAAAAGTAATTTACTAGGTTAACGCAACCCTCTTAATTATAGGTCAGCAATATTCTACATGTTTTTTACTTATTAACAAAATCAATAAATGATGTTAATTCTATATAATTCGTTCCATCGTTTACATTAGCTCTCTGAACTTTTTCTAACCTTCTCTCTCTAACTCATTACCACTTCCTATACATTGCCATTACAACTGACCAGCTTCCTCGAAGATTCTCGAATAAAATTAAACTACTAGCCATTTTAAAATCATAATATTCATATTGATTCAAATATACAACTACAAATCTCTAAAGATTATTACATTTCTCATGCTACATTAAGTTTAATATATATAATAAAATAACTCCGACATAATAACCTTTAATGAACATCGCCTTAAAGAAACATTTGATAAATACATGGCATTGGGTATATATAAGTCATATAATAGATGGAAAATGGAATAAAATAGTAGATTATCAGAGTATAAGTGTTATTTCTTCTTGTGTTTTTTCCCTTTTTTATCACTCTTTTTCGCAGCTTTAGCAACTTTCTTCCCCTTCGCTCCGTGTTTGTGACTACGTTTGTGATGCTTTTTCACACGCTTTGCTTCCTTGCGTTTGTTAACCTGCATAAAAATTAACATTACATAAAATAATGCAAAATTGAATAGAGATTTTGTAAACTTAAACAGATATAAAATATTAACATATCAACATATATTGAAAGTTTATTAATTAGATTTAAATCAACCCTAACCTTAGGTTAGTTACATTGATTTAAACTGTATAAAAACTTATAGAGACCCCATTTTTGATTTTCATACCAGCAAGTTTAATCACAATTTTACATAGATAAAGTCATACTAATTCCTATAGCTCTAATATAATTTTGTTTGTTAGCCAAATTTTGCTCTTTAAATCTTATTAATTTTCGCAGCAATTTCGTAATTAAATTTGAAAACTCATTGATTTAATGCAAAAATACATCAAAACTCGCCTATTTTGACCTTAATTTTTTTGGTCAAACGGGTAATTTTCTTGGTTTTAGCTTTAGGTGCGCTGGGCAACTTTTCGTCAGAAGACTCTTCTAAAGTTGAATCGCTAGAGGCAGAGCTTGATGAAAGCGCTTCAAGAGCTGCAGCTTCTAGCAATAACTGTTCTTCCCTCTGTTGATGCAATTTTTTCTCCTCATTTTTACTGGCTTCCAGCAAACTTCTCAATTCGTCGCTATACGCAATATAAGTGGAAAACAAATAAATTAAAGATATGGTTTTGGGCTATTATAAAAATTTTACATCAAAAAGTATTGCAAGAGACACGTAAATTATAACATACCTCCAATTTAATTCAAAAGAAAATATTCAAAATCTTTAGTAAATTTCAAAAACTATTTCGCGAGTTTACAATTTCAAAAACAAAGTGGTAGAAATAAATTACGTTTAAAGAACTAAGAAAATTTTTATAAATTTATTTTTAGAAAAACCGTAAGGAAACTAAATTTTGATAGAAGATTTCATGCAAAAATATCCAAAAAGCGATAAAAAAAATTTCGAAGGTATTTCATAGTTTAATGCAAAAAGTTACGTGAGAGGTCCTAAACCAATTGTGGTAAAAAAGTTGATGGCCATAATCATATTTTGGGGATCGTCTTTGGGGAACAATCCCTGGAAATGGGCCACCATAGTTCTGTAATCAACAAATGCCATGTTTACTTGTTCTTTTCATGGTCAAACAATAATGCAAATAACTTGTACAGCAAAGCTAATCTAACTTCCACAATACTTTAGAGCCAAATGTAATTAGTGTAAAAATTTTCTTGAGAAATTCAATAAAAGTCAAGTGAAAGATTAATAAAAAATATGTGCATAAAAATAGGAGAATACAGATTGGTCAAATCAATAAACAACTTTTATCCTTATAACACATTACTAGTCCAGATTTTTAAATGCAATTTAATCAATATTTTAACTACAAAATTCTACTTTCGACTAATTGAATATATATCATTACTCGTCATTTAAACGTTTGAGCATCTCGTCCATCCCAATGAATTCGGCTAGCTCCTGAAAGATGTACTTGATGAAAATACGGCTCGAAGAGGTCGTTTCTGGGTCAGTCAATTTAACGCATTCGAACGCCTAATCATGGTTTAAATCAAGAATATGGTAAGAGAAGATATGAAAGGGGCAAGATATAAAGTTATTTTTTTTAATTAATGAGTTGCCAAGTTATATAAAAATATTTTAAGCGCAACTTCTAATGTGTGTCGTAAAACTGGCTGGGTTTGTGGTCAATTCTGGTCTGTTTTTCAAACTTCGACTAAGATTCGCGGTCGACTCCGCAAAACAAACCAAAAACATTTGGTCTGTTTATGCTTAGTTAAAACCGAAGGAGGCCGATCAAATAAAACCCAGCGGTTTTTACAACTATCGTATCCGGAGATACGAGGATATCTTCCCCCCCCTGTTCTTTTATAAAAAGAAACGCCGCCGCTCACTATACGTGGTACGTATGTTACTTTTTCTTTCCCCCATGCCCCCTGACACAAAAGGTTAATTGATTGTAACATCTGTGTACTGAATATATACATAGAACTGACGCGCTTATACGTATTTGTTATTTCTATCAATACGCATCATTGATTTTTACATACTCGAGAGTTGCGTGATTTTATTGATTAATAAATTTATTCTTGGAGATAAATAGAATACATAAAGGACCTAAAGAAAGAATTAAATGGTGAGTCCCCCTTTTGGGGGGGGACAAGGTTTACACTTTAGGGACCAATATTTCCCCCAATTCAAGCAATGATAATTTCCCCTTCCTTCAAATCATTTTTATTCATATCGTATATTCCTTTTTAAAGATATGAAAACAACATTAGCGCATAGGAGCGAAGAATATGAGATTGAGAGAAACTTACGTATTAAGGCAACAAATATAGACACATTTATTGTCATATTGCACAAAATTACAATTTTTCAAAATTTGCAGCCTTCAATCAATTCTAACCCGATAAAAGCGTTAAAGACTCTTTAAGCGTAAATTGAATTACTTTAACAGCTTTTTTTTAATAAAATTATTTGTGAAGCAATACATAATTTAATCTCAACGTTATTAACAAAATCTAAACTTCGTTCAACTAGTAGGGGTCATGTGGACCCTAATACTAAAAAACAGCTTTTTCTGTTGGTTTTGTGTGGGTAATTAAAAAAGTTAAATTTTACCTTCCAAGATATGGAGTCGCAGTAAAAGAGGGCTGCAAAAAATTTGCTCATATTCTTTATTTTAGCAGCTTCTAGTCTATGAACGGTCTCGTAAGATTGCATAAATATCTTTTCGTAAAGTTCCTGGTACGTCGGATTCAGTTTGCAAAATTTCTTCAAAAATAAAAAATTAAATTTATTGAAAAATTTATTCCATAGCTATATTTTTTGTTGACATGGGCATGGCCGAGTAAGGGGCAGATGTAACCCCCCCCCCCCCCCTTTAATCAAAATTTTCTAATAAATAGATAGTGAGAATGGTTAAAAATTTATAAATTATTATTTCACCCTACTCAGAACATTACTCTATAGCCCTTGTCATCAATATAACCCAATTTTACAGGCTTTTTCTTTACTTTCGCACTTCTACACTTGTTCCGCACACTAGTGGGAGAGAAAAAGGGTGATCAATCATAGCTTTTGAAAGAGAACACTCTTGCCCTCTCCTTGCTTCGCATGCAACTTAAATTATGAAAAAATCGACAAATTTTGAAGGAAAACCACCAAATTATAAAAAAAGTGCGAGGTCAAATGCAATAGCGACAAAAACACATACAAGGTAAGAGAAGGAATATGCTGCATGCAAAGTAGTGAACTCTCGGTCGAACCACTAGTGTTCGAAAGGAGAGTGTAGAGTGCGAAAGTAAAGAAAAACTAGGATAAAATATTTTGAAAAGTCAAAGAATATACAAGTTGGACAGGACAGGACGGACAACCAAAAGCGAGCCCATAAATTGCATAGCAACGATAAATACATCTTCTATGAGTTTTAGAAAGTTGCCTAAATCAAAATATCAAGGAAAAAGGCCGTTTTATAAGATTTGACAAGTTTCAATGTTCTAATGAAAAACCTATATCAAAATTTAGAGTTTTACATCAGCCAAGGATCCGAAAAACTTTTTGTACGTTCTTTCTTGGGCACAACAATCCAATATCATGGCAGCTAATTCTTCCTAAATACAGGATCAAACGATATAATACATGCATGAATGTTATGAATAATTAAAATAAACACACGCAAGTAGTCATTTATAAGCATGCGACTCAAGATGTTTAGGTATCGAAATCGACTTTTAACATATTTATCAGTTTATGTGACCATTTTGGAATTGGAATATAATTAAATTATTAATAAAACGTGATCGCCTAGCAAAAAATCGTTTGGTTTTTTTAAACGAAAATTATCATTTCATTTCATTTATACGGCTATTTTGGGGAGATGTCGTTATTTTGAGCTTTATAAAATATATAAATTATGACAAAAATATTATTGGGTTGAGGGAAAAACGGAAAAATATTATAACCTTTAGGCAGTTTTGATTGAAGTTATAATCCCTATTCTCAATTGATCATTTACTAATTTCAATCTTAAAAGACTCTCAAGCCTTTAACCAGATTGCATTTATTTAAAAATAAGGTCGCAGCAGCATATGGTATCCAACAAACTCTATTCTATAATTACAACCCGGACCCAACCTAAAATATATTCATTTTAAAACCAACCTTGGAATCACACAACAAAATGGCACAAAAATAAGGTTCAAACTCTAAATTCAAGAACCCTCACTGTATAAAAATATACCAACGAAAATTGCTTTAAATTCAAAAGATAGGGTTGCGAGAAACCAAAATTAATTTTCAATACCTCTAAGCCAGGTTTGATGTCCATTCTCAGCAATTTGTGGGCACATTCGTCGGGGGTCAGCGAAGAATGAATGGTCAAATAGATGGTTCTGCGGAAAGCGATAACGTTAGTTTCCGTATTGTCCGCGATGTCCCCTTGATTCATAAGCACATAACACACACACATACAAATATATATTAAAATGTTATTTAGATGCTCAGTATTAATTCAAAAATACACAGTAAAATGTGCCAAGTATTATATATTAAAGTGCATAAAAGGGTTTTAATCAAAAGTGGTCTATTAATGTTTAGTCGACTAAAACCAAAGGTCGACCTAACGAAACCCAGCCGTTTTTACAAACTATAAAAAGTTGAGCGGTATATTAGTCTGTGGTTGTGTCGATCAAAAAAATGAAGATGGTAAATTTCGTTATTGTAAACGTGTTCAAAATTTAAAGCGTACGGTTTTGTCTGGAGAAAAGGCAGACGATAAAATGGATTGCATTTATATTAAACTCATTTGCAAAAATACATTTCACATAATTAAAAGAGATCTATTCTATATTTACTTGAAGTAAGACAATTAAAATTTAAATTCTTATGTTTGATTATAAAAAAATAACTGGTTGTAAAATTAAGTTCTACATTTGAGTAAGATATATATAGCTATCAAATTACTTCAGGATGAATATTATTATTAAATATCTCATAATAATAATTAATTAATTTACCCGTTCCGTTTTCATCTTCCTCCTCCTCTTCTTCTTCAGAGCTGGATTCATCGTCAGAATTTGGCAAAATTTCAGCCTTTATTTCTTCATATTTCGATTCAATCGCCTCAAAAGTTGGGTCAAATTTGAAGACGTCTGTTATGTTTTGGGGGAAAAATACAATTCAAACATGTAAAGAACGTGATCACAAAGACTTAAAGTTATAGATTAATACAAATTAAAAGCATATTAATTTAAACTAAAAGAAGTTATAGATTAATACAAATTAAAAGCATATTAATTTAAACTAAAGGCAATTTAGTAATTACTAAACACCATGATTTAGCTAACTACTAAACCTATATAATAGTAAACTTTCTTTTTCAAAATATATTTTAATGTCAGACTAAGGATGAAAAGATCTAACCAAGTTAAACCATAATTATAAATCAATTTCATATCGCCAAAAACAACGTCTGCTGATCAATAGATAGACTTGAATGAAGCAACGATTTAACCATTGGTATAAATTAGTTAAAATAATAACTATAAATCTGTACCGACAAATAATAAAAAATTATTTAGGCGAGTTTGGCTGAAGTAGATATTAAATTAAGTAAAGCATTTATAGAAGGGTTCCCTGAAGATGAAATGGTCAATGTTAAATTATAAATTATAAATATGTCTTACATTTTGTACTTTTAATAAAAAAATTTGCTATCAGGCCTAAGAAGATTACCAAGATAAAATAGTTAAATATTATATATATATTTATATTGGAAGCAGTTCAAAAAAATACAATGGCAAATGTTTTACCATGTCAACAATAAAATTTTTATAACCTTAGTGACACAATATATTACTCAAGATATCTTCAGGGTCAATCTCTTCTTCGAGCGTTATCAAATGAGTAAATTGATCTTCTTCCTTTATAACATCCAGCTCTTCAATTATCACCGGGTAATCCTATATCAAACAAAAAATTTAAATCTAAAAACTATTGTTGCATATATAAAGCCCTGCTATTTAACGAGCCTGAGCCCAATGTTTTTTTAATTTGCCCCGCCCAAAATTCCAATCGCACCTATAGCAAATTTATTCTTATAATTAATTTCATTTTATACATAATGTAATATAATTCTTGGTAATAATAGATTTTTTAAGGCAATAATACAAATTCAATAAGTCTTGCTACAATTTAATCACTTTTGTAATTCATAAAAATTAATCTTCGTTATTAACTGATATTATTTATTGAAGTTTAAAAGGTTGCATTATAATTGAACGAAAAATGAATAGAGAGCAGAATTATTTATTAATATTCCATAATAATCGGTTAGCTATGCCTTGCTTCGTGACGAGCAGGCCCATCCCAAGCCCTGAAAAGTTTATTAATTATCGAGCCCGGCCCATAGCTTACAAAGCGTATCGAAAAAAGTCGCGTTTTTATACTTACATTTTCTTATAAATATAAGCACTTATTTATGTTTTAACATACACCTAATGATTCATCATAATATAAAAATGTAGTATATCTATTTTCATTCGCATTTTGGTTGTTTATAACATAGTTTTGATATCTATGTTAAAGTGATCTCTTCTACTGAGAGAAAGAAAGTGGAAAAATACAAATACCTCAAAAATATCATTTTTGTCTTAGTAGTGGCCACAGCCCTCGGTAATTTAGGTCCCGAGGGCAGCCGATTCCTTAAACAAATATCAAAATATTTTATCCATTATACACGATTCCAAAGATTTTTTTTTACATCAAGCAGAAAATCACCATGGGAATTGTAAAATCAAATACAATTTCAATCCATGGCTCTATGCCAGCTCATTATTCTAATATATTTTAGTATGTAAATCATACACAATTATTTGGAAATAAACCTCTATTAGTGCTAAAAAAATGATAAACATAACAACAACATCAAAAAAATTGGAATACGAACTTTGAAGCCATCCTTGTAGATTTGAAAGAGGACATCCATCATAGTTAAGGTCCTCTGAGAGACGGTGCATTCGTGAAGTATGTTGCGAATTTGGTCAAAAATAACTGTACATCGGCAATGATGACAAAATTTAGAAATATTATTGTAGGTAAATAGTTTAGAATAACCTTAGTTTGCATTATAATAAATTTCCATCAATTAGCAAAATTACCGTATAAATACTTTCTTAAACTTCTGTTTCCATCTGAAGTCTAAACAAGTGTTGTAAAACGGTTGGTTTTTGTTTCGTCTACTTGGTTCTAATCGGCTAAACTTAAAGAAACAAAAGGTTTTTCGGTCTATTTTTCTTAGTTGCATTGGTCTACCTGGTCTGTTTATGCTTAGTCAACTCAAACAAAAGGTCGACCAAACAAAACCCAGCCGTTTTTACAACACTACTACTCTATACATATTAAAATTAAAAATTTAAACCATGCCCAGCTAAAAATGTAGGCCTAAAACTAACTTCGACTCTTATTTTGACCTATACGAGTAGCATATTTGAATTAATGATAATCATAGTGTATATCTAAATATTAAATATGCATAATAACAAAAAAAGATCACATTGAATAAAGAATACATAATTTTCATTGAATAAATAAAAGTTAATCCAAATTTTTAAACTTTATAGACAACTTTATATTAAAAAAAACAAAAAAATAGAAATGTGATGTAGTCACTCACAAATAAGGCCTTTGGGGGAGATTTCCTTAATTTTTGCCCCACACTCCTTCAAAAACCCAATCACTATTTCGATTGAATCGTCTGTGGGATGTTCCATAAGCAAGGTCAAAATTTGCAGTGGTAATATCTCGTGTGCCTAAAAGACATAGAAATAGATGAAAACTCCATTTTTTAAAATTATTATTGCATAAACTATGGTAATTTAAGAAAATTTGTAATAAAGTTGCTCAATATTCAAGGTTTTTATTTTAAAGAAAAAAACACCGAGAAGATTTTCTTTCATCTGACCAAAATATTCTATAAATTGATAACAAACATAAATAATAATTTTTTTCTTAATTCTAAGGTTACTTTTTTGTTATTTGCCAACACAAAACGTTTTAATATTTTTAAATAATTTCTTTTAAGGCATAATTTTTAAAAAAAACCTCATAATTAAACACGAGCCCATAAATTGCAAAATAACTTTATAGTTTATCAAATTTGCAAGAGTTTTAACATTATTGCAATTAAAAACAAATTTTTGAAAAATTTATACTAGTTTCTAAAGACAATAAATTAGCTTAAACATCATTTATTATATAATAAATATTTTTTACTTAATGAGGTTAACAATCATCATAATACTATTGGTTAATGTTTAAAGTATTAAAAGTTTAATAATAGTAATATTAATTTATTTTAAATTTTACTTAATATAGATTACATATTTTAAAAGTCAAATTTGATAGTTGTTTTAAAAGTATATTTGTATATTTTTATACCACTCGTTGGTTGATTAGATGAGCAATAAATTTTGTAGTGGCCAAACATGTAGCTTTGTCATTACGTCTGTAGGATTTTCTAAATTGCAGGATCAACCGTTTTAAAATTAGTTCGCCAATTTGTGGAAACTATGGCAAAATAATAAAACAAAATGCAAATATCAACAATTGACAAGCAATTCAAATATTAATATAATGTAAAATATTATTGAATTTAACAAAAAGTTAATTTTCTAAAGTAGATTTTAAATTAAATCAAGCTAGAATAAAGTATGCAGAGCTAAATATAATTAAAAAGCGTTACTTTTGAGTTAATTATAGCAACTAAGGCGGCATACACATTGGTAAATATAGGAGATAAGGTTTGTGCTTTTAGTAGTGCTTGAGCAATCAGGCCTCTCCCCCTTATAACATTGTACTGCAATAGTTCTAAAGCAACTTCAGTCACATTTGAAATGTTTGCTTTGTTTATTAAACCATTAAATTTCTTCTTAAGCGATAACCAATTCAGTCTCTGATAGGCAGTCCTGGTAAATATAAGTTTAGATTTTATAAAAATAAGCATATTAAATTTTTTTGTATAAAACAAATTAAATAATGAAGTATTTTAAAGAAATAAAATATTTTATAAATTTAAATAATCCAATTGAAGCATTAAAAATATAAGTATTATTATAGGTATGACTAACGTGGTCTTATCTTTGATTTTATCTTGCAACAGTTTTAATTTTGAAGGAGGAATATAGATTGATGATTTATTAGATAAAACTTTATCAATCAAAGCTTCTGGTGTATCAACTTGTTCAATTACAGGCTTTACTTTTACGTTATCTTTAGGCTTTCTAACATTGTCATTATGTCTATGCTCTCTTCTAGAACTTCTATGCTTATCGTGTCTGTCTTTATAATCTCTAGGTTCCTCCTCTTTCCGAATTCGTTTTTCTCTATCATCCCTTTTTCGATGATGATTATAATCTCTGTCTTTGATATATTCATCGCGTTTTGGTATAGGATCTTCTACCATATCGTGTGAATGTATGTAAGAGTATGATTTTTAAGAAATAATTAGTCAAATGGCCACAAGCGAATAATATTGTTTTACTAGGCCAATGTTACACGATCCAAATTCTTGTACTGTATAAGCGATCTCACTTTCCATTTTCTTATTCGATCCAAAAAAAGTTATTAAGTATCTTGAACCTAAAATGACTTAACCCTAACCCTAACCCTACAAAGCCTGCCCTTGCGAGACCGAAATCACAATATGAAAACGCGAGTAAGAAATTTTGTTTATTTCTTACGATTTGTGTTTTTCCGAATGCGAAAAACACAAATCCGCGCTTCGTTATTTTTTGGATCGAATAAGAAAATGGAATGGCAGATCGCTTATACAGTACAAGAATTTGGATCGTGTAACATTGGTCGTTTTACTACAGATAGATTAATCTCCAATAATGTTTTCCACAAGTGCCACCTTTAAGATATAATATCCTTATAGAGCTATTTTATCCATACACGATTTGCATCTGTTAGCAAAGAAGCGTCATGCATAGGTCACCGCCATTTTATAAAAAATATCAATATTACCCATCTCCTTCCAAATCGACCACCCCCCTTCGATTTAATGGCAGCGTCTATTTCACTATTTTTTACTTTCTTCAAAAACCGTCTATGTTGAGATCACACTTAATCAACTGCTCGCTCCTGATATGATGACCCTAACTTGGCCCAAATTTATTAGCTTCATGGGATAGTTTTAAATTATGGATGTAAGGAAAGATTGATCTATGCAAAAGTCTACAAACACAGGGCAACGAGGGAAAATAACATTTAAAGCTCACAATTTTCCCTATAAACTTTTCTGCTCGGCCACGCTATGCAAAGCATATCAATTATAAGACAAAACAAAATTGCTTACATCTATTCTAGATTAAGCGATGTTGAAGCAGCAGCCAGCTCACAAAATTTATGCTTAATAATATGCTTGTCTGTCACTGTATTTTAATTTGTTGGCCATGCGCGCTCGGTTATAAATCCGAAAAACGCACCCGTCCTATCATTTTTAAGAATATTATTTAATTCAACCCTTCCCCGTTCTAAAATAACTAAATATCAAGTTTTTTAATCACAAATATGTTAATCCCCAGAACATTACCAAAATTAATGTGTTTATAAATAAAATATGAAAAAATGAATGGCAGAGAAAATTTCAAACAAAATATATTTTTGACTTTAACATTTGGAGTTTGGGTGATTGTTTAGCAAAACTCTGATTGACCCAAAATATAGGACACCCCTAAACCCAAAAATTAACCAAAAGCCAACCTTAAAATAACTGCTGTAGGCGCATGTTATAATTATAATATTATAGGTTATTTGTACAAAGGATATAAATATTTCATCAATTTCAAATACAAGAAGAATTTTAAAAATCTTACCCCGAAAATTATCTAAATTCCATAAAAAACAAGCATTTTTAAATTAAGGTTTTGTAACTAAATGGGTATATGGTGTAGGCTATATGCCGATGATATAGTAATATGCGAAGAAACAAAAGAGAAAGTATTTGAAGAAGCCGAAAATTGGTCAAAGCGCTTAACAGGATATGGTTTAAATGTTAACGATCGAAAAACGGTATACATGGAAATAAACGTTACAACCAGCCCATCGCTGGATGACAATCTTAAGTACCCAAAAGTAGACAGGTTTACATACCTCGCTCGATGATACATCTAGCAAAAGGGAGGCTGCGCAACAGAAGTTAATGCCCAGATCTAAAAATATGGCTATGGCGAAGTATATCCGGTGTAATGTGCGACAAGAAAATGCCAATATGGTTGAAGAGCAAGGCTTATAAATCCATCGTAAGACCGGTGTTACTCTATGGATCAAACATGGGCATTAAACACCACGAAAGGAAAGCTATTACAAGCCACAGAGATGAGAATGATACGGTGGAGCTTGGGGTATATTAAGCTCGACCATTAGACGAATGACTTTCTCATGACAAAAATGGGTATTCAACCTATAATGGACAAGATTAACGAAATCAACCAAGTTCGTATGGGCATATACTAAGAAAGGACACGAATGACTTAAATCTATATTGGACATGGAGGTACCGGGGAAGAGAGGAAGAGGACGACCTCGTGTCACATGGAAAGGGCAAGTCGATAGAGTTATGAAAACAAAAGAGATTAGTCAAGACATGGCACTCACCCGGTCCAGATGGAAGAAACCTGGAAAACAAACCCCACTGTGGGACCAAATAACTGATAGAAAAGATCGATGGCACTTAGTTAATAAATCTTATCGCTTAGGAAACAATCCACGATAGATACTTATCAATATGCTAAATGTCATATCAAACAAAGGCTTTTTTAGAAATGACATTTATTCTCACACATTTCTAAAACAGGGATAACAAGATATAGGGGATAACATATATTTGGGAGAATATGTTTAACAAAAAATGATTTTTTATTCCATTATAATGTCTTCTTCCAAGTCTTGTTCAAGCGTGTCAAAACTCTTTTTCTCCGATACTTCCGTCGTATTCAATTCTTCCAAAGTAACCGGACTTATTTTTTCGTGAGTCTGTCTCTTGATTAATTCCTTTAAACTTTCCTTCGCATCGACACTCATTTGCAATTTGTAATTTTGCACAAAAGTTAAAAGGCTTTGGTGCCAAAGAACGGGCAATGTCTCTTTACAGCTAGCAAATCTATATTGCAAATATAAACAAGAAAGCATTGTTTATACATAATTAAATCTGTCTTATATTATATTAAAATGATAAATTCACATTAATGTGATAGAGTCAAGGCGAAAGTTTAGTTTTTTTGCATTAAATTTTTTTTCAAAATTTTTCGCTATAGATAAACTTATAAATCGCATAGGTTGCAATTACAATTATATATTAAATTAAAATTGTACAACACGCGCATATAATTTAATTATTGGAAATCGCAATTTTTATTAGCAAAAATTTAAAGTCATAGAAAATAAAATGTTTCTCTTAAATTATGGGTTTTAAATGCCAAGTAAAACATTACAAAATGCTAAGTAATTTCTGCTACGTATTTCAAAATGCTAAATTTTTTAAAAATGCTAAAAATTTACCCAGTAAAATAAGTAATTAAACTATCCATAACCCGGGTGGGTAGGGCGTAGTTTTTGCTCAGCAATACGCGTAAGAATATACTAATGGGACCGGAGTACGTAGATCCATCCGCCAATTCCAGTAATTTCAAAATGGCGGCACACGAGTGCAAGAGGGGCAAAGAGTTTTTGTGTATCACTCCGGCCACTATAAAAGCTTCTCGCAGGGTACAGGGCATGGGTTGGGGCTCTAAGAGGGGAATGAGGATGCCTTTGAAAAAGGCTGCCGGTTTAAACATGGATTTATACAGGGCCTAATATAGATGAGAATTCGCAAAGATTAGCAAGTTAAGGTTATTATTAAATGGAAATTGATATAATATTAAACTTAAAATTATTGGATTGTCGTCAGGTTTATATATAAAAAATTGCGATAGTGTTGTAAAAACGGCTGGGTTTTGATTGGTCGACCTTTGCTTTAACTTTGACTAACTGTCGACTCTGGTTAGTTTTTCAAATTTCGACCAAGCCTAGAGGTCGACTAAGAAAAACAAATCAAAAAACATTTGGTCTGATTATATTTAGTCGACTAAAACGAAATATCGACCAAACAAAACATAGCCTTTTATACAACACTAAATTACAATATCGTTAATATCCCAAATGGATATATGAAAATGAATGCTGTTATTAATAAATAAAATAGGATTAGAAACATATTAAAATAAAGGACAATCGCAAATGCGTGCAATAAATTATATTTTTAACATAATATTCCATAAAAAAATAAACAAAATGATATTATAATATACTTTTAATTTAAATATGTCAAAAAACTACCTATACATTTAGGTATAAATTCAAACTGTAGATTAAATTAAACAACAAATGGGTTATTTAATCTAACATCTTAAAAATGTATTAGCAAATTTTTAAAGAGCTGCATATCAGAATAAAATGATGGAAATGGTATTTTAAACGCAAGAATACTTGATAAAGGTGAAAATTGAGTTTCTTAAACTCTGCTATATCATCACGCACCCTGGGTAACAAGATTTTGTTGTAAAATCTAACAAAATAATATAGTTGAAATTAGTTATACAAATCATTATTTTTGATTATAAAAAATATAAAAACCTTCAAAATAAAATTACAAAGTATATTATAATAATTATATTTATATATATAGAAGAAGGATGAAGGTTGGGCCAAGTTATTACAAGAATTGAAATTTTAAAAGATAATT
This sequence comes from Gordius sp. MW1, assembly GCA_964036665.1. Classification (NCBI taxonomy): domain Eukaryota; kingdom Metazoa; phylum Nematomorpha; class Gordioida; order Gordea; family Gordiidae; genus Gordius; species Gordius sp. MW1. Next base: position 2,448,024 of record OZ038528.1, read on the forward strand.
TCTGATATTGTAACCTATTAAAAATCAACGTTTGAAAAATTTACACAGACTGGGGGAGCAATATGAATAAAAAGTTTGCAAAAAAGACCTGATCACTAAATGGGCAGGTTCATGCATTTTAACCCTCGAGAGGATTCCTCAAAATCCCGAACGCGAGAGTATTCGTGGGGTATAACTCTACCCCACTTTTAAACTTCTTATAAATTTTAAAGTATTCCTTTAAAACCTTTGAAATTTTAAACATTATGTTTATAAAGGTCTTAAGATTGATGGTATAAATTTTGAAATAAATCTAATCAACATTACAAAACTTATTAACAATTTTATGAACCCCCATTTTTATTTTGTTTATTTTAGAGCTTCCCCTCATTTTACCTCTTGACATCATATACCTTAAAATAAATCAAAATAAACGTGATTTTTTATTAAAAGAATGTTCACAATGTACTAAAAACACAAATTGTAAAAGATATCATCAAACAAAAAAAATACATACATTTTCTCCAACAGAAAAAAACTTACGCGAGAGCATTCGTAGGGTATAATCATCCCCACGAGTCTATATTTTCAAAAGTATTAAGCCAAAACCTATGAAATTTTCATCTAACCTAGTTCTTGATAAAATATTAAGCTACTAAAAAGACCAAATTCATTAGACTTAAATTGCGTTTTATATTTAAATTTATAATTTGCGTGGGTACCAAAATCCCCCACGAATACTCTCGAGAGTTAAACAATTAAAATGTACATTTATATGGGTTAATGCTTGGATGTAGTATCAAAACTAAACTATCATTTACCCCAATTATTTCAACTCTTAAAATGAAATTTGTACAAAACATATAAATTCTCCAAAAAAATTAGAACTAGCTAGAACATTACCTTTGAGCTAAGTTAGCTTTTAAATTTGAAGCAAAAAGTCTGGTTGCTTGGTACATGGCAGCAGAACTCCATTTTTCGGGTGCAGTTAGTTGTAGAATAGATTCCCAATCAGCAAGGGCTGGTATAATTTTAAAGGCTTTTGGCATTTTACCACTACGATATTGAGATAATATTTTACCAACACCCCTGTATAACTCTACAACCTTGGGATCCAATTTTGTGATAGGATTTATTTCAAGATCTCCTAATTATCAAGAATTTAAAATACATTTAAGGACTTATTCTTAGAGCAATCAAAAGAATTCTGTCACTTATATTTGCATTACGATACCTAAAATTTGACTGTTTAATTCGGTCTTCTTCTCTGTCAAACGTTCTGATATTAGATCTGCCATACTATGCCTTATCTCGTTGTCTGAATTCATAAATTTTTCAAATGCTAATTCATCATCCTTTGATAATTCCTAATTAAAAAAGAACATGTCTTAATAATCTTTATCATAATCTATATAATCTTTTAATCAACTTCAAATTAGGCAAATTTGGCATTAAAGCCACACCCAGTTTAAAAAATAGTGGATTAGATGAGAATTTAGCATTTAAAATTTTAATATCCTATTATGAGTGTGAATTCCCAGGCATTTATTGTTCTACCATTTATACTTATCTTTAAATTTAAACACATTCGTTAGATAATCTTATAATCATAAAAATGATTGGTTATTAATTTCGAGTAATAAATTATTTATAAAAAAGAGCCTTATTCAAATTAGAATTTTTTAAAAATGATTATCACATATATTATAAAAGCATTGTATGTTAATAACCAGTAATTAGGTATCAAATAATGTTAATTGTTTATATACAAGTGTATAAATTATTACAAGTCAGGCAAGTGATCATTGTGTTATTTAAGAGATATTTAAAAGCTCTAATATTAAAAGAACTTACTGTATCTTCGTAATATAATTCTGAAGATTCATTAATATTATCCTCATATTTTTCAATAGCTATTTGCATTTCTTCATTTAAAATATTATCAGAATTTAGATTTGGGCAGGGGTTTGTACTATATAAATAAGGTAGATGCTAATTTCTTTACCTTTCTATACAATCAGTGAATTCTTTTAATTGTTCCTTGGCTTGAGAAATAATTTTACAAGATAATTTACAATCAATATACTAAAAATAAACAAAAAATAAAAAAATTGTTATATACTTTCAAGCGTTCAGATTTAATTTTAAAACTCTGTCTATCTTTAGTTTTTGTTTCATTTAATATTTGATCGGACAAAGAAACACGATATGTTGCATTATCCTTTTTTTTACTAATGCGCTTATTTAATTTTCCCATTTGATAATATTATCCACTTTGACAATTAGTCACTTAACACTAAACAGTACATATTTACTCTAAAAATTTTCATTTACATAGCAAAATTCAATGTAAAAATTTATACAAAACCTGTTGTGTAATTGTTGTTGCGCATTAGCCTCCTAGCGATCCTATGTTTTTACTCCTCCCCCCCCCCTTTCCTGGCATCATTTTAAGACTTTCCCTTCCCCTTATGATAAATATTACACCTTATTTCCGTATAACTGTTAGTGTACATAATTGTGTGTTTCATAACTTCAATTTAACTGGAGCAGACCAGAAACCAAACGGGGATAATCACAAATTAAAGATTTAACACATTGACATTGATGATTTAAAGAGATTCTCCTTTGTTTCCCTAAAATATATATACCAAAGATAATTATTATTACCGTTAAAAATTTTTCCTTGCTTTTATCAAATTTCTGTTTTCTGAAAAAACGGCATTTTTTATGGAATTAAATTGGTACAATGTATGTAAGTAGATAATTACATTTTATCACCTTTGAATTTATTATATTTAATCTTTAGTATATATAGATATTTTTTTAATAGGCATTTTTTATTAAATGAAACTATAAAAAACTATAAAAATCATATGCCAGGTAAACATTCAAAGATTGCGATAGCGTTGAAATGACAAATAATGATTCCTTTCTGTTTAATGAAAAAAATTTCCCTATTGTCAAGGGTATTGGCAGCAATACAGCTTCCCAATTCTTTCAGAAGGGCTTGGGTTTTAGGACCTTGTTGTAAGGGTAGTGGTCACTATAGGGGAGAAAAGCAGTGTGGAATTAAGTTCTGCGTATTTAGCGGAATTTAATCTTTCAGAATCAACAAGGGGGTCTTGGTTTTGGTTTGAGGGAGCAAAGGCGTCCGGACAAGTGTAGTCCCAAGCTAGGCATAGCCCTTTTGCCCATGGGATGAGGGTCTGTCCATCAGGTCTCTTCTTGTCGCTAAGGCAAAGACCATTAGGCTCCAATTGGGAGGGGAAGCCCGCCTTTTTGAATGTCTTCTGTAGAAGAGCATTAACAGATGTGAATGTTTTTATTTTAATTTTGACAATTATTAAATAATAAAAATATAATAACGCAGATACGGTTACGAACAAACCGAACGGATGACTAGAATTTAAAAAAAATTAAGAAAGATAAAATTTCCCACTGACTCATCCTGCCGCTTAAGCTTCATGCAGATCTTGGAGCATGAGCATTTGTGTTTAGCCTCCTGACTTTGAGTGGCATACCGAGAGATAGCTTTAAGTTTAAAACCCTTAACCCCCCGCCAGTCTCCACCGAACTTTTTTGTTTCTCTGTGCTGTGGGGATTATTTCTAATGCACGTCGCACCATGCTGAAGCGATTCGAATCCAGATAGAAAAACTTTAAAATATTTACCAGGCATCACACAATTTTAATTCTTCCATATGCCTAATCTCAAAGTTATTTTCGTTTAAATTTCTTAATCTATAAATTTTTGCCCCCACCTGTTTGGGGATCAGGACTAATATCCATTTAGGCTTACCTCAATTGTTTCGATAGCAAATTCTTTGGTTTACATTAAACCTGGATACATCTAGGTAATGTTTGGTGTTCAGCTTAAAAAACAGGTAAATACCTTAATTTAAGGTATAAAAATTTAAGCACGATCAGGATCCCGTGGTGACTTGGGATAAGGTGCCAGCCATGTACTGTACTTCGTTACTTCTGCTATGTTAAACATTTTTTTTTTAAGATAAAATTTGTTTATTATATATATTTAAACATAATATTAAACGGTACAAATATATAATAATGATATTAAAAAAAACATTATATGAGTAATATGTTTTCATCTTCCTCTTTTAGAAGAGGCCAGGAATCCAAAAAAGATTTGAAATTAAATTTTGCAATTAAGATGGCTATTGATTGTTTTAATAAAAATGCGGGGGAATATTTGGAGGGAGGGGATCGCCTGCCTATTTCTTTGAATAAGCCAACGCCATTTTTCCATAGGATCCTGAACAGGAGGAAACTATTGGGATAAAAATACTAGAGTCCAAAAGGGCCTTGTATTTTTGGAGCTTGCGTTCTTCGGCGAGGGCCATGGGGTCATAATTAAGATTAGAGGGGGCAAATAGGTCTATGCATGTAAAATCCCACTTTAAAGGGAGACCATTTTCCCATGGGACTAGCGATGAACCGTCAGGGGACGCATTCGACCTTCAAGGGCAGGATCTGAAGGTTCAATGAATGGAATTTGGGCCTTTCTAAGGGCTGACTGGATAATAGAATTAATTTTAGAGTGTCGCAAGTGTCTAAATTTATTAAGTCTGAAGTGTAACGGGTGGCGTGCTTCTTCATCCACAGGCAGGTTGCAATTTTTACAGGCATATGCCTTTGTGTATTTTATTCCAAGGCGTAGTGCTACATTGTAGGATAGCTCGCAATCTTCTAACATGATATTGAAAAACCTGCTAGGAAAAGCCTCTAGCCATTCATGTCCAGATTTATCAAACACCAAAGATCTAAGGTTGTAATGTTGTTTGGTATCGCAGCTCGAAAGGAGATAAGCAACGGAGCGCGAAACCAAACATGCATCCCAATCCTTTTGATTTGGTGTTTGTGGTGGTGAGCTTTCTGGTAGAACATTTAAAATTCCAAAGGGATAGGGCCTGTATAAATGTTTCAAGGGGGTATGAGATTAGTTTAGCGACGATGGATTTTGAGGATAAGTGGGATGATATAAATGAGGCCAAGGATAAGGAGCTTGGTGAACGAATTCCCAGACCTTCAGATTTTGTTGGTAAGCTTGTAGCCAGGTGTTAGTATCGAATGATAAGTTCAGGGTGGATTCGATGACAGATTTTATGTGGGTTTCGAAATTATGTAAAATATGTGTATGCAAAAATGCGCTTGTTGATCGGAAGCAAAATAATATTTTGGCTAATTAAAGTAGTTTTTCAATATGTAAAATGGGTGATGGGCGGGCATAAGCTTAAAAATTTCATTTTTACATTTTAAATTTTTAAGGTTATTGTCGAGATAACTTCTTAAGCATTCAGGACCGCCTATTGGAGAACCTAGTAATACCTCGTCCTTCTTGAGGCGTAGAAAGGATGCAAAGGATGGGTGGATGTCAGTTGTGCTGTCAGAATAAATTTCGCATTTTGTCGCGTTTAATGATAGGTTAAGTTTTATGTAGTATTCATTAATGATGTTAAGAGCTTTGATTAGCTCTTCCGTGGTGCCTGATAGGGTGGCATCGTCGAGATACCATACGTTTAATCTCAAATTGCATTTGTCGTTGATTTCATCTATTAATGGTTTGATGGCCATACAAAATAAGGGGGGGGGGCCAAGGGGGTCCCCCTGTTGAATGCCCTCAGCTGAATCAATGAAAAATTGTCCAAATTTTAAAATAGACGGGGTGCCATAACTTAAAAGAATGTAGTTGGCATATTGGGGAAAAGCATCGATGAAAGTGTTAATAAAGGAATTTCTATTTAGGTTGTTAAAGGCATTTTGAAAGTCTAATTTTATAAAAGACTCGCTAGGCGGTAAATTTTCAAGGGTCAATCTAGCAGCATGCGTAGCTATTTCACAACCCCCTTTAACACCGAATCCTAGCTGATGAGGCATTAGAGATGGGGATAAATTATGCTTGATTGATTTGCATATAACTTTAGATATGATTCTCCGGAAGACTCTGCCGATGGCGATCGGTCTTAGAGTTTTGTTCTGTTTTTGAATAGCAAGTAACTTGGCCCCGAAAATTATTGGTCGTACTTCTTGAGGAATGTTGCCATTAATAATTAAATTGCAAAATTTAGTTAGTGCAACGAGCAGAATTGAAGAATTGATATTTTCAATTTTAATAAGATCTTGAAGATAAATTGGTTTGATACCATCCAAACCTGCAGCAGAGTCAATTGGAAAGGAATGGATAGCTTCACTAATTTCTGAGGATTCTAGGGTTAAGTTGGATGGCACAAGGGGGAAGCAATACTGAGACAAATGTTTTGGGTGTTTGGCAAGGAGGTGTTCATATGATTCCTGACTAGGGGTTACAATTGGATTGTTCTCCTCTAAAAGTCTCATGGCTCCTTTTATATTAAAAGAGTGAATATTCCTGGATATCCTAGTTGCTGTTTGTTTTGGAGTTGATGATATTAATTTTCGTTCATCAGGTGTATAATCTGCAAGTGTATTATTAATGTCAAAATTCAAAATTTAATTTTTAATTTTTTGTGATAGGTTTGTTTCCTTAGATTTGGGTGGGGCCAAAATGTGAGAAGAGAATTTGATTAATTTCTCCCATGCAACAATGTTGTGTGGGTCACTTATGATAGTATTTAGCAAGTTTATTAAAAATTGTTGCAAACAAGGTCGTGCTCCTCTTGGAATTCTTGAAATTGTGGGGGTGAAGCCTGTGCCAAAAGGACTTTACTCCATGTTAAATCAGGAGGCTCATCACTGTAATAAACATTATTAGGGGTAGCTGAGAATGTACTAGAGTTAGGTATAATGTCAAAATTATTATTAGATTCTATTTCTAGTGCTGTAGGAGGACATATTATATTTGGAGGGGCCAGCTTACCAGATGAAGGGCATTTAGCTGATAATGGGCCATGGGGGACAAAACAATTTTTTTTGTTTAAACAAATGTTCCTCTTACATGTAGGGCATAGAGATTTAAGTGCTACCATGGGTGTAAGGTGACAAATAAAGATTAATAAGAATTTTAAACGTGCAAGGTTGAAATTCATAGGGTATGTGTTATATTGTTATTATGCCTTTATGTAATAACATAAGTCTGTTTATTCTCATATTTAAGTGGTATACAGCAAAAGTAGGTTGTTATGCAATATAAATTTAACCCTTTAAGGTGAGATCAGGGAGTACATAAATGAGCACAGTAAAATTTTATATTGCATAAATGAAAGATAATATGAAACATAAAATTATATTTATCTCAAATTTTGATAATCTGTTTTAAAAAGATTAAACCATTTATCCAGGGAAGATCAGGGTTTATTGGTATGAATATATAATTGGGTATTGCCTGTGGCTAGGATTGTTCTGTAATCATCATATTAAATTAAAATGACGTTTGGGCTATAACACTCATGAAGTTATTTATTTTGAGCTCATGGGAAATCAAAGATTTATAGTAAAAATAGTCTTTCCAGAATGTGTTTATGTAGTACACGTTTACAATACATGCATCTTGTGTGCTATATCTACAATTGTGAGTTCGATGGACTGCCCCACAATTTCCCCCCTCCCCTCCCGCTTTATGTAAGCTGCGTTTGTAAAATGCCACTTGCTAGCGCTGAGGGTGCTGGCAATCGAAAAGAATAACAACACAATATATTATTATCACCCTGTATACACAGAAAATTATTCCTTTGTAGTTTTTATTTATTTTCTTCGCGACTGGTTTTTTCCCCCATTCGCGCGATTATGTCTTGCGGCAGTTACTACCATATATAATATTAGTATTCAGTTAATTACAAAAGTGTAAATAAAATAATATTGTATATAATTCGTCAATGGAATAAAATATTTTAATACTTATAATAGCAAGGGGGCATGGTGGTACAGTCAAAATCGCTTAAGTGAGAATTTCTGGGCCTTAATTAAAAAAATAATTCTCATTTAAGCGATTTTTAGCACTTATACGATTAATTTAATTATTTAATTTATGAAGAGTTTTGCACTCGTGCTATATTTATGAAGCTATAGATTCCAAAAATTAATATCCGTAACATATAATTTATGTATATATACATAAATTATTTAGATAAAGTTAATATTTTAAGCATACTTAACTTTATGCACTTTTAATGCAAATCAGCAACAGCTGACATGTGTTGCATACATTTAAAATTTATAAATTTTCTAATATATGAAACGATCTAGATAAACATTGATTTATATTTGTCTTATTTATACATTCTATAGTAATATCCAATCAGAGGATATATATTCTAAAATTTACTATTTTAATAGTATGTTTGTTAAATTATATAATAAACTTATGAAATCTTAAATGAATTTATATCATGTATTATTAATAAATCTTTGTTTTGTACTTGTCTTATATTTGCATATCTTAGATTATTACTAAAAATGGTTTCTTCACATTTGAAATAAAACTAAACAAAAATTACTGTGATAAGTTTATTTAAATATACAAATTATTTAGTAAAATATTGTGTTATAAGTTGCTGATGACTTTCACATTTAAAGAGTTTATTTTCAATAAGGATTCAAATAAAGATCTTGTCATCCAAAACTTTTTGTTTGAATAGTAATTAACTGGTATTATTTTATTTTTAAAGCACCGTGGCTTTTGGTATTTTCCAAAACAAACATTTGTTTGTCAGTGCCTGTCTGATTTGTTAAAAAAAGTATGGTGAGTCTTTCTTTATTTGATTTTAAACCCATGACTTTTTCGGTATTAAAAGCAAAAGTGCTTTTGCTTCCAGCTTTGTAAAATAAACCTGTTTCATCACAATTGTAAATATTATCTGGATCAAAGGCTAATTAAAAATTATAATAAAAACTTGATCTTTGATGATAAAAATTAATTTAAAAAATTTACCTTCATTAAAATGATTTGAAAAAGATTTAGCCTTTGTAAGAAGCAAAGGACCATTAATTGCACATTGTTTTGAACTAATTTCAGAGAACCATTTTAGAAGGGCTTGTTCTGTCTTTATATATTGTGCTATGTAAATTAAATAATTTTTATAGTTGTTTTCAAATCGGTAGCATTTTTGCATATACGGTATATTGTTCCTAATCCCACATTGTAATTTTTGGCTAAAGTTGATTTACTGGTAAGTTTGGCTTCTTCTATAATTTTCAACTTTTCATGATAAGTTAAAAAAATTTTCATTGTCACTTAACCACATATTATCAAGTATAAAAATAATAAAATACCTTTAAAATTTTCCTAGTAATGCGATTTTTATCACTTATACAATTCTCACTTATAAATATATTTTGCGCAAAATTTAAACGATGTGTTCAAAATATCGCGGTTATTTATCATTTATAAATATTACCATTTATCCGATTCTCACTTATACAATTTCGACTGTATAGGTTTTGTCTTTGAACAAGAGCTCGCCGGTACAAATTCTGCTTTCGGCCCTTTCTTTCAAAAGATGTAAAATATATCACATCGTCTACACGGCTCTCAGGCCTGGATAGCCGAGCCTCACCCCCCCCCCCCCCCCCACCCTCCTTCAAATATCTAAAAAAGCTGATCATCTAGCGTGACAAATAGCTATTAGGAATTTTGGTAATAACACTTTAAGCATTTTTTAATTTTTTCAATATCTTGATACCTTTTTAACTGTCCTCAGAGCTAGGAACGTACGGTGGAGTTAATACCTGGTTAATTTTATGCGTAAAACATAATTATTTTAAATCGAGGCTAACAAATACCTTGCCGGTATTCCACCAATTCTGGAAATCCATACGATCCTATTAATTCGTAAAAATAGCAATTGTTTATTAGATATGTAAAATATTTCAATAAACTCCGTTCAACCTAAAAAAGCATCTACAACTAAGATAAACCGTTGTTTATCTAATTTGAAAAAACCGATGTATATATGCTCCCAAGGGAATCTAGGATGCAGCCACATAGATTATCTATCCCTACTCATTGGTGCATCAAGTTTACAAAGCTCACACTGGATAACAAATCTTCGATTAATTGGGGCCAATAAACGTATTGTCTGGCCAAACCTTTTATCTCACAGTCCATCTAATCTAATATATTTAGCATTTCAAGACAAAGCTAAACAAGTACCACTAACCTTTGGTTTTTAAGAACATCCTTTTATATATAATTAGTTCAAAACATATTTAAAAGGAGCGGTTATGATAAATTTATAGTCCATGCCTGACAAAATAACTTTTACTTTATTAAATTCAGGATCTTCATTACTTTTTTTAACATATTATTTAAATCTAGAATATTTTAAGAAAAGAAGAAACTCCGATGGAATGAATTATCGTTCAAACGTTGGGTACATCAGCCAAATAAATATCCACACCTTTGCCCTATTTAATGGTCTATATAAGTTTAACTATCATTACAAGTCAACCTTGTGGCGCATGGAACGAATTATTATCATTGATTTTCATGATATTAAAGCATCAAATTTAGGAGGTCTGCGATGCACTGCTGCTGAACTAATATGTGTATCAAATAATATTAATATTAACTTGGACTTTTATATTTTGATAGTTTTGAACGGTTTGAAATTTATTACTTTAATGAAGTTTATAATATCGGCCTTGACAAATAATTATGATCCGGATTTCGATATTAGACGAGAATAATCTGGAATAAATATAAGGACAACTTTGAATAAATTAATAATTTTGGTTTAACGTTTTTAGCGGAAAAATGATATATCAATTTTTTGTGTGTGTTGTATACGTTGATTTCCATTATGGGTGGAGAAAGTATTTTTGAAAGGAAAAATAAATTGTGTTTTTACTTGTGTTAAAAGCTTGCACGGATGCGATATCCGAGGTTCGGGCTGGAAATTATAAAATACCTACAAGGTCGGGTTTGGGTGAATAATTTTTAAATACCTTTAGGTCGAGTCGAAGGTTATGAATTTAACCAACTTTCTCTTAATACGCAAAACGATATTCTTTTCTCTAAATTTAAATTTTGTCCCTCATAAAGAATATTTTTAAGGTTCTCTTAATTTTATCTACTATCTTCTAAAATAATGCTTTTGTACCCAATATCTTAAAGTTAGGGTCGAATTACATGTACATGCTTAATTTATATCTTTCATTTGTTTAGACGCCATTTTCCAATTTGGATTTAACTTAATTAACTAATCAACAATAATCATTTTGTTTTAATATGAAACATCTAGAAAATTCTCTTAACTTTTAAAAGATAGTATTCACGTTATATACGCATAGAATTATATATTTCCATATTAAAAGTGTGCGGTGTGGAGCTGTTATCGTTTTTAAAAAATACAATTTGAGAAATTAAGACATTTTGAAATTGTGGAGAGTCTATTCTTGTCAATGTCCCACTTTAGCGCTATGCCCATTTCTGCTCTTCGAGTAGAGAGAGTGCATTTCCGACTGCTGGGCCAAAGGGCAAATTTGCGACCCAAAATTGTGGATGCATTTATACTTATACATATTTATAATCTTCATCCTCTTCTTCTTTATCAAATATTTGGTCTCATAGCCTTGGGGTTTGTTTGATGAGTTTCATCCATCTTGATCCAATAAGTGCCATCTCTTGATTTTCAAGATTTTATAACTTTGTCGGCTTGCCCTTTCCACGTGACACGAGGTCGTCCTCTTCCTCTCTTCCCTTATACCTCCATATCCAGTACTTTTCAATTTACATTAATCACCTCCCTTCTTAGTATCATAGACTACATAGACTGCTCATCACGGTATAAAACGTGTGTGTTTTTTCCGCCATTTTGATGAACACTACCGTCCTATATCACATAATGGCGTTTTGCGCTGTGCCGTTTTGTTCGAACAGGAGAGGTTAAGAAAAAAGATTTTGATTCCATAAATAAGTAAGATATTACAAAATATATGATATTTTTAAAAAATAAGATGAGTAAAACGTTTCAGGCCTGAAATTAAAGGAACACCTAATTTTTTTTTTAATATCTTACTTATTTATGGAATCAAAACCTCTTTTCTTTACCTCTCCTGTTCGAACAAAACGGCATAGCGCAAAACGCCATTATGTGATATAGGACGGTAGTGTTCATCAAAATGGAGGCAAATTTCACACACAATTTGCCATATGGAACATATGACATAGGCAGTCTATGTAGTCTATGCTTAGTATATGCCCCTACTATTTTAGCGGATTTTTGTTAATCTCTGTTGATTACACATTTTTGTCATGAGAAAGTTATTAGTCCTATGGTTGAGCTTATTTTGCCCCAAGCTCCACCGTATCATTATACTCTCCCTGGTTTGTAATAGCTTTTATTTGGTGTAATGCCCATGTTTCACTTCCATATAGTAACACGTCTTACGATGGATTTGTAAGCTTTGCTCTTCAACCTTATTGACATTTTCTTATAGCACATTACACCTGATATACTTCGCCATTTAAGCCTTCCTTTTCGAATCCGGGAAATTAACTTCTGTTGCGCAATCTCAACTGAAGTAACATAGAGCCGAGGTGCGTAAACCTGTTTACCCTTGGGTACTTTAGATGGTTATCTAGCGATGGGGCGTTTTTAACGTTCACCTCCATGTATATCGTTTTTCGATCGTTGACCTTTAATCCATATCCATTTTAGCGCTTTCACACCCCTTATCGGCTTCTACACATCGTCTCTTCGCATACTACTATATTATCGGTATTTAGCATACACCATGGCAATGGCTTTTGAATGCGTGTCCGTTATCTTTGATGTCCAATTTCAACCCGAAAAGTAGAGTCCCCAACTGTCGTCCAAATGTACGAATTTAAAGCTTCATGAATATTTTTCATAAGTCGTATATATGTCATGAATATTTTGTTTATTAAGCACTTTAAATTGCGAGGGAAAAGATATGTAGGTCTCTGCTCTTTTCATCATATTTATACTTAATTTGTCTTGTGCGAAGATTGGGTCGATTGTGGATTTGCCAGATACAAATCCGAATTCGATATTTACACCTCTTCAGCCTTGTTGCTAAGATCCTTTCCATAAGCTTGGAAGCTAGCTTAATACCTTTGTAATTTCCACACTTTTGAGAGTCTCCTCTGCCTTTGAATAAGGTTATAATCGTGTTTGCTGTCCCATGATTAAAAATTCGATGTTATACTAATATCTTTTTAAAGAGGTTCGTCTAACACAATTTCACATTTTATGATGTTACTCCTTCTTCACGGCATCAGAGCAATGCCTCTATAGGTTTCCGTTTTTGCAACTTGTTCATTTATATCCTAACTTCATCTCCTGAAAGAGTTTGACCATACTTATGTTGGTTCAGGAAGGGAATCCTTGCCATTTTCAATATTCATAAGATTCTTAAAATATCCTTTCCATCACTTCTTTAGGCTTGAATAAGGTTTGACCCTTCTCGTTTTTGACTATTTTAAGAACTCCAACATCACGACTTTTCTTCTCCCTTATCTAGCCAATTTGTACATAACCCTATCGCCCCCTTTAAGATCCAGTTTGTTTGCCATCTCAGTGTAAGCGGCATTTTTCGCTATTGCAACGGCCTTTTTGCGGCTTACTTTGCGTCCCAAAACTCTTGATAATCCTCTTATTATTTATGTCACCGTCTATATAGATTTTTATTTGTTAGGATGAAATCCGTAACCAATTGATCCCACTAATATATAGTTGACGTCTCCTTATGGTCGTCTACGTCCCTTTGCAACTTCCTCGCACCCAAGAGTGAGGTGGCTTTTGATGATATTTATCGTTCACCGCCGTATCCTTTAGCCTTTCGTATCGATTTCGTGATTCATAAAGCCTTCTTCATCCTGGAAATACTTTTCCTTCAAGATCCATCACAAGTGGACGATGTTGCATGGCGATTTCTTCTTCCGGTATCACTTGGCAAACCTAAATCCTCCATAAATCCTTTCACCGTATGAGCAAATAGTTTAGACTAAAATGCTCTAATCTAACGTTTTTGAAAATAGGTGTTGACATGACAATCGCCATGTCCTATGCTTGGGATATGGAGAAGATATTCCGTTTGTTCAGACCATGCTAATAGCCTCAATGTTTTCATTCATGCCCGAGGCGATCTTTCCTTACGTGGGTTTTCAAATCCGCTTTATAATTGTAATATCTCTTCCAAATAAATCGAACAATATGTCTCACTGATTCTATACAACCAATTTGGAAAGTAAAGCGCACAAATTGCTTAAAAGGCCCCCTAGATTTGTAATTTTCACCCACATTAACCTGTCATAACAACGCTTTCTACCACCTTGTCCTTAAACGATTCGCTTAGAACAGGACCGACCCCATTTCTACGATTTAGTGACCCACTGTAGAATTGTTTGTATCCTTCTTAGATCCTAAGCTTTGATTCGGTTCCACCTTGTCTCTTGTAGGCAGGCAATGTGTATCTTTCCCGTCAACGTTCCCACATTCCAGCACGTTATTCGCATTCTTTCCACAACTAATTTCCTTAACTGCCTTCTTTGTGAGTCGGGCAGTAACCCTAGTCTATTTCTCACATTGTACGAGCTGGATATGCGGTGCGCGTCGTTTGTGGAAGACGCCCTTGTTTTTGAGTTGGTTTATATTGCCGGTTTCCGAACTGACGCTAACCCTCCACTTTTTGCACACTAACTTGGGACCATTTTAGGTACTGTTTTTATGATAAAATATTCAAATAAATTTAGTACTCAAAATCTATAGCATCCGTTATTTTAGGCTGACACTTTAACTTGTCAAAAAAATTTGCACATCGCAATTTTTAATTTCTGAGTCGTCTCGGGTTCAAGTTAAAATTTTGAAGCGCTTTCGGGTCAGGTTCGGGCTAAAATTTTTATAAAGCTTACGGGTGGGGTTCGGGTTAAAAAATTATAACGCTTCAAGGTCAGATTGGGTAAATAAATTTAGAACCATTTCGGGTGGGGTCAGATTTGGTTTGAAATAAGTCATTTTGCAAGTCTCTATTTGTTAGCAGAAGGAAAACTTTATATTTATGAGCCTACCACTAGAAAGCGCGATGGTGCCCCTCTTGGCCCATATGCAAGTCTTTGGTCTTTATCCTCTTTAAAATGTCAATCGAAATAGTAACTAGAGCAATGGGATATAGTTACTGTCTATAAAGGCTTAAGTTTATTGTGGTTAAGCTATGTTGGTTAAATAGGGTAATTATCATGGTAGCAGTGGCGTAAATGGGGGGGGGGGGGAACGGGAAATTCCCCCACCCGGCAAAAATTTGAAAGGTTTTTGATTAATAACTAAATTAAATGGGTTAAAATTATAGTTTAGTTACATCAAAGACTTTAAGACACTTATATAAACCTAGAAACATAATATATACATTTAATTTTTTTAATTTAATTTTTGACAAAATGCATTGTAAAATTTCCGAATATGATTGTGAAAATTGCTATGAAAAAAAAACTTGTTTGAACATTTATTTCCCGTGAACCAGACCACCTCAGGAAGTAGATAACTAAGCGTTATTATAATGTTCCTCATTCTATATAATATTAATACTCTTATCATTTATCATATTTGTCTAAAATTTTCTACTGGAACCCTTCACGGTTTGATAACTAAATTGCCTGCCAAGGCCAGCCAAAACCCTTTAGTTGCCCAATTCACTAATGCTGTCAGAACAGCCGGGCCCAAAATGACGATTTTAAATTTCAAGTATTAATTTTGTCTTATTTTCAAAAGATCTAATTCTAGAATTTTAATAAATAGAAAGTGACAAAAAATACTGAAAATTTCAATTTAGAACTGTATCCTGCCCGACTCCTTAGCCGAGGCCCAGCAGCGAGCCCGACTTTTTGGTAGTTTAATTTTTATTTTTAATTACAAATAAAATGTAAAAAAAATTTATTTGCCAGCTTCCCCTCCCCCTGGAAAAAATCCTGGCTACGCGCCTGCGTGGTAGACATACAAACCTATGAGAACAAAGGGATACCGTGAGGGGTAAAAGTAAACAGGGATGCCACACTGCAGAAGAATTAAGGTACAGCTAATAGTTAAGAAATCAAATGCTTACAACAGTGGCGTAGACACTATATGACCTGAGGAAGTCCAGATGAAGAGGCCGTGTGTTAAGAGGAGGCTGAGAAGGAACTAGCCCATATATTGCAAAACCTATCTAACCCCCTAAGTTTTCTCGGCACTTATTTCTTCTTTATTACCTCGATCCCTCTAAAAATATTTTCGCAATTTACATTCATTTAAAAAGACTTTAACAAAATAAAACAAAGCCATTGTTATTTCTAGATGACCTTTCATACGGTTTATATCATTGCTGAAAAAGCTGTAGTCAAAATCGCTTAAGTGAGAATTTCTGGGCCTTAATTTAAAAAAAATTCTCATTTAAGCGATTTTTAGGACTTAGACGATTAATTTAATTTATTTAATTTATGAAGAGTTTTGCACTCGTGCTATATTTATGAAGCTATAGATTCCAAAAATTAATATCCGTAACATATAATTTATGTATATATACATTAAAGTTAATATTTTAAGCATACTTAACTTTATGCACTTTTAATGCAAATCAGCAACAGCTGACATGTGTTGCATACATTTAAAATTTATAAATTTTCTAATATATGAAACAATCTAGATAAATATTTGATTTATATTTGTCTTATTTATACATTCTATAGTAATATCCAATCAGAGGATATATATTCTAAAATTTACTATTTTAATAGTATGTTTGTTAAATTATATAATAAACTTATGAAATCTTAAATGAATTTATATCATGTATTATAAATAAATCTTTGTTTTGTACTTGTCTTATATTTGCATATCTTAGATTATTACTAAAAATGGTTTCTTCACATTTGAAATAAAACTAAACAAAAATTACTGTGATAAGTTTATTTAAATATACAAATTATTTAGTAAAATATTGTGTTATAAGTTGCTGATGACTTTCACATTTAAAGAGTTTATTTTCAATAAGGATTCAAATAAAGATCTTGTCATCCAAAACTTTTTGTTTGAATAGTAATTAACTGGTATTATTTTATTTTTAAAGCACCGTGGCTTTTGGTATTTTCCAATAACAAACATTTGTTTGTCAGTGCCTGTCTGATTTGTTAAAAAAAGTGTGGTGAGTCTTTCTTTATTTGATTTTAAACCCATGACTTTTTCGGTATTAAAAGCAAAAGTGCTTTTGCTTCCAGCTTTGTAAAATAAACCTGTTTCATCACAATTGTAAATATTATCTGGATCAAAGGCTAATTAAAAATTATAATAAAAACTTGATCATTGATGATAAAAATATTAATTTAAAAAATTTACCTTCATTAAAATGATTTAAAAAAGATTTAGCCTTTGTAAGAAGCAAAGGACCATTAATTGCACATTGTTTTGAACTAATTTCAGAGAACCATTTTAGAAGGGTTCTGCCTTTATATATTGTGTTCTGTAAATTAAATAATTTAATATTACTTTTTCTTTGTCTTTTTTTATTGAGAGATATGTTATTAGAAGCAGTTGTTTTCAAATCGGTAGCATTTTTGCATATACGGTATATTGTTCCTAATCCCACATTGTAATTTTTGGCTAAAGTTGATTTACTGGTAAGTTTGGCTTCTTCTATAATTTTCTACTTTTCATGATAAGTTAAATTTTTTTTCATTCTCACTTAACCACATATTATCAAGTATAAAAATAATAAAATACCTTTAAAATTTTCCTAGTAATGCGATTTTTATCACTTATACAATTCTCACTTATAAATATATTTTGCGCAAAATTTGAACGATGTGTTCAAAATATCGCGGTTATTTATCATTTATAAATATTACCATTTATCCGATTCTCACTTATACAATTTCGACATACAGTTCTACATCCGACTATAATCAAACTTTTGCATATCCTGCCTAACCCATGTCTCAGACATAGATTAATAAAACCAAAGACTGCGAACAGCTGATAATTTTTTAGCAAAAATATCAAGCGCCATTTTGTGGGAAATTGTAGTCAAAAAATGGAATTCAGCATAATTTACTTTTCTAATCAACTTATTTCTTTTAATTTATAAATTAAGCTATTAGTCTTATTTATTTTCTTCAGTATAATATCTTGGAGAGGGATAAATATACCTATTGTTGAGTTTTCCTACCAAATGGCAGCTATTTTGGTGTCTGAATGATTTTAATAATAAAAATCAGCTGTTCGGCAGTTTATGGTTTTATTAGTCTAAGGTCTCAGACGAATTGAAGTTAAAAAACAAAATTAGCACGAATTGTCAGCATCTATGAACAGATGTGATGTAAAATTTTGTGAATATCTTATAAAATTCTATTATGCCTGCCCCCTTTCAAAATAATTACAATGGGGATAATGTTATAATATTGCGAGATCGATTATTCCACACATTATTTGTCAAATTTGCTATTCTATATGCGCGTCACATTCCAAATTCATTGAGACAACTTTTTGAACTAACAATTTTCTTTAAGGTAACATTCTAATTGCTCTTTAATAACTTTTAAGGCTGTATTTTCCATATGCGTCTTAACCTATGTACATGTCTTATTTGTGAAATCAAATGTGGGCTGCTTAGATCATATTATTGATAAGTGGCCCAGAGATGGAATTCTTAGAGTTGAAATAATCAAAAATGTGCCAGAGAATTATAAGTAACATTATATGAAATTCATAATTTTGTTAAGTATTCAAGATTCGTATAGAAGAGAACGAGGCTTGCTTCATATGATTTATAAAAATGAGACTGTTTATGAAGATGATGAAAAGCCCACCTTTGAGGTACTTGAATCAGAAGATAATCATACAGAGGTATGTAAGTTGAGTGTTTTGATTTGTCATTATTAGGTTTATAAAAATAAGTCTCTGCGTGCTAAATTAGCTGATATCATTTCACCAAATCATCCCATACCTACTTTAATATTATTTGCCAAAACGGGTAATATGATCATAAACTAAATTACAATCTATAATTTAGTATTACCCAGTGATGACTACATATTGGAATACTCCTTAGAATATGGTTTTTTAAGATTGTCACCTTCAACACGTCAGAGACTAAATATTACAACAATGGTGGTTACTCTAGGTTTTAATTATTTAAAATATTTGTTAATTTGAATTTACTAGATCCTGAAAAGCATCCATGTTTTGGTGGCTGGTTCAGCAGGTTTCTGTTAGAACATGTTCATGGTTATGACAATATCTTGATGGCAAGTATAAAGAATATAGCTGAAAAGGAGGAAAACAAAGGTATATTTTTTAATTTTAAAGTAATTTTTTAACTTAAGGGTATCTTTCAAATGTTATAACTGGTCAGCATTATAGATATGTCAAAATATTTGCCACTAGGAACTCATATCTAATAGCCATATTTATCATGCTGTTGTTTGTAAGTATGGCCCTACAGTTATTTATCTACTTTAAGTTTAAAAATAATAAACATAAATATTATATAAAAATTTCTCTAATATGTTTTTGCAAATTACAAATAAATAATTATTGATTTATATATATTTAGACAATTGCAATATCCATGATCTTGAGATATTCACATCAACAGCTCTTCTTTTTTATAAGTAACTGTTGATTAGTAATTATACAAATGTTAAAACTTATATTTAGTTATGTTTGTTAATTTTGAAAATTATTTTTACCCTAAAATTAATATCATTTTACTCTTTAAATCTATATATAGGTTTTCCTTTTATTTTTAAATTAGTTGAACTATTGCAGAGATTTGAACACAATAATATCTCGATTGCTTTTCCCGTTGCATCTCTTCTCATTGTGATATTAGCATTAGTTGGTAAAATGATTATTATTTGTATATACATTATTTTTGCCATATTATTGAAAGAACAGCTTTTATAATTCTATTGACTTAAAATTAATTTGATTAGTATACATAACTAAGTACATTTAACATTTTTAAAATTTACTTGTATAGCTGTATATTTCAACCACAATAAGAGAAGTTTTATTTTAAATGAGTTTGTGATAATTTTTTTATTAATTTATTAAACCATGCCTTTGTTCAAAGGATTGGAATCAATTATGGCAGAATTTTTTAATGATACCACAACAACTTTTTACATTATATTGTTGGTATGGTTGGCAGATCAATACAACTCTATATGCTGTATCACTCCTCTGTCCAAAAAGCATTGGTTAAAGTATAACAAATTTTTTAGATCTAAATGTATATTTTTTTTTATAAAAGTTAAGCAAAAAAAGAAAGATTAATTAGCAAGATAGTTATTTAGCTATCATGTAAAGTGTCTAATTTATATTTTTTTCCCCGTTGAAAATATCATATTGATGCAGTACTATTTATATTAGCATCACATTTTTATTTTTTCTTCTCTAGTTTAGCTATTACCCACTGCTTTAAGTCTATGTTCCCATTAAATATTTAATGTAAATGTTTTATAATATGTTTAATATTTAATTAATTAAATTTATAGAGGAAGCAATCTAATTTTAAAAATCGCGCACATTTCTCCCTGTTAATAACTTATTTATCCTATATTCAGGTTTTATATTTTATTTGTTCTAATGACTATGAAACTTCACACAGTCAATAAGATTTTCATAGAAAATGAAATAAATCTTTTTAACCAATTATGCATGTATATGTTGTCAGCATTCATTTAAATAAAATTTACACCCAAGGAATAATAATTTATTTTTTTAGATTTTTTTACCTCTACCATTTCTTCTTCTACGCCTACCATTATCGATTTAATGGGCAATACAATTTTTTGGCCTTCCTCGCATCCTGGCTCTTCATACAAGTAATAATATCTAAGACAAATTAATGCAAATAATAACAAAAACATTACATTCAAAGGGACAATTTTGAGGTGGTCACCTCTGTTATAAATTTAGTTTATCTTTTATCATCATTTCTTAATTTGATTCTAATTCGGGAAAGTTGAATGATAAAATTCAGGATACATAAGTTTTGCGTCGCGAAAAACCAAACGATTTTTTTAAGTAGGCATATGTTAATTTATAAATGACTATTTTACAATCGCAAAGTCATAACTTAGCATTGATTAATGACCAAAAATTCTTTTACCATGGCCTACGATTAAATAATAATTATATCGATTAAAAAAAACTCGGGCCTTCGGCCCTCGTGGGAAGGGGGAGAAGGGAAGGGAAGATGGGAAGGGAAGGGGGGACGACTCATCTGTACTTCGTATAAATGTATCATATTTGCTATGCAATTTATGGGCGAGAAAGGTGGGAAGGGGCGAGAAAGGTGGGAAGGGGCGAGAATGCCTATAGGGGGGTATTAAATGCCTAATGATTAATTAATTATTTATACAAATTTTCCATTATAGGCAAAATGTAATATAGGCAAGGGTTAGGGTTAGATTTAGTGTTTGCATCTAGTTGCGTATTACATTAGTTTTTATGGCCTTTAGTGATTATGGGTCTAACAAACATTATATTATAAAACAAAACAATGTTAAGAATTTGCAGAATTTTTGGGAGAAATTTTTTGTTGAATTTGAACAATTTTTAATTAAAAAAATCAAAAATTTGGCCAATGGTCCCTTTTTCTCTATTGGTCAGTACCAACAGATACTCTATAAGTCAATGATAGCCAAAAAAACGGGAAAAAAAATTTTGATGCTCACTTTGGCCAATGGTCATTTTTTTCCATTGGTCAGCAGCCAGCACACGGTAAAAGTGGATATAAATTCATAAGAGTAAAAAAAAACGAAAAAAAAATTTTCGAATCACATTTTGGCCAATGGTCATTTTTTTCCATTGGGCAGCAGCCAGGACACGGTAAAAGTGGATATAAATTCATAATAGTCAAAAAAAACGAAAAAAAGTTTTCGAATCACATTTTGGCCAATGGGCATTTTATTCCATTGGTCAGCAGCCAGCGGACGGCCAAAAAGTCATAATAGCAATGGTAGGAACAGGAACAATCATAATAGTCAAAAAAAAACGAAAAAAATAATTTCGATTCATATTTTGGCCAATGGTCATTTTTTTCCATTGGGCAGCAGCCAGGACACGGTAAAAGTGGATATAAATTCATAATAGTCAAAAAAAACGAAAAAAAAGTTTTCGAATCACATTTTGGCCAATGGTCATTTTATTCCATTGGTCAGCAGCCAGCGGACGGCCAAAAAGTCATAATAGCAATGGTAGGAACAGGAACAATCATAATAGTCAAAAAAAACGAAAAAAATAATTTCGATTCACATTTTGGCCAATGGTCATTTTTTCCATCGGTCAGGAGCCAGCGGACGGCCAAAAAGTCATAATAGCAATGGTAGTAACAGGAACAATCATAATAGTCAAAAAAAAACGAAAAAATAAACTCGGATTCACATTTTGGCCAATGGTCATTTTTTCATTGGTCAGCAGCCAACGGACGGCCAAAAAGTCTTATTATCAATGATAGTAACAAGAACAATCATAAGAGTCAAAAAAACTCCGGGATTCTAACCCAATAACTAGTTAAATTGCATAGCAATTAAAAGTAAACTACTTTTATTTATGTTTATTATATAACATTGGTCAGCAGCCAGCGGACGGCCAAAAAGTCAAAATAGCAATGGTAGAAACAGGAACAATCATAATAGTCAAAAAAAAACGAAAAAAATAATTTCGATTCACATTTTGGCCAATGGTCATTTTTTTCATTGGTCAGCAGCCAGCGGACGG
The DNA here is from genome assembly GCA_964036665.1 of Gordius sp. MW1. NCBI lineage: Eukaryota > Metazoa > Nematomorpha > Gordioida > Gordea > Gordiidae > Gordius > Gordius sp. MW1. The sequence goes on from OZ038528.1 coordinate 2,470,657, forward strand.
CCAAAAATTCTTATTATCAATGATAGTAACATGAACAATCATAAGAGTCAAAAAAACTCCGGGATTCTAACCCCAAAACTAGTTAAATTGCATGGCAATTAAAAAGTAAACAACTTTTATTTATGTTTATTATATAACTAGTTAAATTGCATAGCAATTAAAAGTAAACAACTTTTATCTATGTTTATTATATAATAGATAATTTAACAAATCTTATATATAACACACCGAGGGAGATAGAGATGAGGGGTGGGGCACCTCTTATGCATTAATTTAAAAAATAACACAGCGAGGGAGATAGAGATGAGGGGTGGGGCACCTCTTTCTCATGCATTAATTTAAAAAATCGATAACCTAATATACCCAATGCAAATAGATAGGGATGGACGGAGGGACAGACGGACGGACGGACAACAAAAAACGAGCCCATAAATTGCATAGCAATTAATATGGTCAGATTAAAGATTTAATTTTTGGCTAGTTTTTGTCTAAAATCTTGGAACGATTTGGGCTCTCAAGGGCATCATATGACAAATTAAATTTCAAAACATAGCCAGCTTTAAGCTTATTCGATTAATTAGTTTATTCATCTATTGCAATGTACAAAACAAATTAAAGACTCAGCAGGTTTAGAATATTAATTGCTATGCAATTTATGGGCTCGTTTTTGTTTGTCCGTTGTCCGTCCGTCCTTATCTATTTTCATTGGGTATATTAGGTTATCGATTTTTTAAATTAATGCATGAGAAAGAGGTGCCCCACCCCTCATCTCTATCTCCCTCGCTGTGTTATTTTTAAAATTAATGCATAAGAGGTGCCCCACCCCTCATCTCTATCTCCCTCGCTTTCGGGAGGGGTCGGGTTTTAATTGCTATGTTAAATTAATGCATAAGTATATCTATTCCTTTTTGAATTGGGTAACATTGATATTAATTGTTATAATTACCCTATGCCCTCCACTACAAGGGCCTATGCCTCTACTGATATGGGTCCCTGTGCCCCTACAAAAGCCTATGCCTCTATTAATGTGGGTTCGAACCCCGGCGAACGTTCTGAATTGCTGGTTCGATTCCCGGAGAGGGCAAAATTTTTTTTTATTTTTAAAATTAAATTAATATATTTTTCCTGTTACTACCATTGATAATATGACTTTTTGGCCGTCCGCTTGTTCTATTATTGTTTCATTTTATTATATAATAAACATAAATAAAAGTTGTTTACTTTTAATTGCTATGCAATTTAACTAGTTTTTGGGTTAGAATCCCGGAGTTTTTTTGACTCTTATGATTGTTCTTGTTACCATCGTTAATAATAAGACTTTTTGGCCGTCCGCTGGCTGCTGACCAATGAAAAAATGACCATTGGCCAAAATGTGATTCCGAGTTTATTTTTTCGTTTTTTTGACTATTATGATTGTTCCTGTTACTACCATTGCTAATATGACTTTTTGGCCGTCCGCTGGCTCCTGACCGATGGAAAAAATGACCATTGGCCAAAATGTGAATCGAAATTATTTTTTTCGTTTTTTTTTACTATTATGATTGTTCCTGTTCCTACCATTGCTTTTATGACTTTTTGGCCGTCCGCTGGCTGCTGACCAATGAAATAAAATGACCATTGGCCAAAATGTGATTCGAAATTTTTTTTTTCGTTTTTTTTGACTATTATGAATTTATATCCACTTTTACCGTGTCCTGGCTGCTGACCAATGGAAAAAAATGACCATTGGCCAAAATGTGATTCGAAAATTTTTTTTTCGTTTTTTTTACTCTTATGAATTTATATCCATTTTTACCGTGTGCTGGCTGCTAACCAATGGAAAAAAATGACCATTGGCCAAAGTGAGCATCAAATTTTTTTTCCCGTTTTTTTGGCTATCATTGACTTATAGAGTATCTGTTGGTACTGACCAATGGAGAAATTATATTATATCTTTTGATATTAATAAAGTTCCTTTAGTTAGAATAAAGTAGGTAAAACACCTACACTATTATGATTGTTCCTGTTACTACCATTGCTATTATAACTTTTTGGCCGTCCGCTGGCTGCTGACCGATGGAAAAAAATGACCATTGGCCAAAATGTGAATCGAAATTATTTTTTTCGTTTTTTTGGCTAACATTGTTACCCTATGCCCTCCCCTAGCAGAGCCTTTGCCTCTCCTGATGTGGGTTCGAATCCCGGAGAGGCCAATTTTTTTTTATTTTTTTTGTTTAAATTAATATATTGTTCTTGTTAATACCATTGATAATAAGACTTTTGGCCAAAATGTGAATCGAAAATTTTTTTTTCGTTTTTTTTTGACTATTATGATTGTTCTTGTTAATACCATTAATAATATGGCTTTTTTGCCGTCCGTTGGCTGCTGACCAATGGAAAAAAATGACCATTAGCCAAAATGTGAATCGAAATTTTTTTTTTCGTTTTTTTGACTCTTATGAATTTATATCCACTTTTACCGTGTCCTGGCTGCTGACCAATAAAAAAATGTGAATCGAAATTTTTTTTTACGTTTTTTTTGACTTTTATGAATTTATATCCACTACTACCGTATCCTGGCTGCTGACCAATGAAAAAATGACCATTGGCTAAACTGTGAAACGAAGTTTTTTTCGTTTTTTTTTACTCTTTTTGTATAAATAATAAACTAATCATTTTGCATTTAATACCCCCCCTATAGGCATTCTCGCCCCTTCCCACTTTTCTCGCCCATTAATTGCATAGCAAATATGCTACTTTTATACAGAGTATAGAAGAGTTCGCCCTTCCCTTCCCCCCTTCCTTTCCCCCAACCCCCTTCCTACGAGGGCCGAAGGCCCGAGTTTTTTTATTCAAACTAAAAAATTGTTTACTTGATTTAGGTTTAATTTTTTACTCTCCTCTCGGTGGATATTTGTGTTTGAATTTTACGTTTAAGACATCTAATTTATTGTTTTAGCCATCGACGTAATTTTTTTTTGAAAATTAATAAATTGTCCGTAATTTAAAAGTCCAAATTTTTTTGAATTGAAACAGCACTCTATGATATACTTCTTTCACCATTACGAATTACCCGCCCTTTTACGAGTCCTGGGTCAGACCATGCAATCCCCTTCACCCAACACCCCTAATGGAGATAATGGACCTGAAGTCAATGACGGTCAAGAGCTTCCAGAAAATTCCGGGCTCGCCCCTCGAACCTTTCCCCCATCCTCAGGGCCCCGATTTACGATGTTGGGACAAATGAGACCAACAGCTGATTACGGGACAGCTGTTGAGCGGAGGCAGGAGGATAGATGTGATAAATCGATCGAAAAATGTCATCACCTCAAATTGGTCTTTGCCCTAATCTTGACCGGTGCCCTGCAACTTGTGCTAGCTCTCGTCATTTTATATTTTCGCCCTAACCTAGCTTACAAGCTGCAAGAACGATTTTATTACCAGCATGATGGATTTGTGCTCATACTATAATGATAAATCAAGAAGAAATCGTTATTTATATGGCTTGTATTTTATTATCATTTACCAGAACTGAACAAAAATTACAAAATATCTATGCGTTTTTGTGCAAATAATCGCCGATTTATTTATATTAATTCCACAATACGATCTTGGCTTTACTAATATGAATAAATCCGCTTTATCATGAGGTTGTAATAGGCGTAAAATACATTTTATTGAGACGAATATTTGAATTTAGGTTTTTTTAACAATTGATATTCCCAGTAAAATTGTAAATTTTCTAGGAACATTGTTAGTTTTCTCAGAATTAAATGCGATGTTATATTGGAAATTTTTAATAAAGAATTAAAAGCTATTTAGCCTGTTTTAATGCTTCAATATTTTGATTGTATTTTGATTTTTAAAATCGTCTGCCTAAAAAAGACCATACTTATATTGGAATGTAAAATTTTTTTATGAAGTAACTTGCTATAAATTTTAAGTTAGTACATATTTGTCCTTTTATTGCAAAAAATGAAATAACAACCATAATTTGGTCTATTAAATACAATTCTATTAGATATGTATTCTATTTATAATAAATTGTGACAATAATTTTTCATAAATGTGGAAAGTTAGTTTATAAATGCAATTATAAACAAGTTACCACGTTTAGATTATAGGATATATATTTATTTTCAATTTCATCAGTGATGGTATTGGTAATCAAAGTATATACGATTGTTACAAAAAATTGGTTAGAAATCAAGTATTAATATTTAAATGTATTTAGATTGTTTTTGTGATCTTTCTAAACGACATACTCCATTAGAAAAGCACCAGCATAAATAATCTAGCGTGTTTTATAATTACAATATTTTGATTTTTCTAATTCTCAAAATGCTCTTATATTATATGTTTTAGACTTAAATTTATTTGTATATACCTATCATCCCTATAAATTTAATGCACTTTAGCGCTCCCGGCCCGGTTCCCTTAAAGTATTATTGATCTATACAGGTAGGAGATAAAACACTATTTTTAATAAAACACTTAATTTAAATGCATTTTTGCTAATTAAGTGCCTTATTTCCTCTTAAACTATATTAGTGCACTATTTAAATTTAGCTCATAATCATATACAGAAGAGTAGGGCAACAGCAGCCCCTTCCTTAAATGAAAAAACTAAGATTTATTACACATTTTTTAAATCCCAACCTTCTAGTCCACAACAATTCAATTCTAGGGAGTGGCTATACTTAGGTTTATATCCCATACCATACACGTTACCTATATAAAATTGCAAAAGGTAGCGATTTGAAGAAATTTTCTCTACCCACTAAGATAGTTTAAATTAAATCCATCTTAATTCTAACGTAAAATTCTATGATACTTTTTAATTAATTTTTAAAGCGGGATAATTACCTTAAGTATGATTTATTAATGTCCAAGCTAATCTAATTAAAGTTAAATTTTTGTTAGCACTTAATATGATTTTTAACAAAATATTTCTATTAACAGACATTTGATCTATTTATATATGTAAATTAATTAGTACTCTATTTTTTAAACCTGTGTATACAAATGATGTCACCTAATGTTATTAACATTGTGTGGTTTTTATTAAAGAACAACATTGCATAAGATGTTTAAAAAATGGGCCCGTCCGGGGATTGAACCCGGGACCTCTCGCACCCAAAGCGAGAATCATACCGCTAGACCAACGAGCCATAATAAATTTAATTATGTATTTTGATTATAGCGCGAATTTTGCTTCATGTTGACCTATATAATTATATGTCAAAGACATTCTATTTCATATATTTACATATATTGTGTGATTAACATGGTTTTCATTCTAATTATATCCCATACTTTTTATAAGTTAATTAATTTATTAGAAGTTTAAGCATTATAAAAACAGATTAGTAGAATGTAAAAACGAATAATAATATATATTTAAAATTTTTGAAGGTATCACAGGTATAATCAAAAAGCGGCCAGGTATCGGCCAGAGATTAAGATATATGTATAAATTAAAAAATGAGTATATTTATTTGTGATTTTATAAATCATTATTATTCTTTAATCGAAGTTGGTGAACAAAATTTATCTCGTATATATTATCGTTTGAAAACTCTTAAATCCAACATTATTAACGTTGTTTCAGCTCCGTGTGGTAAAAAGTGGAGGGGTGACGTCAGGTCGGACAACGGCGCCAGAATTAAAATTTACGACACAAGGCTAAGTCATCCTCAAACCATGCGAGTGCATGTTCCGACCGTAATGCGGCCAATACATTCAGATAAAGACCAAACCCACAACGAATGCCTTTAAGAATAGTTGTGGATAAGACTTTCATCTTGGAGGATGAAGTAGGGGCAGAGATGAAAAAGTTGCAGAAAAGGTTAAGCCTAATGGACCACATGGAGTACCCATTAGTGTTGTAAAAACGGCTGGGTTTTGTTTGGCCGACCTTTGGTTTAAATAAGACTAACGGTCGACTCTGGTCAGTTTTTCAAGTTTTAACCAAGCCTAGAGGTCGACTAATAAAAACAGACTAAAAACCTTTGGTTTATTTATCTTTAGTCGATTAAAACCAAAGATCGACTAAACAAAACCCAGCCGTTTTTGTAAGACTAGCTCCCATGGTTGGGTAGTATGACGAGCTAGTCACGACCACTACGAGCCTCAAGATATTGGCATAATAGCAAAATTTCACCAATAGAGAGCGAGAACGATTATGTCCTTAGGGGAATATTAGGACTGTGGAACTTAAATAGAAATTGGCAACTACTGGAAACTTATGGAAAGAACAGAGCTAAGAAAGAAGCGGATTATCGGCTAATAAGTTTAGATTTATGGCCACTGTGGACCCGATTGAGTTATGGTATTTTATTCATTTAAAAATTTGGAGAACTATACATCGATTCAGTCGAGGGATACAACTAGTGTTGCAAAAACGGTTGGATTTATTTGGTCGGCCTTTGGTTTTAGTCGATTAAACAAAACAAACCAAATGTTTGACCAAAGAACCTCTGGCCTCTTTATGTGACTAAGAAAAATAGACCAAAAAACCTTTGATGAGTTTATGTTTAGTCCATTAAAAAGGAAAGGTCGACCAAACAAAACCCAGCCGTTTTTAAAACACTAGATACAACCATAGACTAGATACTCATGTTATATTTTTGATGTGGTATTGTGTGCCGATTATTCCTCCATTTTGATGATAACAACCGGTGTAATTTGATTTGGCGCTGTGCCGTTTTGTTTTAACTATTCAGCACAAGTATGCCTAATTACACGGTTCAACAAGAAAAAATGACCGGCAAACTGTTTGCAGATTCTGGTAGAGTTTTTGACGGTGAACACATTTTTTTCCCCTATACGTCAAGCTTTCTAAATATTTGCTGTCAAAGTTAAAAACAGGCATGTTGCCGTTTTTCAAACGTCAATAACTTGCGAATTAATCGGTAAAAAATTGTAATAGATTTGATTTGTAGATAAAGGGGAGAGAAATCAATTAAAAAATTAATTTTATCCTAGCACGATTAATTTTAAACTATGTTCAAAATTAATTTACCCTCATCTTATTACATTGACAAATTACTAGTATTGTGTTGGAGCGCGTCATTTTAGACCAGCGCTTTAAAATAAATAAACAGAATAAGTACCATCACTATTATAAGGGTCCATCGTAAGATGCGATTACCTAGTGTAAGGTCCCTTTTTTTACTAATTCCCTCCCCCATGCTCCTAAATGGTAGATAAAATTACTATGAGGCGAGTGCTCGTGTTTTTATAAAACATGTGCCTATTTTTTAATTACATTAACCATCACATTGATGAAACAAATAAGGCATTAGTAGGAGAGGGTACTTTGACCAAAGCCCTGCACTAATGACCCGTAAACCTAATCGAACTTGAGGTCGGGTTGGGTTCGGGTTGAAAATTTAATCGGGTCGGATCCGGGTCGGGTTAAAAGTTATGAATCTTATATTGCTTAATAGACATATCGCTTAAATTAATGTCATTATATAAAATATTTTATAATTAATATCAAAATGTATAATTAATTTATCTCATACATTCATTTAAATTAATTTCTTTTAAGTTAAATCTGAATTTTGGATTTGCGCAATTATGAATTCAGAAAGGTATAATATCTTGATGCTATAAATTTTGATTACATATAATTGATATCACAAGACTTATTAATGATTTTCTGACTCCCATTTTTCATTTTTAAATATTAATGTCTTAACCCGGTCACATCACTAGTTCAACAATAGCCTACTTGGCATATTTAGAATTAGAATAAATCAAGGAAGCTCATTTGTCCTATAAAGAAAGACAACAGGCGAAGCTGCATGGGCGTACCCAAGGGGGGGGGCGGCTTCCCCCCCCCCCCCCCCCTAATTTACGAAAAAAAAATTTCAATGCAAAAACATTAAAAAATTAAAAAAGCTTATGTTTTGCCCCCCTCTAAATGAACTTTTAAACGTTTTGCCCCCCCCCCCTAATTCAAAACCTGGGTACGCCCATGCGAAGCTGGGTCTGTTAATGCTTCTTCCAAGTAGAAACAAAATACTTAAGATGTTATCAATGTATATTATATTAAAAACCCATCGTATATATTGAATTTTTATAAATTTAATTAATTTTTGATTAACACTATTATTTATCAAAAGTTTGAGCCCCCCCCCCCTTCTTTAAACAATTTACCTGCGCCATTGTACAGGAGTCTATTTATTCATATCAGTTCTGTACGATTACATAATCTAATGTGACAATAGATATATTTCAATCATGAAAATGTATGTATAAAAAGGTTGACTAGATAAAGTGGTAGTAGAAATATATCATACAAATATGCAAAATTTATATTTACAAAGGTCCTAATGGGTGGAATATAAAGATTAGAAAATAATAAACAGCTATGCAAAATAAATATACAAAAGGGTTCTAATAAAGTGGAACATAAAGGTTCGAAATACAATAAGCAAATATGCTTAATCTTATATATAAAGTAAAGTGTATGTATATATGTATGTAAGGGCTAATCTCTGAAACTACCGGCCCGATTCGCGCGAAAATTTACCCCTAGGTTCCCAGGGCGGCCAGGGGTAAAATAGCTTTTTCAGAATTCTAAAATTTCTTTTAATTTTCGAGATATTGGGTTTTATGCGTTTTGACGTTCAATAAAATGTCAATCAAACGCACCTCCTCGCGTTCGTCGAAAATTTGAATATACAGACAGTTCTGTAGTAAAAGTGTATCACTTATAGTAGTTTGTAGTAAAACGTAATCTTTTCTTAACGGTGACAACATAAAATTTATGAATTAAATTTCTTAAACGTCATCTTTTCTTAACGGTGACAATATAAAATTTATGAATTAAATTTCTTAAACGTCATCTTTTCTTAACGGTGACAAGACAACATAAAATTTATGAATTAAATTTCTTAAACGTCATCTTTTCTTAACGGTGACAACATAAAATTTATGAATTAACCTGAAATAAATAAAATTATAGATTATTTGAGAAAATATATAGGTGAAGAAGATGAATTTTTCTCATTATCATTAAATGAGATATTTTAAATGAGAAAGATGAAAGTATATATAATTTAAATGTAATATAAAATATCTCCAAAGTTGATTATTCTGAGTAAATGCTATTTATAAAAAAATGTCATTATTTATCTATCATTAATTTTTATTAAATGAGATATTTAAATGAGAATAAATTCTGAAACTACCGGCCCGATTCGCGCGAAACTTTACCCGTAGGTTCTCAGGGCGGCCAGGTGTAAAATAGCTTTTTCAGATTGCTAAAATTCCTTTTAGTTTTAAAAATATCGGACATTTCTCGGCCTTTTGGTTTTAAAAAAGGGCTAAATTCTGAAACTTCAGATCCGATTCGAGCGAAAATTTAGCCGTAGATGCCCAGATAGGCCAGGGGTAAAATAGCTTTTTCAGATTCCTAAAATATCTATGACATTTCCCGTCCAGTTTCATTTATAGCAGCATATACAATAATGACGTCATACATACAAAGCTGAAGTTTTCTCGAATTAGATATTTAAAAGTATAATAAAAATGTTACAGTATACGGTTAAAATTATTGGGGTTTAACAGACTATTTAAATTAAATAAATAAAATTTATATTATGCAGTTTTTGTCATTATTATCACGTGGTCGATTATAGAAGCATATTTTTAATAATTATCCATCCTTCAATTAATTATTTTATTATATTAAAGAAAATTGTATTTCAAATAAATCAGCTAACTAGAAAAATAAAATAATGGTATTATTGTATAATAAGTAACAGCATTAGTAAGCAATTTTTTCAAAAACATTTAATTTTAGTCGGATTTGATGACTAAAACAGAATTTGCATTTGGTTTGTCTTATTATATAAATATATACTAAAAATAGTGGGTTCATAAAATCATTCGGACCTTTCACATTATAAATTATTTCATATATGACCCCATTTTAGATAAGTCTTATTAATAGCTTATACTTAATTAACCACTTAAGGACTGAGCCAAAGCAACGCTTGGCCGGGCACAGCTAGTCTTATATATAAAAATGAAATTATGTATGTATGCCGCTACCAATTTTGGAAAACTACGAGACCGATTTGGCTCAAAATTTCACATTATATTCCCCACCCTCCGGATCGTGTTTTAAGATTTGTTCGAGCCAAATCGGTCCAGTAGTTTTCGAGTTTGTTTTATACGTTTTGACGTTTAATCGAATGTCAATCAAACGCACCCTGCGTATCTATCGTTTGTAGTGTGATAAATGTAGGCATGTGCTGTTTTTACGATTTGAAACATTGAGTATCAAAGTCATTTTTTGCTTATTTTTCACGATTTATTAATTTTATTATTATAGGACGGTCGTGTCCCCTCCTGCGTGGCTAAATAAATAAAATCTAATTTTGTCATTTTTTGGGCCTTAAATAAGGAGAAAAATTAAAATTATTTTAATAAAGTGCCAATAAATGTTGATATATCTCAGTCTTCGGACATTATTAAGTTTAGAATAAAAAGTTTTATTCAGAAACAAATATTATAATTATGATATTGTTTCTTAATTACAAAAAATTAAAAAAAATTGATTGAAGGGTCAGGGGGCCAATTTTCCCCTTGGGGGGGGGGGGGGGCTTGGGCCAGACTACGATTTCAAAAAATACCATTTTGTAGGTCTCTAGCGATAGCTTTAAAAAAATGTATCCAAAATTTAATGATTAATTTTTGATTATAGGTAATTTTGACTTAAAAAATTTGCTTAAATTTGCTTGGGGAGGGGGCAAAGGTGCAGAATTTTTCACAACGCCACACCTTATCTTCAAAATACCAATTATTTGTTATTTTTCGTTATAAACTATATGCGTATCGGTATCCGCCTTTTGATTATATTTTATCATAAAGGCAGGCGCTATATTTTTATTTGATTAACGAGCATGAAAATTTATAACTGATCCACTATTTTGCAACACACTTTTAAAATCTTTTTATAAATTGAGGCCCCCTTTGCCCATGCCCTTTAAAAAATATTTAAAATTAAGGTTTCTTTTTCACGTCAATTATTATTATTATAGGACGGTCGTGTCCCCTCCTGTGTGGCTAAATAAATTAAAAAATCTCATTTAATAATTTTTTGCGCTTTAAATAAGGAGAAAAATGAAAATACTAAGTGCCAATAAATGTTGATATATCTCAGTTCTTCGGACATTATTAAGTTCAGAATTAAAAGTTTTATTCAGAAACAATAATTTAATTATGATATTGTTTCATAATTACAAAAAATTAAAAAAAATTGCTTGAAGGGCCAGGGGATCAAAGATTTTTCTCTTGGGAGGGGGGCATGGCGCCAGGTTTTCTCTCTTGGGTGGGCTTGGGTCTTGGACACTCTTTAACTATTTGTTTAAAAATCTTTGCATAATAAACACTTACCAATTATATTTGATATATTCTTAATTTATTTAAACTTATCTATAGGTGGATATATATTCTGCTAATACACCCGGGTAAATGGCAAAACAACGTTTGCCGGGTCAGCTAGTGTATATATAAAATAAAAAGGTCCGGTCCTCTTGTCCCGAAAATGTGGTGGGCTCATCTAAATATTTGGTTAAAGTTGGAATAAAAATTTGTTTATAAGCATTGTTTAAAAAAGTAAAAATTTATTTTACATACTGCCCACAAATTTGGGACATAACATGCCCAAACCCCGATCCGTTGTCATCCAGCGACAAAAACCAGGCTGCTTATCTGGGCGCGTTATTCCATCTTTCCCTCTCCTTTCTCGGAGGTGGTGAATCTACAGATTTAATTTATAATATTAGGCGTATAAAACATTAAATAATATGTTATTTTTTGAAAAAAATATTATCGAGTTTTTACTTCTTTACTGCGTCCTATGAACTGGTGACCTATTGTTATGTTTCTTACACGAATATTTGGTGAAATCTCCTCCCGACAATTTTTTTAACCTCAGGTGGGGCTGGTGAGTGTGATGGTGATGCGAATTTATATGTGGAAGGTAGAGCACAGGTATCGGAGTAGACTCCTTAACCTCGATCGTAAAAACATTGTGACGAAAAGTGCTCACAATTCAGCATCGTCCAAGGCGTCTTGGTAACGCGATAGGTTGGCGTAATCGAACATTGGTGTGTAAGCAAGCATAATGGCTAACTTCTTTGCATGCTGCTCTTGTAAGCCAAGTTCCTCCCCGGGGACGTCTTTAGATTTGGACGGGGTGGGCATCAAGTCATCCATGTACTCAAAGTCCCCCGTAGCCGTCCTCCGCTCTTGGTACTCACTACCCGAAGAGCTCTCCTCCTCATCCTCACAACAACAACATAATACACGTTTTAAAAGTTTTCGAATAGAGCGCATTTTAATTATGATGAGACGATTGTTGATCTTGTAATATACGCAGTTGCTTATTACAATAATGACGTTTTAAAACGTTTAGCTTGCGCTTCAAATATAATATAAATTAATCAATCACCATATTAATCAAGATTTTACACATTTAAAAATTTTAATTAATTAAATAGCTCTGAAAATCTTGAAATTTTTTTCATAATTATCCCTGTAATCTCTTCTTTATCAGTTATTTGGTCCCACATTCGTGGGGTTTGTTTTGATAAGTTTCTTCCATCTTGACAGGGTGAGTGTTGAGTAATCTCTTTAGTTTTCATAACTTTATCGACTTGCCCTTTCCACGTGACACGGAGTCGTCCTCTTCCTCTCTTCCCCGGTTCCTCATGTCCGATACTTTTCGATTTACGTCATCCGTGTCCCTTCTTAGTATATGCCCATACCACCTTAGCCGATTTTCGTTAATCATGTCCTCCATAGGTTGAAAACCCATTTTTGTCATAAAAACGTCATTCGTCATATGGTCGAGCTTAGTATCCCCAAGCTCCACCGTATCATTCTCATCTCTGTGGCTTTAGCTTTCCTTCCGTGGTGTTTAATGCCCATGTGGCACTTCTATATAGTTACACCGGTCTCACGATGGATTTGTAAGCTTTGCTCTTCAAACATATTGGCATCTTCTTGTCGCACATTACACCAGATATACTTCGCCATTTAAGCCATCCTTTTTGGATCCGGGCATTGACCTCCGTTGCGAAACCTCCCGCATCGAGCCGAGGTATGTAAATCTGTCTACTTTTGGGTACTTTAGATGGTCAAGTGATTGGGTGCCTGTAACGTTTATTTCCATGTATACCGTTTTTCGATCGTTGACCTTCTAATCATATCCAGCTAAGCGCTTTGACCACTTTTCGGCTTCATCGAATACTTTCTCTCTTGTTTCCTCGCATAGTACTATATCATCGGCATATAGCATACACCATGGCGATGGCTTTTGAATGTCCCTCGCTATCGTGTCTATAATTATATTAAATAAAAAGGGATTTAAAGCAGAGCCTTGATGTATTCCAATATTAACCCGGAAAGGTTTAGAGTCTTTAACTGTCGTCCTAACGCAAGAGTTTGAGCTTCATAAATATTTTTCATAAGCCGTATATATGCGTCAGGGATATTTTGTTTTCTCAGGCACCACCATATTAAATCGCGGGGGACCGTGTCATAAGCTTTCTCTAAGTCGATAAAAACTAGAGATGCACCGATACCAAGTATCGGCATGGTATCGGCGCCGATACCTTGCCAAAAGTATCGGCCGATACTTTGCTAGTATCGGCAATTACCAAGCCGATACCTTTTTTAATATGAAACTTAAAAAATAATACTTATAGTATCTCCTACGATTAAAAAATAGAGGACTTTTCAAATTTTTTGAAAATTGTTTCATTTGATTGGCTATAAATATTTCTATGTGGAGTATAATAAACTCATTGACCATCTGTTCCGACTGCGCTTTTAAGTAAATATTATTTTATTTTAAAAATTATTATATATTAAGCCTTAGATGGATTCTTTAGATACACTATGGAGTTATTTTGTTGTGTCAGCAGATGAAAAAATTGTAATCTGTGAATTATGCAAAGCTAAAATAAGTCGTGGGGGCAAAGACAAACATTCCTTTAACACTTCAAATTTAAGGAAACATTTAAAAACTAGACATTTAGTATAAATTTTTTTTTTATTATAAGTATCGGCATGGTATCGGTATCGGCAAAAAAATCTTAAGTATCGGCTGGTATCGGTATCGGCACAAAATAGTGGTATCGGTGCATCTCTAATAAAACCATATTTAGGTCTTTCCTCTTTTCACCATACTTATCCATCATTTGTCTTAGGGCGAAGATTGGGTCGATTGTGGATTTGCCGGCCACAAATCCGAATTGATTAGCCGATATTTCCACCTCGTTTTTCAGCCTTGTTACTAAGATCCTTTCCATAAGCTTCAAGGAGTGGCAAGTTAGCTTGATACCTCTGTAGTTGCCACAGTCCTGAGGGTCCCCTTTGCCTTTAAATAAAAGTATAATCGTGCTTGCTCTCCATTGATTAGGAATTCGCTCTTCTACCAATATCTTGTTAAGGAGGTTCGTCATGGTGGTGACTCCTTCTTCACGACATACGAGCAAAGCTTCCATAGGTATTCGATCTGGGCCATTTGCTTTTCCTTTTTGCATCTTGTTCATTTGTGTCCCAACTTCATCCTCCTGAAAGAGTTCGACCATGCTTACATTTGGCTCAATTTTGGGAAGAGAATCCTTGTCATTTGCAATATTCATAAGTTTCTTAAAATATCCTTTCCACCTTTCCATCACTTCTTTCGGCTTGAATAAGGTTTGACCCTTCTCGTTTTTGTCTATTTTAAGAACTCCGACATCGCGACTTTTCTTCTCTTTTATCTTGGCCAATTTGTACATAAGTCTATCGCCCCCTTTATGATCCAGTTTGTTTGCCATCTCGGTGTACGCGGCATTCTTCGCTTTTGCAAAGGCCTTTTTTGCGGCCCTCTTTGCGTCCATATATTCTTGATAATTCGACTTTTTTGATTTATGCCACCGTCTATATAGTTTTCTTTCTTTTGATGAAATCTTTAACCGTTTGATCCCACCACCATAGTTCCCTATTCATAGCTTTGCCTCCTTTGGTCTGTCCTAGAACATGAATCGTTGTTTCCTTAATGTCCTTAGATAGCGTCTCCCAATCGTCGTCTACGTCCCTTTGCAACTTCCTTGCACCCAAGAGTGAGGAGGCTTTTCGATGGTATTCTCCGTTTGTCGACGTATCCTTTAGCCTTTCGTATTGAATTCGAGGTTCATAGACCTTTCTTCTTTCGGGAAATACTCTTCTGTCAAGATCCATAACAAGGGGACGATGTTGCCTGGCGATTTCTTCTCCCGGTATTACTTTGCAATCCTTGATACTCCATAATTTCGCCGTATAAGCAAATAGTCAATTTGACTAAAATGCTTCCCACTTCTATAGGTCACAATATGGTCTTCGCGCTTTTGAAAACAGGTGTTAACGATCGCCATGTCATATGCTTGGGATACTTCGTGAAGTTTTTCCCCTTCTTTGTTCTTCAGACCATACCCATAGCCTCCATGATTGCGTTCATTCCCGTGGCAATCTTTCCCTAAGTGAGCATTGAAACCTGCCCCAATAATTAGCCTTTCTTCCTGTCCTCTACCTTGTATTTCCTTTTCCAATGAATCGAAGAATATGTCTTTCTCTGATTACGAAGCCCAATTTGGGGAGCATATGCGCACATAACGGTTAGGAGGCCCCCTTGATCTACAATCTTTACCCACATTAGCCTGTCGGAACAACGCTTGACTTCCACCACCTTGTCCTTGCACGATTCGCTTAGAACGATATCGACCCCGTTTCTACGATTTGGTGACCCACTGTAGGAAAGCTTGTATCCTTCTCCTAATTCCCGAGCTTTCGTTCCGTTCCACCTCGTCTCTTGTAGGCAGGCGATGTGTACCTTTTTTCTTTTTAGCATTTGTGCGACCTCGATGCTCTTCCCCGTCAACGTTTCCACATTCCAGCACGTTATTCGCATTCTTTCAACAACTAATTTCCTTAACCGCCTTCGTTTTGAGTTGGGCAGTAACCCTAGTGTATTTTTCACATTGCACGGGCGGGGTATGCAGTGCGCGTCGTTTGTGGAGGACGCCCTAGCCTTTTCTTGTAAAATATTGTTTAAACTAACATAATTTTGGAGTTGGTTTTTATAGCCGGTTTCCGACCTGACGCCAACCCTCCATTTTTTGCACACGGACATGGGACCGTCGTAGATAGTGTTATAATGATTTCTGTAATATTACTCCAAAATTAAGAATAAACATAAGAAATAAATTGAATTAAAATGTATTATTTGTAGGTCAATAAACAGTCAATTTACCTTCCTCACTAGTTAATAAATTTAAACAAACGTTAATAAATAAATATTATACAAATGTAGGTATCAATATAGTGAAATATCTAAAATCAAACCATGGTAAAGTAAAGGCTGATTTTTATTAGTATAGTATGAACTTGAAACTAATAATATATACATCAATATCTTAAAATATAATATAAAATTACAACCATGGTAATACAAAATTATTGAAAAAAGAACAAATATCTTAAATCTCTCTAGCTTGTTGGGTTGAAAGATATTTTCAAGTGTTATTTGCTGAGTATTGTTATTGTTAATCTTATAATCATATATAGGCAAATCTTTATTATCAGTACATTTTGTAGTGTACAAATACCCTGAACTATCTTTTCAGCCTTTTTTTAAGCTTTGTTTTTATAGAAGTTTTAAGTATCTTAAATCTTTTGGATAAAATGGTAAAAATTCCACACTTTAAGTCCGTTAGGCTAACAAATCTTTGTTTAAACTAAATGTTCTACTTTATTTGAAAATTAATTGATGTTTATTATTTATTTTATATTAATTACTAATAAAATTTTATGTGTATTATTTTGAAGTATAAGCTTAATTATAGTTTTAGAAGATTTTTACCCTCATATTCGATGTTTTTAATGGATAAATTTTCGGGAATTGTCGAGGGTGTTAAAAAGAAATTATAATTATTATAATAATATTTCGTCCTATTTAAGGACATCTTCGGATTAAATTAAAATAGAATTACAAAATAAAATAAAATAATACAATTAAATCGAACGTTCTAAAGGGAGGTTAATATTATAATGTAAGAAAGGATACAGGTTCTCTTTACCCATATCTTCATTGAGTGTTGGGTGTAATCTTCGAATGAAAAAGGACTCTAGGGTTTTTCTTTCAAAGTCACTTATTAGATGAAAAGACAATTGACCTCCTAAACCTAGGTCCCAAATTTAGTTTTAAACCAAATAAAACCTTTCCACTAACTCAAACCATAAACAGTGTGGAAAAATTATTACACACAATAAAACAAACACAACCGGATAATAACAAGATTTTTGAAGACCTAAACACACACATAGGACATAGGTTGAATAAAATTAGAACTCAAAAACAAAGTGCTAAAAATATATATCCAAATATCATTAAGAATATCAAAATGAACAAAGATTTAAAAATCACTAGAGCTGATAAAGGTGGAAAAATTGTTTTAATGAATTCGGAAGATTACATGACAAAAATGTTAGCAATCTTAAATGACGAAACACATTTTATTAAATTAAATAAGGACCCCACACAAACACGGGAAAAAGCATTGAATAAAGTTTTAATTAGTTTATTCCATAAAAATCTTTTAACCAAGGAAGAATATAATTACGTAAGAGCCTCATGTTCTCGAACCCCACAATTATACGGATTACCTAAAATCCACAAACCCAATATACCTCTAAGACCTATCATGTCAACTTATAACGCATACAATTACAATCTCTCAAAGTATTTAATAAAATTCTTATCACCTCTCTCTAAAAACAAATACTCAATCAAAAATTCACTTGATTTTAAATCACGTATCAGATCAATCAAACCTCCAACCAATGCATACATGATTAGTTTTGATGTTAAAAACTTATTTACACAAATACCTATATCCGAAACAATCAATATTTGCATATCAAAGTTACAAGAAAACGGGACATTACCATTTTCTTCGGAAGTTTTTAAAGATCTATTATTGTTTTGTACAAAGAAAAATAATTTTCAATTCAATTTGGAAAATTATGATCAAATCGATGGCTGTGCCATGGGCATGCCTATTGCTCCCGTTTTGGCAAACATTTATTTATGCCACTTAGAAAACGAATTATCAAAATCTCCACTTTTCCCATCTTTTTGGAGCAGGTATGTTGACGACATATTTGCAATTTGGAATTTAGATATAGACAATGATTTAAATCAATTTTTAAATTTATTAAATTCGTTTCATCCCAATATTCAGTTCACATACGAACTAGAAAATTATCAAGGTCTACCTTTTTTAGACATTTTAATTACTAAAAACCAGGACTCTTTTCATACCGAAGTTTATCATAAATCTACCGAATCACGATACAATTATATTCCTTTTAATAGTTTTACACCTTTTAATTTAAAAGTTAATACTTTACGTTGGCTTTTAAATAGGGCAATCAATCTATCATCCTCACCCGAGGCATTAAATAAGGAAATCATTTATTTATTTGAAACATTTAGCTTATTAAAATATCCATTTCACTTATTTTGTGATATTTTATATCAATGTTTCAATCCAAAAATAAGGCAAACTATTCGTGATAAAGTTTTTATAACATTTCCACACCATCAATATATACCTTAAAGTTTCATAAGAAACATAAGACACATTTTAAGGAACAACAATATGAACAACATTATAATAAGTCAGAAACCCAACAGATCTTTACTAAATACATGGGCGTACGCAGGGGGGGCAGGGGGGGGGGGGCGGCTGCCCCCCCCTAATTTATGAAAAAAAAAAATTTTCAATGCAAAAACATTGAAAAATTAAAAAAAAATTATGTTTTGCCCCCCTCTAAATGAACATTTGAACGTTTTGCCCCCCCCTAATTCAAAACCTGCGTACGCCCATGACTAAATATTATACAAAATAATTACCAATCATCTCCTACTACAAACAACTTAATATATAAGATAACTTGTAATGATTGCAATAATTTCTATATTGGTGAAACAAAAAGAGATTTTAGAACACGATTCAAGGAACATCTAGCGGCATTATATCGCTCAAACGCAAATTTAACCGCCGTTTCAAATCATTTATTACAACTAAATCACGGAAACAATTTAAAAACAACCATTTTAGTTAACACCGAGACCTATTTTGAAAGAAAAACCCTAGAGTCCTTTTTCATTCGAAGATTACACCCAACACTCAATGAAGATATGGGTAAAGAGAACCTGTATCCTTTCTTACATTAATTAACCTCCCTTTAGAACGTTCGATTTAATTGTATTATTTTATTTTATTTTGTAATTCTATTTTAATTTAATCCGAAGATGTCCTTAAATAGGACGAAATATTATTATAATAATTATAATTTCTTTTTAACACCCTCGACAATTCCCGAAAATTTATCCATTAATTATAGTTATTTACTAAACCTGACAACCATAAATATTAATAACAATTTATTAAAATGAGGTTGTATACAATAAACAAGTCAAAAAAATGTAATTAATGCCATGGTAAAGGATGTAAATGAAAATTATTCGGGCCAGGCAGTTCGGGCAGCTGTAAAGATTCGGGCGGGCCCGGGCGGACATTTAGAAGGGTTCGAGTGGGCCTGGGCGGGCATTGAAGTTAAAATATTAAACCGGGCCGGGTTCGGGGAAAAAATTTCAAACAAACCTGACCTCTGAATGATACACTAAAAATTAATATAAGTAAATGATTCAAAAGAATTATTGATTTACAGTTAAATAATTTATAATTTCAATCAAATGCATTTTAAAAATCAAAATGATTCAAATTTAGCTTGAAGTTTTCATTCTTTATTTCAAATGGCCTAATAATAGCATTTAATTTCATTATATATGATAAAATTTGTCTCAAGTATGAAGTTTTCCTAAATATTATTAAAAAACAAATCTGGGTTAGGCTCGGCTCGGATAAAAATAACAAAATTTGGATTAAAAATTAATCGGGCATAGATAGGGCTGGGGCATAAAGGCGATTTATAAGGGGTTTGAGGGTTATTAATTAAGACATTAAATACGTATGATACTAAAAATTAAAAAAAGGGCCCGTCCGGGGATTGAACCCGGGACCTCTCGCACCCAAAGCGAGAATCATACCGCTAGACCAACGAGCCATAATACATTTAAATAGATGTTTTAATTATAGCGTGAATCTTGTTTTACTTTTCATTATAATTGACCTATATATTTGTCACATGCAGTAGACAAACTATTTACTTATTTACATACCTATGGTGTATATATTCTATAGTGTATGTTTTATATTTTAATTTTTCAGATAATTTAGATAACTCCAGTAAAAAAATTTTTTAAAAGTACGCGCTAATTCAACGAATATGTTTAAACAAAAGATTGATATTATATAAATAAAGATGCCAAAAGTTATTTGGAATTTTATTGAAGTTAGATATATAGTCTATATGTTCATTAAGGCATATGTAGTAAGAGGATATTAGTTTAGAAGCTTATATATATTGCGATATTATTAAGTTTAAAATAAAAATATTTTAAAATATTAAAAAAAAAATTTTCAAGAGGGCGAATGTAAATGGAATTTAATAAGTTTACATTAAAATTACATTATAATTGAGGCAGGTCAAACGTACAATATGAATCGGTCTAAAAAAAGTTAAATTCACCAAGATGCTAGCAACATATAGAATAGTAGGTTGTAAAATGATTCCGTCTGGCATGGAAAGCCTGGATATCAATACTGTCTTATTCCATATAAAACAAAATGTATACCCAAAAATAAGAAGCAGCATGAAAACCAAGCTAGGATCTTCCCCTTAAGCGACGCGCGCATTTTTAACCGGGAAATGTGTAGGAATAAAAGAAGGCTACAGCTTTCTCCACAAACGTAATCTGTTAAAACATAAGTTTGCATAGGATCAATTTGGGTCATGGAATATCGGGACAATGACAAGCAAGAGCAGAGAATTGCTGACGTTCTAAGATAAAAATCGATATCGCTTATAGGTGACCGAATAAATTATATTTAAACGGCACAGAAACGTATCGGAATGGCGTCGTAGAATTTTATCGGAAGAATTTCAACATACTCTCGTCGATTAAAAAAATCAATGACAAAATTATGGCGATACAGCTTTGTTTCAAATCTATTACCACAGACGTTCTATCAGCATACGCTCCTCAAAGTGGTTGCTTAGAGGTGGAAATAGATTGTTTTCGAAAGGAGTATGAAGATGCGCCAACTTTGGTATAAATGGGCTCATGGTTATTGGAGAGGATCTCATTGGACACGTGGGTAAATCAAGAGGAGGGTATGAAAGAAACCACGGTGGTCAGGGTTACGGCTTAGGAAATGAAGTGATACGGAAATTTTAGAATTGCCCAAGCTTTTGACTTAGCTATTGTAAATAACTTCTCCCAAAAGAGACAGGAACATTTCATAACGTACAAAAGGGACAGCCGTACCACTCAGATAGATTTCTTTCTCGTTAACAGAACGCACCTAAAGAATATTCAAAATGTAGTGAGGACTATATATTAAAAGGTTTTAAAGGGTTGAAGATATAAAGAGTAGCGGCCACAATAAAATAGAGGAGACTAAAAGGTAATACTAATCAATTTAGGAAAGAAATAATGAGATATGCTGAAGTTAAGGAAAATACATCGTTTGATGATCAGTGGAATGTTATAGCCTGCATGCGGAAAATGGGACGTTCATTATTAGGTGAAAGCAAACCCACTAACAGAATTCGCAAGGAGTAATGGTGGTGAATGGAGAAGTACAAATATGAGAAGAAACGAAGTGATTGTACAAAGTCTGGTATAAAAGCTAGGATAGTATGATAAGCAAGCTTAAAAAGCATAAGCTAAAAAATAGCCAAAACAAGATGTACAATGTTAAAAATAAAAAACTAAACTTAAAGGAAGGAGAAGGATTGATCTACAAAATCGCAAAGACAATAGATTTTAATTCCAAAATTAATGTAGAATGCCGGCTAATCAAGGGACTAAATGGAGAAATACTAACACATGACAGCCATATATTACAAACACCATAATGTACAAACGTAAAACATGTACATAATGGTAGAAAGGGCGAGTTTAAGGGCCTAAGTGCATGAAGGTTCATGCATCACGACAATTTATGAACCCAATAATATTTATAAATTATTAATTAAAAGAATGCCGATGAATTACGCAAAAAAGAAAATTGGTCATGCTAGTTTAGATAGGGTAATCCATGTTACTTAGTGTAGTTAATCCCTAAGTGGATCAAATTTAAGCTTAGCTTAAAATAATTTATATATTATTATACAAGTTCAAGTGCTATCCACAAACACCAAATCAAAAGGATTGGGATGCACGTTTGGTTTCGCGCTCCGTTGCTTATCTCCTTTCGAGCTGCGATACCAAACAACATTACAACCTTAGATCTTTGGTGTTTGATAAATCTGGACATGAATGGCTAGAGGCGTATCCTAGCAAGTTCTCCAATATGATGTTAGAGGATTGCGAGCTATCCTACAATATAGTACTAGGCCTTGGAATAAAATACACCAAGACATATGCCTGTAAAAATTGCAACCTGCCAGTGGATGAAGATGCACGCCACCAGTTACACTGTAGACTAAATAAATTTAGACACTTGCGACACTCTAAAATTAATTCTATTATCCA
Source organism: Gordius sp. MW1 (assembly GCA_964036665.1). Lineage (NCBI taxonomy): Eukaryota > Metazoa > Nematomorpha > Gordioida > Gordea > Gordiidae > Gordius > Gordius sp. MW1. Next base: position 2,493,356 of record OZ038528.1, read on the forward strand.
GTCAGCCCTTAGAAAGGCCATTTTCCCTCCATACTTGAACCTTCGGATCCTGTCCTTGAAGGTCGAATGCGTCCTGACGGTTCCTCGTTAGTCCCATAGAAAATGGTCTCTTTTTAAAGTGGGATTTTACATGCATAGACCTATTTGCCCCCTCTAATCTTAATTATGACCCCATGGCCCTCGCTGAAGAACGCAAGCTCCAAAAATATAAGGGCCTTTTGGACTCTAGTATTTTTATCCCAATAGTTTCCTCCTGTTCAGGATCCTATGGAAAAATGGCGTTGGCTTTATTCAAAGAAATAGGCAGGCGATCCCCTCCCTCCAAACATTCCCCCGCATTTTATTGAAACAATCAATAGCTATCTTAATTGCAAAATTTAATTTCAAATCTTTTTTGAATTCGTGGCCCCTTCTAAGAGGAAGATGAAGACATATTACTCATATGATATTTTTTTAAATATAATTATTATATAATTGTATCTTTTAATACTATGTTTAGATATATATCAATAAACTAACTTCATCTTTAAAAAAAACTTTTTAATCTTTGTTCCTGTTACTATAACTACTTATTATCTAAAAGCATTTTAACTATTTACAAAGCCTTTTGAGTGCCTCTACTAGATTATAACTAGTGTTGTGACGGGCGCGCTACTGAGGAAGTATTGGGGTCTTAAGAAAAAGAGCCACACCCACACTGTATGTCTCCTTTTCTGGTGAAGACATTCAGCGTGGTTGTGTTGAATACCGACCATTAGCTAGTCTATTATTTTTTCATAGAGACCCGATGGACCATTAGATATATGCTAAGGGGGTGTTATTAGCTAGTTGTTATTGTCATCATCATCACACGATGTGTGCTGTTGTGCGTGCAGGCAGTCAAATTTGTTAATCTAAGCTATCCTATCTATAAAGTGTAAACTAATATTAAATTAAAGACTTTGCTAAGTACCGCACAGGACATTCAACTTTTACTTTTATTATAACAATTAAGCCAGGGGCGTACGCAGGATTGTATAATTATTTTTTTTGGGGGGGGGGGGGGGTGTAAGGGTAAGGAAGGGTTACATATCAAATAAATTGTATCTAAGCTTGGTGTTTTTGTTATGCCCCTCCAAAAATATAAGCCCTTGTAATTTTTACACAAATTATAAATTATTTTTATCTTTCGACTAATTTTTATCTGCAACAAGTAAAAGCACAGCAAACATTTTATTTCAAATAAAAATAAACATAGTGAGTATATAACAATATAAACTAATTATATTATTTACAGAGTGTTCCAGCTATTTAAACAAAAACTATATTTTAAATTAGCAGACGACAATTTATTTCTTTTATTAGTCAGGGTATTGACGGCGGGCGAGAATATTCTTTCGCTAGGGACTGATGTAGGGGCTTGTCCCAAATTGTGCCATTCTGGAGAGTGTTGGGTACATTTTGGAATGGGCTTTCCACCAATCAAATATATCCATATTGGAACTCGCCAACTCCGAAAATAATCTATTAATTCCCCTTCTTTATTTGGCTTTAATTTAGCCGCCCTATTCAAATTATATAAGCATGTAATATTAAATTTTACCTTTTTAAATTATCCATAATGGATACCGACGGGAAAGCTGGCAAAAATTTTATTACATTCTATTTGTAATTAAAAATATAAACAACCAACAAGTCGGGCTCGGTGATGGGCCCACTGGGCTAAGGGGTAAGGCAGGCTACCATAAAAAAATTATTTTTATCCAAAAAAATAGTTACGAAAAAAATTTAACCATACTAATTTTATAACCCCCTCCTTCAAAAAATCCTTCCTATGTTTCTAGGTTTTTATAAGTGTTTTAAAGTCTTTGATGTAACTAAACTATAATATTTTAACCCATTTAATTTAGTTATTAATCAAAAAACTTTTCAGGAATTTCCCGTTCTCCCCCCCCCCCCTTCTCATTTACGCCAACGCCACTGATGTATCCACAGTGTTGCTATTTTATGTTAAAAAAAGTAAATAGTACAAAGTACCCCCTCCCCCTCATGCCTTATTCGTTTCATCACTGTGATGGTTAATGTAACTAATGTAATGGCACATGTGGCGGTTCTATTTTAATTTAGGACCCTGGGGGAGGGAATTAGTAAAAAAAAGGGACCTTACACTAGTCAGCGTTTTACGATGGACCTTTATAAGGGTGTGACTTCTTAATCTCTTTCTTCCTATTAAGATGCGTCTGTAAAATGGCGCGCCGCATTACATCACTAATTATAACCTAGAATAAATCCAACATCAAAGTCAAATGGGCTTTAACTAAGTGTTGTGTATATGAAAAATGTTATTTTTTTGTATTCTCATAACATGTGTTTTCGAGGCCATGGCTACACCTACCATTTATTTTAGTAAGCGCAACCTTTTGAAAAATGCGTTTCTTATAATTACCATCACGAACACGTTCCGTAATTTGTTTGTTTACGTGTAAAGAATAGCCATTTGTAAAACAACATGGATGACAAATGTAAAAAACATACAGTAAGTGTGTAATTACTTATAAATAGTTGTTTTAATCTAAAATTTAGGTAATGTAATTATCTAAATATTGGAATTCAAATCAAGTTTTATGTAATTAATTTTGCAAAATAATTTATGCAATTTTTCTAAGTTTTAAGTTAAATGAATATCAAAACAATTAAATTTAAATGTCTTGCACTATATATTATAAAAATGAGAATTGCATATATGTCTACGTCTAGGTTCTTATTTAACTTTATTGATAAAGCTGACCTTATTAAAAATGTATAGATAATTTTAGTAAATTTTAACACAGATGGAAGAGTTTTTGCACTATATAATATAAAAATGAGAATTGTATATATGTCTAGGTTCTTATTTAACTTTATTGATAAATCTGACCTTTAATAAATACAATAATAAATTGATAAAAGACTGTAATAAATAATTTAGTATAAAATGCATCTTTTATTAACCATAAATTATAATATCAAAATGTATACATCATTTTAATAAATTTGAGAATTTTAACACAGGTGGAAGAGTTTTTTGCACTTCAATAAGTTTGCTTTTCTGCTTAAAGATTAAACCTAAAAAACTTGTATAATATAATTAATATATATTAATTTACTAGTGTCCTTTTTCAATCTACCATTGCCTTTCCTAAACTTTGGAGGCAATTTAATACAACTCAAATCTATTTTCAACCTAAAAAGTTTACAACAGTTTAAATTTAATTACTTTTTAGAAAAGGCTATTGAGAATCACTAACATCATACTTATTATTAACTATGTTGGATTGCCTACATCTTAATTATGAAATTAACAATAAAACTTAAGTTACTTGCAGCCATTCTGAAAATTTCAGGGACTCTACGTTCTAACATATTAGCTTTGAAATGTTCAATACCGATGAAATACATATCAAACAACTTATCATCCATCTCACATGCTATGGAATTTAATTCTGAAGTTATGGTAATTTTTTGATTTTTGGATTTGGACAATGATCTTTCAATTGTAGGCATATGTCAATTTGAATGATAACCTCATTTTCAGAATCCACATTAATTGGCCCAGATTTTACCTATCTCTCTGGGCATAATTTAGTGTCAAAGTATTCAATGTTGTTAAATTTCATTGTCTTAAAGAGGTGACAACAAGGCAACAATATGCTGCTTTGAAAGCCACATGAGCATGTGGTTTCTGTGATATTAAATTGCTCCCCATCAACTAGAAAACTATTATCTGATATGTGTGAGAAATCCAAGCATAAGTTGATTTGTTCCAAAACAATTTTAAAAGCATATTTGGTTAGCTTTTCCCTAAATTTGTATTCACATGAGTTTACAGAAAACAGCCTCTTGAATTGCGCTATTTAATTGTAACAACGACATCATAATACCGATCATTTGTTGATCGGAAAATGGTAATTATAAGAAACGCATTTTACAAAAGGTTGCGCCTACTAAAATAAATGGTAGGTGTAGCCATCGCCTGTTTTCGATTCGTTTAAATAGGTATCATTTCAAAATACCACAGTCCAAAATACCACTGAATCTCACGTTTTAATCAAATTACTCATTGCGCAAGCGCATAATTTCCATTTTTATAATGCGCATGCTTATGCATTTAACAGACCAATCAGATAGCTGCGCATTTTAATAATGCGCATGCGTATGCATTTAACAATTATTGCTGCACTATAAAACTTTAAGGGACAGGGTTAAGGTTCAGGGTAGTGTTGTAGGTCAGCGTTTTAGGTTAGGGTTAGGATTAGATGCACATCAATTTCCCTCCCCATTTGAGATTTAATTTTTTATGATTTTCAGTGTGGCATTTTGGACTATGGTATTTTGAACCCAATTCGTTTAAATAAAGTTTTATCCAGATTCAACACTAAGGAGTAAATGTTTTAAAATTAAGAAACTTGTAAATTAGAATAAATCATTGCAGTTTTACAGTCCCATTTATTCGATAATCTACGCGCTCACTACTTTTTCACATTTCGCAGTCACCATTGAAGTGAAACTTTTAAACATTGTGAAATTTTCGATATTTTGTAATTTGTTTTTCTATCTAAGTAATCTAATCAATTTTTTTGGAAATACTGATAGGAGCATTTTTAGCTAAATGACCTCTTAATTATTTGGTGGCTATATTCTAACAATGGTGATATGTATTGAATGTGGTGATGAAAACAATTTAGATACTTATAAAGAATTTTCTCCTGGCATTATTAAACTAACCACATGTGTAAAATATATTTTAATAAATTAATTTGTGTTATTCTTTTAATAGGTAAAATGCCATAAGATTGTTGATAAATATATTGAGTATGATTCTACTATAGTTTTTTTGGATGTTGTTCTGTTTAAAGTTCAGGCGTATAGGCATATTCTATTTAACACTAGTATAAAGGTAAAATATAAAAACATCCATAATTTTTTTAGAACTATTGGAAGTTTTTTATATTTATTACGCTATCTGAATCCTTTCTAAAATATAAAAGATATAAAGAATCAAATTCTTATTGTCATGACAATAAATCAAAGTTTACAATAGATATGGTGTTTTATATATGTATGCTGCAAAATATAATAAGTAATTAAATCTAAATATTCTTAATTTTTAGGTTCATTTGTTTTTATATTATGTGTTTATATTATATTATCCATCTTTGGATTAAAAACTCCTGGTAAACATATTCGGTAAGTTTTTATTCTGAATATAGTAGAAAATCAAATTAGTTTCAATGATGTTGCAAGAACCATAATTATTTCATCTTATGGGAAACTATTTAGTTTGATATCTTTACCTTGGGTGAATGCACATGATGTTGTTCATTCATATCTTGTTTACACCTTAATATTTTCCTCGGATACTTTAGCCCTACACAGTATTTAACCTATTTTTATTTGATAATTTTTGTTATTTATTCTTATAAGTAAACCAATATATATTTTAAATTAATGTTTTACAAAAAAATTCTGAGATGTTTGGAGTAGCCTGGATAAAATTTGATAAAATAATTGGGTCCCTTGCATGGGTCTAGCCAGCATTGGAATTAGAGGGAGGCAATAATGATTTAGAGAAGGCAAAATATTATTTTGTGAAATTTTAACCATAATTTTAATAAATTTTTGGATTAAGAGGGGGGCAGCTGCCCCTTTCTGCCCCCCTGGCTAGGCCCATGGACCCTTGTTTGAGGTATGGACCTTTATCCTGGCTCAAACAAAACCCAGCCAACTAATCATTTGAATTTTTAAAAATGATTCAACATATGACATATCAATAATGATAACATATATTTAAACTCCAGCCCCTCTTCCCTGCACAAAATTGTGTTTATTTTGTGAACAGTTTTTAGAGTTTTATTATTTTTGCCATGATGCATGCTCATCACAAATCTTCAAAATTAGCATTTTGTAAAATTTTATTAGTTTTTAAAAAGATGATAATCCTCGCTTAATTACAAATTTTCTGTAGAAAAGTTTAAATACTATCTATAAATCATTGTAGCATCTTGATGAAACATATAAATTAAAAATTTTTTTTATTAAGATCTAGTATGCACAAACTTGTTAATTTATTTTTAATAAAAAAATTTAGATTATAAGGTTTTATGGCTTTAAAACTTTTTGATAGTTATGTTTGATTTTCAATTAAAATGTTCATGGGCGTAGCCAGCTTTGGAATTAGAGGGGGGCAATAATGATTTAAGGATGTTTAGGGAGGGGCAAAATGAACATTTTTTGAAATTTTAGCCATAATTTGAATTTTAACAATTTTTTGGATTTAGAGGGGGCCGCCCCTCCCTGCCCCCCCCCCCCCTTGGCTACGCCCATGAAAATGTTTATAGCATTTTTAAAAAATTGGGGGAGGGGGGTAAAAGTGTGATATGTATTTTTTCGGTTTCTTAATTTTAGTTCGATATCAGATGCAACCACTCTTAGCTATTTTAGCCGTGCTCTTAGCTTTCGTAGTCACGCATTACCTAGAAAATTATTTCAACCTGCTCATAAACTATGACCTGGGCAGTTACAAATAGAAGACGTATATATAAATGCATTGTTTTGAGTGTTCACACTATCAAATATCTGTGTAAATAAATATGTATGAGTGTGGTGTGAGATGATAAATGAAATATAAATAAAAGATTCCACATACCATAAATAAATAATCTCCTATTGCAGGTATAATAACGTATCTAAAAATGCTTTTTAAAAAAACGTAAAAGACGTAGGAACATTTTGATCATTGAAAAGGTATTAAATGAGAGCTTGGTCCAAGTCTAAATTGAGACGCGGTTTGTCACATAAAGTAGGTTCAAATGGTAAAAATGTTTCATCTAAAAAATAAAGTGTTTATAAAAAAGGATTTATACTAAACTCGTCTATTGCACAATTCAGACACTGCACAAAAATTAAAATTTTAATAATATTAAATATTGTTAATGCATATTATTATAAAGTATTTAATTTAAATATCGTATTCGTGGAAGGAATAATTTTATCCGAATAATTTTATATCGTGTACCCATACACGAAGAATGAAATTAGCGTATCCGGAGATACGATGATGAAGATGTCTTCCCACACACCCCCCCCCCCCCCATCTCATCTTATTCAAAAATTAAAGTTAAGAGTTCAACACGCGGTACAACTCTTGATCTTACCTGTTGTACACTCATAGCGTAGACCATTATTCTTTTACATTTAATTTCTAGTACGCGTATGTTACCCCCCCCCCCCGACGCGCTTATACGTTTGTGTTATTTATTTCTCCCCATATATGATTGTTTATCAACATGAATACGGATGAGTGATTTGTAGTAAGGAGATTGATACATAAATATAATTTTGCTACGTAGTGTTGATGAAATAAAAATGTAGTGAAAATTCCTGCTAATAATTACTCCCTGTGGGGAGGACAATGTAAAGCGGTAAATTCATCATTATTTAGTGGCATTAAGCCCGGCCATTCCCCAAATCACCCAATTTATTCTGTAGATTAATCTGAATTAAATGCTTTAGGATCGTCCCTTTCAATTCCCCCAATTAATTCCTAAGAATTCTTTCCTTCTGAACCTTTTTATTTAAATCGTATTCCTTCTACGAATGCGATATTTGGCCCTTTTCATCAATTTAATCCTGCCACGAATATTCTTCCCAAGTTATTCTGGGTCCAACAAGTTTTTAATCATATCACATAAAAATGCTTGGATATGAAATTAAATTAGTAAAGAAAATCTATATGCAGCAATAAAAATTTATATTACATGCTTAATATGAAAGAAAATCACTATGCAGCAATAAAAAATTTAATCTTCATATATTTTATGCTTAATATAATTTTTGCAAATTTGAACTACATTTTGATTGGTTGTGGATCCTTTGAGCGATAGACCAGTTGAGCAAATGCGTAAAAAAGATATTTAAGAGAGTACATTTACTTTTTATTTTGAGGCGTCTTCTGGGTAGGGTTAAGCACCTTATAGTTTCTGCGCGCTTGATGATAGCCTTACGCGCGTGTAACGTGTTAGTCATATAACCGTTTTTAAGGTTGTGTTTGGCATCTTTGTCTAAATCTTCGAAAAACTCTGGCGAATTAAACAAATTTATTCACGTTATTGATAATTATCGTTTGGTAAAATTTCTTACATCCCGCAGGAAGGTAAAATAATAATGAATAAAAAAGGTAAAATTGTTAAATAACCAAAAACCTCTTAAATTATTTTCAACAATTTATCAACACTCAAAAAGGTTATATATATTTCAAATATTTTTATAATTAGTGAAACCCTTAAAGAACTATTCAATTTAAATGAACATTTTTAAGATTACGAATAAATATGATGTAAGTAAACTTTTCAATTTTTGAACGTTAGAAATCATGTCATCTTTGTAGGTGGAGTTTAGGCACAAATCACGATCCATTATCAGGCTATCTAATTGATTTAGTGAAGTTTCGGCGAGCACCAATTTTTGCCTAGCTTCAAGTCTCGCCAATATTTCTTCCTATACATTAAATTTCGAAATTAAAATTTTAGCAATTTTCAAAGCTAGGTTTTATTTAGTCGACCTCAAGACTTAGTCGAAATTTAAAAAAACAGACCAATGCTATTTTTAAATCGGCCCTTAATCTTAAATGAACGTTTTTATTAGCCGACCTTTAGGCTTGGTCGAAATTTGAAAACCGGACCACAAAATTTTGGTCTGACATTTTTAAATCGGCCCTTAGTCTTAATTGAACCAAAGGTCGACTAAACTAAATCCAAGCCTTTTTACAGCACACTACTATATTCTCTTATATGATTAGTTTCGATTGAAAGAATACCTTTTACATTTTTAAGTCAATTTGACTAGGAAAAAACGGGTTTAATTCCCGGTAAAAGAATGATAAATGCAATTTAAGTGTTACTTTCAATTCTTGTTCAGCCATAAATTTTTGCTGCCAAAGCTCTTTCAAGCACATAACCAGTTCGTGCGCTTGGTTAGTGTACATTTCCTTTTCTTGATTAAGGAGGTACGAGGTGTTTTGATTTTCTCGCAGACTAAAACCAACCCCAAAAAAGGTTAAATTTGTGCACAAAAAATAGTTAAAAATTACATTAATTCACTACTGGCCTTTTCCTTGGTCAAAAAGTCAATTTTATTTTCCACAATCTTTAAACTGGATTGCAGTCCATTGACGATGACCGAAAGAGTTTGATTTTCCTTAGATTGTTTATCGCCCCCATTCAATTCTCGACACTCGAGTTCTTGCAAGATATGCGCTTTTTCTTGAGTTAACGTCTGCACACACATAAATTAGACAAAAATGAAAATTAGACAAAAATTTTTAAAAACAAAAAAAAATAGTTATTTAATGTTATCATTGGATTTTACGAACCGTAATGGATTCATAAAATAAGGCACGATATGAAAATTTACAAGATAAAGAAGGATCTATGTAAATATAGAAACAAATGGAAATTAATGGTGAAAGGACAAACAGTCATAGAAAGAAGAATACATTATGTGTTTTTTTATGAAATTAGCTATAAAAAAATTTGCTACTTTTATTAAGTTAGAAATGATTTATTAAAATAAATTCATTTTTAAGCATTCGTAGGCAGGCTACCGTGAAAAATTATAAATATTTAAAAATTTTAAATACTGTCCAAATGGTGTAAAAAAATAAAAGTTGTAAATCCTATGCATATTAAGATGTCAATGTAAGCTCTATTTTAATAATTTCACCTCGATGTCTTTTTGCAAGGAATGTATAGTGGCATTAAGTTTGGGACTATCTTGCTCCAAATTTTCCATAACAACTATAGTATTATCCAATTCACTAATGTAAAAGAAAAACAAAAATTTAAAATTAAACTCATTCTTAACTTTCTTTACTTAGTTAACTCATCTTCACAAAATATGTATTTTATAAAAAATAAAAATTATATCATGAAAAAATTTGAAAGTCAAGATACCTTTTAACCTTTTCGTAATTTTCTTTCAAATCTTCAATCATCTTTTCCAAATTCCTTTTCTCATTTTCCAAATCCAAGGCAATCTTTTTCAATTCCTAAAATCATTTTTTTCACATACATATAATAATATTATCTTACGTCGTTTTTGTTGATTTCATTTTGATGCGCCAACGTTTCACAATGCAATTTCTCTGCCAAATAAAAATAAAAGATTATAAAAAAGGCGAAACTTCATTAAGTTTCAAATGTAAAAATAAAGTATAAAAGCAATAATTACTAATATTTTGAAATTTTACGGTATTAAAAACGCACTATACATAGCAAAATTTTGGGAATTATTCAATCAATCCTATTATTTAAAAAGCTTTGCTTCTTATACAAGTGAAATTTGGTAAATTACACGGTTATAAATAAAATTTATTAAACTAAAATTTTACCGATTAATTTGCAAGTTATTGAAATTTGAAAAACGCTAAAATCGCCGTTTTAGCAACTTTGACAGCAAGACGTAAAGGGATAAACTAAAAATACATCTGTGTTCACCGTAAAAAACTCTACCAGAATCTGCAAACAATTGATTTTATAAGTCCATCATTTGTTGACCAGTGTATTTTTAGAAATTGAAAATTTAAAGAATTTTTAAACAGATTTTTAAGTTTATAGCGGATGAAACATATCGGAGACCTTTAACTTTTTCTTGCTCTTTCCATAGGTATAAGCCTTGCTTTTCCAACTCTTTAATCAGCGATTCCCCTATTTGCGAATTGTGCCAAGTTCTAAATAAAATGATAACACGATATTCAAATTTAATTAATTCTAATAAATATATATAAAATAAAAAAAATAAAAATTAACAAAAATTTTACATCCGGCTAGCTTCTTGCAACTTTTTCAGCCATTTATCCCTCTCCACCACGCTGTCTATCGCTATTATGAAAGGATGCTAAACAAAATACCCCCGTTCAACACATGTATAAAAATCTTTGTTAAAAAATAATAAAATAATTTTTCAAAAGAAAGTTTAAAAAATCATTCTAAATTACCAACTTTCACAAGATTCAGCGAGAAAATCAAAGAGAAGAGACTAGACGCGGGCCGGAAAAATTAAATATTATAGAGCTTTGTGTGCAATTATCCGTTATAAAGCAACAACCTAGATAATTGCCAAAATAAATTTCTATATAAAGGTAATTATCAGTCGAGCTTATAAACAATAATGGATATTGGTCTCGAGCGACGTCGAAAAATTAAAGCCAACCAGCGGTCATTAGCTAGTCTACTAAAGCAAAATAACAGTGTTTTACAGAAGCATAAGTACGCTGCCATTAAAAACCCGTATAAGTTTGCACGGCAATTATTCAAAAAATAACGAGTTGGACAGGACAGGACAGCCCATAAATTGCATCGCAATTAAAAATAAGCTTTAATTATTTAATAAAAATTAAAATATAAATTAATCGCTACTTATTATTATATTATCTAACTTACCACCAATTCATCGCTCTTAATGGAGATGGCATGTTTATGATTTTGCGCCAACGGTTCCATAACGCAGTGTCCCAAAGCTATCAAACCCTTTAATATATATTTAAAAAGTAAAAATTAATTTTAAACTTAAATTTAATTGAGGATCAACTAAGCAGAGAATAATAGAATTTCTAACCGAGATTATAGTAAGGATATCGGTCTAAATTAAACTTTTTTTAATAATTCCCATTTCTAAAAAATTTTACTTTTGGGTGTGGATTGAATTGTTTTCTTTTTTCAAATTCTTTCCTCTCGCTCTCGGGGTAGTAAAACAAATAACCATCTCGGATAACGAAAAACCTTTCATATATTCAAGTAAATTCAATATAATTTTTAGTATTTTAAAATAAAATATTAACATATATAAATAAATAAAATAAATCATAAATGTACAATTTAAAATTGGTCGGGCCTGTTTATCGTTAAAAATCAATTGTGCTGCCAGGGGAAGGTGTCCTTCCTTAATAAAAAAAATTAGCTTTTGACACCTCCTTTGGAGCTGAGCCATAAACACATTTGTAATACGAAAATTTGCCAACATTTATAATTCACATTTATATCATAAAAAGATGCTTTTATTTTCAATTAATTCGGATTTTAAAACTTTACATTATGTATGTATAAATAGCAAATCAAAATTAATAACACTGATATTCAATGCAATTTGATCAAAAAGAAAATAACAACATGGGCGTTCTCTTAACAGTAATATAATGGATTTAACAAAAAATAGTCATTATTTTGAGAAATAAAATGTTTTTTCAATAAACTTTTTTGTATAAGGGCTAGAGTGTATTCAACAAAGTATAGAATGGGTTGAAAATGGAATGGCCCTTTTAATGCTTTAAACCGCTTTTCACTCTTTAATTTCATCTACCAAGTACTTGTAAAGTAATTTAACCATAGATTGGATCAAAAAATATGCTTTTAACCGCATCTAACCGGCAAACGCTATGTGGAGACATTAAAACAGTGAATTACTAAAATTCAAATAAGAATTCTGTCTATATGTAGTAGTAATCCATATGGGTCGCTATTCTTAAATTGACAAGTGATTGCATGATGGCTGAACACACGGGCTTTTTAAGCATATTAATTGCTATGCAATTTAGGGGCTTATTTTTGGTTGTCTGTCCATCCGTCCTGTCCAACTTGTAATTTTTCAATAATTGCTGGGGAAATTTATGCGTGTTGTTTTTAATGGCTGTGGGCTAATGCTTCTGTAAAAACTTTTAGTTTGGCAATATAGACTAGCTAATGACAGCTGGTTGGCTTTAATTTTTCGGCCTCGCCCGAGCCCAAATTCTATTTTAGTTTTTGTGCCCATCTAATTATTACCTTTATATATAAATTTCTTTTGGCACCTTGTCTAGGTTATTAATTTTAAATTTTTTTTGTAATTTTAAAAGCATTATTTGTAAATATCTTAAATAAAAATAGATCAAGCCCGATATAGTAAGAGACCGATTTTTAGGCGCCCACACCTCGAACCCAAATTAACTAAAACTTTCGGGATTTAACACATTTCATAAATATCCAAGAGGGTCAGTCAAAAAAGAAGTTTTTATGATCGATTCGACATGGAATGCCCCAAAACGATTCTTTATATTTTGGTATTATCGCGTTATAAAATAGCCATCTAGGGGACAACAGCTGATTGCATCCTTAAAATTCTTATCAATTAACAAGAGATGACATGCATAAATTCTTTAACTAAAAAAGAACATGTAAAAAAATACAATACATTACAAATGAATTTGGTCCTAAGCTTTATTATAAAATAAATTTCAAGGACAGAGTCTTAAAAATTCTTCAAATATCGCATTTTACCAATATTTAATAGGCAAGGGCGTAACCAGGGGGAAGCATGGAGGGGCGGCTGCCCCCCTCTTAATCCAAAAATTCTTTGAAATTTATTAAAATTATGGCTAAAATTTCGAAAAATTATCATTTTGCCCCTCCCTAAATCATGATTCCCCCTTTAATTCCAATGATGGCCATTGGCTAAGTTAGCTCAAACATTTTTGCTTAAATTAATAGAAATGAACTATATATGAAATGCTTTTCGGTACACCAAAATAAAGTACATTACGTAGTACAATGAGCTTTCTCTCCTTTTCCTCCTTTATTTTTGGTAAAAACTATGCTAAAAAAGAAAGTTTCGAAAGGCAAACACTTCGAAGCAAAATGTCGCCAAATTTGTCAACTCAACAATAAGTAGGTCGCGTCGCGAAACTTATAAACGTCAGTAAACATGCCATGTATTGCATGAATCTGTAAAAAAAGTCAAAATTTCCGAACCACTAACAAACAGGCAAAAATTTTAAGAAAATTAAATATTAACGAAATTTTTCAAATATTTGAGAGCTTTCGTTATGTAATATAATTAATTTAGTGTTAATTTTTAAAATCAATTCTCAAATTTAATAAAATAATTATGGCGTTTAGTTTATTTAATATATACACTCAAATATGGGGTTCTAGACTTTACTAAAATAAAAATAATCAACCTTTAGCCAATCTATTATATTAATGGTATAAACAAAACAAACTCGAGTAAGCTTGAAATTTGCTAGGAACTTGATTTGCTTTATGATCGATTTCGTTTGCTGATTTAAGATTCTAATCTAAAGTAATCTTAGCGCGTGGAAGAATCAAAGGCAACTGCCCCCCCCATAGGAGCCAAAGGGGGGCACGCCCATGAGGGGCAGGGAGGGGTGGCTGCCCCTCATAATTTAAACATTTGCTTAAATTTATTTAAAATATGGCTAATTTCCAAAAAATGATCATTATTTTTTCCCCCCCCCCATCTAATTCCAATGCTGGCTAAGCCCATGCCCCACCCCTCCATTTCATATAGGTATTTTAGTCATTTTTAATGCCCTTAGCGTCAAAAACCATTTCTCCTACTGAAATCGCCGCTGTGTCAATTGGAATGTTGTTAGGAGATGGACATAAAAAAAGAAAAGAAACGACGCGATATATGAGACAACAGGGTTATTTACAAGTTAAAGCGGTAACATATTAGGAAATAAGTAATTATTTAAAACGATATTTTAAAGTAGCCCCGAAGGACTTAACTTCAAAACAACATAGAATGTCACTGCAAATTTGTTGAAAAATCTATTATTTTATTTCACAAACCTACTGTCTCCTCTAAGACCGACTTTAATCTAAACCTACAGCTATTGCTGTAAAAACGGCTGGGTTTTGTTAGGTCAACCTTTAGTTTTAGTCGAATCAACATAAACAGATCAAAGTATGACCGAAAAACCGTTGGTCAATTTATGCGACTATAAACAAACCGAAAAACCTAAAAGTCGACCAAAAATTAACAAAACCCGGCCGTTTTTACGACACTACCTACAGCGCCTCATGTTTTCATTAACTCAACCCGATCGGGCAAGCAAGATTTTTACCCGTTCCTAATAAGGTTAAACCATGGACGTAGCCAGCATTGGAATTAAAGGTGGGGGCAAAATGATCCTTTTACAAAATTTTCGCCATAATTTTAATAAAGTTCAACAAATTTTTGGCTTTAAAGAGGGGGCAGCCGCCCTTCCCTGCCCCCCTGGCTACTCTTATGGCTTAAAACCAACTATTTTACTACGTCCAAAACGAGAAATTTTAGCATGACAATATGAAGAAAGCAAGGGACCGTCCCCTTCCCCACTTTCCCTTTGAATCCGAGCTGCTTTACCTAAAACGCAAACAGAGAACTAAATCACCTCTAATCCTAGCTATTTTGCCAAAAAAGCGCACTTTCAATTTCGTCGCGTTAGAAAACTAATACTATTCCCATGAACCCCTTCGACGTGGAAAAAAAGGATCTTAAAAATTTTGCAGGAATATTGCTTAAACAACAAGATCCCGGCTCGGGTGGCCAAAATTGGTATGGCCGTGGTCGTAGAAAGCGGACTAGCGCCATCTATTGGGTTTACTACGGGGTTACCGTGCTAATATTTACCGCTTTCATAAGAGAATACATGAGAGTAGAAGAGTTGGGTATGATACTGGCCAATTGCGCGGTCGAAAAGCATTCTATCAATTCGCAAATGGATATACTCTACGAACAGAGGGTAAGACCTTTTTATTATCAAAAATTTTCGGAAAGCATATCAAGAAATTTAGGCTTTTTCAATATTTTGCAAAAGGATTTATTAACCAACGAGAGCCAGAGGTAGTTTTTTACGACTAGAAATAGTGCGATTAAATAATTTTCTATATTCATAAATATTTACTCTAAAATTTGGGACTAAAAGTCTATGAAAAGCAAGGCCAAAATTTTATTGTGACTTTAAAGGATTCATATAATATATTCCATTCTCGCGTCTTGTTCAATACCAATCTTATCTTTAAACTTGCGCGATTTGTTGACAAATAACTGTTTAGAAGCACACACACGACATGACCGTAGCTAGCGCTATTGTTGTAAAAACGGTTGGGTTTTGGTCAACCATTGGTTTTAGTCGACTAAACAAACACAGTAGTAGTTAGTGCTCCCCCCTTAAAAGCTTAAAAAATGCCAAAATAACTCAAGAAATTAGGTTTAATTTTCAACAAAAAATCATTTTAGTTTTACAAAAAAAAACAATAATACTTATTCAAACCTAGATGAGTTTAAAGACGTTGATAGAGCGGGAGCGGGAAATTTACCAGAAGATGAGGCAAGATTGGGAACAGGACAAGGGGCTAACGGCCCAAAAACTTGTGAAATGCGACGCCAATCTCAAAAGAACGATGAAAAAGTTAAATGAATCCATCAACAAATTACAGGTAATTTTAGCTATACTCTTACTAAACCAAATTCCAATTAGAAAAATATAGTCTAAATAATTATTTTTCCATAGTAAGATGTCTTAATAACTTAAATAGTTTTTTTGATTATAATATTTTTACTATTTCTCATATCAAAACATTCGGAACTTTTCCGACCCTCCCCCTCTTATATTTTTACCCTTCTGTGTCTAAAACTAACTTCACTTCCACATTATAACAGGTACTTAAAACTAGTTGTGCCAAGGAGAAAAAGATCTTGAAAGAAACGCTGGTACTCAAGCAAGCCAACGATTTGAAAGCCAAAATGGGTCCGTTGAGTCAAAGTTTGGCCAAGTACCGAGCAGATGCGGATATTCTAAAAGCCAAAGTTAGGGCCTGCGCCAGTCGAGAAAATTCCATAGCTCAGAGGTTAGCTAAAGCTGCTGGAGCCACAACAACTAGTGTAATACCTGCGAAAAAATTGCCCGTTAACAACGACGAATTTATATGATAGATATTTAATGTTACGTCTGATAAATATTTGTGAAAACTGATATCTTGTAAAGATACCATCGGAAGTAAGGCGTGTTGGAGGGAAGATAATCATTTAACGTTTTCATTATTCTTTCTTCCCTAACTTTCCCAATTTACATTATAGCTTAAATTAATTCTTAGTTTGATGAGCCGAGTTAATTTCCAAACAAATTAAGGATAATAAAAGTGGATCGAGTTTCGACTAAAAAAATTATTTCTTTGATCGAAGCGCTCTCTACCTTTGATAAAGCCTATCGCAAGGGGGGGGGAACAAAGGAATAAGCTTTTGTGCAAAAACTCTTTATCTCGCACGAAGGTGTTTAACTTAGTAAGGGTGGGTAACGAAAGAGCCAAAATCTTAGAGAAACCCAAAATCTTTTTTTGAAATAGCAAAATTATATTGAATATATAGTATTGGAAAAACAAAACAAAAAACGCGTTAATATACATAGGCAGAGTCAGGGGGTGGCAAGAAGAAGCGGCTGCCCCCCTCTAAATCCAAAAATTCTTCAAATTTGATATATTATGACTAAAATTACTAAAAATTATCATTTTGCCCCTCCCTAAATCATTATTGCCCCCTCTAAATCCAATATTGGCTAAGCCTATGTTAATATATACTTATTCGTGAAAAAATTAAATTTCGAAGGTATAAGTATTTTAAGGTCCGGCGGAGTCGAAAATACTTTTAAAATAGCAGTGCAATTAGGAGGTTCACCGCAAAAAACGTAACAAATAATATGGTCATTTTTTAAAATAATTGAAAAATTTAAAATTAAACATAGACTCCTCATGTAATATGTTTCATATGATAAAATGTGTTAAATCCACCATTTTGAACAACCTGCCATGTCTTTCTGCAGCGTCTCCCATAATTTAAACATAAAAAGTGAAATTAACTTCCTCATTAGTTCATAAATTAAAAAGAATGTTAATAAATGATTATTATTTAGTTTAACATCACATCATTTTTATGAATTGTTATATACTTTAAAATGCTGTTTTTAATGTTGAACTAGTTCAATATTTTTTTCATTGCCTTTTAAAAACACTTTAATTAACCAAAATCACTATAAACCTTTCCTTATTTGTGCACATTTCAAAATGGCGGAAAAACGGTACACTTAGTTAGCATTGATGAGCAGCCTATCTAATCTAGATGGGTTTAACACGTATATTCTATATGGCACGAGGCTGGGCTAGGGTATAATAATCCCCCAATCTCCTGGGTCCTGATTTACAACTAGGACATTGAAACACCTCATATTGCTTTCAAAACGTTTTTTAAAGACGTGAAAAACAAACATACACTTTTGTTCACTGTGACAATAGTTTTTATTACACATATATAACATATTTTGGCCCTGCCCTTGCATATTAAACTAAACCTCGGATCGATGTTTAAAGGGAAATATTTCATGGGCGTAGCCAGGGAGGGGCGGCCCCCCCCCTTAAATCCAAAATTCTTTAAAATTTGTAATTTTACCCCTTTGTAAATCATTATTGCCCCCCCCTCTAGTTTCAATCCTGGTGACGCCCATGATATATTGTGTCCTTGAGATAGACTGAATGCTTTGTCATAAAAATATAGTGTAAACATTTCATTAAAAACATAACGGGAAAGGTGGTCTAAAGAGATGATATTAAATTAAATGGTTATTATCAAAAAATTTACTTTAAATTCGATGAGTAAAATTTTTTGGATTAGGGGGGAGGGGCAGAAGCCCCTCCCTGCCACACCTCAACTACGTCTATAGGCTTTTAACAGCCTCTGCAAAATTTATCATAGCACTTAGTGGTAATCAATCTCACTTAAAGACAAAACGTACAACAAATCGTCATTCCTCTATCATGTATTTTCAAATTTAAGACACGCAAAAACTTCACTTCGCCTAAAAATTCGTATTTTAGTTGACATTAATAAATTCCCCCAAAAATTAGCACTTATTTATAAAATTCAATTGAGGAACTCTTCTCAATTCATTAATATAAATGGTTAACCAAGTCAACGACTAACCTTAAAAAACGTCACAAAAAAATTGTTAAACGGAGGGCACGGCGGGGCGGCTGCCCCCATTAAATTTCAAAAATCTTTCAATATTCAATATAACCATAACGAAAATTACTAAAAATTATCAATTTGCCCCTCCCTAATCATTATTGCCCCCCCCCTCTAACTAAATCCAATCCTGGCTACGCCCATGCCGAGCAGCAATGAAAAAAACCAAAGGAGACATGCTAGCAATTTAACTGCAAATCCTACATAAATTTTTCACTTCGCCACGTTAATTCCTCTACCCTTTTCCCCTGCTTACCACAGTGGTTCATTTTCTCAGGTTTAAACACAAAGGGGACTTTTTTATGCCCGGGATCAGAGATCAGACTGTATTATAAATGAGCTCGATGACGCGAAAAAATTCTGATGCGATAGTAAGTAGGGGGGGGGGGGTAGGTTAATAGTAATTGCTTTGCTATGCAATTTATGGGCTCGCTTTTGGTTGTCCGTCCTGTCCTGTCCTGTTTTGTCCTGTCCTAAGAAGGGTTCTTAATGGCTGCTAGGACTAATGCCTCTGTAAAAGACTTTTATTTCGCTTTCGCATATAGACTAGCGCTAATGACAGCTCGTTTGCTTCAATTTTTTTCGACCTCGCTCGAGCCCAAACTCCATTAAGAGTTTTTGTGCCTGGCTGATCCCTTTTATATAAATAAATTTCTTCCGGCAACTTGTCTAGGTTGATATATCCGGATATATTAATTTCTATGCAATTTGGACCCAATTTTCGTTGTCCGTCCTGTCCAGCTTAGATTTACCACTTGGGGATATTTAATTTTAATGGAAACTTATGATTTTATTGATTGCTATGCAATTTATGGGCTCCTTTTAGAGAAAAAGTACAGTGTCTGTGGTGTTGTGTGTAGCTAATTTAATAATATTTTTTGATGGTCTTGGGAATAAAAGCTTAAAAATGGAGTAAAAAGGTAAGGATTAAATGAAATAGGTATGAAAATGAGAAATTTAGCAACTTTTTACATTATATAACTTAAGTGATATTACAATTGTTGTATCGAAGAGCCTTTTAAAAATCGAGGTCAAATTGCTAATTAAACAAATATCTCTACAGTGCTAAATTAGAAATTGGATATACTCTGTTAATTTTGCTTGCTCATAGGAGAAAAATAGGATAATGCATTCATCTAGTTTAAAATTAAAAAATTCACAACGAAAAAACGATAATTTCTTTTTAAAATCAAAGCTTTTCACAAAAACACAATTAAACAAATATTATTTCTTCCATATCATATATACATTTCAACAATTTTAAGCCATCATGACCATTATACAAAAACTGGTATTTTAGTTAAAAATAAAATATTTTAGAGCATTAATCCTAATTTGCGAATAAGTAAAGTTATTCAAGTAGATTCGCTTCTTACTAATAATAAAATTTCCATTACATATAGGTAAACGAAATGTGCTTAGTGTTATCATAGTATAGCCGAGGCGTTAAAGGAAATCCTAGATAAAATAAACTTTGTAAAAAGCAAAAAAGAAGATATAATTATGAAGGTGGAACATAACTGTGCAAACTGATAAGGAATAATTCCACATAAAAACGAGCGAATTTTACTTTTATTTTATTAACATGGGGTTCTAAAAACACGCCCTTACCCACCAGGTGAGCACGTTCACCAAAACCCGACCCGGGTTGTTTCCAATAATAAGGGCAAATTTTACCAAATAAAATTATTAAACCATTACATATTAAAACTCTGTCTGCCTTATATAGATTCACCACACATTAGATTATAAGTTAACTTAAATATTTAACTTAATTACGTAGTTATCAATTTAAAGTTGGGACTAGTGTTGTAAAAATGGCTCGGTTTTGTTTGGTCGACCTTTAGTTTTAGTCGACTAAACATAAATAGACTTAAGGTTTTTTGGTTTGGTCTGTTTTTCTTAATCGACATCTAAGCTTGGTCAAAAATTTAAAAAATGAACTAGAGTAAGGTCGACCAAACATAAGCCACCCGTTTCCAGAACCAGGCTATGTATTCTCGATTTTGAGTGGTAAATAACAAAACGTAAAACGCATTTCTTAAACGTTCCATTCCCGAGCGCAATCATCGCGTTCGAATTTGTGTGTTATTGTTTAAAAATAATCCTTTCAAGTCAAAATTATCTTTAAGGGACAGGGTTAAGGTTAGGGGTTAGGGTTTTAGGTCAGCGTTTTAGGTTAGGGTTAGGATTAGATGCAATGGAACGTTTAAGAAATGCGTTTTACGTTTTGTTATTTATCACTCAAAATCGAGGATACATAGCCTAGGCCCCCGTTTCCACAACAGTAGTTGGGAATTGGGACCGACCCAAAGTTAGCATTGATAAAAAGTAAGTATGCCTAATGTTTTAGATTAACAAAGTCAAACTCATTAGGCTCTTCCTTTTTAATTTTAAACCGGTCCCGTCTGATCGGGTGGAAAAAAGTTGGTTTCCAGGGCTCGAACTCGCATTACTTTACATTTTTCCATAGAAAATCGTTCAAAATGCACAATATCTAATTAAAAATTGAGAGTAATGCTACTGAATTAACCATAAAAACTCTCATTTCATAATTAAAAAGTTCGTTACTTAAGCATTAGGGGTTTTTTAGGGTTAAAATATAAAAGGCGTATTCGGGTCGAGAACTCAGATGTAAATCGACACGTCAACTAAACAAATTTTTGGCCAGCACAATAAATTTCGAGAAAAAAATGATAATTTTTTATTAAATCGTGCAATGCGTATATGGATCAATATAATGAATAAATATAATTTCTTCAAATCAAAGGGTGGTGGGATACTTACCCCCTATTGCACCCCCCCCCCCCCCCCCCGATAGAAACCTCTCAAACCCCTAAACTTTTCACACGGTTTAAAAAAGTTAAAAACGCTATCAAATGGAGGAGAGAGAAGTGTTTAAAAAAACAAACTCCTAAATTGGAGTGGAGGAATGTATGAATGCTAGAAAGGCAGCTGTTTTAATTAAATTCACGGCGGGACACCGGTAGTAGTTAGGCAGGCCTACCCCACCATTGTTTTAAGGCACCCCTTAGTCATTAAATTTATCCTTTTGGGAAAGTTAGAATTTCTTTTTCACTTCAAACAATATGTAATAAATTGATGTAAAAACTAGGCGTAGCTAGGATTGGAGGGGCGGGGGAATAAATGGTATGGAATTTAAGGTTGTATATGAATTGAAAAAGCTTTTTAACTGGAATTTGAGAGAGGCCCATGGCTAAACCCATGGATAAAAATGTAATAAAGTGTCATGTTCTATTTGAGATAAAAGTTATAATTCCATTAAAGCTTTGTGTTGTGGAAATAATATATTATCTCATCATAGGCGTAACTAGGATTTCCTCAAGGGGAGGGTTATAAAATTTTCAAGGTGAAATTTTTTTGTAACTATTACTCCAAGTTTAAAGGACAATAGCGTAAAATTAAAAAAATACTAAAAGTAAAATTCCAACAAATATTTATTTTTTATTAGATATACAATATAAAAATTAAATATATTGAAAATCATGGGAGGGGTTCTAACCCCAAAACCACCCCCTCCCTACACCAATGTAAGTCATAAACAAAACAAAGCCCAGAAAAAAAATCAATTTAGTCATGAACTAGGTAGCCTATAAGCTTAAATGCCATTTAAACAAAATAAATACATTTCATTAATCATTATAGAGTTAAGAAAGAAGAAGGTTACATATATTAATTCAGAAATTCATCAAAACTTTTATTTCTTTTACCATGACACCTTTAGCCAATGTTTAAACAAATAAATTTCATTGATGAAAATTAACAATTTTATTGTTAAGGCTAGAGCCTTATATACAAAGGGCAAGTATTGTCCAAAAAACAAAGCAAACTGTGATGTAAAATACTAGCCATGTCAAATATTAGTCCAAAGTCATAAGGCAAAATATTCAAAAGGTTAATTTGTTAAACATTTATTGAATAACAATAAAAAAACATAAACATGATTATAAAAAGGTAATTACATTAATATTAAATGCCATTGGACATTGGTAGTTCAGATACAAGAATCATAATTAAATTTTAATTATTAAACAAGCATTCTAATACTGAATATAATTTAAGTAACTTTTAAACATTCAGTATTGAAAGCTAGTATTTTACCCAGCAAGCAACTAAAAATGTAGGGCCTGATACTTACAGAAATTTAGAAACAAATTAGGGGGTAATTTAACTAATTTTTCACAAATGCCTTTGAATATTAAAGTTTTAAATACTATTAGCTAAAAAACACATTAGTAAAACAACATTGAAGTCATATTTAGTTTAAATTTAATAGCCATATTAATTTACCTCTTTGACCAACGATTTGATCCGGAATTGTTATTAATATTTTTTTTGTGCAATACGCCATACAATTGTATTTTATTGTATATACTTTCTTTTTGATTATCATTACAACCGCTCATTACCACAAAAATTAAACATATGTTTTTAGATAGCTTTCCAAATAGTCGCAACATTTTAAAATGTGACCAAATAAGGAGGTCTTCAGCAATCTTTGGGAGCCTAGTTAAGGGGGCTGAGCCAAGACCAAAAACTAAATTTTGGCTTCTTTCTTATAACTAGCCAAAAACTTAGTGTGTCTATAGCTTGCGAGAGACATCTCTCAAAAATTAGGTCTCCGGGTTAACAAATGTCATCCAATTAATAAATGTTTCCTAATTGTGGTGTTCCACCCTTTCTCTTATTAATAATTTTATTTAACGTTATTTTATTATTACCCCTTGTACTCCTCCCGGTTGTTATCCACAAATTATATTCATTCACCCCCCACACTAGTGTTGTAAAAATAGCTTGGTTGTTTGGTTGACTCTTGGTTTTAGTCGACCAAACATCAACAAATCAAAAAAATTTGGTTTGTTTTTCTTAGTCGCATAAATAGACCAAAGGTTTGGCCAAAAAACCTTTGGTCTATTTATGTTTAGTCGTCTAAAACCAAAGGTCGAGCAAACAAAACCCAGCCGTTTTTACAACACTACCCCACACATACGATCAAATTTACTTTAGGCGTAGATAGGATGACTGATGAGTCATGATTGTTAATATCTCTAAGATATAAATAGATTGTTAATACCTATACGATATAAATAGATCCTTTATTATTACCATCACGTATAGATATATTATATTACCTGGCTATCACTCGTTGATCATTAACTATTCTTTTTTTGATGTAATAGAAAATAAATCGAAAGAGATGTAAAACCAAGAAAATAAAAATTAATAATAAAATCGCGGTTTCGCGGTTTCGGTTTAAATAAAATAAATATTTCACGAATAGATAAATAAATAAAATAGTTTATGGGTACAATATTACGAAATACTTCAATATATCCTTTAACTCATATTAGGTAAATTGCCGCCTCGACCTCTAGCTACGCCTCGACCTCTAGCTAAATCCGCCTCGACCTATAGCTAAATAAATTATTAAGCCTTGGTTTTCTCGATAAAGCGGGAGGTGTGGTGTTCCACCCTTTCTCTTATCCATAATTTTATTTAACGTTTTTTTATTATTACCCCTTGTACTCCTCTTGGTTGTTATCCACAAATTTCATTCACCCCCCACACATACGATCAAATTTACTTTACGCGTAGTTAGGATGACTGATCAGTCATGATTGTTAATATCTCTATGATGTAAATAGATTGTTAATATCTCTATGATATAAATAGATTGTTAATATCGCTGTGATATAAATAGATCGTTTATTATTACCATCTTTATCTTATCGCGTATTATATATATTACCTCAAAAATAATTATTTTTTTTTCGCGTAGTAGAAAAAATAAAGGAAGACAATGTAACGTTAAACAAAAAAATTAATAACTTCGCGCGCGATATATAAATAAATAAATTAGTTTATGGTTACAATTTGATAAAACAGAATTTACTTCAATATATCATTTAACCCATATTATGGAAGATATATTGCTGATAAATGTGCTTATATATCTAATGAGCCATTTTTGATATACTTAGGTATATAATAGTGCTATGCAGCTTGTGTTTGAATTACTAAGATTCTGAGCATGGTAGCCAGCAGGAATTAGAGGGTAGCAAAAATAATTTAGGGAGAGCTAAATGAACATTTTTTTAAATTTTAGTTATAATTTTGATAAATTTTAACAATTTTTTGGATTTAAAGGAGGCAACCATCCCCTAGCTACGCACATGATTCCGAGAGTATAGAGACAATTATTGAAATCCATAACAATTCAAATAAAGCAGTAATAAAATTTACTAATAGGTACAGTGGCGTAGCTAGGGGAGAAGGGCCAAGAGAGCCAAGACCCTCTAAGAGCAAAAAGATCTTAATTAAATTAATAATAGCTCTCTTTCTCTTCCATTCCCGCCCCCTTCATGTGTGCTTGAATTACGCCTCTGGATTTCGAATCGAATATTTTTGGTATTCGATTCGAGATTCGTCGAATATTAAAATGAAGATTTGAATTTGATTCGAAAAATAATTAAGGATTTGAAATCGATTCGAATATATATTAAGTTTTTTTACTAATAAAAAACACATTAAAAATGCTAGAATTTTTAATTTGCATATACATTTGAAAAATTTATTTGAAAGACATTTAAAAAATACATTCATTGAAAATAAAAATATTAAAGGCTAACAAAAAACTATGGCGATATGTGTAGGACATTCAAGATTATTTTCCTACCCCACTAAACGGTTGGTTGTGTTTTTATCAATGTAACCTTTTCTCCCATTCAATGTTGGACAAATCCAATGCCTGCTTTACTAAAATAGCCTTTTCTATCATTATATAGGTGCTGTTCCACCTGACTACCATGTCAAGTACTGCCTATATGTAATTAATTGGTGGGTCAAATTCTTTACATATAGCCTTTAATCGTTAAATATTTTTAGGCTGTCTTGCAATTTATATCAAAGTCCACAATTTAATTTAATTGTGATCCTCGTTCTCCATAACTTATGTAAGTTTGAAAAATTTTAAATTAGCAGGAAAAATAACTGAAATGCGGTAAGATAAAAATAGCTAAATATTTGCATCTCGTCTATTTAAATTAGACTTTTAAAAAAATTAGATTTTTTTAAGGATTCGATTCGGATTTTCGATTCTTAGCAGCGTAAATATTCGATTCGAAACTTACACATATGGATTCAAATTCGGATTCGAAAATTCGAATCGAATCTCAAATATTTCCCAGAGGCGTAGCTTGAATGGATATGGGGGCGGGAGAGGAATAAAAGGAGAAAGTTTAAGATTGATGTGTTAGTAAACATCGCATGTGTAGTATTATACTACAATGTATTTCGTTTTTCAGACATTGTGAAACGAATTTTGATAAGGGGGGGGGGGGGGGGTTCACGTAAACGCGAATAAATTTAAGTTATAAGAACTATTAAGGTTGAATTTGATGTTACCAAAATATTTGGGGAAAATCACTGCTTAATGGTTATAAAAACAATTAAAGTGTACGTACACCTATAGTTGTTAAATTGCTAATTGCTTCATTTCCCAACGCGAGCACGCACACTGAGCTGTTTAATATTCGCTTTAGCACAATGAATGCTCGCCGTTCGGTTCGGTGCACTAGGCAGAACAATAGCATTTAAAAATGCTCGAGCAGCGAGTCAAAGGAGCAAAATCTGTTCAACATTGCGCAGATTGCCTAAGCAGAAACTCGAGCAGATAGCAGATATAATTGCTACGATAGTAACATTAAATATTTGTTTATATTATATATCATACAAAATAACAACTTTGCCTCCCCCCCCCTTTTTTTGTTCCTTTGGTTTGCGCCCCTCCTCTTTTTTTAGCCTTTGTTTCACGCGGGGGGGGGGGGGGGGGTTAACCCCCCTTTTTACCCTCTTTCTCACCCTTTGGGTGAGTATGAGAGTAAAGGGTGGGGGCGAATCCCCCCTCTAGGTGAGTGATAGGGTAATAAGGGGGGGGGGGGGAATCACCGGGACAATGGGTTAAAAAAAGGGGGGATGGATAACCCGCCCCCCCCCCTTTCCCCGGGTAAAAATGAGGGTGAAAAAAGAGGGCAAAAAAGAGGGGAGGGCAAACCAACGGGGCAAAAAAAGAGGAGGGCAAAGTTCTTATTTGTTTATAATACATAATATGAGCAAACATTTAAAGTTACTAACTCGTAGCAATTAAAAAATCTGCTCAATGCTTGAACAGATTTTGCTGTTTCGACTCGCTGCTCGAGCATTTTTATATGCTATTGTTGGGCACCGAACAGCGAGCACTCATTGTGCTAACGCGCACAATAAACAGCTCAGTGTGCACGCTCGAGCAAAGCGCATAGTGAGCATTGCTCACGCGAGCAATTTTACAATTCGAAGTACACCATAGGTCTATCAAAGTCAGTGACATGAATATCTTTAAATTAGTTTTATTAAATTTTAAGAAGGCTGTGATATAAATTTTTGATTACAAATAAAGGCTCAGCTATCAATAAATACCTTACAATTTCTAAATGCAATATCATCCAGCTTACCACAGGATGCGTTTATATAAAAGCTTTTTCAAACAATAACTTGGGACAATTTTTATCTGAGCGAATTTGTAAATTTTATTTTAGACATTGTCAATGTTTTTAGCCGGTGACCAATCTAGTCTCTAGCATATCTATAAATGTCTAAAAGAATCATGAAGATCATTTATCGCTTAGTCCCATTTTTCATTTTAAAAGTAGCCAGCTTGAGTGATTTGATTAAAATTAATAAAGCTAAAAATATAAAAAGGGCAAGTCATAGTGTAAGAAAATGTGGATATTTAAGCCCGACTTATATATAAAGGCTAAGAAAGTCGTATTAGTCAGTACCAGAGCTCTGATATATCGCTTCATCCCGATGTTTATTTCTATTTTTCATGAGTTCCACCCACAAGCTAAAACAAAAATACTTTACACTTTAATCAAATTATTTAGTTTTAACATAAATTTTTCTATTTAATTGCCCAAGTTTTTATTAGTTATGCAATGAGCCTCAGTCTATTCTAATAGAAGGTTTTAAAAACAATGTAAAAATATTTAAGAGATCAAATTTTAAACAAGGTAGATGTGATGTAATTGAATTAGTTTATAGTAAATAAACATTATAATGAGGGAAGCTAAATGCATTAAGTCAGAGTTGTATAAATTGATTGTGTATAATAAGTGCAAGATCAACAATCATCTATTACAATCAAAATGCGCTAATTCTGGAAAACTTTAAAATGTATTATGTTGTTGTTGTGTGGATGAGAAGGAGAGCTCTTCGGGTAGTGAATATCAAACCGGGAGGACGATTACAAGTGACTTTGAGTAGGTAAATGATATGATGCCCACCTCGTCAACGCCTGTGTCCCCGGGGAGGAACTTGGCGACCAAGAGCAGCATGTGGAGAAGTTGGCAAATCTGCTTGCTTACACGCCAATGTTTGGTTACACCGACCTATCGCGTTACCAAGACGCCTTGGACGAGGCTGGTTTTTTGTGGGACTTTTAGCCCCACCATGTTCTATTGATCGAGGTGTGGAGTCTGTTTCAAAACCTGTGCTCATCTTCCCATCCACATAAATTGCAATCATCCTTACACTCACACCCCTTCCCAAGATAAAAAGATCTTCGGGGGGAGATTTCAACAAAATATTCGTCTAGGGAACATAACAGTAGGTCACCAATTCATAAGACTCAATAAAGAAGTAAAAACTTGATAATTTTTTTTAACAAAATATCATATTTAATGTTATATATATTTAATATTATAAATTAATTTATACAAAATCCCATTCATGACATAAATTCCTACTCTATGATCATGATGGTTTCCATGTCATTTGATGTAGGAATTTACGAACAGAAATATGCAGATTGCGGAATTCCATCATTATTAAAGATATTGTCTCACTCGTCGCATCCCTTGAACTAAGCGTTAGCAGGTACGGGAGATAAGTGGACGTTTTCATATAATCGGTTATTCGCAAATACTCCAAATATTGGGCGAAGCTAATAAAGGAGTTAAAAAGTTGTATATCTTGAGAAAAACCATGGTAATTCGGTGGGTAGTTTAATCTTGTTGTTTAAAGCTTGACTCATTAACAATGCATTTGGCACGTTACTACTGTAAAATATCTCAAAAAGTAATGCGGTTAGCGCCTCTGTACATTTTTCCTTGCAAGATAGCCGCACCTTGAGAAGGTTTAATTTTGGCTTCACCTTCTTATCACTGGATCCTTGTGTTTGGGGAAAGTTAGGATTCTCCCACTCCATAATGTGTGTTGAGTGAACACGGCATATGACAGTGTTCTAAGAAGGGGTTGGGTGCTTTGGACAGGACAAGTATTAAATATTTCTTACATTCTCAATTAATCTTCATGTATCTCGTAGGCTTGGGCCAAAGCACATAGTGAGCATTCCACTCTGTATGACCCTGTTTGGGTGTAGAGGTTCGTTTGAAAAAAATCATTATCAGATAATGTCAAATGTCACCGCTTTTAAATTACCGTATGGAGTGGGAGTTTACCGACTTTCCCAAAACCACATTCATCGAGCGACAAGTAGGTGAATTTTCGATGTGCGGCTATCCTTCAAAGCGTAATGTAGAGAGGCGTGAACCACAACGTTACGAGATATCTTACAATAATAACGTGCCAAATGCATTGATTAATGATACAAGCTTTAATCAACAAGATTAAACTACCGACCACACATTACCATGGTTTTTCTCAAAATTTACAACTTTTTGTCTCCTTTATTACCTTTTCCCAGGCGCGTAGCCAAGGGGGCAAAAAGCGGGAATTTTCTACCCCTTGACCAAAATTTGAAATTTTTTTTGAAGGTCCATGTCCTTTTTTAAGGTGTAAAATCGATAGTAAATGCTATAATTAATGAAGAAGAGATTTTTCCAAAGTTGGTTATATAGCGCCTTGAAGTTTGGCTATATTGTACGCGAAGTTTAATTTTGTTACATTTTAAATAAAAGTGTCCAAAAGTTTTTTGAATTTTTCGCCCTTGAGAAAATTCTGGCTACGCGCCTGTTTGCCCGATATAGCTTTGGAGTATTTGCGAATAACCGATTATATGAAAAAGTCCACTTATCTCCCTTACCTGCTAACGCTTAGTTCAAGGGATGCGACGAGTGTGACAATATCTTTAATAATGATTATGAATATTTCATTTCATAGTAAATTTCTACATCAAATGACATAGAGCCATCTTGGAGTTGAGATTTTTGCCTTAAATGGGATTTTTTAAAAAGGGTCCAGAAAAAAAGGTATAAAAGATTAAAAATATATTTATCAAATGTGCCAAATGTATATACAAAAGGGTCCAAAGAAAGTCGTATATGAGATGCAAATTGTATATATAAAATGATTCAGATAAAATTAAGTATAAAGGTAACAAATAAATTCAGCAAATATGCATAATATGTATAAAAGGGTCCAGTAAAGTGGTATATAAAGGTTCCACTTGTCCCAAAGATGCGGTGTGCTCATCTAGATATAGAAGTTGGGATAAAAATTAATTTATAAAGATTAGCCTATGAATAATAAATATTTAATTTACATACCGCCCACAAATTTGGGACATAGCATGTTCAAACGCCGATCCGTTGTCGTCCAACGACAAAAACCGGGCTGCTTATTTGATAATGCTAATCTGGCTGGCCCTCTCCTTTTCCAGAGGCGGATAATATTTGGTGTATACAACTTTAAATATGTTTTGTTGAAAAAAAAGATAAGTTTATACTTCTTTGCTGCGTCATGAATTGGTGATTTATTGTTAAGTTGCCTAGACGTAAATTTTGTTGAAATCTCCTCCCGAGGATCTTTTAATCCTCGGATGGGGCTGGTCAGTGTGATGGTGATGCTAATTTAGGTGTGGAATATAAAATGCGCACAAGTATCGGAGTAGACTCCTTAACCTCGATCGTAGGAACATTGTGTGACGAAAGGTCGCACAAAAAACCAGCCTCGCCCAAGGCGTCTTGGTAACGCGATAGGTCGGTGTAATCAAATATTGACGTGTAAGCAAGCATTGGCCAACTTCTTTGCTGCTCTGGTCGCCAAGATCCTCTCCGGGGACGGCTACAGACTTGTCCGCGATGGGCATCAAGTCATCCACGTACTCAAAGTTCCCTGTAGCCGTCCCCCGCTCTTGGTATTCAATACCCGAAGAGTTCTCCTTTTCGTACGCACCACAACAACATAATAGACTTTTTAAAAGTTTTCAAAATTAGCGCATGTAGATCTTGCACTTTTTATACACAATCCATTTTTAACATTCTGACGTTTTAACGCGTTTAGCTTACCTCATTATCTCTATTTTCAATAAACTAATTCAATTATATTTATATCTGTCTTCCTAAAAGTTAATGTTTATAATTGTAATATTTTAACATTGTTTTTAAAGCATTAAAATGAGGATGATTGCTTAACTAATCTAAACTTTGGCAATTAAATAGAAAAAAGTGTGTTAAAACTACATAATTTAACTGGAGATTAAAGTATTAATTTTATTCTAACTTGTGGATCAACCAAATAATAATTATAAATAAACACTGGGATGAACCGATGAAATGCGATTTAACAGACCTCTGGTACTAACTAATATGACTTTCTAAGCTTTTTATATGGATCGGGTTTAAATTTCTATATTTTCTTACGCTGTGACTTGCCCTTTTTATATTTTCCGCTGTTTTAATTTCAATTAGAATCATTCAAGCTGGTATCTTTAAACATAAAAATGGGATTAAGCATAAACCGATAAATGTTATCTTTGTGATTCTTTTAAAATTTTATAGATATGCTAAAAACCAGATTGATCACCGGCTAAAAACACACAATGTCTAAGGTGAAATTTACGAATTCGCCCTTAAAGATAAAAATGGCTTGAGCCGAAGTCATTGTCGGAAAAAGTTGATTAATGTAAACGCATCTTGTGGTAAGGTTGATGAGATGACATTGCTTACAGAAATTGTAAGTTATATATTGATAGTTAAACATTGTCAAATTTGTAATCAAAATTTATATCACAGCCTTCTTGAAATTTAATAAAACTAAAGCAAAGATATTCATGTCATTGACTTTGATAAACCTAGGTGTCGCACCACTTTAATAACGATCATTTTTCGCGTGATATTTTGGTTATAATCAAGTTAACTTTAATTTGTATAACCATTAATATGCCATATTTTTCCGGGTTTTTAATATGGGTCGGCTTTGAAAAACATCCGGCGCAAGAGTCTTAAGAATATTAAAAATTTATAAAGCGCTCTCTGTTGTAAGAGTGACATGATGTAATAAAAATGTAAATAAAATTTTCTAATTTTTTTTAGGTTGTAATTGTGATCAATCTAATTCAGCCATGGCCAAAAGTGCCCTTCGCCCCCTTAACAATAAAAAAATAATTTTTCAAGGCAGCATGTAATTTTATTTATATAACAAAATATTCTAGGCAATTATTTTCACAAAAATTGAGTAATTTGTATTTTATGTATGAGGTGGACGAGGCTGATGAATAGAGGGGCAAGTTTTAATTCAATCTATATTAATGAATTATTACAACGTATAATTTATTTTTTTTAATATTGATTAACTGCTTTAATCCTTTTCAACTAGCTAAAAAGAAGATTAGGCTAAAAACGGGGCAAAAGTACCTAAACATACGTCAAGGGAGGACGGGATAAGCTAATTTTGATTTACCAATTTGATTGGCTTATCAATTCTTTTTCGATTCGATTACCAAAATGCGTTTATTATCAAAATGTCCTAAACCTTTCATTTAAGTTTTTATGCAAAGCATCCGGATAACCTTAATATATTAAACCATTTTGTTGGGGTAGATCACTTATTGCAATATGATTTGCAAAGTCACGAATTAAAATTTAGATAATACTTCTAGTTTAAACAAATTTTCAGTTAGTTGTTTGTCAATCTTGATGGTCAGCTCCTTAATTCTCCACCGATACTTGCATTTACACCAGCTTCACTTTAGTTTATACCTTTTCAAGTCCATACCACTTTTATGCTTTGATGTCTGTTTTAGTCTTCCTCTTTTGGCTTGCTTATAACTTGAATCTTCCTGATAAAATCTGGCACGTGACTTTCCTTCCGTATACTAGCTACGATCATAATCTTTTAACAACCAACTTTCTTTTTGATCGGAATGACATCTAATTTGTCACTAACTTTTAATTTCTTATATGGTTGTTCTAGCTTTTCCCCAAGATCATCCTAACATTCGCATCCTTATTGTAGCCTAACTTCACTCTTTCTAGGCCTCAATTATATATGTCTCTGAACCATACATCGAACCTTCTTTTTACTTCAGGGTTTGTGTGTTTGTCGCAGAGTACACCATTTAATTCCCAAAAACCATCCTGCGTTGAATATTGCCTTAATCTCGCTTTCCACCCACCCCCAACATATTTTAAATGCATTTTAGAGCTAATATATTTGAATTCTTCCTATTGTTCAAACATTAACTAAGCATCAATTAGCAGCTATAATCCTTTGTGTTTGTCTCCATTTTCCTGTTACAAGCATAGAGACCTGCAAAATCGATTTTTTTAAGGCCCGTCCCGGCCCGGAATTAAAATGGGGAAATAGGCCCGTCCCGGGCCCGAATTTTAGCATCTGTAAAAACAAGGCCCGGGCCCGGCCCGGAATTTTGGTAATTGCAGAAACTTAATCAAACTTAATTTTGGTAAAAGTTTTTTTTAATTAATAAAACGCACATAAAAAAATTATAAATGGATAAAAAACTATTTTGATGGAAAAAACACAGGCATCAAAAATTTCCGTGTTTTAGATTTGTTCTCCGCTCTTCATAAATGCGGCCAGCTGACGAAAAACACCTCTCACTCGAGGCCAAATCAGGTAAAAATCTTACAAACAAGAGGGCTAAGCGCTGGAAATGACAACTGTGGTCTTTCGACCGATCAGATAATTTGATTTTTTTTTCTCATTGATCTTTAACTTTGTATTCCTCTACCTCTTTCTTCATAGAAGATGTCTCATGCCATATCCATTTAACAAAATTGGGCTATTGAGGATATGAGATCTTTTTTGATTTTTGCAGGATTTGTAAGTTTTGTTAAAAGTGGCTTGCATAGGTAATAGTCCAATTTTTATTTTCTTGGACTTCTTTACAGCATTTATGTTTTTGGAGATGGGTGTTCCATATTAAGCATTATCAAAACTAAAATAAATATTGCCTGATGAGCAGGAATTATAGGATAACACATTCCTGCAAATCTTACCAAAAACAAAATTTATTTTCTTATAATCTTTTCCATACTTTACTCTTTTTTCTAAGATTTTCTTTTACTTTATAAAATTTTTTCTGAATATTTTCAGCTATTAGCAGTAATTTTTTTTGTTCCATACTTAATTGTTTGTATATTAGAATAAGCGCGAAATGAATAAATGAGTGTTTAACAGATTCAATAACTTGTAATTAATTTTTTGAAATATTATTGATTGTTTTAAACAGAATACAAGACTACTTAGACTCTTCTAAATTATTCCGGGCCGTGCCTATAATTTATAAATTAGGCCCAGCCCGGAATTTTAAAGCCTAAAAATTTAAGGCCCGAGCCCGCCCCGGGCCCGTCCGGGCCCGGGCTTTTCTGGGCCGGGCCTCGGACCGCCCGTGCAGGTCTCTATACAAGCATAATAATATTTAGGTTATTTTATTTTGAAAACGAGGTTTAGGTGCAAAAAACACATTTACCTTTTTTCGAGGCTATATTGCCGCGGCATTTTTAATTTTTACTGAAAGAATTAATTTATTTTAATAGATTAAAGTTCCATCTATTTTTTTTCACCTCTTTAATTTATTCGCCTTTACGTGAACCCCATCCCCATATCAAAATTCGTCCCTCTATGTCTGAAAAAAGGAATACACTAAAGTACATACCACGTTCGCGATGTTTACTAATCCATCCCTATTTCCCTTCACCTACTCTCCTTTCAAATTTGTCCACTCCCGCTCCCTTCATGCGTGCTTGGCCAAAGACTACCCGTTAATTCGTTAAAATTAAAATATGTGGTCGGTAAATCCACAATGGACTCGTTAATCACTCTATAACCGTTCCCTATCTATCATATTTAACTATGTTATTTTCAACCGAAAATTGATGTTTGACATTCATTCACACATAATGCTAAATTATGGTCTTAACCTTGAGCGTGTCGATTAGAGCGATTGAAACGCATGAGCATGACCGACTCCTATGGTATCTTTGCGACGCATCCCCTATCACACATGTTTCGTCGAAAATTATTAGCGTTGAAATATAAGCCTGATGGTGATTTTGATTATCTAAGTATTGAAGAATAGTTTTGATAATATTATTTAATAGATGATGAACATTTAAAACATCTAGTGATTTGGTTAGAAAGGAATAAAATTAAGCATCGAAGAGAGGATGAAAATGCAAATTTATATAATATTGATAATCAGGAATGGTTTGATGAATTTAATAAAGTATACTTTTAATTTATATATATTTACTTTTAAGTATTTAAGCGCTCTCGTATATCCATATTCTAATGTCTCTCGCTCAGAAATTTTGGATTGGCTCCTGGGAATTGCATTAAACCTTGATTATGGGGATGACCGTAATTAATTAAATTGCACTATAAGTGTATAATAGTTCAAAAGTATCAGAGTGCTCCAAAAAATGTAGAGGTTGAGCATTTATCCCAAAATACAAACCCTATAGACAATCTTGATTGTAAGTATAAAAAGAGTTCTTGTATTAAAATAATTACAAATAATATTGGTAGTTGAAAGTGATGAATTTAAAAATGGAGTAGCTGAATTGGCACATTTGCTTAAAATACCACTCCATCCGAATCACCTTTTGACATTAGAGGTAATTCTAATTTAAAAAGACTTTTAGTCAGATTAGGCAATTTGCAAATTTTTAACATTCAAATTATCTTCAGAAGCTCTTAATTTGCATCAAACACAAAAAAATATGTCTCCTAAAATTAATACCTTGAATTTAAATGAAATGGAATTGGGGATTCCTTGTAAAGGTAATTGTATTTTGTTTATGAAGTTATACATTTACTATTAATTTGATTTTACTCCATGCACTTTACTTAATGTTTTTATTGATACAAACAGATAAACAATTAAGTCATGCTGCTAAAATATTGCGTCTACTCTTTATTAAAAACCTTAGAGACTTTCAAACGCATATAAATGAAGCCATAGTAGTGTCTCAAAATATAACAGCAAATCCAAAAACAGATCAAAGTTTAGGGAAAGTTGGAAGATAATTGTTTTTTGTGAAATTTAATATATATGATATGGGATTATATGTATTACTTTTACTTGCTAAATTTGTTTAAAGTATCACAAAAATATTTAAACCAATTTTCTCTAAAATTTGAATTTATCATAGTTTGGTTATGACTGCATCATTCAATTTTATTAAAAAAGCTTTTCAAATATTGTCAATTATTTTTTAACTAATACATTATGTAAAAAATCTCATTAAGCTTGATATGACCCAATCATGTTATACTTGCTCAATCTCGCCCGAAATCTAAATTTTTGATAGTTGCCCGGCTCATGGGCCTAGCTCGTCGAGTTATTCTGCTCTCTGGTTGGGGTTGTAATATCTTTTTCATAACAATTTGTATTACACATAACGTTCATTCTAAATACTCCCTTTAAATTCGGGTTAGGAAATTTTTTACTCTCCCTCCCCTTCACACCTTATATATTGCAGGATCCTTGTAGAATACAATGTAAACAGTTAGTCAGTCTGTAATAGTCTATTGTAAAGTAAATCAATTATCACTATGATATGCTTGTTCCTATCCCTATCACATCCCATTTTCTAATTAATGATCTAAATCTTTCGTTTAACATAAAGCTTTCAGCTTAGTCATGATCATAACAGTCTTGAATGCACCTGAATAATAGTGTTTCATTCTCGTCTCGGTCTCGATAGCAAAATCTCCTCTCGTTTCTGGGGTGATAATGAGAGTCTCGTCTCGATCTAGAAAAATCTTGGTCCCGACCAGAATTCTCGACTTTTTGAAATTTTTTATAATAAATAAAAATTCTTCTAATTTATTGCAATTTTTAATAAATAATAAATTTAAAAAAAAATCAAAATGGCAAACATTTTATTTTTTTGTAAATACACAAACTTGATAAAGACGTGCGACATGTCATTGACAATATAAAGTCATGAACCAATTAATAAAAATAAAAATCCGATATAAAGTGCGAATTAAACAATGAACCCTAAATAAACTTGATTATAAAATTTTTTGATTTTAGAATTTATACTATATGTATCAAATTTAGCGTATTTGTCAGCAGAAGTTTATACGTTTACCTATATTTCACTTGGTTAAAAAATTGGGCTAATCGAGCCCCTTTATTAACACGTCTAAAGCCTCATTAGACCCTTGTTTAATTAATTTAACTCAAACTTTTTTGTCCATTGATATTACCATCATCAATTATAGCCCATAGAGATTATTGCATGTTTACTATAACGTTATAAATCACAAAGTGCGAGTGTTACATTTAATAATAAGTAAATTCGAATGCACCTGTCAACTGTTTATAATGTGAAATGTAATGAATGAATAACAAACTGTGTTTTTAAGGTTCGACGATTTAAGAGGTCATCGAATACTGAAATTTAATTTTAAAAATAATCGTTTGGCAGGTACATATGTCGCTGGGTGCTTAAAAAATCTCAAGCCGCCTTAACTTAATTTGGATTATTATTCAAAATAACTAAGCACCAATTTAATATGTACCATATCAGGACTTTTGAGAAATTGCAAAAGTTAAAAATGCTTTAGTAATATTTACTACATTATCAGAACTCAACTAATTCTAAGCCTAAATTTTGTAATATATTTTAACTATGGATTAATAATGTGTATGCACGGGACAAAACCATCCCCTCACTATCTAATCCCGCTCTTGATTATCATCGCCCTAATATAATTCATTATAGGTTTGTATTCCAGGTTTGAGATTCAGGTTAAGGTTTAAATGAGGCCGCGGTTGGTTTAATGGCTATTCCTTTTTAGGATAGGTCAGGATAACAGGTAAAGGGAAGTATTGACAATCGTTTTCAGATATCTATGAGGGTTGGGCTGAGATGAGATGAAAGGATTTTTATCTTTTTAGGATAGGGGCGAGGGGATTTTAGAAGCATGAGGAGGGTTTGGCTGAGAGAGATGAAAGGATTTTTATGACCATTCCTTTTTAGGATAGGTATGAGGGATTGTAGATGCAGGGGAAAAAGGTAACAAAAAGATAAAATATAGGCCATGACCTCTAAGGGGATCAAGGATCCCAAGGGTATAAAGAGCAAAATAAATCCCATTTATCAATAATATTATTTATACGCTATTTTCCCCCACTTCGTCGTATTTATTCTAAACCCCGTAAACCCTTCCCGTTGAGTTGTACCTGCTTGTACCCAATAGCTTTACTAATTCCTACTTCAACTCGTTGAATACACCCCTTGAACCCTATATATTTTCAATAAAACCTCCAAAGCACTGTCCACCACCAAAAATACTTCTTAACTTATATTTATACCCTGATACGTCAATGAAATTGAAATTGAATAAACTTTGTCGCCCGTGTTTATCGTCATTAGATAAATAACTCAAGGGCACAGTAACATTTATCTCATTCCCCATCCCCGGACCTAATAGTAGACACCCCAGAAGCCAATAGTCGATCACGCAAACCCAGCCATAAGACCCCTTCCTCATACCCGACTATAACCGATAACGCCTCGGATATAACAGTGTCTCCAAACATAACACATAAATGTTTTAGAATTATTATTAAATTAGTCACATATCCTAAGAGCAACTCTTATGTCAATGAACTGAAACTCCCAAAGTTTTAATTTTTTTCAAAAATATATAATATTGACTACATTTGGCTGTTTTTTAATATTAAATATATTCTAACCGTAACCATATTGATTTACATTTAATACCTTGATGTGAATCATACTAAAATTTTATAATCATTAAAAAATTTAAGCCAATGTCGAATAAATCTCGTCTCGATCGCAAATTAGTTTCGATTTCTCGTCTCATCTCGTCTCGGTTTTTCGAGACGAGACAAGACCGAGATTTTTCTCTTTTTCTCGCATCACTACTGAAGATATAGTTTATATCAAGATTTAACAATAAGAAATTTATATCTTATTCTTAATTATATACTACAAAGTTGAAATGCTAAAAGCATCGCACCCCCCCCCCCCCCCCTCAAGCAAATTTAAATATATGTAAAAATTAATCGGAATTGAAATTTAATTAATTTAAATTTTTTGAATCTACCTAACCGTAGTGATGTTATGCAGCGCGCCATTTTACAAACGAGCCTTAATAAAAAAGAAAGAGACTAACAAGCTACACCCTTATGAAGGTCCATCGTAAGACGCGCTTGCCTAGTGTAAGGTCCCTTTTTTTACTAATTCCCTCCCCCATGGTCCAAAATTGTAGAAAATAGAACCGCCACATGTGCCATTACATTAGTTATATTAACCATCACATTGATGAAACAAATGAGGCATGAGGGGGAGGGGGTACTTTGTACTATTTACTTTTTTAACATAAAATAGCAACACTGTGAATAAATCAGTGACGTAAATGAGGGGGGGGGGACGGGAAATTCCTGAAAAGTTTTTTGATTAATAACTAAATTGCATGGGTTAAAATATTATAGTTTAGTTACATCAAAGACTTTAAGACACTTATAAAAACCTAGAAACATAAGAAGGATTTTTTGAAGGAGGGGGTTATAAAATTTTCATGGTTAAATTTTTTTGGAACTATTTTTTTGGATAAAAATGATTTTTTTACGGTAGCCTGCCCTACCCCTTAGCCAAGTGGGCCCAGCAGCGAGTCCGACTTGTTGGTTGTTTAGTTTTTATTTTTAATTACAAATAGAATGTAATAAAATTTTTGCCAGCTTCCCCCCCCCCCTCGAGAAATGTTTATTTGATTCTGTATTTTTATATTGCCTAACCTGTGGCATAAATATTTACAATTAATTTATCGGAAATGAAACAAGGATAATTTGGCGTTAAAAATAAAAGAGTTTAAAAAATAATTACCAAATCAGATCCGCACAATCTGCTGAGATAAAATTACATAACAACTCTAGTCCCAACAGATATCTGAAGTGTAATGTCCGGTCCCTTCTATTTTTTTGCAATAAAATGTTTGTTGTGCTTTTACTTGTTACAGATAAAAATTAGTCGAAAGTAGATGCGGGAAAACCGAGAAAAATCTACCGAGATGAGACGAGAATTTGAAAAATGGAGTCGAGATCGAGACGAGAATTTGATGTCGAGACGAGACGATACGAGATTTTTTGGCGAGATCTCGACTTTTTATTGATCGTTAGATTTTAGTAATTATTGTGTTTTTAATTTGCATGATTTAAATTTAAGGTATTAAGTGTAAATCAATATGTATTTAACATATTTGATATTAAAAAAAGTGTAGTAAATATTATATATTTTTGCAAAAAAATTAAAATTGGCAATTATTTACCTAAGTATGATATGATTTTATAATATATTTTACTAAATTTTAGGCTCAGAATGAGTTTTGATGGAATAATAAATATTACTAAAGCATATTTAATTTTCACAGTTACTCATCCTGCTTGATGCGGTAAATGCTGCTTTTATTGTTGTTTTTACAACGTTTTAATATGTGCAACTAGCTATCAATTATGTAAATAATAAAATTATCATTAAAAGTCACTCGTACTTTGTAGTCCATAAAGCTTTAGTAAGCATGCAATATACTCTATGGGATATAATTGATGATGGTAATATCAATGGACTTAAACGTTTGCTTTAAATATGTTAAAGTCTACTATAAAGCTTTAGCCAGGGTTCGAAACGAGATTTTCATAATCGCTCCCAAGACGAGATTTTGTTTTCGAGACCGAGACGAGATCGAAACACTAGTCGAAAGATAAAAATAATTTATAATATTTTTGGAGGGGCATAACAAAAACACCAAGCTTAGATACAATTTATTTGATATTGTAACCCTCCCTTCCCCTTCAACCCCCCCCCCCCCCCCCAAAAAAAAAAATTATACAATCCTGCGTACGCCCCTAACTTAATTGTTATAATAAAAGTAAAAGTTGAATGTCCTGATCAGCAAAGTCATAAATTTAATATTTGTTTACTTACACTTTATAGATAGGATAGCTTAGATTAACAAATCTGACGGCACTGCACGCACAACAACAGCACACATCGTGTTGATGATGATGACAATAACAACTAGCTAATAACACCCCCTTAGCATATATCTAATGGTCCATCGGGTCTCTATGAAAAAATAATAGACTTGCTAATGGTCGGTATTCAACACACCCACGCTGAATGTCTTCACCAGAAAAGGAGACTAACAGTGTGGGTGTAGCTCGTTTTGCATAAGACTACAATACCCCCTCAGCACACCCTAGGCCGCGCTATCTAGCGCGCCCGTCACAACACTACCTAACCAAACTTTTTAGAATTAACATGTTTTTAAGCATTATATTATTGAACTATCTATCGCAGTGAGATGTACGAATAAATAAATACCGATAACTGGGCTTTGTTCGATTAATTTATTCTAATTACTACCTTTAACATTGATCGTATTAAAATACCAATCATTATTAAACACTCTAAAAAGGGCAAGAAATTTTGAAACAACTAGAAATTCTTACAAGATATGAATTATGCGTGAATTATTCAGGGACATAATTCTCCTGAAGAATACCTTAAAAATTAAGTAGATTAATTTACGAAATCAGTTATTTCTTTAAAGATTCATTGCAATTGTAAAATATTGAATAGACAGAGTGATTAAAATTATTTGCATCCTTACCAATCTACGGAGGCCGAAAGGGGCGGCAATGTGATTAAAACTTTACATATACGATTACTAATTTATACAAATAATACCAATTGGAACTTAATTTTATACCTTAAGTAACAAATTATACCATTAATAATTAAATATGAATAATTAATTACAACAATAAAAGGGGGTTTTACAATAGAAAGGATTTGCGAAGGGGAAAAGTATAATAATCGGGAAAATTACAATAATTGGGGAAAGTACAGTGATTGGGGAAAAGCACAATAATATTAATATTTGATTAGAGATTTTGTATTTATAGCCGTTAAATCTCCCCTGGGTGGTGGGCTTGATTGAACGATCGATGTTCTGGAAATCTTCAGACAGGGCTACGAGATCGAAAGCAGATGTTGCTAACGTAAAATAAAAATAAAAAGTAATTTAAAAAAGCGTCTAAGAAACTTAGCCACTTCCACGTATAGGTTAACCCGCAGTAAAAG
Source organism: Gordius sp. MW1 (assembly GCA_964036665.1). Taxonomy (NCBI): domain Eukaryota; kingdom Metazoa; phylum Nematomorpha; class Gordioida; order Gordea; family Gordiidae; genus Gordius; species Gordius sp. MW1. The sequence goes on from OZ038528.1 coordinate 2,535,589, forward strand.
TGCCTTTCTTTGACTAATTCCTTTGTTTATTACAAGAATTGCAGAACGATTCTTTAACCCTTTTAAGTTATAAATAATAAAAAAGATCTTAGTATACCGTGCGATAATTAAAACTTGGTATACACGTATACCACACTTTTTATATAAATTCTTACAGAATCATAATTCATCAACTATATTGATTTGGCATATAGAGGGTGTGAGAAGGAAAGGGTCTAAAAATATTTGTGTTTCGGTTATAAATGCCTTATTAATTATTGTTATTATCGAGATTTAATAAAGGCATTTTGTTAAATAAATGTTTTTGTAACTGATGTGGTTATGGTTATGTTCCAATCTATAAAATGATAACAATTTAATTTTAAAGGAAGTACTTATTCATGCGTATGCAATAGTTTATAGTTGTTATTGACAAGTAATATGTTATTTTAATGTTCTGCTCATATTATTGTTAAATATACCTTATTACCCCTATTTTCTTACATTTTTTAAATAGAGTAATATATTAACTTCTACTTTATGATTTCTACCTAAATTTTGCAAGTCTACGATTGAATACCAAAATGTTTCTTGCATAAATTTAAAAATATATCTGTCTATAGGTTTTTATATTATAGACTATCATCTTATCTGGATATTATTTATATAAGGTTTTTTTAATTGGTTATGCTACTTTTTCAATGAAGTTTATGGAGAAGAGCTTTTTAAACATACCTTGTGGTAATTTGTGAAATGAATAACCACCAGGTGATTTAAATTTAATTTTGGCATTGTAAAGGCCTTGATAGTTTTATTACTATTCTTATAGATGTTAATTCCTTAGGATGTTATTTTGACCTCGTATATACATGTTTACATTTCAATTTTATGCCTTTTATGTAAATGGAGTTTATAACCTCTATTATTGTGTTATATCATCAAGGAATTGAAATTATTAAATTATCTTTTCTCTACATTTGCTTTATTATATCGACGTTTACAATCATTTTATGGTTATCCATTTTTTCATATGGATGTTTCTATTATATATACATGCCAGTTGATTCTCATTCATATCCAATATACTGGCAATTCAAGTATTTAAAATATTTGTATGTCAAAAAATGTATGACATTGAATTTTTTATTGTAGAAACGCTTTCATTAGCAGTATAAGCTTAAGATGTTTATTAATTAATGTAATTTAATATTGAAAAAATGTAAAAAAATTTACCCCGATAATAATCAATAATAATATACAAGCAGTTTGTAAATATTAAAAATTATCTTACCCTATATATAAATATGATTTAAATCATAACACCATTATTAAATTTTACATATAAGCTTTTTAAAAAATATTGCCATCTTTTACATTTATCTTTCTGTTTAAAAAAGTGACGATAACATTATATACATCCTTTACCAAAATAAAAAATGATAATCTTTAACCAATTTATATAACAATTTAATGGGTATATTTGTAAAATAGCAAATCATAATAAATAGTTGCGTTGCGATAATAATTACATCGCCTCTTTAGCTCAGTGGCAGAGCACTGGTCTTGTAAACCAGGGGTCGGGAGTTCAATCCTCTCAGGAGGCAATTTTTTTTATATTATTTTTTTTCTTTATTTAGTCAAGGCGAGGGAAAATATGCTTCGTACCCGAACGCTAATATTAGCTTAACCACAACGCTTATTTCATGGCAGAAAGTAAGTCGATTTTTTACATCAATTTAATATATTTTGTAGTTATTTTTAATAGTTTTCTAAGTTTTTATTAATATTTTATAAAATTTTAAAGATTTTTCATTTAATTTGGGGGGGGGGGTGTTGTGCCCCGGGGCAGACACCTTACAGTGGCCCCATATATAGGTGTGTGACTTGGAATTGATTTATTAAAATCACTTAAAACAAATAAACTATATTTTATCGACTTTATTATGTCTGTCCATGGGCGTAGCCAGGGGTTGGCGAGGAGGGGCAGCTGCCACCCTCTAAATCTAAAAATTTCTGAATATTAAATATAATTATGACTAAGATTTTGAAAAATGATTATTGTGCCCCTCCCTAAATCATTATTGCCCCCCTCTATATCCAATCCTGGCTATGTCCATGTATCTGCCCCTTATGATTGATTCCAAAAAGTTAGAAAAGCTACAGGCGGGTTGACACATAAGTCGTTTATTCTATATGATGTTCTTTTAGGTACAAAGATGGGGCATTTCAACTAAAAGTCCAATTTTCAAGAAGGCTGTTAGTTCAATAATACAAATCGAGTTTTCGACCTTTTTTACATATGAGCATGGGCGTAGCCAGCATTGGAATTAGAGGAGGGGGGCAATAATGATTTATAAATGGGCAAAAGATCATTTTTTAAAATTTTTGCCATAATTTTAATAAATGTCAAAAAAAATTTGGATTTAGAAGTGGGCAGCCGCCCCTCCCAGCCCTCCCCTTGGCTACGCCCATGCCACCATAATTATTGCCACTACTACAGGAATTAAGATTATTGTTGTTATAATAATTATTGACCGCTTAAGTCGAACCTTATCGAGCAATATTTATGCGAAAAATGGTTTCGACGCGATGTTATTAGAGAAACATGAAATGGCTGTTCAAAATATCGATTAGAAAAAGAGCAATGCTATAACGTATCCACGTAGCCAGGATTGGACATAGGGGGGGGCAATAATAAATTAGTGAGGGGCAAATTGATAATATTTAGTTTTAGCCATAATTATATGAAATTTTGGAGAATTGGAGGATTTAGAGGGGGGCAGTTGCCCCTGCCTGCCACCCCCTGGCTACGCCCATGCTTAATATTAAAAGAAAGAACGTAGCCAGGATTTAATTAGTATTGAGGGGCGGGGTTCAAAAGATGATTTTTAAAGGAAAAATTAACCATAAATTTTCTCGATATATGTAATTTGTCTAATCCACAAAACATATCTTTATTAAGTCAACTCTATTCGAAAGAAATATATTTCTCCTATAAGGTCCAAAGATCATTTTTTGTTCAAATTGTATACATTTAATCTCTAGGTTTTAAAATAATGCCCGTCGCCAAATTTTGTTTAATATGGGCGCCGTTGGCAGCGGAATTGCTTTGAAATTGTTTTGGGATCCGTTTAAACATATTTAAAAAATTAAAATTATTGATTTTTTTATCTAATTTTTCTCCGACAACGAGGGGGGGGGGGTTAAATGGTATGTTAATCCCCTCTTTCTAAGATGCGGTTTTGGAGTTGTGACTTTTCATGGGCGTAACCAGCATTCCGATTAGAGGGGGGCAATGATGATTTAGGCAGGGGCAAAATTATCATTTTTTGAAATCTTAGCCATAACTTTAATAATTTTTGGATTTAGAAGGGGGCAGCCGCCCCCCCCCGGTCCTATGTGACTTACATGCCTAATGAAACTTGTCATTGTCTTTGAACGTAAAAGATATGTAATAAAGAGCTGGAAGTTTACCTTTTTACTGTGGAGTTTTCGCGTAAATTTTAATTATTTTAGGGTTTGGGTCAAAAAAACATATGCGTGTATGCCGATTTGTTTACGTTTTTTCGTTTCAAATGTATAACTAAAGCTTGAGATTTTTAAAATATTTATTTTGACTCTGTCAATGCCTAATTTGTCAAATTTTATTATTGTTTACTAATATCGCTTTATAACGGATATGTTTAATTTTTAACTTTCCAACAGGTCCTGGCACCAGATCAACAATATAGAATTGTATTGGAGATGGAACTTCCCGACTCGCCCAACAATCGTGAGCTGGGCATGTTCATGTGCAACATCAAACTTATGACCACAAACAACGACATCCTAACTACTTCTAGGCGTTTCGTTAGTTTAAAAAAACCATAAATTGCATAGCAATTAATATATAATACGCTTTGAAAGCCCGATATTTATCATATGCAAACTGAATAATGTCGATCTTTGGTCTAACCATAGACTAGATAGACTGCTCGGTGCCCTATCAACTCGCCGAAAACAATCTCGCCGAAAAATAATGTCCCCCAGCTAAAAAAAGGTCCCCAAGCTTATTAACCCTAACCCATCAACCAATCACAAATTTGGGGACATTTTTTAGCTGGGGGACATTATTTTCGGCGAGATTGTTTTCGGCGAGTTGACGGGCCACCAGACTGCTCATGCCATATGTTCCATATGATGGTAAATTGTGTGTCAAATTTTCCTCCATTTTGAAGACAACAACTGGTGTATTTCAACCACGGCATTTTGCCCTATAACAGTCAATTTACCTTCTTCATTAGTTTATAAATTTAAGTGAACGTCAATAAATTAATATTATACAGAATATAGTTGGCGCTACATTATTAAACAAATTTTCATCACAGTGTTTACATTTTTAATTTTTATTTATTGTGTAAATGATTTTGAATTTAGAATGCTGTTTTTGATATCTACTTAATTCAATATTTTTTTTTACATCTTTTGAAGATTATTTAATTTACAAAAATTACTAATTTCTACATAATCACTACTTTAACATGTTAACATCAAAATGGTGGAAAAAGGGTACACATTTTGTGCGTTGATGAGCAGTCTATCTACTGGTCTGTTTTTCAAGTATTAAGCCTAGAGTTCGATTAAGAAAAACAGACCAAAAGACCCAAGACTATAAAACCGCTTAGCGGTTCAACAATAAAAATCAACCGGCAAATTGTTTGCAAATTTTGGCTGAGTTTTTCGCGGTAAACACGTCTATATACTTTTAATTTTTTCCATTCAGATTTTTATCTATGTTTTATAAAGTATCATCAACAAAGGTTTGTTTTTGTAATGTTCCAATTTATAATTATATTTGATGATCATTAAATTAACAAGGATTTAATGGATTCCTCTTCCCTCTTATTTTCAAATCAAATCTATTAAACATAAATTTTACCGATTAATTTGCAAGTTATTGACGTTTAAAAAACTCGAATTCGCTGTTTTTGGCAGTTTTGACAGCAAATATTTTAAAAACTTGACTTATTAGGAAATAATTAAAATATATTTGTGTTCACCGCGAAAACCTCTACCTAACAGTTTCCCGGTTTTTGCAAGTCCATTATTTGCTGACCAAAACAAAACCCAGCCGGTTTTACAACACTAAATGGAATAAATTTTACATCCTTGAATGCCCATAAGTGCATTAAATAGTTATAAGTAAATTGAGATTTTAATATTATAACAAGCGTTTTTATTATTTTATAAAGGCCACGCTACAATATCAATCAGCCATAGTTCGGCTGATGAAAACGATTATTATGGCTCCTCTATTTCTCCTAGCTTTCAGGCAGGAAAAGCAAATGATGTCAATTACACTTTTCGAAAAATTCGTTGATAACCGAGTAAATAATTACATTATAAAATCTGTCGATATCAATTTTTTTACTACCGCGTTTTTAAATGGAATGTGTGAAAAGTTTTTAATGTTGATCGATTTTTACGATAATAAAATTTTAACGGGGGGTTTAAGGTTACTTTTTAAACGGTATTAGCCAACTTCTTCAAGACATTGTGTCGTTGGCATGTGTTTTAGTTTAATTACATGAATGCCAAGGGTATATTAACAAAAAAAAATTAATATTCTTTAATTTTTCATTCATTTCCATTGTTTTGGGGATGTAAAAGCGATTTTTAAGTCTGCTTTGTACATTTATATAGTTTTATTTTATTTTTCCAATTTAATGTTATTTTGGGGTTAGTTTGATCCGGCATCTTACGCTTGGGTAATGGTGGAAAGCGATCGAATCGAAATGTACACTTCATACCTCAAAATCCACGCCCAATATAGGGGCCTAAGGTATATGCAATTTTGGAATTTAATAGAAATGTTTACAAAATCCATTTTACTTAATTTTTTTAAAATAATAATTTCTAAAATTACTCATAATTTAGTTGAAAAAACTTATTGGTTGCTTTTAAGAAGTAATTTTAATACGATTTCTTGATATAAAGTTAAAAGAACCGATCTTTTCATCAATTATATGAGGTGGAATAAGAAAATCACTTTATAAACTTAAGAAAACATTGAAATGAAATTTTCAAGGTAAATATAAATTATTTTTAAATTTATTTTTTTAAATATAGATACATAATGTTCCATTGGCCAACCCTGTCTGCCTTGTACGGAGTTTGCAGTAACGCAGCTTTTTTATCCCTGATTGCCATGCTCTCGTGGTACCAATACTTTTTGAGTAAAGGCCTGATACCTTCAGCAAATTCCATTAGAAGTGAATTTCTGAAGAGAAATGTTCAGCAGGCTAAAGATGAGTCTCAAAAATCTGCGAAACAAGCTATAAAGTTTCAGGAATTCAACGAAAACGTCCGAAAACGCCCGACGACAATAGGACAAGTGAATGCAATTAGTAAGCAGCCTGTAGCTAAAACAGGAAATCATGAGAAGCTTAAAGAGATATACAGTGAGAAAGAAAATGGGAGTGATGTTATAGAAAATAGGGAAATTTTGGGAAAAGCGAATAATAGTTCAATACCCAGATTTAAAGTTGAAATGGTTCCTAAAGAAACTTACGCGTGGCAGAAAAAGAGTTTAGAAGTTCCGACCAGTTTCAAAAGTTTAGGTGCGATAGGATATTCGCAAGAGAATTTACATCCACAAAGTGAGTTTTATTTTGATTGTGTTTACTAACTTTGAGTTAATTATTTTAGGGTTTATGCCGCCCTGTAAATCGAAAAATTTGTTGAAATTTATTAGAAAAATGGCTAAAATTTAAAGAAATGATCATTTTGCCCCTCCCTAAATCATTATTGCCCTCCCCTCTAATTTCAATGATGGCTACGCCCATGTTAGCAGGCACGTAGCCAAGGGGGCAGAAAGCTGGAATTTTCCACCCCCTTGACCAAAATTTTAAAAAAATTCGATTAATAAAATTAGGTAAATGGGTTAAAATATTATAGTTTAGTTGCATAAAAGCTTTTGAGACACTTATAGAAGTAATTTCCAAAGCTGCTTATATAGCGCCTTGAAGTTTCGCATATATTGTACGCGAAGTTTATTTTTGTTATATTATAAATAAAAGTGTCGAATTTTTTTTTGAATTTTTCTTCCCCTTGAGAAAATTTTAGCTACGCGCCTGCATGTTAGGGTTTTTAATATTGTTGTAGCTAATTTTTAAATGATGGGTTTGTTAACCCTCTAAAAAAGTACTACATTTTAATAACTAATCTCTCTATAAAGGTTGTCAAAAATTATATTTTTGATACCTAAACTGGTCAAATTCATAATATTAAGAATAAGTTGTTTGTAACACTTGCATATGGAGGGGGTTGGTTTACGGGTAGAACCCCTCCCATGATTTTCAATTTATATAATTTTTATATTGTATATTTAATAAAAATAAATTTTTGTTGGAATTTTACTTTTAATATTTAATTAGTTTTACGCTATTGTCACTCTGAACTTTTAGGGGAAAAAAAACAATTTTGATCCAAAACATTAGTTACAAAAAAAATTTGACCTTGAAAATTTTATAATCCCCCCCCCCTTTGAGTAAATCCAGTTTTACTTATGACACTTTTACATGTAAGCAAACACTGTAATAGTAAGAGTTAAAATAGGTTGGCACTAATATTTGAACTTTATTAATTAATCAAAAGGGCATGGGCGTACGCAGGAGGGGGGGGGGGGCGCTGCCCCCCCCCTAATTTAAAAAAAAAATTTAAACCCTAACATTAAAAAAAATTTTGTTTTGCCCTCCCCCCCTTTAATTAGCCGGAGGGGGGCAGCTGGACCCCCTGCCCCCCGCACACTGCTTAATTAGGGTAGTTGCGTTTGTCTCAGGAAAATTTGGATTTGGATAGGCGAGACCTTTTTTTTTGCTCTCAGGAAAATTTTTGGATGTCGAGACTTTTTTTTTTTGCTCTCAGGAAAATTTTAATCCCCCCCCCTCTAATTCAAAACCTGCGTACGCCTATGCAAAAGGGTTAAAAAAAATGTCTTCCTAACAATATTTTACTCAAGTATTGTGTTCAAACTTGCCTATACATACTTTTTATATCACATTTTTCTGAAACAAATTATAACAATATTTTATACATAATAATCAATAAGGTTATCACTCGTTGGATCAATATATGTCCTACAATATGCCTCCAAGGCTTTTACATTATTTACCAAATAGCAAAGAAAAAATGATATCTAAACTAGCACAGCAAATAGATCTAAGTCGATCACTTTCACATGGCAACATAATTGATTTTAACCTATATGATGAAGCTTTGTCAAACATTGAAAATAAACATTTGTACTTAAATAACAATAAGATGTGCTCAACTTAACATTAAATGTGTAAATTATTTATTGTATTGTTGTTGTTATATTAATTGACATTGTTTTAATTGTACATGCTTACGCGTATTATATATTTATATTAATAATGACAATAGCTTAGTTAATAAATAGTATACAAATGTTGTGAATATAGTAGTCAAACAAATTTTTTTATATTTCTCGTTTTAATAGAAGCACTATTAAGTTTTGGAGTTTTTAGGGAATAAAAAGTACAATTCATTAAACAACCCAGCACAATTCCAAAAACACTACCAACATAACATGGAATTGGAAAAACCTAAATTTATATATTAGAAATATATATTAAACAATTACCTGCCAAGGTCTGTCCCAATCTAAAGGTATCACAAAACATCCTAACCAAGCACCAATGATGGCATATATGCTAATATCATGCAATAATTTGTCTATTGGAGTTTCAAAGCTGCCACTTTTATATAAATTATCATAAATATTACTTTTTATTTATAAATATACAGGTGTTTGTATCGATTCCATATTTAAGCAGATGAGGTAATATTACAACTGTGTTTAAATACACACTAAAACATAAAGTTTTAATTTTATCACTAAAACATTTATATGGAAATTAATTTATATACTTTATAAGTGGTGCTCCAAATAATACACAGATAATATAAATAAAAAATATTGAAAAAATAATAAAAGTTATAGCTTTACCAACTTTTAAAATTGAAGTTGTGAATTCACACATGCGAGCCTGCTAAAAGCATCTGGTCAACCTAGCAGAGCTTTTAAAATATGCTAACTCCTAAACATTAATAAGTAGAAAATTAATGATACTTATACATTACGTTTTAAATTAGTCAAATTTATAGTTAAAAGAAGACCAAAGTGTTAGAAAGCAATGATGATGGTACTAATGCTTGTGTTCCTGCTTTTTTATTAAATTGTCCAACCTTTTAAAATTTTGTTTCTAATTATGCCTAATCGACTCATATAGGAAGGAGAAAAAGGGATTAGAGACAGTTACTATCTCTTTCGATTTCCGAAATTTTAAATAAATTAGAAAATATAATTTTACAATTTGATTAATTTACTATCTATACATTTTTTATTTTTTTTTAATTTAGAATGCTTTTATTAGCTAAAATAAAATCTACATGAACGATTACAAATAATATAAATAAAGATTATTCATCAGAAGACAGAGGCCATGTGTCAGAAAAATTCATAATCATATTACTTTAAAACGATTTCTTGGCGTAAGATAAAGCCAAGTGAAGTGAGTATATGGCTTTGAGGTATCTCTTTCCTATCAATTTAAAAAATGTCAATGCTTTCTAGCTAAAAATGGCTTAACAGGAAGCTACTATTAAAATAAAAATTTTAGAAGTTAAATTGTTTTAAAATCTTCGGCAGAAGATCGTGGGTTAAGATTGTTAATAGAGGGCGCAAAAACATCAACGCAGGTGAAGTTTCATCAGATTAAACAAGCTCCGTCTGGACGCATCCCACTTTCTAGAGGGATCGTATGGTTCATGTCGGTTTTTTCTAAATTCTACTGAATCTCGAAATTATCGTTTTGGCGAATAAGCCAATATTTATTAAACTTGTGGGTGATGATCCCACGTATCTACAGTTTTTGTAGTGATATCATGGGCTGGGTTGAACTATGGGGGGCAATACTGATTTAGGGAGGGTCGAAATGATAACTTTTTGAAGAGGGGGACAGCCGCCCCTCCTTGCCTCCTCCTGGCTACGCTCATGAGTGATATACTTTGGAAATGCTTATACCTAGTTGGAGGGCTATTGCATAAGAAACTTCTGGCAGCCATTCGTGAACAGAGTCGGTTATAAGTAACCTGGGATTGAAATGCTGCACAATATCACAACTCATATAAGGGACGGAGTGTGTTATATACTGGCATCCCAATCTCGTAGTTTGGACGACTCTGGTATACAAGTTCCAAACATAGAGAGGTCTATTTAAAGACTAGATCTTTAATGGAGTGAAAAGGCGAGATAAAAGCCATGAGAGATAGCAATTAGACACCTAATTTCTAAGCCCCCAAATTTAGCTGGAAAAGTTGCTTACAACCAGCTGATACTATCGAAAGGTGGATTCAAAAAAAATTCCTGGAAGATCTTTTATTGTGTTCATAATATTTTTATATAAAAAGCGACACTGATATAATAGATTGCTAAATTTTGGATGTTAAAAAAGTTTTTTTTACCATAAAAAAAGCATGAATCTTAATTTAAAAGTGCTTATTCATATAAATATGTAATTTAAAGCGCAATTCCATTGAAGGGTAAAGGAATATAGCCATTGACTATAAAATTGTCGTTTGTCATTCCCTAGAATCATATTTTAAGCTGGATTTTTTCCTATTAAGCGCAACGCACATTAATCTTAATTTTATAGGCGAAACCTATAATGAAATAACATTAATCCTAAAAATTTCTAAAATGTTCTCTACGTTTAAATACATCAAAACTTGCTAATTTTATATTAATTTATATCAAGAAGCAGAAATTTTCCCTTGTAAAACTACTTTTACAAAATCTAAAAATTTAAACAATAGTAAATTTTATGGTGCAAAAACTAATTGCTTAAAACTCTCTTACATTGAAATTTAATAAAAATTTATATTTTATAGTTTCGTCTTTAAATTTTAACCCCAAGTATGCCCCTGAGAAATTATATTGGTAAATTATAGTTCAAATTACACGTTTACACATAAAATAATTCATCTATAAATGGTATTTGCAAAATTTCACAGCCCTACAATTGAGAAGCATTTAATAAAAGTATATTTGATCCAATATGGGATCAAAAACCTCCTCCTAAGATTCATGAATATCATCCTTACTTGAGCTATTGTAAACTCGTCAATTTTTCGATTAAGATTATGTTATTGTTATGTTATATATGTGTTATATACGTGTGAGGTTATATATGATGTTATATATGTGTTGGATATCAGATTATTTGATTGATATAATTATAGTATTGAATATTGTAAGCCAAAAGCCGAGTTGGCAAGATAATCAGATGTGATAATTTGCATAACACGGAGATGTTGATTTTTTGTTTTGATTAATAAATGGATCCATTCTTAGTTTAGTATCATTATTCCAGTTTTATTATCATTCTTATTTAGTTTAATATTTTAGTAGATTATTAGTACAATAACAACTTGGCTATCCTGAACAAATGATCATACCATGCAACAAGCTTTTTCTAATATGCAAATTTACAACATGCGATTACAAAAAGAAAAAGACAGGCCACCATATCACGTGATTCTTCCTTCAGATACGTCTATTCGTTACATTATATACAAAATGGCGGTTCTCCTATTAATACACGCATGGAAAAGGTTACTGATCATCACAGATTATATGAACATTTATATTCCTATATTTGTTATTTTATCATTTGTTTTAACAATCTGATTTCATTAATAGGTTTTTTGAATTCCCTGTTGTCATATATGTCATATATATGAGTTTGGGGAAAGAGTCGTTGAAGACTAGCAATCAGAGGCATGGGGATAATTACCAGATGCTGGACGATAGTAAGCGGGGAACAAAGGAAATATAACAACTGGCGCAGTAACGTAAAAGACTCGAGGGATAATAACAACTGGCGCAAGACATAGAAAGGAAGAGATTTGTACAGAGACAAAGGAGTTAAAATCATCGAATATAATCATTAATTAATTTCCCTACAAACGATATACTATTTTTGTATTATGTGAACAACGCAATTTGAATTTGATTTGTATTGGAGTTTGAATAAAGGGAATAGTTCATAAATATATTTGGAGATATAATATTGGCGCCCAACGTAAGTTGAACCCCCCCTAACCACTGTTGATATTTGGAATATTCTAAGACACAAATTTGGTCAAAAGTGGGAAAGAAGTATAATAACGCGGCAATTTGGGACAAGTGTGATTATTCGGTGACCTCAAATGTGGGAAAAAAGTATAATAACTCGGCAAATTGGGACAAGTGTGATTATTCGGTGACCTCAAAAGTGGGAAAGAATTATAATAACGCGGCAATTTGGGACAAGTGTGATTATTCTGTGACCTTCAAATTGGAAAAGTTGTTACTCAGTCGAGGAAACGAGTTACGATTAGGTAATTGTATGATAAAAATTGTGAGTGTTGTAATAATAATTATTGTATATATATATTGGGGTGAAATTAAAAGAAGATTGTGTAAAATATTATTAAGCATTATCATTAGATTTCTCATCAACAATGTATATTAAGCGGGAATATGTGTTTGTATATTTAATTGTTTTTTGTGTAGGGTTTTTATTTAATGTATGCATATCTTGTATTATGGCTGGTTTTAAAAAATGTGCAACGTGTGAAGGGCGAAAGCTGGGTAATAGCAACAATTTAAAATGATACAAATGTAGGGAGTTAGGGCATGGAATGAGGTCATGTCCGAGAGTTAACCAAGAACTTATATGTTTTATTTGTCGCGGAGAAGGGCATAGGTCGAGAGAATGCCCTAGGCGCGTTGGGGCATGACTAAAGGAAGGGGGAACTATATTTTTGCATGTTGTTAATTGGTTTTTTATTTTGTATATAAAACTATATAAATTAGTACTTGTTAATATTATAAAAGTAGTAGTTCTTTATATTTCATGTATGTATTGCTTATTACGTGGGCTAGTGCAAACTTATTTTTATTTAATTGGATTAGAATTAAACTTGTATTATTTTATATGGCGCATTAGCCTTAAATGTTCGAGAAAAACAGTAAGGGCGACGTGTTTATTTAAAATGGGGTACGGCTTAATAGAAGGGACGTGGGAATGGATCGATACATGGTCGAAGGAATTTAACTGGGGGGCTTTGGTGAGGAAGGGGGATGTTGAGAAATTAAGATTATGCGTGAATTTTCGGTTAACTCTTGACCAGTGCGTAAGATGTTAAGTATTCCCGGCTCCGGTTTAAGGAAATTGTAGCACAGTTGGGTGGCTGTCGATGGTATTCGAAGATCGATTTGGGCCAGTGCTTATGTACAATTGCCTGTTTCCGGGAGGACCAGTGGTTATTTAACCATCGACACATACAAAGGGTTATTTGCTTATCTTCGGCTGCCATTTGGGCTCAGTGGGTCGGAGGCAATAAACAAGTGCAAAAAAGGGGAGCATGTGGAGATGAGGGTATTTATTGCTAAAGTCAAATGGACCCCAAGGATAGTGCGGAAAGCTGATAATTGCAAGATGTGGATAAGACATGTTTGGACAGGACTGAAGATTTTACTTAATATAGCTTAGTCTTTGTATACCATGTCGACACTATTGTATTATATATATGTTACATGTTATTCTAAATTTATTATACTATAATCATGGATAAAAAAAAAAAATAAAGTATAAAAAAAAAAAAAAAATAAAGTATAGAAAAAAAAAATAAAAAAAAAAAAACGGGGAGAGAAAGTGGAGAAATTGTATTTCTCATGTTTGTTTTGGAAATTGGTTGTATATGTGGATAAAGTGTATTATGGATAAAGTGTATTAAGTTTTGTATTGTATTGTATATCTGTGAAATTGTATTGCGTTTGCGAAATTAAGTGTGTATGTGCTTTGGAATATAAAATGGTATTGTATATCTCTGATTTTGGTGTATTTATCTATAGAATGTTTTTAACCGTTATATGTTGTAATTATATATATTTTATATTTTTATTATGTTTTAAATAATTGTATTCCACTTATGTTTAAACCCCCTTCCTCAAAAAAAAAAAATTAAATCAAATATAGAAGGGGAGGTGAGGTATTGTTGCGATGTTATATATGTACGCTTATATTTGGGACGTGTTGTAAGTCCCCAGTTTTGTATGTACGTGTGGAGGTACTATTTCGATTTTATATTGGCATTCTCGTAATTAGTTACAAAAAGGGGTTAGTATCATTGTATCACCAGTTGTATATATGGATGGATGCTAGCATTTCCGTTTTATATAACTTGTCTCATATTTTTATTCACATAATTTTTATTGTATATTTGTATTCACATAATTTTTATTGTATATTCTTACTCTGTTTATATATTTATATCACATCGTTCGTGTGGATGTAGCTGTGTTGTCGATGTAAACCGTTAAAGATTTATAACGGTGGATGTGAGATAGCGTTGCTAGGTCGCGATTTGTTTCACATAATATGTATTTATATTCTTATATTGTACTTTATTGTCTCATATTTTTAGTGGATGTGTATATACCCTTATTGTTTATATATGTCTATCTCATCGTTCGTGTAACGGTAGTGAGTTATTGAGGGAAGTCGTCTAAAGGTGTATGAAGTCAAATGTAAAATATCGCAGTTGTCGCGCTATTTTTATTACGGAAATTGTGAGTATCGCTATTTTTATAACGGAAAGTATGAGTGTAAAATTATAATGATGTGATAATATTGTATCTTTTTATATCGCGCACCATTATTCAAATAGATGTATTTATGAGGGTGCCGTGAAAGGGAGGCATCAGGGTGAAGGGTAGGCGCGTATGTTATATGTATCGATACGTTGATGTGATGAGATTGTGAGGGAACACTAAAAAATAACGGTAGGAGAGGTGTCAGCGAATAGAAGGGGCGATAAATGTCAGCAAGAAAAGAAAAAGGAATAAAAAAGGGAGGTGTCATACATGTCATATATATGAGTTTGGGGAAAGAGTCGTTGAAGACTAGCAATCAGAGGCATGGGGGTAATTACCAGATGCTGGACGATAGTAAGCGGTGAACAAAGGAAATATAACAACTGGCGCAGTAACGTAAAAGACTCGAGGGATAATAAAAACTGGCGCAAGACATAGAAAGGAAGAGATTCGTATCAGAGACAAAGGAGTTAATATCATCGAATATAATCATTAATTAATTTCCCTACAAACGATATACTATTTTTGTATTATGTGAACAACGCAATTTGAATTTGATTTGTATTGGAGTTTGAATAAAGGGAATAGTTCATAAATATATTTGGAGATATAATACCTGTATGATTCTAATGCCGTAACGGTATGAGATCTTATTTAATGCCTTTTTAATAAAATAAAACATAAGTATAGCGAATTAGGATCTGACATTTGGGCTAAATTATAGTAATGTAATAAAATGAATTTCATAAGTCTTATATTGAGACATTATCTTCAACTAAACACTTTTTAAATGAAGTTAGGTTACGACATATATCCTATGTACTCCTAAACTAATTTCAATCAAAAATGGTGGAGGAAGGTAAAAATAAATCATAATTATTATATTATCGGTCGAAGGACATCTATAAAATAAATAAAAGATCAGAAATTAAAATGATCGTCCCGTCTTAAAAACGACTCCAATTATTTTTCGCTCTAAAACGGATGTATAAAATTAAATAGAGGACTTTAATTCCGGATTATGATCTATTTGAATTAGATAACTCTCTCAAGCTATGGCGTTCACTAATTTTAAAACGCTAAACAAACTATCGTTTAAATTTAAGCTTTTGCACGAATAACATTAATTATAAAACTATCCACCTAAATAGTTTTAGCTTATCTCAAAGCAAATTAAATCTAGACAGTATAATAATGATGTATCTGATTTGGTTTATTTAAAAAAATTATATCTAACTTTGACCTACAATTGCTACCAATCCTTGGGTAAAATCTGTGTCTGCAGATTGAGATTTAAAAAAACTCTACAAATTTTATGCATATTTTCCAAAAATATATTTTTTTACCTGTTAGAAATCATCATTCTCCTTACATTTATCCTGCCAATGAAACGCATATTGAAATTCAAAATTGAGATTAGCAATTATTTACTAAGAAGCTTCCGCTTAAAACTCTGATTATTATACATGGGCTAGCTAGGGGGTAGCATGGAGGGGCGGCTGCCCTCTAAATCCAAAAATTCGTCCGAATTTAATATAATTAAAGGCTTCAATTAAATTATCATTTCTCCCATCCTTAAAGCATTATTGCTTGTCTCTAATTCCAAGCACATATTAATACATGATGTGACATACCACTATAATTGCCTTTAACATGTCACTCAATCAATTTAATGCTCATCATGACATAATTACGGGTTTCTATTAAATGTGAATATAGGTCAAATGTAGAGAAAAAATAAAAAATCTCGCGCTTTACAAAAGTCAACCACTTTATAATGTTAAGGCTCGTTGGTCTAGCGGTATGATTCTCGCTTTGGGTGCGAGAGGTCCCGGGTTCAATCCCCGGACGGGCCCATTTTTATTCATTTTAAAGGTAATAACGAATAAAATATTTATAAAGGCAAGAGTAAAATTGTGCTTTTTAGTGATTAATTAAAATATCATTTTAAGAGTGAAATATGTCACCTACCAAAAAGGTACGACTTTTTTAGGTATTAATTTTATATGTTAAATATAAATAACATCAAAATAAGTATTAATTAAATTTGAGGAAGTGTCCGGGCCTGATTAGATTTTATATGATAGCCATCGGCAAACAACTGTCAACCTCATTATAAAAAATAAGTAAATTTGTTTAAAACCATATTAATTTTACTGGTCCCTAATTAATTTTTGGCTACGTTTTAATTTACTGATTAAAGGATAATTTAGAAAATTAAAGCTATATCACGTCTAATAATTGCTACTAATTTGTCTTAATATAAATAAAATCTTTAAAAACGCGGGATCTAAAGAGCGCATATACGCAACTTCGTAGCGAATCCAAGCTAACGAACTTTAAATATATCTAAATTAACAGAATTGTATATATTTATCTGAACTTCGAAAAACTATTTTATTAATTCACAAGTTTAGTTATTTTAAACAGAAAAAAATGAATTTAGTCTAAAAATACAGAGAATAATTTTTTGTTAATGTTATTCTAAACTTCATTATATATTTCATCAGTGAAAACTATTTTTTAAAATATAAGAGATCTGTTAAGCAGCGCGCACTAATTTTTAAGTGATGGTAGCTCGCGCGGTACATCTTATTTAATTTATCATTAATCGCTATATAATTTATGTTATTAAATATATTATATAATATTTATAATCTTTAATGTTAAACAAAAATATCGCATTTGGATAAATATTTCCATATATTGGCCATTAGGCAAACATAAGTATATGTATAATATATTTTTAACATAATAAAAATTGCATTTGGTATTAAAAGTGACTTTTGAGTATTAAATAAAAACGACAAACAAAATCCGCGCAATCATATAACAAATTACGCAAGAGACTTGCTTTAATTGTCAGACAAACCCAATAAGGCTAGTCTTTGATTTTAATAAGGCTAGACTACTTCAAAAATTGACTAAATAAACATCATAATATGCTCAAAAAACCATCACAAAACCCCACATGCATGACAATAGGATCGTGTGAAAAATTTTTGTGCGTTTAACAGGCGCTAGCTTTGGTGTTCTAACAATCGAATTCTATGATGGCGTAATCCCCGGTTAACATCCAATTTTGAGGGAAGGATTTGCTAATTTCATCGATTTCAGGCGGCAAACCAACCACCGTTTCGCATTTAACTGTCCTGAGGCTGAGTAAAGGCGCGGGTTTAAACCTTCGCAGCGCCTCGCGAAACGAGGTAGTGTGCGGCCATGCGCGATCGCCCGTTAATTTGCGAAAATTGAGGTCACCCTTAAATATGAGTATGTCTGCTTTACTAAGGCTTTGATATAAATCTGGTGCTACCTCTTCCATTCTATCGTAGTCTAGGGACAGGGTCCAAAACATGTGAGTTTGATAAACAAGTGGCGGTACCTCCCATTTCGCACCGTCGAATCGGGGATGATAGCCTTCAAAGATGCGGCGCAAAGCTTTTACGAAATGGGAACAATACTTGTTATCGAGCTTTTCCACATCATCCAAAAGCTGAAATATGTCACGTTCGGTGGTGTCAGATACGAACCAGGGCATAATTTTACCGTGCAGTATGACCCGATCAACTATGTTGGCGCGAAGAAAGAAGTTAGCCAAAACGAAATCTGTGAATAACTCAAAGCCGGCGTTGTCCAAAATTAAGTCTAGCCTCCTAATCTTATCCTCTGGCCTGGGACAATCTTCCTTACCCTTGAAAGGGTTGGTTAGAGATTTATTTGGAGCATTTTTACTGCTTTGGCAAGTATCGGTGCTTTTTTTATCATTCACTTCTTGCAAATAATTCCATACTGCTTGTAAGTCATTTCTTAGGATGAACTCATCGTATGCCTCAAGAGTTTCCAATGGATCTCGCACCTTTTCACTAACATTCATGTTTGTGAGGGATAAATCACATTTATTACCCCACAAGGCCATCTAATAAAGGAAAAAATTGGTTGTCACTATGTAAAAATATTACCTTCAATACATTGTGAAAGATTTCCTCAACACTTTCTTCATTATTTAATCCTTCATTATCAAATTTATATATATATTCACAGAGTGTTTTGATAGCATCAATTGAAGTTTTATATGAATCTACCTTAATATCAGAGAAAGGATCAAAATCTTTCATATATTTACTAAATTAAAATCTGTAAAGTTAGTGAGAATTATAATGCATACCTTTTAAAAAATGCTTCATTTGCCTTTCTATATAAAAATGTTTCACTAAATAGCCATGTAGATTCAAACCACTTAACAGGATGATTTAAACTAGCAGAAATTTTCTTAAGTTCTTCATTCCAAATGTTTTTATCATAATAATCATCTTTGATGGGTTCAAATGGTTTATTTGTTTGAAGCTGATAATGCAATTTTGATAAGGTTGCAATTACATTATTGACATCTTCTTTAGCAACCTTTGTAGAAAATTAGTTACTATAATGTATACCAAGATTACGACAGTGATAAAAATTATATTCTCATACCTCTCCATGTATTTCTGCTATTGGCTCCCAGCCTCTATGAGCAGCATCAATAATTTTGCCCAAGATTACTGGTAGGCGATCTTTGACAGTAACATATGCAAATGAACTTTATAAAATATTTTAGAAATATAGAAAACATATATATTATAGATCAATAAATTCATTTTATTTTATAACAAATAGTATACATTGTTTTTACAAATTTTGATAAAATATTATTCATATTGATATAAAATAGAATGAAGCATTTATTAACGTTACTTTTTATCTAGAGGTGAAAGTGGGGGCGCCTCCAAGGGTGATGACATAATCAATTTTGGAAAAAGTTAAATTTAATTACAATTCTTAGTCATTTTATCAAAATTAATGGCATAACTAAATATAATGAGTACAAATACAAAGACCTAAGGTTTTGACTAATATAATAATATGATTATTCAACTACATAAATCTAAATTACATATTGGTTATTAATAAGTTCTATTTAAATCCCGATTATTTATAAGCCGTAATATAAGAGATAAATTAATTTTAGGAGTTTTAAGTATTCACCAAACTTCTATAAGGTATTAAAGCAAAAGGCATATATTGGTACGACACTAGTTAATCTATAAACAAAAAATCCTGGTTTAAAAATAGAAATTTATAGCTCAATCTGTATTCTATTCTTAAAATTGATCATGATAAAATCTTTATATTTGTGCAGGATGGGATTCAAGATATGAGGAATAGGAATAAATATTTGGGCGAATTGAAAGAAAAGATAGGGGGATATATCGGGCCGCAAAAGGATCAACAATAGTTATTCATTATAAAATAAGCTGATTCAAGATATGAGGAATAGGAATAAATATTTGGGCGAATTGAAAGAAAAGATAGGGGGATATATCGGGCCGCAAAAGGATCAACAATAGTTATTCATTATAAAATAAGCTAAAATTCATTTTAACCATTAAAGCGTTTAATCTTCAAACCATATAAATTAGGTAGAAAACATTTTAATGAGTCAAATTGTTGTGTGGTATCCCACGGGCAATTACCCCACACATTACCAAATGGTTTGTATATCCGCAAGGACTTCATCATCCCTTTAGCCCGCATTAATTATTTTATTTGTTTGAAATGTTTATGATATTTTAGCAGATCTAGACTTTAATTAATGTCTTAGGCTCAGAGGCGCACCATCTGCGCGTTATTTTGTGAGGCTTGTAAAGATAAATTTAAAATTAAATTTCACATTCATCGTATTTATAATATTGGCGTTAATTTGGCAGAAGAAATAAGCATTACAACAATCATCCACGCCACTTTAAATTGAGATAACATTCATATTATACCTTATCATGAATTAATAAATCCATTTATATTCTTTTAAATTCGTTGTATCGGAACTCCAAAAAATACACAATTTATTATTCCCTCCATCCTTTTCCGGACTTATTATATAGATAACTTTAAAAAGTTAATTTTTTTTAGTAATGTTATATTCTTTTTAGTTCTATATTCAAGTTTGATCGTGTCAGGGGCAGCTCTGTTAAGTCCAGACTCGGGGGAAGCTGGGGGAACACTGTTATATTTGGGCTTGGGGCTGTTTCATTATCGATCGGATCCATATATGGATGTTAATGCTCTTTCCAGGTGTATAGAAACATGCTCAGATAAAATTGACGAAATGGCAACTCAATTAATAGTGTGACTGGATGGGATTGAAAAGCAATGAGTTTCAAAAAACCTGGATATCTTGCTTGAAGCATGGAAATTGAAAAAAAAGTTAAAAAAACGTTTAATAAATATTAACTTTTTATAGATCTTACCTCATTTTAACCGAATCAAATTTTTATTATAATGCCCAAAACCATAGAATGAGCGAAGATATCCATATTATATAATCAGAGCGAGAGAAGTTCGATACGCGAAAGTAAAGATATTATAAATATCCCTAGTTTTTACAAGAGATGCACCGATACCAAGTATCGGCATGGTATAGGCGCCGATACCTTGCCAAAAGAATCGGCCCGATACTTTGCTAGTATCGGCAATTACCAAGCCGATACCTTCTTCAATATGAAACTCAAAAAATAATATTTATAGTATCTCCTACCAACCACCAACAACAGTACCATCAGAATCATTATTCAGTATGATGGGTGAGATAGATTCTAATAGGAGAAGAAGGCTTCTTTCGGAGAAAATAGAACAACTAACAATTGTTAAGTTGAACATAAGAGAACTAAATTTTCAATATTAGTTTAATATAAGCTAATTACACGTATATTTACTTTTTTATAAAATAAATTTATGTATTAATAAAATATAAAGTGTACCATAATAAAATTTAAATTTCTTTTTTGATCTATTAATCACAATACTTT
Organism: Gordius sp. MW1; assembly: GCA_964036665.1. Lineage (NCBI taxonomy): Eukaryota > Metazoa > Nematomorpha > Gordioida > Gordea > Gordiidae > Gordius > Gordius sp. MW1. The sequence goes on from OZ038528.1 coordinate 2,557,114, forward strand.
TGAATTAATTAATAACAAAATTTATTATTATAAATTAATATTATATTATAAATTATAATTACAATTGTTTTATCGTCAAAATTCTGATCTACCAAAATTTGGATGTGACTTAATTTATAATATTTAATTTGCATATATTTTTTAGTATAAAATTTTTTTTTATTATAAGTATCGGCTTGGTATCGGTATCGGAAAAAAAATCTTAAGTATCGGCTGGTATCGGTATCGGCATAAAATAGTGGTATCGGTGCATCTCTAGTTTTTACATCTATGGGAAAATATCAACTGTGTGTTTAAGTACAATGATCTTACTAATTTACGCTTGACTTGCCAGCGCATCTGCCATTAACACGCGTATAACAAAGCGAGGGGGAGAGAGGGGGAAGACGCGCATAGGATGCGCAGCCACAACAGAAATGAAGATAAAAGATTACAGCTGCAGAGTGATGAGTGGTTGGTGTTTGAACAGAAAGAAGAAATACAAATATCTTGGCTCTACGGTGGATAGGGGGGGGGGCGAGGTGGGAAGCGAGATTAAGGCAATAATTAACGCATGATGATTAAAATTTTGAAATTAAGTGGTACACTATGTGACACACCCTCAAACCCCGGTTAGGAGAATGGAACAGAGACATGAACAATCAAGGCAAATTTAGCTACAATAAAGATATGTCGTTCTGGTAAAAAGATAGTTTGTTGTTTAAAAAGATGGTAGACGGAAGAAAAGTCACGTGGCAAATGGTATTAAAAAGGTGCAAGTTACTAGCAAGCGGAAAGAGGAAGACTAAAGCTGACATCGAAACATAAATAGAACATAAATAGCATGGACATGAAAAGGAATAAAATAAAGCGTAGCTGGTTTAAATGCAGATGTACGTGGAGCATGAAGAAGCTGACCATTAAGGCTGACAAACAGTGAGGAAAAATTATCATTTAAACAAGAAGTATTATAAATTTTTAATAAAACTGGATTCAAAATCATAACTTTGCATCTTAATGCATCAAGTGATCTACCTTAACAAAATATTTTAATATATTGTGGTCATTTGGATGCTTTGCACAAAAACGTAAATAAAAGGTTTAGAACATTTCTACCATAAAAGCACGCGATATAGTAATAAGCATTTTGAAAATCACCGATGCAGTTATCTAAATCGAGGAAGATTCGATAAAACCAAATTAAATGGGTAGATAAAATTAGCTTATCCCCTCCTCCCTTGACGTACGTATATGTGCGTTTGTCAAACTCCGTTTTTCGCCTAATTTTTTCCAAATCTAGCACAAAAGAATTTTAAAGCAGTTAGAGTTTATTAATCAATAATAGAAATGATAATATTGCTATTTTAATGGGAGGCGATTTAATGCTAAAACTTACTAATATCGAGGTTGACGACTTAAAATTTGCGTCACTATTCATCAGCCTCGTCCACCTTTTAAATAGAATACAAATTCCTCAACTCTTGGAAAAAAATTGCCAAGTATATTTTATAATACAAACAAATAATTTTACATGTTGCTATAAAAAGTAATATGTTTTTAATATTTGTTAACGGGGGGGGGGGGGGGAGAGCATTTTTGGCGATGCCTGAAAAAGTTGCGGAACCATCGCTTACAATTCTTCTTCTTCTTCTTCGTCGTTTTAAGGCCGTTTTCCAAAATCTCTTGGGTTGGCCTGTTTTCCCCTAATCCATTTCCTCCATTTTATCCGATCCTGAGAATCGTGTTTTGTCAGGCCCATTTTTTCCATGTCGTTAGCGAGAACAGACGCCCATGTTGTTTTCGGCCTCCCGCGCGGTTTCTCTCCAGATACCTCCAAGGAAGTATATCTCTTCACCCAGTCGTGTCCAAACCATCTTAGCCTGTTTTACCGGATGACCTCGTTGATTGGCTCGATCTCGATTCTTTCTTTGAGTTTATTGCTTGTTATTCTTTCCCGTAGCGACACGTTTGACATCCATCTTATCATACGCATTTCTGTGCTTTCCAATTTGACTTTATGTATCGACATTAATGGCCACGTTTCACTTCCATATACAAGACAACTTCTAATACGTGCCGCATAGACTTTACCCTTTAAAGTGAGTGAAACACCTTTTCCGGTCAAAAGAGGGGCCATCTCTAAACTTCTTCCAGGCTTGTCGTATCCTCGCTGTAACTGCCGAGTCAACATTCCCATCTACACTTAAAGAGTCCCCGAGTAAATGAGTTAACTTTTCCTAGAGTCTCCCCATTACCGATGTTAAAGTCGGTTATGGCATTATCCGGTAGAGGTCCTGTTACGCAAGGCTTGCAGCTAAACGTACGACTTGCCAATAAGAGACTTCCTTTCACACCGCTACATTTTTTGTGGACCCATCCTAGGCATTTTGTGCATTGTATAGAGTTGCTAGTCACTCCTTTGTAACATACGCTACAGGGCCAGGCGCAAGTTGCCTCGGCGCTCTTCATACTTTTCCCGCCAAACATCACTTTTGTTTTTCCCATGTTAACTTTTAAGCCCTTTTCCTCCATTCCGTTTTTCCATTTTAGTATCTTTGTAGAACAACATAAAAAATTTAGCAAAATTCGATTTACATTTAAATTAAATCTTGTTAACATTGGTTTTCTAAATCAAATAAGGCAAAAGAAAAATCCTTGTGACTTCAGTGTGGATGTTTTTTATGCAAGTGTTAGATGGTTTATAAAAAAAAGATAAAAACCCCTAACCTAAATAATCAAGGCTTGAATTCGAAAAAACTATGATCTAAAATTAGCAACTCTAGACTATAATTTTTTTACTATATTGGTACCCTTAAAAAACAATATCAATAACTTATAGAGAACCATCTTTAATGCAGCCAAAGCCCAGTTTAGCCCTTGATGTACATAATGACATTTAAACAGTGCAAACCGCAACTAGACTAATTAAATAAATTCTTTTATTTCTAGACTTGACTACAATAAACGTATAATAATGTCAACAAAAATATTTACACCAAGATTTATCGTGTAAAGTCAATTAGAAACAAATACTAATCATTCACGTGTGGGATGTGAGGTTCTATGTCAGAAAATATCTAGGGCAAATACATCCACGCTGTGTTCCTGTTATAAAATTAAAAAAAAACACAAATTTATAAATTGAAAAAGTTGATACCAACACTAGACCACATTTCCTAAATATGCACAATTGCTATCAATTCAAAATATATATATTATAAATTTTGTAAATTCATTATAAAAAAAGATACCAAACAATCTAATGATTAAAATTTAACATTTAGACATCTTACAAAAGTCAAAAATCTGAAAGTTATTTTAACGCTTTTAGCGCCTTATATTTCTTACGAAATAAAATTAACGGTATTGCTTTCTCCATAAGATATTTTGATAATAATCTACACCTTAAAAATATTTTCCCCTTGTATACTTTTATCTGACTCGTTTACATCAAGAATTAACAAAGTGCACATTTTACCACTTGGAGCATCAATGCAGTTCCGTTACATTAGTTATTATAACCATCACATTGATGAAAGTATAACCTATTATAAAAAGACTCATCCCCAAAACATAGTGATAAACCTTTAAAAAAATGGCTGAGAGAGCGAAGATATACCTTAAATTTTTGAATAGAAACAAAGATAGGTTCCAATGGATCCGGTTCTGGTGTTACGAAAGGTAAGGGAAAGCCTGGGTAAGCTAAATTGTGTATTATTTGCTGCTTTTCCAGCAAATATTTCTGTTCTCGCCACACAGAATAACGCTCAGCGATGTAATTTTTTCTACTATCTAGGCATAAAAATTTGTAAATAAGTTTAAAATATGAAGTTGTATAAACTTGAATCGTCGAGCTTGATGTGAGGTAGATTTATGGATGAAAAAGCTTTAATAACGTCTTCTTTTAATATGTTTTCCGCATATTTCAATGCAATTTCGTACAACTGAATCCTTTCTGAATCGTATATGTATTTCCTAAATTAGTGATTAATAAACTTAGATTATATTTTAAATTCTGATCCAAGGCATTAAACGCTCAAAATGATGAAAAAAGACAATTTAACACGATAGCACAATTGAAAATGCGATGCTAAATAGACACGGTCCACAAGGGCATGAGGATAACCAAGAATTCAAGGTGGGTAAAAAGTTATTTAAGGGGGAGCAAACTGACGCTTAACTAATTTCATGAAAAATAACAGTTTTAAAATACAGTGGGAGAAGGGAGGGGGGGGGGGTTAGTGCACGGGGAACCCCCCAACCTTAGTTCTGGTTCAAAACTTTAAAATGTCATCGGGTCTGGTCGGGTTAGGGTTGAAAATTTTAAAATGCTTTCGAGTCGGGTCGGGTTCGGGTTGAAAAAATGTGACTATGTAGGTCTCTACGGGGTTAGAATTATGATGTTAAGCCCTAGCAAAGCTAGATTTCAAAACGTCTATCATACAAAATTAATACGTTACAAAGAAAGAGGGCCAGCGATAGCGTGTTATAAATAGATGCTGTCAGCGTTTTTCTAGTTAATCAAAAAGTTTCATTCAATAAATGCTTTAAAAAATGTGTTATAAATTAAATCCATTTTTTTCGTTAAGCGCTTTTAACTAATACTAAATTAGACATCGCAATAATTTAATACTTAGTACTCCATTAAAACACGCATGCCTGAAACTTACAACGGTTATTAGCAACTTCATGGTAAATATGTTTGCAGAATAAAGGGCGTAATTGTTAAGACATAAAAAATTAGAGCTATAACTCAAGCATAACAATACCACAGAGACTGGTAAACAGCTGATTGTAGCCTTAAATATTAAAAAGTAAGGTAATTTCCAATAGAGTTATATAAGCAATTATAGTGCTACGCAGCAAAATGTTTACATGAAAAATTATAAAAATAATGAAAACAAATCTCATTCCACATGTATTAATTATACAAGAATAAATCGCGTTTAGGAAGTATTTATAGATGACGTTAGTGTAATACCTTAAATTATTTTTACATAATTTAACAAATTAAAGTATTGTTTTGATTTTATCGATTCTTTGCTTTGTTAAAAAGTCTATCATTATAAGGTAGTGTGAAAACAAATACCAAAATTCCTGATTAGTAGCCATCAGAATATTTATACATTTACATATGTACTAAGTCTTAATAGCGCCCTTAGCCCTTACTTTCTAATTATTTTAAATTGTTTAGCAGTTTATGATTCCTTGATTTATGACTTTAAAAATAAACTTCTTTTAAACGTTTAAGACCCCACCTTATCATTAAATGGCTCAGGCCTTACTTATCGAGATCGGGCGTTTTTCTGAGCTGGCTTGCCACCCCAAACAAGGCTTGGCCATCTCGAAGCGAGGCTAAAACTTCCAACAAAAGCCTGCTAGATCTGCACACGTGAGCCGGAAAGGAACCTGGCCGGTCTACTTCTTCTACGGGTATGCGCCACACGTTATTGAAAAGGTTAGCCGTTTTGCGCTCACCAAAATAGCCGGGCCTATCTAGGCCCGATGGGTTCGGCGTGCAATCCATTAATAAAGAGCGGGCGTATTCCATGAACTCCTCCTATTTAATAAATGTGTGTGTGGGCAGAAATAAAATTGCGATAGAGGTCGAAAGTTTTATATATAATATTTGTTACAAGTTTATTTGTTAAAAATCCGAAGGCAATAAGATAATATAAATACTTGGAATTTAAAAAACGAAATACTTGTTCCAAGACTTAGTTAGTTAACCTGACAGGGGGATTAAATAAGATCTAGTCATGTGTTGTAATAAAACATAGTCTCGATATATAACTAGCCCCGGGGTCCCCTATTACAATGTTTTTACGCATACACCCAAACTAAAAAATTAACAAAAATCGTATCACTGATTTAATGCTGATTGGGGATAACGTTGTTTATCGCATTACACCTTAAAATTTTTACATTAAATATAACTTTGAAACAAATTTTCCAAAAGTTTTTAACAGCCAAGAGCTAATATACATAAAGCAATATCGTCGAGCGTCAAATTAAGGACATTTAAGGCTCACTTAACTTTCCGCATAAATGTTTTAATTGAATTAAAATAAGCTTTTAAACTAAAAATTCATACTTTTTGCGATGCACCTCGGTTGTAATAATAGTGGATGAGGCGATATAAGGAACGGTAGTGTTGGTGAAACCTATTGACGCACAGGGTTAAACCCTTTAAACAAGTTACGGTTATATCATTCAACATTCGACCTTCAGATTCTGGTTCGGCCTCTTCTCTTAAATCTTTAATGAACATTAAAAAAAGGTTTAAAAGGACAGGATTTGACAGACACAATTTGGTTATATCACACTAGCTAGATGAACCCGGCAAACGTTGTTTTGCCATTTACCCGGGTGTATTAAATTATTTTGGAATTTTAGGGCATATATGATGATAAAGCGGTTATTGAAGTAAAAATAAAGTTTGATGTCTATATGTTCTACTTCTATTGTTCTATTTCCGTATACAGTGCAACGCGTACGAATACTCGAAAACTACTGGAACGATTTGGCTCGAACAAATCTTAAAACATGCTCCGGAGTGTCAGGAATAAACTGTGAAATTTTGAGCCAAATCAGTCTAATAGTTTTCCAAAATAGGTGGCGGCACACATGTTTCATTTTTATATATAAGATAAGTATGTATAAATTGCCAAACCTGCTATGTCGGGTTGGTCCGACAATTGAACCTTGGTATAAAAATAAATGCTATATGCAGGCATTATAATTCAATGTTACTTCAGCAGAATTTGCGAGATTTTCATTTTTAACACAGATTTGATTCGAACGAGACCTAAGAGTTAAAAAACTATATTTATTTAATACACAAAATAAAGAAGGTACAATGAAAAGATTAAAGTACAACTTAGGGTGCGTCTTAATACGCGATTTTGAATCTAGATTATAAAAGCGAATGCATGTTAAAACATAGCCGCGTCTTAATACGAGCGTCACGTCATTTTTGTTCTGTTTTCGCGTTTTTGCTCTTAAAACACATATTTATCCTTTAATTACGCTTATTAATGCATATTCATATGGTAACTATACTAAAATTGTTGATTCCACGACATGTATATCGCATATTTAGACAAACAAAAATATGGCGCTTGAAGTTGAGTCGTATATTACGACGGACCCTTATTTTGCTAAATTTGTCAGCCAGATTTAAAAGCAAATGCGTGTTAGAAGCCATTGATGATTTCAAATCTAGCAAAAGTTATTAATTTAAAACTCCAAAGTAGGAAAAACATTTGACCTGTTTGTATTATAAGCATTGGAACTAGATGGGGGTGATAATGATTTAGGGAGGAGCAAAATGATAATTTTTTGAAATTAGCCATAATTTTATATAAATTTAGGTAATTTTTGGATTTAAAAGGGGGGGGGGGCAGCCGCCCCTCCCTGCCTGCCCCTGGCTACGCCCATGCTTATCGTTATTTTGTTTATAAGTATAAACCACGCAAAAATGGGATATAAATAAAACAAAGTTCAAGTCGGTCGAGTCAATAATATTAAACTACATTCAGCCGGTCAAAGAGTCAAATGCGTCATTTGAAAACATTTTATAAGTTAAAATGGTTTCATTCGTAACTAACAAATCGAAAAAAGTTTTAAGATTCGGTCAAAATGATCTAAAATTTTAACTTGATTTTCGTGTCTGATCGGGCAAAACCTTACATTGGTAGGCGTCCAGCGCTATGAACAAAACAAAATCGGCAAGAGCTAGTGTTTTTAAAGTCATTCCAATCTCATAAAATATTTTGTCAAAATTGAAGTGTTAAAAAACGGCTGGGTTTTGTTTGGTCGCACTTTGGTTTTAATAACCAAACATAAACAAACTAAGGATTTATCGGTCTGTTTTTCATAGTCGCACCGTCAACCTTTGTTGTTTCTAGGTTATGTCGACTAAAAACAAAGGTCGACCAAATAAAACCCAGCCGTTTTTCCAACATTACAAAATTTCTATACAAGCAAGACGGGCTAACATCATAAACGAGAATGAGCTCAAAAATAACCTATTAATTACCCAGAGCTATTATCGTTTATGGGTTGTTTGGGGGTCGCGTAACTCAAAGCACACCTGGCGTCTTTGCCTTGATAGGGACCAGGCAGCACGGTCGCTACGAAAGGAGACGACCAAAAATAGTCCAAAAACTCGGTGATAACCTTCAGAGATTTTTCATTCGAGCTCGAAACGCACGGGCCGTGTAAGTATTTAATGACTGAAGCGTGGGCTCTGTAAAATACCTAACGAAAGAGAGCCATTCATTAGGGTTGATGTAAAAACAGTACTGACATTTTGGCCTCAAAAAACAAAGTTATTTTAGGGTGCCAAGCAAATTGTTGGCAAAAATTTTAAAGTCTAAACCAAATAACTCAATACTAACGAATAAATGTAAATATAATTAAAACGAACTTTCTAATTTTTATGTTAAGAAGAAATTAAACGAGATAAACTAATGCCTTAACGAGGTAAATTAATGCTCCTTTGGCAACATCCCATAAAAAATTAGTTTTATCATGCTGCAAAGAATAAATATTTTTTTAAACGCTCCTAAACTCTGAAGCAATCGTAAAACAACAAATAACACAATGGTAACGTTCTTTACGAATAATAAATTTATTATTTTTTCAAATATTTTTGGAGGACAAATATATGGTAGAAAATGTAAGCTCCCTTTAAGGTTTCAATGCTAAATAGTTGATTAAAATAATTCATAGTCTCAAGAAACCCCCTTAAATGTATTTTAATCAATATGAACTTTTTAACTTTTATGTGCTATGATAATAGAGTATTTATGCTGATGCCTCATAGAAAAATTGTCCTGTTATGAGACTCGAAAAAATATTAAATCATCACGCAATGCATGAATTAAAGCAATAGTAAAACGCCAAACGAGGAAATGTGGTAACATTAAAAAAATAAATCATAGTTATCCACGGGAAACCGCAAGTTTTTAAAAACATTTCTCTAAGACAGTCTATTATTAAATTTCATCACATAAAATTGTAAGCTACCTCCAAGGCTTCAATGCTAAAATGATGGGGCGAGTGAAAGTTGATTCTTTTGCTGTAATGAGCATTTTGGGCGTTTAAGCATTCCGACGCCTTCTTGTAATAGTCCAAGTATTTTTCGGGGCCTTGGGCATACAGTTTTTCCGCAATTTTACCCAGCATATAGCAGTAAAGCCAGTACTCTTGGTTACTTTCTCCGATATTTATTAAAATAAAATAACATATGAAACGAACTTTAAAATAGTGGCCATATTGAAATTAAATAAGTGGGATGAGTCGGAAAGATATTTAAATCGTGAAAAATATTAGCAGTGTGTGGGCAATAATACAATTAGTTGCATAAAAATTTGGAATATGAAATTTACCAGTAGTTTGTGAGGCTGTTACATAGCAATTTTGAGCGATTTTAAGCATTCGTGTTTTAAAATTCATCAAATCCTCCCTATCTTCCGAGTTTAGCTTGAATAACTCCGACTATATAAACGTGTAAAAACAAAGGTAAAACTTTGAGTGAAATCAAAATATATAGTACATTAAATGAATTTCATACTATTATTGTAGTAATTAAACGCATAATAGAAAGTTTTCATATTTCGTAAATCTTTTGTGAAAATTTGAAATTTTCAGAGCAAAAACAATTAATATTAAATGTATGCAGCCGGTTCATGCAAAGAGACCCATAGCCTTATTATCATCATTCCATGGGTTAGTCATAGCCATCTGAATCCATGTGAGAATTGCACATAACCCTAAATATGTTGGATAAATCAAATAGCCCCCCTAACCTTATATCCCTTATAAAGAGATAGAAAGAGGTACAAACATAGGCGTAGCCAGGGGGTGGTAGGCAGGGGCGGCTGCCCCCCCCCCTCTAAATTTAAAGAATCTTAAAGATTTTAACAAATTATGGCTAAAATTACAAAACATTAAATTTTTGCCCCTCCCAAAATCTTATTGCCTCCCTCTAATTCTAATTCTGGCTACGCCTACGGGTATCTATGTCCAAAGGGTACTTAATCACATAAACACATGGGCGTAGCCAAGGGGGACAGGGAGGGGTGGCTGCTCCCTCTAAATCCCAAAATAAGTTGAAATTTATTAAAATTATGGTTGATATTTCAAAAAATGATAATTTTGCCCCTCCCTAAATCATTATTGCCCCCCTCAAATTCCAATTCTGGTTACGCCCTGCCTATCCAAGTTGCCGTATGTAAGCTAAAGATTCCAACAAAAATTGTTAAATCCAATACAATTTAAATCCATGACTCTATACCAGCTCATTAGTTTAATATATTTTAGCATGTATTATACACAATTATTTGGAAATAAACCTCTATAATAAAAAAAACCTAACACAAATGATAGTGGCTAATATAATTGAGCGAAAAACTTAACTTGTTTTTGTGTTATAATTTTTCAAAATATTGTATTACGTTTTTGAGTTTTCTAGAAGCCGTAGAATGGAGCATGTAAGCTAGGGCCCCATTTTCGACCCACAGAGAAGTGGAGGATGGTTTAAAGGAGAGAGCTTTGCGAAAACAGGCCAGCATAGCTTCGTAATTTATGCCAGAGGGAAAACCATCGAAATCCACTTCGATCTATATGAAAATTAATTAGAATGTTGCCTTAAAATCATTAATTTTCATTACTCCTTACTTAAAATTCGTTCGAATTATCGTTATATAAATTATTAAATGTATTAAGTAGTTAATTTCTTAATACTAGAATATCAAAACGTTCATTCGTGAATCTAAATCAAGTAAAAAATCGATTGAAAAGTTTACATTTCAATTAGAAAAGCTCATTTTAATAATGTGTAACGTAAAAACTTCATGTAATATCTAAAAATTCAACAAAAACGCAATTTTTGACGCTTAAATTTTACGATAATCCTAGTGATTCCATAAATCCTTTATAACAAGCTTGTTCAAAACTTCCAATGTTAATTATGCTAAAAATTAAAAATTACCAAAAAAAGAGTTAAAAACGATATAAAATTTTAAATTTACGCTTCTCAATTGCTGTTCAAAGTCGCTGCTTTTTACTAGCGCCACCCCGGCCCAAGAATCGAATCGATCGGGATTGTGACCCAAATCTAATATGTAATATTTCAGTGCCTGCTCCGTGTGCAGATTTTTGAAGTAATAATCGGCTAGGAGGTAGTAGATTTCGTACAAGACCGGGCTACAAAAGTGTTTTAAAAACGAAAAAACTTTTATTTTTCATAAATAAACTTTCTTATGTAAGAACCTTCAATTTTATTAAGCTTAAATTTATTTTCAGCATACTAAAACTTTGAGTTTGACATTACAATCCTTAAAAATTCTAATATAAAATTTGGCAAATAATTAGAAAACTGAACATCCAATTGAAAAACTGAAGAAACAGCAAATAAAACTTTGCATTATGAGCATGAAAATAAAATATTTTAGCGAAAAAACTAAGCACACATACACTAAAATAAATAAGCACTCTGTCTTATCATTGTTGGTTATCATTTTAGTTTAATAAGGAAAAAAATGAAATACTTGCTATTTTCTTCGGTTTCCTCTTCTAGATGGGATATGGACGACTCTTTTAATCTATTCAATTCGTCAGAAAATAAGCCTTCCTCAATAAAGCTGGTAATCGCCTGAATCTTTTTCATCATCCCAGCGGATAGCCCTTCTTTCAAACAGTCCATAATATCTATATTAAAAACGTGACAGAAAATTTAATATTTAGACTTTGATTCATAGATTAGATAGACTGCTCATTTTAAATGTGCACAAATAAGAAAAGTTTATATGAATTATATAGTGATTTTGGTTAATTAAAGTGCTTATAAAACGTAATTAAAAGGATATACAAGTAGTTAAACATTAAAAATAGTAAATATATATCATTATTCATAAAAAGATTGTGATGATGTGGTTCTAAAACGATTTAATGCCATCTGCATTTTATCAAATAATTTTATTTAATTCATTTTTTCTGTTTGAACAATGGGGGACATTGGAGAAAGATATGAGAGATTGTCAAATTCAAGTAGTGGAGTTAATGATACAAATTTTACCATATGAAACATATGGCATTAGCAGATAGGTAACCTACGCTTTACTCGCACAAAAAAATTGATCAACGAATGTAGAATGAAAGTTTATTAATCTAATGTAAATTTGCTGCTAGGGCGAGAGCAAATCTCGTCAGGGTGTTCAAAATTTAAAAGTTAGTCAATGACAAGTTTTTCTCCTGACCTTATAAAATCATAAAACTTCTCCATTTTATATTTATATAATTGGCGAAAGGATAATATAAAATCACGTACCCATATCTTGTTGATTAGTTTTAACGTTACGACAATGATAAAATTTTAGCATGTATTCTAGCATGTCTTTGACTTCGCTGTTCACTGTGTAAGTTCTGCTCTGAAATTCGGGAGGCACGAAGGGTTTAAGAAAATTGAAAAGAGTCCCCGCTTGATCCCACGTAAATGGAATCTTTTCAATAAATTTGCAATTTAATCATGTTACATTTCACATTGGATAACGATTAATAACATTGTAGTGTAAAAACGGATGGGTTTTGTTGGGTCAACCTTTGGCTAAACATAAACAGACCAAATCTTTTTGGTCTGTTTACCTTAGCGACCTCTAAGCTTAGAATGAAAAACAGACCAGATAAGATCCAGCCATTTTTACAACACTAATTGTCATATACAATGTGAATACATGAAAAACGATTTGTTAAATTTATTATATATTTTTGGTATAATTATATGTTTTAATAATGTAAACCAAAGCCGAGTTAGTAAAAATCACATATGGATATTATTTTTTATATAAGTAATCGTCCTTTGCTCTCTTTTTTACGTCCCCCTCCTCCGGCTAATATTTTAATAATTAATCAATTATCTTCATAATTCATATTACTATTATCATCATTATCATATCCTATTTATTAAGAGAACAAATTATTGTGCTCGATACTTAATTCATTTTTTTGCTCGGTAGAATTTCAAATGCTCAGTAGAATAATTTAATGCTCAGTAAATAATTTAATGTTCAGTAATTTAATTATTTGTTCAGTATAAAATTTAGTTGTTCAGTTTTTTATTCATATCTTGCTCAGTAATTTTATTAATTATGAAAGTAACTACGAACTAGTTATTAAAATAAAACCGAAAGGGAGATTCAAACCCGAATTATCTAATTAAGAGACTCTGGTGTTACCCATGGAGTCAAAATACTCGTCTGAAAAGTGGTTTAATTTTGCTAATATGTTAATAATTTTTTTTATAAACTACTTTTCTTTTGCGCTTATTTTAAATAAATTTATACTTTAATACTAGTTTATGATATAGGTTATACTGGCAGACAAAGTGTACCGGAAGGAAATTTTAAATGATATTGATAGAATTAATTGTCTCAAAATGCTAAGGTATTTAAAAAAGCATCTAGTTTATTTATTTTGCCATTATTTTCATAAAGAATGGAATGGATCAAGAAAAAAAAACATGGTATGAAGGGTTAGACAGTGTATTCCCAGTACAAATAATGCCTTAGAATCAGCCAATAGGCTAATAAAAGATGAATTTTCACTGAGAGAACGCCTACCACTTGTAGGTTTAAGGTCATGACTTTGGACATGGTTAAAACTTAGTCCTCTGAATATAAATATATGAATTTGCAAGAAATAATATTAATAGCCTGCCAAAAAACATCTTAATTTTACTGAGTATTGTATACCAGCAAGAAGTATTATGATTAGGCATTAGCAATGTCAAAGAATTTTTGGCTTTGGCTATGTGAATTGCCAAATGATTTTTTTTTTTTAAGATAAAATTTGTTTACTGATATATATTTAAACATAATATTAAATGGTACAAATATATAATAATGATATTAAAAAAAACAATGAGTAATATGTTTTCATCTTCCTCTTTTAGAAGAGGCCAGGAATCCAAAAAAGATTTGAAATTAAATTTTGCAATTAAGATGGCTATTGATTGTTTTAATAAATGCGGGGGAATATTTGGAGGGAGGGGATCGCCTGCCTATTTCTTTGAATAAAGCCAACGCCATTTGTCCATAGGATCCTGAACAGGAGGAAACTATTGGTATAAAAATACTAGAGTAAAAGGGCCTTGTATTTTTGGAGCTTGCGTTCTTCGGCGAGGGCCATGGGGTCATAATTAAGATTAGAGGGGGCAAATAGGTCTATGCATGTAAAATCCCACTTTAAAAGGAGACCATTTTCCCATGGGACTAGCGATGAACCGTCAGGACGCATTCGACCTTCAAGGGCAGGATCTGAAGGTTCAAGTACGGATGGAATTTGGGCCTTTCTCAGGGCTGACTGGATAATAGAATTAATTTTAGAGTGTTGCAAGTGTCTAAATTTATTAAGTCTGCAGTGTAACGGGTGGCGTGCTTCTTCATCCACAGGCAGGTTGCAATTTTTACAGGCATATGCCTTTGTGTATTTTATTCCAAGGCGTAGTGCTACATTGTAGGATAGCTCGCAATCCTCTAACATCATATTGGAAAACCTGCTAGGAAAAGCCTCTAGCCATTCATGTCCAGATTTATCAAACACCAAAGATCTAAGGTTGTAATGTTGTTTGGTATCGCAGCTCGAAAGGAGATAAGCAACGGAGCGCGAAACCAAACATGCATCCCAATCCTTTTGATTTGGTGTTTGTAGTGGTGATTCTGGTAGAACATTTAAATTCCAAAGGGATAGGGCCTGTATAAATGTTTCATCAAGGGGGTATGAGATTAGTTTGGCGACGATGAATTTTGAGGATAAGTGGGATGATATAAATGAGGCCAAGGATAAGGAGCTTGGTGAACGAATTCCCAGACCCCCAGATTTTGTTGGTAATGTGGCTTGTAGCCAGGTGTTAGTATCGAATGATAAGTTCAGGGTGGATTCGATGACAGATTTTATGTGGGTTTCGAAATTATGTAAAATATGTGTATGCAAAAATGCGCTTGTTGATCGGAAGCAAAATAATATTTTGGCTATATTGAAGTAGTTTTTCAATATGTAAAATGCGTGATGGGCGGGAATAAGCTTAAAAATTTCATTTTTACATTTTAAATTTTTAAGGTTATTGTCGAGATAACTTCTTAAGCATTCGGACCGCCTATTGGAGAGAATTGCCAAATGATTGTAAAAAATGGTTTGAATACAAGTGCAATTGTCCATTGCTTTTTAAAAATATTTGCAAGCATGTGGTTCTGTTGGCAATTAAACTTAAATTTTGCCAACCACCTAAAGAAGCCAAAAGTGTGGGGCAAAAAAGAAAGCGAGGTAGACCAAGGCTATATCAACCTTTAGTGTTTAGTAATGGTAAGTTTAGATTATTTAGCACTCAATATATAACAATTTTTAGGTTTTTGAAATGAAAGTTGTATCCAGCAAAATTTGTCTATTTTTCGTTTTAAATTGTTAATAATTATTTTGTGATTATATTCAAATAAAAATTTTGTATTTTGCCATTATAAAGTTTAAGATTGATAACTCTCAATAAAATTTGCAAAAAAATACATTATAAACACGGGCATAGTAAAATTTAAGAAGGGAAAGACAGGGTATTTTAGAATGGGAAACATAGGTCATTACTTTTCATAGCTTTTCTAATTTGCCATTTATTTATTTAAAAAGAGAAAAGGGAGGACTTAAAGGAAAAAAATTCAAGACGCTAAGATACCTTTTAGCTGATAAAACTTTAATACTGAGCATATTTTACTGAGCAATTTTGAATTTTTTACTGAGCATTTAAATAACATCCGCTTATTAATTTCTTATTTTAAAAATTACAAAAATAGATATTGTTAAATACTCCCTCATATCTTAATCATCACAATATAATATTATCTCATTATAATTAAATATGCAAAAAATATTTTTCCATGTTTATTATGCATGTTTATTAAACATTAAATGAAAATATTAAATTTTCCTCTAAGCCCAATTAAGCTGGGAGGATTTATGAGGTTAGTTAATAATAAATAAGAAATATATTACTTTTGATTTGTTTAAGGGGCGTGACCATTTACAGAGAAATTCGAAATTTGGATTTTAAAATAACAACTTTTCTAATATCCTCCAAATTGTATATGCATTTATGGGCATTATTTAAAAAATCACACTTAGTACTTTCAAACACGTAACTAATATGTTGCAAAAATACCTCATATTCCTAAAAATGCTAAAAAGAATGATTGAAAAACATCAATTTTAACCAAAATGGCAATTTTCAAAACTAAAATCGCCAATTAATAAAGCATGTTTCATACTTAAAAAGCATTTTTAAACCTTTTGATAAAGCCCATGATCTTTCAGGTATTTCATCTTCCACTTTCTCTGCACAAACTCGTACGTACAATAAAAGCCTTGTTCTACGCGCTCTTTAAGCGTTTCTTTATAATCTTCCAAGGCCTCTATATCGTGGTCCGAAAGGGAAGCACAAGTACCGCCATCCCGAGCAACTTTTGGCTCGGGCGCTTGATGGTTATGCAACAAATTAGCTACTCGCTGAGCTTCTGAATAAAACGAATCCACGTATAGCTTGAGAAACAGTCCGTTGTTTAACGAGCATAGGGCGTGCCTTACAATAGTGCAAAAAACAAACACATGTTTACAGATATACAAATAAGAAAGCAGCTGATAATTATTAAGTAAGGGCGTGTTTCTGGAAACCTAAGCCCAAATATGGAAATCCTTTAACGTTCTAATCAATGTTTCTTGTGCGCGTATCGATAAAACCTCATTAAAAATGGTGGACAAGTAAATTAATAAAATATTGATGCAAAAATCAGCTGTTCCCCAGTCTATGTTTTTAAACAAGCGCGAATTATTGGTATTTTTTAGGGTAAATTTGGCTCTAAAAGAATAACGAAATCTAAAAAAATCAAACGTAGAGTTTCAATAATCATTTATAATCTCTTTTTAATATCCCATTATCCAAATTGTATTCAAGAATTCTAGATTTATATGTCATTTAAAATTGACAATTTTTTTCCTACCTATAGGTTAATTAAACTAAAATCAAATTTCAGTTCTGAATTTTATTTACGAATCATGGAAAATGCTGTAAATCCTTATATTTTATGATAACGCCTATATAATGATTAGAAAAAAAGGAATTTAAAGCATAAAAGTATATAAAAATCAAATTCTGAAATCATGACTCAGGAATATGGAGTTTTATCACAAAAATTATATAATTAATGGCTTTACTTTCCCAAAAACTCGTGGCATAGATCTAGAAACTTCAAGGAAGGTGGCATTTGATATTTCAGGTTCGCACCTAAGCTTTTTTCTCGTTTTTCGTACCTTAAAAAATAAAACACAACTTTAGAGAGAAAAATAAATTAGCAAGATTTGTATCAGCTAATTCATAATTCTCAAAAAACCGTTTACTAACCATCGGTAAAAATTTCCAACAATATTATATATCCCACATGACAAAGCTTCATATGATTCAGGTTGTTTAAATAATCTCTGAAAACAAAAACTAGTAACTGAGCGGGTTAAAAGGGCTTATTTTACAGAATTTGTCAAGAAAATTGTTGCCTTAATCCTTTATAGACGGTCATTAATCATATTCTAGAGCATAAATGTAAATTTGATATAATTGACAAAATTCTGCGGGACTCTTCCCAAAATCCACCCCGAAATAAACTTCATTTCACATTAGTGGACCCTAGCCTCCTCTCTTATGCAATAAAGGCCCAAAGCTATTTCTAGTGCCCAAGAGCCGTTTACCATCAATATTTAGAATTGCTCTTGATAATTTTATCGGGGACCTAATTCTGGCTATTTTAATTAAATTATACCTCTTTTAAACAAGAGTGTTATAAAATATTTTTTTTTTAATCATTTCTCTTTACAGGTCTAACATCCTGTATAAAGCTACGAGGGGAGCTAGGGGAAAAGTGAAGCCATCATCAGCAGTTATTGTTAATCCTGTAGGAGTTTTGAGAAGACCACCAGAATCTTTTCTCCCATTTTGACTTTGCTGATGCTGTTTGACCGCTGTTTCCAAGCTAAATGTGGCGGTCACGCAAAATAACAGCAATTCGTAAAACAAAGTCCAGGCGTTAAGTTGACCTTCTAATAAGGGTAACATAACATATATATATATATATTACAATTTTAATTTGCCATGCAATTTAGGTCCGTCCTGTCCAACTTGGGATTTTATATCATTATTAATTTTATATTTATTTGTTTGTTTAGGACTCACGTGACTAATATACCATAGGGTCTAGTAGTGTTGTAAAAACGGCTGGATTTTGATTGGTCGACCTTTGGTTCCACTAGGACTAACGGACGAGTCAGGTCTGTTTTTCGAATTTCGACTAAGCCTAGTGGTCGTCGGCTTATGTTGAGTCGACTAAAACCAAAGGCCGACAGAACAAAACCCAGCCTTTATTTACAACACTAGGGTCTAGCATGAGCAAGGGCGTAGCCCGAATTCGAAATAGAGGGGGTCCGGCAGTAATATTTAATGAAAAGGAAATGGATGCTTAATTTTGATCATAACTTTCAACAAATTTAAAAAACAATTTCATAATTTAGGGAAGGGGGGAGAAGGGCAATTGCCCATCCCTGCCTCCCTCTGGCCACGGCCTTAAGCATCCTAATTCTTATTCTTGAAGATCGATTAGGTTAAAATTGCAAAAAACCCTAAATTTTTCTCTGTAAAATGGATTATTTAACAAGAACTTAGCTACTGTCAACGTTAAATTTTAACCGTTTTTTGCAACATCATACCTTGATTGTTTTCGCTGTTTGTGTCCCATTGAAAGCAAGTGTCGAAGACGGGACAACTACCAGCTAGTTTGCTAATTAAGTTTTATTAATCTAATCATTTATATATGGATGCCAATGGACACTACGATTTAGATGAGACACATTCCAAAACATACAGCTCAGTCGAATAGAAATGAAGTTATATGGCTTGACTAGAACGATAGACAACATACACTGCTCATGTCATATGGTAAAATGCATATCATTAAATCCACCATTTTGAATTTAACTATCTCCCATATCCTTTCTGCAGTGTACCCCATTGTTAAAATAAAAAAGGAACTTACCTTCCACATTAGTTGAATAATAAAAAAGGAATGTTAATATATGAGTTTTTAATAAAATGCAGATGGCGCTAAATTGCTTTATCAACATATCATCACAATATTTGTAATTTTTATGTTAATGAATTTTGTAAATGATATATATTTTAAGATGTTGTTTTTAATGTTTAACTAGTTAAATATTTTTTAATACGTTTAAAAAACACTTTAATTAACTGTTGAACAATAAGATTAAAAATACTAACTTCATTAATTATAGGGAAAGGCATAGGGTAATTGTCAATGTTAGTCAAAAAAAACGAAAAAAATAATTTCGATTCACAATTTGGCCAATGGTCATTTTTTCCATCGGTCAGCAGCCAGCGGACGGACAAAAAGCCTTATTATCAATGGTAGTAACAAGAACAATCATAAGAGACAAAAAAAAAACCAGGATTCGAACCCAAAAACTAGTTAAATTATTAATAATAGAGCAATAATAAAGATAAAAATAGACTTATAATATTTAATATACGATACGAATCTTAATTCCCAAATTTCGAATCGCGCGGAGTATTAAGCACAATAATATTTTTTACTCAAGCAACAACTGGGATTCTTGTTGTATACACGATACAACTTTAAATCCTTTGCCGAATGGCCTATTCAAGAAAATAATGATATATTTCTTTGTATTTAATTTTTTTAACCAACTATGGCGGAAAAACGGTGCAATTATTTAAGGTTGATGAGCAGTCTATCTTGTCTATGTATGATTAGAACACGGCCCTACGTTAAAATTAATGAGGCGATCAACTAAAGCTTGGCTGCAAAATTAAAAATATGCAAGCGAAATATAATCACTAATTTTATTTAAAAGTGAATTTCTCTTTAATTAGTACTTTTTCTCATATTTCCTTTCATTTTTTAATTATAAATACATGAAAATATGAAAATTAAACTACAAAACCTTTTTCAACCACCCAATATTTTTAAAAGTTAATTTATTATTTGTAAAAATAAGCACGCCCTAAGAAGTAATCATCAAACTTCCAATTTTTAAGAGGCATAATAAATTTTTAGATTCTCAAAACAAAAAAAACAATTAATAGTTGTGCATCTAGTATACCAAACCTAGTTAATAATTCCACCAACTTTTCAGCAACTGCTTTGAGGCGTGAAACACAGGCTTGTGGCACTAAATTGTTCCATAACACGCCTTCCAAATAAGCAGCTAATTGATTCAAGCCAAGATTAATACCATTATCTTTGTTAAGAATTTGCGAAAGGTCGTCTAAAGCTTCAACGGCCAAAGGAATTCCGAGCTAGAGAAAGGTAAAATTTGCTTTCAAAATTAAAGATATTCTATCAAAAGATTAAAAATAACATTTATCCATTCCTTTCATCTCCACAAAATATGTATTTTTTAAAAATAATAAATGATTAGTATAGTTTAAAAAAATATCCAAAAGTAAATATTTTATTTGCACTATCTCATAAGACATAAGAGATTAAGCCAAAACTTAGCAGAATCATAGACTAAACACGATTGAATTATATATTTCAAGATGCTCGAAAAATCAGAATAAATAATGTTTGATTAAAACCAAAGTTTTATGATTAAAACATTCTTTTTTGATATATTCCTAAATCCTTCCTCAAAAAAAGCTTTCATTTAGTTTCGTATAAATTAGCTTTGAATGAAGCAGTAAACTAAGGTTTGCAAAAACAAGCATAAAAATCTCAAGCTAACGCACCAATTCAGAAAATTGCAATTTATTGTTAAAACTATTATGGCAAAAGATAAACACACACCAAAGGGTTAGGGTTTCATATTTATCGTAAACACAAAAAGCTTTACCCGGGAATAGTTGCCTAAGGCTAGGGGTAAATTCTGTTGCTCGACGCAAGGCAATAAATTGGTTGTTAAATCTTTCCAAGGCCCGCTCATTATGATATCCACGGTCCAGACGTTATAGAGTGTACAATGGTTTAATTTTAGTAGCGATTTATCATTTTCGCAACCCTAAATGCAAAAAAAGGTTAATAAAGTTCACTAAACTGCCTTTACTATTTTAACTTTTTCCAAACTAGTTATATATTAAACCAAGTTTAAGATTAAATGTCTAATCGGTAATTATTAATTTCATTTTTATACAAAGAGCCCTTTCTACTTCCCAATTTCTGACATTTAACTAAAGATGGGGGTAGCCAGGGCAAGGCATGGAGTGGCGACTAAGCCCTTCCTAATTTTAGAAATTTAATAAATTTTAGCGAATTACGTTTTAAAGTCTTATTTGACCCATTCCCCATTCAAATTCTCGAAACGTTGACGTGTAAAATTTGAAATTACTACTTTCAATTATTAGAAAAACGAATTACACGGAACTTCCAAGAGTCCACGTCAAATCTAGCGTAATCCTATACCTATTATCCAATAAATTTTATAGCAAAATAGTTCGCGCCGCCTACATGCACCTTTTGGTGTAAGTCTTTAAACAATTCCCGCGACTTGTTCATTAACACCAAACACCTTAGCGCTTGGTCGCGAAACACCTGGTCATCTAAATGCTCCGCGCCGACCCCAATATTTTGAAACCAAAGCGTGAGGATTTGCACACGGTACCAGCGGATGAGCAAGGCGAAACGCAAAAAACGATCAATCCTTTTGGTACAAGAGTTTAATTCCTCCCCGTTCCCTGAGTAACACCAAATATAACTTTTTGTAGCATAAATAAACAATGTTTTTTTTAGAAAAGGGGGGGGGAATCTGTGGCTAACAGCTGTTTATTATTAAGTGGTAGCCTAGGCTGCGATGTTTGAGGCATATAATGTGTTGTAAAAACGGCTGGGTTTTGTTTGGTCGAACTTTATTTTTCATCGACTAAACATAGACAGAACCTGTTTATGTTTAGTCGACTAACACCAAAGGTCGACCAAGCAAAACCCAGCCGTTTTTACAACACTAGCATATAATAACAAATGTAACGCTAATTATGGGAAATCTAGATATATAAATGAACGGAAAAGAAAGATAATCCTTTAGCGTTTTCAATATCATGGGCGTAGCCAGCATTGGAATTAGAGGGGGGGGGAGCAATGGAAGGGAAAATGAACATTTTTTGCTATTTTAGCCATAACTTTAATAAATTTCAACCAATTTTTGGATTTAGAGGGGGGCAGCCGCCTCTCCCAACCCCCGCCCCCCCCTTTCGGCTACGCCCATGCTTATTACTCTTTTCGCATTCTAAAACCTCACCCCTTAATGCCGGTGTAATGATCTGAAACGTCGACATTTAAAAAACGACGACGCTCAGTTGAACATTCCTATTGGTTAATATGGCATAATAACGAGTTATATGCTATATCACGTGATCTTCCTAAAAGCTCAATAGGTTAGTTTTGGCACAAAAACATGTATTTTTTTTGAAGACACTAAAATGACGACACAAGACTTTCAAAATATTTCAAATAATTACTATGCATAATTATTTAAATTATAAATTAAAATTTAGAGAATCACTAACAAACTATCAATTTAGCCATTTAAGTATATTATCAAATCTTTTTTTTCACAGGTATTTTATAAATTTAGGTTAAATCAAAAAAATTATGAATATCAGTTTAGTCAAGCTCAAGCATTTGTATTTTCATCTCTAGTTTTGTATAAAAATGCACATAATCATTTGAAGCTTATTAAAAAATCTTTTACTTTATTAGTCTAAGTTATAAACTTTACCTTAGTTTTAAGCTTATAGACAATAAAAATAATTAATAGGATAGGCTTATAAACATAGATTAGATATAATGATCACTAGCTCAAGCTCATTGTATTCAAGTACTAACTCAGCTATTCCTTAGGTTATTATAAATATACCAAATACAAAATTGAGTTCATCAATTAGCCCTATAATGATCATTAGCTCGAGCTCAACAGATATCCCTTAGGTTATTATAAATGTACCAAATACAATATTGAGTTCATCAATTAGCTTTACAATTAAAAGGATAGGCTTATAAACATAGATCAGATATAATGATCATTAGCTAATGTATTTAAATACTCACTCAAATATCCCTTAGGTTATTAAATGTACCAAATACAATATTGACTATAAATTATATCAGCCATTTAAAAGGAATTATAAACATAGATCAATGATCATCAGCTCAAGCTCAAAAATACATATCAAAAGAAGTAAATGCAGAATGCTCGCTGTAATATCCATTTCCACGACGCTCAAAAAAATCGACATGCCAATCAAAAATTTTTCTTAAAATTTGAAATTAAATTTCTATGGGCTAAGACAAACGTCAATTAACAGATGTTTTTAGTTACTAACCTATAAAATTCACAAAAATATTGATTATAATTCAACCATGGTTTACAAGATTAATTAAAATTTATCATATTTGTAATTAAAATTTTTCATATTTAGCATTCTGCATTTACTTCTTTTGATATGTATTTTTGAGCTTGAGCTGATGATCATTGATCTATGTTTATAATTCCTTTTAAATGGCTGATATAATTTATAGTAAATATTGTATTTGGTACATTTAATAACCTAAGGGATATTTGAGTGAGTATTTAAATACATTAGCTAATGACCATTATATCTGATCTATGTTTATAAGCCTATCCTTTTAATTGTAAAGCTAATTGATGAACTCAATATTGTATTTGGTACATTTATAATAACCTAAGGGATATCTGTTGAGCTTGAGCTAATGATCATTATATCTGATCTATGTTTATAAGCCTATCCTTTTAATTGTAATTTTGGTAGGGCTAATTGATGAACTCAATTTTGTATTTGGTATATTTATAATAACCTAAGGGATATCTGTTGAGCTTGAGCTAATGATCATTATATCTGATCTATGTTTATAAGCCTATCCTTTTAATTGTAATTTTGGTAGGGCTAATTGATGAACTCAATTTTGTATTTGGTATATTTATAATAACCTAAGGGATATCTGTTGAGCTTGAGCTAATGATCATTATATCTGATCTATGTTTATAAGCCTATCCTTTTAATTGTAATTTTGGTAGGGCTAATTGATGAACTCAATTTTGTATTTGGTACATTTATAATAACCTAAGGAATAGCTGAGTTAGTACTTGAACACATTGAGCTTGAGCTAGTGATCATTATATCTAATCTATGTTTATAAGCCTATCCTATTAATTATTTTTATTGTCTATAAGCTTAAAACTAAGGTAAAGTTTATAACTTAGACTAATAAAGTAAAAGATTTTTTAATAAGCTTCAAATGATTATGTGCATTTTTATACAAAACTAGAGATGAAAATACAAATGCTTGAGCTTGACTAAACTGATATTCATAATTTTTTTGATTTAACCTAAATTTATAAAATACATGTGAAAAAAAAGATTTGATAATATACTTAAATGGCCAAATTGATAGTTTGTTAGTGATTCTCTAAATTTTAATTTATAATTTAAATAATTATGCATAGTAATTATTTGAAATATTTTGAAAGTCTTGTGTCGTCATTTTAGTGTCTTCAAAAAAAATACATGTTTTTGTGCCAAAACTAACCTATTGAGCTTTTAGGAAGATCACGTGATATAGCATATAACTCGTTATTATGCCATATTAACCAATAGGAATGTTCAACTGAGCGTCGTCGTTTTTTAAATGTCGACGTTTCAGATCATTACACCGGCCTAGGTTACTACAGTCTATTGTATTATTGGTCTATGGTTTCATTAAATTGCGCGTAATATAATAACAGTTGAATCATTTAAAAAGTTGAGCGACACTGACTATCTGTAGGAAAACAAATTTCTCTGCCATACCCCAAGATAATCGCGATTCATATTATGAGACAGAAAATGGGCATTACTATTTGTAAATATAGTTCGATACAACAATGTCGGAATGTTTTCCAGGTATATATAAAACCTAACTTTTTTTTATTTATTTCATTCATCTTGAGGAAAATGTATTTTTACCAAAATAAATTAAATTGTTATTGAAACTTTCCTTTAATTTAACTGTTCGGCTTCAATTCTGGCATTTAAGTTTTAATATTTCAATCAATTTTGTATTAACTTTAATTAAAATTACGATAAATCGTTCAAGCAAAACATACATACATAACTATAATAAAATTCCCAAAAAAGTCGATAAAACACGTTAAATTCGATGGAAACATTTTTAAAAAAGTTACAGAGTTTTACTGGTAATAATGGCTTAAAATAGGTTTTCATACACAAATTTTACGTATTAATATTTAATAAAAATTTCTTTGACAAAAATTACCTGTTTCTATGAGAGGTACTTCGAGATCTCGTAATCTCACACTAACCAGGTTGCTTATGCTAGTTAGAGCTGTGCCAGGGACAAAAATTACGGAAACTATGGTCAAAATTTGAGAAAAAGTTTGTTCAAACTTTTGTATAAAGAAATTTATACTTTTGAAATAATTTTAAATATATACATATAATAATCATACTAGGCGTCGCTGAAAAGGTGGGGCAAGCAAAAAAGGGCTGTCTCTCGGCAGAATGCGTTTCTTGGCCTTTATCAACCTCTTCCATATTAACATCTTGAGTGGCTATATATTTATTTGAAATTTAAATTGCAGTTCCCAAAAAATATAATCAAAATATTGATAAAGAATAGCCGTATAAACTGCTATGCAATTTATGGGCTCGCTTTTGGTTGTACTATCATGTCGTGTCCTGTCCAACTTGCGATTTTGCATAATTGCAGTGGAAACTTATATGGGTTATTAATGGCTGTGGACTTATGCATTTTGCTTTCGCAAATAGACTAGCTAATGACCGCTGGTTAGCTTTAATTTTTTAATCTCGCCCGAGCCCAATATGTATTTTACAATAGCTAACACGTCTATAGATTAGAAATGTTAACCTGTTCTAGTTCAGGTTGTTTTAAATCAAAAGTCTGGGGCAACTTTGCAATATATAACATAGGGAGTAAGTTAATTTTTAATATAACCCAAAAACTTATATAGGTAGAACAAAAATTTAAATTAATTTCACTATTTAAATGTTTAATTTTTAAATTTTTTTTAATACACAATGATTCTAACCCATACTTTTAGGTAATATCTCTTTTGAATTAAGCAAAGGGTCGTCATTACTGTTTGCCCCACCAATTTCTTGCTGATTTTCATCTCTCAATATAAGATGGCATAAATGCAAATCGACTTGTGATTCGAGAACCGTTAACAACAATATCAGAGCATAAGCATCCGAGACTAGCCCGATTTCAGTTGAGCCATACGATAGCCAGCTGTTGATCAACTTAAAGATAGAACTCCCGGAGCAACCTCGCATTCAAATAAGTAAATAAATAAATAAATAAAAGTATGATGATAGAGAATTTAAAAATTTAAATTCGGGGAATAAATAAAATAATCGAATAAAAACACAAAAGAAGTATGAATATGGCGAATTTAGAAATTTTGTGAATAATACCCTTTAATTCGAGGTTGGGCGCTAGGCCTCTTAAGGTAATAGAATCGAAATTGCCAAACAATGGTTTTACAAGGGCATTGGAAAACACATCTAAAAAAGTGCATCTAAATTCCGAGCTCCAAATTATGGAAGATTCCGGAAAACAACGAACCGAGAGCGAAGCTAAAGATTGGTGAGTAGACGCGAGGCTAATTTCGATGAGAGTCTGCTTTATCGCCGATAGTATGGGGCAAGTCAGGGTAGATTCCTGACCAATGCATTTCGTAAATCATTCGTATATATTAAATTTGTGTATTAGTGGTGTAAAAACGGGCTGGGTTTTGTTAGGTCGACCTTTAGTTCAATTTAAACTGACGGTCGATTCTGGTCCCTTTTTCCGATTTCTAAGTTTAAGGGTCGACTAAGGAAAACGGACCAAAAAATTATTAGTTAGTTTATGTTTAGTCGACCATGGTCTTTTTTTCAAATTTCAACTAACTTTAAGGGTCGACCAAGAGAAACAGACCAAAAAAAACAATTGGTTTGTTTATGTTAAGTCGACTAAAATTAAAGGTCGACCAAACAAAACCCAGCCCGTTTTTACAACACTCGTGTAGAGTTTTACCACCAAAAGAACAAAAAACATCGTGTCGTCAGTCATTACACGAAAATCATAATAAGCGAGAGATAGAGAGAGGCCGAATCTATTTTTTTGGAGATAATAAGTTAAAAACAACAAATTAAATATGAGTCCCTTATATAATCCATTGTATTTTTTTGTGAATAAATTGGCGATTATTTACTTTTTGATTATTATTTTCACAGCACAGCAATCTGTCCAGGAAGGCTTGTATGGCCTTTGCTTCGCCTAAAACGCCATCGCAATTCGAGCCTAAGTTATTGGCAGCTTGAGGATCTAAAAAAGACCACAATAAAATTCATCTCTTTTAAATACTACCAACTTTCAATAAAAAAACAAGTTAATACGTTATAAATAAAACAAATGTAAACTAGCTTTTAAAATCAGACAACTCATTTTGATATCAAATACTAAATTGACTGAAATATATAAATGTAAATGCCAGCATTGAAACCCAACAGTTGAACAAATTTTATCAAAGGGAAGTCTTATTTGTAAACCAAATAGATTAATTTAATTTATTATGGTAGATATACATATTTTGTCAAGGTGAATGAAATAAAAAGTTAAGTAAGCTTCAGGAATAACAGAAAAGTTAAGTAAGCTTCAGGAATAACAGAAATTTTATTTATTTTTTTTTTACAAAAAGTTTAAAAGAAATTGAGTTTAAAGCCCAAACGAGGACTAACCTTCAATAACGGCTACAACGTGTTGTGGCAATAATTTGGCCGAGCCTCGGGCCTTCAAGTAATGGACGGCGGCGGGGTTTAAGCCTAAAATGGCTGAAGAAGCTTGGCCGATATGGGGAATATTTCCCCCCCACAATGGGTAGTAGGCCCGTTTGGTGGATACGAAAGTGTGCATTTGAAGTGGCAAAATGCCCGCGTCTACACTTAATACCGTTTGCAGGAAGGAACGTTCGACTACGCTAGAATCTTTGCTTTTCCTCACATTTTTAACCTATATGCAAAAATATAAATTTTAAACGAGTTATTTAAGCTTATAAATCCATATATTTTTTATAATTTCACAAAACTTTTTGATCCGGCGCTCGTTAAAGCATTACTTTTCATGTTAAAGGATCCTTTTTGTTAATTGCTATGCCATTTATGGGTTATCAAATAGTAAGGATTCCAAAGTTTACATGGGCGTAGCCAGCATTGGAATTAGAGGGGGGGGGGGGGGTACAATAATGATTTGGGGAGTGGGAAAAATGATCATTTTTCGAAATTTTAGCCATAATTTTAATTAATATCAACAAATTTTTGGATTCAAAAGGGGGCAGCCACCCTTCCCTCCCTGCCCCCTCCCCCTTGGCTACGCCCATGATAGTTTATGTTTACCACAAGCAACCTCATCTCATTTATTGCTTTTTATTAAGCAATGACGACCTAGGTTAGATAGGCATAAGAAAAGAGTGAGAAAGGGTGTTTAAATTTTTGAAGTTAGGGGTAGGCAACTATATTTCTAAGCGTCCTATTACATTTTCCATTAGAGTCATTTCTTCCAACATAACTAATCTTCGTTATAAAAGATCCCTTTTTCAAATTCAAAAGTAAAGATTATGGAAAATTGAGCAAAAACCCAAATATTTTCATCTTGGAGTGCACAAATAATCAATTTGTCATTAGCAAGGTGGGGGGGGGGGGGTGGGGGATAGATAATCTTTATTTAAAACAAAAATTTGTTAACGTGCATTTTTTAAGTGTTCCAATGTGCACAAGATACTAAATTACAAATTTATAACTATTAGAGTCTTGGGGCTGATATAAAATTTAGTTTTTTTACCCTTGCAGATCTCCTTTTAATTACGTATAGCTCTGCATCAGAGTCTATGCCTTCTATTTTTTTCCTTTTTCTTGAAAATCTTTTTGATGGGGAGAGAGCCACAATTTCTTCATTGTCTGAAAAATAGTGAAACTAAAGTTACATTTTTAAAAAAATGATTTTAATTTCCAATTACAATTGTGCTCGCAATAAACTTTTATCTGGAGCAAGGATTGCCATAATGATTTAGGGTGGGGCAAAATATTATTTTATAAATTTAAGTTATAACTTTTATAAATTTTAAGGATTTTTTTACAGACTTTTTTGTTCATGTAGATTACTAGGATTGTCAAAACAGAATACGTTTAGACCATATCTGGTTAATAATAACAATGCCAAAAATAAAATAATATAAATGCCAAACTTTTGTAATTTTTATGGTAATTTTTACTAAAAATTTTTTCTTAATTGCATAAATTATATAATAATCATTAACAAAACATGAAATATTTATAGAGAAAATTCCAACATCAATAATAATCCTTACTGATACAAATGTTTTTTATGAACACTTTAGCAACTAATCCCTGCCACAATAGGCTAAAGGCATTAAATTAATTTAAAAATATATAAATTAAGATGATAAACTTTCTAAAGAAAACTTCAAAGATCTTTCTGCATCATCTTGCATACAATAATCTTGATCAAAACCATCATTATTATAAGCTGTAGATTCTAAAATATGTATCCTTTGTTCCAACCCTTTATAATATTTCTGGAAATCAATTAACTTGCAATAACTCTAAATTACAAAAAATATATATTTCAATATTTTAACACAAAAATATTTAAAATTTATTTAAGAATGAAATTTAACAAGCAAAATGTAGTTGACAAGCAGTAATTAACATATAAAATATAGGTATTAGGCTTACCACAATATCGTAATTAAAAGAATTCCTATATGTTTTCAAGAGATTATACCATGAATAATATAAATTTTCAGGAGAACTGATAACAATGTTGGTATCAAGTTTTAAAGGGGGAAAGGTTTTCTTGTAATCTTGAATTAAATCAATGATTTCTTTGCAGAATTTAAATGGTTTATCAATAAGTAAAGTGCAAAATTTAGGGTTTAATTTAAATGTCTCTAAATATAGTTTAATTGAGCTTGCCTTTACATTATATGGCGCACTTTCCAAAAGTTTCTCAGCAAAGACCAGTGAGTCTAATAATAGGTAAATGGAGAACAAATAAATTACTTGAGTATTCACCAGTCACAAATGATAATATCATCATTTTTTCAAGACAAAGCACATTTTTCGAATCAACGTTCAAAGCAGTCTGAAAAGCACAACGAGCCTTCTCAAACTTTTTTTCTTTCAGTGCCTGAGTACCTTGTTCATAGAGTGAATAAGCATCATAGAAATCAAGCATGTAAATAAGTATTTTTAAAAAAACATATGATGTCTCTAAAATACGAACGTGCGTTTGGACACAAATTATTTAAAAATTCATATATACTCATAAACTAATAAAACCATAGACTGCCGAACAGCTGATAATTTTTCAGCAAATATAGCAAGCGCCATTTTGTGGGAAATTGAAACCAAACAATTTTAAAGCATAATTTATTGTTCTAATTTACTTATTTTTATTAATTTATAAATTAAGCTATTAGTCTTATATATTTTCTTCAGTATTTTATCGTGCAGAAGTATGAATATACCTGTTGTTGAGTTTTCCTTCAATATGGCAGCTATTTTGGTGTCTGAATGATTTTAATAGGAAAAATCAGTTGTTCGGCAGTCTAGTTTTTTAAATGCACCTTTGATCTTTTATATTATTTTTTCAGCAAAAACATAATTGCGTTTTTCGATTAAGCCTGGATTGAATTTACTATCATTTAATACATTTTATTATAACCTTATGTACCTTAAGCCCAACACTAATCTTTACCATTTTCTCTATGCAAAAACTATCATACATTTTTGATATTCTAGCAATAAAAAATACGTAAAATATGAATTAACTATTTATATACGGAGGAGACAAATGTAATCTTAATTTATGCCCAAGGTTGCGCTCAGCCAGTCATGATATTTTATTACAATTATTAATTTCATATCCTCAATAACATGATACTTTTCATCATCTTACTTGCATAATCATGGGCGTAGCCGGGGGGGGGGGGTGAGCGCCCCCCCCCCTAAATGACAAAAAAATACTCATTGCAAAACTCTTAAAAGTTTCATGTTTGCCCTCCCCCCCCCCCTACTTAAACTTTTAAACGTTTGGCCCCCCCCCCTAATACAAAACCTAGCTACGCTCATGCGCATAATTTCAAGAGAGGAAGTAGAAAATTACCGGGACGTCGCACGTGGTTTGATGAAAGGTAATATCATCGTAGTCAGGTCCAAGATTACCTTTCGTGGAATTCATAGCTCCTAGGTGATTAAGCTAGGCGGAGTTGCATATAATGCGAGATACGCCTGTGACAACCTATTTTTACACTTAGTTATGTCTTGGTGCCCTATCGACGCCGATAACTGATGTGTGGTAAGCAACGTCACCGTTAATTTACCGAAAATATCCGTACTCTTATGGTCGTGAGGCTAGCAACTCTTATTGAGGAGCGGCCTGAGCGACTTAGGGTGGCGAAGATGTTTCTGTCTCGCTCTCCTGGGGAAAAGCAACGAAGTTTTTTGGGGTCGTGCGAAACGAAAATTGGGTAGAGTATCCTGAAACCAATGACGCTTATATACACGTGGTCAATCGTTAGCCATCGATGCGACGTCATATTACAACGAACTCCCCCCTAGCAAGCTCGATGGGGAAGTGCGATTAAACTTTTGGTGAATGAAATCAAATAAAGACCGATTGAAAGACCAAGCGAGATATGCAGTTCGATACGTACGCTCGAACAAAGGACAAGAGAAAAACGTACGGTCAGAAACTCAGTTCCGACGATTGTGCTAAGAGAGGTCGACACTTGGGTCGGAGAAAGGTATCTTGGTGTGGTGGATCCGCTTCTTTTTTCCCTCCCCTTGTTTCCCCTCTCCCTCTCTTTGTAAAATGCCGCGTGCTAACGCCATCTGCGCTAGCAAGGCAAGCGTGCATTAAGGCGATCGTTGTACTGTAAACGCAATCCCTATTTTCCATATATAAAAAAACTCTTTCGCATTATATATATTTATGCCATTTTCTTTCTAATGTCAGCACTCGCGCGGTTCTATATTGGATTTCAGATAATTCAGTTATAATAATTAATAAGGTAAGAAACAAAGGTTATTTATTAATTAGTTTTTTGACGTGATGGTGTTATGAAAAAATACTCTGATTTTCTAAAAAATTAAGGTTAAAGGGCAAATACTTTGTTTACTATCCTAATATAAAAATCATTCCTTATTGTTCCAATTCTCTTTAAATTTATCAAATCATATATAATTTTGATATATTGTAAATAGCAATTACAAAATATAAATAATATGATTAATAAACAAACTTGACATGAGACCTGTTTTACATGTATTATTTTAATTATACCACAGTCATACACTCAAAATAAGGTTTAAAATTCGCGATCTTCTTAGTATACGAGAGTCTCTTAAAAGAGGACTGAAATCAAACATGCAATCAATCTTTTTGTTTAGAAGCGTCTCGAGTAATACTTCTAATTTTGGCAAACTATATGCTTTATTAGTAAATTGTTCGTATCATTATGAAATATTTGCAATTAAAATTTAACGTTGACATTTTTATCCACCTCTTTCTAGTAGTAGTAGCGAAAGCGTGAAAATAAATAGTACATTGTTGCTTTTTTTGTCTGGATATAATCAAGGATACTAGGCTGCCAAATATCATAGATGGCACGATATTAGGTGAAGAAATTAGAAGAATATTCCCTTGCACTAAATTTGAGATATGTCACTCAATTTTTAAAATTTATCTGCAGCTAATCATTATTAAGTTTATGTCAATCCTAAACCATCAATATACATTAATATTTATTTAGATAATTTTATGCATCCTCTTACAAAATAAAGCATTGCATATTTCACTTTTCCGCACAGGTATTTTTTATATTTTCTGCAGACTCTATAAACATCGGACTGTTTATTTAAAATGACAATTGCATTCATGTGATTCTATAAAATTTTTCTTTTTGATGCAACTTCTGTTAAATTGCTGCTCTTTTAATCATCGTTACAATATCTTCTGCTTGATAAAGTTGCCCCTGGATTTATTTAACATTTATTCTAGCTAATTTTATAATTTTAATAATAACCGTCGATGCCATATCTGATATCTAAATTTTAATCCAAAATTTATGCTATTTGTAATTTTAAATCTAAACATTTTTGTTAATTTATAATTTAATTGTTTCTGTCATACGGCATGCCTTGAATTAAGTATTAATATATTTTCTATTAAGATTCACTTTGTACATAAGCATAGATAATTAATTCATCTCTGTACTCATTTCGTTCTTACCGCTGCTTAAGTTAATCTAACTTATGTTTCTATCATAATTATTATATTTTTCCTCGTCATATTGATATTCTTACAAACAATTCAATAAAAATTTTAAACAAAAAATCAATCAAATTGGATTAAAGGGTATACAAAAAATTACATTCACGACTAAAAAAACATAAAGAATTGATCCGTGTATGGAAATCGTGTTGGAGTTGACGATTACTTTTAAAGGTCAAATAACCGCTTGAAGTAGAAAAGAGAGAATAGAAGTTCTTGAATAAATCAAAGATAATGAATGAACCGTGTAGGAATAGTAGGCGAGTAGATTAAGGTTTGCTGAAACTAGTTGTATACTTTTACCTAAAACTATGAAACTATAAAAATCGTGAAAAAATAAAACATAACCACGTTTGAAGTATAAGTTAGATAAATACACTATCTGCAAAAAACCCAGAACTGAGAGCATAAAAACTAGAATGTCAAATATATATAATAGGCGATAACTATGATTTTTTTAAATTTGTAAATTACATTTGTGATATCAAGATTTCTAACACTCTTTGATTTGGAACAAAAAATTTTTAGTGTGTTAACTGTTTCTCAGTCCACTTTAAAGCAGGATGGTCAATTGTTGGCAGACAACAAATTATTTATCGAATTCAATAAAAAAATAGTAGAAAAATCTAAATTTGACATGATTAACGGTGCAAATTAGGGCTGCACCGATATCAAATTTTTAACCGATACCGATACTACCGATATTTAAATAAATATACCGATACCGATATTTTACATCTTACAAAAATTAGACTTGTTAATATTTTTAATGCTTTATTTAAAATATTCCAAATTTTTTTTCATAAATAGTAATATTTCGATAGTCTCAGGTAGAAGAGATTTTCTATGTGGACTATCAATATCACCAGTTATACAAAAAATAGATTCAGAACAATAATACACAACATAGAATGTTATTCTAATTTAAACTATCTTAAATGCTTTGTTGATAAATATTATATATATTGAAAATCGTATATACAATATATAATATAAAAATAAAAACATTATATTATAAATTGTAAATACGAACTGACTTAAATAATAATATAAATAAGTGGCGGTAGAAATTTGAATAAATGAATCAATGAAAAAATTAGTTAGATTTAAAAATTTAATTTAAAAAGTATATAGATATACAGCTCTAACAAATATAATATTTGTAAAAAAAAGTTTCAAGTATCGGTATCGGTGTCGATACGATTAATATCGGTATCGGTACTGATACCGATATCGTTAAAAATCGTGATATCGGTACCGATACCGATACCAATATCGGTGCAGCCCTAGTGCAAATAAATTATTGTTATTCTGTATATTTGTGAATTTAAGTATAAACGGATTATATCCATAGACTACATAGACTGCCCATGTCATATGTTCCATATGGCAAATTGTGTGTGAAATTTGCCTCCATTTTGATGAACACTACCGTCCTATATCACATAATGGCGTTTTGCGGTGTGCCGTTTTGTTCGAACAGGAGAGGTAAAGAAAAAAGGTTTTGATTCCATAAATAAGTAAGATAATATAAAAATATATGATATTTTTAAAAAAATTTAATATCATTACAGTTTTTACATTTTTAATTTTTATGAAATGTGTCAATAAAATATTTTTTAAAAGTATCATATATTTTGTAATATCTTACTTATTTATGGAATCAAAACCTTTTTCTTTACCTCTCCTGTTCGAACAAAACGGCACAGCGCAAAACGCCATTATGTGATATAAGACGGTAGTGTTCATCAAAATGGCGGAAAAACACACACACATTTTATACCGTGATGAGCAGTCTATGTAGCCTATGATTATATGGCAACTTTAAAGAACAACAATTTATTTTTTATTTCCTATTTA
The DNA here is from genome assembly GCA_964036665.1 of Gordius sp. MW1. Taxonomy (NCBI): domain Eukaryota; kingdom Metazoa; phylum Nematomorpha; class Gordioida; order Gordea; family Gordiidae; genus Gordius; species Gordius sp. MW1. Next base: position 2,592,450 of record OZ038528.1, read on the forward strand.
GTATTTATATGTTTAGACTGTTAGGCTCTGCAAATTATATCATTTTACGTAAATATTAAAAGATAATGCATAAATGTTTAGACTCGATATCGTTTTTAATAGTGGGCGCTCTTCAATGTGTCGACTTTACAAATTTTTGTATACTTATTTTGATAGATGTTATGAGAAAACAACTCTTAAATAACCTTTAATCATGGGCGTAGCCAGCATTGGAATTAGAGAGGGGCAGTAGCAAGCGTTTAAAATGGACTTATTTCAAGATTAGAATTATTTGTTTTTCTTTCGAAATTGGGATAAGCTATAGGATTAGTAATAAATGATTATAATATTGTCTTTATGAGGAATTAATGAGTGTTCACGTGTTATATTAAATTTGGCATTTTGATATATGCCTTTCTCAACACAATCTTTCTCCGTACAACGGTAGTATTCTTGATTTTTTTTCTAATTCTAGCTTTTGTATATTCATACTCGTTAGCAATTTATATATTTTTGCTTTCTAGGGAATTTAAATTCAATCATATTGAAATCATGCGCTTGCGCAATGATTAATTTGATTGGTCAATCTCACGATCGTGAGATTGAGTTCGTGTGATTAGTGTCATTTAGGCGTGTGGCATTTAGCCATGGTACCTATAAATGTAACCAAATCCATGTTTTCCTCAATTTAAAATTTTAATCATATGATTTGCTTTTAAAAAATTTATAGTTAGCTATGGAGAGCGAGCCAAATAATATAAAGGAACCACTCAATGGCACCATTTCTGAACCTGATAAAAAAGATGAAACAACTTATAATCATAATCCAGATGCAACAAAACTTTATAAACGGCGGTATTGGATTTTACTTATATTTTGTCTTTACTCCATGATTAACGCTTTCCAGTGGATCGAATATTCTATTATAACAAATATAATATCACGATTTTATCAACGTTCCCCTAGAGTAATTGACTGGCTTTCTATGATATACATGGCAGCCTACATCCCATTTATCATTCCAGCATCTTGGGTATTAAACGCTAGGGGCCTTAAGGAGACTGCTATTTTGGGAGCTTTTCTTAATGCTTTAGGGGCTTGGATAAAATGTGCAAGTGTCAAACAACATTTATTTTGGCTCACATTCATGGGTCAAACATTTTGTGCTCTGGCTCAATTATTTGTCCTTAATATACCATCAAAATTAGCTGCAACATGGTTTGGTCCAAATGAAGTATCAACAGCTTGTGCCTTAGGAGTTTTTGGAAATGAAGTATGATCGTACATAGTTTTTAAAATGTATTGGAAAATGCCTTAACTTATTTTACAACATGTGGTTCATTTATTTAAAAAATGGAATAAATGAATTTTATCATTATAATATAATAGGAAAAATATTTTTTATTTATTAAAATTATTGAGCCAATCTAACCTATATATTAAATCTTCAATTAATATAAATTTTTTTTTTCAAAATTAATTTATTTTTTAAATTAAATTGAATGTAAGCTTTAAATTTATTAATTACTTAAATGTTAAAAATTTAAATTGATCATCTATATAATTTTTCAATGTAAAATCAATAATGTCTTATGCATAAATGTGAACATTCATTTTCATTGTATATTTAATGAAGGGTTTATACAAGGCTTTAATGACTTCTCACATGCTAGATCTTATTGAGATTGATTAGAGGGCAACATATAATCATCAACCTTTTTTATTAGTTTTTGACCCAATAATTAATCTTTTTATTCAGGCATTATTGATTTTGCCACTTGAAATGCACCACAATCATTTATTGATTTTCGTAATTATATAATTGGATTGATCTTTTATCTTTGCACATTTATGCTAAAATTTATATTTATTATTTTACATATAATAAAATATATATAAGTATTTAATTTTATTAGTTTAAAATTCAATCTTTTCTAACTATAATTAATTGTCTGCTTTCAAATTTTACGCAATTTTTGTCACAATTGATTGCAAACTAGAAAATATAAAATTATTACTAGTTTGTGATGGTTACTTTTAATTAGATAATAAGATTTTTAAATGTAGAATTCAAATTTGGTTGCTCAATTATTTCCCAAAGATAATTATCCTTTAAAATTATAAGTTTACTTGAACAATGGTAAAAATTAGTGTTGTCAATGAACGCGTTCAAATTTCTAAGTAAATTGATGAACGGCGTTCCTTTTTTTTGGTGAACTTTAAACGTGAACGCGTTCCTATTTTTGATGAACGCGCTCATTTAACGTTCGTTCAATTTTAAAACCCTTTTTTATTTTTGTTTATTTGAAAATGATGTTAATTTGAATTTTGTAACAAAAAAGACTTACATTTTTAAATCAGCTGTTTTTCCTTTTTTCTATTACCTATTCTAAAATTTTTTTAACATACCATGTCGTGCAAAAGAAAATAAGATAAAAGTTTATTAATTTGATATTATTAATTATATTTCAATTTATAGGTTAATATGGACAATCATATTATTATATCGTCGTCATCTTCAGATTTATTCAAAATTAGCAGATGAATTGACATTGCCATGGCCAAAATATGATAATTACTCATTTAATATAAAGGACCGAATTTAATAATTACTAAATGTAAAAAAGAATAAACTTTTAGTTTTATTGAAAAAAGTGTTCGAAACCCCTAGAATTGATAATGAAAGAAGTGTCGATTCCGAAATATCATTTTTGACGAGGAAGTAGAGGGTGGATTGGAGGAAGATATCTTATCGCAATTTTTTGAAGCGAAGGACATTAAATGTTTTTAATAAATTTCCTGCTTTAATTTTAGCTAAAGCAGAAATTTATAAATTATACAATCAATTTTTCAACTGCTTTAGCTAAAATTAATTATCCCGTAATAAGGATTTTAAAGTTAATTAATTCATCTTATGACACGAAACTTTAATATTGATGATCTGATAACAACATTTCAGTTATAGATATTACGATTTCACTAAAAGTTAAATTTTGATGTTTAAATAATAATTTCTAAGCCGCATTTAGATTGCAATTAAGAAGCTTGTAACTTTAAAAAAATTAAACATAAATTATATACAGCTAAAATAATCTTTTTTTGATCGCTATGTGTTAAACTAGTTACTTTCTTATTTTCCCCGCTATTTAAAATAAAAAATATCATATGTTTTAGTCAATTTTGAAAAATTTGACATCTGATTCTGTAAAATACAGGGGCTGTGTGTGGTAGTGGGAGGCAGAGGGGGTAACCCTTCCTTCCTTAAACATGAGAATTATTATTTTATTAGACTTGGCGAAGTCACTAATACTAAAAACTCGGGCCTTCGGCCCTCGTGGGAAGGGGGAGAAGGGAAGGGAAGAGGGGAAGGGAAGGGAGGGGAAGGGGGGACGACTCATCTGTACTTCGTATAAATGTATCATATTTGCTATGGAATTTATGGGCGAGAAAGGTGGGAAGGGGCGAGAATGCCTATAGGGGGGTATTAAATGCCTAATGATTAATTAATTATTTATACAAATTTTCCATTATAGGCAAAATGTAATATAGGCAAAATGTAATATAGGCAAGGGTTAGGGTTAGATTTAGTGTTTGCTTCTAGTTGCGTATTACATTAGTTTTTATGGCCTTTAGTGATTATGGGTCTAACAAACATTATATTATAAAACAACACAATGTTATTTAATTAAAAAAATCAAAAATTTGGCCAATGGTCACTTTTTCTCTATTGGTCAGTACCAACAGATACTCTATAAGTCAATGATAGCCAAAAAAAACGGAAAAAAACATTTTGATGCTCACTTTGGCCAATGGTCATTTTTTTCCATTGGTCAGCAGCCAGCACACGGTAAAAGTGGATATAAATTCATAAGAGTAAAAAAAACGAAAAAAAAATTTTCGAATCACATTTTGGCCAATGGTCATTTTTTTCCATTGGTCAGCAGCCAGGACACGGTAAAAGTGGATATAAATTCATAATAGTCAAAAAAAACGAAAAAAAATTTTCGAATCACATTTTGGCCAATGGTCATTTTATTCCATTGGTCAGCAGCCAGCGGACGGCCAAAAAGTCATAATAGCAATGGTAGTAACAGGAACAATCATAATAGTCAAAAAAAACGAAAAAAATAATTTCGATTCACATTTTGGCCAATGGTCATTTTTTCCATCGGTCAGGAGCCAGCGGACGGCCAAAAAGTCATAATAGCAATGGTAGTAACAGTAACAATCATAATAGTCAAAAAAAACGAAAAAAATAATTTCGATTCACATTTTGGCCAATGGTCATTTTTTTCATTGGTCAGCAGCCAACGGACGGCCAAAAAGTCTTATTATCAATGATAGTAACAAGAACAATCAGAAGAGTCAAAAAAACTCCGGGATTCTAACCCAAAAACTAGTTAAATTGCATAGCAATTAGAAGTAAACAACTTTTATTTATGTTTATTATATAACATTGGTCAGCAGCCAGCGGACGGCCAAAAAGTCATAATAGCAATGGTAGAAACAGGAACAATCATAATAATCAAAAAAAACGAAAAAAATAATTTCGATTCACATTTTGGCCAATGGTCATTTTTTCATTGGTCAGCAGCCAGCGGACGGCCAAAAATTCTTATTATCAATGATAGTAACAAGAACAATCATAAGAGTCAAAAAAAACTCCGGGATTCTAACCCCAAAACTAGTTAAATTGCATAGCAATTAAAAGTAAACAACTTTTATTTATGTTTATTATATAACTAGTTAAATTGCATAGCATTAAAAGTAAACAACTAATTAGTTAAATTGCATAGCAATTAAAAGTAAACAACTTTTATTTATGTTTATTATATAACTAGTTAAATTGCATAGCAATTAAAAGTAAACAACTTTTATTTATGTTTATTATATAATAGATAATTTAACAAATCTTATATATAACACACCGAGGGAGATAGAGATGAGGGGTGGGGCACCTCTTATGCATGAGATAGAGATGAGGGGTGGGGCACCTCTTTCTCATGCATTAATTTAATAAAGCGATAACCTAATATACCCAATGCAAATAGATAGGGAGGACAACGGACAACGGACGGACAACCAAAAACGAGCCCATAAATTGCATAGCAATTAAAAAGAAAAACTGTAGATTCTCCCTTAGGAATACTTGCCTACTCCTTTTTATATAACTGCTTATTGATTAAGATTGACTAAAATATGTTGCGCCAAGACCGTAGCCAAGGGGGGGGGGGGGTGGGGGGTAGGGAGGGGCAACTGCCCCCCTCTTATTCCAAATATTTGTTGAAATTAATTAAAATTATGGCTAAAATTGCAAAAAATGATTATGTTGTTCCTCCCTAAATCATTATTGCCTTCCCCTCTAATTCCAATGCTGGCTACGCCCATGGCCAGGGGTCACTCTTATGTAACACATTCATTGTTTTTTTAAAATATAAATTTTAGTGTTCACAAATAATTGAAATAATATATTTTTAAAACTTTAATTTTATAAAAAGTTGGGTTCAGATCCCACTTCTGACACCAATATTATTATGGAAGGGGGGGGGGATGTCGTATGGTCGTAACTAGTCAAGGATAGTGTTGTAAAACGGCTGGGTTTTGTTTGGTCGACTTTTGGTTTGACTAACCGCCAACTTTGGTCTGTTTTTCAAAATTTCGACTAAGCCTACAAGTCGACTGCCCAAAAACCCGTTGGTTTGTTTACGTTTGGTCGCCTAAAACAAAGGTCGACCATGCACAACTGAGCCGTTTTTACAACAGTAGTCAAGGAGATGGCAACGCTCGAGAGGACTTTTTGTAGTTTTTCTTTATAATTAAAGATAATTTCTTTACTAGTAAATCAAAGGCCGGGGAGGGGAGTGATATATAAACAAAAAAAGGTAAAAAACTAAAAAAAGAACATATGATTTCACCAAATCGGTTTTGGTTCTCATTATTCAAAATTATAAAATTGTGACATAAATATAAAACTCGGGCCTTCGGCCCTCGTGGGAAGGGGGAGAAGGGAAGGGAAGAGGGGAAGGGAAGAGGGGAAGGGAAGGGGGGACGACTCATCTGTACTTCGTATAAATGTATCATATTTGCTATGCAATTTATGGGCGAGAAAGGTGGGAAGGGGCGAGAATGCCTATAGGGGGGTATTAAATGCCTAATGATTAATTAATTATTTATACAAATTTTCCATTATAGGCAAAATGTAATATAGGCAAAATGTAATATAGGCAAGGGTTAGGGTTAGATTTAGTGTTTGCTTCTAGTTGCGTATTACATTAGTTTTTATGGCCTTTAGTGATTATGGGTCTAACAAACATTATATTATAAAACAACACAATGTTATTTAATTAAAAAAATCAAAAATTTGGCCAATGGTCACTTTTTCTCTATTGGTCAGTACCAACAGATACTCTATAAGTCAATGATAGCCAAAAAAAACGGAAAAAAACATTTTGATGCTCACTTTGGCCAATGGTCATTTTTTTCCATTGGTCAGCAGCCAGCACACGGTAAAAGTGGATATAAATTCATAAGAGTAAAAAAAACGAAAAAAAAATTTTCGAATCACATTTTGGCCAATGGTCATTTTTTTCCATTGGTCAGCAGCCAGGACACGGTAAAAGTGGATATAAATTCATAATAGTCAAAAAAAACGAAAAAAAATTTTCGAATCACATTTTGGCCAATGGTCATTTTATTCCATTGGTCAGCAGCCAGCGGACGGCCAAAAAGTCATAATAGCAATGGTAGTAACAGGAACAATCATAATAGTCAAAAAAAACGAAAAAAATAATTTCGATTCACATTTTGGCCAATGGTCATTTTTTCCATCGGTCAGGAGCCAGCGGACGGCCAAAAAGTCATAATAGCAATGGTAGTAACAGTAACAATCATAATAGTCAAAAAAAACGAAAAAAATAATTTCGATTCACATTTTGGCCAATGGTCATTTTTTTCATTGGTCAGCAGCCAACGGACGGCCAAAAAGTCTTATTATCAATGATAGTAACAAGAACAATCAGAAGAGTCAAAAAAACTCCGGGATTCTAACCCAAAAACTAGTTAAATTGCATAGCAATTAGAAGTAAACAACTTTTATTTATGTTTATTATATAACATTGGTCAGCAGCCAGCGGACGGCCAAAAAGTCATAATAGCAATGGTAGAAACAGGAACAATCATAATAATCAAAAAAAACGAAAAAAATAATTTCGATTCACATTTTGGCCAATGGTCATTTTTTCATTGGTCAGCAGCCAGCGGACGGCCAAAAATTCTTATTATCAATGATAGTAACAAGAACAATCATAAGAGTCAAAAAAAACTCCGGGATTCTAACCCCAAAACTAGTTAAATTGCATAGCAATTAAAAGTAAACAACTTTTATTTATGTTTATTATATAACTAGTTAAATTGCATAGCATTAAAAGTAAACAACTAATTAGTTAAATTGCATAGCAATTAAAAGTAAACAACTTTTATTTATGTTTATTATATAACTAGTTAAATTGCATAGCAATTAAAAGTAAACAACTTTTATTTATGTTTATTATATAATAGATAATTTAACAAATCTTATATATAACACACCGAGGGAGATAGAGATGAGGGGTGGGGCACCTCTTATGCATGAGATAGAGATGAGGGGTGGGGCACCTCTTTCTCATGCATTAATTTAATAAAGCGATAACCTAATATACCCAATGCAAATAGATAGGGAGGACAACGGACAACGGACGGACAACCAAAAACGAGCCCATAAATTGCATAGCAATTAAAAAGAAAAACTGTAGATTCTCCCTTAGGAATACTTGCCTACTCCTTTTTATATAACTGCTTATTGATTAAGATTGACTAAAATATGTTGCGCCAAGACCGTAGCCAAGGGGGGGGGGGGTGGGGGGTAGGGAGGGGCAACTGCCCCCCTCTTATTCCAAATATTTGTTGAAATTAATTAAAATTATGGCTAAAATTGCAAAAAATGATTATGTTGTTCCTCCCTAAATCATTATTGCCTTCCCCTCTAATTCCAATGCTGGCTACGCCCATGGCCAGGGGTCACTCTTATGTAACACATTCATTGTTTTTTTAAAATATAAATTTTAGTGTTCACAAATAATTGAAATAATATATTTTTAAAACTTTAATTTTATAAAAAGTTGGGTTCAGATCCCACTTCTGACACCAATATTATTATGGAAGGGGGGGGGGATGTCGTATGGTCGTAACTAGTCAAGGATAGTGTTGTAAAACGGCTGGGTTTTGTTTGGTCGACTTTTGGTTTGACTAACCGCCAACTTTGGTCTGTTTTTCAAAATTTCGACTAAGCCTACAAGTCGACTGCCCAAAAACCCGTTGGTTTGTTTACGTTTGGTCGCCTAAAACAAAGGTCGACCATGCACAACTGAGCCGTTTTTACAACAGTAGTCAAGGAGATGGCAACGCTCGAGAGGACTTTTTGTAGTTTTTCTTTATAATTAAAGATAATTTCTTTACTAGTAAATCAAAGGCCGGGGAGGGGAGTGATATATAAACAAAAAAAGGTAAAAAACTAAAAAAAGAACATATGATTTCACCAAATCGGTTTTGGTTCTCATTATTCAAAATTATAAAATTGTGACATAAATATAAAACTCGGGCCTTCGGCCCTCGTGGGAAGGGGGAGAAGGGAAGGGAAGAGGGGAAGGGAAGAGGGGAAGGGAAGGGGGGACGACTCATCTGTACTTCGTATAAATGTATCATATTTGCTATGCAATTTATGGGCGAGAAAGGTGGGAAGGGGCGAGAATGCCTATAGGGGGGTATTAAATGCCTAATGATTAATAAATTATTTATACAAATTTTCCATTATAGGCAAAATGTAATAACGGCAAAATGTAATATAGGCAAGGGTTAGATTTAGTGTTTGCATCTAGTTGCGTATTACATTAGTTTTTATGGCCTTTAGTGATTATGGGTCTAACAAACATTATATTATAAAACAACACAATGTTAAGAATTTGCAGAATTGTTGGGAGAAATTTTTTGTTGAATTTGAACAATTTTTAATTAAAAAAATCAAAAATTTGGCCAATGGTCACTTTTTCTCTATTGGTCAGTACCCACAGATACTCTATAAGTCAATGATAGCCAAAAAAACGGAAAAAAAAATTTTCGAAACACATTTTGGCCAATGGTCATTTTTTTCCATTGGTCAGCAGCCAGGACACGGTAAAAGTGGATATAAATTCATAATAGTAAAAAAAAACGAAAAAAAAAATTTCGAATCACATTTTGGCCAATGGTCATTTTTTTCCATTGGTCAGCAGGCAGGACACGGTAAAAGTGGATATAAATTTATAATAGTCAAAAAAAAACGAAAAAACAATTTTCGAATCACATTTTGGTCAATGGTCATTTTATTCCATTGGTCAGCAGCCTGCGGACGGCCAAAAAGTCATAATAGCAATGGTAGGAACAGGAACAATCATAATAGTCAAAAAAAAACGAAAAAAATAATTTCGATTCACATTTTGGCCAATGGTCATTTTTTCCATTGGTCAGCAGCCAACGGACGGCCAAAAAGTCATAATAGCAATGGTAGTAACAGGAACAATCATAATAGTAAAAAAAAACGAACAAATAAACTCGGATTCACATTTTGGCCAATGGTCATTTTTTTCATTGGTCAGCAGCCAGCGGACGGCCAAAAAGTCTTATTATCAATGATAGTAACAAGAACAATCATAAGAGTCAAAAAAAACTCCGGGATTCTAACCCCAAAACTAGTTAAATTGCATAGCAATTAGAAGTAAACATCTTTTATTTATGTTTATTATATAACATTGGTCAGCAGCCAGCGGACGGCCAAAAAGTCATAATAGCAATGGTAAAAACAGGAACAATCATAATAGTCAAAAAAAAAACGAAAAAAATAATTTCGATTCACATTTTGGCCAATGGTCATTTTTTTCATTGGTCAGCAGCCAGCGGACGGCCAAAAATTCTTATTATCAATGATAGTAACAAGAACAATCATAAGAGTCAAAAAAAACTCCGGGATTCTAACCCCAAAACTAGTTAAATTACATAGCAATTAAAAAGTAAACAACTTTTATTTATGTTTATTATATAACTAGTTAAATTGCATAGCATTAAAAGTAAACAACTTTTATCTATGTTTATTATATAACAAAAACTAGTTATTTATGCTTATTATATAACTAGTTAAATTGCATAGCAATTAAAAGTAAACAACTTTTATTTATGTTTATATAATAGATAATTTAACAAATCTTATATATAACACAGCGAGGGAGATAGAGATGAGGGGTGGGGCACCTCTTATGCATAGCAATTAAAAATAACACAGCGAGGGAGATAGAGATGAGGGGTGGGGCACCTCTTTCTCATGCATAGCAATTAAAAATCGATAACCTAATATACCCAATGCAAATAGATAGGGTAACGGACAACGGACAACCAAAAACGAGCCCATAAATTGCATAGCAATTAAAATCGATTTTAATATGTATGTAATGATAGATAAACAACCAAAAGTGAGTCCATAAACTGCATAGCAATTAATATAAACTATAATGATCCATATGTATGACAAAAGTATCAGAGAAAATGTCTATATAATATCTATTTAATCGTATAATTTTCTACATTACATATTCTTTTGTTGTCTAAATATTAAAAATTAATTTAAACTTTACCCGTTTTGCGTACTATCTTAAATGGGAAAGTATTTGCTATTTTTAAAATTAAATTGCATTTTATACGTTTTTTATATTTTATCTCGTTGGTTCACGAAGGTAGGTGTCGCGCTGGGTTTCTTAATCCCTCCCATGATGGTTCCGAACGGATCCATTAAGGAAATAGCTTACGGACTTAAAACCATGTTTTACACTATTGCCATAATCTCAACAGCCATTTTTGGTCTCATTACTTTTGGTTAGTTAAGCCTCAATTTTCTTTTTTATATACATCAAATAATTAAATTGTATTTTTTTTTCTAAGGAATTATAAATTTTTTTAAAAAAACTAATGAAATTAAAATCAAATAATTTTTTGAAATTTTACCATAATATATTACTCTTACGCTTTTGGGTCATTCCTGTTTAACAAAATTATATCACAAATGAACACTAAAATGAAAAAAAAATTTGCAGTATGCCTTTATATTTATAAAGGTGGAAAAATAAAACATATAGCAATGTTCGAAGTTAGGGTAGAAACACGTCTATTTATATAACTGAAATATGCCTTGGAATTAGTTTTCTAGCAATGCGTTTAAAGTTATATGAAAAAGAAACTTTAAAAAATGTCTAAATTTATCAACTAAAAACGTCTTGAAAGTAACTCATACTAGTTTTAATAAATTTTACAAAGTTTTAATTTTGCATTTTAAAACATAGTTACGATATTTTTGCATATGAAAGGCTGTTTTATACCAGCTATATGCCCGATTATAAAAGAGTATAAAGACGTGCGTTATTGGTAACTATTTATTTTCATATTTGTTAACATAATATTTTAACTAATTTTATTATTACTTAATAAGTTATACCAATTACCCGTTATTTAATTATTACAGTTTTACAGCAAAATAAATAAACCAAAAAGTTTCAACGTTTTCTACTAAAATATTAAGGACTATAGATCTCAACTACCTAGATTAAGTCTTTCGGGATGACAGCTTCCCCGAAAAATTACATTTAATAACATGTATATACTAGAGTTGTAAGGATGGCTGAGTTTTGTTGACCTCGAACCGTTTTTACAACACTAGAGTATACTTATATTAAAGTTGTTATATTATGTGATTACGTATGCGTTGTTTAGTGTATAAAAACGGGCCCAAAAAACCGCCGTCGCCAGCAGAAATGGCCCTCGGCTCTAACGACGATTACAAAGCCATCCAATTCAAGCACTCCCTGGCTTACATGATGAAAAGTCGCAATTTTTTGCTCCTCTTTTTGACTTATGGTACGCATAATCCACAAACTTCTCAACGCCAACTGGGGTCAATTTGACCCCAGTAGTCAGTTTAAATACCAACTCTATAAATCGAATCCAGTTTAGAATGTGTGATAAGAGTACAATTTCATAAACAGGGTAGGATCTCAGCTACTATATTTGTTATCATAAATTTAATTATGAATTATATTTCATTGCATTTCTTTAAAGCAAAATCATAGTTGGGGCAAATGCCCCCTAGCTCTATTGGATAACTACATTTTTTGAAAGATATTACCGATAAGAGAACTTCAACTCGTAAAATCACAAAAACATTAATTATGAATGCTTTTTTTTGGTTATTTACCACTTTCCTATAGGTATACTGACGGGGAACTTTTACGCAGTTTCAACGCTCCTCAATCAAGTCGTTCTGACCTATTTCCCCGTAAGCATCACGATGTTTTTGTATTAAATGCAATTTTTTTACCTCGCTCCCTTGCCTTTTATTATTGCAAATAGAGGAATAAAATCAATAATAAATGCTAATGTGCTTTTTCTGTTGAAATATTTTGAAATTTATGCTATTTTTTAGGATTATTAATATTTATAAATTACTCTAGATTAATTTTGCAATCAGATTTGTTTTTGGGTGATTTTTGGGTTATAGCTAATTTTGTCAATTCAAGCTTTTTCTTGATCCTTTCCCTGCTTATTACAAATGTACGATACGAAGGAAGTTGATACAATTGCTAATTTATTGCAATTATTGCTATGCAATCTATGTTTTGGTTGTCCTGTTCTGTCCATCCTGTCTAACTTGTGATTTTTCAATAATTCCCGTGGAAACTTATACGGGTTTTTAATGGCTGTGGACCTATGCTTCTCCAAAAGACTTTTGTTTTGCTTTCGCATATAGACTAGCTAATGACCGCTGGTTGACTTTATTTATTTTGACCTCGCCCGAACCCTAAGCCCATTTTTTACGAATGCTTTAAATATAATCGATAAATTCGGTCAATTTGTAAATGCATTTTAATTAAAGCAAAACAGTTTGATCTTTGAATTTAGAGTGTTTTTGTTTATTACGATGAAACGTTGTTAAAAGCCGAAACCCGCGTTTCCCATGGGACCTTTCAGAGGCACATTTAATCTTATTTAAAGGAGAATAGTAGAGAAATATCTTAACAAAAAGCGTTTTTTTAGCTTAATTAAACAGTGAGTGAAGTAAATTTTTATATGATATTTCCCATGGATTATGTATCTTATTTTTTATAATTACCGAAAAATTGATGATTATTTAGATTTCATTGCTCGTCTTAATGTAATTTACCATAGTATTTGCTCTTTGTTTATAGATATAGGTAGTACAAAGGGTTAATAAGGGGGAATTTATATATTTAGTTCAATTTTAATTAAAATATTTGTCATTTTGCCTTTCGCTTATAGCTCAGTCTTTTTACCTCCCCTGGAATTTAACAGGGGAAATATTAAATTATAAATAAAATTTATTGATTTTTTTTAAGAAAACAAGTAAAGATTGCAAAATTTTACTAGAAACAACCCTTTTTACCCTAGCCCCCTTATATTTTATAACTTTGTAGAGTTACACCCCTGAGGTTTGATTTAGGGTTAAATTATAAAAAAGTTGCACATTATAAGCAAGGAGGACCGATTAACAATTTGGATTTAAAGAAGCAGTACGTGTTTAGATCTAAAAACTACTTTGTGTATACATTTAAGTCATAATATCGGATTTAGATTCGAATCGCGCGAATTTATCTTTTTCTAAATATCCGATTTAATTTCATGGGTCATACTCTGTTGTAATTATTAATATTTTGTTTTTTTGATGTTTAAAAAAGTTTTTTTTTGTTTATTTTAACTCTTGAGTACCCAAAAATTTACAAACATATAACATTTAAGCTTAGGAAAAATTTTGCATCTTACAAAATGCTGTTATGTTCTGCGTCTGAAATGTAAATCTGGTGTGAAGTCGAAGTTAAGACAGACTATGTTATAACGCGTACCACGAATTTTGCTGCGCAGCAAAATCTGATATCAAGACAAGCCCTAATAGTTAAATTTCAGAAATTTTCATAGTCAAATTGAAAGTATTTTTATGGCTTTTAGCGCTTTCGCTAGCCAATTTTCTCTTTTTTTCCTTTGGTGAAACCGCTTTTTATGGTGTGCATGCAATTAAGAATGGAGACAATATAATTGCGGTCGATTATATGTATCTATGGTATTAGAGACGTCATTACAAAATGTGCAACCTTGAAAACGGATGACAATTATGGAAGAATAATAATAATGATAATAATTGGTTTGAAAGTAATTACCGCCACAACTTGCAAAATAACATAAAAATGTGTTTTTCAGATTATTATCTATGGAATGTGTGTTAATCTATCATCCTTTTAATAAGTGGTTGGCGCTTTATAAAGTTAAATTGTGAAAAATAATTACAAAACCAAATTTTATGTTGGTTATTTCTAAAAAAACTCTTATTCCTTTTTTTCTGGAGTTATTGTAAGGTCGGTGCGAGTGCCTTTTAAAGGACTTCATCAGAGTGTTAGATGTACCGTTCCCATTTCCAAAATAAAAATATCACTTTAAAATAGTGGTAAATATTATTGGCACAAGATAATAATTTCATCAACATATTTAGATTCATTTTATTGGCGAGAAATGTTTTATTTTAATTTAATTATTAAAAACATACTTGTAAATAATCATATTTAAATCATTTTTTTATAATAAAATTTTAATGTCGGTGAATTAGAATGAAGAACTCAACGCGGGACGTATAGGTTTGACCATGGTTTTAGCAGGCCTTCTCGGTTCGGTTATAGCTGGTATTTGGCTGGATAGAACTAAAACTTTCAAGTTTAAAAAAAAATAATTTTTATATTTACATGTTTTTTGTAGAAATTTTAATTTTTTTTGATTTTTTGCCTTAATTTTAACAAAAATTCATTACAAAATGTTGTGATTTTTTGCATTTGTTCCACGTCAATCTATAAATTATTTATAAAAAACAATGAATACCTTAAATTGTTTACACTTATTCGCCTTATGCTTACATAAACAATATTTTTAAATTTTTTTGCTCTAATTTTTGTATTAATTTTTTAGTATATTAAAATAAATTTTACTTCTTAAAAAAATCAATAATACTAATATATATTGCAAATTATTAAAGTATAAATTTAAATTATGATTTTTCTTTTTTATTAAACACGCAGAATGACAACTTTGGGCATATATATTTGCGCCTTCGCTTTTATGCTTTCCTTTACATTTACCCTAAAATTCCGCAAGTTATGGGTCGTGTTCCTCAACATAGGACTGCTCGGGTAATCTAACAATTTATAAATTCATTGTTAAACTAGATAAACGTAAACAGGGGGACGGGGGCACGGAGTGTCAATTGCCCCCCCCCCCCCCGTCCTTATTTGATTTTTTAATTTAACGACTAAATGATTCAAGTGTGTTTTTTTAGAAATATCAACCTGCACTTCTATTTTAGCCTAACAATTTGAGGATCTAGTGTTGTAAAAACGGTTGGATTTTGTTTGGTCGGCCTTTGGTTTTAGTCGACCAAACATAAACGGTTTAGTCGACCAAAATCAAAGGTCGACCAAATAAAACCCAGCCGTTTTTACAGAGCACTAGTTTACAGGTTTATAGTGGATGCATATTAACAAAATTTTGCCTTTTTTGTCCTAGGGCTTTAGTGATTTTATTTGACTAAATTTATCGTTAGATTCTTCATGAACGGTTATCTGCCGGTGGGATTTGAATTTGCTACAGAAATAACTTATCCCCATTCCGCCGGCATCTCGTCCGGTCTTTTAAACGCGTCCGCTCAAGTAAAATGACATTCAATTCTCAAGCGACATTTTTCGCTTTTTAAACTCTGTGTCAAACTTGAAATTCCCACAAATTTTAAAAACTAATCTAATAATGTGGGTCGGTTTTATTATTGCAAAGTGTTCTTGCTCTATCACAGGCTAGATAAATAGCTAAACCGAAAATTTCGCTTAAAAAGCGCTTGATTAGAATATTTAGTCCTTGGTACTTTTTTAAATGGTATGAAAAAATTATATTCACGACTAAAAAAATATAAAAACGCGCTATAACTAAACGGATGGCATTGATCTGTGTATGGAAATTGGATTTAACGATTTCCATTGTGGTCTTTTGCCTTAACGATTTAAATTTCATCTAAAAAACACTGTAGGGTTTTTCGCAAAAAATTAGCTTGGGATAGCGCTTTTACTCTGAGTTCGAGTGTTGTTAATCTGTACCAAAGAAGCTTATTGTCACCTTAATCTTATCATAACTATAAGTTTGTAAAATTTTTGGCATGCAAGCTTGTATTGTTAATTTGAAATTTTTGATGTTACATAGCTGTTTGGAATCATATTTACCATCGGTATGGGTGAATTAATCGAAACGGTGAATGTTCAAGGCGGAAATATATTTCTTTGCGTTTCCCTTTTCTTGGGCACCATCATAACTAGTAATTTTATTATCAAAATTATGAAAACCTTATTCGCTCTTTTTAAGTTTTATCTTTAATTTTAAAAAGAATTAGGATTTTAAATGTTTTTTAAAGTCTTCAATTTATTTTTTTAGTCTTTATACAATCTAAACTCAAGAGGGAAGGCGTTAACATCAAACACCGTGAAGCGGTAAGTGCCTATTCAACGTCATATAACATATACGTGCAGCTAGGATTTTAAAATCCAATTTAGAAACATTTACATATGCTTTCCGTTTTTTATAAAGTTGAAATCTATTGTTTTTTGGAGATTATTCGTACTAAATACTTTGATGTTTTAATGTTATAAGACTTGGTAAAATTTATGAGACTTCAATATGAATTTATTTTATTGTTTAAATGCGATTTGCTGTAAAATTTTATTATTTTCCTCATAGAAAAAAGCATACGAAATAACGTTAAATAATGCCAACGCTGACACTGCTGATAAATTGACCAACATCATAACCTCATCTACAAATGGAAATGTTACTATTGATTAATAAGATAAGTGTTAAATTACAAAAAATACATTTAATTTTGATGTGTATATCTTCCAGTTGAGAAAAATCAGTTGTGAAACAACTTCTCGAATTATTATGGATCATCATTTATTGAAATTACTCTATGTGTTGCCAAAAAATCGTGGATATTCCACATTTTAAAAATTAATAACTATTGTATATTTATTAAAGATTTTTAAAACGTCTATTTATATTTATTAAAATATTATTCACATATCACGTTTTGTATGTTATTTTATTTTCGCTTTTTTTGTTTTGTTACGACCACTGTCAATTGGAAGCAATCGCTATTTGTTATGAATGTATTTATTATTACAGTATTATTGTTGTAGATACCCGTTTATGTTTTTCACCTATTTTAAGTTGATACTAAATGTTTATTAGGCATTATAGTAATTATTACACGCTATAGGCAGAATGTTAAATATTTACGTTTTCAGCAATTTAATTTGATATCTTATTTAGTTAAAAAGTCAACATATATTTTGTTATTAGCTGTTGTACTTGTATGTTCATTATATAATCCAAACTTTATCAAACGCCTTGTAAATTTTTTTTACTAGCAAGCCTATTTTATTGTATTACAGATGTTGTTAAAACTTCTCATTTTTCTCTGCCAACTGGACGGGACCACTCAGATTGCTTTAAAAATTTTAACAATTGGTTTAGTATCTATCGAACTACAATACTAATATGGGTGAATATCACACAAGTGGTATCAATGTTTTAAAAACGGCTAGGTTTTGTTTGGTCGACCTGTAGTCGAAACTTGAAAAACGGACTAGAGCCGGGTATTAGTCTTAGTTGAACCAAATGTCGACTAAACAAAACGCAGCCAACACTAGTGTGTGCTGTGAAAATAACATCAATCATAAAAATAAATTACAGATAACAAAGTCAAGATTAATGTGAACGCCTAGAAATCTAAATTTGGCAATAAAGCTATATAGAATTATAAGTAAAGTTTAAAAGCTTAATTAAATTTATAAATGGTTGTTAAAATGGATTTCTTAATTTAGTCAAGGGAGTAGGGCATAACTTCTGCCCTTCATCTTCCATTCTTTTTTAAATACTTTTTAATTGATTTTTCAAAAAATCATCATCCCCTCAAATCATTTTAAATCTTTTGACATTTACACCAGTGTATAACTAGTGTTTCGATCTCGTCTAGGTCTCGAAAGCAAAATCTCTTCCCGTCTCGGGTGCAATCATAAAAATCTCGTCTCGATGAGAAATCTCGATATGCTCGACTTTTAAAATTTTTTAACCTTTTACGGTTTCTCTTAATTTATTAAACATTATCATATAGATAAAGAAAAATAAAAAATGGCAAACCAGTTTTCTATTAAAAAACCTTTATAAGCATGTCATTTACATATTTGAACTGGGACTCTTAATTAGCGTGGGCAAAAATAAGTAATGCCTTTAGATAAATAATTTAAGACAAGATTTTTCCCTTTGATATAACTACCTAAACTATTGGATGTTTATTATTTTGTTAACGTGTGGATACCTATAATTTTATTGTTCCTAACATAAGTAATTAGCTAGACACATTACAAAGTTGTAAAATAAATAATAAAAGTAAGATTGCCCCCCTAAAAAAAAATTTCAATACAAAAACCTTTAAAAATTAAAAAAATATGTTTTGCCCCCCCCCTAATTAGCCAGAGGGGGGCAGCCGGACCCCCTGCCCCCCCCCCCCCCCGGCTGCCCCCACTGCCTAATTAGGGGAGTTGCTTTTTTTTGGTCGCCGGAAAATTTTTGGATAGTGAAAAACCTTATTTTTTTTGGTCGCCGGAATATTTTGCTCTCAGGAAAATTTTTGAATAGTCAAACAAAAAAATTTTGTTAAAAATAATCTGCCCCCCCCCCCTAATTCAAAATTTGGGTACGCCCATGTTAACAAAGCTTATCTTCGTGTATATTAGTCTAGTGAAGAATCGCCTTCAGTGACTTTATATTGTTAAAGAGAATGTAAATGGCAACAAATGCATAACGTGATGGCTTGAGAAGTGCAGAGGTTAACTATAAGTTTAAGCACAACAAACTCTTGGTAGAAACTTTTGGTATGAAGGCAATCGTACTGTATGCACAGAAGTCGCTTTGGTACTCCAAAAAACTTTAGCAATTGTAACCAAATTTATAATGTTATTTTGATTATAAATTATCTTCATATCGGACAGGATGATGTAATTGTTGCCAAAGTGAAAAGTATTATTCACCATTTCATCCACTTTAAGCCTTATTATATATATTAATGCTAAGGATATAAATCTAAAAACTAAAAAATTATTTCATGCCCTAATAAAACATATTTGATTGACCAAGTTAAAATTTGAATTGTAGGCCGCTACTTGCTTTCTTAAATAACGCAATATTAAAGGTATTCTAAGTATATTAATTTAACATCCTAAATATGAATCACAAAAATAAAATGTAAACAACTAAATTGACTAAATTAGGATTAAGATGGTCGATAAAGATATTTTAGAGCCGAGATCTCGATGATAAAACACTTGTATCGTCTCGTTTCGTGATCAAAATTCTCGTCTCGATATCGGCTCAATTTTTCAAAATCTCGTCGCCTCGGTTTTGTGAAACGAGATGAGATCGAGCGAGATTTTTATCGGATTTTTCGCTTTTTATGAATGTCAAACTGATCCGCTATTATTTAAATAGCAGATAGCTGAATTTTCCATAATTCTTAGATTGTTATATTAAATGCTCTTTCAAAAACTAGACTCAAAGTCGTTTGAATCATGTGCAGAATTTCGAGGGTTGGTCTAATTATACAGTTCTACAAAATTGACTGTGTGATTCCAACCCGTTAATTTATTATAATTTTGATAGACAATTTCATGGTACAATAGTGTGCAGAGTTGTTAAATTGCTAACTTGCTTCTACTCCAGCTACCATCTGCTCGAGTTTCTGTTCGGCCCTCAAGCAATGCTACTGTTCTGCCTAGTGTACCGAACAGCGAGCACATATTGTGCTAACGCGCATATTAAGCAACTCAGGGTGCGTGTTCGCGTCTGGAGTTTAAGCAAGTTAGCAATTTAACAACTCTTAGTGTGCTTTAAATTTTTCTCCACGTTGTTCCGATTTTGATATAAATGAAAGGTTAGAGGTGTAAAATGGCTTTTTAACGCTTTTATAAGCTAAATTTCCACTTTTTTTAAATTTTTAATAGTTATGTAACCCTATGGATCATTAATTTATATTTACTTTTCCGCGTTTGTCTAAATTCCCTCCTTGC
Source organism: Gordius sp. MW1 (assembly GCA_964036665.1). Lineage (NCBI taxonomy): Eukaryota > Metazoa > Nematomorpha > Gordioida > Gordea > Gordiidae > Gordius > Gordius sp. MW1. Next base: position 2,612,702 of record OZ038528.1, read on the forward strand.
ATTAAATACATTGGAAAACAGAGTGGTATTTGTGCGGTGTTTACTTCATTCGCTCCCTTTACTTTCTCTCCTCTCTTGTTCCTCTCCTTTCGCCTTCTCTCTTAAACCCGCTCGCATATCTAGCCAACATTTTTTGCATATACCCTTTATATATCACTAGCTGTACCCGGCCAAGCGTTGCTTTGGCTCAGTCCGTAAGTGGTTAAATAAGTATAACCTATTAATAAGACTAATCTAAAATGGGGTCATATATGAAATAATTTATAATGTCAAAGGTCCGAATGCTAATGCAAATAAATATCCATAATATTCATTTAAGAGCGATATAAAATATTTATTAATTATAATTCATAAGAGTATATAAGCATTAAAATATAAAAAGCTTATAATAATGTATGGGTAATAAAGAGCTGTATGATGATTTTGGCTGAAAGTATAATGTAAAAAATGATGTAAATAGTAAAATAAAACCTGCAAGGGAAAGTTGATGGATAAAGGGTAAATCAATGATAGGTCTCATGAAGAATAAGGTAATACACGTACAGTATTAGAGCTTCTTGTAAATGTTTCGTCAAATTTGGTTATAATACTCTGGCATAATAAAAAGGGGAGAAATGCTAAAATAAATATAAAATTATAGAATTTAAAAGGTGATTATACGCGAGTAAAATTAATGGGCTTTATGGTAAATACTAAAAGTTATGAGTAGATAAATAGAAATGATACTAACTTTAATTATGCATGCAGAAAAGTAGTGAGGCGTTATAAAGAGAGTTGTAGGTTCGGGTAAGAGATGCTTCGCAGCTTAACTTCTGCCTTAGAAAGGAACAAATTGCTATAATGCTTGGGGATAGACAATATTTTTAGTCATGTTATTATCTGTGTAGATATACAAATTTTGTGGATTGCCGACGCGCGAACATGCAACATATAATTGTCCATGTGAAAAAAATCTGTTTCTAAATCTATACCACAAATTTCTAGAGACTGGCCTTGAGCTTTGTTAATGGTAATAGCAAATGCGAGTTTAAAAGGAAATTGCAATCTTATGAATTCAAAGGGTAAATCTGTTGGGATCAAAGGGATCCGTGGTATGAGGACTTCTCCAGTTAAAGGTCCAGACAAAATCGTGGCCTCAACAACGTTGCACATTAAGCGTTTAATAGCAAGACGTGTGCCGTTGCAAAGTTTTGGCTGATTAACATTGCGCAACATCATAATCGGCACGCCAATTTTCAAATGCAAAACGTGTGGTGGTATGCCTGGGAGATCTAGCGAATTTAAAAATTCGAACGGATAATTAACAGCGTCATCAGCACTAACAACAGTGTCAACCGATTTGTAGGTAACTGGAGTGCCGGCAATTGTAGACAGAATGAGATTGTTAAGTTCTCGGACGTCTTTATTCTTTGGGGCAAGAATAGCCCGTTGACGGAGCCATATTCGATCCTGATAATGGGTGTTAATATTTGAAAAAACTTTTTCTACCAAAGCTGTTTTGGTCGACACAAAATGGCAGAAGTTGGTAGGAAATGAAATCCGTCCTGAGTTTATATCGACGGGCACGGTTCCGTTTCCAATTTCTAGCAATTGATGGGAGAATAACTCACATGCTTGATTTTGTAACATTACACGCATATTAGTAGTTAAATTTAAGGTTTTGACATAAGGCCACAAAATAGAATATTTTAGGCAAGCATTGATCTCGTCAGCAGGGGTTGATCGAGGAAGCACTGGTAAAGTTTTCCTGAAATCTCCTGCAAGCAATAAAAATGCGCCACCAAATGGTCTGGAATCTCGCCGCAAATCTTGCAAAGAACGATCTAGAGCTTCGAGCGATTTTTTATGGGCCATTGTGCATTCATCCCAAACGATAATTTTGCACCTTTCTAGTACTTTACCCATTCCAGATGCTCGGGAAATGTTGCACATAGGAGTTTCGCTATATTGAATGTTTAAAGGCAATTTTAATGCTGAATGAGCAGTTTTACCACCAGGCAACAATGTCGCAGCTATTCCAGAAGATGCAAGAGCCACAGTATTTCATTTTGGGATGGAACAGCTGCAAGAAGTAAAGTCAGTAAAAATGTTTTACTAGTTCCGCCAGGAGCATCTAAGAAAAAAACATCTCCAGAACCTTTATTAACAGCTAATAATATTGTATCATAAATGGCTTTTTGTTGAAACATTAGAGCGCACATAAAACAAAAGATCTTCATGGTTATAATTAAGTTCACGGTAGAATTCTGCATGTAATGGAGCGGCAGAAGAGCAATTAGGCGCAGGCATCCCCAATTGTATTAAAACATTACTCCCGATTTTTAAGCATAAATCTTCAAGAATAATTAAAGTTTGATTATAATGTGACATTTGAGACATGTTAATGATAGGATGTGAAGTACTATTCCGATGAATAATATCTTCTGCCATGTGTGCTTTATATTTATCCCATAAAGATTTAGGATTTGACGGAGAGCATGAAGTCAATATAATCGCAAATAATGCACGGATTTGTTTTGGATTTGTAGTATGACACGCCTCACTGATGCATTCATCCCAATGATTATCGTGTTCTAATAGAGCTTAGCTTGGCATGCACTGCGGAAAGTGGGATGTACAACACCGTCGACCACTTTTAATTCTTGGAAACATGTAGGACCACGTACATAAATTAAAAGCATGCGGAGAAAGAAACATTCATCTTGATTGGGATGGATAGTGTATAGTCGGCCTATCGCATCATCTTCGAATATGTCAGGGTGTCCATCGACACACTTTCCACGTTTGCGACGGCAAAACGATCTGCTACGCGAATTCCATGTGTAGTAGGTAGGTACCTCTGAATAGAGCAGCGTCGGCGCAAAAACATCATGTTGGCATAGCTTGAAGAAAGCTGTTAGCGTTGTATCGGGAGGGTTAGAGGCGATTTGTTGAACATTTGCATTTGTAAAATAAACGCGCTGTCCATTTTCTAGGTGAACAGCTAAGTGGACCACAGCAGGACTACGGTCATGTATAGGGAAGGATAGAATACGCCACACAGCTTCATTACTGCTAATGTATCTTTCAGCCTGATACTGTGCGATTTCATCGGTGTGAAGGCTCCCTAATTGGGCTATGCTATCTGGTTGATCAGTGAAAACTGCCATATCACTGCCTTTGTTTACATATTTACAAATATATTTGATGGATTGAACGGAGGTACAATACTCAACGTTGATGTGAGCTTTGTATAAATTTAAGAGCAGAGGACTATATGGAACAACCCATCGGTTGTCCACCTCGACCGTTGCATTGCGTATGGGGATGGTTGCTACGTTACCACCATCTTATATTGATCTTCTTTTGTACAAAGGGTATCCATCGTTGCCGGTAATTGTATTGCATACTAAGCTTCGAGGATATCGCTTTGAGCATTTGCCGTCTATCATGCATGGCGATCTTGGATTAAGTGTTCCGCAAGGGCCGTGTATCATATTTTTAGTAACAATTTGGTACAAATCGTTATCTAAGTTGGGGTCGGGAATTTCAGCAGATATTAAAGCGTCGATTTCGTTTGACGTAATCTTGCTATATAGCCATATGAGTATATGGGCATGAGGCAAACCTCTCTTTTGCCATTCGACTGAATACATCCAGCAACCCACAGACCCAAATACCTCATGCTTAACAATGAGCTTAATTATTGATTTAAGTTTTTGCCGGAAAACACGGGCTGTAATGTCATGCCTATCGAGAGGTAATTGACCAGGAAGCAAAAGGTCTTTTATGTCGTCCCACGCTGGGTTGCATGTAAAAGTTATAAATAGGTCCGGACGACCGTATTTACGAACATACGCAATTGAATCTTGAGCGTATTCATGCATATGGCGTGGACTTCCTGTATAAGATGAAGGCAAAATGGTTAATCTCCCAACGTTAATGGTATTAGAGTCGTTACGAAGAGCATCTCGCAAATGGATATATTCTTCTGAGCGAAGTTTAGTCTGATTTAAGCGGATGTAAAGCAAACGCTCCGATTCAATTTTGGCATACATATCCACGATGTATTGGTGGATAAAATTGCCGGCATTTTAAAATAAAATTGTCCCCGTCCGCTCGAATCTTTATTCTGTATGAATAATAGTTCATAGCGCTGCATTTTGAGTTCGTAGGTTTGCCATTGATTGGATTTATCATCTTAACGTTAAAGTGATATCCGTCAGCACCATCCCAAAATGTAATTGGATATTGAAGGGGGTCATAGCAGCGATGAGTGTCAGCAACTTGTGTCAAAGCATTGTTTCTCCTATGAAGCACAATGTCTTTAGGTTGAAATTGATCCCCAACTATAACAATGGCGACTTCATGTATAGTTGGGGCATTAAATCTTCTCCCATGTTCTCCCGGAGGAGTTTTGTCAGCATGAATGACTATTTTGTGGGTATCTGAAGGCATTATGTCCAGTGCAGTTTTGAATAAACGCACTAAATTATTATTAGCATGAAGCAGCAACTGAAGCTGTGAAACGATGGATCTTTTTAAATCGCTAAAAATGTCGAGGCGTGCACCTAATTCTATCTCATCATCTCCGATAAAATATAGTTGTAGGAACTTATGTTGCCCTTCTGGCAATGGAAGGAGGGAGCCGGCTTTATGATAAATTTGGCCTTTTACCTTGAATGTAGGCATGAATTGTGTGGTTACAACATCAGCGCCAAACGACGTCATTTGGAAACAGGAGTTGTATTTCCTGATGTTAAATAGAAAATGTTTAAAATCAGTTGTATAACCAGCCAGCAATGTTTGTAATGGCTCAGGCGGTTCTGCAAGGTGAGGCAGTTTAACTTTTCCGGCTGCGCAACGCATTCCAGTCATTTCTCCAGCAAATTTCAAGGCATTGCAATGAGGACACACAATAGACATAGTACCAATGAGAACATGGCGACGTAAACTTTCAATATTAGATGGGTAAGAAAATGCTAGGCGGTTGCATGCGGGTAATGGCTGAGCACGTGAAGGTGGCTGAGGCAGAGTTGCAGACTGTTGTAGTTGATTTTCAAGCTCAAGAGCACGCAATCGGCGCAATCTATCCGCATTTCGTGTACTACGTCCAATAGATGTTTTCTTGGGGCGCATGAATCTAAAGTCGATATACTAAGAAAATTAAAAATACATAAATAGGTCGAATTTTTTTTTAAAGTAAAACTTGTTTTTATTAAATGAAACTTTGTATGCTAAAAAATTATTAAATTCCCTATGTATTAAAAACATTCAATAGTATTTTACAAAGATAAGTTTAAAGTTTGAAGTTTTAATAAAATATGGTTAAAAAGATATAACAAATTTAAATGTGGGGTAAAAAATACCATAGAAATGCTCTTAGTTTGGAATGATTAAATATATAACAGGTTAGAATAAATATTTCTAATATAAAATTGTTAAGGTTACTTGAACAGCAGTGATTTCAGTTGTTTCTAATGCATGATGTGTTGTGTTCTTGGGTTTAGACTTTTCAGAAATATAAGCCAACATATGGAGAAATTATTTGTAATATCTTGCGTGGGCTGGCTAAAGAATTCATTGTAGTTCTTTTAGCTGAAAGAATAAAATATATATAACAATTTTATAACTTACCGAACTTACCAAATGCGTTTTTTATAATGTTCAAGATGGCGGTAAAACGGGTATCTTTCGGTACGTGTGTACGTATAATGAGGAGTCTCTTGATGCGCGCTTTGATTATTATAACAATATTTTCACGTCAAACGTTTAGATACGTAAACCTTTAACAGAGAACGCGTCATATATTATAAAATTTTTGATGTTCTACGGTTTTTAATTATTTAGTTTTAACAGATATATATATAATGTAAAAAATAATCCAAAGGTGAATAAAAATAGTGAAATATGTGACAAAAGATTAGTAGAAAAACATTTAAAACTATGAGCACAACTCTAACATAAAATAATAATCGAGATAAGCGTTGTAGCTGACGTCCGCTAGATGGCGCCAACCAAATTAAAAAACATGGTTCCCGCTGTCGCAGGTCGATAAAAAGTAACTATAAACCATCTACAATGCTAAGGATATAATCTGGCCAAATTTGGTGGCAATCGGTTGAGAACTCTGAAAGTTATTAGCGTTCAAAAAAAGGGACTTAGATTTTTATATATATAGATAAGCTGGACTAAAAAACTTTAAAAAAACTTTTATTTAGCGTAAAATTCTCTACCAGAAAGGTTTTTCCGATGTTGGTTTATTTTTTCAAACCTATGTTTTTAATACAAAATTGAAAACCAAATTTATCTAACGATTTACTTTACAAATTAAACTATAAAAAACAATAAAAACACTAGCTATAGCTATTTCTACCAAATGCAGTTCCCATAAACTGACCAAGTGATGTTAAACTTCGTAGGTATTGTAAGTATAGCCACAGACTTGATAGACTGCTCATGCCATATGGGCACCCGGTCAAAGTAGCAGAAAAATAGCAGACAAATTGGTCAGAATTCATCAAGATTGGTCAGGATTTAACATAGAATTTAAGTTTTAACCTATAATTATGCAGTATAGGGTTAGGGTTGGGGTTATGAATACATCAGAAATTCCCTCCCCATTTGAGATTTAATTCTAATATCTTGATTATCTAAAAAAATATTTTTCTGCTACGTTTTCATCATTCTGCTACTTTGACGGGTATTCGCCATATGTTCCATATGGTAAATTGTGTGTCAAATTTTCCTCCATTTTGAAGACAACAGCTGGTGTATTTCAACCATGTCCTTTTGCGCTATAGCAGTCAATTTACCTTCCTCATGGGCGTAGCCAGCATTGGGATTAGAGGAGGGCAATAAAGATTTAGGGAGAGGCATAATGGCCATAATTTTAATAATTTCAACAAATTTTTGGATTTAGAGGGAGGCAGCCCTCCCTGCCCCCCCCCTGGCTACGCCCATGACCTTCCTCACTAATTTATAAATTTGAACGAACGTCAATAAATTAATATTGTACGAAATATAGATGCCGCTATATTATTAAACAAACTTTCATCACAGTTTTAACATTTTTAATTTTTATATTTTCTGTAAATGATATTTATTTTGGAATGCTCTACCCAATTCAAAATTTAATTTATTTATTTTTTTAAGATTATTTAATTTACAAAAATTACTAATATCTATATAATCACTACTAAACCGAGTTATCATTAAAATGGTGAAAAAAAGGTTAGTGCGTTTGAGCAGTCTATCCTAGAGACCTGCAACGGGACTGTTTAGGTCCGTCGGCCTGCCCGTAATAAGAATTTAAAAGCCTGGGCCCCGTCCGGGCCCGTCAAAATATTAAATTAAAAGCCCGGACCCGGCCCGCAAGTTTTATACAAAGCCCGAGCCCGGCCCGGGCCCGTAAAACTTTTTTATTTTATTTTTTTGTTAATTTTTTCATCGATATGACAAACAATCTGTCTGTGTTATAAATGTTAATAAAAATATTTAAAAAAGAAAAAATTGGTAATCCCGATTCGCGCTCTTCTATCTTTTAAGAAACGACTTATATGGAAATTATTTTACAAGTGGCATTTTAGGATACATAAAACCATATAAGCCAAATGAACTTTTAAAACCATTATTGAAGGTTATAATGTTTGTAATAAAACTACTTAGCTTCTTTGCTTTTCCACCATTTTAAATAATTAGGTTATTAATATAATATGAAAAAACAGTGATAAAAGTAACTTGAAGGAAAAAAATTTAAATTTGTTTTTAAATTTGTGAATGATAATGAGTGTATAAATTTTGGCATTTGGACGGGGTCAGATAAAGTAGAAGTTAGCGGTCAGCATTAATTTGCAGAGAATTATTTAGCCAGTTTCGCATTCATCCGTTATAAATTAACAACCTAGACAAATTGCCAAAAGAAATTCATTAATAGAGGAAATCAGTCTGGCACAAAAACTGTAATAGAATATGAGCTTAGGCGAGGTCGAAAAAAGTTAAGTCAATCAGCGGTCAGCTAAATAAAAGTCTTTTACAGAAGCATAAGTTTACAGCCATTAAAAACCTTTATATGTTTTCACGGCAATTATTGAAAAATAACAAGTTGTACACAACAGATGGACTGGACGGATAACCAAAAGAGAGCCCATAAATTTCATAGCAATTAATATAAATAATATTAAATTGATTCACTCAATATTGCTAGAGGGTATAAATGGGGAGGCAAATATGGGCAACTGCACCCCTTCAAATTCAAAAATTCCTGATGAACATTTTTTGCCCTATTAAACTGGCCCCCCTACAACTTAAATTGGCTCCGCCCGTGGGATCACGTGTATAAATTACACATCTCTACAAATTTTGACTTTGTGATCACATCCCGCAATCCGACAAATAATTCTGATAGAGAATTTTGCCCTGAAAAATAATCTGTTTTTAGTTTTTTTTACAATTACTAGTTTTTTAGATATACGAGGTTGAAGGTGCCAAAAATGCCCTTTTTAAGCCTTTTTGAGGCTATATTGCCACGGTATTTTTAATATTTAGTGATAAATAGTAATATATTCATGTAGATTAATGTTTTATCTATAGGTCCATTAATTTATTTTTTTTGTTAGACCTCTATATTTAAATTTATTTGCTTTTTGTGAACCCCGTCCCCTTATCAAAAGTCGTCCCACTATGTCTGGGAAAAGGAGTACATTAGATTAGAGTACATACTACACACGCGCTGTTTACTAACACATCTATCTCTCCCTTTCTCCATCTCCTCCATCCCGCCCCCATATATATCCAAGCACTCATGAAGGGGGCGGGAGTGGAGGAGAAAGAGAGGAGAGTAGGTGAAGGGAGAGAGATATGTGTTAGTAAACATCGCGTACGTAGTATGAACTCTAAGGTACTCCGTTTACCAGACATCGTGGGACGAATTTTGATAAGGAGAGGGGGTTACGCAAACGCGTATAAATTTTAAAATCAGGGTGATATAAAAAAAATAAAATAATGGACCTATAGATAAAACCTTAATCTACATAATCATAAATATATCACTATTTTTCACTAAATATTAAAAATGCTGTGGCAATATAGCCTCAAAAAGACTTAAAAAGGGCATTTTTGGCACTTTCAACCTCGTATATCTAAAAAAAACGGGTAATCATAGAAAAAAACTAAAAACATATTATTTTTCAGCGCCAAATTCTCTACCAGAATTATTGGTCGGATTGCGGGATGTTTTTTTTGTAGACCTGTGTTGTCTTTAACATGTTGAGCTATTGTGAATTAATGAACTAGGATGGAAACAAAATTTAACTTTCCTTGTTAATTTAATACACATAAAACAATTACAAATTAGAACATTATAAAAACACCTTCTTTTATACTAAATCTAATTAATTTTCTAGCGGGCTTTTAACGGGCCTTAAGTATAACTAGGCCCGGCCCGAGCCCGTTACGTAATATATCAGCCCGTCCAGGCCCGGCCCGTTGTTTTATTTTTAAGCAGAAGCCCGTCGAAGCTCGGCCCGCGGGCCGGGCTTTTAGGCCCGTCCGCGGGCCGGGCCGTGCAGGTCTCTAGTCTATCCAGTCTATGAGTATAGCATGAGGAGTATGTAACCGAAATCTATGTTTTATTTTTTAATACATTAACTTTATAATTAGGACGTTATTATTCAATGTACCGTGGCAACTATACATAAAAATCAAATAGTAAGTGAGACTTGGAAAATTTATCTATTTTATAATTTTGAAAGTATGAAGGACGTAAATAAATTTAACAAACCTGATATTTATAAGATGTGGATTGTAGATGACGCAACAATTACTTTAAAGTTTATTTGAGTTGACAAGAAATAATTTATTAAAATATGAAAAAATTACTAGCCTTAAAGTTAATAGTCTTAGGGTCATTCAATGTTAATAATTCCTTAATCAAGTAATGACCAAATTTTAACAATTCTGCTTACAACATATGCTTCGATTAAACAGTTAAAATGTTTCATTTAAGATAAATCTTTTAAATATTTTAAACCTATTATTTCTAAATTGAGGAGTGTATGTTATATTAGTCATCAAAACCTTACCAGGTTTATACGTAAGTAGTACCTATCATTAATATAATTAAAAATTGTTAAAGTCTTTAAAATTAATCATAAATGTTGAGGTAAATTATATCCATAGACTAATAAAACTATAGACTGCCGAACAGCTGATTTTTACTATTAAAATCAGTCAGACACCAAAATAGCTGCCATTTTGTAGGAAAAACTCAATAACAGGTATATTTATACTTCTCCAGGATAAAATATTGAAGAAAATAAATGAGACTAATAGCTTACTCATAAATTAAAAAAAAATTAGTAGATTAGAACAATAAATTTTGCTAAATTCTATTCTTTGGTTAGATTTTCCCACAATATGGCGGTAGCTATATTTGCTGTAAAATTATCAGCTGTTCGGCAGTCTATAGTTTTATTAGTCTATGATTATATCATAATTATGAGAAGGATAGCATATAGGGACATTTCATTTTTTATTAAAATTAATCGAGAAATTAAAAATAAATTTACACAATAATTATATTAGGGCTCAGGAATATGGGTGTGATTGTCCAAGGCATAACCCGAATGCTCCACCATCATCTTGCAAAGGTGTTTGTATTCGACCATTGCGATTGTTGTCATGCACGGCTTTGCAAAAAAACATGCATCATTTGACCACTTAAATAATTTTCAAAAATAAAGGATCGATACATATAGATATACATTTTATTTTTACGATCACTTTTAAATGCGACTTGGTTAAGCTACTTTGAAGAAAAGTCAAATAGAATTTTTAATTAATCTTATTTTATTATTTGTTTAATTTGAAATTTAGGCCTTCGATTTACGGTTTGTGGCGCATGTTTCATATCTTGTTACGATCCATATATGTGTGAACATGAACCTTTTGCCGAGGAGACCGATGTGGGTGTATGTATCTCAGACGAGCCTAGGGTTTATTATGATTGTATAATGTTATAATGTATTAAAGGTAGCGTTTGGGATCAATTCATTAACTCAACTCAAATAATGCTATTCTAATCCATGGAGTTTTTTGTAAATAGGAATTCAATCAATCTTGCGGGAGAAATAACAATGGCAAATGCAAGCCCGGTCTCTATTGTAATCAGCCAACTCCAGGATTTGTTGGAATTTGCTTAGAGGAATTTTACCGCAGTCCACGAATGCTGCACATCATCGGTTAATGCTAGATTTAAACAAATGTTTTGAATTTCTATAATGTGTTAACAAGTAATTAAAACCTCTACTTTAGATAGAAATTAATAAAAAAAAATTTTCTTCATTGTGTCTACCTTCTAATCTCTAGCTGCTTTAAACGCAGATCCATCACAAAATTAATTATCGCTTCCAGCCTTTTTTTACAATTTTAAGCCTAATTTTATTTCTTGTATTTTGAGACACCAAAGGCATATATTATGCGTAAAATTTTATTAAGCTATTGAAATATTGTCTGGCTTCCCATTGACATCAAATGATACTGCCTACTAAACGTTTTGATTCCAGTAAATTAAATAAGTATTTTAAAGGTTGACTATTTATAAATGAAAAAATATTCTCTCTTTACAAAGGTAAGTTTACTTTTAAACTTTGATGGAATATACGTAATATGAAATACTAACTATTTAATAAATATATTTATATTTTTTTATATACATCTCATTAACTAAATATTAATATCGATTATATATTGCTTTAATGATATATTTTAATATCGTAAACCAAAACCGAGCTGGTAGAATAATATATGTTTTTGTTTTTAATTTTTTATCTTCTATTGTTTATCTGACTCATCTATAGTTTATCATATAGACATTATCCTCCTTTTTATATTTAATGATTTCATATGAGTGGAAAATTAATCTATCTTTAATTTACCTTTTATACAAATATGTAACTTCGCCGTGAGATTATTCAGCCAAATTTTAAATTCTATTGACGCTATTTAAACGGAAATATAAAAGGAGTCTAAAAGTAAAGCTAATTTGGTGAAAACCTGTCATTCTTTTTGTAAAAAATTAAATATACTAACATAACACATTTTATTGTTAACGTGGTCTCACTTTGTGTTGCCCTGCATTTGTTCTACTATTATTTTCTTAATACTTTACCACTTATTTTTTATGAGTGTGGAACTTGTTTTAGTCATATAATAAACCAATATAAATATTCATCTTATTGAAGTTTATGACATTTTTAACCTGTGTCACCTTAAAACTTTAAAAAAAATGTTTGAGTGTAAAACTTGTTTTTGTCATATAATAACCAATTTTCAAACACAATATCCATTTCAATAGAAATTGAAGTGACAGTTGTCACATGTGTCACCTTAAACTGTACAAAAATACTTTTTTGAGTGTAAAACTTGTTTTTGTCATGTAATAAACCAATTTCAAAAACAATTTTCATTTCAATATATATTTGTCACCTGTGTGTAAAAAAATATTTTTTTGAGTGTAAAACTTGTCTTAGTCATATAATAAACAATTTTCAAAATGAAATACTCATATCAATATCTATTGAATATTATGACATTTATCACCTGTGTCACCTTAAACTAAAAAAAAATCATAGATGATGCATAATAAATGGAACATATTATAAATTCATTATAAATAGCATGTATGATACTTTCCTGTTAGTGGCGTCATTTCATATTTTCAATCAATTAAAAGTTCATTACATAGATAAGTAAATATTAAATAGAAAAATTATGAAAACTTTACTTATTTCCATACACAACCCAAAACGACCAAAATCAAACCAAAAGGTTATTAAAATAATTCACCCAAACGCTTTAAGTGTTTTTTAACAAAAACGCTAAACGCCAAAGGTCGACTAAAAAATTACACCCATAACCCTTTGGGTGTTTTTTACGAAAGCGCCAAACGCTAAGGGCGAACCAAAAAAATTCAGCCAACACTGAAAGGGTGGCGTAATTATTACACCAATTGCCAAACTTGGCAACACGCTGGGAGAAACCATTCAGCCGTTTTTACAACACTATTATACGTACCACTGTGCGTGTCACCTAGAGGGAATAATAATAATAATTAGGGTTTAAATATGTAAAAATAAATAAAGAAACTCGAGCTTCGGCCCTCGTGGGAAGGGGGAGAGGGGAAGGGGGGGGGGAGGAGGTGCAGGAGGGAAGGGGGAACGAAACTCATCTACACTCCGTAGAAACGTAGCATATTTGCTATGCAATTTATGGGCGAGAAAGATGGGAAGGGGCGAGATTGCCTATAGGGGGGTATTAAATGCAAAATGATTAGTTAATTATTAATACAAATTTTCCATTTAATTAAAAAAAAATTGGCCTCCCCGGGTATCGAACCCACTTTCAAGCGGTCTTAGTGGTAAACACGACGAAAAGCGTGACAAGACATTCGGTGCAAGACATTCGGTGCGTGACAAGACATCGGAAAATGGAATGTGAGCCCATAAATTGCATAGCAAATAAATAGCAGAATTAAACATAAGATTTTCAGAAATTAATTGTAATTTATATAGGTCCTTAGAAGGTTTCATGGGCGTAGCCAGCATTTGAATTAGAAGGGGGCAATAATGATTTAGGGAGCGGCAAAATAATTATTTTTTCAAATTTTAGCCATAATTTTAATAATTTCAACAAATTTTTGGATTTAAAGGGGGGCGGCCGCCTCTCCCTCCCTCCCCCTGCCTGCGCCCATGTAAATTTTACTTACAGTATAGGCTCAATCAATCAACATTTCAAATTTTAACTTTACAATAGCACAAAGTTTAGGCCTTAAATATACTAATAAAATAATAAAATTTATGATTTTTTGAATGCTGATTTTAATTAGACAATATAATCAAGATTATCTCTATGCACCCTTATCTAAAATGGATTATATAGTAACATATTAAGTGACATTAAAAAAGAATATAAAAGGATTGCCTTTTCTAATTTAAACTTTACTATGGTCCTAGTCATATAAATAAGAATAACTCGGCACAGCCCCTTTACACCACCTAAAAATTAAAATGGAGCCATACCCTCGGTATATGCAGTATCGATTAATTTTGGGGTTTACTCTACCGCGCCTATATTAAAGGGGAGAGAGGGAGTGGAGGGTTAGGCTTTATGATTGGTTGTTATTTATAAATTATCAAGGTCACCACAACAAAACCTATTATTGGGTTGTCGATAAGACTCGCGGATCCACGGCGATGAGAATATAGCAAAATATTAAAATTAGGATGCCTTCATATAGAATCTATAGGTATAACCATAATTAAAACTTTAAATATATAATTTTTAATTAAATAATTTTAGATTAAAATTATAAGCCAAATAAATTCGAGTATAACTTATCATAGACAATTTACTTAAACAATAATATAATATAAAGCCATGTATTGTTTAGTTTTTAGATGTTTTAATATAAAAATTTTCAAAAGCCTTTATTTGACAGCTTAGCATTAATAATATCATTTATTTAAATAATCAAAAAATATTATATGTCGTGGCTACAACACTACACTTTTAGCCGTGAAAAATCAAAAACTAAAAAAAAGTTTTATTATTTTTATTACCTTCACATTTTTATGTGAATAAATTTTGAGTAAATATATATTAGAGCTTATACACGCAGAGTTGAAATACAATCTGATAACTATGGCCATTAACTTTAGAATTATTGTAATATGTTTAAATAAATATTAAAGTAAAAAAGATATAAAGAATTTTTTTATTGGGTACTAGCCAGGACACGGTCAAAAGGATATAAATACATAAGAGACGAAAAAAAACGAAAAAAAAATTTTAAATCACAATTTGGCCAATAGTCATTTTTTCCATTGGTCAGTACCAAGAGACGGTCTATAAATACATACGAGTCAAAAAAAAACGAGAAAAAAAAATTTCGATCTACACTTTGGCCAATGGTGATTTTTTTCCATTGGTCAGCAGCCAGCGGACGGCCAAAAAGCCATATTATCCATGGTAATAACAAAAACAAAATATTCATTTGAAAAAAAAACGAAAAACAATTTAGAATCACAATTTGGCCAGTGGTGATTTTTTTCATTGGTCAGTAGCCAGCGGACGGCCAAAAAGCCATATTATCAAGGGTATTAACAAGAACAATATATTAATTTAATTTAAAAAAAAATTAAAATTTTGACCTCGCCGGAATTTGAACCCACATCAGTAGAGGCATAGACTTTTGTAAGGGCACAGGGACCCATATCAGTAGAGGCATAGGCCCTTGTAGGGGAGGGCATAGGGTAATTATCAATTTTAATCTAATTACCAATTCAAAAACGGAAAAAAACTTCGATTTATTTGGCCAACGCCAATGGTCATTTTTTTCATTGGTCAGGAGCCAGCGGACGGTCAAAAAGTCATATTATCAATGGTATTAACAAGAACAAAATATTAATTTATTTAAAAAAAAATTTGTCCTCTCCTGGGCTTGAACTCGAACCTGCAAGTCAGAAAGGAGATGAAAATGAATTGGTGGACGGACGGACAACGGACGGGCAACGGACGGACAACGGACGAACGGACAACAAAAAGCGAGCCCATAAATTGCATATTAATAAAACTATATTTAAATTTTTTAAAAATTCAAGGAAACTAATTTTCTTCTTTTTTTCTTCTTTTTCTTTATCAAGTATTTAATCCCACACTCGTGGGCAGAGCTGTTAAAGTTACTTTACCACAGTAACTAGTTAAGTTAAAGTTACTTTCACAAAAAATGTAACTAATTACAGTTACAGTTACAAATTTTCAAATGTAACTGATTAAAGTTCCAGTTACTTACCTGATGGAACTAGTTACACCTAAAGTTAAATAACAATATTTTTTGATATTATTTATTTAAACATTTATATAAAAATCAGAAGGTAATAAATGATGATTCGATTTCAATAATACGTTATTTTCTATATTATCATCTAATAAGCTTGTTAAATCCCTGAGATCCCTTATATTATTCGATAAATATTATATCTTTTTCTGACCTAGTCCTCCCTCAAAAAGGGAGGACGGAATCTATTAAGACACTTACACTAGGATTTATTAACACAAGAATTTATTATCACTACGACTATGACTAAAATATTTCTACTAACTATTTGTTTTACAATTCGCTTTAAGTAGTAACAATAATAATGATAGGGGAGAGGTAGGGTAATGATAAACAAATAAATGATAGCGCACAAGCGCGGTGGTAAAACAATAATGATCAGCGCATCGGTAACAACAACGATCAGCGCACTGGTTCAACAATGATAAGCGGCGCAAATAACAATAACTAACAAATAGCGATATCATCATGATTATAACATCTGAAGGCTAATTTTATAGTGGGGTAATAAAACGGTAATTAACCTTCTCAAAAATAAACTTATGATACGATAATAAAAGTACTACCATGACATTTAAATTTATGAATAAACAACTTGGCACATTTCCAAAAGTAAAAGAAGTTATAAAATTAGAAGTAAGCGGGGGGGGGGGAATAGATATACCACAAAGCTTTCACTGAAAATTAATTTACCAAGACTAAAAGACGCTCGACGGGGGCGCTAGATGGTAGGGGTACATTGAATTTAATGAAAAGTTTCTTCAATTTAGGGAAATTATTATATATTAACAAATCACTATTATTCGAATTTATAAATGTGTGAATGCACTCTTGAATACTTTTCGACTTTGAAAGATTAAAAAAACCAACGTATTTGGTTCCTCTAGGTCCTGTCTTTCCTCTTGGTTAAGGATCAATGAATTAATGTAATTTTAGGTGACTTCTTTAATTCTCTTATTTTTCTCAAAACGGATCCACGGACAACTTGTTTTAAAAATTGGATGGAGGATCGTTGCAACCAAATTATCCAAACTATATAGATCGGGAAATCTATAATATTTTAAATTTAACATGCATAGCTTTGTACCTTTTATTAATCCCTTTAATTAATGCTTCTTCTTTTAGAGGGTTACACCAATTAAGGTTTCCAATTTGTTGTAAATTTAATAAAACTTAAGAAATGGTAGGAGTGTAAAATCCTTGATACATATAATTTTTGCCTTGAAGAAATTGGATTGCCTTAGCTATAGGTTCCAGAACCTAATAATATAAAAACAATACATTGAATTAGATAAAAATATTATTTACTTTGCAGTATTCAGCAATAAAATCACAATCACGCCTAAGAAACCTTTCTATATTCAATTCATCACAAAGCGAATTAAGTTTTGATGGCTTTTCCGAGATATAAGACAAAATCTTTGTTAACGCGTCGAAAAAACTATTCCACCTCGTTGGAACAGGGCCTATCAATTGAGAGCTTAGATGCTTTTTAATTCAAATGTTTGGGAGGATCTACTCTGAAGATTCCATAAGTTTTGGCATTTGTTATAAAGGACACATAGATGCTTTCAAAATTCTCTTTTTGTAAAATGACTTTATTCACATCACTCGTTGCAACCTAATTTAAAGTGTGACAGGCACACCTTTTGTGACAAGGTAATAGTCATAATCTAAAGGATTATGGCCAAATAATCCTGCTGCTTTTGACAAAATTTCTTCGATAGAAATTTCCTCTATCACATCTTCCTCACTCTGATTGTCAGAGTTGAACAAACTATAGTGTATTATGATTTAATAAAGTTATATAATATACTTGAAAGCTTTTACGAAATATGTAGGGTTATCGGTTGTGATACAAATGTTTTTGTTTTGTATATGGAATTCCTTAAATATGGAAACCATAACTTTGCATAGCACATCAAAGCTGTGCTTGCCTTCTAAAGGCTATAACTGCAGAAACCCTTTTCAATGAGTCACTTATTGATAAAATAGATTATCTATTCAAAATTCAAATTTAATCCGCGAAGGAAATTTAAATTAAAGTGAAGTACACAAACTAGACGTGTAATTTGAATATTTAATTTAAAAATTTTAATTTATAAAAAGTAACTGTAACTTTAGTTACACAGTTACTGAAATAATGTAACTAACTACAGTTACAGTTACCCTGAAGTAAAAGTAACTGGTTACAGTTACTTTACTGAAGAAAACGAACTAGTTCCAGGAACTAGTTACATGTAACTAGTTACTTAACAGCTCTGCTCGTGGGGTTTGTTTTTATGAGTTTCTTCCATCTTGATCGGGTAAGTAATAATCTAATTTATTATCATACCAATTTCGTTTAAAAACTCACAATGGGATGATCAGGTTGGACTTAATGTCATGTAGAGACTTAAGAAAATTTTAGGGTCGGTCGAATTATTATTAAATATTTACCACCCCATTAATAACAAAAAACATCGTGGGACAAATTTTGATAAGGGGAGGGGGTTTACGCAAACGCGTATAAATTTTAATATAAGGGTGATATAAAAAATATAATAATGGACCTATAGATAAAACCTTAATCTACATGAATACATTACTATTTTTCACTAAATATTAAAAATAAAAGACTTAAAAAGGGCATTTTTGGCACTTTCAACCTCGTATATCTAAAAAACTGGTAATCGTAGAAAAAAACTAAAAACATATTATTTTTCAGCGCAAAATTCTCTATCAGAATTATTGGTCGGATTGCGGGATGTTTTTTTTGTAGACCTGTGTTATTTTCTTATCCTTTAATGAATCAATCTCACTGCTTTATTTACAATATTTTACTTTAATGTTTTAAGAAGTTCAATAGTTTAAACAAAGCTTTTTACACTTAAAAGGTTAGAGCACAAAGTATTGAGAATTTTAAAAATTATTGATTATGTAATAATATGAATTCTTGGAAATTATAATTTTAAGGAATCAACTTACGTCAAGTTTGCGTTGCAAGCAATTCAGTTTATTTGACGAATAAAATAAATTGCTTTTATATTCAATGAGTAACGGATCTCGAAGATAAAAGTCATGCTTAAATCTAAATTTAATAGTCGTTATAGAAATACTCCCTAAAATGCCTAGGGCATCATCAATATCCTTAAGTCTTTTAAGACAAAAAATTGGCTCCAGACACAGTTATGACCTAAAAGCGCTGAGTTGAATAACTGTTAACGGATATAACATGGTAAGTAATTGATTAACGCGGTAAATTGTAGAGAGTTTATATGTACTATAATCTTTGAAAACTTAAAAATAAACTTTAATCTGATCCTTATGGGCGTAACCTACTAAATCCAATTTTTTTTTTATTTGTTGAAATTTATGGTTAAAATATTGAAAAAGGATTATTTTGCCCTCCCTAAATTATTATTGTCCCCCCCTCCCCCCTTTAATTCCACTGCTGGCCACGCCCATGCTGATCCCAATAACGATGAGTTAACCGTAGGCAAATGGTAGCTAAGTTTGTCTAATGATATATTCTCTCAAAAAAATAAGCAATATGCTCAACAAAAGAATTGATAACAATGTTTTTAAGAGGCGCATCCACTCTGCTTTATTGCATAAGCAAAAGCGTGCACTTAAGCAAACACCTTATCAACTCCCTTTAGATATTAAATCTTGATCCACACGAAAAACTTAAGCATCAACAATGCATTTTATATGTAAATTTTTAATGTCGAAAATATTGTTATAAACACCTTGCGATCTTTTATATGCTTTTACATGGTCAAATTGACATTACTTTATTGTATATTTCCTTAGGTAAGCTCTTACTGTAATTGGGAAAAGAGAAAAATTATCATTTATTAAATATAAGGAAGTTAGCTTGAAATGTCTATAACAGGCAAGAAATGAAATGTACCGCCTTAATCAACTATTTATCTTGTTGTATCCGGGAACCGGTCAAAGTAGCACACCACATTTCATCAGAATTCACTCAAATTCATCAAAATTTGATATTTATTTTTTATATTGTAAAAATTATAAGCAGTAAAAGTAAGATTATGTCTATAATATTATGTTTTTTTATTATCCTAATGTTTTATATATACTATATGAAAAGTTTCTATTGTTTTATGTTGTCCATAAATTGATATAATAGATACAATAAAATTCAATTATAATTTTAAAGGTATATAAATAATTAGGTGTTAACTTATAAATTAAAGTCTTATTCCCCATTGTTTTTGTAATGGTATTATAAATTGTTGATACATCTATCTTTAACAAAATATTTCTTAATTTTCGCTCCTTTGTGCTACTTTTTTTTTCGGCAGTGCTACTTTGACCCCTATTCGTTGTATCCGTTTATACAACAAAACTTGCCACTTTTAGGTCATAAATTTTGTTCGGAGTCAATTTTTTATCGCAAAACAAAAGGATATTGATAATGCCTTCGGCATTTTTCAAAAATGCTTGTTGGAAAGAGTGTTAAAATTAATTTTAATTTAACTTATGCCTGAGTTTTCTCTTCGAGATCTGTTAAATTTTAAATATAAAAGCTATTTTTCCTTTTGCGAATAAATATATCGTTCCAGCTTAAGCCCGACGTAAGTTTATATGTCTAACTTAACGTGTTAAAAATTGTGTAAAAATCCCTTATAATAAAATAACCCATCCATGATTTTTGTTTTTTTGAAAGAATCTTATATTATTGCTTAATGAATAGTTTCAAAAATCTCCGTAATATGTGGCAAAAGTTTTTGATATTAACACCTTAAGTGTAAATTATTTTTATACTTTTTTATATAAACACTAAAACAGGAAACTTTTTAAATTTAAAATAACCCTTACTGATAAAGTAAATACTTTCCTTACTAGATGTTTTCTATATGTTCATGGTCATGGCTTTGTTTGTAACTTGTATAGATGCCACAAATCCCGCTAATCACTTATTTTGGGAGCAGTTAAAATGGTGCCCCTCTCACCTTTCAAATCCAAAAAATGTTGAATTTTTAATAAAAATATATAGCCAAGTTCATAGAAAATTTAATTAAAGTCGAATTCCAATTGTAAACTCCATCAATATATTTTATATTCCTATCGCGTCTATAATGTTATTATAATAATGAAATGAATGTCTCTTGATTTGTGTAATATAAGTGAGGAATATATGGCTAAAGGCGGTCAGAGGATAAAAGCAGTTAAATGAAAGGTACACCAAACACAAGTGATATAAGCAATCATGATTTGAGGCTTTAATCTAATTTTAATTGCAATCGTAAAATGTTTTTCAGTCAAATGACATGATTGATGCACAGACTAGATAGACTGCTCATCAACGCACAAAATGTGTACCCTTTTTCCCACCATTTTGAAAGGAACATTGTAAAGTGGAGATCATATAGAAATTGGTAATTTTCGCAAATTAAATTATCTTAAAAAGGTCAATAAAATAATATTGAATTGGGTAGATATCAAAAACAGCATTTTAAAATAAATATCATTTAAAAAATTTATAAAAATTAAAAATGTAAAAAATGCGATTAAAGTTTGTTTAAATTAACTATTATAGGGCAAAATTCCATGGTTAAAATACACCAGTTGCCCCCTTCAAAATGGAGGAATATTTGACACACAATTTACCATATGCAACATATGGCATGAGGAGTCCTAGTCTGTGGATTGATGATATAAAATGTGGCACGAAAAATATGAAACCAACACTTTTTCGTCCAAGATTACATAAAACTACGAGTATTATTTCAATCTATGCTATATTTATGGCTTATGTGTGCAATACTTTACCACCAAATGATTAAATAACAAATAAAATAAATACTATCTAAAAAAATGTTTGCGTTTATTATTACATTTTTTAGAACTCGTTTTACATACAATTATAAAAATCAAAGCTTAGTACATAAGTCCACAGCCATTAATATCCCCTATAAGTTTCCACATCAATTATTGAAAAATTGCAAGTTGGACAGGACGGACGGACAAATGGAGAGGATGGACAACCAAAAACGAGCCCATAAATTGTATGGCAATTAAAACTCTTCTTTGTGAAGATAGGATTTGATTGCGTTACCTAATTATGTTCTAAAATTTTAAGAGAGCTTTATTTTTAATATTAACGTGTTTAAAAAAACATTCATTAAGCATTGTTGTAGGTGCGCTTCTTTCCCCTCTCCCCTCTCTTTGTAAGATGCCGCGTGCTAACGCCATCTGTGCTAGCAAGCGAGCATTAATGGGTTTGTTGTACTGTAACCACACAATATATATTTATCTCCCAATTTTTAATTGCGTATCGAAAAACTCTTTCGCTTTCTACAATTTTATATATAGACTAGCTGATCCGGCAAACGTTGTTTTGCTTTATACATTATTTTAATAAAATACTATAAGTGTATGCATGGGCATAGCCAGGTTTTAGATTGGGGAGGGGGGGGCAAAACATCAAATATTTTAATTTTTAAGGGTTATTGCATTGAAAAAAATTTTTCGTCACCCCCCCCTGGCTACGCCCATGGGTGTATGGGTATGTGGTTATGATTGAAATAAGAATGGAGCGTTGTGACAATGTTGACCTATAAAATGACAATTCAGTAATCATTTATTTCATTCTTTATACTTTATTAAATCAATTTTGATACCTATATATATATCAAATTATGACGATTAAAAAATAATTCATTATCAATCTCTAAGTCCAATGAAGTATATAATATTTTTGGTTAGTCCGTCTTTAGCCAACAGTAACAAACCGGATGGTTTACCCACGCGAGAACATGCCACGTATAGCTTTCCGTGAGAAAAGCATGGTGTGGCAAAATGTAAGCTACAAATAGACATCGTTTTGCCTTGCGCCGTATTGATTATCAGTGCGAATGCCAATCTAATTGGAAATTTAATGCGTTTGAATTCAATCGGCACATCTGTGGGAATCATAAGGATTCGTGGCAGCAATACATGTTCACCTCGGAACTTGCCATTCAAAATACTGACTTTGAGTTTTCATTAATATACTAATGACACGACCAATGCGATGCCATTTTTATATCGTATCTCGGCAAGAATTAGCGATATGAAAAATGTTTTGCCAGTTCCACCTGATGCACCCAAAAAAATCAACCCCCTTGTCCTGCCAAAACTGCCAGCATAATGTGGTCTTAAATGGTTTTTTGTTCATGAGTCAGTAGTGGGACATTGCAATTAACAATCGCTGCCATTTTTAAGGTATTGTACTGCAGTTCAAGACTCATATCAGTGGCTTCGATTTAATTAACTCATAACAAAATGACTAATTTTTAAATTGGCAATGAGAATGCCAACATCCTATAGCTATCAAAATGCTTCATTGTACATTGCGTCGCTGAATGATAACGTTAGATCGTTGCACCTTGAAGGATGTCGATATCATCAGTCATTGAATTTTTGCTTATACCACAACGTTTGTGTCGGGGAGGTAAACATGCAGTCAACCTTATAGCGAATAGTATACATACAGTTTAATGCTGCTTCAGTAAGCATACTGTCCCGATAGTTGTCGTCTTCTAGCAAGCCTAATGTAAGGCATGCATCTTTATACGTTGGATACTGTTGTCCATTTACTTTACGTATATCGTGAAATGACAATGGGCCGGTGACATTAACCAGCAACAGTCTCAGATAAAAGCACTCAGTCTGCCTTGGATTGACTGTATATACACGACCCAAATTGGTTGATTTGAATAAGCCGGGGCGTGCATCAACTGATGTGCCTTGCTTGCAGTGCATCCATTTTTTGATTGGGTCCAGGTAAAATAGCCTGGTACTTCTGAATAGAGTAGTGTTCGCGCGAAGGCACCATAAGCATCGACACGATTACACAATTTAAAAAAAATATGTGAGTTTAGTTTTTGGGATTTATAGCACGATCAAGCGCTGTCCGTTCGTGAAAAATACGTGCCGGCCGTTTTCAAAATGGAGAGCTAATTGAATAACTACTGTATCCCGTTGATGAATTGTAAAACCGAAGATACGCTAAACAGATTCATTAGAGCTGATGTACCGGCCAATACGGTAGTTTGTTATTTCATCATTGTTATTCAATGGAGGAGCATTCACATCACATTGGTATTTTCAATTCTAAATACATCCATATTAATCCCTATATTCACATACTTGCAAATATATTTGATGCTCTTCACCGAACTGCAGAACTGAACATTAATTAAAACCACAAGGGCCATGAATCATGTTTGTAATAACAATATCAAAAATTTTATCAGTAGACGGATTTGGAATTTCTGCATAAATTAAACTATCGATGTCTTTAGGACGTATTTTGTCGATGAACTATAACAAAATGTGAGCACGTTCTAAACCTCGCATTTGCCACTCATTTGAATACATCCAACAACGTGCGGGGCCAAATATTATTGCTGATATGTTAATAAATAGAATACTTTAATAAATAGAAAACTTCAGCCCTTTTTTTATATGAAAAATTATTTACATTGTTTCATTTTACAGTATTCATGTATAACGTCATATGACGTCATGAGATTGCTTTTGATTGACATTCAATTAAACGCAAAACGTATAAAACAAAATAACTTGACCGTCTTATCACTTAGAGATTTCGAATATAGTTTAAAACCTTTTCTCAGACCTACCAAATATTCGCAGAAATTTCCATAAATATCGATTCAGCCGTTTCGAAGGAGTTTAATTTAACCACCCACCCCATGACACGAAAATTTTATATATTAGATATTATAATATATATATATTCTCGGGGATATTTAGTTTCTAGGATTATTTTATTCCCTTTTACCTTCGCGTGGCTATATATGGACTCTATGAACTATTCTAAATTCGTATATTAAAAATAAGGTAAGAATCCAAAATTAGTAAATCTTCTTATATTAGGCATCATCAGACAAAATCTCTAATTTAACGAAGAAGCCCAAAAAACATCCTGTTATTGAGACTTATAAGTCTATATGGCTTAATTAAGTGTTAGTCCCAATGTAAGGATGTTTTATATAAACTACATGCACAAAAAAAGATTAAAATGTTAAAACTTTATTTATTTTATTATTTTGTGAAAAGGTAGAGATAATTAATTTTGTGGTAAATCTCCTTTTAGAATTGGTAGACATGATAATAATTTTTATTGTCTTATAAACGAGAATGACGCAAAAAAGTTAATACACATGGGCGTAGCCAGCAATGGGATTATAGGGGGGGGGGCAATAATGATTTAGGGAGGGACAAAATGATCAAAGCCATAATTTTAAACCGCCCATGTTCATATATCTTTAGCCATATCTATCTAAAGGATACACGATAATTTATTTGTTGACCCATTACATAAAATCAAAACATTTTTACAAAGTCATAAAGCATTAAATCACTATAATAACTTCCGATGGTTGATTTAATTCAAATGAAGGCGAAGTTCTTTCTTTTTACAAATTCCGACATTGCCTGGGCTTATCTGATCACAATAGAGACCGTGCTTGCATTTGCCTTGTTGTCTAGGACCGCAAATCTCCCCAACTTTCTAAATTTAATTCAATTAAACACGATTATTGAAATAAGAGTATTCTTTAACTTGATAAAATAATTTATCATTTTAAGTCTCATTATAAACCCTAGGTCGTCCGGCTATGCAAACTCCTTCTTCTTCCGTGATCTCAGCATTAGGTGGCTGTTGACAAATCAATCCCTTATCGCAAAATTGAAAAAATGGACCACCACAAACTTCACCATCAATCTATCATGATCCAATTTAATAATTTATATAATGAACAAAGTATATAATAAACTCAAATCCAAAAATTTTTAATACATCTTAAATTTTTAAGTTGGCTAGATCAAGTTTTTTTGGAAGGTTGTTGAAATCAAAAATAAATGGACGGATTTAGTTTTTTTTAAATATTTAAGGTGTATCAATTGATGCATGGTTTTTTGTGTAAACCTTTCCACAAACTAGACAACACCCACAAGCATTCAAAACTAAACCACCTTCGCAATCTGTGGGTGGATCAGTATCACATTTTGGGTCTTGCATTCGGCATGGACACTCAAATCCCGACACTCTGAAATAATTAATTGGCACATTTATTTTAAGAATAAATTTTCTATAATTTAGGTAAAAGATGTCGCCACTTGCCATAGTTTCAATATTTTATGATACTATGTAAACTTTAATTATCAATATATTATATTGTCCCATAATTATTGGTGGAAGATGTTTAACCTTTTATAGATAAATAAAAAAGGATCTTACTATCGACCTAGCTGGTTAATAAGGATATATCTAACTTACATTATATTTAAAACCTTAAATATTGCACCTAAAAAAAGGCAAATGATTTAGTCGAAACTTATGTTATAGGCAGCATTGTATAAATAATATTCATCTTACTTGGCTATTCTAATGATCAAGAATAATCCTAAGACTGTAAAATTTAAGGCAAGTCTTTTCATAATTTATAAAATCAATCGCAAATTATTTTTCAGCAAATCAAATTAACTTCAAAGCAATTCTGATGTCATTTGCATTGATCATCTTGCTTATATAAAGTATGCGAAATTGATTCAACAAACCCTATATACTAACAAAATATTAGGTATATAAGCTTTCTAAGGCAAGCGCATTATTCAATATTTGTCCTTAGTTACGGTAACCCATCTAAACAGTCAAATAAAAGTGTCAAAATTAAATTGACAAAGCTTCGATGTTAGTGGACTGAACAAATTATATAATAATTTATATCATTATTTTGGTTAAAACTAAATTAATTTATTAAATAACTAGCTGTGCCAGGCCAAGCGTTGCGGCTTAGTCCTCAATTAGCTAAATGGGTCAATCGTTTATGATATAAAAAATATAGGAAAAGGCGTACTTATTCATAATTAAATAGATTTGTAATAGTTTAAAATACTTATTAGGTATTTGTTAATTTTATATGTTGAAAAGTGCGGTGTTAACGATAATATGCATAGTTGGGTAACAAGAATTTATAAACCACTGCACTGGTTTATAAAAGTTAGTTATAATGTTAGACAATATATAGAAGTTTAGTACTACGTTTATACTTTATAGTAGTGTAATGTGATAGCCTAAAATCTATAGTATCCAAATGAAGAGAAATTAAAAGATCTCCTTTAAATTTGGTTAAATGAAGGCTTTTATAATATTTGGTTGGAATGAGTAATAAATAGAAATTATACAAATTTCCGCGAGTATAATGGAAGCGAAATATTTATGAATGAGAAAAAAAAATAGAAAGAAGTTATCGTTATACCTAGTAAAACATTGATCAGATGAAGGTGTTATAGGTGAGGCATGATTATAATAAAAACCAGTATAAGATAATGACTTAAAAAGTATAAAGTAAAAAAATTGATATAATAAGTTTAAACCTGCAAGTGTAGTTAAAGTTTAAAAAGGGACTTATGGTATATTTATAAGGGTAGCCAGCATTGGAATTAATGATAATTTTTTGAAATGTTAACCATAATTTTAATAAATTTTATAAAAATTGATTTGGATGGAGAGCAGCCACCCTTCCCTGCCTCCCTCTGGCTACGCTCATACGGTTTTAACTTTACCTGAGAGATGTTAAGATATGCCCGACCAGTCGGGCCAGGTTCGGGCCTGGCTTCGGACGGCCGAAAGAAACTATGCTTAAATTTACCTAAAAATAAGTTTGAATAAGAATAAAACTGGGAGATTGATATGGTTGGTGGGAAGAAACATATTGGTATTAGTAGATAGGCTAAAATGAAAATATATACAGATATACATGTTATGGAGTTATAAAATTTAAAAATGCACATGTCCAGTCAAAATCGTGGCTTCTTCAACGTTGCACATCAAGCGTTTAACAGCGAGACATAAACCATTGCAAAATTTTGGTGACTGAAATTGCACATCGAGATACTTGGTACGCCAATTTTCGAATGCAGAATGTGAGGTGGCATCCCTGCCAGATCATTTGAATTGAAAGATTCGATTGCATAATTTGCGGTATCAATAACAGTGTCAACCGACTTGTAAGTATTTGGATTGCCTTGAATGTTAGACAGGATGAGATTGGGCGCGAGAATAGACCGTTGGCGGAGCCAAAGTCGATAATGATAATGGGGGCTAATATTTGGAAACACTATATCAACCAAGCAGTTTAGATGGAACAAAATTGCAAATGTTGGTAGGAAAAGAAATCCGTCCTGAGCATATATCAACGTGCACGGTTCCCTTCCCAATTTCTAGCAATCAATGGGAGAATATCTCACATGCAGGATGATTTTGAAATACTACACGCATATTAGTAGTTAGATTTAATGTTTTGAGATAAGGCAACAAAATAGAATATTTTAGGCAAGCATTAATTTCGTCCGCAGGGGTGAATCGTAAGAGAACCGGTAAAGTTTGCCTGAAATCTCTTGCAAGGAATAACCTTGCGTTACCAATAGGTTTGATGGGTCATTGTAAATCTTGCGATTACCGATTAGAACTTAGAGCGGTTTTTCATAAGCCATTGTGCATTCATCCCAAACGATAAGTTTGCACTTCTGTAATACTATACCAATTCCATATGTTCTGGAAATGTTGCACATTAGAGTTTCACAGTAATAAGCGTTTAAAGGCAATTTTTAAGCTGAATGAGCAGTATTTCTTACAGGGTAATTATGTGACAGCCCTTCCGGAAGACGCTAGAACCACGGCTATATTAATTTGGGAACGAATAGTTGCCAGAGAAAAGTCAGTAGAAAAGTTTTACCAGTTCCTCCTCAAGCATCGAAGAAGAAGACTTCTCCTTAACCTTTATTAACAGCAAGCAAAATCTTATTGTAAAGGGGGGCGAAAACGTTTTAAGTTCCATTAAAATGGGGGGGGGGGGGTAAAATAAATTTTTTTAAATTTTTAAGGGTTTTTAATTTTTTTGTCATTTAAGGGGGTGGCATAAACCCAAGAGCTATCTACCTAGACTATTGCGTTCCGCAGTTGAATAGTTGCCACGTTACCACCATCCTCTGTTGATCTTCTTTTTTATAAAGGATACCCATCACTACCCGTAATCTAACTAATATAGAGCAGACGTTCCGATTCAATTTTGGCTCACATATTACATTGATGGAATAATTGGCGGCATTTTAAATATGTTTTCTTCGTGCTCTCGAAGCATTATTCTGTATGAATAATCATATAAATGCATTTCAAGTTTGTCGGTTAACCATTGTCTGCATTTATCAACTTACCGTTAAAGTAATCTTTTTGTACTTTTAATATTAATAACCGAACTTTAAAAATAGCAAAAAAGCAGGAAACGTGGGAATCTTTGTAAAAGCGCGCGTTATATTTATTTAGGAAAATGGTGATGTTTTACGGTATCGAGAACATTTATTTGTTACAGCATTATATATTGTAAAAAAACGGACCTAGTTGAGTAAAAAATTGAGACACAAATGACAAAGCAATTGTGGAAAAAAGTTTAAAATAATTAGTAGCACCATAACGAAAAATAATTATAAAAAACGTAGTATAAATAATCCGCTAGATGGCGATATAGACTACCAAAAAACATCGTTCCCGCTGTCGCAGGTTGATAAAAAGTATCTATAAACCATCTACAATGCTAAGGCAATAATCTGGCCAAATTTGGTGGCAATCGGTTGAGAACTCTAAAAGTTATTAGCGTTCAAAAAAAAGGACTTAGATTTTTGTATATATAGATGGGAACGCCTTTTATTTTGAGATAAGATTAAAGATTCTTTTTACAAACTTGACAGCAAATGCATTGAGAAAATAAGATACTTATAATTTACATAATAGGACTTGCGATTGACATTGACTCCACAATGCATGCATACTATGTTTAAATCAATTTTTTTTATATAAAACATTAAATTTCGCTATTCATCCAATTTTATAAAACAAAGATGTCTACAAAATTGTTAAGGGTTGAAAGATTGTGAGATTACGTTTGTGTAATATTTTGATAAATTATTATTTTATATTTCGTTATTCCTCGTGAGGTCATATTAATTTTGTATTTCCTGATTCGAATCGTTAAATCGTTCTAGCCAGCTGTGATCTCTCCTTTTAATAAAGTGTTGATTGTGATGGCTCCTCTTTAATCGTTCTTGAATTCATTCCTTCTTCACATATATTCTAAAAAAATATATTATTTTTGTTTACCACAGGTAGAGCTAGAGAACTGCACGGGTGACCCGATACCCGACGCGACCCGGACCCGACGCGACCCGACCTCGGGTCGGGTCGGGTTCGGGTAAAAAATTTGAAAATGATTTCGGGTCGGGTCCGGGTAGAAAATTTGAAAAGGATTTCGGGTCGGGTCCGGGTAAAAAATTTGAAAATGCTTTCAGGTCGGGTCAAATTTATAGAGTCGGGTCCAAGGTTTATACATTGTAAAAAACACGCGAGACCTATTTTTTTAATTAATGTTAATTGCTAAGCAAAGAGTGTTTTTAAATATCGAAATGCACAATTAATTTGGATCATTCATTTATTTAATTCTCTTCCTCTTTTTTTAAATTTTAAAACTCCAAACTCTGAAGTCTAGCTAATTCTCATCACTAATTCAAACTACATAAATTACTCCTTTTTTTAAATTGACTATTAAAAGGTAAAGTATTTCAATAAAGTTATATTTTAAATTTTTTTAGTGTTAACAGTGAAGTTTTAGCTAATCCTCATCGTTAATTTAAATTACATTTAATACATAGCCAACTTAAAAGTAAGTTCTAATTTTATAAATGTTTCATGTGCAATTTTTTTTTATAATTACTTATAATTATTTTAAAGTTTCATATCAAATGAATTTATCTTAAATTGCACTTCAAACTTAAAACATTTGGACAGTCACTGTAAATTTCATCTTATTTACTATATTGATTATAATCAGCTAAATATTAATGGTTTCATAATAACAATAAATGGATGTTAAATAGTTGTCTCAAGTCTATAACATATGAGCAGTGTACTTGATATTAGGAAACTAAATATAGATAAATAATTATGAGTTTTTTTCACCATCCCCTTTAAAGAATACAAATCATCATGGCTTTTACTAGTCGATTTAATTTTACACACAGCAATTTTCGCGCTCGAAAGTAATTTTTTTATAATTTTTCGGGTCGGGTCGGGTTCGGGTTGAAGTTTTTAAAATGCTTTCGGGTCGGGTTCGGGTAGAAAATTTGAAAATGATTTCGGGTCGGGTCGGGTTCGGGTAGAAAATTTGAAAATGATTTCGGGTCGGGTAGGGTCCGGGTAGAAAATTTGAAAATGATTTCGGGTCGGGTCGGGTTCGGGTTGAAAAAAAGTGACTTTGCAGTTCTCTAGGTAGAGCCCTCGTCGGGCCGGGCTCGGGCAAATTTTAAAACATTGATAGGATCTCGGGCTTGGGTCGCGCCTTATGGGCCAGCCCGACCCGAGGCCCGAAAAAAAATTTGAATAAATATTAATCCAAAAAATAATTACAATACAATACAAGATAATCTCCCTACAAATAAATATTTAAAATTTTACCCCCCCCCCCCCCCCCCCCCCCCCCACCTCATATTAATTTCTTGGTTAGCTTTAAGTTTTTGATTTAGACGCGCTGCTTGTTTTTAAACCCTATTCTTACATAAAGAATATTTTTAGATAGTAGACTGTGTGTGTATGACTATGTTGATATAGTTATAATACTAATACTACCAATCCTAGGATTAGGACTATGAATATTTCAGTTCAATCATAGACTAGAAAGACTGCTTATCAACGCACAAAATGTGTACCCTTTTTTCCGCCATCTTGAGAGGCACAGGTGATTATATAGATATTAGTAATTTTTATAAATTAAATAATCTTAAAAGGTAAATTAAAACTCGGGCCTTCGGCCCTCGTGGGAAGGGGGAGAAGGGAAGGGGAAGGGAAGGGGGGGCGACTCATCTGTACTTCGTATAAATGTATCATATTTGCTATGCAATTTATGGGCGAGAAAGGTGGGAAGGGGCGAGAATGCCTATAGGGGGGTATTAAATGCCTAATGATTAATTAATTATTTATACAAATTTTCCATTTATAGGCAAAATTTAATATAGGCAAAATGTAATACAGGCAAGGGTTAGGGTTAGATTTAGTGTTTGCATCTAGTTGCGTATTACATTAGTTTTTATAGCCTTTAGTGATTATGGGTCTAACAAACATTATATTATAAAACATCACAATGTTAAGAATTTGCAGAATTGTTGGGAGAAATTTTTTGTTGAATTTGAACAATTTTTAATTAAAAAAATCAAAAATTTAGCCAATGGTCATTTTTTCTCCATTGGTCAGTACCAACAGATACTCTATAAGGCAATGATAGCCAAAAAAAAGGAAAAAAAAATTTGATGCACATTTTGGCCAATGGTCATTTTTTTCCATTGGTCAGCAGCCAGGACACGGTAAAAGTGGATATGAATTCATAATAGTCAAAAAAAAAACGAAAAAAAAATTTTTGAATCACATTTTGGCCAATGGTCATTTTTTTCCATTGGTCAGCAGCCAGGACACGGTAAAAGTGGATATAAATTCATAATAGTCAAAAAAAAACGAAAAAAAAGTTTTCGAATCACATTTTGGCCAATGGTCATTTTATTCCATTGGTCAGCAGCCAGCGGACGGCCAAAAAGTCATAATAGCAATGGTAGGAACAGGAACAATCATAATAGTAAAAAAAAAACGAAAAAAATAATTTCGATTCACATTTTGGCCAATGGTCATTTTTTCCATCGGTCAGGAGCCAGCGGACGGCCAAAAAGTCATAATAGCAATGGTAGTAACAGGAACAATCATAATAGTCAAAAAAAAACGAAAAAATAAACTCGGATTCACATTTTGGCCAATGGTCATTTTTTTCATTGGTCAGCAGCCAACGGACGGCCAAAAAGTATTATTATCAATGATAGTAACACCCTATGTGGCCGCCCGGAAGCAATTAGTAAAGCTATAGAAATTATCAACAATTTTGAACCCACTCTAAATCTTAAATTAAACACGAAAAAATGTGAAATCTATCAGGCCCCTAACACTATTGACTTTCCCTTTTTTAAAACTTTTTTAGTTTTAGATAGAGAAAACATATCCCTTTTGGGATCACCTATTGGCGGTGAAAAATCTCTTTTAAATTTTCTTCATAAAAACCTTGAAATTTTAAAATCTAAAATGGAACTTTTAAAATGCTTGCCTGCACATCATTCTTTTTACATAATCAAAAATTATTTTAACATTTCAAAGATTAATCATTGTTTTCGCTCATCTGGTGCATTTTTACACCCAGAAGTTTTAAAGTCGTACGAAGGCTTTTTAAAAACTTTATTAGAAAAAATTTTAAATTTAAAATTTAACACTAATAATTGGGTTCAGGCATCCCTTCCAACCAAATCTGGAGGATTGGGAATTCGTCCTCCCGGCAGCATATCGCTAGTTGCTTTTATTTCCTCTTTTAAGTCGGTCCAAAACTTAATTTTTAATCTCACAAAACATGATTCCGACCCTCTGCTAACTCAAGCCTTAGAGCTCTGGAATTTGAATGTCACACCCGAGACCGTTCAACCTCAAAGTACGAGACAAAAGGATTGGGATTCTGGACTCGTATCGCGCTCCGTTGATTACCTTTTATCGAGCAGCGACGATAGCCAGCATTACAACCTTAGGTCCCTCGCTTTTGATGGTTCCGGTCACGAGTGGCTTGAAGCCTATCCCAGTAAACTTTTGGGAATGCTGCTTGAAGACTTTGAGCTATCATATTCCATAGCTTTAAGGTTGGGGATCAGCTACAGCAAAGAATTCAATTGTAGAAACTGTCTTTCCACTGTAGACGAATATGCTAGGCACCCTCTACACTGCCTAGCAAACAATTGTAAATATGTTAGGCACACTAAAGCGAATTTATTAATTCAAGCTGCCCTCAAAAAGGCAAAAATCCCCTCAATTCTTGAGCCGTCAGATCCCTCTCTCGAGGGTAGGATGCGCCCTGACGGCTCTTCTCTAGTCCCCTGGCAAAATGGCCTATCCCTCAAATGGGATTTTACTTGTATTGACCTATTTGCCCCTTCCCATTTTAATTACGACCCTATCGTTACAGCAGAAGGGCGTAAAACTACCAAGTACTCTGCCCTTTTGGCATCCAATATTTTTATCCCTGTCGTTGCCTCGTGCTCCGGTTCCTTCGGTAAACAGGCAATGGGGTTTTTTAAAGAAGTCGGAAAACGCTCACCGAAATCTAAAATTTCTGCATCCTTTTTACTCAGGCAACAACTAGGGATTCTTGTTGTACGATACAACTTTAAATCCTTCGCCGACTCATGGCCCGTTTTAGAAGATAATGATATAGATCTTTGTATTTAACCAATATGTCTTTCTTTATTTATATACTTCGCTTATTTATGTAACCTTGTTTCGTGTAAATAAACTTTTTAACCAAAAAAAAAAAAAAAAAAAAAAAAATCAGAAGAGTCAAAAAAACTCCGGGATTCTAACCCAAAAACTAGTTAAATTGCATAGCAATTAGAAGTAAACAACTTTTATTTATGTTTATTATATAACATTGGTCAGCAGCCAGCGGACGGCCAAAAAGTCATAATAGCAATGGTAGAAACAGGAACAATCATAATAATCAAAAAAAACGAAAAAAATAATTTCGATTCACATTTTGGCCAATGGTCATTTTTTTCATTGGTCAGCAGCCAGCGGACGGCCAAAAAATCTTATTATTAATGATAGTAACAAGAACAATCATAAGAGTCAAAAAAACTCCGGGATTCTAACCCCAAAACTAGTTAAATTGCATATCATTTAAAAAGTAAACAACTTTTATTTATGTTTATTATATAACTAGTTAAATTGCATAGCATTAAAAGTAAACAACCTTTATCTATGTTTATTATATAACAAAAACTAGTTTAATTGCATAGCAATTAAAAGTAAACAACTTTTAATTATGTTTATTATATAACTAGTTAAACTGCATAGCAATTAAAAGTAAACAACTTTTATTTATGTTTATTATATAATAGATAATTTAACAAATCTTATATATAACACACCGAGGGAGATAGAGATGAGGGGTGGGGCACCTCTTATGCATTAATTTAAAAAATAACACAGCGAGGGAGATAGAGATGAGGGGTGGGGCACCTCTTTCTCATGCATTAATTTAAAAAAGCGATAACCT
Organism: Gordius sp. MW1; assembly: GCA_964036665.1. Lineage (NCBI taxonomy): Eukaryota > Metazoa > Nematomorpha > Gordioida > Gordea > Gordiidae > Gordius > Gordius sp. MW1. The sequence goes on from OZ038528.1 coordinate 2,647,775, forward strand.
AATATACCCAATGCAAATAGATAGGGAGGACAACGGACAACGGACAACCAAAAACGAGCCCATGAATTGCATAGCAATTAAAATAATGAATTGACGCATGCGCATTATTAAAATGCGCAGCTATGTGATTGGTCTGTTAAATGCATACGCGTGCGCATTAAAACGAACAAATTTGAAATGGTGAGAATTGGTGAAGGTTTGGTGGCAATTGGTGAAGTTTATATTTTGAAACTTTACCTTTTGAATTGAAACGGTTTCAACTTTGCGGTACATAAGGGTTGCGTTTAATTTCCAAGAACTTATACCCATTTTTGCTGCCTCGGGCTTAACAAAAGATTCCTATCGTCCTTTGCAAGCTCGGTTTGTGGTCGATATATAAATCAAAACATTGACCTATTCACAGCAACGCCTAAACTTAATATTACCGTTGAAGCATCTATTTAATTTGAAAAAAGTTTTTGAAAAAATCATTGTGAAAACTATAAGATTAAGCTCTACCTCTTTCCAATTATATGCAATAATACTCAGTCCACGCCTGGCTGGGACCCATTCACCGCTATTGCCAATGGCTGATTGGGTACAACATGTTAAAATGAGCGGTACTTTAAAATCTTTCTTACCACTTAAAAGCTTCTTGCTCCTTGGTCTACAATATATATCTAACTTTTTCCGCTGTCAACAAGTATAAAGGGGCCGCTTTCTCGGCGATGTTCCGTGTAAACATGCGATAGTATTTCACCAACCCAAGAAAGGATAGCGTGTCTTTCTTGCTCTATGGTAACGATGATGAAACGCTTAGCACCAGCGCGTGTAGCGCCTCCCATCTACAGAGCATAGTCGCTTGGATGTGCTAAAGTTATAGCACATAGTCACTTGGAGGCGCTAAAACTATAGCACATAGGCACTTGAAGGCGCTAAAGCTATAGCACATAGTCACTTGGAAGAGCTATATCACATAGTCACATAAGGAGCTATAGCATACAAAAGGCGCTAGAGCTATAGCGTGGCGCTAACACTTTTATAAAATTTATAGGTTAAACTGCATTATTAATTGCATAAATATACGCACATGTGGTCCCACATGTGCGCATAATAATGCAAATTAACCTAAAAATTTTATAACAATGTAAGCGCCACGCTATAGCTCTAGCGCCTTATGACTATGTGCTATAGCTTTAGCGCCTCCAACTGACTATGTGCTATAGCTTTAGCGCCTCCAAGTGACTATGTGCTATAGCTTTAGCGCCTCCAAGTGACTATGTGCTATAACTTTAACGCCTTTAAGTGACTATGTGCTATAGCTTTAGCGCCTAACAAACGCTATTTTACCATCACTACTATGGTAGTTGCATTAAGGAATACATTATTACATTTAAGGTTTAATGAAAATCTCATAATCCCCATACAACCTTATACACCCATCGTTAACTTAAGTATGTATGATCAATAAAATATTTAGAATTATATAACTAGTACAAAATAAACATGGTGGCCTACAGATTTTATGTAGTGCTTAATGGCATTTCCTATCTAATAAACCTTTTGATTTATTAAAAACGGTTCCTAGGCGCTATCCCGAAAGGACATAATCCCGAATTTTAACCCCATTTTGTGATTAATTGAATGGGGGACGATTTTAAGCTTGGGGACTTAAATTCGGCGATTCTGTTTTCGGCAAGTTGATAGGGCATGCGCCAATTAACCTATTTTTAAAAAGGGAACTGGTCAAAGTCGCAGAAAAAAGCAGCCAAATTGGTCAGAACTGATCAAGATTGGTCAGCTGTTTATTGATATGATGAATTAGAATTTAAGTTTTAACCTATAATTGCAGTACTTTACTTTTATTCATAATTTATATTATATTAATGAATTTATTAAGAGAAATACTTTACAGGTGTGACTAGATTGATGTTAAATACTAATACTTCCATGGATATGATATTTACAAATTTGGAAATAAATTTGAGCTTTGGCCTGATCATTTGGTAAACTCATTAAAATGTTTTGCCTTAACATCTGTTTATTGGTATGATGAATTAGAATTTCAGTTTTAACCTATAATTATGCAGTACCTCCCTTTTATTCATTATTTATATTATATTAATAAATAAGAGAAATACTTTACAGGTGTGACTAGATTGATGTTGAATACTAATACTTCCATGGATATGATATTTACAAATTTGGAAATAAATTTTAGCTTTGGCCTTAGATTCGTCAGGGGGTTAGGGTTAGTGTTTTAGGTCGGGGTTTAGGTTAGGGCTAGTGTTTTATGTCGGGGTTTTAGGTCAAGGTTAGTGTTTTAGGTCAGGGGTTTAGGTTAGGGTTAGTTCACTGTTAGTATAATGTTCTTTTAAAATTTTGATACAAGATTCTTTGTAGATTACTTTCTTAGATTTTGGGTTTTTTTCCTTCATTTTATAGATATTTGAATTAGTTTCTTTCTGTGTCTTTTTGAGATAATCAATAAATTGATAAATAATGGGATGGGAAGCCTTACAAGTTTCTTATGTGTAATTTTTCTATGTGATTATTGGTTCTTGGGAGATTTGTCTCTTCATATCTTCCCCATAAAACATTTGTTGCAAAAAATACTGAGTTGCATGTCAAGATTTGGTAGGTCATAATTTATAGGAGGTTCCAAGAATTCATTTGTAATGTTAAAACTATCTGTAGGATGTATATATAACTACTAACTTGCAAGCTTACTTGTGGATGGCATTGTTGTACTACATGTATGATCCTTAGTTATTGAAAAATTTTCATGCTTAAGGATTCCTTTCCCGCCACATTTAGTTTTTCTACATCTTCAATAGGTCTGATGATTTATACCCATATTAGCTTTGATGTAAGAATATTGACCGAGGGTCAGTACCTGACCACTTCTTGAAGATTTTTTAAATACTAATCAAATATGCATTAAAATCTATATTTTGTATACTTATTCTCTTCTTGCTCAAAAATGAGACAAATTCTTTGAAATAAGACATGAAAATAACAATTAAATATATGCTGTTTTGTCGTATAAATGTCTATGCGCTTCGTATTTTCCCTCCCCCCGACTTTTCTGCTACTTTTTCATCATTCTGCGACTTTGACGGGTATTCTTTAAAAATATGCAATCATATGATTAAAATTTTAGGTTGAGAGAGCAAAACAAAATAATAATGAAAATATAAGTAAGCTTAATTATTTAAATAGATAAAAAATATTTTTATCAAGTTGATTTTGAGATGGCTTCCATTAAAGCACTCAAAACAATATTTCCTGACATTATAAATCAAGGTAAAATTTATACAGTATATAGTAAAATCGATTTTTACTAGGTTGCTATTTCCATTTCTCCAAAGCAATAGTTGGCAAAGCTAAGAAATTGGGCCTTGCTAAAAATACATTAAAGACAAAAATATCCTAAAAGTCAGTCTTGTTTAGGAGCGGCGCTCCTGTAGCGCCGCTCCGGAGCGCCGCTACATTTTTTCAAAAAAAGCTGAAGCGCCCCTCCTTTTTAAAAATGAGGAGCGGGAGCGGGAGTCGCTCCTTTTAGGGCTGGAGCGGAGGAGCTCGGCTTCTCCGCTCCTTTAAATTTAATGTATAAAATTATATTATTTTTTAAATATTAATAATATTTGTCAAATAAATTTAATGAAAATCTAATTTTATTTTATTTAAATTTAATTTATTCATTTTTAAATGTTGAGCCGAGTTTTATTTTGATCTTTCATCTAATCATTTGAAACATTAAACAGCTGTTTTTCCTTTTTATATTGAAATTTTTTTGAAAAATCTTGTAACTGTAAGTCATATTAATTTAATATTCATTTTATAGATATATAATAAAAAATAGTTTTAATATGGATCTAGAGATAGAGATAATAGAAGATGAAGAAGAAACCGAAAAGGAATTTCCATTTCCACCATTTAAAAATATTCAAGCTTATTGATACAGATATCTCCTTCAACATTCAAGATGTGCTTGTCACAGTCTTAATTTGGTGGCAACAGTTGATGCAGAGAAAGCTTTAGGGGATAGAAGCTTTAAAATAGTATCTCAAAGTTTATTCCAAAAGTGTCAATCTTTGTGGAATAAACAAAATATGGCAGACGAAATTATCAGAAAGTTGGGTAGGTATCTAATATGCCCAAATTCCACTAGGTGGAATTCGTATTATGAGTCTATGGTTTAGCTAGATAAAATGTTAGATGAAAAACAAAAGGACCTTGATGAGTTGTGATAACCATGGGCTTATGCGTTTTAACTCCCAAGAACGTAAATTTATTAAAGAGTATAGTCAAGTAAATATTCAAATATAATCGTTATCTTAGTGATATAAATAAATTTTAGGTTATGGAACCTAATAAAAAATCTCTGAAAATCCTTGAATAGGAGCTTCATATGGACATGGGTTTCCTAAGTCCTACCATTTTTAAACTCTTTTTAAAATTAAATGAATTATCAGATTTTGAGTTTTGCCAGCCTCTTGTAAAGTCTCTCATCAGTGGTATTAATAAAAGGTTTATAATAACATAAATTATATCTATTTAAATAACATTATTGCAGATTTCCAAATATTTGTAATGATGATAATATAATTGCAGCGATTGTCCATCCTGCATTTAAATTGAATTGGGAATGGATAAAAGATCCAAAAAATATGGAACAAAAAGCCAGATTAATTAATTGCTTAAGGAAACAAATACCCTGCGGAAAATATCTACAACTAGTTCACGGGAACCTTGTAATGATTTGAAAGATTTCTTTGATTACCATGAAATTAATATATTGGATAGATATTTTTTAGATAATGACAGCAAAATTACTATTTTTGAACAATTCCATGAATTAAAAAATATATATATTAAATACAATACCGCGCTTCCCTCTAGTGCTCCTGTGGAGCGCCTATTTAGTATCGCAAAACAGGTCTTAGGGGAGAGGCGTGGGTGTTTGTTAAATTCTCATTTAGAAAATTTATTACTTTTAAAAGCTAATGAAATATTACAAATATTTTGATATATCATATAATATAAATAAAACGTTTTGATAAAAAAATATGATTTTGTTTCGTGTACCTACTAAAAAAATAAAATCAAAGGAGCGGTTATGGAGCGCCGCTCCATTAGTTGGAGCGGGAGCGCTCCTTTTAATATGTAGTAGCGGGAGCGGGAGTTCGCTCCTTTTGAGAAGGTAATAGCGGGAGCGGGAATCGCTACTTTTAAAAAGGAGCGTTAACACGACTGCTAACAGTTATTAAGAAAATATGCAATACTCCATATCTCAGTAAAAAGATGTGGATGTAATTTATAACAAATATATGACTTCCTCAGAACATCCCAATAATGCCAATTTGAAAAGATTTTTAAGATACATTAAAAATGTTTGGGTGAATGATATGCAAAATTTTCATATAACTTATGGCTAAAATATGAAGCTCCTGGTATGACTACTAAACCATTTGGAAGGATTCCATAATGCCATGAATGAGTAAAGCAGCCACATCTAAATACATATAGTTTTTCCAAACTTTAAAAGAACGCCAAATATGGAAACAAAAATTATACAAATTAACAATGGCAATATTTTATATCAAGTTCAAAGAAAGCTGTAGGCTAAAGCCCAAAGAATTAGGTGTTTAAAATTACATTATAGAATAAATTATATATATTGTTGTGAATGTAGTCCAATATCAATAAACTTAATTATAAGATTTTATATTTACTAGTAATAAATTTAAATTATTGTTTATTAATTACAGCCCTCTTAAAAAATTTGAGATAGATACTACCTAAAATGTATTATTGATAAAAGTTTTATACAATATTAAGATAAATTAACATATAGCAATATAATTAAGACTGCATTAATATGTTTGTAGATATTTAAACATTTAATATCTGCAATAAGACGATATTTATATTTGCTTTTAATTAAACATTATTGTTTACTGAAAAATGTCTAATACTAAATGGTTTATTGTAAAACTTTTAAGAAAATAAATATGATTAATTCATAAGTAAATTTTAAAGGTTGCACATAGATCTAGCTCTTGAATCAATGTATTCAAAGTACATATTATTGGGGATGTGATAAAACTTTAAAACTAAAAAACATGTGGAAATTTGAAAATCGTAGCAATAGCATTATCGTAGCTTCGGCATTCTGCGTTTTCAGGATCTGTATCCCATTAAAAACACCATCTATTTGCCGATCTTGCGTGCATCCAACAATACGTGCAATCATATTTTTGGTCATAAATAAAGCAAACCTTTAGTTGACCATATGTACTCGTTTAAAATCATTTAAAATGACTCATAAGTAAATAGAAAATAAATTTAAATCAGTTAAAATTTTATTATAATTCTTAATGAATCCCATTCATAATGCCAATCATCCACAATGCCAATGACTGTATTATTTTTAAGTAATAGCTCATTATACAGTTAATTCTATTATAATGATTATATTATATATATGTGTACTTATAATATTCCCTAACCCTACCCCTTAATTTTGATTGGTTAAGCCATTGGTGGTCTAAAGCATTGGCATTATGGACGATTGGCATTTTAAACAAAAGCGTTCTTAATCCCTTTCCGGGTGGATTTCTTTTAGACCTGTAGCAAACAAATAAAATAGACAATTTTGTTATATAAAATTGGATAAATAGAGAAATCTACTGTTTAAAATTTGCTGAATATTTATTAAATTGTATACAAAAAAATTACATTCACGACTAAAAGAAAGATATAAAAACGCGCTATTAACGGATGACATTGATCCGTGTATGGAAATCGTGTTGGATTTAACGATTTCCATTGTGATCTTTTGCCTGATAAAAAAGTACTCTTTTAAATCTAATGAGACGTTGGAGATCACTTCCAATATTTCGGTGTCTTTGTCAATCGCAAGTCCTATTGTGTAAATTTAGAGTGTGCTATTTTCTCAATGCATTGGCTGTCAAGTTTGTTGAAAGATTTGATGAATTTCTAAATTATTTAAAAATAAAAGGCGTTGCCTTATTAAATCAAATTGATTTACTTTTTACCAGCAAAATAATGAATTGAAGTATAATGAAATTATGTTAAGTCCACTTACATCTAAAGCTTTGTCAATCTTTGACACTTTTATTTGACTGTTTAGATGGTGACTAAGGAAATATTGAAGCTTATCTACCTAATATTTTGCTAGTTTATAGGGCGTGAATCAATTTAGCAAACCTTGCAAGATGATCATTGCAAGTAACGTCACAATTGCTTTAAAGCAAATTTGATTTGCTAATAAATAATTTGCGATTAAATTTATAAATTATGAAAAGACTCGCCTCAAATCTAATAATCTTAGGATCATTCATGATCAATTGTATAACCAAGTAAGATGAAAATTATATATCATTTGCTATTTTTAAAGGTTTTATATAATGTAAGTTAGATGCATCATTAAAAACCTGTTAGGTTGAAAGTAAGAGCCTTTTTTCTTTAAATATAATAGGTTGAGCATCTCCAAAGCTCGCCAAATTTATGGGACAATACAATATATTGATAATTACAGTTCAAAAAATATCATAAAATATCATAAGTTTGGCATACTAAAATTATAGAGAAATATTTTTAGAGTAACAAATTTATCATATTAGAGTGTCTGGATTGGAGTGTCCTTGTCGAATGCAAGATATAAGATGTGATACTGATCCACCATCAGATTGCGAAGGTGGTCTAGTTGTAGATGCTTGTAGGTGTTGTCTAGTTTGTGGGAAGGTTTACACAAAAACAATACATCAATTAACACATCTTAAATATTCAATTCGCCCATTTAATTTTGGATTTTTTTTCAGGTTGTTTGTAAAAACGACTTGGTTAAGCCAATTTTAACAACTAGGTTGTATTGAAAAATTATATTAATAAAAAAGTTTGTTAACAATTCTTAGAATTTGAATGTATTAAACTTGTTTATTAATCGTGGTAGATTAAAGGTGAAGTTTGTGGTGGCCCATCTTTTCAGTCATGCGAGGCGGGTTTGATTTGTAAACTACCACCTAATGCTAATGTCACTAAAGAGGAAGGAGTTTGCATACCCGGATCACCTAGGGTTTATAATGAGAATAAAAAAATATTTTGCTAAGAGTAAGAAAGGTGTATTTAAATCAATCGTGTTTAATTAAATTTAGAAAATTGGCGAGACTTGCGGTCCTAGACAACAAGGCGAATGCGAATACGGTCTCTATTGTAATCAGCCAAGCCCAGGCAGTGTTGGAATTTGTAAAATTAAAGAAATCCGATTTCATATGAATTAATTCAACCATCGCTAGTTATTAAAGTCATTTAATGCTTTAAAACTTTCTAAAATTGTTTTGATTTTATCTAATGTGTTAACAAATAAATTACCGCGTATACTCTAGATTATGTGTATAAGATGTATTAAATTTATTGCGTCTCTTGTTTATACGACAAAAGTTATTTAAAAAGATTATAAACTCTATTGATTCTAAAAAAAGATATCCATAATTTTTCTCACAATTTAATAAAATAAATATTGTTTAAAAATTCTAATCATTTTTATTGTATATTATTTTATACACAGTAGCCTTATATTGGGACTAACATTGAATTAAGCCATATAGACTTAGTTTTAATTAGTCTCGCTAACAGGATGTTTTTAGGCTTCTTTGTTAAATTAGGGATTTTGCCTGATAATATAATTGGATGGACTATGTAGAAGCAATAAATCCTCTATTCCCAAAGATAGATTAACTCTGAGCTTAGTAGTTTATTATGTAAAGCAAGTTCTCTGCTAAATGCCCGACTAATATTATATAAGCATTATTTTACGCCAAAATGATTACTAGTAGTACCAAATTACAAACTTTATTAGTTCACACTAATTATGATTGTTATATTTTCTTACGCGAGTGTTAGGATAATATATATTACGAAATGGGGGAAAATTGGTTTTGGTTTTGTTTTACAGAAAAATAAGATTCTTATTACCATAAAAAATCCTCGCATGGATTCGGTTTCGCGGGGGAAAAGGTGCCTAAATGTAATAATATCTTCCCTTCACCAAACCGCCGCTTGATGCATTAATAATACAATTTGAGCGATCGCGTATGAAATAGGGGGAGAGGAAACATGACATGAAAATAAGCGATTAAAATAGGGCAATAAAGGAGAGAGATAAAATAGCTAAGATAGAAGTAAAGTAGAACGCGACCATTAGGCGTGGAAACACCACATAATCAAAAGTAGAAATAGTTTTTTTAAGGATTGAATTTTATTTGTTTTGAGTCATTTGCTAGTAAAGTGCTCTATACAGTAGCCATCAATATAGCACAGATCGAAGATTTACTCGTAATTAATCCTGTACGTTGCTTTTATTTTTGTCGTGCCACATTTTGTATCAACTGTCATGTCGTCTGACTGCAAAACATTATACTACCTGCAATTGTAAAATTAGATTAAAGCCTCAAATATAATTGCTTAAATCTTTTGTGTTTCTTCTGCTTTAATCCTATAACCGCCTTTAGCCAAATATTCCGCGCTCATAAAACCCAAATAAAGAGGCATACATGCAATTTTGTTACTATAATATTATTATATAAACGGTAGGAATGTATTATATCAAAATATAATTTATAATGAGATATTCACCTTTGATTAAATTCACTATGGGCTTGGTACCGATTTGTAATAATTTACAACCGCAAATTATTCGCCATCAAACTCCTGGTGAGCAAGGTCACCCTTATCATTTCTCTATCGTAAAAATGAGCACAGCAAGTGGTTCAACTTTGCGGTATTTTAGCATTAAGTTTAAATTTTTCAAGGCTTATATTCATTTTGACCGACTTGGGCTTAACAAAAGATCCCTGTTGTCCTTTGCAAAAAGCGCTATTGATTTATGATCACGGCAACACCTTAAACTTACTATTACCGCTAAAGCCTTTTTCAATTCAAAATTAAGTTTTGTTTTAAAAAATATTTGTGAAAAGTACCTAATGGAGCCCTACTCCTTTCCAATTATATGCAATAACACTCAGCCCACGCCTAGCTAGGACGCATTCACCCCTAATGATAGGAACATGTTAGAATAAGCCCCTTTATAATCTTTCTTAACGCTTTGAAAGGCTTCTTGATTTTTGGTTCGCTATACAATAGTGATAATCAAAACCTAGGTAAGGTTTTCCAGAGGTCCAACCTGAGGTCGGTTTTAGGTTCTGGTTTTCAAAAACCTGATAAGGTTTTTTGAACACCCGAACCTTAACCTGAGGTTCATTCCGAAAATCAACCTGAAAAACCTTCAGGTCAATTTTACACCCAACCTGATAACCCAGGTTGACCTCAGGTTGATGTTATGTATTCAAATTAGATTTTATAGACTAAACTCTACTTTGCACGTATCACCCCACTATCATGCGGAGCGCAGCATAAGACTTCACTAGAATATTTAAATTCTACTTTAGCGCGTTCATTCCACTATCACCCCACTATGTAACGCGTTCATTCCACTATCACCCCACTATGTAAATGTCCCCTACTATCACATATATATACAAAAATTGTACTATTAAGGTAGTTTCTTAGTATTTTGAATAAAGGCTTCACCAAAACCAAGACTCAACAATGGCGCGGTCTCCTTCTTTGATTAATTTCCACCCCTATGTGCCTTCCGATAACATTGACCATTATCTCTCACAGTTTAATCATTATCATCTAGTTGTTGGCGGAGATAAAAAATCTCCACTCCTTACGGTGATTGGGTCACAGAATTATGAATTATTAATAAATCTTCTCTCACCATCGGATCCGTTGCAGAAGATATTCGAAGAAATAGTGTCATCCCTGAAAAGTTCTTCTCCCCCACGTTGAGTCCTATTGTAACATAGGTAGAAATTCCATAAATGTGTTCAGTTGGAGGGTGAAAATATTGATGCTTTTTCGGCAAGATTAAAAGGTATTTCTATCCATTGTAATTACGGTTCAACTCTCGAGGATAATCTACGAGACCAGTTCGTAGCTGGACTGCTAAATGGGAAGATTGTAGAACGTCTGTTGATTGTGGAAAATTTTACGTGGAAAGGGGCTTTGGATGTTGCCAGGTCCATGGAACGAGCGAGTTTTCAAAGTCATTTATTGACGCAAGAGTTGGAACCTATTCATACGGTGACCAACAAACAGCCGATACCGAATGTCAAATGCTTCGCCTGCGGAGGTAATCATTTTCGTTCTAATTGTAAATTCCGATTTGCAACATGTTACAAATGCCATACCCAGGGTCACATCGGGAAAATATGCCGCTCCTACAAGGTCTCGTCATTGAACTATTTTCATCTAGGAGAAAATTCCCGGCCATGTTATGGGTTGAAGGTAAACAACCATATTTTAAAGTTTGAAATTGACACTGGCTCAGCAGTCACCTTAAAAAATTCCATCAATGGGGCTCACCTGGCCATTCAAACTTGTAATATTGTTCTAAAGGGTTACGAGGGTCAACTATTCCGATAAAAGGAATGGCAAAAGTCATGGTGCAAGAACAGGACGTCACTCACCAACTTTTTCTTTACGTCGTGGAAGGGAATGGTCAAAACATTTTAGGAAGAGATTGGTTGAGAATCTTTCCTCACATTTTACGGCAGCTAGCCGGAGATTGGGAGCTTAATAAACCTTTCCAACTGCGCGAGATTAATCATACTGACGATGATGTTGTAACCTATAATATTCTTAAAAAATATCCGTGTTTGTTTGAAAATAAATTGGGAGGGGTAGTCGGTTATGAAGCAAAGCTTAAACTAAAAGATGAGTTATGCCCCCGGTTTTTTCGTCCTAGACCTATTCCCTATATGTTAAAACCTAAAATTGACGAGGAATTAGATAGGTTAGATAAAGAAGGTGTTTTAAAACCGATAAAAAATGCTGAACACGCTGCACCTATTGTAACAGTTATTAAGAATAATGAACACGTCCGTATTTGCGGCGACTTCCGTGATTTAAATAAGCACCTTTTAATTGAAAAATATCCTTTACCACGTATTCAAGATATATTTGCACAATTAGGCGGGTTTAAATATTTTTCCGTATTGGACTTTAAGGACGCCTATTTTCAAATAAAGGTTAGCGAAAATTCTCAAAACTTATTAGCCATTAATACGCATAAAGGTCTTTTTAAATATACTAAGTTAACTTTTGGAATAGCCTCGGCGCCAGCCATTTTTCAACGTTTTATGGAGTCTTTATTTAGAAATGAAAAAGGAATAGTAGTTTACCTAGATGACATTATTATAGCAGGTAAAACAGTAGAGGACCACAATCAAAAATTAGAAAGAGTTTTTTAAGGAATTGGAAAAAACAGGCCTAAAACTAAAATTAGAAAAGTGTAAATTTTTGGAAAAAAAAGTGGAATACTTAGGACATACCATTAGTAGGGACGGAATTTTTACAACCGACAAGAACACCAAAGCAATTTTATCAACACCATTCCCAACTAAAATAAAAGAATTACAATCTTTTTTAGGCATGGCTACATATTACGCGAAATTCATAAAAAATTTCTCGACTTTAGCCCAACCACTTTATAAACTCTTAAGGAAAACGGTTGCTTGGGAGTGGTCCATAGATTGTACAAAGGCATTCAATAACATTAAAAAAGCAATTGTCCAAGCCCCGATATTAAAACATTTTGTAACTTACCGTTAATACTCTCAACGGATGCTTCATCTGAAGGACTCGGCGCAGTACTTGCACATGAAATAAAAGGGTATCAGCACCCAATTGCGTTTACTTCCCGCACCCTTAACGCTGCTGAAAGGAATTATAGTCAAATTGAAAAAGAAGCCTAAGCCATCATTTATGCTTTTAATAAATTTAAGGAATATTTATATGGCCTCCATTTTGCATTAATAACAGATCACAAACCATTAATATCACTTTTCAACCCTAATAAAAATGTACCACAAGCCGTTTCAGCGAGACTTCAGAAATGGACCTTGTTAACAACACCCTATCAATATACCATAAAATACAAAACTGGCAAAGAAAATACACAAGCTGATATGTTATCTAGACTTCCAATACAAGCTGAAGAAACACAACAAAAGGAAGAAGAAGATATATACACCATTTATGAAGAACCATTTCAACATTTCCCTATTACCTCAGCCGACATAGAACGTCATACTCGTAAAGATCCTATCCTGGGACAAGTCTATAATTATGTACTCCATGGCTGGCCCAAGAAAGTTACTCCAGAACTAATCATGTACCAACAACGGCAAAAAGAACTCACCACCTTATAGGGCTGTATATTTTGGGGATATTGAATTATTATTCCTCAAGGATTAAGGCACACTATTTTGAAACTAATCCACTTAGGACACCCAGGCATGAGTCGCTCAAAAATCTTGGCTCATCAACATCTCTGGTATCCGGGTGATAAAGATATAGAAGGTTATGTTCAAAACTGTACGGATTGTCAACAATGGTTCACTGGGACAACAAAATTAGCCATTCAAAAATGGGAAAATCCTGGGAAACCATGGTCTAGGTTACATGCCGATTTTTGTGGACCCCTTAATGGGTATTATTATCTAATTGTAATTGACGCCTACAGTAAATGGCCGGAGGTAATTCCCATGACCACGATCACAACGGCAAGCACTATAAACGCTCTCGAAGCTATTTTCTCAAGGTTCGGAGTACCAAACACCCTGGCTACAGATAATGGACCTCAGTTTACAAGCGCCGAGTTTAAACATACTGCAAAACAAATAATATTCGTAATGCATATTCCAACCCGTATCATCCTCGATCCAACGGAGAAGCTGAACGTTTTGTCCGAACATTCAAGGAGTTTTTGAACAAAACTAGGAATTTTAAAAACGATAAATTATATAACTTTCTGTTTTCTTATAGGAATACCATTCACCCAACAACTGGATTAACTCCAGCTAATCTATTAATCAAAATTCAACCAATCGGTCCATTAAACTAACTCAAACCACATGTAACTGGTCTTGACAAGGACGAGTTGGCACCTATCAAACGGAAATTTGTGATTGGAGACAGAGTATGGGTTAGAACTTTCACAACTAATGATCAATTATGGGTAACGGGGAAAATAGTAAAAATCTTAGGCCCAGTATCATACATGATAAAAATGGATAATGGGGCATTATGGAAGAGACATGGTGATCATCTTAGAAAATCGTTAGATAACGCAGACACGCTAAACAATGAAGATCGATGGGCTGACATTTCGCATGCAATACCGGGTGATCTGCCACATAATGATCCCGGTGATTTACCTGACGCCACCATGCCGCAACAGACTAATTTACCACATGATGAGGATAGCGATAACATACCAGTTTCCAACACACCCCCGCCCTCACCTCTACCCCATCGTATGGACTCCCCTCATTCACCTATACCCTCGCCAGAAATAACGGTCCGGCGATCTACACGAATCCGAAACCCTATAGAAAGATATGGAATCACTTAAGGGGTAAGAGATGTTATGTATTCAAATTAGATGTTATAGACTAAACTCTACTTTGCTCGTATCACCCCACTATCATGCGGAGCGCCAGCATAAGACTTCACTAGAATATTCAAATTCTACTTTAGCGCGTTCATTCCACTATCACCCCACTATGTAACGCGTTCATTCCACTATCACCCTTATGTAAATGTCTCACCCCACTATCACGTATATATACAAAAATTGTACTATTAAGGTAGTCTCTTAGTATTTTGAATAAAGGCTTCACCAAAACCAAGACTCAACAGTTAACGTGGAAAATTCTTGTTTTTTATATGATATATATAAGTATAAATGTGAAATGCTAGGCACCCTCTACACTGCCTAGCAAACAAATATAAATATGTTAGGCACACTAAAGCGAATTTATTAATTCAAGCTGCCCTCAAAAAGGCAAAAATCCCCTCAATTCTTGAGCCGTCAGATCCCTCTCTCGAGGGTAGGATGCGCCCTGACGGCTCTTCTCTAGTCCCCTGGCAAAATGGCCTATCCCTCAAATGGGATTTTACTTGTATTGACCTATTTGCCCCTTCCCATTTTAATTACGACCCTATCGTTACAGCAGAAGGGCGTAAAACTACCAAGTACTCTGCCCTTTTGGCATCCAATATTTTTATCCCTGTCGTTGCCTCGTGCTCCGGTTCCTTCGGTAAACAGGCAATGGGGTTTTTTAAGAAGTCGGAAAACGCTCACCGAAATCAATTTCTGCATCCTTTTTACTCAGGCAACAACTAGGGATTCTTGTTGTTCGATACAACTTTAAATCCTTCGCCGACTCATGGCCCGTTTTAGAAGATAATGTTATAGATCTTTGTGTTTAACCAATATGTCTTTCTTTATTTATATACTTCGCTTATTTATGTAACCTTGTTTCGTGAAAATAAACTTTTTAACCAATAAAAAAAAAATGTGGTATTTTATTTTAAATGTTTTCCTTTTTCAAGATGCCTTAAACTTTTTAAATATTTACAATTTTAAATGAAAGAAAAATAGTATTTTGTTATTATTTAAGAAAAAAATTAAGATTTTTTCAATATATAAATGATTTAAATATTTACCATGTATATTTGGTGAATGCGGCATCTATATTTTAACAAATTTTCATAAAGCGTTGGAAAGCATTGCATGCATATACTATGCAATAGTATAGCATTTTAATGTATGGTGTGTGATGAAATTATGGGGCTGGGTAGGGTATGCTAACCTGAACCCTCAGGTTGTCTGATCAAAACCTTATACAAATCTAACATTATCCGCTGTCAAAAATAAAGGGGCCGCTTTTCGAGATGTTCGGCGTAAACCTGTTATAATGATTCAACGACTCATTAAAGGATAGCATCTCTACCTTGTTTTAAGGTGGTAATATTTAATAGTGATACTACTAATTTCTACTACGTGAGGATGAAGGAGAAGCCCATTATCGGCATACAACCTTATACACCCATCCTTCATTCAAATATGTATGACCAACAAAATCATTAAAACTCTATAACTGGTACAAACATAAACGATGGCTAATACGTATTTTGTGTAGTGCTTCATAACATTTTCTAACTAGTAGACCTTTTGTTTGAAAAAATAACACAATCCATTTGCCGATCTTGCGTGCATCCAACTACGTGCAATCAATTTTTGTTATTTCATAAATAAGCAAACCCTTAGTTGACCATATGTACTCGTTTAAAAACCATTTGAAGTGACTTATATATAAGTAAATAGAAAATAAATTTAAATCAGTAAAAACTATTGTATATTTTAATTCTTAATCCCTTTTACGATGGATTTCTTTTAGACCTGTAACAAACAAATAAAATATTTTGTAGACAATTGATATATAAAATTGGATAAATAGAGAAATCCAATGTGTAAGAATGGGAATTAGTATAAAAAATAGTCTGCATTTCGGTGTCATTGTCAAATCCTATTGTGTAAATCTAAAGTGAGCTATTTTCTCAATGCATTTGCTGCCCAGTTAGTGGGAAGATTTACTAACCTTCTAAATTATTGCAAAATATAAGGCGTTCTCATAATTGATAATATTTTAAGTCCACTAACATCTAAAGCTTTATCAATTTTGACACCTTTATTTGACTGATTAGATGGGTTACCGTGAATAGGGACAAATATTGAAGAATGAACTCGCCTTAGAAAGCTTATCTACATAATAATTTTGTTAGTATAAAGGGCGTGAATCAATATAGTATATGCAAGATTATCATTGCAAATGACGTCACGATTGCTTTAAAGCGTATTTGATTAGTTGAGAAACAATTTACGTTTAAGTTTATAAATTACTAGCTGACCCGGCAAACGTTGTTTTGCCCTATTAAAAATATTAAAAAAATAAAATTTAAATAAGAAAAAAACTACCAATTAATATCTATATGTTCTACTTTTTACATTTTTTAAAACTTACATAAACGATGAAAATAAATCCTTTATGCGCCCGCCATCCCTCCTCTCCACCCCAAATCGGTCCAGTAGTTTTCGAGGGGTCACGTTTTTTTGTTTTATACGTTGGTTTATACGTTTTGACACTTAATAAAGACGTCCAAACTACTCGACCGATGGCTTATGGCGGGCGCATAAAGGATTTATTTTCATCGTTTATGTAAGTTTCATAAAATGTAAAAATAGACAAAATTTCTCCGACTTACACTTTATGAATAATTGACTAAAAACAAAATATTCATAACGCAGTATAGATATAACCCAAATAAGTTTATCCAATAATATAATTTACACGGAAAAGCATCTTTTATCATATGGAATAAAAAGCATATATGTAATTAATTGGTAAATAGCATATTAAAACTTATTAACCCCTCAAAAACTACTGGATCGATTTGGCTTGAACAAATTTTAAAACATACTCCGGAGTATAGGGAATAAAGTATGAAATTTTAAGCGAAATCGGTCCAGTAGTTTTTGAGGGACGTCTTTATTAAGTGTCAAAACGTATAAACCAACGTATAAAACAAAAAAACGTGACCCCTCGAAAACTACTGGACCGATTTGGCTCAAACAAATCTTAAAACATGCTCCGAAGTATGGGGAATAAAGTATGAAATTTTGAGTTAAATCGGTCTAGTAGTTTTTGAGGGACGTCTTTATTAAGTATAATATAATTTACACGGAAAAGCATCTTTTATCATATGGAATAAAAAGCATATATGTAATTATTTGGTAAAGAGTATATTAAAATTTATTAACCCCTCAAAAACTACTGGACCGATTTGGCTTGAACAAATTTTAAAACATGCTCCGGAGTATAGGGAATAAAGTATGCAATTTTGAGCCAAATCGGACCAGTAGTTTTTGAGGGACGTCTTTATTAAGTGTCAAAACGTATAAACCAACGTATAAAACAAAAAATCGTGACCCCTCAAAAACTACTGGACCGATTTGGCTCAAACAAATCTTAAAACATGCTCCGAAGTATGGGGAATAAAGTATGAAATTTTGAGCCAAATCGGTCGAGTAGTTTTTGAGGGACGTCTTTATTAAGTGTCAAAACGTATAAACCAACGTATAAAACAAAAAAACGTAACCCTTCGAAAACTACTGAACCGATTTGGCTCGAACAAATTTTAAAACATGCTCCGAAGTATAGGGAATAAACTATGAAATTTTGAGCCAAATCGGTCTAGTAGTTTTTGAGGGACGTCTTTATTAAATGCCAATGTATAAAACAAAAGAACGTGACCCCTCAAAAACTACTGGACCGATTTGGCTTAAACAAATCTTAAAACATGCTCCAGAGTATGGGGAATAAACTGTGAAATTTTGAGCCAAATCGGTCTGTTAGTTTTCTAAATTTGGTGGTGGTATAGATACAAACAAACACAATCAAACAAACACACAAACATACATACATAGTTTCATTTTTATATATAAGATGAAAAGACTCGCCTCAAATTTAACAGTCTTAGGATCATTCTTGATCATTTGTATAACCATGTAAGATAAAAATTATTAATACAATGTTGCCTATAACATAAGTTTCGACTAAATCATTTGCCTTTTTTTAGGTGCAATATTTAAGGTTTTAAATTTAATGTAAGTTATATATATCCTTATTAACCAGCTAGGTCCAAAGTAAGACCCTTTTTTATTTAACTATAAATAGTTAAACACCTTTCACCAATAATTATGGGACAATATAATATATTGATAATTAAAGTTTAAATAGTAGCATAAAATATTAAAAGTAGGCAAGTGGCGACATCTTTTACCTAAATTATAGAAAATTTATTCTTAAAATAAATGTGCAAATTAATTATTTCAGAGTGTCGGGATTTGAGTGTCCTTGTCGAATGCAAGACCCAAAATGTAATACTGATCCACCCACAGATTGCAAAGGTGGTATAGTTTATGATGCTTTGTGGGTGTTGTCAAGTTTGTGGAAAGGTTTACACAAAATACCATGCATCAATTGACACATCTTTAATATTTGAAAATACTAAATCAGTCTATTTTATTTTAGATTTTTAGCGTTTTCAAAAGAGACTTGTTTAAGCCAATTTTAACATCTAAGATGTATTAAAAATCATTTAATAAAAAAGTTTGTATTTTTTGTTTAATATATGAATTATTTAATTGGATCATGATAGATTAAAGGTGAAGTCTGTGGTGGCCCATTTTTTCAATTTTGCGACGAGGGAATGATTTGTAAACAACCACCTAATGCTGAGATTACTGAAGAAGAAGGAGTTTGCATACGCGGACGACCTAGGGTTTATAATGAAAATTAAAATGATAAATTACTTTTATTTTATAAGTTAGAGGTAGGTCTATTTTGTTTGATCAATCGTGTTTAATTAAATTTAGCAAGCTGGGGAGGCTTGCGGTCCTAGACAACAAGGCAAATGCAATCACGGTCTCTATTGTGATCGGATAAGCCCAGGCAATGTTGGAATTTGTAAAAAGAAAGAAGTCCGTTTGCATTTGAATAAAATTCCCAAGTTATTAAACTGATTTAATGCTTTAGGACTTTGTAAAAATGTTTTGGTTATACATAATGTGTCAACAAATCAATTATCGCTTATACTTTAGATATTGCGACTTTCTTATTTATAATCCAAATGTTATTAAAAATCTTATAATCTCTACCAATTCAAAAAAGAAGTTCCACCACAACATTAATTTTCTCTATCTTTTCACACAATTTAATTTAATAAATAAAATTTAAGAATTTCAATCATTTTTATTGTATATAACTTTATATACTACAGGCTTATATTGGGAGTTGGGACTAACATTTAATTTAGCCATGTAGATTTAGTTTTTATTAGTATCAATTAGTGCTGTAAACATTTTTAAAAAAATCGAACAAGTTTGCGTTCAACGTTCAATGACAAAAATCGAACGCGTTCACGTTCACGTTCGTTTTCAAAAAAAGGAACGCGTTCACGTTTGTTCAAAATTTTGTGATAATTTTTTTTAAATTTAGTTTAATATATATAAATGTTTTATTAATTGCTATGCAATTTATGGGCTCACTTTCCATTTTGTTTGTCACGCTGTTCGTGTCACGCACCGAATGTGTTGTCTTGCACCGAATATCTTGTCTTGTACCGAATGTCTTGTCACGCTGTTTACTTTTATTAATAATTGCTATTATTAATTTAACTAGTTTTTGGGTTCGAATCCCGGGTTTATTTGACTCTTATGATTGTTCTTGTTACTACCATTGATAATAAGACTTTTCGGCCGTCCGTTGGGTGTTGACCAATGGAATGAAATGACCATTAGCCAAAATGTAAATCAAAAATTTTTTTTTCGTTTTTTTTGACTTATGAATTTATAGCCACTTTTACCGTGTCCTGGCTGCTGACCAATGGAAAAAAATGACCATTGGCCAAAATGTGAATCGAAAATTTTTTTTTCGTTTTTCTTGACTCTTTTGAATTTATATCCACTTTTACCGTATCATGGCTGCTGACCAATGAAAAAATGACCATTGGCTAAACTGTGAAACGAAGTTTTTTTTCTCGTTTTTTTGACTCTTTTTGTATAAATAATTAACTAATTATTTTGCATTTAATACCCCCCTATAAGCATTCTCGCCCCTTCCCACCTTTCTCGCCCATAAATTGGATAGCAAATATGCTACTTTTATACAGAGTATAGAAGAGTTCGCCCTTCCCTTCCCCTCTTCCCTTCCCCCCTTCCCTTCCCCTCTTCTTTTCCCCCCTCTTCCTTCCCACGAGGGCCGAAGGCCCTAGTTTATTTTTCAACACAATATATTAGCAATGATAAAAAATAATAGGTTTATTTCGATAATATAATTATAATATAATAGAGCGAATATAAAGATTTTTTATTTATAAAAAATTTTTCTTATCAATTTTTTTAATATATGTTTTTCAAAATTTTCGTCGGATAAGCAGGAACGCTTGACAGTCAATACAGCATTAGCTATACTAAAAACCCGCTCCACAGGGGCAGATGAGGGGATTTGAGTATTTAATAAACAAATCTTTTAAAGCAGGAAATTTATTAAATACATTTAATGTTTTGTCCTTCGCTTCAAAAAATTGCGATAAGATATCATCCTCCAATCCGCCCTCTACTTCCTCGTCAAAAAATGATATTTTGGAATCGACAGTTCTTTCATTATCAATTCTAGGGGTTTCAACCCTTTTTTTAATAAAACTAAAGGTTTTAATTGCTATGCAATTTATGGGCTCGTTTTTGGTGGTCCGTCCGTCGTCCGTCCGTCGTCCACCAAGTCATTGGCGCCAGCTTTGTGACCTGGAGGTGTCGGGTTCAAGCTAGGGACGGGACGAATTTTTTTTTAATTTTTTTAAATTAAATTAATATTTTGTTCTTGTTAATACCATTGAAAATATAAATTTTTGACCGTCCGCTGGCTACTGACTAATGAAAAAAATGACCATTGGCCAAATAAATCGAAATTTTATTTTTTCGTCTTTGAATTGGGTATATTAGGTTAACATTGATAAATACCCTATGCCCTTTCCTACAAAATCCTACGCCTCTACTGATATGGGTCCCTATGCCCCTACAAAAGCATATGCCTTTACTAATGTGGGTCCCTGTGCCCCTACAAAAGCCTATGCCTTTACTAATGTGGGTTCGAATCCCGGAGAGGGCAAAATTTCTATTTTTAGATATTAAATTAATATATTGTTCTTGTGAATACCATTGATAATATGACTTTTTGACAGTGTTCTGGCTACTGACCAATGAAAAAATGACCATTGGCCAAAGTATAAATCGAAATTTTTTTTTTCGTGTTTGAATTGGTTAACATTGATAATTACCCTGTGGCCTCCCCTACAAATGCCTATCTACTGATATGGGTCCTTGTGCCCCTACAAAAGCCTATGCCTCTACTAATGTGTTTTAATTGCTATGCAATTTATTGGCTCGTTTTTGGTTGTCCGTTGTCCGTTGTCCATTGATGTCCGTCCGTTTACCCTCCAATGTATATATTTAATTTAATTAATATTTTGTTTTTGTTAATACCATTGATAATATGACTTTTTGACCGTCCGCAGGCTACTGATCATTGAAAAAATGACCATTGGCCAAATAAATCGAAATTTTTTTTCGTTTTTGAATAGGTTAACATTGATAATTACCCTAGGCCCTCCACTACAAGGGCCTATGCATCTACTGATAAGGGTCCCTGTGCCCCTTTTAATTAAATGCTATGCAATTTATGGGCTCGCTTTCCATTTTGATTGTAACGCTGTTCGGTGTCTTGTCTTGCACCGAATGTCTTGTCTTGCACCGTATGTCTTGTCTTGCACCGAATGTCTTGTCTTGCACAGAATGTATTGTTTCCTTGTTTACTCTTAATTTTTGTTAATTTAACTAGTTTTTGGGTTCGAATCCCGAAGTTTTTTTTGACTCTTATGATTGTTCTTGTTACTACCATTGATAATAAGACTTTTTGGCCATCCGTTGGGTGCTGACCAATGAAAAAAAAGACCATTGGCCAAAATGTGAATCCAAGTTTTTTTTTCTCGTTTTTTTTGACTATTATGATTGTTCCTGTTACTACCATTGCTATTATGACTTTTTGGCCGTCCGTTGGTTGCTGACCAATGGATTACAATGACCATTGGCCAAAATCTGATTTTAAAATTTTTTTTCATTTTTTTTGACTCATGAATTTATATCCACTTTTACCGTGTCCTGGCTGCTGACCAATGCAAAAAATGACCTTTGGCCAAAATGAGCATCAAAAATTTTTTGGCCAAATTTTATATATAACCTAAAAATTTATTATAGATGGTCTAACAGACAGCCAACTATGTAATATATTTTTAACCTTATAAATGCATATATTTTTTTTATTGGTTTAATATATTTCATTTAATTAGATTGTGATTTCATAGAAAACCTAAAAAGTAATAGTTAAAAGAATATAGGTTTTAGGTCATACTCATTTATTTAATAATTTAGTTTAGAGACCTGCACGGCCCTTCCTTGCCCGAGTATGGGCCTAAAAGCCAGATAAACGTAATTCTTTTATCTTTCTTATTCGTTGTGGTTAATAATAACTAATTAAAACTTTTTAAATCTTTTGATAATTACCCTTCCCTGCCACCACGCCCATGACCCTTTTATTAGTTTGTTATATAGTATTAAGTTTATGTGACTTATTAATTGCTATTGATCAAACAACTTTTTAACCTGTGTGGCTTATATTTTCCCCCATCCATTACAAATTGCTTTCTAAATAATAATTATATCGTATTTTTCTTTTAA
The DNA here is from genome assembly GCA_964036665.1 of Gordius sp. MW1. Classification (NCBI taxonomy): domain Eukaryota; kingdom Metazoa; phylum Nematomorpha; class Gordioida; order Gordea; family Gordiidae; genus Gordius; species Gordius sp. MW1. The sequence continues at coordinate 2,671,047 of OZ038528.1, forward strand.
ATACGTTCTGAAATTGAGGGAAAATGGAGGATGATATTGATAAGGGAGAAAAAAAACGTGCGAATGAGAAATTGTGCTTACTAAGGGTTATTATATTATTATACAAACATTGTGCGATGTTTATTGATAAATTAAATACAACAACCCCGTCCCCTATCGTAAAAGGGCGGGAGAGAGAGAAGGGAAGAGGGGGTATATAAAACAAAATCTCGTGGGTTATAATAAATCAGGGTAGGTAAAAAATAATAAATAATAATGCTTGCTTACTATAATGAAATCCAGGCAAGAAGGAATATGTAGGAAGGATGATTATTTGTGTTAAGGCGTTTGTTTTGATATTTGCGCTCAAGTGAGTGGGGGGGAGGGTATGTGATGTGGGCGTTTATTGATTTTTTACTTAAAGCTTCACTATTTATTGGTGAAAATTGCGCGCCTTTAGGTTGTAGTGTAAATATAAATATTTTTATCAATCTTTTAAACAGACTTAAGGGTTTGGTTTTAATCGAAATTTATAATTAGTGTAGGGCAGGTAAATCTTTAGCCGTAAAAAATGACCAACAAGGCCATTTGGGTGAATAATAATGATTTCAAAATTTTGTCAAATCCCTCTGACAACTCTTTTTTTCCTTTTTATTATTCTGATGGCTTACTAAGATAATGACATATTTATTTTATATATGCATGAGCATAGGCCAAATATAATGATTTTTACGAAAGTAATGTATATTCTTTACTAATTTTGGGAGTTTATATACCACATATATATGAGAGGCCTACTATATTTAAAGGGAAAAAGATTAAATTAATAATTACCTCTTCCTACGTGTTCCTAAAAGCTATTTTACCCCTGGCCGCCCTAGGCACCTACGGGTAAAGTTTCGAGCGAATCGGGCGGGTAGTTTTAGAATTTAGCCCTTTTTTAAAACTAAAAGGAATTTTTTTTTAATTTTTTTTAAATTAAATTAATATTTTGTTCTTGTTAATTCCAGACTGTCTGCTAACCATTAAAAAATATCACCACTGGCCAAAGTGATGGAAAATTTGTATAAATAATTAATTAATCATTAGGCATTTAATACCCCCCCCCCCTATAGGCATTCTCGCCCCTTCCCACCTTTCTCGCCCATAAATAGCATAGCAAAATGATACATTTATACGGAGTATAGATGAGTCGTCCCCCCTTCTCTTGCCCTCCTCCCCTTCCTTTCTCCCCCTTCCCACGAGGGCCGAAGGCCCGAGTTTATTATTTTTACTTTTAGTAATTATGAATTCGGTCCTATATATGAAATGAGTGATTATCATATTTTTGCCATGACAATGTCAATTCATCTGCTGATGAATCTGAAGATGACGACGATATAATAATAATGTGATTGTCCATAATAACCTATAAGCTAAGATATAATTAATAATATTAAATTAATAAACTTTTATCTTATCTTCTTTTGCACGTTTGGGTATGTTAAAAGTATTTCAGAATCGGTTTTTGGAAAAAGGAGAAACAGCTGATTAAAAAATATAAGACTTTTTTGTTACAAAATTCGGATTAAAATTATTTTTCAAATAAATAAAAATAAAAAGGGTTTTTAAATTGAACGAACGTTAAATTTGGACGCGTTTATCAAAAAAAAGAACGCGTTCACGTTTAAAGTTCACCAAAAAAAAGGAACGCCGTTCATCAATTTTTCAAAAAATTTGAACGCGTTCACTCACACTAGTATCAATAAAAGGATGTGTTTGGGCTTCCTCGTTAAATTAGAGATTTTGCCTGATATTGCCTGATGAATTTCTTTAAACACATTAATGCTAAAAATAAGGCATTCTTAAATCTTAGAATATAATTAAGTGCAATATTTATGGACGCACTTAAATCTAAGCTTAATATTTATAATTTTATGTAAAACGAGTCCTAAAAAAGTATTAATAAAAAAACAGAAATTTAGTTTTTCGGTAAAGTTTTGCATACGTTAGCTATACACAGATTAAAATATTACTCGTAAATTTATGTAATCCTGTATGTAAAAATGTTGGTTTTATTTTTTTCGTGCCTCATATTGTAGCAACAATCATGTGGTTTGACTGCAAAACATTGTGGGATTGCAAATTGTACGATTAAAGTCTCAAATTATAGTCGCTTATTTCTCTTGGTTTGTTCAACCTTTCATATAATGGCTTTAATCCTTTAACTGCCTTTAGCCATACATCCCGCACTCGTAAAACACAAATCAAGAGACATTCTTGCAATTTCATTACTTTAATAACATTATATACGCGAAAGGAATGTACAATATATAAAATTTAGAAAATTGGATATTCATCTTTAATTAAATTTACTATGAGCTTTGCTATAATTTTTCATTAAGTATTTAATATTTTTTGGATTTGAAAAGGAGATAGGGCCACGATTTAAAATTAGTGAATATCAGGATTTGTGGCTTCTAAACAAGTTACAAAGAAAGCCTAGAACGTACTATAAACATCTATTATGGACGGCTTTTTTCTTCGAGACTGCTAAATATTCAATCAAATTGTTTAAATTATATGCAAAAATCAATTTACTCTGGTGGAGAAGGATATTGTTTCTTTTCCTCTCGTGAATCGGAAGACATTTCGGTCTAAATTTGGCATAAATCAGATATACAACTAAATTTAAATTTTGCCCCGAGTAAAGAGTACTTTTAAGATATTTATTAACAGGAGCAGTAGTAGAACTAAATTAAATATTTTCAAATGAAGAATATTTTAAATAATTTAATATATTGGCTTTATTTTTAGGCGTTATTTAAAATATTCCCTAATTTTAAAAGTTTTTCATTTTAGTGTTTATAGAAAGAAGTAATAATAATATACACGTAACGTGTGGAAATTAAAAATTGGGTACATATTAAGGAGATTTTTGAAATTATTTATTAACAAATAATATAAGATTAGTTCGAAAAAAACATCACGAAAGGTATAATTTAAAATAAGGGCTTTTAAAACAATTTTTAACATATCATGTTAGACATAGAAACTTACGCCGGGCTTAAGTAGCGATATATCTATCCACACAAGGAAAAATTTCGTTTTTATATTCGAAATTTAACGGAACTTGAAGTGAAAAATTAGGTTAGGCGTAAGTCAAAATTATTTTTTTAGTCTATCAATATCATATAAGCATTCTTGGAAAATGCCGAAGGCATTACCAATATCCTTTTGTAATTAAAAATTGGCTCCTGACAAAATTTATGACAAAAAGTTAAATTGTTGTAAACGGATATAACAAGGTATATAGTTGATACAGGTGGTAGTATATTTCATTTCAAGTCAGTTATAGACATTTCAAGCTAATTTCCTTAAATTCCATAATGATAAATTTTCTTAATAACACAGGGGCTTAGATTAGAAAAATACAAGAAGTTGAGTCACAGTTTTAAATTTAGCTATGTAAAAATATACAAAATTCGCGAGATGTTTATTGAATAACAATTTTTTCAACATTAAAAGTTCATATATAATATACTATGTTATGTTAGTGTCAAAGTTTTTCGTGTTGATCAAAATTTTTTAATATCCAAAGGCAGATACTAAAGAGTTTTCCTTCATTGCAGGCTTTGGCTCCAGCAATAAAACAGATAGATATGCTTCCTAAAAATAGTGTTATCATTATTACTCTTTTATTTAAGCATACATTATCTGAGAAGGTGTATCATTAGACGGAGTTAGCAACTTTTTGCCCACGGTTAACCCATAATTCGTTATTGGGGCCCGATTAAAGGCTAGAGTTCTCAAAGATTTTACTGCGTATAAGCTCCTTGAAATTTACAGCGTGATTCAATTTATTTACCATGTTATATCCGTTTACAATAATTTCGTTCTTAAGTCATAAACTGTGTTCGAAGCCAATTTGTGTAAAAGACTAAGGATATTGATGATGCCCTAGGCATTGTAGGCATTTTTTTCATTAAAGACCATAATTAAATTTAGGCTTGATCATGATTTTATCTTCTAGATCCGTTACTTATTGAATATAAAAGCAAATTATTTCATTCGTCAAATAAATTTAATTCCTTGCAACTTTGAACTCGACGTAAGTTGATTATTAAAATTATAATTTATACTTTCAGTGAATGATAAAAAATTACTATAAAATTCTATATTTTTTGAAAGACTTTATATTATTATATTATGAATAATTTTTAAAGTTTACGGTAATTTGTGGACTTTCTTTATGATTCTAAAAACCTCTGTTTAAACTATAAAACTTATTTAAACATTAAAGTAAACTATTATTAATAAAGCAATGATATTGATTGATTAAAGGATAGGAGAATAATTAAATTACATCTTAAAAATGAAACGAATTTGATCAAAATATTGGACATTTCTATCATTTTTAAAAGAACTAAATTAGTTATATATTTGCTTATTAATATTTATATGCTATACAGACCAAAAATGATCTCTACACCAAACGTAATAAGACGAGACCCTGATTCGCCAAAGTAAATTGCTCTTTAAATATATTTATAACCCGCTTATTTACACACATAGCAATCTTGATGAAAAAAAGCCGTCCATGTTAGATGTTTTCCATACGTTCATGGCTTTCTTTGTAACTTGTTTAGATGCCACAAATCCTGATAATCACTAATTTTCAAAACAATCACAGCAATTTACAATGGAGCCTCTCTTTTCCTTGAAATCCCAAGGGCTTTAAATATTTAATAAAATTAGGAAAAAATTGTAAAATTATTATTTCCCACTCCCAAAAGCCAAGTCTATATTAATAAATGTTTGGATAACTATTGATTTGTGTTTTTATGAGTACAAATTATTGTCTAGTGGCATTTAGTGGTGTAGATAGATTAGAAGTTAAATGAAAGATAGATCAAAGATAAGTGATATAAGTAATTATAATTTGAAGCTCTAATTTAATTTCAAAATTTGCAATCCTACAATGTTTTGCAGTTAAGCGACATGATTATTGATACTGGCTAATGTGGCACAAAACAATAAAGGAATCACCATTTCGTAAATTTTTTTGTTATAAAAATAATATAGTTACGGATATTATTTCAATCTATGACATAAATTTTTCCGAATTTATGTAAAACGTTTGCCAGCTTATGACTAAAAAAATCAAGTAAAATGTTAATTTTGAGAAACTGAATTTTAATTGGTGTCTGTTTTATTTTTTTATAATTTATTTCACATAAAAAAATAAAAAAATAAAGAGGATTTGGTTAAAGCTATATATAATCCAACTAAGGTTTGAAAAGCACTTTAATTTTTTGCACAGCTGATTTTAAACCTTTTATTAGACAATATGATTTAATGCCGAAAACTGAATTTTAAAGGCTTAATTAAACGTTACGCCTAATATCCTCGTATCTCAACACCTATACAATAAATATTACTAGTTTTAAAACTTTATTTTTTGTATACTTATTAAATTGTGATAATAGGCTAGTAGAGATAATTTTTTAAAGGTGCTAGAGATCATGCTCGACGGCTATACTAGGCGTAACGTATTAACCGGAGGATTAGCCTTAACCTTTTTCTCCATAATTATTAAATTTCGTATATGATGACAAATGTCATCAAATTCATAGCGAAGCAGCATTATTAAATTTCGATACTTTGGATTTAATAATGCGGATAATTTATGAATAATATCAAGTTCAAATTTTGAATTTAAAAACGAAAGGGCCTTTTTGGCCAAAGTGTTAAACTCTTCGCTTAAAAGGGTTTTTTCAAAAATTCGATTAGTCTGTAATAGCATAAGAGTACCATGTTAATGGTCGGCTTTGCATCAGCCTCCAATTCATCACTAGCCATTTTAAATGGCTTCAGAAAATTTATTAGGCTTTTAACTATTTCTATATCGAAATTCTTTATAAATGCCGAATCATCCCGTGATTGCAAAACAGCCGATATTCTATTATATTGGTTGTATATTGACTCTAGCATTTTATATTTGGAGTTCCTTCTCGTTTCTACTGGCAAATATTGTACAAAGTATGTTCAAGTTTATTTGTTAGTCTATAAATCATATATGTATGTAACACCTTTAGATTACCCTCTTTGTTTCATATATATAACCAAATCTTTGCAATCTTCAAGACAATTACTTATACTTCTCATTTTCTTATCGATTTCGCTAAATGTATTTTTCAAAATAGTATTAATTAAATGGGCCGCACAGGTGAAACGCTTAAGATCTTCAAAAGCCTTAATCATGTTGCTTCCTTGATCCGTAACAAATCTAATTTTGAGTACATCAATTTTATCATAGCCTTAAAATTATAAAAATAATATACATATAAATTTTTACCTAATGACATAAATTTTTTTATGATTTCTCTTTTTATATTTAGTCCTGTTTTTCTCTCATCTTCAAACTGGGACGTAAATCATAGATTTTTTTTTAATTCCCAACATTTGGTGATAAAATGACACGTTTATAGGTTATGTAGCTTACCTTTTTAAAGTCATCTGTCCCCATGAATCAGTGGTGGCTTTATAAAAAACATATATTAATAAATGTATTTTTATTAATTTACCCGCACACAAGGATTGTTTGAGATATTTATTAAGCTCACCACCTCGTCTGCAATATTTATAATATTGCGAGACACCGTTGTAGGATGAGGAATTATATTTTTAACATCTAAATTTCCATGTGTCGCGCCTATAGTGACAAAATATTGGCATGCATCAATAAACCCGTCGCTCGCCATGACACTTTCGAATGCACGTATCCCAACCACAAAATAGAGAGAGAACCCGCGTGCATTCTTTTTTTATTGCATCATAATTGGCGAGATGTTTTTTTTGGCGGTCCACACATTTTATCCAATGTTAATTGATTTTGTTGGTGATTTCCCTTAATTAAAAATGCGGAACATTTGTGCCGTTTTAGATGATTTGTGCCTTTGGGTGTTATAAATAAAATCATTCATTTAAAATCACATTATTCATTAAAAAATTATCAGTTGGGAATTTATAAACAAAGAATTACCAGTAGTTTTGGAATTGTAACTTAAAAATCCTTTGCAAATTTGCATTGGACGTAATTTAATTTGGTTCCCTCTTTATTTTGGATTATTCGAAAATTCGCCCACACTGGCGATTTACCCAAGTTTTCTTTGGTTTCATATTCATCATTTTTTAACTTCTCAGCTACCAATTTTTAATTTTTCATTTCTAAACTAAATTTTATATAGGAAAAATTTGTTACTAATCCGCCAATAATTATATTTAGACTACCCACCCTCCATTTCAATGAAAAAAAATTAATTAAGTCATAATAGCATAAGAATAAAAAAAACAACAAAAAATATTAAAAAATAAACTTTCAGTAAATCAGTTTCAATAAAAACTTAAATATGACGTGGGACTTTGAATAGTTTTGATTAAATAGTTAATTCCTAAGCGGCCTTCTTATCTTTTAATTTAATTTATATAAAAATGGAAAAGTTTTCTTTTAAAAAAGTGTAATAATACTAAAAATATTAAAATAATGATATTTTGTAAAACATAAGCTATTATGTATTAAAAATATTAGTTTTACAGCTGGGAATGATATTACAATACAGAAAATTTCAAAGATACAAAAAAAAATTATGTAGGGGGTGGCGTTCTTGATTCAAGTTCAACATCAAATCCAACCCCCCCCCCCCTCCTCCTAATATTTGTATGAAGGAATTATATCACGGTTGATAACTAACCCCAATAAATCCATAGACTACATAGACTGCTCATGCCATATGTTCCATAGGTAAATTGTGTGTCAAATTATCCGCCATTTAAAGTAGCACAACTGGTGTATTTCAACTATGCCATTTTGTGCTGTTCCATATTGTTTTCATAGAAAAACTCGGGATAAACAATATTCTTATCATAAGTAATTAATAATCTTTAATATATTTTAATTTTGCAATTTTACATAAAGTTTTTTAATTTTAGGTTACCAATGAAAAATCCGCAACTTCTAAAGTCCTGGATTCAGAAGATAAAAAGGGAATTCCCCATTCTAGGATCTTTCTTAACATTATTCCAGGGACATATACTATCCAACTTCAGAAAAATATCATCAATTGAGAGAAAATGCCATTCCAACAATTTATGATTTTCCAGTACTGGTAAAACTATAAACTTTCATTATTAACCCTCCATGTACTTATAGAAATCCCAGGTTTTCATTCTTAACAATTCTAAAATTATATGCAATCTAAAATTGATAATAAATGACATGTTTTATTTATTGTTATGGAGACCAAATAGTTAGTAGAAATATAAAAACCAAATGTTTTTTTAATTGGAAGAAGGTTTGAATACATGCATTATTTCTGTTTTTAAAGCAGTCCCAGAATCTGAGTCAATTTTTTGGTCATAATGAAAAGATGACAACCTGCTTGTTTTTTTGGAACATAAGATACTAACGTTAGATTTTTTTGAAAAAGAAAGTTTATGATAGTGATGCGGGAAAACCGAGAAAAATAACCCGAGATCTAGACGAGAATTTTGATGTCGAGACGAGACGAGACAAGATTTTTTCGGCGAGATCTCGGGTTTTTATTGATCATTAGATTTTAGTAAATGATTGTGTATTTTAATATGCCTGATTTACATTTAAGGTATTAAATAAAATCAATAGGATATGAATATATTTTATATTAAAATAACACCTAAGTGTAGTAATTATGATATATTTTTGCAAAAATTTTAAAATTTGGCATTTCAGTTCATTTACCTAAGTATGAATGGCACTTAGGGTATGTGAATAATTAAATAATATATTTCTCACATATATGTATAGGTAGAATTATCAAATGTTACAAAATTTTAGACTTAGAATGAGTTCTGATGGAGTAGTAAATATTACAAAAGCATAACTTAGCAGTTTCTCATCCTACTTGATGCAGTAATTATAAATTCGTGGTGATCAATTAGTTTGAATAACCATACAAGTTAAACTAAGGTGGCTCTAGTTTTTTTGGGTACCCTAATGTCATTTGTGCCTGCCTAACGATTTTAAGAAGTTCAACTGAGTATTCAATGACACCTTAATACATTAAATCATGAGTTTTCTAGAAGTTTTATGCTTCAACTAATAATAGACCTCCCAAATTTTTGAACCTTAATAAGACATTATGTGAATACATTGTTTTTTCATATGCATTACTTTTCACCTCATAAACTGGGGTTGGCAGATGCATTTGATACTATAATTTCTATAGTTGTGGTAATTTTGCAAAAATAAATACACAACTTATAGTGTACTAGATAAATAAATGGCAAAGTTAGTTCGAATTGGAAGGTAATAATTTAAAATACTAATTTGATTATAATGATTTTTGTCCTAAAATAAAATACGTGCACTTTAATTTAAAGTTTGAAACCTTATAATCTTGATCCTATAATAATGCTGCTTTTATTGTTGTTTTTACACCGTTTTAATTTGTACAACAAGTTATCAATTTTGTAATAATAATATTACCATAAAAGTCACTGGCACCTTGTGGCTTATAAAACGCTATAGTAAACCTGTAATAATCTTTATGGGTTATAATTTATGATGGTAATATCAATGTCCTAAAACATTTGCCTTAAATATGTTAAGCAACTTTGAGGTTTTACCCAGTGTTAATTTTGGGTCTCAATTTGCCTAAATATGTAACTAAGTCAAATATAGGTGAACTTATAGATTTCGTCTGTTTAAATTTAACAGACTCAGTGAATTTGATACAAATGTTATAATTTGCTAGAACTATAAAATTTAATAAGGTCTTATCAGTTAGTATATCTATATATATAAAGCAAAGTGTATGTATGTATGTATGTATGTATGTATGTATGTATGTATGTATGTATGTATGTATGTATGTATGTATGTATGTATGTATGTATGTATGTATGTATGTATGTATGTATGTATGTATGTATGTATGTATGTATGTATGTATGTAGGGGCTAAAATCTGAAACTACCGGCCCGAATCGCGCGAAAATTTAGCCGTAGATGCCCAGGGCGGCCAGGGGTAAAATAGCTTAATTCCTTTTAGTTTTAAAAATATCGGACATTTCGTTTTAAAAAAGGGCTAAACTCTGAAACTACCGGCCCGATTCGCGCGAAAATTTAGCCGAAGATGCCCAGGGCGGCCAGGGGTAAAATAGTTTTTTTAGATTCCTAAAATACCTTTTCGTTTTAAAAGTATCGGACATTTCCCGGCCAGTTTCATTTATAGCATCATATACAATAATGACGTCATACACACAAGGTTGAAGTTTTCTCGAATTAGATATTTAAAAGTAAAATAAAAATGTTAAAGTATACGGTCAAAATTATTTCAAATTAAATGAATAAAATTTAAATTATGCAATTTTTGCCATTATTATCACGTGGTCGATCTTTCAGATTCCTAAAATACCTTTTCGTTTAAAAAATATCGGACAATTCGTTTTAAAAGAAGGCTAAACTCTGAAGCTACCGGCCCGATTCGCGCGAAAATTTAGCCGTAGATGCCCAGGGCGGCCAGGGGTAAAATAGCTTTTTCCGATTCATACACCTTTTTGTTTTAAAAATATCGGACATTTCCCGGTCAGTTTCATTTATAGCATCATATACAATAATGACGTCATACATACAAGGCTGAAGTTTTCTCGAATTTTATAATATTAAAAAAATTGTATTTTTAGCAAAACAACGTTTGCCTGGTCAGCTAGTTTATTATATAAAAGTTTAAGCTCCAAAACACTCACAAGAGTACCGGTTTAAAATCAAATTTAAAAAGTTTCAATAAACACCACTATTCAATTCTAAATTTTATGCACAGTTATGCTATTATATATTAAACAAACGGCGATCCTTTCGTACTATACTTCAAATTATTTATAGTTTTTAATTTGCACTCCATAGAAAATGTTATCTATTGTCAATGAGGTCATGTCGCGCTATATCATTAAAAAGTTTGTGTATTAAATATTTTTGTAAATATAAAGGTATACCACTTGGATTTTTGTAACACCTAAATAAAACAGGAGAATTGATTTTGTATTAATTTTTCTTAAATGTCGTGATGAGACGAGAATTCTCGCCGAGACGAGACCGAAATTTTTCTAAACCGAGACGAGATTGAGATTTTCATAATCGCTCCCGAGACGACACGAGATTGCTTTTGAGACCGAGACGAGACGAGATCGAAACACTATTTATTGAAAAGACTTTTGCACCTTTTGCTTGACCAAAATTTTGTGTAATTTGCTTTTTATATTGCCTTTTTATTTGAATTTGAGATGGGCATTTGTAACTATGTCAAATGGCTTGTTATTTTCTTTATAAGGAGAGCCTGTGTATAATTTCAAGGTATATGTATGACAAGTTTTGCATCCACAAGAGAATAGTTGAGCCCATGTTTGTAAGGCTTATTTGGAATATATTGTCAAAAAGTTACCTATTTTAGCATATAAAATATTCTTGATTTTCTATACCATATAAATATTTTGTTTTTACAAAGTCCGTCCTAGTTCTTCTATATCCACAACTGAATCATTTCCTTCTCACTTTCAATTGGATCATTTTGATGTTAACACAAAGTTATCTAACTAATTATGGCAATATAATCTTATTTTTACCATCAGAATCTGAACTTGAGGATTATACAATTATAAATACACTACTCATAACAGCTGATCACAAAAGTTACCATAAATAGCTTCACGATAATATCAATAACTATAAAAATAAACAAATGTAATTATAGATATTGATTCTGTTATACACATGCTTCGATTACTATTTTTAAGTAAAAAAAATTCTGACAAATAAAATTTTCTTTCTTAACCCGCCAGGTACCACTAATTTTTGGCCGGTCAAATTTTGTTAAAAAATAATTATTTAGCATCCCTAAGGTCTAGTTAAGAAAAGTCAATTGAAATTTTTTTGAAAAAAAATGCACTCGAGGAGCTAGGGGGGTGTCACCTAAAAGTGACAATGGGAACACCAAAAATGCAACATTTTATTTTTTATTCAAATCAATTACAATAAAATTAATTATGAGTTATGATAATTCGCCCAGCATTTTAAATGCAATCCGGCATTGCAATAAGAACATTTAAGGCGAGTGGCCTTCTTACAAACTTTACAGCGCCTCTGTAAACAGGCTTCTTTTTGATGTTTTGAAATATTCGGTTTATATCTTGTTAACGTAGCGTAAACACTTCTTTTCGGTTGACTACCATATTTTTTGAAATATGACACCACTATTGACCTTCTAAAAGTGCATAAAGAAATATATTCATTGTTCAAATTGTATATTTGCCATGCATTTTGACATGCCGCATCTATGCCAAATGCAATCAAAGGAAAATACCATTTTTTCCCCCTATAAGAAATCCTCGTAGAATGGATATTTTGGTCGAATCTATCGACCCCACCCATATATCTATTATACATTTGCACCATAAAGGGGCAATCAACCTGTATTCTCGATTTCACTTTATTGCTTGAACCTATTCTGCCGATTTTTCTTACAGGGTGGGTTCCATGACAATTAGATAACATCTTGACTACACAATTGTCATTCCATTGTATTGCTACTAAATTTGATGCAATTTTTTTCTCGAAATAACCTCGTTCCTTTTTTTTAAAAAGTTTAGGGTCACTTAGCGGACATTTTATTCTGTTTGTACGGACAGTTCCTGTAGCGCCAACGTTTATTTTTGAGAGTGCATTTAATAATTTTGTGCTTGTAAAATAATTATCAAAATAGATATTATATGGAGAATATTTCTCCGGCAATTTATCAAGAAGGTCCATTATGACAGCTCCCCCCAAACCCAGGGTTTTTTGATGTGGTAAAATACACGATGCACCCTGATAAACATCAAAAGCCGTAAGGTACCCAGACCTTGTTGCCGCTGACCATAATTTAAATCCAAACCGCATTGGCTTTCCTTTTATAAATTGTTTGGTGGTGTGGTGTCCAAAATAGGGGACGATGGTTTCGTCCATGGAAATGTTAGATGTCTTAACATATTTGAAATATGTTTGAAATTGTTTATTCAAGAGATTGAAAAACTCTCGCACTTTGGCAAATTTGTCCGTTAAGTCCAACTTCAAATTGTCGCATGCATGTAGGTACTTTGTTATCTCTTGAAATCTATTACGGCGCATGCCGTTGGAGACCATTTGATTGTAGCAATCAGATTGCAGTTCCCAAAACATTTTTATATTCTTTGGGGTTAGGTATCCTGTGAGGAGTAATATCGCAATATAGACTTTACACTCCTCCTTTGTAAAGTTTAAATTAACATTATGATGGATGCCATATAGATTTGTCCTTTCAACCAAAAGTGTCACAATTTCGTCCGAAAAAAGTTGCTCAAAATAATCTTCAGGGGTGGGCAGATCAATTAAATCGACGTCTTTATTATCATCTTCTTTGCGACCACATGGAATAAATAAATTTTCATCGTCGTGCCAACTCAAATCACCTTGGAAAGATGAACTTTTTAGATCGGATAAACGAATTATCTCTATACTAGAGGTAATCATTGGTCTCGGTAGATGATCCAGATCGGCTTCTATTTCATCTCCACTTTCCTGATCCGTGTCACCTTCCTCAATTGGAGGAAAAATAATAACTTCTTCAATATCTAAGTTAGGGCATTCCAATTCCTCTAGCAGATCATTCAATGTCCTAAAAATTGTTTAAAAATTAATTAAAAAGTTTATTGAAAACCATATTTTTCAAGCACAAAATTACTTTCCTACAAAATATTTTGTCTCTGTGGATTTAAATATCAAGAGTAGATGAGAAATATTTATTATAAGATGGCTTACACAAGCCTAAATTAATTTTTAATAGTTTAGGTGTTAACAGGCAATGTTTATAAGGTTAATAAATACTTGAATAACAAAGGCGAAAAATGCCCTTCCCAATGTCACTTTTAGGTGACATTAAATTTAAAAGTTAAAAAAAGGTAGGATAAAAAAATAATTATAAAAATTAATTTATATCAAAATAATAGGCAGAAATTAATCTTTCAGAACATGCAAAAAAAATTTATAACTTACGTTTGTTTTTCCATAAAATTGAATAATTTGAGAGGGTTGAAAAAATGAAAAAATCGTGAACTTTGGAATAGAATATTTTAAGAATGATAAATCCGGAGGATATAAGCGTTATGTGAGCTAATTGGGCAACAGCTGTGTGCTGAATTCATTTAAAAAAATTTAATTTCGATAAATACTTTTTGAATAAACAACATTTAAATAGGTGTAACTTAAAAGTTACATTGGTACCTGTCGGGTTAATTCACCTTATGGGGTAAATGAAACCCCAAACGCTTTAATCTCCAAAAGTATTGATTTTAAAATTTGTAACTAACACTCATTTAAAAATTTGCATTAATTTAATAGTTTTGAAAATCTTAAACATAATCATTCCCCTTATATAAATCAAAAATTAAGAATTAATATAAGAAATAAATTGAATAAAAATGTTTTATTTTTAGGCCGATAATAGTCAATCCTTTCTCTAGTTTATAATAAATTTGAACGAACGTCAATAAATTAATATTATACATAATATAGATGGCGCTATATTTATTAAACAAACATGATAATTATTTTAGGATGCTGTCTTTGATATTTAACAATTATTGCTGCACTCTAAAACTTTAAGGGACAGGGTTAAGGTTCAGGGTAGTGTTTTAGGTCAGCGTTTTTGGTTAGGGTTAGGGTTAGGATTAGATGCACATCAAATTCCCTCCCCATTTGAGATTTAATTTTCCGTGACGTGATATTCAGTGTGGCATTTTGAACTGTGGCATTTTGAACCCAATTCCTTTATCTTTTGCAACTTTATCATATGTATTGGAATCGTTGAAACACTTGTTGAACACATTTTAAAGATAGATAATTGCATTAGCTAAATAGACTGCTCATTGAGCATGCATACATATGAAAAATTTGACAAAAAAGGTAGCCATAATGAACTAATTAACAACTCTAACAGATAAATTATTTAGATGCTATATATAATTATATTTTGTAGTTCATAGGAAAATAAACAAACAAGGGATACAATGACATACTGTGCAGCTATAAACAAATATTAGTTCAACATGGCGGTCAAAATTGGCATCACTTTTTTAAAGGGAATGAGCAGTCTATTTAGTCTATGGATAATTGTTTAAAGTGACCTACTCACAAGGAGTTAGATGGTGAAATTTTGTGGATGTAAATTATTACAAAATTGTACCTTTAGTCCAAGAAAATTCAGACTAAATTTTAGCTTTAAATTACTTGATAGCAAGACTACACTATTACCATTTACATATCGGCCTATCGAAGCTTGATAAATGCATTATAGGTCAACAACAATATATTATTAAGCAAAAATAATAAATTAACTCCATGGGTGTTGCAATCTCAGGTATTCTTCTTCTTCTTTGTCAGACAGTCGTAGGGTTTGTTTTGATGAGTTTCTTCCATCTTGACCGGGTGAGTGCCATATCTTGATTAATTTCTTTTGTTTTCATTACTCTATCGACTTGCCCTTTCCACGTGACACGGGGTCGTCCCCTTCCTCTCTTGCCCGGTACCTCCATGTCCAGTACTTTTCGATTTAAGTCATTTGTGTCTCCTCTTAGTATATGCCCATACCACCTTAGCCGATTTTCGTTAATCATGTCCGCCATAGGTTGAATACCCATTTTTGTCATGAGAAAGTCATTCGTCATATGGTCGAGCTTAATATACCCCATTCCCAAGCTCCAACGTATCATTCTCATCTCTGTGGCTGTAATAGCTTTCCTTCCGTGGTGTTTAATGCCCATGTTTCACTTCCATAGAGTAACACCGGTCTTACGATGGATTTGTAAGTTTTACTCTTCAACCATATTGGCATTTTCTTGTTGCATATTACACAGGATATACTTCGCCATTTAAGCCATCCTTTTAGGATGCGGGCATTGACCTCCGTTGCGCAACCTCCCTCTTGATGTAGCATCGAGCCGAGGTATGTAAACCTGTCTATTTTTGGGTACTTTAGAGGGTCATCCAGCGATGGGCTGCTTGTACCGTTCATTTCCATGTATACCCTTTTTCGATCGTTGACCTTTAATCAATATCCAGCTAAGCGCTTTGACCATTTTTCGGTTTCTTCGAATACTTTCTCCCTTGTTTCCTCGCATAGTACTAGATCATCGGCATATAGCATGCACCATGGGATGGCTTTTGAATGTCCCTCGTTATCGTGCCTATAATTATATTAAATAAAAAGGGACTTAAAGCAGATCCTTGATGTAACAATTTTAACCCGAAAAGATTTAGAGTCTCCAACTGTCGTCCTAACGCAAGAGTTTGAGTCTAAATATTTTTCACAAGCCGCATATATGCGTCAGGGATATTTTGTTTTTTCAAACACCACCATATTAAATCGCGGGGGACCGTGTCATAAGCTTTCTCCAAGTCGATAAAGACCATATGTAGGTCTTTCCTCTTTTTACCATACTTATCCATCATTTGCCTTAGTGCGAAGATTGGGTCGATTGTGGATTTGCCGGCCACAAATCCGAATTGGTTAGCCATATTTCCACCTCGTTTTTCAGCCTTGTTATTAAGATCCTTTCCATAAGTTTCAAGGAGTGGCAAGTTAGCTTGATACCTCTGTAATTGCCACAGTCTTGAGGGTCTCCTATGCCTTTAAATAAGGGTATAATCGTGCTTGCTCTCCATTGATTAGGAATTCGCTCTTCTACCAATATCTTGTTAAGAAGGTTCGTCCTGATGGTGACTCCTTCTTCATGACATCCGAGCAATGCTTCCATAGGTATTCCATCTGGGCCATTTGCTTTTCCTTTTTGCATATTGTTCATTTGTGCCCTAACTTCATCCTCCTGAAAGAGTTCGACCATACTTATATTTGGCGTAATTTCGGGAAGGGAATCCTCGTCATTTGCAATATTCATAAGGTTCTTAAAATATCCTTTCCACCTTTCCATCACTTCCTTCGGCTTGAATAAAGTTTGACCCTTCTCGTCTTTGACTATTTTAAGAACTCCGACATCGCGGCTTTTCTTTTCCCTTATCTTGGCCAATTTGAACATAAGCCTACCGCCCCCTTTATGATCCAGCTTGTTTGCCATCTCGGTGTAGGCGGCATTCTTCGCTATTGCAACGGCCTTTCTTGCGGCCCTCTTTGCGTCCCTATACTCCTCTTGATAATCTTCCGACTTCTTTGATTTATGCCACCGTTTATATAGATTTTTCTTTCTTTCGATACAATCCCTAACCGATTGATTCCACCACCATAGTTCCATATTCATAGCTTTGCCTCCTTTGGTCTGTCCTAGAACACGAATCGCTATTTCCTTTATGTCCTTAGATAGCGTCTCCCAATCGTCGTCTATGTCCCTTTGCAACTTCCTTGCACCCAAGAGTGAGGACGCTTTTTGATGGTATTTTTCGTTTGTCGACGTAGCCTTTAGCCTTTCGTATCGAATTCGAGGCTCATAGACCTTTCTTCTTTCGGAAAATACTCTTCTGTCAAGATCCATAACAAGGGGACAATGTTGCCTGGCGATTTCTTCTCCCGGTATTACTTTGCAATGCTTGATGCTCCATAAGTCCTTTCGCTGTATAAGCAAATAGTCAATTTGACTAAAATGCTTCCCACTTCTATAGGTCACAATATGATCTTCACGTTTTTGAAAATAGGTGTTAACGATCGCCATGTTATATGCTTGAGATACTTGGAGAAGTTTTTCCCCTTCTTTATTCTTCAGACCATGCCCATAGCCTCCATGATTGCGTTTATACCCAAGGCGATCTTTTCCTAAGTGAGCGTTGAAATCGGCCCCAATAATAATTAGCCTTCCTGTGGGATTCCTTGTATTTCCTTTTCCAATGAATCGAAGAATTTGTCTTTCTCTGATTCCATACACCCAATTTGGGGAGCATATGCGCAAATAACGGTTCGGAGGCCTTCTTGATCTGCAATCTTCACCCACATTAGCCTGTCGGAACAACGCTTGACTTCCACGACCTTGTCCTAGAACGATTTGCTTAGGACGATACCGACCCCGTTTCTACGATTTGGTGACCAATTATAGAAAATCTTGTATCCTTCTCCTAATTCCCCAGTTTTCGTTCCGTTCCACCTCGTCTCTTGAAGGCAGGCGATGTGTACCTTTCTTCCTTTTAGCATTTGTGCGACCTCGATGCTCTTTCCCGCCAGCGTTCCCACATTCCAGCACGTTATTCGCATTCTTTCAACGACTAATTTCCTTAACCGCCTTCGTTGTGAGTTGGGCAGTAAACCTAGTGTATTGACGCCCTAACCTTTTCTTGTAAAATCTTGTTTGAAACTATCATAATTTTGGAGTTGGTTTTTATAGCCGGTTTCCGACCTGACGCTAACCCTCCACTTTTTGCACACGGACTTGGGACCGTCGTAGGTAGTGTTGCAATCTCAGGTATTAAAACTGCTAAATACCGGGATATAAGCATAGCAAAGATGAAACTAGCAAAGAGACACTTCTGATGGTCCGAGATATTACCTTGTTAATAGGGCGATGCTCACAATGTGGAAAACTGGCCAGGACATCAAGATAGGACAAAAGGGCGATATGGTTACCGATGAAATATGTTTTGGGGAAAAACATCTGAATTTTTTGAAGGGAAGATATACATAATACTCACAAATGCGCATCAGTTGGGTGAATTTAAACAGGTGGGCAATTACAAAAAAATAATAAAGGTGCTTATTGTCTTCCGAAAATCGTATTTGACAAAGGCATTGCTTTTGCCAGTGCTGAGTTTAAAGGGTTTTGTAGTAAATGAGGTATTCAGATTAAAATAAATTTGGTGGTGAAACGATAATTGTGCCGAAAATAAAAACATGTCTTTTTCGGCTGTAACATAATGTGGGCGAGTGTCCTGCTCTGGTTCAGAACCAAACTATCGGGTTGTAGGTTATTACAGTCTAAGCAATTGAACACAACATGACCCAGCGAGGGAAAATTTAAAATCGGTGCTGCCATGTTGCCGCGAATTATATAGGAAATGAGAAAAGGTCAAAGCTACAGTCCTATTTCGGAATACAAAAATGTACAAGATAGAAGTACTAACCCCTCCAGATCGACACGTAGTGGAACACTAGGCTTTTAATTAATATATCAATAGTTTATTTATGTTTTTATAAAGGTGGATCTCATAACGTGGTCTATCCAAAAATTGATTAAAGGGCATACGTAGTGCGACCCCTACTGATGGTAATAGAAACTAAGGAGCGAAGGCCCAGGGAACCGTTAAAGCTATTGTTGGTTGAGCCCAAACGGTTGCAAGTGAAACGGGAAAGCCAAAAGCGCGTCGATGGGTGGTAAGACCTAACGAGTGTAGGTATGTGAATGGGGTCCAAGGACACTGTAGCCCACCCAAGGTGTGGCCAGCCGTATGGGTTATAATGGCCAGAATTAACACAGGCCGTTTGCTCTGCACATAGTACCAACCAGGATACCTCGACCCTGAGGCGCTAAAGGCAGGAAGGGAAAGGGCCTTATGCTGTACATACAAGGTTCAACTTACGAGGAACTTTTGTCGAGCTTGACGAAAGACAAAATCTTCGGGTCGGAAAGGGACAACATGACGGCCCAAGGACAAAGTAAATGATTACGATGCCAACCAGGAATTTTTTAATCACCTGAACAAGAAAGTCAACTGCAAAAAGTACTCTAGGGTAGTGCAGCACAAAATTAGTGTTGTTCTTACAATATGGAGTGATTCGTAACCAGCCAGCTTATCAGAAAAACATGGATATAATATAATAACTCCATGCATGTTCTGCATTGTGCTTAATATTGATGTGCGGATCATAAATGAATTCATCACACTAAAAGACCATAAGCTACCTAGGCTATATTCCATCTAAATAAATGCTAAATTATGTTTAATGGATTAATCATTTGTAGATTAATAAGCAGCTTGTTTAAAAGTGAATGTGTAGGCTACCATCTGCACATCATAAAAACTGAAAGCTACTCACCTTGAAAATCTCTATTACGCGGCTAGCTTATAATAAATCTACAAATTTTTATCTATGCTGTATTAAATTATATTATGTGCCTATATGAGCATTGAATCATATAAATTTTTGAAAATATAATAATGAAAAAATGAGAAATTTGTCTAGCTTATTTCTGAATCGGGTCAAAGTAGCAGAATGATGAAAAAGTAGCAGAAAAATATTTTTTTAGATTATCAATATATTAGAATTAAATCTCAAAAGATTAAAAGTTTTATTCAGAAACAAATAATTATAATTATGATATACACGAATAAAAAATATAAAAACGCGCTATAACTAAACGGATGGCATTGATCCGTGTTTGGAAATCGTGTTGGATTTAACGATTTCCATTGTGATCCTTTGCCTGATAAAAAAGTATTCTTTGGGATCGTGAGTAATGGAGGTTATATATTTTGAAATTTGTTTTAGGAATTGGCTGCCCTCGGGACATAAGTTACCGAGGGTCGTAGCTACTACTGGTACGAAAATAAAATTGTTTAGGTATTTGTATTTATCCTCCTTCTTTCTCTCAGTAGAAGAGATGAGGTCGGGAGAGGCGTTAGATTTGGCGAATACGTCCACTGCAGTGAAGTCCCAGCAGGCGTTTAGGCTACGAGCCCACGGGATGATTGTTACTCCATCGGGTCTTTTCTCGTCAGTGGAGCTTAGGCCAGTGGGTTCTATTGTATTGGGAAAGCCGGCTTTCTTCAAAGATTGTCTGATTATTTTATTTATTGTGGCATGACGGGAATGCCGCCCCTTGCTGTATTGGCAGTGTAAAGGATGATGGCCGTTTGCAAGAACGGGTTGGCGGCAGAGGTCGCAGTTGAATGGGGACACAATGTCGCAGCCGAGGCGTAGGCCTACAGCTATTCGGAGTTCCTCGCCCGACAGGTGTAACCCTAGGATTTGGCTTGGTAGGGCCTCGAGCCATTCGTAACCCCCGGAGGATGCTCAATTGAAGTGGAGATTTCCCAAAGATAGGTTGTTCGAAGTTAGGTAAGCTACGGAACGTGCTATCAGTGGTAAGTCCCATTCCTTTTGGGTGGTTCCATTTGGGTGAGTAGCGGAATCCAGTTTGAGGTCTTCCCACGCCTGAAGGGCGCTGTCGAGGTGCGGGTCTTGGGTTTGAGTGATTTGCTTGATTAACTCATCCGTTGATAAACGGGATGAAGTGAACCCTGCTAGTGAGAGTAGATGGGGGGGGGGGTCGGATGCCTATACCACCACTATTGGAGGGAAGGGTGGCTTGGAGCCATTGGAGAGGGCTAAATTTAAGGTTTAGGCATATTTAGACTAGCAATTGGATTTTTTTTTCCATCGCGTGGAGTAGGTTAACGGCTAGGAAGACGGGCGAAGCGCGTAATGCATAATTTTGGGTATTAGGAGGAAGTTTTTTAAGAGGAAAAAGGCATGGTGGGGAGTTAGACGCTCCAGGGTGTGGGATATGGAGTCAATGAAGTCGGAGAAATGCTCTAAGAATGTTTCAGTTGTTTTGACGCCTCCAATGGGAGCGCCTAAGTAATGAAAGTCATCTCTTGATATGACTGGGAATGGGAGGGAGAGTTTGTCGATTGTGAGATCTTTGGTGAAGATCTCACATTTTGATGTGTTTAGGCTGAGTGATATATTGTCTGCGAAGCCATTGATGATCTGTGGGATTTGCCGGACTGCTTCGGCTGGGCCGATCAGGAATCCGTCATCAAGGTACCATAAATTGCATGAGAAGGCTCCTAGGGAGGAGAGTTTATCGATGATGGTTTGAATCGCCAAATGGGGAGGGAATTTGATGTGCAAATAACCCTAACCTAAAACGCCAACCTAAAACACTAACCCTCCTGACCAATCTTGATCTCATCACTTTGGCTGCTTTTTTTCTGCTACTTTGACCGGGTGCCTTATTTCTATATCTTTTGCAACGCGGCCTGTAATAAGCTGTTTACAATTTCTCGCATATTTTAAATTATAGTTGAGGGCCTAGGCTAGGGAATCAGTGTAAACATTCTCCACTTTTGTGTGACATTTTTCCTATAGTAAAAAACGCGTTGCTTAAACGTTCTCCTACCGAACGAAAAATAACAACGCATCCGCGTTCGTAAATTTTTGCTTGCTTGATTACAAATAAACAAACAACAATGCGACATATTTTAATTTTATTCCCATTGATATCCTAATTCTTATTCATCTATTCATTGCTATTTTGGGCCTAGGCTATGTATTCTCGATTCAGAGTGATAAATAACAAAACGTAAAACGCATTTCTTAAACGTTCCATTCCCGAGCGCAATCCATGCAAGACGGGAAACTTTGGAAAGACTTCTCAAAAAACCAGTTATTGCGGCTCTCTCATTAAGGATCTTCACACGGATTATTCATTTACGACATTATCATTATAGCTTTACATTACTCTCAAGTCAATAGGTATTACATATTTACATGTCATAATTACATTGCATATTAACCATTTTATTACAGCATACTCACACAAGTGATCACTAACGTGGCCTGATGCGCCATTTGGCGTTA
Source organism: Gordius sp. MW1 (assembly GCA_964036665.1). Classification (NCBI taxonomy): domain Eukaryota; kingdom Metazoa; phylum Nematomorpha; class Gordioida; order Gordea; family Gordiidae; genus Gordius; species Gordius sp. MW1. Next base: position 2,693,632 of record OZ038528.1, read on the forward strand.
GAAGGGGCTCAATCTTAGATTGCACTAACTAAGCTCTTGGGCGTCTTCGCGGCAAACGGTATCGTTTCAAAATGTCACAGTCCAAAATGCAACAGCCACATCGTGAGATTCGCGAATCTCACGATCGTGAGATTCGCAATTACTCATTGCGCAAGCGCATAATTTTCATTGGGTAGTGTTTTAGGTCAGCGTTTTAGGTTAGGGGTTGGGTTAGGATTAGATGTACATCAAATTCCCTCCCCATTTGTGATTTAATTTTTCGTGATATTCGTGTGACATTTTGGACTGTGACATTTTGAACCCAAGACAACAACAACATTTTGTGGCAATATAAAGGTATGATAAATAGATATATTAACTATTATCTTAGATAAATAATTTTGAATTTTTAATCTCTTCAAACAAGATTTGTTCATTTATTCAACATTTTGTGGCAATAAAAAGGTATGATAAATTGATATTAACTATTTTCCTAGATAAATAATTTTGAATTATTTTCTTAGATCAGTTGCAAAAGAGGTGGGAAAAATACATCAACCATTCAAATGTTCAACATATTTGTCTCATTTACTAAAACATCAATTAATAGTTGATTCACCATTGTTTCTTATTGTTTAAAAATAATAAACTGCAGCTGACATATTTGAGTGTTGTTTTTTTAGAGATTCAATAATTTTCCTAAAAGGTTTGCTGAATTTGGCTCAAATTTAAATAAACTGTATTTTTTAAGATAGCATGTTATAGAAAACTAGACTTGAAAATGCTCTTAATATTTTTATACGTGCATTTTATAAAAAATGAAATAGAAGATTGTTGGTAACTATCTTGAATAACTTTTAGATTATAGCATCAGGTAAAAAATATTGAAAATGCTTTTGACATTTTTAAATGCGCCTTTTATAAAAAATGAAATAGAAGATTGTTGGTAACTATCTCAAGTAACTTTTAGATTATAACATCATTTAAAAAATAAGTTTTGAAAATAGAATTAATAAATTGTTGATAACTATATCCACAAAGCTTTTGCACTTTTAGAACACACAGGATTCTGATACTATCAATTAACTCTTAAAATAGCACTTATATTATGTGACTCTTAATGATATATGTATAAATGTATTCAGATTTTTACAAACTAATATTTAAGGCTTTGTCAGAATATGTATGCAAAATTGTAAATTTAATTGTTATACTAATGATTTCTAATGAAAATCATATTATAAATTTGATAAAATACTTATATGGTCATTCTTATTAATATAAATTGCATAGCAATTAATAATTGTAACTCTCCCTGACTCACAAATAGTATTAATATGTTGAATATAACACTGCTAACAACAGTAATATGAGCAACACAAGGTTTATTGCATTACCCGGATAACAAATAAGATTTCCAACCTCATTAAAAAAAACTATTAGATGTATGTTGTAAATTCTTAAATACAATGGTTAATCAACTATTTATTGATGTTTTAGTAAATGAGACAAATATGTTGAACATTTGTATTTAGTATGGCTTTTATTTCAATATTATGTATGACTTCGTTGGATAAATACACGGCTTTTATTTCACGTTTATAACTAAATTACATTAAGAAGCGCAAATTAATTAATGAATCTGTATTCACTCCTTTATTTCTGACCCTCTCTCATTCTATGTGTCTTGTTTCAGTTGTTGGTTTTTAACGCCAGTTGTTCTTCTCTCTTGCTTCCCTTACGTTACTCTTCTTAGATTTCCTTTGTCTCCCGCTTACTATCGTCTAGCATCTGGTAAACACCCCTTGTATCTATGACTGCTATTCTTGACATATACGTGTTAGGCCCCACGCCAGTTGCTCTTCTCCCTTGCGTCCCTTACGTTGCTCTTCTTCGATTTCCTTTGTCTATCTCCTACTATCGTATAACCTCTGTCACATATCCCCTGCCATGCTAGCTACTCTTCACATATATGTCTTCACATATATGTCATACATATATGACAATTTGAATGGTTGAGGTATTTGAATCAACTATTGATTGATATTTTAGTAAATGAGACAAATATGTTGAACCTTTGAATAGTTGATGTATTTTTCCCACCTCTTTTGCAACTGATCTAAGAAAATAATTAATATATCTATTTATCATACCTTTTTATTGCCACAAATGTTGAATTAATGAACAAATTTTGTTTGAAGAGATTAAAAATTCAAAATTATTTATCTAGGAAAATATTTAATATATCTATTTATCATACCTTTATATTGCCACAAAATGTTGTTGTTACCATATGGATTAGAACAAGCAAAAATGGCGAATTTTAAAAAATTTGTAAACAATAACACACAAATTAACGAACGCGATGATTGCGCTCGGGAATGGAACGTTTAAGGCTACGTCTAAATACGCGCTACAACTTCAAGCCCGCAATTTTTTTTTCTGTCCAAATACGCGCTTCACGTTTCATGGATACAATTACTTTATTAATCATTTTTCATGTTTAGGATTGTCAAGTTTAGAAAATAAATATACATTATCAACTTAATATATTGTTATTAATGTTTAGGATTGTCAAGTTTAGTAAATATTTATAATTAAGCTTATACTTCAAAATACACATACCATTTTATTAGTATTTAATATAAAATAAATCATAAACATCAATTAGTTTTCAGATAATGTAGAACATTTAGTTTAAACAAAAATTTATTAGCCTACCTAACTTAAAGTGTGAAATTTTTAGGATTTGGTATACTTAAAACTCCTATAAAAACAAAGCTTAAAAAGGCTGAAAAGATAGTTCAGGGTATTTGTTCACTACAAAACGTACTGATAATAAAGCTTTGCCTATATATGATTATGAGATTAACAATAACAATACATAAAAGTTGAAAATATCTTTCAACCCAACAAGCTAGAGAGATATGAGATATTTGTTCATATTCCAATAATTTAAATACTTTATTCATGTAAAAATACAAGTTTTGTAAAACATTTATTAACAAAAATTTATTGGGATCAGATAAGGCTTTAAAATCTTGAAGAAGAGAATCAAGGAATGTCTTTTCCAAATCCTAAGAATTCTTTGCTTCTCTGTCTCTATGTCTATTTTCTTCAGAGTGTTTTCCATTTAGTTTTGCAATAATCACTTTTAAAGTTAGTATTTTAATTGATACTAGTTACCAGCCAAGTTGCATTATGTGGCCACCAAACCCCAGGCTTATTCCATTCAATTATTCATGTGGAGCTTTTTATGTGCCTTTCCACACTTTTTAATAATGTTTTTACTTGATCTTGTCTATCTATGGAAACATATTAGGTCACAGTAATAGCTTACTCAATAGCTTGTAGCATGTTGATCGCGGTTGAGTTGATACGGCAAAACTACAAAAATGACGTGACGCTCGTATTAAGACGCGTCTATGTTTTAACATGCATTCGCTTTTTCAAGTAGCTACAAAAGCGCGTATTAAGACGCACCCTAAGAAATGCGTTTTACGTTTTGTTATTTATCACTCTGAATCGAGAATACATAGCCTAGGCCGCTATTTTGCGCATTGGTAAGAAATATAATATGTATAATCAAGATTTTTATTTATAAAACCTGTTTTGTAGTTATCAATTTATATCTATGTTTTAATCTCTATTGACCCTCTATTTTTAGTGGGCTTTATAAGATTCAGAACTTATAGAACCTTTATAAAATATACAGTTTTAATAATTTCCATGTTTGAACTAACAAATAGTTTATTCTATATATAAAATAAAATACATCATTTTTTAAATAAATTGAAATTCAAACACGTGGTAGAGATTCGTTCATAGATATTGGAGGATCTGAAACAATTTAGATTTATTATTAAATGAATATACTTGTGCACATTTTTAATGAGTCCAACGGAGTGTATTGTCTTTTTTGGTTCAATATGTGATTATTCCCTAAGTACAAAATAAAATAACAAAATATTATTATTACTTTCTATTCTGTTGTAACCTGAACTTCTCTTAAATATGGAGGCAAGATAATATTTTTCACATTTCCACCATCAAAAATTCCATTGAGGCTTATAATATCTATATTGTATAAACTCATAACCAGAATATATTACTTTTACGGGCATTAGGATTAATTGAACTTATTTCTTCAAATATCATTTACATTTTCAATACCTATAATGTATAATAAACTCATAAGCAAAATAAAATACTTTTAAGAGGGCTGGGATTGGTTAAACTTACCAGAAATTTAAATTATATCTTCATCACCTAAAAATGTTTAAAAAGAGTATACTTATAGTGTACTTCTAAGGGGAGATTGACTAATAGAATCTGTACCTTAAACAATAATTATAATTATGAAAAGCTTTAAATTACTTAACACTGGTATTTGATCATCAGGGAGATTGAACATGGCTTTCTCCTTTAAAACATTTATGTGGTTGTAATAAATATCGAATATAGTGCCATTTCTCTCACATAAAATTCCTGCTAATTCAATGCATCTTTCCTTAAACTTGTTAAATTTCTGGTTCTTTGACAATGTGTGATTCCTTTTGGGGATGTCTTGTAAAGATATTATAATGGGTTAGGAATTGTGGTTATGGGATTAGTTTTTCTCCACCTATGTGACATAAATCCAGATCAAACAATGGGATATTTAAATATTCTCTTAATTTGAAAATGTGTAAGCAAGGTAATAATATTGCAGTTTGGAACCCACAACATGTGGTATTGTAATGTTTAAGAGCTGATCTTCAATCATAAAATAATCTTCTTTAATTTTTATATTTGTGTGTTATTGTTTACAGATAATAACATGCCTTGCACTTAATTTTTTAATCACTATTTTTGAATTTTTGTTCTAATCCTTATGATATCAAATTTTTTTTACATTTAATTAACATTTTGTGGTAATGCAGAATCTTGCTTTCATGATTTATTGACTAATTATGCCTTCAACCTTGTGCTGGGGCAAATCAAATTAATTTTATAACAAAAATTTCAGAAGATCCCTTTTTGATAGATGGTCAGCTCTTTAACATCACAACAACTACATGCTCATGTGGATTCAAATCTGCAATTTTATTACCATGTCTACACATATTCAAGGTGAGGGAATACTCAAACATGCCTTTTTGATATCCAACTTTGTAATAAGAGAGGGATGAAAACAAATCCAATTATTTCAAATTCAATGGAATTAGAAATTTCTCTAAATAATGTCCCTAAAACCAAAAAAAAAACTTTCAAAATCCAGAAATTTAAAAAATCCAAAAAAGGTGCATTTAATTATCAGAAATTTTAAGTGAAAGGAATGACACTCTTTTTGATATTTATTATGACTATCTAAATGTTTTAAAAGCAAAAGCCATGAATTTTAGCATCCCTGATAATTATGAAAATTTTGTAACAAGTAACTTATAAAGCTTCCTTTTATAGAATGTAACTATTATTTTAGGTAGTGATTCTTTAAGGCAATCTCCTCTTAGAAGTACTTAATAATACCCATGAGTAATTCATAAATATTTTAGGTAATTGTGAAGATGTAGTCCTAACCAATCCCATTTCCAAAGTTATGTGCTTAAAATGATAACAAATAAATAATTTAAATATGAATAATAAACTACAAAATATCAAGATGCCACGGCAATTTGAGAGGGGTTATGGCCAATAGAATAGAAAGTATTAAGAAATATTTTTATTTTTGTTTGCCATTCATTTAGTTAGCTCATCCTTATCTAATATCAAGAAATCCTCCTCATGGAATTCTCTTCAATTATGCACAAGTATATAACACTTATCTAGATTAAGTAATTTTATATTAGATATTGAAACAAATTTGCCCAAAAAGGAGATGGCAAAGAAAATTCTACCACCTGTTCTGAATTTTAATATAATAAAAAAATGTTTATTATATTTATTATGAATGTTGTATATATAATCAACAAAATTACTAAATAAATTTTTTTGTAACTTCCAAAAGGAAAATATTATGTTTTTTAAATTTAGAAGTTGATTTTTGTTTGAAATCATTAGGTATCATAAATAATTTAATTTATTAGCTCTTTTGCAAACATATTCTTTAAATCATAAGCTTAGTTTGTGATAATGTAGTGTATTGAAATATTAATTTGCTAAGTAAAGATTTTTTATTTTCATATCTAATTTTCTACAATTAAATTTAATTTTGACAATAATGGTTAGAATTTTTTGAATCTATAAAAAAACATTAAAACTATATGTCTCAGCAACTTCGTTGAAATTAAAATGATGACAATCCTTAGGCATAATAAATGAATGTCAGCTGCAGTTTATTATTTTTAAACAATAATCAAGGGTGAATCATGATGTATTTTTTCCACCTCTTTTGCAAATGAACTAAGAAAATAGTTTATAAATATATTTATCATACCATTCATTATATAAGAAAGTAATACCACAAAAATTAATTTAATGGAAAAAATATTTGATGTTGTATGAAGAGAGTAAAAATCATAATAATTGATCTAAGAAAATACTTAATACATATATTTATAGTACCTTTATATCAGAAAGTAATACCATCTGTTGACATGCTTTACAAGCGTTCACAAAATTTTCAATCTCCGAACTCAGTTGAGGCCACCAGCAATAGAACCTCGCTATAGATTTCATAGCCGATATACCGGGGTGACCTTTATGCAGATTAATCAACACTCGCTGCCGAAGGGATTGTGGTATAACCATCCGCCCATCCATAAATAATAAAATGTTTTCACAACTTAGCTCTGTTCTGCGATTAAAAAAGACCCCAAATTCTTGTGGAATATCCTCTTTGCGTGAGGGCCAACCTTTATTTATAAAATTCTTTATTTTACGCAATTTAAAATCCTTATCAATTTCTTCACTAATAGTCTTTCCCGATAGTTATAACTCATTAAGGAGGATGTTTTTTATCCTAAGCATTGATACATCATCGCTGTTGTGAATCTCTTCTGTAAGGGGTAAGGGCGCTCTTAAAAGTGCGTCAGCTACTTTATTCTGTTTGCCTTCAATGTCCACTGAAAAATCGTAGGCCGATAGATGATAAGCCCAACGCATCAATCGATTATTTACTATTCTCGGAAGATCCCTATTTTCCCCAAACAAACGCAGTAAAGGTTTATGATCCGTTCTTATAATAAATTTCCTTCCATAAATGTAGGTGTGAAATTTTTGGACCGCCCATAGAATGGCTTTAGCTTCCTTATCAATAGTAGCATAACTTTCCTCGGCGTTTGAAAGTGTTCTCGAAGCATACGCAATAGGACGCAATAGTCCAGCCTCACATGCATGAGACAACACTGCCCCAAATCCTTTCTCCGAAGCGTCGGTTTCCAGCACCAAGGGCAAGGATGGTGAATAAGGGATTAAGGTATTGCAATTCTTTAAAATCGATTTAGCTTTTAAAAATATTTGCTCCTCAACCTGTGACCATACCCATCTAGATTTCGTACCAGTGAGTCGGTGCAATGGTGACAAAATACCATGAAGGCTAGGAATAAATTTTTGCTGATAGCAAAGCATCCCAAGAAAAGATTTTAACTCGGATCTATTAGTGGGTCTTTTCATATCTAAAATGGCTTGTATCTTTGATCCGGAGGGATGGATACCTTCTTTATCAATCATAAACCCTAAAAATTCAACCGAATCTTCCAAAAACCGAATTTTATTAAACTGTGCTTTAATCCCCGATTAATTTCATTAAAACTTTATTGACGTTTGCAATGTGCTCCTCATCATTTTCGCCGGTGATTATTATATCATCAAGGTAAACTCCTGTCTTAGGACAATCTTTTAGTAAGTTGTCCATAAACCTCTGGAAAATGGCTGGAGCTGAGGACAACCCAAACGGAAGCCGACAGTATTTGTAATAACCCAAACTGGTTGAAATAACTAAGAGATCTTGTGATTTCTCGGAAACAGGCATTTACAGCTATGCATCTTTAAGATCAATTTTCGTGAACTTCCTTCCTCCCGAAATTTTTGCGGCAACATCTTGAAATGTTGGAATATGATGGTAATCTATAATTAAATTTGGATTCACCGTAACCTTGAAATCGGCGCAGATACGGATGTCATTATTAGTTTTCCTTACGATCACAATTGGAGTAGCCCATCGAATGGGTGTAATGTTGGGATCCACTGGCTTTAACACCCCTGCGATAACCAATCTTTGGAGCCCTTTCTCTAGAGGGGCTCTCAAAGGAAACGGAACCCTCCTAGCTTGCCAAGATCTAGGAGTTGCATTTGAATTCAAATGGATAATTATTGGTTCGCAAGAATTTATTAATCCTAGTTTCCCATCAAAAATCATACTATATTTATCTTCAAAATCTCTAGTAAGCGAGTTGTTAGCACTACTTACCTTATGAATTTCAACCATCGGGGGAAGTACTAAGTTGAAGGCTAAACTCCATGGTAGTTTAAAAAGTGGTACCTCCTTACCCTTGCTAACTACCACCGTTAAATTTTTCATTCGATTTCCCACCTGGACCTTCACCGTCGATTCACCCAATATTTTTAGGGGTGTACAACCGTACACTAGCGGTGGTATGGCCTTCCTGAGTACTGGTTGGCCGATTTCATCCCATAATGATGCGTTGATTACCGATACTTGCGCACCAGTGTCGAAATCCATCACAGTCCCGAGACCGTTGATTTTCACCTCAATCGTGGCCCGACGCTTTCGGCGATTAATTTGGCATATTGAGTCCATCGAATCGGCGTCATTATCTTTTTCGGAGGTCATACATACTTGTTGTACCTTGTAACCACCTTTGCAACATCGAGCTTAATGCCCCTTTCTGTTACACTTCCTACAATACGCCATAAAGGCGGGACACTGATTCGGCCGATGACTACCGCCGCAACGTTGGCATTTAGAATACCTGTCGTCTTGTGCCCTCGATATCTTTTGAACAACATGAATATTTTCCTGAATATTATCCCGAGTCTCTTTTTCAGCTCTTTCTAAAGTGAGAGCCATGTCCATCACCTTCTCCAAGGTGAGTGGACTTCCGTCCTTTTCCTCCAGATTGGAATGAATCTCCAGTTCTAACCGTTGCATATCCACTCCGAAGATCAGCTGATCTTGAATCCGAGCTTCAATGTCAATTTTATAATTGCAATCAAGCATTAACGCATTGATTTTCCGATAGTAGTCCAGGACCGATTCCCCCGGGGTTCTTTTCGATCTCATGAGCTCCATTCTGGCCGCCACCGCCGACGTCGTCTTCTTAAACCTTCCGTAACGCTGAGGCAACTTCATCCCATGTGGTATTATTATAGAGTTTGGGATATAATATTTGAGACAACTTCAATATTTTTTCCAAATTGGAAAAAATATTCCTTAAGGAATTCGATTCTAATAAGGAAAATATTGAAGATTATTTGGATCATCTCGACGCACGTTTGGATATTTTAGGAATTTCTTCCGATTTAGCTAGAAAGAAATTAATCAAGGCATTCCTAGGAACGGACAATTTTAGGAAGTTGTCTCAAATATTATATCCCAAACTCTATAATAATACCACATGGGATGAAGTTGCCTCAGCGTTACGGAAGGTTTTTAAGAAGACGACGTCGGCGGTGGCGGCCAGAATGGAGCTCATGAGATCGAAAAGAGCCCCGGGGAATCGGTCCTGGACTACTATCGGAAAATCAATGCGTTAATGCTTGATTGCAATTATAAAATTGACATTGAAGCTCGGATTCGAGATCAGCTAATCTTCGGAGTGGATATGCAACGGTTAGAACTGGAGATTCGTACAAATTATTCCAATCTGGAGGAAAAGGACGGAAGTCCACTCACCTTGGAGAAGGTGATGGACATGGCTCTAACTTTAGAAAGAGCTGAAAAAGAGACTCGGGATAATATTCAGGAAAATATTCATGTTGTTCAAAAGATATCGAGGGCACAAGACGACAGGTATTCTAAATGCCAACGTTGCGGCGGTAGTCATCGACCGAATCAGTGTCCCGCCTTTCGTATTGTAGGAAGTGTAACAGAAAGGGGCATTACGCTCGATGTTGCAAAGGTGGTTACAAGGTACAACAAGTATGTATGACCTCCGAAAAAGATAATGACGCCGATTCGATGGACTCAATATGCCAAATTAATCGCCGAGGGCGTCGGGCCACGATTGAGGTGAAAATCAACGGTCTCGGGACTGTGATGGATTTCGACACTGGTGCGCAAGTATCGGTAATTAACGCATCATTATGGGATGAAATCGGCCAACCAGTACTCAGGAAGGCCATACCACCGCTAGTGTACGGTTGTACACCCCTAAAAATATTGGGTGAATCGACGGTGAAGGTCCAGGTGGGAAATCGAATGAAAAATTTAACGGTGGTAGTTAGCAAGGGTAAGGAGGTACCACTTTTTGGACTACCATGGAGTTTAGCCTTCAACTTAGTACTTCCCCCGATGGTTGAAATTCATAAGGTAAGTAGTGCTAACAACTCGCTTACTAGAGATTTTGAAGATAAATACAGTATGATTTTTGATGGGAAACTAGGATTAATAAATTTTTGCGAACCAATAATTATCCATTTGAAGTCAAATGCAACTCCTCGATCTTGGCAAGCTAGGAGGGTTCCGTTTCCTTTGAGAGCCCCTCTAGAGAAAGAGCTCCAAAGATTGGTTATCGCAGGTGTGTTAAAGCCAGTGGATCCCAACATTACACCCATTCGATGGGCTACTCCAATTGTGATCGTAAGGAAAACTAATAATGACATCCGTATCTGCGCCGATTTCAAGGTTACGGTGAATCCAAATTTAATTATAGATTACCATCATATTCCAACATTTCAAGATGTTGCCGCAAAAATTTCGGGAGGAAGGAAGTTCACGAAAATTGATCTTAAAGATGCATATCTGCAAATGCCTGTTTCCGAGAAATCACAAGATCTCTTAGTTATTTCAACCAGTTTGGGTTATTACAAATACTGTCGGCTTCCGTTTGGGTTGTCCTCAGCTCCAGCCATTTTCCAGAGGTTTATGGACAACTTACTAAAAGATTGTCCTAAGACAGGAGTTTACCTTGATGATATAATAATCACCGGCGGAAATGATGAGGAGCACATTGCAAACGTCAATAAAGTTTTAATGAAATTAAAAGATTCTGGGATTAAAGCACAGTTTAATAAAATTTGGTTTTTGGAAGATTCGGTTGAATTTTTAGGGTTTATGATTGATAAAGAAGGTATCCATCCCTCCGGATCAAACATACAAAACATTTTAGATATGAAAAGACCCACTAATAGATCCGAGTTAAAATCTTTTCTTGGGATGCTTTAGCTATCAGGAAAAATTTATTCCTAGCCTTCATGGTATTTTGTCACCATTGCACCGACTCACTGGTACGAAATCTAGATGGGTATGGTCACAGGTTAAGGAGCAAATATTTTTAAAAGCTAAATCGATTTTAAATAATTGCAATACCTTAATCCCTTATTCACCATCCTTGCCCTTGGTGCTGGAAACCGACGCTTCGGAGAAAGGATTTGGGGCAGTGTTGTCTCATGCATGTGAGGCTGGACTATTGCGTCCTATTGCGTATGCTTCGAGACACTTTTAAACGCCGAGGAAAGTTATGCTACCATTGATAAGGAAGCTAAAGCCATTCTATGTGCGGTCCAAAAATTTCACACCTACATTTATGGAAGGAAATTTATTATAAGAACGGATCATAAACCTTTAGTGCGTTTGTTTGGGGAAAATAGGAATCTTCCGAGAATAGTAAATAATCGATTGATGCGTTGGGCTTATCATCTATCGGCCTACGATTTTCAGTGGAGTACATTGAAGGCAAACGGAATGAAGTAGCTGACGCACTTTCAAGAGCGCCTTTACCCCTTACAGAAGAGATTCACAACAGCGATGATGTATCAATGCTTAGGATAAAAAACATCCTCCTTGAGTCATCACTAGAAAGACTATTAGTGAAGAAATTGATAAGTATTTTAAATTGCGTGAAATAATGAACTTTATAAATAAAGGTTGGCCCTCATGCAAAGAGGATATTCCACAAGAATTTGGGGTCTTTTATAATCGCAGAACAGAGCTAAGTTGTGAAAACAATTTATTATTTATGGATGGGCGGATGGTTATACCACAATCCCTTAGGCAGCGAGTGTTGATTAATCTGCATAAAGGTCACCCCGGTATATCGGCTATGAAATCTATCGCGAGGTTCTATTGCTGGTGGTCTCAACTGAGTTCGGAGATTGAAAATTTTGTGAAAGCTTGTAAAGCATGTCAACAGAATCGTGGGGACGCTAAGGAAGTTCCATTGTTTTCATGGAATGTCCCCGAGTTTCCTTGGGACAGAATTCATATCGATTTTGCGGGACCAATCGATGGTTATTCGTGGTTAATAGTAGTCGACGGATTTTCAAAATGGATGGATGTTGAACTCTTACAGTCAACAACAACTCAGGCCTCTCTTCGAATCCTTAGGAAGTGGTTTGCCCTGTACGGGGTCCCTATATAAATTGTTTCGGACAACGGACCCCAATTCACGGGGTTGGAGTTTCAAAATTTTTGCAAGGAGAATAACATCATACACATGAAATCTTCTCCATATCATCCTAAGACTAACGGGTTAGCAGAGAGAGGAATTCAAACTTTGAAGAAAAGGTACGCGGCTACCAGAATGCAGAAGACGAACCCTCATGAATGTTTGTCATAGGTCTTGATGACTTACCGAGCACTTTAAATTCAACAGGATCATCACCATATAAGCTAATGTTTGGACGACATATGAAAACGGCTTGGGATTGGGCACGATCTCCGGTTGTCAAAATTGGAAAAACAAGTTTGGTCAACCGCGGAGCGGCATAGCAAAGGATTAAAGACTCGGGAATTTCTTTCAGAACAGCCGGTATGGGTAAGGAATGAAACGAGACCCGGATGGCGTGAAGGTTCGATAATCACTAGAACGGGGCCCTTGTCTTACTCAGTGGAAGCGAATAGAAAGAAATTGCGGAAGCATGCCGACCAGCTAAGGAATAGATTCGTAGATTCAAGACAAGAGCCTGTACAATCTTCTTCTCCACACGCATCAGTTACGCCTTGGGGAGAGGTGGAGTTTGAACCGTCACTTACGCCAGGAGAAGAGACTGTGTTGGAACCGTCATTTACGCCAGGAGAAGAGACGGTATTGGAACCGTCACTAAAGCCAGGAGAAGAGACGGTATTAGAACCGTCAATTACGCCAGGAGAAGAGACGGATTTCGCCGGGGAGGAGAGTCAATTTAACTTAGGTCAAACGTCTCGCCCGAAACGCGATGTTCGTCCCCCTGCAAGACTTATCGAGGAAAAATAATTAAAAGCCACAACGAAAGGGAGGAGATATGTTATATATGGTATTTATGTTATATAATTAATATTGTAATATTGTATTTTAATATGTATTCCCAAACGAGACTACCAATCGTTTCTTATGTTCTATTTTCGCCATCTTGTTTTCATTGTTTGTTTTATCGCGCTTTAAATTAATAGTATAAACTAGTGTTGTAAAAAGGGCTGGGTTTTGTTTGGTCGGCCTTTGAGTTTAGTCGACTAAACATAAAGAGACCACAAATTTTTTGGTCTATTTTTATTAGTCGACCACCAGGCTTAGTCGAAATTTAAAAAATTGACCAGAGTCGATCGTTAGTCTTAGTTAAGCCAAAGGTCGCCCAAACAAAACCCATCCATTTTTACAACACTAGTATAAACTCGAGTTGTAATACGAGTTATAATAACAAACACAAAATGTTAATTAAATGTAAAAATATTTGGATATCATATGGATTAGAACAATGCAAGGCAAGGCGTGTTATTATTTGTAACCAATAATCATAGACTAATAATACCATAGACTGCCGAACAGCTGATAATTCAGAAGTAACTATATAAACCGCCATGCTTGTGGAAATTTTAACTGCGTATAGAACTTAACGTAATGTATTTCGTTCTATTTTAATACATTTTTTTTTTTTTTTTTTTTAATGATATCTTTTATTAAATGAAACTATATATACTATAAAAATTATATGCGAGGTAAACATTCAAAAATTGCGATCGCGTTGAAATGACAAATTATAATTCCGATTTTCTGTTTTAAAAAAAAAGTTTCCCTTTTGTCAAGGGTATTGGCAGCTATACGGCGCCCCAATTCTTTCAGGAGGGCTTGGGTTTTAGGCTCTATTGTTGTAAGGGTATCAGCCAAACCAATCATCGACAAAATAATCGATCAACCAGATCCCTTTACCCAAATCGCTCTCGACATGTGGAGCTCTCTGTCCGACCCTAACACTCCATTCCCTACCATAAACTCTCAAAAAAGTTGGAACACTCCTCTCTACGATCATGCCCTTAAAACTCTTATATCGGGCGCTTCGTTGGAGGAGTTACCAGCTTTAAGAAGTTTTGCATCCAGGTCCGGCCACGAGTGGTTGGAGGCCATCCCAAGTCGGACCCATGACCTTCAACTCTCCAACAACGAGTTCAGGATCGCAACAGGGCTCCGCCTAGGTTGTGATATAGTTGCCCCCCATCAATGCAACTTATGTGGCTCATCTGTAGGTACAAAAGGTCATCACGGCCTACATTGCAAATTTAATAAGGCCAGATTTTTACGTCACACATCTGTTAATGCTCTTCTACAGAAGACATTCAATAAGGCTGGCTTTCCCTCCCAATTGAAGCCTAATGGTCTTTGCCTTAGCGACAAGAAGAGACCCGATGGACAGACCCTCATCCCATGGGCAAAAGGGCTATGCCTAGCATGGGACTACACTTGTCCGGATGCCTTTGCACCCTCAAACCATAACAAAGACCCCCTTGTCGATTCTGAAAGAATAAAGTCAGCTAAATACGCAGAACTTAATTCCTCACTCCTTTTCTGCCCTATAGTGACCACTACCCTTACAACAATAGGGCCTAAAACCCAAGCCCTCCTGAAAGAATTGGGGCGCCGTATAGCTGCCAATACCCTTGACAAAAGGGAAACTTTTTTTTTAAAACAGAAAATCGGAATTATAATTTGTCATTTCAACGCGATCGCAATTTTTGAATTTATAAATTAAGTTACTAAATCATAAAAAAAACATTTAGTAAAGAAAAAATATAATTAAGGAGAGAGAAAACACCATTGTTTTTGAATTTGAATAATCTTTTAAAAAAAAATAAAAATTTTACAATTTAGAATGATAAAGAGAAATATAAATATAGCGCCATCTATAATATATTTTATTTGAAGCATTAATCGAAAAAGATACAATTTTACATAAAACGATACCGGGCATCATGCAAGATTTAACAAGTAAAAATATATTAATAAATTAACTAATTGTCAATAAAAAAGCTACTGTCCCGTAAAAATAATAGTTTTATTTAATTTTTGCCTAATGTTACTTTTAAATTCTTGGTTAGAAATATTGCAAAAATTATGAAGTAAAATATTGCTATATGTATTAACTATTAATTTAACTAATAATTGTAAATGGTTTAGAGAGCCTACTTCCTGATCAACAATATGATTATTTAAAGATGAAAAAATGTTAGATCCAATTAATGAATGAAAAACCTTAATTTCTATTATAAATAAAATGCTTTTAGAAAAAAGTTTATTTTTATTTTTTTAAACTTGAAAAATTAATTGGGTATATTTGCAAATCTTAATAACATCAGTGGACGGGACAACTAGTCCACCTTTGTTTTTTAAATTAATTAATAAATAATCTAAAGATAAATGGGGTTGACAATTAATTAATGAATTAATACAAGTTTTACAAGTTACTTTTTTGCGCAAAATCATTTGCCTCACAATGTATCCACCGATATAAGAAGAAATACATGAAATACAAAGGTGAAATTAAATTGATATTTATTTCGGCGTAATTTATATCTTCTAGTTCATTCAAATCCTCATTAGGCTCGATAAAACTTGCATCAGCAATAACTGTTGAATCCTGCGGAGAAGAGTTTCCGGAAAAGGGGTAATATATTTTAGTTAAAAAAATTTTGTTTAATGCTTGACGCAATTGGGTAGCCGAAGGATTGTTATTGTTATAACCTCGGGCCCTGATTAACCCAAAAAAACTTTCTAGGTGGTCTTGGGAAAGTTTATAAGTCAATAGATACCTAAGTTTTTATAAATGGTTGGAATAAATATATTTACTTTAGAGGAGATTCGGTCTTGACCAAAAGATCAGATGCAAGCAATTGAATTGCTTGCATATCTATTAACATCCCTAAAATTCCCATTTTTTTATTTGATTGTATAACAGGTCTTCCGTCTGGAAGGCACAAACTTCGCAAATATTTTGCACAATTAAAATAAAACTCATTTAAGTTAGCTAAGGATTCCTTGGATAAAGGCTTTTTATTACCCTTATGCAGAGCATTCCGTGAATTAAGGGTATCAAATAGTCTTAAAGATAAATTAGTAACAAATTTATAATCATACTGATTCATTATAAGGACAAACTCAATAGTTGCCTGGCAATCCTGGAATGAGACAGGATCTATATCCCTAGCAAATTCCATAGCATTCGCGACAGATTCTGAAAAGAGCTGTGCTGCAAGTTTTACCTTCAATAAGTTTATTTAAATCATATAAAAACCAACCTTCATCCTTTGATTATGAAAATAGACATGCTGTTTGGTAAGCTTGTTAGCTGCTCTCATCCCTTCTTGTTGTTGTAATTGATACAACCTTACAACAAATTTCCATTCAATTCTCTATCAAACATATATATTTAAATAGATATGAATAAACCTTTCCCTCATAATTAACAAGATAGTTGACTTGCTCAAATAAATTCCTGACTAGTTTGAGCATATGGCATGCATCAAACATAAAAAATATTTTTTCAGTGATGCAGGTGGGGTTTATGAAATAAGGACGCAGAGATTCAACCTCAAAGGATACCTGTTGATAAATATAGTTTTACAAAAAATCAGATGTTGTATTTTAAAAAATGTTAAGCAATGAATCAAAAATTAAATGTAGTGATGAAGTTTAATTTGATATTGTAATCAACTTAAATTTAACAAACAGGAAATAAAAATATTAATCAATACATGTAAGGCTTAGCTATGATACTAAGAGCTTGTGTAAATAAATTGCATACCCCCAAATTTTCTGCCATCCTTTTGTTGGCTGATAGTCCGTCGCAGGTCAGATTTTTGCAAATGACCCCACAATCTTTTAATAGCTCTAGTGTATCTTTTATAAGAGTGACTTGTAACTGGGCAGTGACACTACCCACAAGGAAATACCCAAGAGGTATCTTCCAGTGGCCATTAATGGCAACTGCCATTATAAATAAAGCACTTTTGGCTTCTGGGACCAAATTTGATTGTATCCCCTGGCCTACGTCCACACATTTAAAACATATTAGAGAAAAAAATTTAACTCCTTGATACCCTTCAAAGCCTTTTTTATAATCTACATGGCGTCTTATGGCCATTTCATCTAATGTCAGGGAAATATATAGTTGATGTGTTGCATTGGCTTGTAAAGCTTTTAAAATATTAAAAGCTTCTTTTAAAAATCCTGAAAATAAAACATATAGATTTTGAAAAAAATTGTTAACATATATTATAAGCAATCTAAACATAAAACATATTTAAATGTATATGTACCTGGCTTTGTGTTGTCATTAACACACCATTTTCTAATAGAGCTCTCTGTTGGCATGCAAATGACACTCCGAATATACTTGTAGGCTTGAGGTGAGTAGTAATGAAGGGTTATTGCAAATCTTTTCATTTCTTCAGAATAAGCTTTGTTTAAGGGATTATGAACACCACCAGATTTCAAGTGTGTACTTAGTTTTGAAGTGAGGGGAGTATCACCAAAATAATTTGTAATAATATCACCCCCTTCTCCTGGAATTAATGCTTTGTTCTCAAGATGAGCAGCCAAATCTTTAAGAGTCTTGAGTTTCTTTAATTGACGATAATTCTTATTTCTTAGAGTTTTCACAGTTCTTTTTAAATGCTTTATAAGCATGTCCCTTCTCCTTTCTTTTTTGAAACTCATTGCATATGAATGATCTTTCATTACTAAAATAAATTTTAATGAAAATTTACAAATTAAAATTACTTGTATTTAATGATTTGCTTATTATCTTGGGGAAGATACCTAAGATCTAAATTTATGATTTTATTATATGTTTATATATTATAATGATAATATACAGTTTATAAAATAACAGAAAAAAATATGATAATGTATCTAATTATTTACTTGCTTTGGGGGAACATTTGTTACATCTGTTAATCCTGATGACTGATCTAGTTGAATTTAATTCTGATTTAATATTTACCTTGAATAAATTTTGGGATGGCTCGGTGTTTCCTTGATCTAGAGACTGATTCAATAAAGTCTGGCATGGCTCAGTATTTCCTCGATCAAGAGACTGTTCTAGTTAAATTGTATTAAGATTTAATAATTACCAAAGATGGCAAACAATTTTCTCCAAGATAATTTTTACTTCTATTTTTAATAAAATCCTGGGGTCGAAAGTGCTTACTGCATATACTTGAATGTTGTTTCAATTTAAATTTAGGGCCCATCAATTTAATCCATTTAGACAATAACTCTGGATCTTTTGGAAATCTAAAAATATACATAAATTCATTTATAATTACTTGTGAAATGAAAGCCTTTTGCTATTTTCTTTGTTAAGGTAAGATATGCAGTTCTTTACTGAGCAAGACCTCATATTCCTACAAAAAAACTTTTAAAAATTTTTAATGTTATTAATTTATTTAAAAAAAAAGATTAAAAATTTCATTTTTGATGAAATTTAGCATATATTTTAGGATATATCAATTTTACCTTATTTTCAAGAATTTCCACTTGGGCGACTTCTTAGGTTACTTTCTGATGTTAATGTAAAAAAACAGCTGTTCGGCAGTCTATGGTATTATTAGTCTATGCCAATAATACACAAATTAACGAACGCGATGTTTGCGCTCGGGAATGGAACTAAATGCGTTTTTACGATTTGTTACTTTGAATCGAGAATAAGCCTACATAGTTGAGCTTGATTTAATTTGTTTTATATTTCTAAAATCTATTCATCATATGAAATGAAAAAGACAATTACATTAGCGATCCATTTAGGTGTACATAATTTATATATAATTATGGAAAATATTTAGGTGCTGGATATCATGATAATCAATTTCATAATTTATATCGAACATTAGCATCTGATTCATGTCTCAAGGTAGAACTATTTTATTTATTTTATGGAAATACAGGGTTTGGAGTTATTATCATCTGGAGAAGAAGGCAATTTGGTTTTGACTAAAATTTTATCAGTTTTAGAAGTATAAATATTAATACATATTATTATTTTCAAGAATTCTCCTCTAACTAATGCTGGTTATAATTCAAATTTAAACCTAGAGGGTGATTTAGAATTTGATGCATCAATTATGAGTGGCTTAAGAGGTGTTTGGGCATCTGTTGGTTGTATTCAGAGTAATATTTTTAATTTAGAATTATATATTTTTTTGCATTTGATAGATGTTATAAATCCAATATATGTAGCTAATTTACTTTTGGACCAACAAATTAAAGCACACATCCTTAAAACCCAGCTAGTTCAACCATGGTTTTACACTTTGGTCTAATAACATAACCATATGCAGTTTTTTAGCTGGGAGTCAAGCATCAAAATGGGCTTTTGAACATGGAGTACAGTTTGTTAATTCTTCTGATATGATTACAGGTTTAAATAACTTTATTGTACATTTTTTCTATTAAAACTGTTAGTCTTTTGGCATAAATTTTTTATTTAGATTATTAAATGCCACTAGACCTTATAATTTTTACAATATAAAAATATTCTGGTGCACTTATCTACATGTTTTATTTGTACTACAAAATATCAACATTTTTTATGTGTTTAGAAAATGGTAAAGAAGAATATATCAAAGCTCTTAAGAAATTACCATCTAACATACATCAAACCAATTGCAATGCCAGTGATCAAATCATTCCATTGGATGAGCTTGGAAATCCAGTAGTGAATTATTAATAAATTTGTTGCTTTCAAATATAACTAAATATAAATGTTACATAAATTTAATTATTAATTTGTTAATTCTCATACATGACCTAAATTTAAATGTTCATTTTTAGACAGTAACTTGTGACTAAAAAAATTAACACCTAAAGCCTACTTTTAAGTTGCATCATAGATATTTGCAGCTTTCTTTTGAATTAGACAGAGTCAAACAAAGCTTAACTTTCTGCCATCCCTCTAAAATTATTAATATTTTCGTGTTTATAGCGATATTTTATATTTGACTCTTTGTAATGTTGCCCCCTGAGCATCTTTAAATCTAAAATGAATTTGGAATTAAATTTTTTTAAATGAATTAAAAACTAAAAAATTAATAGCTTTTTCTTTAAATCTAACACTACATATTGTTTAGTAATTCTGAGTTGCTTGCTTTTTAGCCCCTCCTCTATTTACACTAGTTGTTAATTAAAATTCTATAATTGTCTTCCCTTCCAATTTTTTTTTTTTGACCTTTTATGATCTATATTAGTGTCAAACTTGGTATTTTTGCAAGATGTACCATAATAATATTTGTAATAACCATACCCTCGTCTCATGTGTTAAATTTTTTGGCCAAAATATTTCTAATTTATTGCTCAGCTTCTGTTTTTTAATTAAAAAACGATTTTTTAAATTATTTTTAATCCTCGATGTAATAACAACACTATCTGCTATTGCGTTTTTATTCATTTTTATGTGCATAGATGTTTATTTGTAATATTAGGCATACCTCGAATCCACTGAATCTCAACCTGAAAATACAGAAAACAGCCCCAACTCTCCCCTGCCCATAAACTCAAGTTTATTAAATTTTAACTGATAAGGGGCCAAAAAATTAATTATTTAGGGAGAGACTGTAAAGACATTTTATAAATTTAGCCAGAATTATTTTGGGTTTACAAAAAAATTGGATATAAAAAGGTAATAGTTGGCGCCCATCTCTATTTTGTAAGCCAAATTTAAAAACAATATTATCATCAGAGACCATATTTGCCCGGCCCGCTGCCCTAACCTGCCCGCCCGACCCACAGGCCGGGCCGGGCATTTGTCGTAAATTTTAACTTTGGGGCGGGCCCGGGCGGGCACCATAACAAGATTCGGGCGATTCGGGCTAAATTTTGTTTTTAAAATATTGTATTGTTTTTATGTATATTTTGCCACTTTTTTAATTGATTTCATAATGCTTGTTAATCCTAGTTCTCATTTAAAAAAAATTAAAAATTAAGTTAAAATTTTTAAAAAATATAACGATATTAGTGTTAAAAATTTTAAAACACATTTCGGGCAGGGCAGCTGGGATAATTCGGGTATTGCCAGGCGGACACCTAAGGGCTCGGGCCGGCAGATCAATTATAAAATCGGGCCGGGTTCGGGTAGAAAAATTCTACAAATCTCACCTCTGATTATCATGGCTAAAGCCTAACAATTCGTTTCCCGCCAGTATTTTTTATATAAGCATTTTACCATATTATTTTTCGAAAATTTTGTGTTTCCCTTGATATATATTAGTGCACGGGCGTTGCCAGTGTTGGAATTAGAGGGGGGGGGGCATTAATGATTTAGAGATGGACAAAATGTGATCATTTTTCGAAAATTTAGCCATAATTTTAATAAATTTCAACAAATTTTGGGATTTAGGGGGCCTTGGCTACGCCCGTCTATTAGTGGATAAATTATTTTTCGAAAATTATAAAAAGGTCCTTATCTCAACTTGGGCACCATTGGGGCAGTTTGTTCAGACGCTCAAGGCAATTTCTACTCTGCCGTATCTAGTGGTGGGTCAATCCTTAAAACCCCTGGTAGAGTCGGACACGTAATTTGTTATGTTATTGTCATATATGTGAATTCATTAAAAACCATCCCCTCCCCTGGCCTTAATAAAGAACTTCTAATTACCATATATAATCCTATCCTAATCATTAGCTTTAATTCTATATTCTTTACATTATAATCTATACTATTCTTCTATTCTGTTCATCATCCTTTTATATTTTTTACTTTCAAAACTTACATGCTTTTATTTGCAAAAACCTCAATTACACGGTTCAACAAGAAAAATCAACCGGCAAACTTTTTGCAGATTCTGGTAGAGTTTTTTACGGTGAACACAAATATGTTTTTAGTTTTTTCCCTATACGTCAATTTTTTTAATTCGCTGTCAAAGTTGCCAAAAACGCGATTTTAGCGTTTTTCAAACGTCAATAACTTGCAAATTAGTCGGTAAAAATTTTATTCCTAGTGTTGAAGAGAAGGGAGGGCGCCCTCAAGTCTGGTGTAATTTGTCAATGTAAAAGATAGGGATAGTTAATTTTGAATATAATTTAAACAGTAAAAGTGCTAGGATAAAAAAAATTTGTGAATACATTTCTCTCCCATATATCTACGAATTAAATCTATTAAATAAAAATTTTACCGACTAATTTGCAAGTTGACGTTTGAAAAACGCTAAAATCGCGTTTTTGGCAACTTTGACAGCGAATATCTAAAAAACTTGACGTATAGGGAAAAAATTAAAGACATATTTGTGTTCACCGTGAAAAACTCTACCAGAATCTGCAAACAGTTTGCCGGTTGATTTCACAAGTCCATTATTTGTTGACCAGTGTTATTAGTTTTTTTATTTAACGATTTAATTAGGCTTTTATTTTAAATACTCTGGACTTGGTAAATTTTAAAGCTAAAGGAAATATCTTTTGGCGATATATATATATTTTTTGTATAAATTTTTGTTTGTCAAAAGTGTTTATTAAAATCTTTTATAAGCGTCAGCAAAAATTGGGCACTATTGTTCTAAAATGAAGGCTGTAATTTAGGTTGTAAATATTGTGTGGATAATTTTAAAAATTTAGAATTAAATGATTATTTTTATTAAAGGGAAACGCGGGGTTTTTTTATTTTGAAGATATAAACATATTTTGGGAAGATCAAGAATATGCGGCCATGGGTTAAAAGTTAGCACATAAACTTTTCTTAATTAATTATATTAGTGTTAACTTTTCTACAAAACATCAATTAGGTTTTATTAAACAAAAAACAATATTGAAGGATTATTTTTCAGTTTTATCAAACAATTTTAAAACAATCATTTTTTATGTCTGAACTTTGCCAGAAAATAATACTATTATAAAAATTTGTTTAAAAGCTCATGTGTTGTTAATAATAAATAGGCTGCGATGTATGGAAGTGGATGCTGGGCCGAGAATGGGTCTACTCTAAATCAAAACATAAGCACCGCCACATCTACCTCAGGCGCATAATTTTACCTTTATTATATTGCATTAAAATTTTTGACTCTGTATAAAATGTTATTTATTCCAGTAACTACGTTCTCTTATATTTTTTATATGGTTTTTACTGGTTTTATATCATGTCTTCTTAACGGTAATACAAAGTGACATTATGTCTGCACCTCTCGGAAAAATTCAAGAAAATGCATTCTATAGTAATAGTATAATTAATGTAATTATTAATTGGTATGCAATTTATAGGCTCGCTTTTGGTTGTCCTGTCAAACTTGTAATTTTTGAATAAATGCCGTAAAAACTTATAAGTGTTTTTAAAAAGCAGCCAAATTGGTCAGGATTAGAATTTAAGTTTTAACCTATAATTATGCAGTAATTTAGGGTTAGGGTTATAATTATGCAGTACTTTCTGCTACTTTTTCATCATTCTGCTACTTTGACCCCGATTTTTCTTAACTTGTTACTACAGTTTTACCTTATCGTCAAATTCTAATCGTTGTTTTAATGTAGGTTGCGGGGAACAACTGATTAAAGTATTGATGGCGAAAACGACATCTGACCATATCAGATCGACACAAAATCCTTGTGAAGGCGTCACAAAATCTTTGCAACAATTCTTAGGTAACTCCCTCTCTCCTACACTAAAAATGCTTTTTTTCTTTAACCAGAAGCCAATTATATGACAATATGCTAGCCCTTTAACCTCAACAAATATTTTAGAGTCTGGGTTAAAATATCATTAATGAAGTGCATACTAATTAACATTATTATTCTTATTAGATTACGAAGAACATAGATTATGAGGGTAAAAATCTTCTAAAACATTATTCTTGTCTATCACCTAGTTCAAAAATAAAAATTATTAATAAAGTTTTAATTTCGTATGCTAGAAAACTAAAAAATTGTGCTGTTGTTATAAACAAATTCAGACAGCCCTAAGATCAAAAGTTATCGTGACGATTAGTCCTGATTTGGCGATCGCTTTAGTTTTTAAGATATTTATAGTTGAAAATGTCGAAACAGAAATGAAATTACAACTGGGGACTCATTTTTGGTGGATTTATTATTTAAAGGAACTAGCTTTATGTAAGTCAATGATAGAGTGGATTGTGTAAACTAAGCGATCTGTTAAATAATTATGTTTGATAAATTTTAAATTAAATTTAGAGTTATAAAATATAAGGCCTTTAAGTTTAGTAGTAATGTGGTTTTAATACAAAGTGACATTATGTCTGCACCTCTCGGAAAAAATTCAAGAAAATGCATTCTATAGTAATAGTATAATTAATGTAATTATTAATTGGTATGCAATTTATAGGCTCGCTTTTGGTTGTCCTGTCAAACTTGTAATTTTTGAATAAATGCCGTAAAAACTTATAAGTGTTTTTAATGACTGTGACCTTATGCTTCTGTAAAATACTTTTATTTTGCTTTCGCCAATACACTAGCTAATGACCGCTGATTGGCTTTACTTTTTTCGACCTCGCCCGAGCCCAGATTCCATAATAGTTTTTGTGCCCCGCCTGATTACCTTTATTATTCATGAATTTCTTTGGGCAACTTGTTTATATAACGTGCGAATTTGTGGTAGACGCCGGTAAAGATTGCCCCACACAATCGGCTCGAATGGGAGGTGTCCTGTCCATATCCTCATTTCCCCAAGATTGTGAAGATTCAAATTCGGATTTAACAACGGAAATAGCTTGGGGACACACGTGTAGAACGTTCGTCGTTTGCTATGGATATTGTAAACCCAAACTCGATGGCAGCTACACTTTCTCTAAACCTAAGGTCTATTTCAACCTCATTTGCCCCAATATGTGTTGGAATGTAATTGAATAATAGAGAGAGGGTTAACAAACTAGTTTCGCTTATTTATCAGGCCAATTAAAGGGGGCCCTTCGTTTAGCTAATTATTTTCGATAATTCGCTTATAAAATTACCTTACATAATTGTAGCTAATGATAAACTGTAAAGAAAGCTTCATACTACTCTTACCTTCCAAGCAAAGGTGGCTTGTAAATAAATTTGAGGGTAGGGCCAAATAGAGTGCTTGTCAGCACTAGGAGTTTGTTGTCTTGTCTTAAATAGAAGGAGGGGGAGGGGGAAGTTGTGGTAAGAATTATTTAAAACCTTTTCTTCTTATTTATTTATCTATCACGATACTACCGATGGATACATATAAAAATAGGCTAAACTAAAGTTGGGTATCGACTTAGGGAGCGGCAAAATGTGGTTTTTTTAAATTTTTGTCTAGAATTTTATAAAAAAGCAATCTCCTTTACTCCTAGCTTAAACTGTCAACCAACGATAACACTTTATTTTCTATAAAATAGAGTTGTTTTAAGAAAAGACGGTAACGTTTTAATTTGTACCCATATCTTTTGTCCATTAAAAATTAGCTAGAAGCTTCACGGCTTCAATTTTACATGTTTTTTCATTTTAGACGAAATCATATCGAGTCGCTTATTAATTGCTATGCAATTAATGGTTCATTTACAGTTATATATATTTAATGATTTTAAATTTACCTATCTACGAGCAATTAATAACTAGAAAATTTATTACGAACTACAAATTAAAGCTAAAAAATTTTATAAAAATGCCCCAATGCAACTTATATGAAAATTACATAAGACAATTTTGAATTCAATATAGCGATCTTAGGTTAAAGTTTTGGGTCACTTTTTTACCGTTAAATTAGATAACTATCCATTATAATGACTTTTATAATATTTTTTAATGTTTTAATTATTTGCCCAAGCTTTTCATTAAATGGGGTACGAGTTTTTATTATATATACCCCCATAGACTAGATAGACTGCTCATGCCATATGTTGCACACGGTTAATTGTGTGTCAAATTTTCCTCCATTTTGAAGAGGGCAACTGGTGTATTTTAACCATGTAATTTTGCCCTATAGCAGTCAATTTACCTTCCTCACTAGTTTATAATTTAAAACGAACGTCAATAAATTAATATTATACAAAATAGTAATTAATATTGATGGCGTTATATTATTAAACAAACTTTAATCGCATTTTTTACATTTTTAATTTATATGTATTTTTTAAATGATACGTATTTTAAAATGCTGTTTTTGATATCTACCCAATTCAATATTTTTTAATTTACCTTTAAAGATTATTTAATTTGCGAAAATTACGAATTTTTATATGATCACCACTTTACAATGTGCCTTTCAAAATGGTGGATAAAAGGGTACACATTTTGTGCGTTGATGAGCAGTCTATCTAGTCAATGTATACCCCATATAATTATTCTTTAATGTTAGGTTGAATTCGTGGAACAGTCGGCAAAAAATTGTGGCGAAACTATAACCACTGGAGGAAAAATTATACGGATTTAGTTGACGATTCTTTTTTAATCTAAATAGATTTTTAAATATCATGAATATCCCTATAATTCAAATGCGTCTCAATAAATGTTTATATATATATTTAATTGCGAAAATTTATTTTTGCCTTTTATTAACGAATTAAGACCTCGGATTGCTTAACCAAGCTAAAACAATATAAGTTTTTAGAGTATTAATAAACTTTGAATTTAACGATTTTGATTGTGCTCAACTCAATATGAGATAGTTAATTAAGCCTTTTCTGTTACTTTGTGCAAAAATTTGGTAATTTTTAAATGATCAGCTGCTTATAAAATATTTTATCAAGCCTTGTAGCCAAAAATATTGAAATGTTTATAAGCATTGACTCCCTCGAAATGTCCCAAACTCATATGCAAAACATATATGAACTGACCAGATTTTAAATTAATTGTGAATTAGATATAAGCCTGACAATATAGGTGATGTATACAAGTGCCACATTGAAACTTACATGGGCATAGCCAGCTTTAGAATTAGAGGGGGGCATTAGTAATTGGAGGGGCAAAATAATTATTTTTTGAGGTTTACCATAATTTTAATAAATTTTTGCATTTAAAGGTAGGTTAAATTGTTGTACATTTTAGTTTTATTTGAATGCCGAACTGCTTCTAAAAATGACTATCCATTTTCTTGTATAAACAAAGTTGTTAACAATAATTAGAATAATGTAATACAATTGCATCAAATTTTTAACTCTTAATTCTCTTTAACTTGAGCTAGTGTATTGACCATACTTTGTGTATTATTACTTGGTAAATATAATGCATCCTTCCTAAGTTTGCCTTCTAAAATTGTTTGATTCAAATTTTGTCGACATTTTGATATATTATTAATAACATTTTGTAAATTCCACTCTGGGTATGATAGTGAGTTGGCTACATTAAAAGGCCCAAGTTGGATCCTCCTTAACTTTGTACAATGTGCTGATGACTTTAATTTTAGAGCTAAATCATGGATCAGCAGGCATATATATGGTGGTGTTTCATTGACACATGACATTTCTATACAAAAATTATATGGTTTTAAAGAATTTACCTAAAGTAAAATTTGGCCTATTATATTCTATAAGTTTGAGATTTGTGATTATGGGAGGTGATACTTCTGTAGGTCTTATTAAGTTTTGGCTAGCAAGATCATATGCTTTTTGAGTTCTAATGTCCACTCCCAAATAATTCACAAGTTCCTTTTGATTCATGGCCTGAATGACTGACAGTACTCTCTCAAACTTAGAAGAATTTATATGATCTATTTATAAATTTTTAACATCCCTATATTTGTTACCATATTTTGTCCTTAATACTGCCTTTCCTACAGATGTGTGATCAGATGTAGCCTTTCCAAATTTACCAGAGCAATGATAAATCTATTAAATATGGAAATTATATATTTATTACTACACATACATTTATTTCTCTTGATTTTTTGAAATCTTGAATTAAGGCTTGACCAGAGTTGATTGAAAATAAACATACACCTGACATAAAATTTGATGTTCCAAACAAAGAAGAAATTGATATTTCTTCAATTTCATATCTGGGACCGATGCCTTATTATATCTCTAAAAAATATCTAGTTAATTGGCATACTTAATGCATGATCTGAATAGTCAGGAATAATTTGTTCACCAACCTTAATATGTTTTATTGGTCGGGGTTGCAACTGATTAAGATCTAAAAAATAATTATTAAAATACTATTAGGCTACCATTTACAAGTTTTAACTTAAGGGATTTTATTGTCGCATTGCTTGAAATATTAGGCGGCTTATATAGGCAAAAAGCTCCATTTAGATACCTCCACGCATCTTCAGCATTAATAAGAAGTCTATTAGCCTTCATAAACTTCACGCATGTTTGAACAAAATGTTGACAATTTGTTACTTATGCTAATATATAAAAACATAAACACTGCTCGTCTAACCCATTTTAATGCATGTTCTTTATTAAATTTTGCGTAGTTACGATGTTTGATTTAAATATTCACACCGCGGACGAAAGCTAACCAAAAGGAATGGCGTGTATGCAAATGAGCTGGAGGAGACTTTGCTGTATATTGAGTTTTCTTAATTATTTTTAATAAAAACACTTGCTATTTGCACTAGTGATTACCATAAATGATGACGAATCCAACCTGCTATATTTTTTATAATAATCTAATAATAAAAATGTGAAAGTTAGTTTTTTCCACATTTTATAAGATTGTAGTAGCTATTTGATATGTACGTTTATTATAAACATGAGAACAAAATTTTACAATTTTGGCCACAGAATAATTAAATACAGGGAATGCTGTAATATACGTTATAGTTTAAAATATAATTATGTTAATATGAATACGTTTGCATAATTTTTTTGACTTGATTGCTTTGGACCATGCGGCCATAGATTGACTGTCTCATCAAGCTCACCCCAGCAATTTAATCCCATCCATAGGGCAAGCTTATCAAAATATAATAACATTTACTTTGGTGCGTTTTATCCAACTTACTAATTTGGTTGACCCCGACTCGAGGCCATTTTTTATTTTTTGGGACCAGCTTGAGGTCTTTTGTGAATCCCAAATGGTTATTCTTTAAACATTTATTTAAACACATGGATTTTCGATTTCCCTGATCCCCCTCGTCTCTTGCGTGCACGTCCTCGTGCCCATCGTCTCCTCCCCCCTCATAAATACTTTAAAACTCAACACTACATTAGCGTTTTCATAACCCGTAATTGTATTAAGATAGTGTGGCGAGCTGCATCGTTCATATATGTATATTCGCGTCGTTTATTATGTAACTTCTATATTCCTGGTGCTAAACCAGCTGTTAATTTCATTACTTACTTCCTTCGCCAATATTCACCAATTTAAATATTCACCAATTCGTCAATTCACCAATTATCATCATTTTTACTTCTTTCGCGTTTATCACCACACCATAACCATTTTTATCATCTCTACATTATTCGTGTTCATATTTCATTTAAAAAACCAATTCCTATTCAACAAAGTTTAAGCAATGACTAAGAATGGACAGCGTCCCCAAAATAGTAGGGTTACGAGGGCGTTGCTGGGTGTGCTAGAGCGATTTTATGGTGTGCGTGCATAAAATAGGCATATCAGACGTTTAAGAACTTTCAATGTCGGCATGGTGCAAACCGTAATTTATTATTTTGACACAGAGACTGATGTGTCATTAGATACTTGTTATTGCCAACAACAAGCTGTGTGCTGTTCAAGTTAACTTGTCGAGAATGGTTAGGTTTGCAAAAAATACGGCACATTTGGCCGTGCCTTTAGAAGTTTTAACTAAAAATTATACAATTGGGGAGGGTAGTAAAAAAGAACTTACATTCCAAAACTTTTATGATGGTGAGAGTTGAGCTTGTGTTTAATTCTCTCAATAGTGTGGGTTCAAAAAAGCGTGCCCATTAACACTGATTAAGGGATATTAAATGAAAATGATTACTACACAGGCATTAGGAATCTTATGCTGACATCTATTTAAAACAATTAGCAGCAATTTTTTAGAAATCTTTAATTTAAATTAATTTAATACAGATATATGATAAAAAGTTAGAATTAAAATTATTTGACTTTTTCCTTCTAAGTTTTGAATAAATATTAAATTGTAAATATTCACACCTCGCTCCCAGCCTTATTGTCTACCCCTCCCACTCTATGCGCCATTGTATCCCGCTGCACGTTGCACCCGACGACACCGTCTACTGCACCTAATGGGGACTTTTCAATTCCCTTTGATTACGCGGCTGCTGAGTTTATCTTTCCGTGGCGGTAAAATTCCCCACCTTATTGGAAACCTTGGCTGCTTTATAAAGATATTTGGTATCCAAATATGACGATAAACCTTATCCGCATATTCGGAGTGACTGTTTAACCGCATACTATGTTCCCAGCAAAGCGTCTTATGTAGTGCTTTGTGAATTACGAGGTAAAAAGTCTTAAAGTCATTCGATACAAACTACAGGTTAGAAAACCCTGCTGACCACTCCGGCAGAATATACAGGGTCCCTTCAATCCTGACCTAAGCGGAGCTATCCCGGTCTAATCGCGCGTCATTATGTTTCTTCGCCTTGTCAAACCTTTATCATAGCATCTTCTACCGCTTTATTACCTAATTTCTAAACATGTTTCGTCGGTTTCTTACAACTTTATCTAAATGTGTAACAAACACTCATGGTCTAAAGTACATTAAATAGTATGAATAGGTTGTATTTCTTTGTATAAAATCAGTGGGTTTGGATTGATAAAGTAGGTAGAGGGAAATAGAACGCGCTCAGGCTAATATAGCCCATCATCAGGGGGGAAAATGGAAAGCTATTTAAAAATTCTACTCGTGCTACGCTACTCTATATGCAAGTCGCATGAATTGGCCCTACCAACCCGCCTCCGTCTGTTCAAAACCACTATGGACAAAGGTCCAACGCTCAGCCCAAACAAAACTCAACAAAATGCTAAAAATAGTCTGTAATTTTCTACCAAGAGGTAATCAGCAACGTTAATCTCTGAACCCTTTGTAAAATCCCTCCCATCAGAAACATAATTATTTCTCGGAAATGGAACTTTCTGGCACATCAGTCTAGACGGAGTGGTATTAACATGTGTCTGAGATCAGTTTTATGGAGACCCCTCAATTACGAAACCTTAAATGCAGAGGATTCTGGATCTACCAAACTTTTCAGGAACTCCGGTCCTTCAATCACGACTGGAACTCAATACCTATAATGCAAGACAGGACAGAAGCCTTATCATCCGCCCACTATCCCAAGTCGTACCCTCCCGTGACAAGATAACTATTACTTCCATCGTACCTAGTGCCACATCCCGATCACTCTATCAAAGAGATTATCGTATTTTTTAAATAAATTTAGAACATACATATAAAATTTTTTTCTACTACTAACGTATTAACCATTTTTTTTATAAATACATATACTAACACATTAACCTAATAAAAAAAAACACGTAACCTCTGATTATCGTGGCCCGAGATGCATCGCGTAGGTGTGAAATGGGACTCAATCTTAGCAGGCCGATTTAGCTAAACTCTTAAATGTCATCGGGGCAAATACACTCATATCCCCTGATGAATAGCCCGAAAGAACGCGTTCCATCCCCCTCTACCTACTATCTCAATCCAAGCCCACCGATTTTATACAAAATAATACACTATAATAGATTGAATATACAATATATATAGTTTATTTCTCTTTAGATTCATTATGCTTCACAATTGTCACATATAAAGGCTGAGGACAAGTCGGAATACCCTGCCCATGTGCAAACCTACCGGCGCGTTCAAGTCGGACCATTCGGCCATCACTCACACATTGCTCAATCGTTCGATACGCGGGCAAATATTCTGTCTTTTTTAATTACAATAGAAACCACTATCGCCTTCAGTTTGATATATTAATTTCTAATTTGACAAGAAAATTTTGCTATTTTTAAAATCTGCCTAGATGCACTGCTGTGACTCACCCTTTCACATGATTTAGCTATCTCCTTGATATTTCCCACTCTCACCCGTCAACTATCTCATTAGTTTTTATCCCTAGAGTTGTTAAATTGCTAACTTTAGAAATGCTACCTATGTGCTATGCTCGAGCACGAACACTAGCTGTGTAATATGCTAGTTTAGCACAATGAGTGCTAGCTGTTCGGGGCAATAGTTTTAACAGTAGCCTGTAAAAATGCTCGAGAGGTTAGTCGAAGCACCCAAATCTGTTAAAAAAATTTAGCAGGGGCTCGAGCAGTAAATTTGAGCAGATAGTAGATTGAATTGCTATTTGTTAAAATTACATTATATATCATAAATACTTACTTTTTACCCTCTTTCTCATCAAAGGGGAGGGGGGTGTTTTGCCCCCCCCCCCTTATTTTTTACCCTCTTTCTCATCAGAGGGGAGGGGGGTGTTTTGCCCCCCCCTGCTTTTTACCCTCTTTCTCATCAGAGGGGAGGGGAGTGTTTTGCCCCACCCCCTTATTTTTTACCCTCTTTCTCATCAGAGGGGAGGGGGGTGTTTTGCCCCCCCCTCTTATTTTTTACCCTCTTTCTCATCAGAGGAGAGGGGGGTGTTTTGCCTTCCCCCCTTATTTTTTACCCTCTTTCTCATAAGAGGGGAGGGGGGTGTTTTGCCCCCCCCCCCTGTTTTTTATCCTCTGTCTCACGGGGGGGGGGTGTTGTGCCCCCCTTATTTTTTATCCTCTTTCTCACCAGGAGGGAGGGGGGTAAATTGCCCCCCCCCCTTTTTCACTCCCCTGATTTTTTTACCCTTTTTGTTTCTAGGGGTAGGGGCGCTAGTGAAAGAGGGTAAAAAAATGAGGGGGGGGCACGGTAAAAAGCGGGTGAAAATAAGGGGGGGCAAAACACCACCCCCCCCCCTACCCTCTGGAGAGAAAGAGGGTAAAAAATAAGGGGGGGGGAGGAAAGTTCTTAATTTATTTATGATATATAATATAATTAAAATTGTAATTTTAACAGATAGCAATTTAATCTACTATCTGCTCGAGCTCCTGCTAAATTTTTTAACAGATTTTTACATGCTCCTGCTAAAACTATTGCACCGAACAGTGCTAAACTAGCATATTACACAGCTAGTGTTCGTTCTCGCGTTTTTAGTTGAAGCTACTTAGCAATTTAACAACTATATCTATCCCTCTTAGTTTTTAGACGTTATCATTACATCAAACATTTTAGTTTTGTACTTTTAAACAATTTGGCCTTAGTTATTTTTAACAAGCACACTCAATATTCCCAAGCTATTTCCTAAATATTGACAACCAATCACATTTATTTTTATTTTCTTGCTTTAACATAAATCAAAACTATGTTAAAATAAAAATCGAAATAAACAAACGATTCAATAACTATACGACTTTGCTATATACTTGGTGATAGCTTAAAGCAACTGGTGTCATCATGGATGTAGTAAGGGTGGCCCTCAAACATTACAGTCCGTTTCTTTTCATTCCTGCTTAAAGTGCATTGCAAAAGAGCCCTGGTTTAAGGCCCAACAAAAATAAAACGGAGCGTGGAGTAGTAATGTAGTCAGGGTGGCCCTAAAACATTACAGTCCGTTTCTTTTCATTCCTGCTTAAAGTGCATTGCAAAAGAGCCCTGGTTTAAGGCCCAACAAAAATAACACGGAGCGTGGAGTAGTAAAGAGGTCAGAAGTACCGGAAATTAGGTCCAAAGGCAGAGCCCTTGGCTACGTCTGAAAGCTAGTATATCTAAGTATAAGGGATAGGCAAGAATAAAGGCAGCTAAAATTCAGTTGAAAGGTCGATTATATAGAGCCCTGCAAATTGAAATTTTTTCTGTCCGAGCGACTTTTTTATTTATGGCCCGACCCGAGCCCGACTCGAGTTTTCAAATAGAAAATTTTCAATTTATTTTAAATTTTTTGAAAATTATTTTACCAAATAAATACATAATGCATTAAATTGTTCGTAATTTACCACTAGGATAAGTCTGAAATAAAATTTTCATTTTCACTCGCTACAATTTATTCAGCTAATAATTTAAAACTGGAAATCTAACTTATACAATATTCTTTATCTAACATTTCCAAATAAAAAATTTTAAAAATATTTCCTTATATTATTTCTTAAGTAATAGCTAATATAATATATTTAAATACTAGAATATGATTTGCAATTTATGTCAAAATATTATAGATAAGGGGAAAAAGCCGAAGCTTGGAAGCTATATTATGTGTGGTGTACAAAGATAATTATTTAAAATCGAGTTGAGTTTGTTTACTTCCTATTTTATTAAAGATTAGTATGCTTTAGTCATATCGGGCTGGCTTGGGCCTCTGGTCGGGGCGCCTCATCAGGCCCGACCCGAGCCCCGACTGTTTTATTCAATTCTGCCCGAGCCCGGCCCGAAGCCCGATCGGGCGGCCCGTGCAGGGCTTTAATTATATAACACCGTTATTGTACCCACAGTATTTTATGGAGCGGATACATGGGCAATTAAGGCAAAAGAGCAAAGCTCGGCTAGAATTGAGATGCAACTGTTAAGATGCATCTTGGGAATAAGCAAGAAGGACCATACAAGGAATTAAGACATATGGGATAAACTAAATGTAGTTCTGATTCAGATAAAGGAGGTTATAAGAAGATCGAGATATGGCCATTTGGAAAGACTGGAAAAAGTCACCTCACAAAACATATCAAAAGGGTGCAAGTCAAAGGTGAGCGCAAGAGAGGGAGGCATAAACTGATATGGAAACATAAAATAGATATGGGCTTGAGAAGATACGAGCTAAAGCTGGTAGTGCAGGAATACATGAAGAAATTTCTTGAAGGAGCTGACCACTAAGTGTGACAAACAGCTAGAGGAAAAAATAAGGTATACACATGCATGGGAAATTAGAAGGAGTAAACAATTTTTAGGTGTCATAAAAATGTAATTTGTATATATGTACTATTGTAAGAATGAAAGTGACATAATGTACTATTGTAAGATAGAAAGTGACATATAATTTACATCTCTGCGGTGACAATAATTCATAATCTATGCGTTCAGAAGAACTGGAAATTATATACCCTGATAATTAGGCATATTAAAATATATCTCACAATTTATTCCAATTTTTCCCAGTAAAATATAATCTTATAATGAGAACAGACAAAAATGTGGTGTTTTAATTTTAATATAATCAAATCAATTCATTATAACTCTAATTTAACCTTATTTTCCAATGTTGCTAGCTTAGCATGTGTCAGACATGATTATTCTATACAACTATGTTAAATATTTGCTTTGAAAAAGAGCATTTACATATAAAACAATTGGATAAATTCAAATAACAAATTTGCTGATGCAAAAATCCATATTGCAAGGAATATGCCATATTAATCAATCATTATCATGAGATATATAAGATAAAAATGCTATAACTTGTTATTAAATTATATATTAAATATTTAGCCAAAATAGTACAAAATGTATTGTAGTAAAAACTATCATAGTTTTGATGCTGATTTATTATCATTTATAGGTCAGAGAATTAACTAGGGAGCTAAAATCGAATTTAAAAATTATTTCAACAGTGGAATTTATATAATGGGTGGAAGACATATTCTCAAAAGCTTAAACCAAGTCACAAAATTGTTAATTTAATTGAAAAGCAAATATTCAAAAAAAAAATAGTAGATCACAAAATATCCTATACTATAATAAAGTATTAAAGAATTTATTCATTTGAAATTTATGAACTTTCATAACAAGATTATAAGCATATGAAAAAATTATAATCCCAATTTGGTCTTTCTCCAATTGCGCCTTTTGGCATTATATCTAAAAATATTGTGTTAAAGGTAAAATAATTCTAACAACCTTATCGTATTGCCTGTTTTCATCCTAATCCATTGGGGAATTGGCCTATTCTGTTTTTGCTTTTTGGCCAACTTTTGTTTAATTCTAAAACTTTTATGTGATGGCTACAAATAATTAATATAACATTAACATGTTTGAAAAAAAAGATATATGAAAGTGAGCATTGATTATTACCATGATGATGCTTGTCGGAAATTTGATGTGAACGGGGGCCTTTGGTAGAAAGTAATAATCACGAAAAAATAAAATACTTTCTATACGCTATATTATACATTTGTTTGTAATTCTTAAACTTGCCATTATCTGAATGTTCCAGGCTTTGTTAGTCTAGCTAATCTTTACTAATGTTATCAAAAAAGAACTAATTTTTGATCTTTCATGTAATTAATTAATAATTAACTCTATTGCTTAATAGAGTCCACCGCAAAAAATATTCAATTAAAATCAGCTATCTGTTGTTATTTTATTATCCATATATAATCCGTATAATAGCTATTTTCCTCTTAACTCGACTATTTGTTAATAAGCATAGATTCCTTAAATTTTTTTTTTATTATTTCTACGGAGTTGATGGGGGGGGGGGGTTCTGATAATAATTTTTGTCACATTATACCGTTTACTTAACAAAATTTCTCTTAAAATAGATTAAATGTTTCTACATTAAAACTACTCATCTCCTTTTTGCTATTTTAGTGATTGTGTTTAGGAGGATATGTTAATCATCTATTTTGCTATATCACCAATTTAGTGGTGTTTGGATGAAATGCATGACAGTCTAATATATCCAAAAAATCTTAATTTAAAAGAGACATATCATGCGAATACAATTTGGAGATAAAAAGGACAAAACGCGAGATTAAACAATTGCAGCGAAGATGTAGTAATAAAACATATGGATAGATATGTAACGAGAATAAATGGGATGGAGTAGAGTAATCCTGTGAGGATCAGAAAAATTACGGATCTGGTAATTTCAAATGCAGTAGCATTATATAGTTCCTAATTTAGATCCTCGAATATTCTGCAAATGGTGTATAACAAACTAGAACAAAAAATCATCCGATTTGATCCAATTCGCTACAACTCAATTTTATCCAATTGCTAACTTAATGTCGCCAATGTCTAAACACTACAATACTCCTCTTCCAGATATATTTAAAGTTTTAAATATGTCGATAAAAATTGGCTAAAAATTATGTGATGTATTCACGAAGATTTTTCGGCCAATGTACTTTTCTACCTCTTCTAGTTACTTTGGCTGGTTCTTCCGCCTCTTGGGTCGTTGCTTCAGCTTGAGTTTCGTCGGCAATATGAAAGGATGGTTCCTCTCTACTTAGATGACCGGGTTTTAATCGGTCTAATGAGACTGAATCTCTTTTGCCATTTTTTTCAAGAACGAAGTATTTTGGTTCACGTTTCAATACTTTGTAAGGACCGTCATACGTTGGAGAGAGTGGCTTACGCACAGCGTCGTTTCTGACAAAAACGTGGGTTGCTTCGAACAGAACTCTGCTAACTTATTCTTTTGTTGTGGCATGGTGTTTTGGTATGGGGTAAGGAATTTTCGCCATGGTCCTCCTCAGCTTGTCAACGAAATAATGTTGTAATGGGTCAGGTTCGGTATTTAGGACGAAGTCTCCTGGTAGTCTTAAACTCGTACCGTACACCAATTCTGCTATTGTTGCTCCTATGTCTTCTTTAATAGTTGAACGTAAACCTAGTAATATCAATGGTAAAATTTCGTTTACTTCGTCTCGCCGGCGGCTTTTAACGACTCTTTAAGTTGTCTGTGGAATCGTTCGACGAGTCCGTTTGCTGCGGGATGGTAGGCGGTTGTTTTAATATGTGTGCATCCTAAGAGATTGGAGAGTTCGCGGAAGAGAGATGATTGAAACTGTGGTCCTCTGTCGGTGGTAATCGTATGCGGCACGCCAAAATTTGCAATCCAGTGCTCGATCAACTTTTTCGCGATCGTCTCCGTGGATGTATCATTCAAGGGAATAGCCATCGGCCATCTGGTGAAGCGGTCCACTGCCGTTAACAAATGTGTATATCCATTTGACGGTATTAGTGGTCCTACCAAGTCGATGTGTATCTGTGGGAAACGGGCGTCGGGTTGAGCAAAGGTTCCAGGTACCGTAACTGTGTGTTGGTAAACCTTGCTTTGTTGACATCCTATGCAAGTTCTAGCCCATCTAACAACTTCTTTGTTTATTGACGGCCAGACCACTCGATTTGTAATTAGTTTCAAGTGGCGCGTATGCCTGGGTGATATAGCGTGAAAATGGTCAAATACTGTTTTTCTGAGTGTTTCTGGACCGGTCGAGGTTTGGCAGTTGAAAGATCGCAAAGGATTTTTCTCTCGGACCCTGGAATTGGCAATAACTGTAACTTCAAAGATGATGAATCCTTTAAGCTTTTCAGGGATTTGTCATTTATTTGTTGTCTGCTAATCTCTTCTAGATCGGGCATTTAAGGTAACTTAATAGCATCCACTCCTAACCGAGAAAGTGCGTCCACGACTGAATTCGCTTTTTGATGTATTGTATATCTGTGGTGAATTGAGATATAAAATCCAGTTGCCTAGTTTCTCGCGGCGAGTATTTGCCAGGTTTCGCATTAAATGCGTAGGTTAAAGGCTTATGGTCGGTAAAAAGGGTGAAGTGTCGGCCTTCTAACATGTGTCTGAAGTGTTTGATAGATAGGTAGATGGCGAAGAGTTCTCAATGTGCTGTACCGTGATTGAGCTGGCTGAAGCTTAACCGAAAATGCCACAGGCGAAGTTTTTTCTGCTACAGTTTGTTCCAACACTGCACCCACCGCTGAATTGGATGCGTCTGTCGTCAACGTAGTTTTGGTTTTTGGGCTGGTGTTCAAAAAATTTAGGGTGGTGAATTCGCCGAGCGCGGCTTTAGCCTTGTCGAACGCTTTCCTCTGACTGTCGTTTAAAACCACGGATTTCCGCGGGTTTTTAAGTATGTCAGTTAATGGCTGTAGGGTTTGCGCATTCCTGGTAAGAATCTCCGGTAGAAATTTATCATACCAAGGAATCTGCGGAGCTTTTTACTCGAATCCGGAATTGGAAAATTTTGTATGGCATCAATCTTCTCCGGTAGGGAGGTTATACCTGTAGAAGATATTCTGTGTCCAAGAAATTCTAATTCCCGACTCCGAAATGGCACTTTGCGGGATTGATCCTCAAATCATATTCTTGTAGACGTTGCAGAACGGTTTTTAGGAGCCTTTCCTGGTCCGCGTCGGACGAGCTAGCTAATCGAATATCATCTATATAAGCGTAGGTTCCTTCTATTCCTCTTAAAACTACGTCGATAAACCTCTGGAAGGTTTGTGCGGCGTTCTTTAGCCCAAAAGGCATTCTATGGAATTCGAAAAGGCCAAACGGTGCCGTTACGGCTGTCTTGCAGATGTCGTCTTGTGCAACCGGAATATGATGGTATGCTCTTACCAAATCCAATTTGCTAAAAACAGTTTTTCCGCATAGATTTGCTGTGAAGTCATGTATGTGGGGTATTGGGTATCGGTCGGGAACCGTTACTTTATTCAAGCTTCTATAGTCCCCGCAGGGTCTCCAGTCGCCTGATTTTTTGACAGCCAAATGTAATGGGGAGGCCCAATTACTTTTTGACTCACTGATGATACCTAGTTCCAGCATATATTCGAACTCCTTTTTGGCTGCACTTAATTTATCGGGCGCCAATCGTCTGGGGCGTGAGTGCTGGGCTGGGCCTTTTTTCAGAATGTGGTGTCGTACGTCGTGCTGTAGGATTTGACCCGTAAAGTTTAATGGTGATGTGAGCGACGGAAAGCGTTTTAATATGGCCTCGAATTTAGAATTCTGATGAGTGAATGCTACACGAATTCCAAGTGTTTGGTGCTGTGAGGCGAATCCTTTTGAGGATAGATGTGTCACTCCGTCGATTGATCTTTTGTTTTTAATGTCCACCATCAGATTGTGTTTGTGTAACAGGTCAGCTCCTATAGTCGGCGTGTGAACGTCTGCTATCAGGAATATCCATTGTATCTCATCTTAGGCCTAGGTTTATAGCTAACATCTTTTGTCCAAAGGTGCAAATGTTGCTTTTGTTGGCAGCTTGCAATACCGGACCATTTGGAATTTTTGGAAAATTGGCTGGTGGTGGAATAATGCTAACTTCGGCGCCGGTGTCGATAAGAAACTTTTGTTTTGACGTTTGGTCAATAATGTAGAATAGACGACTGTTTGAATCCGTGCCAGCAGTAGCCGTCATCTGGGGGCCACCCGGCTTGTTAGTTTTTTTTATTGTCATCCGTGAAGGCGCCGGGCTTTACGCATTTGCGAGCCTTGTCCTGGAATTTGGAATGATAATAACATTATGTGTGCTTTTGTGCCTTATTCCGTGAATTACTTCTTGTTCGTACTCTTCCATGGTAGGATCGTTGATATAAATTGTTTATCTGTAACTCTAAATTACTTATTTTTTTTGTTAAATCCTGTATTGCCTTGTCACTATCAGTAAATTTAGCTATAGTAGTAATATAATTATTTTGTGAAATTGTTTCATATATTCGCTCAGCGACTTCAGCTAAACTTGATAGAGATTTTTCTTCTCCCAAACAGGTTAGAATTCTAGTAATCTCTTTAGGCATTTTGTTTACCCATAAGTTCTTGAGAATTGTATCGCTCATTTGGTGTTCTCCTAGTAAGGACTTTAAATGTCGTAAGAGTTGACTTGGGGATTTGTCGTTTAAGTCGACATCCTTTAAGAGCTTTTAGATTCTCTTTGTGTAATTTTGTCCAATTCTTTTAATCAATGCTTGTTTTAAGGCATCATATGGATTCACTTCTGGGATGTTAAGGATGAGATCAGCGACCTCCTCTGCCACTTCTATGGGGAGAGATTCTAGTAAATATGCATATTTTACCTTCTGAGAAGATATCCTCCTGGTTGAGAATATAGCATCGACCTGTGCTTCCAAATCTGAATGTTCCTAGAGTGGAATTCAGGGATTTTAATGTGGACAATTGATTCCTGCTTGATACCTCCAGTAGTAGAAGTGTTTATTGGTATTTCCTCATTGGAAGTTGAAAAATCAGTAGGTTGCGTGTTCATGTTTAAGAGGGGTTACCAATTTAGTGATTGTGTTTAGGAGGATATGTTAATCACCTATTTTGCTATATCACCAATTTAATGGTGTTTAGATGAAATGCATGACAGTCTAATATATCCAAAGAATCTTTATTTAAAAGAGACATATCATGCGAATACAATTTGGAGATAAAAAGGACAAAACGCGAGATTAAACAATTGAAGCGAAGATGTAGTAATAAAACATATGGATAGATATGTAACGAGAATAAATGGGATGGAGTAAAATAATCCTGTGAGGATCAGAAGAATTACGAATCTGGTAATTACAAATGCAGTAGCATTATATAGTTCCTAATTTAGATCCTCGAATATTCTGGAAATGGTGTAGAACAAACTAGAACAAAAAATCATCCGATTTTATCCAATTCGCT
Organism: Gordius sp. MW1; assembly: GCA_964036665.1. Classification (NCBI taxonomy): domain Eukaryota; kingdom Metazoa; phylum Nematomorpha; class Gordioida; order Gordea; family Gordiidae; genus Gordius; species Gordius sp. MW1. Next base: position 2,735,228 of record OZ038528.1, read on the forward strand.
TCAACTCGATTTTATCCAATTGCTAACTTAATGTCGCCAATGTCTAAACACTACACTATTCTTCACAAGCCCCAAAGCATCATTAAAATGTTTTTAACAGGCCTAAACTTTAAATAAAGTATATCCTATCCTAGGTAACTCTCCTATTATGAAATCGATTTGTAAGTACATTAGTTGTTTGTTAAATAAAAAGGTTGTAATTATTAATAATGATACATAACTAAGAAGGCACATATAATTGTGGTTTACATATTGCAGTCAATATTTATTTGTGACATTGCGCATGGTGCACACTTGTATAATAATACATATGTTTTCCCCTATTTAATAAAATACATATTCAGAAATATTCTATGTAATCTAATTGTGACAAATGGGATTCACTTATAAATCATATAATGACAAGCTAAGCCTTTAAACAAATGATTCAATTGGCTTTTCAAAGATTAGCTCAAATGCTTTTACGAAAGATATGTATATTGAGGATTATATAGGAAATATGAAGCTTATAAAGGTGTACATGTTTCGGATGATATGTTAAAGCAAATATATAAAGACCTTTTACAGATTGTGTTTACGTACAGGTTAGAACTTTTAGAAACTATAGAAAGAGAATGAGATTTGCCAGAAGTTTGAAACAATTTCCACGGTCTAATTTTAAAAGTGATATCGACTTGAGACTTAGAGGCTAATTTATTGTTGGGGCTGGTTAGCAAAGTTAGACATTGATTTCAATACTCATTATCCAACCACCATGACAGACGGTACAACAGAACCTTGAGATAAGTACTTGACTTGGCAATGGCATCGAAAACAGTCAAAATAAGGTAGTACTAGTGATGCGGAAAATCCAAGAAAAAGCTCGATCTCGTCTTGTCTCAAAAATCGAAAAGGGACTGGATGAGACTTTGAAAAGTTGAGCCGAGATCGAGAGGAGAAATTTGATCTCGAGACGATACGATATTTTATATGCGAGATCTTGGCGTTACCATTTCTTATTTACCACTATAATAAAAAAAGGTTTATTTATTTGTGCATTTTATATTTTATGACTCACATTGAGGATGTTGGATCAAAATTAATACAATTGGAATAACTTCAATATTGGGTAATTTAAACACCCAAATAAACGCCTAATATTAAAATTTTAATAATTTTAGATTGTTGAATAAAATATGTGGCATCATGAGCGTAGCCAGATTTTGGATTAGGGGGAGGGGGGGGGGCGAAAATTTTTTTAGGTAAAGTAAAAAGGCTTAGGGTATTTTTTTTGTTTAACTATTCAGAAATTTGCCCTCAATCCGTAAAAACTCTAAATTAATTAACAAGGAGAGGGGACATGGGCTAGCCAGGATCTCTATTGGGGGGGGGCATAAAAGTTTTCAGTGTAAACAAATAAAAAATTATTTTTTTGCTCTTCAATTATTGCTCCGGCCTAGTGCTGATCAAAACCTAGGTCAGGTTTTCCCGAGGTCCAACCTGTGGTCGGTTTTAGGTTCAGGTTGCAAAAAACCTTTAAGTTTTTTCAACACCCAAACCTTAACCTGGGGTTGATCCCGAAAATCAACCTTAAAAACCTTCAGGTCAATTTTACACCCAACCTGAAACCCCAGGTTGACCTCAAGTTAACCTGAAAAATTCTTTTTTTGATCTGATAAATTTAAGTATAAATTTTATATTTTATTTTAAATATTTTCCTTTTTCAAGATGCAATAAATATTTTTAAACATTCACAACTTAAATAAAGGAAAAACTGTTTGTTGCTTTTATTTAAAAAAAAAATTGAGATATTATTAATATACAAATGATTTTAATATTTAACATGTATATTGATAAAAGCGCCATATATATATTAACAAATTTTCATAAGCGTTGGATGCATTGCATTGTATGCATATGTAGCATAGCAGTGTTAGTTAATGTTGTGTGATAATGGGGCTAGGTAGGGTGTGTGTTTGTTACATGCATATCTTGTAAACTGTTTTGATATCTTCGGGTGGGAACTATACAATCACCCCGTTTTCTCCTGCACATTCTCCCTTCCAACCTTGACCCACCCAGTTCCAACCTGAACACACCCGGTTCCCACCTAAATCCCACATTATTCCAACCTAAGCACACCCCACCCAGCCTATAAACACACTTCATTCGTGCCTTAATTCACCTCCTTTCTCCCCCCAATTATTTGCTTGTTGTTGCAATGCAATATGCTTAGCTTAACATGTGCGATGAAATTGGGAGGGCGCGCCGTGCATGCAATATTAATTGCTATGCAATTTTATATGTGCAACTTTGGGTAAAACAATTGAATGAAGTGCCGTATGATATATAACATGTTAATATTTAAATCATTTGTATAATAAAAATTTCTCAATTTTTTTTTAAAAATAATAACAACAAACTATTTTTTTATTTAAATGTGAATATTTAAAAAATTTAATGCATTTCGAAAAAGGAAAAATAAAAAACTTATACATAAATTTATCACAAAAAAAAATTCAGGTTATCCTGAGGTCAACCTGGGGTTTTAGGTTGGGTGTAAAATTGCCTGAAGGTTTTTCAGGTTGATTTTCAGGATCAACTTCAGGTTAAGGTTGGGTGTTGAAAAACTTTATCACGTTGTTCAAACCCTTCATCTGAACCTTTAAGTTTGGGATGCAAAACCTAGGTTTTGATCATTACTACTCTAGCCTTTACGCAATAAAAACTCATCATTAATTTAGACAAGTATAAAATATTTAAACGATTTTATTTCGAAATTATGAAAATTAGACTATATATTAGTTTTTATTGGGTATATAATAGTGATGGTTTTGTAAGAAAATAAGTAGGGCATTGCCAGCTATTGCTATTATGGAAAAACGTTTGTAAGATTTTTATACATAATTTTGTGGATACACGATAGTGTGCATATGGATTTTAAGAGTTAATTATTGCGAAACCGTTTACATGTTATAAAATCTTTGATGAATATTTCAAAGCTCACCATGATAACAGCTTTTAATTTTCACATTTAACCCCCGAGAGTACTTATGAAAATCTTAATCTTGGGCAAACTTATGTCAGAAGATGTTAATAACTTTAACAACAATATAGGAAGACTTCCCAACTTTTAAATATAAGTTTATTAAAGCTTTCTATAGGTTTGTGGAAAAGAATAATTTGATTATAAATAGTAGTTTAAATATCATATGCAATTTTCTAAACACAAAGAATTGTTATAAAAATCAAAATGCAATGTCTTATTTTTGTCAAGGACACCCTTAACATTTTCTTAATGACACCCGAGACGAGACGAGATTTTGCTTTCAAGACCGAGACCAGATCGGAACACTAGGTAGTACACAATATATTTTTTTTTATTAAAAGTTTATTGAATCAAATACGTAGATATTGACAATACAGGATATGAAATAAATATATAAAAAAAATAAAAATCAGTCTACATCGAAATCATCAGCTAAAAGAGGCCACGAGTCGGCCAGCGATTTAAAGTTGTATCACGGGGGGTTGTTTAAAAATCTATGACCCAACAATAGCAACAACAACTCTAAATATTACCGATGCGATGGGTGTGAGTGCAAGTTGCTCGGCTATCACAGCCACAAGCTTTAAATGCCATAAAATTGGACAAAGAACTTGTAATAACAAAACAATTAGTATTATTTAGAGTGGACAGGGATTTGGAAGTCCAGAGATGAATGGTTTGATAAACTAATTAGAAGAGTAGAGCTATAGGACAACATTAATGGCTTATTTAAATGATATTCCAATTTTGTCTTGTGTATGATACAGGGGCTTATGTGTCAGTTATCAATAGGAAGATTTGGAATCGAATTGTAAGTCCAAAGCTGAGACAAACGAACATTATTCGTTTATGGTCAACAACCACTGGATGTTATGGGAGAGACTACTATAAAATTAAAAGGTGGATCAATAGTAAAAATCTACCTACCGTTGTCACCAAGATCATAATAATGCCTTTGTTTGGTTAACCCAGGATTTTAGAATTCATAAATATTCATAAATGCGTTAGGATTAATGAAATTTACAATGCAATGGGTGGTTCTTCGTTGGGAGAAAAACGTGCAAAGTTAAATTTAATAAATCAAGAATGCCGCTAGATAAAATCAAAGACTAGCTTCATTAAGTGTTGCAAAAGATCTAATAATGGGTCGCTTTAAGAAAGTTTTTATTCTAAATCTAGCTCAGGGATCATAAAGGAAAACCAAGGAAACAAAAGCAAATAAAAATCATGTAATATTTAAAGACAGACAAAGGAAATCAAACACAATATGAGCAAAGAAGCAGATTTTAAAAAATTTATTAAATAAAAAATGAGAAACAATACAATCATTTGCTTCAATATTTGCTCGGGGTCCTGCTAATATTGCTATTAAAGACCTGCATGGGGCGGACCTGCCCGCGTCCCCAAGAAAAATGCCAGTATAAATGGTGTGGGCCGGATTTGGGTTAGATTTTAAAATAATTTGAATTATTTGGCTTTATAATTGTAGCATATGCATGCTGATTTAATTTTATAACTGTAAATTTATCCTCCTCCTCCTATTTGTGTTAATCATCGTCGATCCATAAAAGATATGCAATTTATAACACGGGCGATATGTTATTTTTAAAAATGAACGCGTGATCATTATTACTATCCGTTTTTTGGAAGAATCATTATTATACAAAGTTATTATCGTTGTAAAATTTAGAGCAATACGACGAAAAATTATTATTTGTAAAAAGATATTGAAAAGAAATATATTATGTGATCGAACATCTGAAATTATCTAAAATTAATTTCAGATGTTTACACAAATCGAGGAGGTAGTGATTGTTTTCAACTTTATTTCCGGAACATTTTTCCCGCTTTTTAAAAACTTAAATCATCAATATATTTTTTACGGTAATTTAGTGATCATCATGTTTTAATAATTACTTGTCTAAGCTGCAACATTTCTGTTACTATTTAAAAACTTACATATTGGCAATATAGTTTATTAAGTTTATTTAGCAGTGGCGTACGCAAGGGGATGGTTTTGGGGTTCAACTGCGGACAAAATTTTATAAAACTTAATGCAAATAATATCTAATAAGTAAGATGGATATTCAATTTTACTTTAATAAATAAATGAATTTCTTAAAAAATTATTTGTGTTGATAAGTAACAGAAGATTCACTTCCGAAATCTTTTTATTAATGTTGCGAATAATAAGATTTAAAAGAAAGTGACAGAACGTCAGAAATAACGATATTAAGATAACAATTGTATCAAGTATATTAATCGGGCTCGAGAAGATTCCTGTAACTTGGATTACTAAAATTATCGGGCTTCTCAAATTATATTTTAAACAATTTTTCTTAACTGCAAAGCAATGAATTTTAATATTGAATTTAATAATAGGTTGATTCAATTGTTGCAATTCAAACTTCAACAAATCATTTATCGAAATTTTATGTTTTCTCACTATAGCAATTAACTTTATTGTATGTTACGAGATAAATTTAGATTCTACATTTTTAATTTGTTTAATAATTAAAAGGGCTTAAAAACATTATTTTTTGGACGGGCATAAACCCCAAGCTTGAATTGAGCTCAGCCCAATGAAAAACAATTTGCAGGACTCTAAATTCGCCTACGCCTGTGTTGTTAATAACTAATTCAGAACCTTAAATGTTAATTTACACCTATCAAAGGCATTATATGCTGTCAAGTTGAAAAGGGGAAACTATTGAAAACATATTTTATTGAGGAATTTTTTGAAAGTGAGTATTTATTATCCAGATAATTTTTTTTAATTATTTAAACAAATAAGAGAACTACAAAGTGAGACTTCACATCAACATAATAATGTGTTGTGTTGTAATTTTTAAATACCAGTTTTTTTTGTTTTTATTACACCAGCCTCAATAGAATTTAAAATCTAAATTTGGCTAAACAAACTCAAATGGATGCTACATTATGTATAAAAAGTTTTAATCAAAATGCAAAAAAAAATTTCATATAAATATTTTTGATATTTGAAGAAAAAAATTGAACCCCCCCCCCCCCGAAATAAAATCCTGCTTACGCCCCTGTTATTTAGTGATCATCAATTTAATAATTACTTAGTATCTTTAATCAAACTTAAAACCTGAGGATGTTCAGTTGGATTTGTTATATCCATAGATTAGGTAGACTGCTCATTCCACATGTTGCATATGGTTAATTGTGTGTCAAATTTTCCTCCATTTTGAAGAGAGCAACTGGTGTATTTTAACCATGTAATTTTGCCCTTAAAACAGTCAATTTTCTTTTCTCACTAGTTTATAAATTAAAATGAACGTCAATAAATTAATATTATACAAAATATTGATGGCGCTACATTGTTAAAAAAATTTTAATCGCAGTTTTTACATATTTGATTTTTATGTAACGTGTAAATGATATTTGTTTTAAATGCTGTTTTTGATATCTACCCAATATAATATTTTTTTAATTACCTTTTTAAGATTATTTAATTTGCGAAAATTACTAATTTCTATATGATCACCACTTTACCATGTTCACATCAAAATGGTGAAAAAAAGGGTACACAATTTGTGCCTTGGTGAGCAGTCTATCTAGTCTATGGTTATATCGTGGAAACAACATCAACCTATAATACTCAATTAAACAAAAGTGGCTACAGCACCACGAGTAAACGCACCATCGTTAGGTCAAGTTGCCTTAAAGGTAAAAGAAGGATCAGGTGATTGCCTTATAATGAATCGGGGTCAAAATAGCAGAATTATGAAAAAATAGCAGAAAAAGTCGGGGGGATGGAAAATGCGAAGCGCATAGACATTTTAGAATTATACGACAAAACAGCATATATTTAATTGTTATTTTCATGTCTTATTTTAAAGAATTTGTCTCATTTTTGAGCAAGAGAATAAGTATACAAAATATAGAATTTAATGCATATTTGGTTAGAATTTAAAAAATCTTCAAGAAGTGGGCAGGTACTGACCCTTGGTCAATTCCCATCCCAATATTTATCAATTTATTGATTATCTCAAAAAGATACAGAAAGAAACTAACTCAAATATCTATAAAATAAACCAAGGAAAAACAATAAACCCAAAATCTAAGAAAGAAATCAACAAAGAATCTTGTATCAATAATTTAAAAGAACATCATACTAACAGTGAAATAGACCCATCTCAATTTCTAAAAACAATATCATGTTATCTAAAATATAAAGAAAGAGATGCAATGTTAAATATTATTACCACTTGATTATTTGTCTGTTATAATTTAGTAAATATTAATAAAATTGGTCTGTTATAATCTAGTAAATATTTATAAAAAAAACTTAAATGAGTGTAAAGGCAAAACATTTTAAAGGGTCAAAGTAGCAGGATTAAAAAGTAGCAGAATAATATGACTTTTAGATAATCAATATAACCCTAACCCTGACCTAAAACACTAACCCTAACCTAAAACACTAACCCCGACCTAAAACACTAACCCTCCTCACCAATCTAAGATGGAAGTATTAGTATTCAACATCTATAATATAAACTATGAATAAAAGATAGGTTAAAACTTAAATTCTATTTCCTTTATTTCCAAAATTGTAAAAATAATATCATATCCATGGAAGTATTAGTATTGAACATCTATAATATAAATTATGAATAAAAGATAGGTTAAAACTTAAATTCTATTTCCTTTATTTCCAAAATTATAAATATAATATCATATCCATGGAAGTATTAGTATTCAACATCTTTAATATAAATTATGAATAGAATTTTAGGTTAAAACTTTTAATTCTATTTCCTTTATTTCCAAAATTGTAAATATAATATGATAGCCATGGAAGTATTAGTATACAACATCTATAATATAAATTATGAATAAAAGATAGGTTAAAACTTACATTTTAATTCATCGTATCAATAAACAGATGTTCAATCTTGACCAGTTCTGACCAGTCTTGATCAGTTCTGACCAATTCTGCTGTTTTTTTTCTGCGGTTTTGACCCGGTCCCCCTTATAATTAGTCTTTTACTTTTAAACGACTACATTAAATTATAATCTTTGATTTAAACACAATACAGATGCTCTAGCTTAGTTACTTTGAGAACAATGGGTTCTGATTTATGTAATTTAATGAAAATGTAGAAATTGTTTTGAAGTTTAAACAATGTTAACTTTTTTTAATAGTGCGGGGCTGATGCGGCGTAATTTTTTGGTTTTTTTTGCGGGTGGGTGCCAGCCGAAAAAAATATATCTGTGAATGAGCCGGGCCTGAACATAAAATTTCGGCTCATTCAGGTCTCTAATTGATATAAAGTATAAGGAAAGTCTAATTAGTGAAAATAATTACAATTCAAGCAAAATAAATTACTCTAACGGAAAATAAAATGCCAACTTATAATGCTTTAAATTCATTTTTGGTGGAGACGAAGAAACAAAATTTGTAAATTTGTTTAAAATTTTGTTGCTAACAGTGAAGCTGAGGACTCTTTACATACAAACCTTGATATTTTAAAGTCATCAGACATTTCTATAAAGTTACCTTTAACAAATGCACCAAGGAAAATACTTTCAGGTCGTCGTGCCCTTTCCCTTTGAAAGCCGGTTGAGTTACAAAGATTGGTTGCTAGTGGCGTTTTTCAAAAGGTAGGCCTTCATAAAACATGTTGAATACAATTAGCGGATAATGATCCAGTTTAAATAAGGAACGAAGTTATACCAACAGGGGAGAAACCGTAATTCGCCGAAATGGAATTTAATGGTGCAGTTTGGGAAGTCAAAGTAAAAATACACGAAAGCATATCCAATTGGGGACAAAAACTATCGATGAACATACAGAAAAGATATCAAGTTCACCATATCGGGAGATACAAGACCAGTATTAAATAGTTGAAGGTGGCAGAAGAATTTGTCGCAACAATTCAAAAAAACCAAAGCCGTGTGATGTCATGAACACCAAGAGAATTCGAAGGTCCCCTGAAAAAGAAAGAGCTGATTACGCAAGGCACTCCGTAGATGTATCGAGGAAATTTAGGGGTTTTAACAAAGCGGGGAGAAATGTAGTAAATAGGTACTTATAACATTGCGCATGATACACACATTCATAATAACACATATGTTTTTGCCTGTTTAATATAATATAAATCTAGAACCCTGCACGGGCCGCCCGAAACCTGAAGTTTTAGGCCGTGCTAAGGCAGAAAAAAATAAAATATTTGGGCCTCGGGCCGGGCCTGATGAGGCTGCCCGACCCAAATTTAATAAAAGCAAACTTATCTTTAATAAAATAAGATCAATTCGATAGCAAATAATTATCTTCGCAGAGCGTACATAATATAGCTTACAAGCTTCAGCTTTTTTCCTGCCAATTATTGTATTTTGACCTGAATTGCAAATCTTATTTTAGTATTAATTGCTATGCAATTTATGGGCTCGTTTTTGGTTGTCCGTTGTCTGTCTGTCCGTCCGTTACCCTCCCTCAGAGGTCAGATTTGTTTAAATTTTTTTGCCCGAACCCGGCCCGGTTTGATTTTATGATTAAATTGCCCGCCCGGCCCGCCCGAACCCTTCTCAGTGTCCGCCCAGCCAGGCCCGAAGCGCAAGAACTCCCCGAAATGCCCGCCCGGCCCGGCCCGAAGCGCAAGAGCTGCCCGAAATGCCCGCCCGGCCCGGCCCGAAGCGCAAGTAAAAGTATTACACTTTTTATTATTAAACATGTTGAAAAATAAAAAAATGCAGGATATCACACAAATGAACACTTTGAATTGAAATACCACGAGACTTACTTGAAATTGAATGGATTAAATACTGTAAAGTAAATGTGAAAAAGAAAATAATAGCGAAGCGATTAAATTTAGTAGAATGAAAATGAATATGAAAACGTTTTTAAGAGAGTTGGATGTTTGTCTAGACTGCACGTGCACGCACATGCACAGCACATGCGTTCGTTAGTTAGCAATAAAAAAAGGAAAGGACGTAAAAGTAATAGTAAAGTAAATATTCAACAAATTCATTAAAAATGCGATACTCTCAACAAGGGTTAAATAAAGGGTACAGACAGAGATCAGAAGAATGCCCGGCCCTTAATAAAGCACACTAAAAAAATAGAATTTTAATTAGCATTTCGAATCAATCAAATTGTGTTGTGTTGAGCCCAAGGTCATGGAGGGATAAAAATATGCATCTTTCATATTATTACAAGTGTGGTTTGGTAACACTTCAGAGGTTGGGTCAAAAATGTTAACACATGGTATTTGGGCTATTAATTACCCCAAACTAATAGCTATAACTTAGATATTTTATAATTTAAACTTGTCAAAATTTGTTAATATATTAATTTGTCTATTTGATCAAGTGGTTTTAATTTTATGCCTATAATTATAGAAAACGAATTTATTTTGCACAGCATTTTTAAACGGCTTGGGGTCATTACCATTATAACCCCACCCGACCTCTGAAGTGTTAAAGGTGAAGTGTGTAAGGCAATTCAATCTAGCTAGAAATTTTCAAAAATAATCCATTTTATATAAAAAGTCACACCCTACCCTAGCCCTACAATAATTTATTTATGCCCGAATCTTATCAAAGCGTGCCCGCCCGGGCCGCCCGAAAAGTAAAACGTGCCCGCCCGGGCCCGCCCGAAAGGTAAAATTTAAGACAGTTGACCGGGCCGGGCCGGGCCGGGTCGGGCAGCGGGCCGGGCCGGGCAATCTGGTCTCTGCCCTCCCTATCTATTTGCATTGGGTATATTAGGTTATCGCTTTTTTAAATTAATGGATGAGAAAGAGGTGCCCCACCCCTCATCTCTATCTCCCTCGCTGTGTTATTTTTTAAATTAATGCATAAGAGGTGCCCCACCCCTCATCTCTATCTCTCTCGGTGTGTTATATATAAGATTTGTTAAATTTTTATTATATAATAAACATAAATAAAAGTTGTTTACTTTTAATTGCTATGCAATTTAACTAGTTTTTGTTATATAATAAACATAGATAAAAGTTGTTTACTTTTAATGCTATGCAATTTAACTAGTTATATAATAAACATAAATAAAAGTTGTTTACTTTTTAATTGCTATGCAATTTAACTAGTTTTGGGGTTAGAATCCCGGAGTTTTTTTTGACTCTTATGATTGTTCTTGTTACTATCATTGATAATAAGAATTTTTGGCCGTCCGCTGGCTGCTGACCAATGAAAAAAATGACAATTGGCCAAAATGTGAATCGAAATTATTTTTTTCGTTTTGTTTTTGACTATTATGATTGTTCCTGTTTCTACCATTGCTATTATGACTTTTTGGCCGTCCGCTGGCTGCTGACCAATGTTATATAATAAACATAAATAAAAGTTGTTTACTTTTAATTGCTATGCAATTTAACTAGTTTTTGGGTTAGAATCCCGGAGTTTTTTTGACTCCTATGATTGTTCTTGTTACTATCATTGATAATAAGACTTTTTGGCCGTCCGTTGGCTGCTGACCAATGAAAAAAATGACCATTGGCCAAAATGTGAATCCGAGTTTATTTTTTCGTTCTTTTTTGACTATTATGATTGTTCCTGTTACTACCATTGCTATTATGACTTTTTGGCCGTCCGCTGGCTCCTGACCGATGGAAAAAATGACCATTGGCCAAAATGTGAATCGAAATTATTTTTTTCGTTTTTTTTGACTATTATGATTGTTCCTGTTCCTACCATTGCTATTATGACTTTTTGGCCGTCCGCTGGCTGCTGACCAATGGAATAATATATTGGCCAAAATGTGATTCGAAAATTTTTTTTTTCGTTTTTGACTATTAGGAATTTATATCCACTTTTACCGTGTCCTGGCTGCTGACCAATGGAAAAAAATGACCATTGGCCAAAATGTGATTCGAAAATTTTTTTTCGTTTTTTTTACTCTTATGAATTTATATCCACTTTTACCGTGTGCTGGCTGCTGACCAATGGAAAAAAATGACCATTGGCCAAAGTGAGCATCAAAATTTTTTTTTCCGTTTTTTTGGCTATCATTGACTTATAGAGTATCTGTTGGTACTGACCAATAGAGAAAAAGTGACCATTGGCCAAATTTTTGATTTTTTTAATTAAAAATTGTTCAAATTCTACAAAAAATTTCTCCCAACAATTCTGCAAATTCTTAACATTGTGTTGTTTTATAATATAATGTTTGTTAGACCCATAATAACTAAAGGCCATAAAAACTAATGTAATACGCAACTAGATGCAAACACTAAATCTAACCCTAACCCTTGCCTATATTACATTTTGCCTTTATTACATTTTGCCAATAATGGAAAATTTGTATAAATAATTAATTAATCATTAGGCATTTAATACCCCCCTATAGGCATTCTCGCCCCTTCCCACCTTTCTCGCCCATAAATTGCATAGCAAATATGATACATTTATACGAAGTACAGATGAGTCGTCCCCCCTTCCCTTCCCCTCTTCCCTTCCCTTCTCCCCCTTCCCACGAGGGCCGAAGGCCCGAGTTACTATCTAGTTTATATATATATATATAGTATCTGTTACAACTTTAGAAATAAAACAGATAAATAATTTTAAAAGTTTTTATTTGTAACTGTTAAAATATATTTCCAAACACGGATCAATGCCATCCGTTTAGTTATAATGCGTTTTTATATCTTTTTTAGTCGTGAACGTTTCGTATATTATTTAATAAATAAACTTTAGTACTGTTGATATATAATTTTTTTTATAAAGTTAACTTTTTAATTTTAATTTATTAGCTTGATAAATTGTAAAAAGAGAAAATGGATTTTTTATTTCAAACTTATTCTAGTTGTAATAGAGTAATAACAATTTAACAATTTTATATTTATATGGTGAAATAATTTTTAAAATAAAAATTATCAAAAAGTTTTATTTTAAACATTGTGTCAGGCTTGGGCTCGGGACAAGAATGAAAAAGTCTTACGGGCTCGGACCGGGCTCGGGCCGAAGAAATTCATTTTGCAGGGCTCTATATCCCTGTATATTTATAATACATTAACAAAATACTATCAACTTATAATGTTTACCTGCTCTTTCTAAAAAAGATTTGCCTTGTTGTAAGTTCGCTCACAAGTAGCACTGGCAAAAACCTTTAGTTAACTGAAATTAATGTTACTTCCACCATGGGTGTAGAGGCTCTTTTGCACGCTACTTTCCCTTGACCCCGTCTAGGCGAATTCTAACCCGTGATTTTTATTTTTAATAGCCCCTCGCTTGTACTTAACCATCACGTGATTTTTATTTTAATAGCCCCTCGCTTGTACTTAACCATCACGTGATTTTTATTTTAATAGCCCCTCGTTTGTACTTAACCATCACGTGATTTTTATTTTAATAGCCCCTCGCTTGTACTTAATCATCACGTTATTTTTATTTTAATAGCCCCTCGCTTGTATTCAACCATCGCCTGATTATTCAAATGATAATGGGCTCGCGCAGCTACATAAGCACAACCTTTAAAACTAACAGAATTATTATTCATTTTTTCGCATATACTTTACACTAGAATAAACTAGATTACTTTTAATTAATGAAGTAAACCACTTCATTTGGTGACCCAAAAATTTCCACGCAACCATCTGATATGGAGGTTAAAAGCGAAAATGCCACATATTTTAAACTGCCACAGTTTAACAATATAAACCCCCGTTCATGGTTCATCCAAATAGAGGCTCTTTTCTTGGTAAGAAAGATAAAAAGCGAAGCTACCAAAGTTGGGTACTTAATAGAAGCCTTGCCACTGGAAATAACCATCGAAATTCAAGACATCCTACAAAATATGCCCGACATTTTACCTGTTACAACCATGAAAGCAGCCATCATAGACCGCACTAGCCAATCCGATTCTGCTAGACTTCGTGCTCTTCTCACAACTGTCGAATTAGGAGATCGCACCCCATCCCAGCTTCTGCGTTTCATGAAAAATCTTCTGGGAACGAATTCCATGGATGAACGAGTTCTTAAAGAACTTTGGTTAGAAAAACTTCCAAAAAACATGACCGGCATTTTGGCAATTGTTTCTGACGAGCAGTCCCTCTCCAAATTGGCCGAAACTGCGGACAAAATTGTAGAGACCTACCACAACTCCACATGTCCAATTGTAAATGTAGTCACGGAAGATGAATCGACTCGGCTTAGGGAGATGATTGCAAAGCTCACACAGGAGGTACAAAATTTAAAAATCTCAATCAATAGGCCACGTGATCGTTCCAACTCGAGACGCCGCAATCCCTCTACCGTTCGCCACCCTAGCGCGCATATTCAACCAAATATACTTTGTTGGTACCATTACCGCTTTAAAGAAAAGGCGCTCAAATGCGTGCAACCTTGCGCATTTAACCCCCCCCCCCCTCGACAAACTAGTAGACCACCCAGGGATGGCGACGCCTGGACTTGGTCTAAAACTTAGTCGCCGATTTTACATATTCGACAAATCCACGGGTCAGCGATTTCTCATTGACACAGGCGCGGAAATTTCCGTTATTCCGCCTTCTCGAGACCATTCCTTGACCCCTTCATATGTGCAACTTCAGGCCGCCAATTCTACCCCTATCAAAACATATGGCCAAAAGTTTTTCACTTTGGACCTCGGCCTACGCAAAGAATTTAGATGGATTTTTACAATAGCAGCCGTTAAACAGCCAATCATCGGAGCCGATTTTCTTAATCACTACCATCTAGTAGTTGATATAAAAAAGAAGCAGCTCTTCGACACTCAGACGACATTAACATCTGCAGGCAAGGCTACACTCACTACGTCAATCAACATACAAGTTGGGATAATTGGCACCTCCCCCATCAAATCACTACTTCAGAAGTATGCCTCCATAGTGTCCCCTTCTGATTATAAGGCTCAAGTAACTCATAGCACTCAACACCATATCCACACCAACGGCCCCCCGGTTCGCTCAAAACCAAGGAGACTCTTCCCGGACAAGCTTAAGATTGCCCGAGACGAATTTAATCATATGCTCGAACTTGGTATAATCCGTCCCTCTAACAGTGACTGGTCCTCACCCCTGCACATGGTACCCAAGAAGGCCGCGGGAGATTGGAGACCTTGTGGCGACTATCGCATGCTCAACAGTCGTACAATTCCCGACTGTTATCCACTTCCCCATCTCCATGATTTTGCGCTGACCCTTTGCAATAAAACGGTATTCTCAAAGATCGACTTAGTCAGAGCATACCACCAAATTCCAATGGCCCCCGAGGATATTTCTAAAACCGCCATCACAACCCGTTCGGTCATTTTGAATTTCTTCGCATGCCATTTGGCCTTCGCAACGCTGCCCAGACGTTTCAACGCTTTATGGACCAAGTTTTTAGAGAACTTGACTTTGTTTTTGTTTACCTTGACGACGTACTCATCGCGAGTTCTTCCATTGATGAACACCACAATCATATTAGACTGGTTTTTGAAAGACTCAAGTCTTTCGGTATTAAAATCAATCAGGATAAATGCGTATGGTGTCAAAACGAAATTAATTTTTTGGGACACAAAATCACCCCTCAAGGTTTGTCACCCCTTCAGGACAAGGTGGAAGCAATCCTCAATTTCCCACAGCCTACTTTGATGACTCAGTTGAGACGCTTCTTAGGGATGATTAATTTTTATAGACGGTTTATTCCGATGTGTGCCGATTTACTCAAACCTCTCACCGATTTGCTCGACGGTTCAAAGAAGACAATTTCCTGCACCCCGGAAGCTTCGACTGCTTTTAACAACGCCAAACTCGCGTTTGGAGCAATGTCGTGCCTCTCTCCCATCTTCAAAAAGACGCTTAACTCTCAATCACCACCGACGCCTCCAACTCCTGTAGGAGCCGTATTACATCAAACATCTAACGGTAATACGCTGCCTTTGGCCTTTTTTCCCCAAAAGCTAACAAAAACTCAACAGCGATATAGTGCATTCGGTCGCGAATTATTAGCAATATATTTAACAACCCGCCATTACCGCCATTTTTTAGAAGGTCATGAATTCACTATTTATACAGACCACAAGCCACTAACTTATGCTTTCAGTACACCTATCGACAAATACTCCCCGCAAAAGATTAGACAGTTAGACTATATTTCGCAATATACTACCGATCTCCAATATATAGCTGGCAAATCAAATGTAGTCGCTGACACCCTCTCAAGGTCTGAAATTGATTCCGTTGATTTTAAAGACAGGCTCCTAGTAGAAAAGTTAGCTTTGGCTCAGATGGAAGAAAAGTCGGCATTTCAGGACCTAAAGTCACTAAAATTAACGCAACTTCCTATACCTGGCTCTGATTTGACTGTGCAATGCGACATGTCCACAACCTCACCTCGACCACTTGTTCCAACTTCACTCAGACGCGTAATTTTTGATAACTTCCACAACTTATCACACCCTGGTACGAACGCTTAAGCTGATTTCACGTCGATATGTTTGGCCCTCCATCAATATGGATGTAAGGAAATGGGCCAAATCATGCGTTGCTTGTCAAAAATCGAAGATTCATCGTCACATAAAAGCCCCTTTAGGCACATTTGCTGAACCTGACGCTCGATTTAGCCACATCCACGTCGATCTCGTTGGTCCACTACCACCGTCGAATGGATATACCCTCTTACTCACCATTATTGACTGTTTCACACGATGGCCTGTCGCCATGCCGATCCGCGACACCTCAGCCCAAACGGTTGCAAAAGCTCTGATCAAGTATTGGATAGCTGACCTCGGAGTACCATCAAGCCTCACAACAGATAGAGGTCCCCAGTTTGAGTCCCAATTATTTCGGAATCTCACGCAACTCCTTGGTGTAAATCACATCACAACCACTGCCTATCATCCACAAGCCAACGGCATGATTGAGAGATTTCATCGACAGTTGAAAAGTTCCTTGATGGCACAAGGTGACACAAACAAATGGGATGAGGTTTTATCATTAATTTTGCTTGGCATTCGAACCACAATCAAGGAAGACTTAGGTTGCACTCCAGCCGAATCAGTTTATGGCACTACACTTAGACTTCCCGGCGAATTTTTCACGAACTCAAGAACACCTCATAACGCCTTCGAATTTATTAAATGCCTAAAACAACATTTTTACCATTTACCTTTTAAAAAAGTCAGGACACAATTGACAAATGCGAGTACAACTTCACTTCTTAAGGACTGTAAATACGTTTTTATCCGTAATGATTTCGTTCGAAAAAGTTTGGTGCCACCATATGACGGCCCGTTCAGAGTAAAGTCCAAACATGCTAAATATTTCATTATTGAAAAAAACGGAAAAGCTGACTCAGTTTCGATCGAGCGATTGAAACCTGCATATTTAGATACTTCAACTCAGCCGCTTACGGATACCGAGAATGTAAATCCACCCAAAGTTTGTCCCTCCGACGCCATCGCCGGACAAGCTAACTCCGACCCAGACCTAACAAAATCAAAAGAAAACCCATACATCACATCGAGAGGAAGGCACGTGTATTGGCGCTATAAACTACTACACTAGCCACAACTCTCCGAGTGGAGCCCCGAGGATAGTTGTAGAGGCTCTTTCGCACGCTACTTTCCCTTGACCCCGTCTAGGCGAATTCTAACACGTGATTTTTATTTTTAATAGCCCCTCGCTTGTACTTAACCAGATTTTTATTTTAATAGCCCCTCGCTTGTACTTAACCATCACGTGATTTTTATTTTAATAGCCCCTCGCTTGTACTTAACCATCACGTGATTTTTATTTTAATAGCCCCTCGCTTGTACTTAATCATCACGTTATTTTTATTTTAATAGCCCCTCGCTTGTATTCAACCATCGCCTGATTATTCAAATGATAATGGGCTCGCGCAGCTACATAAGCACAACCTTTAAAACTAACAGAATTATTATTCATTTTTTCGCATATACTTTACACTAGAATAAACTAGATTACTTCTAATTAATGCAGTAAACCACTTCAGGTGCATAATTATTTTACTTGAAACTCTCGATTTTTAAGTTTATTCCTACATAAAATACGGAATATTTTATTTATCACTCTATTAAAATTTAAAATTCTACACATCTTATATAAGTTATTCAATTTATTTACCATAAGCCACTGTATGATTCCTTTGTTAGCATATTCATAATTATGAAAAAATTACTAAATAAAGACTGGTTTTTGTTTAAGCTCAATCTCGAGCCCTCACTTTATTTTATATTTAGCTCCTTTTTAAGCCCGGATAGTGCAGACCTCAATATAGTATTATATAGTTTATGTCGTTTACTTTATATTTGATTATAATTTTTATTATTTATACATACATTGTTGTAATCTATTTATTTTTTAGAATTCGGGCAGGAAAAAAATTATGGGGGTGGGAGGAGACAGAGGTTTTATCAAGGTATACATTTTGTTTATACTCCGTAAATACAAATGGAATTCATCAGGTGGACCCCAACCTCTCATATGAACTTTGGTTGAATGTTTACATTGCAAATCAAAAAGACAAAATGAGTCTATGACATTATCTCAGGCCCATGACTATTATTTATAAAGGTTTTAATTTGTATTTGTAATACAAAATATGCCTCTATTAACATATTTTGCCATCTATTAAGCAGTCAGCATAAATAACTATTATCTACAAAATTCTAGAGTTGACAGAAAGGGGATCGAGATTATTACATCAAATGTGCAATGAGTTTATCGCTACCAAGTGAATGATATATGTTTTCGAAAACTAACTAAAATTGAAACACTCACGTTTTTAACAATTAATATATTTAAAAGGTACTTCTATATTTACCAAATATTTGTAGCTAGAGTATATTAATCTAGTGGTACAGAGTGGTACACTAATTGTTTTGTTACAAAATTATTGTATAAATTTCTGAATAACGGCTGATTTTTATAAATTTTAAATTTAGTCAAATGAGTGCTGCGAAAGCTTGTGCTGCCACCATATATGATTATAATGTCAAGACAATAGATGGCAAAGAAATTAGCTTAGACATATACAAGTAATTTATGGTATATTTTTTTAATATGTTTAGGGGAAAAGTGGTTTTGATTGTAAATGTTGCATGCTTCTGAGGCATGACTGACAAAACTTATACCCAATTAGAAGCACTTTACGAAAAATATGAGGCAGATGGTTTAAAAATTTTAGCATTCCCTTGTAATCAATTTGGCAATCAAGTAATATTATTTAGTCTGTCTTTATAATATTTTAGGAGCCTGGGACCCCTGAGGAAATTCTAAAATTTGTTGCTAAATATCCAGTTAAGTTTGATATGTTCGCAAAAATTGACGTAAATGGCGATAAGTGTTTGCCTTTATATAAATTTTTGAAAACTGCTAATGGAGAAAAGGAAGAGTATATTACTTAAAACTTTGATATTTATACAAATAGGGATATTTCTTGGAATTTCGCAAAATTTTTGGTCAATCGTCATGGTTTTGTCGTTCATAGATATGGTCCTAAGGAAGAACCCTATGTAATATAAATTCTAAATATACCTTTATTTTTTATTTTAGAGTTTTGAAAAGGACATAGTTAAATGCTTGCAAGAAAAATAAATTATCTTGAAATTGATGTATATATGAAGGGGAATTTTCAAAAATCACTAAATTTTCTGGACAAACATCATTTCAACATAATTAATTTTATTGGTTACTAATCTAAAATTTAACAATTATTAAATTTAGATAAATTACAAACTGATATAACTGATTACCAATACGCAAATTGTTAAAATATTCAAAATTAGTGTTATCTTTGATTATATCTCAATAAAGTGTCAGAAAGTTTATGGAAATTTTGTTAAGTTTCTCAAAATCTTATAAAATTTTAGTTTTTTTATTTAGCGTTGATGTTTTGTTTTAATTTCTACTTTAACAATATCCTAGTGTTTATAAATAACTATTAATTATTTTAGAAAAGTTTGACATTGTTTAAATCTTTTTCGACTTGCAATATGCTATTTGCTCAAGGTTGTTAATTAACCTTATTAAGTAAGATGTAACCTTTTTTGCTGATTAAATATTTGCTCATTTAGCTGTCAAAAGTCAAGGTTATCGGAAGTTAATTAAAAAAAACTCCTGAGGCTGGTAAGCGTGAATATGTTATAAAAAGTATCGATCTATCTATGAATGAATATTATTTTAGCTATGAAAGTTAACCCAAGTGGTAACTAAAAAAATATATTTTCATCTATTCATTAGTAAATATTTGCATATCTGTATGTATAAAAATGTAACGCGCTTTCGAGAGTTATCGACCCATAGCTCAGAAATTTTGTCAGAACATAGCTTTAGCATTGTAAATGGGTTATAAAATACATACTTTTTATCCACCAGTGCCAGGCGGAACAATGTTTTTTAAGAACACTTTGTCCTACATATTTTTTGCTCACTGTTACTAATTTCCCAAAAAAAAATTCCCCTATTGGTTTCCTGCTTCAACTTCTCACTGAACTACGCCCGTTTCTTTACCACATATAGAAAAAAAATGTATGATATTTTAAAAAATTTTCTAAAAACACTGATATGATATTTGAAGAACGACCATTTTTTTACTAGAAAACACGCGACGCGATACGAAAGGGGTTTCCTTAGAAAAAATTTTACTCTTTCAACTAGTGTTGTTAATCTGCTGGAATTGGTTGTGCTGGTATAGTGCTAAACTTGGTAATAGGCAAGGCACATATCTCCTACCATTACCATCATTATTAAGCAGCACATGCTGCTTAATAACCCGGTTATTACCATGGCAGATTAAAGTTGCCATGGTAGCTTGGTTGGGAGAGATGTAAGTAACCGGGCATTTGGCAGACTGGATTGATATAACCGTGGTATTGAGCAGGCTTGTTTTAAACTAAACATGGTTTTTAGCAAATTTAATTTTAGCTTACTATTAGAGTTGGTAGCTGCCATATAGTGCTAATCAATATTTTTCAATCAAATATTAAAGCAAAAATAGTGTTAAAAAATTCAAATATTTTTATCCTCTTTCTGACCAGAGGGGAGGGGGGGTGTTTTGCCCCCCCCCCTTATTTTTTATCCTCATTCTCACCAAGGGGGAGGGGGTGCCCCCCCCCCCTTATTTTTTATTCTCTTTCTGACCAGAGGGGAGGGGGGGGCGGTAAAAAAGAGCGTAAAAAATAAGGGGGGGGGGCAAAACACCCCCCCCCCCTCCCCTGGTGAGAAAGAGCGTAAAAAATAAGGGGCCCCCCTGGTGAGAAAGAGGATAAAAAATAAGGGGCGGGAGCAAAACACCCCCCCTCCCCTCTGGTCAGAAAGAGGATAAAAATATTTGAATTTTTTAACACTATTTTTGCTTTAATATTTGATTGAAAAATATTGATTAGCACTATATGGCAGCTACCAACTCTAATAGTAAGCTAAAATTAAATTTGCTAAATACCATGTTTAGTTTAAAACAAGCCTGCTCAATACCACGGTTATATCAATCCAATCTGCCAAATGCCCGGTTACTTACATCTCTCCCAACCAAGCAACCATGGTTGCCAGTGATAGCAACCGGGTTATCAAGCAGCATGATGCTGGTTATGATGATGGTAATGGGCGAGATGTATGCTACTACCATAGGTTATGGTAGTAGCATTTTGGCATTTTAACAACACTACTTTCAACACCTATTAATTGCTATGCAATTTATGGGCTCGCTTTTTGTTGTCCGTCCGTCCGTCCAACTTGTATCTACTGATGTGGGTTCAAATCCCGGCCTGGGCAATTTTTTTTTATTAATATATTGTTCTTGTTAATACCATTGATAATATGACTTTTTGACCGTGTCCTGCTACTTACCAATGAAAAAAATGATCGGCCAAAGTGTAAATCGAATTTTTTTTTTCGTTTTTTGAATTGCTATATTAGGTTAACATTGATAATTACCTAACCCCACCCCCTACAAGGGCCTATGCCTCTACTGATAAGGGTTCCTGTGCCCCCCCCCCTACAAAGGCTTATTTCTCTACTGATGTGGGTTCGAATCTCGGCGAGGGCAAATTTTATTTTTTTTTATATTAATATATTGTTCTTGTTAATAACATTGATAATATGGCTTTTTGGCCGTCCGCTGGCTGCTGACCAATGAAAAAATGACCATTGGCCAAAATGATCGAATTTTTTTTTCATTTTTTTAATTGCTATATTTGGTTAACATTGATAATTATCCTGTGCCCCCCCCCCCACAAGGGTCTATGCCTCTACTGATATGAGTCCTGTTCCCCCCCCCCCCCCCCCTACAAAGGCTTTTGTCTCTACTGATGTAGGTTCGAATCCCGGATAGGGCAAATTTTTTTGATTTTTATTTTTTAATTAATATATTCTTCTTGTTAATATCATTGATAATGGCTTTTTGACCGTGTCCTGGCCACTTACCAATGGAAAAAATGACCATTGGCCAAAGTGTATCAATTTTTTTTCTCAATTTATGAATATAGGTTATTTGGCCGTTTGCTGGCTACTGAGACTAACCAATAAAAAAATGACCACAGGCTAAAGTGAGATTAAAATCAATTTTTTTTTCTCTAGATTATTTTTATTGGCTGCTGTCTACTGACCAATGGATTAGTCTCACCACTGGCCAAAGTGAGATTAAAATCGATTTTTTTTTCTAGATTATAATTATAGGCTAGTTATTTGGCTGTCTGCTGACCATTGGAAAAATGACCACTGGCCAAATTGTATATCGCATTTTTTTCTATATTATAATTATAGGCTATTTGGCCGTCTGACCAATGAAAAAAATGACCATAGGCCTGGGTCTGATTGGAAAATTTTTGCGTTTTTTAATATCTTGTTTGTACTAATTTGAATAAAGTCGATAGTCATAATTCAAATTATTAAATATGGGTCGCCTACACCAAATTGTTTAAATTTATACAGTATCAAAAAAACTCTAAATTGAAAGTTGTACGTTTTGGAAGGATGACTATTGGCTTTTCCAAGGTCATACCCTCTATTTACGTTCCTTCGTCATTTTGATTAATTTAAAAGTTGATAAATAAGAATGAAAAGAAAACCTATTCCTCAATAAATAAAATATTAATAAATGTTTTATAGCAGGTTTTACAAAAATTTAAAATATTTGTATGAATAAAAAACTAAGATTTTGCATTTTATACCCTCCCCCCCCCCAATAGGCATTCTCGCCTCTTCCCACCTTTCTCGTCCATAAATTGCATAGCAAATATGCTACGTTTATACGGAGTATAGAGTAGAGAACTGCACGGGTGACCCGAACCCCGACCCGATATCGGATCGGGTTAGGGTTAAAAATTTTGAAATATCTTCGGATCGGGTCGGGTTAGGGTTGAAAATTTTAAGATGCTTTCGGGTCGGGTTCGGTTGAAAATTTTAATATGCTTTCGGGTCGGGTCGGGTAGGATTTAAAGTGTCGGGTCAAAGGATATGAATCTTACAATGCAAAATACATGGGACATCTTTTAAATTAAATTCCTTTTGTTTTTTTAAATCTGATTGTTTTAATTTGAACGCAAATTTAAACTTGACTCGTGAAAGGTAAAATATATCAACAAAATAATATTTTTAAATGAATTTAAATAATGTAAAGTGGTAGTTCATTATTAATTTAAACTACATAAATATGTATTAATAAAACAAATAAAAGTAAGTTTAAATATATTAAATAGTTTATTTGCAAAACTATATATTTCAAATTAAATGTGACCCGATATTGTAAATGCTATCATATTTATACATCTATAATAAATCATTCAAATAATAGTAATTAAAATCTGTGGTATTTATAAGTTTCGTAAATCGCACTTTAATTTGTCGATTAAATTATAAACACCGCCATGGGGAGGCCGACAATAATGATAAAGGGAAGGGCAAAATAACCATTTTTTTAAATTTTAGCCATAGTTTGATAAAATTTCTAAGATTTTTTGGAGTTAGAGGGGGGCAGGTGCCCATCCCTGCCACCCACTGGCTACGCCCATCATGAACACCGCAATTTTTCTTACACTCGCGTTGGATGCCAAAATTTAAAGCACGTTCGGGAGGGATTTGGTAAAAAAATTTAAACACTTTCGGGTTGGGCCGGGTCGGGTCCGGGTTGAAAATTTTTAAATGCTTTCCGGTCGGGTTCTGGTAGAAAATTTTAAAATGCTTTGTGATCGGGTCGAGTTTAAGTTGAAAAATTTGAAATGCTTTTGGGCCGGGCTCGGGTTGAAAAATTAAAAAAAAAAATTCGGGTCGGGTTCGGGTTGAAAAAGAGACTTTGCAGTTCTCTAGTACAGATGAGTTTCGTTCCCCTTTCCCTCCTGCCCCACCCTCCCCTCTCTCCCCCCCCCCCCTTCGCTTCCCCCCCCCCCTTCTCACAAGGGGCTATCTATTTAGTCCGCCAGGTAATATTGACTTGTTAAATTTTGTTAAAAAATAATTATCAGTTGAAATTTTTTTAAAAATAAAGCACTCGGGAAGATAGGGGTGACAATGGGAAGACCAAAAATACGATAATAAATAATTTATTCAAAGCAATTACAATAAATTTTATCATAACCCATAATTTCACCATAAACCTCAATCATCAAAATTGGTGCATTAAAGTTCTATAGCTGATGAAAGACATGTTATGTAAATTTATTATTTTAAGTCAGGACTCAGGAACCACCATCCAAAATCCTTGAGATACTAAAATGTTACAAGAATGGCAGGAGTGTTAGATGTATTTAAATTTTTATTTAGAGCCATGATTACAATTAGCAATTGTTAAATTTTAATGTCTTAGTTTATTGTTACCAGATTAAAAAATTATTATAATATGGCAGCTGCGACACATCTGACTATTCAATTGAAATTTATTAATTTGGGATAATAAAAATTGAAATAATTTGCACTTATTTAAAGGCAAAGGAGACGCTTAATAGTGTGGCAATGGAATGTGGTATCAAGCTAGCTTGCCACTCCTTGAAGCTTATGGAAAAGATCTTAGTAACAAGGCTGAAACACGAGGTGGAAATATCGGCTAATCATTTAGGTTTATTGGCCGATAGATCCACAATCGGCCCAATCTTCGCACTAAGACAAATGATGGATAAGTGAAAAGAGGAGAGACCTACTTATGGTCTTTATCGTCTTAGATATAGCATGTGACACAGTCTTTCGAGATTTAATATGGTGGTGATTGAAAAAACAAAATATCCCAGACGCATATGTGCGGTTTATGAAAAAATTTTATGAAGCTAACTTCTTGCGTTAGGACGACTTTTGAATACTATAAACCTTTTAGGGTTGAATAGAGGTCTGCATGGGCCGGGCCTAAAATAGAGCAATACAAAAAGTGCAGGCCAGGGTTGGGCTTTGATAGGTGAAAATATTTGAATTTATTTAGCTATATATATAATTATAATATAGAAACAAAAAATGCACTATTTAGCTTGATGATAAAAAAATCTATTTTTCCGAACAAAAATCTGCTGGAACTCAAAAATCATTATTTTAAAAAGTTTGCATGAGATGTATGATGAAATAATTAGTTTTTATCAGGCAAAGATTTTATGTAAAAATTGAAGGCATTCCCAAAAAGCATATCATGCTATTAATTAATATGCTTTCACCTTATGAAAAGTCAAGCATTGAGTTAGAATTAAAGTATTACCCTTTTTTACATCATTAAAAAGCATTACAATGTTTCCATCGTCTACGTGTAATGATGATCCATATTTATCATAAAATATTAACCTTTATTGATCCTAAGCTTTGCACGTTAAATGCTACCCGAAGATGAAAAAAGCTTCGTAAAACTACGGTAACAAAATTTTTAAAGAAATTCATGCAGGAAGATCCTGGCTCATCTCGCATAAGTCGTCGACTTATGAGCAATCCAGTGGAAAAATTGAAGTTTTATAGAGGTTGATACTTATTTTAAATTAAATCTAAAACATAAAGATGCTCAGCTAGCTGTAATTTTATGGTGGAAAGAACACCAACCTATGACTTACAAACATAACAAAATTAGCTAGTCAGTTTTTGTTAATTCCTGCCACCAGTGCTACGAGCGTACGCCCATTCAGTAAGGCAGGTCGCCTTATAGAACAGAGAAGAACAAAATTATTGCTTGATAGAATAGATAGTCTTATATTGTTAAATGACAATATTAAATTATAATTTTTTATTACCCGATTTAATATGCTATAGCTAAGTTATTTTTTGAACAATACAAAAGTTTATACAAATAAATAATTTTATAACAGCGTAGACTTGTTTTACTCGTGCGGGCCTGATGCGGCGCAATTTTTACAATTTTTTAGGGGCCGGGTGCGGGCCAAAAGAATTATATTTGTGCGAGTATGGGCCGGGCCTGAAAATTTCGATGCAGACCTCTAAGACTGAAATTGGATTGCATCAAGAATCTGCTCTAAGTCCCTTTTTATTCAATATAATTAAGGACAAGATAACTAGAGACAATCAAACGCCATCGCCATGGTGTATGCTATATGCCGATGATATAGTTCTATGCCAAGAGACAAAGAAGGAAGTATTTAACGAAGCCGAAAAATGGTCAAAGCACTTAGCTGGATATGGTTTAAGGGTGAACAATCGAAAAACGGTATACATGGAGATGAACGTTACAAGCACCCTATCGTTAGATGTCCATCCAAAATACCTAAAAGTAGACAGGTTTACTGTAAGAAAGTAAAGTTAAAACAAAAAGACAAAAACAACCAATTATTATTACATTATGTTAATGTTGTATTACTATTTCTATCATTTATTCAAGAATACTCATTTTTGATCTTACCTTAAATTCCATTAAGGATATTTAATTAGAAACCATTGTATTTATTCGTATAGTCCCAATAGAAGTTATAAATCCGCGCGATGGTAAGTGAAAGAAGGAATGTTAATTTGTTCGAACGCGAATGAATATTAATGCGCATCGTTAATGCGAACAAAGAAAGTTCGATCTACATTATGATCAGTCAAGCCTGACCTGCCCTGCCAGCGCAGCTGGCACTCGTACAACGCAAGGAAAGAGAGAGAGGTGAGGGGTGACAACGCGTATGCATTAATACGCATCTAACACATTGATATGAGGGGGGAATACGTGTAAATCATACTATGTGGTGCGCATATGCAACCACAACATTTACATAACTCGACTCGATGCTATATCAGGAGGGAGGATGTGCAACATAAGTCAATTGCCTGGATCCAAAAGCTTAAATGGCGAAGTCTATCCATACTATGTGGTTGCGCGTATGCAACCAAAACACCATACCCTTCAAGATAATCTCCTCCGACCCGAGTGTTGACTTCCAAGCACGGTCGTCGGATTTGAGTTTTTGACCGCATTAAGTTTCCACTTTTCCCTTGTTCTTGTTTTGAACGTTTCCAGGATCGTTTTCTGATTCGGCCTTCCAATTGGTCTTCTCGATTTGATTTCATCTTTGACCACAAAACTTGAATCGCACTTCCCCATCGAGCTTGCTAAGAGGGGGAGGGGGAAAGGTTTGCCAGAGCATCTGAGCGTCGTTGGGTTCGGGATACCCTACCCAATTGTTTTCGTTTAACGCAACCCAAAGTAGTTTTTTGATTACTCATAACAGAGCGAGACAGAACATCTTTGCCACCCTAAGTCGTTCAGGCCGCCCCTCCATAAGAGCCGCTAGCCTCTCGACCCAAATTAACGATATTTCTAATAAATATAGGTGACGTCGCTATCCCACACATCAGCTATCGGCGCCGACATAGGCACCAGCGATATCACTTAGTGTAAAAAACTGTCATTAGGCGTATCTCGCATAAAATGCAACCCCGCCTACCATAATTACCTGGGAGCTATGAACTCCATGACGGTAACCTTGGACCTGACAACAATGGTATTACCTTTCATCATATTACATGCGACGATTCGGTACTAACCAAAAAATGCCACTAAATCATGCGCAGGGGCTAAAATAATTGCCCACCCAGGAAACTCGACCTCATCAAACCTAATATAAAGGTGATAGGGCATAAGCCAAAAAAAACAGGTCATAACAGGCATTAAGCCTCCGAATTAATTAAACGCGTCTGTTGACGCCGCACCCATAGGCGCCACACCCGAAAGTGTACCGACGCTTAGCGTCGTAAATAGTCTCATTAATTCACTTCCGTGTTACACGTGCGCTTATGCAATATTAATTTTAATATCCGAAACCTCGTAGTGCACGTATCGCTCACGTTACGTACCACCACGTCCTCTTGTCCATACGCATCTAACACATGGATATGAGGGGGAATACGTGTAAGTCATAATATGTAGTTGCGCGTATGCAACCACAACACCCGACTGGCACTCGTACTACGCGTATAATTATAATAACGCGAGTAAAGAGAGAGAGGTGAGGGGGGACAACGAGTATGCATTAATACGCATCTAACACATTGATATGAGGGGGGAATACGTGTAAATCATACTATGTGGTGCGCATATGCAACCACAACATTTACATAACTCGACTCGATGCTATATCAGGAGGGAGGATGTGCAACATAAGTCAATTGCCTGGATCCAAAAGCTTAAATGGCGAAGTCTATCCGGTGTAATTTGGGCAATAAAATTCCAATATGGTTGAAAAGCAAAGCCACGAATCCATTGTACACGGGCCCTAAACATCACTAAAGAAAAGTTGTTCCACGGAGATGAGAATGTTACGTTTGGGTATACTAAGTGTCAAGTTCGGGGGGTTAATTTGTGGGGACGGTTGGTTTCGGGGACTAAGCCTTGAGAACTGTGGACCAAAATCACTGTACGTTTGAACGGACTAACAAACTGAGAATTCCTCAACAAATAATCCTGAGCGTAATATAGTAGTAGCCACCAGGATTTTATTATGACAGAATTTTATTATAAAGAATTCCTCCAAATGACGACAATCAGCGTAATAATAAATGTGAGAAAGGGGATTTGGGGGACCACTTTCGACAATCTAATATTTGGTTATGCGTAAACTACCATACAATTTAATCCACAGGAAATAATATGTGCAATACACACGGTTATTTCAGGAGGGGGAAAAATACAAGTAAGTTATGGGCGCATCGAACGTAAACATGGACAAGAACAGGCGTAAGTAAAGGTACGCGAGCGAGTAAAAAGTAAAAGTATAAGTAAAAGTGTTTTCTGGTCGTTTGTAACTTGCTTATATATTGTATCGTGTCCATGAGGCGTATCCGTTCCGCTCGATCGACTTTATCTGCCTTTATCGTCTGGCATTGATTTTGGAGCCATCACTTCCGAGACTTGATTTTCGTCTGGAATCGATTTCGGAGCCATCACTTCCGAGACTCGATTTTATAACCCTTTCCTTTCTAGACATCTCTTTGAGTTATCCTGCGCCGCCAAACATGCTTTTATTGTTTTCCCCTCTTCAGAACTTTCACAGTGCCTTTCTTTGATACGCCGATTAGTAAATTTCCACCACCTGGCATCGATAATACCCTTGTTTGAACCTTCGAACACCGGAAATTCCAGAAGTAGTAGTCATAAGTATATGACACCTCATTTTTTTTTTGGATTGGAGCGTGGTCGTAAAAATTGCTAAAAGACGGGTGTGCTGTCTGAAGATGGCCCTTGTCCCTTGTGCACGGCCGTACCCTCCACTCCAACCTCATCCTTACGCTCTATTTATCTTAGTTTGTTTTTGGGTTCCTGCTCTTAGGGTTCAGGTTTCTCCACGAACGTTGATGTACCATATCTAAATAAAATAAATTAATGCTGCTCGACCCCTTACTCAGGGTCGAGAGTTATGGCGCCACCACCGCTCTAGATTTTTATATTACGCACATACTCCGAAAAACCATTTCTAAATTACTTTATTGCACGCTTTTAATTCAAATATATATTTTAGAAGACAGCAATTACATGCATATAAGAACATTATTTTTACAAAAATAAAACAGCCGCCGTAGTTTATGTTTTAAGCTCCCAAAGGCCCCACCTCCCAACTTCTTGCTCACGCCCACCAATCTTCCATTCCCGCAATAACTTAATCAAATCATCGATTCGACCTTTCGCCGCCTCCGTCTTCATCTCCTCGGGCAGGGTTTCACACCAAATTTGTAGTCTATTGAAGGCTTCGCACACCTCAACCTCTAACGCGTCGGTTTGTGTTGCTACCTCTTTACATTTCTGTATATTCTTTTCCCTGGCCACTTGCGATTTTATCCATAGTTTCCTAACTTTGCGGTTACTGGCCCTTTTTCCCCTTATCCTCCGCGGGCATTCCTTCCACTCATGCATGTCTCGTTTATTGCACAGATAGCACACGATCCCCGTTATATTGACGGCCTCCCAATACGGACATTGTTGGGATTCGTGGTCGTACCTCAAACATAGTCTGCACTTCATCTGTATCTTTATATTATCGAATACGCGCACTCCCAAACGAGATAGTGTCTAAAACTCAATAAGACTTGGGAACCCGCAATCGTTTCTATAAGTTATGATTGATAGAAAAGTTCAACATTACATATAAAATTGATGTTTATTTATTAGATCCCGTTAATGGTGTGCAAAAATATGAGATAATTTTATAGAGGAAGAAAAAAGAAATTGACAAAAAGGCACTAAGTAATTACAAAATTTTTATCTTGCTCTTACCTGATCTACATGCCTCCAAAACTCGGCCCCACTCTCAATAGCTACTCGATATCGCCATTCTCCTTCAACGGCTATTATCAGCCCCTTAATCCACTTATATGAACCTTGGTACATTCGTACCCAAACCCTATCCCCCAACTTAAACCTCGTGGGATTTACGGTTACCGGTCCCATTTCTTCCCTCCTTAACAGGTCTAGCCTTACCCTTCCCTGACGCCCCGAGAACTTCATAGAAGGGGACTTCCCGTCCCTACCCCTCGCATTATTATACATCAATTGCATCTGCCACTGTTCCGACTCACCTTGTTGTTCCTTCATTATCCATCCCTTTACTATCCCGACCATCCTTTCGGCCTGTCCATTGGAGCTCGGGTGATAGGGCACGGTGATTATATGCTCAATGCCCTGACTCTCACAGAACTCTTTAAAATTCCTACTCGTAAAGGCCGGTCCTCCATCCGACACTATCACTTTGGGTAATCCATACCGGGCCAACAACTCCTTTAATATTCTAACCACGATTCTGGTAGAACTTCCACTAACTTTGGCATACTCCACCCACTTGGTACACGCATCCACTATAATGAAATATACCCTTCCCATACACTCGCCAAAATCCACGTGGATCCTATCCCAGGTCTGGTGGGCCGTCGACCACTGACTATTTTTTACTTTAGGGGGCATCGCCGCTATTTTGTTGCATGCCTCACAGTTTCGGCACATGTCCTCGATATCCCTGCTAATCCCGGGCCACCAGGTATACTCTCGCGCCCATCGTTTCATCTTTACCATTCCCTGATGTCCTCGATGTAATTCCTCCAACACTTGGGGTCTAAGATCTTTGGTATAACCAATCGGAGACCTTTAACTATACATTCCTCTGCTAGACCCAACTGCTTTCTTACTTTTTTGTACGCCAACAATCCCAGTGGCCAGTCTGCGTCCCCACGTAAGCATTTCCTGAGCCTTTCTATTTCCGCATCCCTTTGGGATGCTTCCCTTACATCATCCCAAGAGACCTGTCCTCCCTTAGAAATTTGTAAGATCCAGGGACTATCCTCTTGATCGTAAGTAGTTCCCCCCAACCTGCTACCTTCTTCCGGAGCTGGAGATTCTTCTTCTCCATACAGGCGGGACAATGTGTCGGCCAAATAATTGTCTTTACCCTTGCGATATACGATGTTCATGTCAAAGGCTCCTACCGCTACCAACCATCTCTGTAGGCGCGAGGATAGCATCAAATCATGGTTATCTTTTCGAAATAACGACACCAAAGGTTTGTGATCCGTATATAGGGTAATATGCCTTCCTATTATGTATTCCCGGCACTTCGCCAGTCCATAAACCACCGCTAAGGCCTCTTTTTCAATAACAGAGTATCTTAATTCCGGTTCCCTAAACTTGCGTGAGAAATAGATTACGGGTAATTCCATCCCATCTTCTACCTGTAATAAAGCTCCTCCGACCGCTTCCTGTGACGCATCTACTACTATGTGTATTTCTCGATCTAAAACAATTTAGCACGGGGGCCTTTATAACGCATTTTTTAAGTTCTTGGAAACTTGTTTCCGCTTCTTCGCCCCATTGGTAGACTGTGTTAATCTTTATAAGATTGTAAAGTACTCCTGCGCGGGCTGCGAACCGAGGTATATATTTATTGTAATAATTGACCAACCCAAGAAACGATTGTAGCTCTTTCTTTGTTTTTGGGGCTCTAATATCCCTTAGCGCTGCCACTTTGCTTTCCAATGGACGTATCGTTCCATCTTGAATGATGTGTCCCAAATAAGATACTTTACCAACATTAAACACACACTTCTCTTTAGATACCTTTAGTCCGTTATTATCAATAATTTTCAAGACCTTCGAGAGCCTACCATCATGTTCCATTTAATTGCGCCCAGCAATTAGCAAATCATCCATATAGTAAAACACTCCCTCCAACCCTTGAAATAATCCATTCATTGACATTTGGAAAATGGGTGCAGATATACTAAGGCCGAACGGTAGGCGTAAAAAGGTGAAAAGTCCCAAGTGCGTATTAATGGTCAAACTCCTACTCATCTCTTCTGAAACTTTTAGTTGTAAGTAAGCCGTGGTAAAATCAATTTTGGAAAAAATTTTGCATCCGCTTAACTTCACCAATATTTCTTCCAATCGCGGCAGCGGGAAACGTACTAATTCTATACACGGATTCAACGTTATTCGAAAATCTGCACACAGCCTTAATTTACCATCTGCTTTCCTAACTGGGACTAAAGGGGTGGCCCAATAACTAAATATGACCTGCTTTGTTATACCCTGGTTTACCCATTTAGTTAACTCCTCCTCAATTTCCCTTCTCCACTCGTAGGGTACCCTCCTAGCTGGAGAAAATTTGGGCTTTACCCCTTCCTTAAACCTCATGGTAGCCTCAAAATTTTTTAAACAACCTAACCCACCAGTGAAAATGGATGGGAACTCGTCCCAAACGTCTTGTCCCTTTTCTTCCACCCCTTCCCTTCCCAGTATCTCTACTATTATTAAGTTATCGCATTCGCCCAGCCTAACCTTAATTATCTTAAACCATTCTACTTCAAAATTATTTATCCAATCCCATCCACAAATATTATTTGTCCCTGCCTCGGACACATATAATTTTAACTGTTTACTAATATTGTTTATTGTTATCTGAGCCTCGCGATGCCCTAACAATTTTACCTTAGTATTATTAAATACCCGGGCCTCTACTTTAAATTCTTTAAATAATCGACCCTTTCCTACCGTTATCCAATCTTCCTTATTTATTACGGATATCGCAGATCCCGTATCCCATACAAAACTTAACGGCACATTATTACAAGTTATTTTTAGGCGGGGAATTGAGTTATGTATAGTTTCGAGCATATTTATAAAATAACCTGGCCTTAAGTTACTATTTTCGGATTTTTTAATTATCACGGTTTCCAAAGGTTGCTTTATTTTTAAGTCGTTCAAACCCTTACCATATTTAACTTGGATGGGTTTAATATTAACACTTGTGATTATTACCCGGTTCAAATTTTCATAGATATACCCATATTCATATGTTTTAAATATAAATTTTTTCCTCACGTACTTATAAAATTTATTCAAATAAACCTTATTTGATTGATTTAGATCCCCCAAAGTGTGTAAATGATTATTAATTTTACGATAAAATTTATCCCTTTCCATTATAACCCGATATTGTTTTGGTACTTTGAAAATATTAGGGGGCATGCTTGCTTTTGTGTTTAAACAGCCATAATGGTATCCCACCAAAACACTTAAATTGGTTTTTCCCAACCAATAAAATTTATCACAACCCCAAAATCGGCCCAAAACCCGTGGGTACGATTTAAACATATATTTTGATTGAGCACCTGGAATTTCGAATGACTTAACCACGATTCCTCGGATCTTAAATTCATTCGACCCATTCCCGAGACAAACTGTCTCATGACACTCAACCACTATATACGAAAAATACTTTGCGTATTTTTATTTAAAATGCATTTATTTTGCATATGAAAGGTGTTGATAGCTAGGTTACTATAATGGCTTCTTACATTTTCATGCCTCCTTTTATTTTCTAAAATACCAAATCGTATGAACTTGATCCAGATTTTAATAAAAAGTTTCCACAGACAAAATATTTTATTCAACATTTTAAATTATTTGGTCCTTAACCCTAATGTTAGTAAATAATTATTTATCCTTTTTTCTAAATAGCAGTAATTTTTTTTTTTTTTAAATTCGACCCCCAAAATTTATATTATATATGCACATTAATTTAAATATATAAGATCGCACAAATTTATACTACATAGTTATATCGGTATATCTACTCAAATTAAACGATGCAAAATTTTTTTTTTAATTGCTATGCAATTTATGGGCTCGTTTTTTGGTGTCCGTCGTCCGTCCGTCCGTCGTCCGTCCGTCCGTCCGTCGTCCGTTACCCTCCCTATCTATTTGCATTGGGTATATTAGGTTATCGCTTTTTTAAATTAATGCATGAGAAAGAATTGCCCCACCCCTCATCTCTATCTCCCTCGCTGTGTTATTTTTTAAATTAATGCATAAGAGGTGCCCCACCCCTCATCTCTATCTCCCTCGGTGTGTTATAATATAAGATTTGTTAAATTATCTATTATATAATAAACATAAATAAAAGTTGTTTACTTTTAAATGCTATGCACTAGTTATATAATAAACATAAATAAAAGTTGTTTACTTTTAATTGCTATGCAATTTAACTAGTTTTTGTTATATAATAAACATAGATAAAAGTTGTTTACTTTTAATGCTATGCAATTTAACTAGTTATATAATAAACATAAATAAAAGTTGTTTACTTTTTAATTGCTATGCAATTTAACTAGTTTTGGGGTTAGAATCCCGGAGTTTTTTTGACTCTTATGATTGTTCTTGTTACTATCATTGATAATGAGAATTTATGGCCGTCCGCTGGCTGCTGACCAATGAAAAAAATGACCATTGGCCAAAATGTGAATCGAAATTATTTTTTTCGTTTTTTTTTGACTATTATGATTGTTCCTGTTTCTACCATTGCTATTATGACTTTTTGGCCGTCCGCTGGCTGCTGACCAATGTTATATAATAAACATAAATAAAAGTTGTTTACTTTTAATTGCTATGCAATTTAACTAGTTTTTGGGTTAGAATCCCGGAGTTTTTTTTGACTCTTATGATTGTTCTTGTTACTATCATTGATAATAAGACTTTTTGGCCGTCCGTTGGCTGCTGACCAATGAAAAAAATGACCATTGGCCAAAATGTGATTTCGAGTTTATTTTTTCGTTTTTTTTGACTATTATGATTGTTCCTGTTACTACCATTGCTATTATGACTTTTTGGCCGTCCGCTGGCTCCTGACAGATGGAAAAAATGACCATTGGCCAAAATGTGAATCGAGATTATTTTTTTCGTTTTTTTTTGACTATTATGATTGTTCCTGTTCCTACCATTGCTATTATGACTTTTTGGCCGTCCGCTGGCTGCTGACCAATGGAATAAAATGACCATTGGCCAAAATGTGATTCGAAAACTTTTTTTTCCGTTTTTTTTTTGACTATTATGAATTTATATCCACTTTTACCGTGTCCTGGCTGCTGACCAATGGAAAAAAATGACCATTGGAATGTGATTCGAAAATTTTTTTTTCGTTTTTTTTACTCTTATGAATTTATATCCACTTTACCGTGTGCTGGCTGCTGACCAATGAAAAAAAATGACCATTGGCCAAAGTGAGCATCAAAATTTTTTTTCCGTTTTTTTGGCTATCATTGACTTATAGAGTATCTGTTGGTACTGACCAATAGAGAAAAAGTGACCATTGGCCAAATTTTGATTTTTTTAATTAAAAATTGTTCAAATTCAACAAAAAATTTCTCCCAACAATTCTGCAAATTCTTAACATTGTGTTGTTTTATAATATAATGTTTGTTAGACCCATAATCACTAAAGGCCATAAAAACTAAAGTAATACGCAACTAGATGCAAACACTAAATCTAACACTAACCCTTGCCTATATTACATTTTGCCTTTATTACATTTTGCCTGACCTAATATGAATCAACAACAACCGGCCATCAAGGGGCAACCACCTGTAACTACCTGACAACCACCTAAGCCGCCCACCTGTTCAAAAGAAAAAAGAAAAAAGGAAGGTGTCGTATTGGATACAATCCAAAGACTGGAATTTTATTACCTCCTAAACCTCCCAGAACTATTAGAAGAAACGCTACAAGTATGAGGGCACAGTACGTATAGGGAATTGGGCCTTGGAAGTATTTGTTGGAACAGAGAGAGGCTCTTCTTATAAGGAATTAGTCCCTGGGAATATCGAAGAAACTTGGGGCCATAAATTAGAATTCCAGAAGGTTTGGAACGAAAAGGGGTCATAGAAGCCAGAAAACCTTGAAGATGACAGATCTAGAACGATAAGGGAGGCCAAGCCAGGTTAACGGGGCCAACATTTTGGCCAATGGTCATTTTTTCCATCGGTCAGGAGCCAGCGGACATGGTCATTTTTTTCATTGGTCAGCAGCCAACGGACGGCCAAAAAGTCTTATTATCAATGATAGTAACAAGAACAATCATAGGAGTCAAAAAAACTCCGGGATTCTAACCCAAAAACTAGATAAATTGCATAGCAATTAAAAGTAAACAACTTTTATTTATGTTTATTATATAACATTGGTCAGCAGCCAGCGGACGGCCAAAAAGTCATAATAGCAATGGTAGAAACAGGAACAGCGATATGGGTTACCAAAATTGATAGTGTCCGACGGAGGTCCAGCGTTTAGTAGTGTAAGATTTAAAGAGTTTTGTGGGAGTCAGGGAATAGAGCATATTATCACCCCACCTTATCACCCCAGTTCCAACGGACAAGTGGAAAGAATGGTGGGAGTAGTTAAGGGATGGATTCTGAAGGAGAAAAATGGGACATCTGAACAATGGCAGATGAAGTTAATGTATCATAACACGGAGGGAATAAATGGACAGTCCCCATCATCGAAATTCTTGGGACGACGAGGTAGAGTATGGTTGGACGAGTTGAGAAGAGTAGAAGGAAGGAATTATGTAGGGAGGGCAGCCCGCTTCAAATTAGGGGATACAGTTTGGGTTAAGATGTATCAAGGTCCGCGTAAGTGGGTAAAGGGGTTGGTAATAGGAGTAGAGGGAGGGTTAAGGTGTCGAGTGACAATAGAAAATGGAACGGAATTCTGGAGACACATAGACCAATTGCGGCGACGAGACCAGTAGGGGTTAATCAAATCTATTTTATGATAGCTCCAGTGCCAGATCTGCTTGCGGTACGATAGCCATCGGACATGGCAATGTAGGTATTGGTCCGACGTGCAAGTAGAGGGAGTCGTCTGTTACATATGTAACGAACGAGGGACCCATCAATGGAAGACATGTCCCTGGAAGTGCTGGGGAAGAAAGTGTACGACAAAAGGAATCAAGAAGAGATGGACTAGGGAAAGAGTGGCGGAGGCCAAAAAGCAAGAGATGTTCAAAAATGTAGGAACCCAGACAGACGACATGCCCCCGACGAATGTATTTGAGGAGATTGAGGAGAAACTGAAAAATTTCACGCTGGAAGAAAAGAAAGAACAAGATGTTATGGAAATGACCACTTCCACCGGATAATGGCCCTAATATGCACAAAACCCCCCCCCCCGTTTGGCGTGTTAATTATATAATTGGTTTGCGCTTGGCTTGCCATTTGATATCCATTATTCCCCATATGTTAATATGAAAATTTTGTGTTGTGGTTGGAAATAAAAGCGATTATTACGTAAAAAGATTTTGATGTCGAAGACGATGGGGCTACTGATCCTGTATTAGGGATCAGGCAGCATTTATATTTCATAGCAGGTACCCTACCACGGCGAAGAATTAGACGAGTCCCAATAGCCCGGCTGACAAATAACAAAGATAAGGACCGACAGCCAAGAAAACCCAACCACCTATTTCACCCACCTGATCCAACCACCTGCTTCACCCACCAGCGCGACCCAATCACCGTGAACACGCAACAGGAGACCCCCCCCCCGACTTGATCCCAGGAAAAAGGAAGGTGTCATATCCATGAGACCCACTCCTTAATAGGTAGCGCACGTGACGCGCTTCGGAAGGAGGGCTAAGAACGAAGGAAGGTCACAGAAGTTTGGGTTGTTAACAAAGTAGCACAAGGATACAGCAAAACAAAGCCGTAAATTACGACTTGGCCCGAAAGAAGGATCAGAAAGGAGCAAGGATACAACAAACCCTAGTAATAAATATTGAATTGGCACAAGAAACGTAGGGGAAAACTATAACTGTCAGTTGAAGTTTCCAAAGGCCGTGGGAAAACCTTGGAAGTTAGGGCCATTCATCACGAAATTGGCGCGGTAAAATGGGTCAAAAAGAAAAGAAGTTTCAAGGATAAAGACCCAGGCCAACAATATCGAACCTATAAAAGCCCAACGAAAATCGATACACAACAGAACGTTATTTTCCGAACGTTACTCCAAATAGTTCCTTCCTCCAATACTTAAGAGAACTAGAGAATTTCCCACATTAGAATCTAGTTTTTCCCCCCTGTTTTATCGCTAGAAATTATATTCCCGCGTTATTATCATTTGACTGTAATTCGTTTCGTGGTTACATAGTTATATATACCTATCGTTGTTATTGGAAGCGAAAGTGGCAAAATAAATTATTTGGAAATTGATATTAAAGGTGCCAATACTTCTCCCATTTTCCGAGATAAAACACCCCCGCCCCCAGTTCTGAGACGCGACAGAAGTACTGAAATACAACAGTGGGGCGGGGGTGTTTTATCTCGGAAAATGGGAGAAGTATTGGCACCTTTAATATCAATTTCCAAATAATTTATTTTGCCACTTTCGCTTCCAATAACAACGATAGGTATATATAACTATGTAACCACGAAACGAATTACAGTACAATGATAATAACGCGGGAATATAATTTCTAGCGATAAAACAGGGGGGAAAAACTAGATTCTAATGTGGGAAATTCTCTAGTTCTCTTAAGTATTGGAGGAAGGAACTATTTGGAGTAACGTTCGGGAAAAAATAACGTTCCTTTCTGTATCGATTTTCGTTGGGCTTTTATAGGTTCGATATTGTTGGCCTGGGTCTTTATCCTTGAAACTTCTTTTCTTTTTGACCCATTTTACCGCGCCAATTTCGTGATGAATGGCCCTAACTTCCAAGGTTTTCCCACGGCCTTTGGAAACTTCAACTGACAGTTATAGTTTTCCCCTACGTTTCTTGTGCCAACTCAATATTTATTACTAGGGTTTGTTGTATCCTTGCTTCTTTCTGATCCTTCTTTCGGGCCAAGTCGTAATACTGTTGTATTTCAGAACTACTGTTGCCGCCTCACAACTACGACAGATGTTTTCAATATCGTTGATGTGGGGCCACCAAGCGTATTCCCTTGCCCACCGTTTCATTTTTACTATTCCCTGATGTCCCCGATGAAGCTCTTCTAATACTTGATTTCTGAGGTCCTTTGGTATTATTAGTCGTAAACCTTTTACAACACATTCGTCCACTAGACTTAATTGTTTCTTGATCCTTTTGTATGCCAATAATGCTAGTGGCCATTCCGCTTTTCCTTTGATACATTCTTTTAGTTTTTTAATCTCCACATCTTTTTCGGATAACTCCCTTACATCTTTCCATGATACCGGTCCCCCATCCGAAATATGTAATATACAAGGTGTGTCATCTTGATTATAGATCTCTTCTATCGATCTGTCGATGTCCTTGTTAGCGCCATCTGTGATTTGTTCTTCGGTATGCATGCGTGATAAAGTGTCCGCTAAATAATTGTTCTTTCCTTTGCGATATGCTATGTCCATATCGAAGGCTCCTACCACTACTAACCATCTTTGTAATCGGGTCGATAACATTAGATCATGATTGTCCTTCCGAAATAATGAAACTAATAGTTTATGATCCGTATATAATGTAAAGTGTTTCCCGACTATGTATTCTCGGCAATTCCCTATACGTACCGTGCCCTCATACTTGTAGCGTTTCTTCTAATAGTTCTGGGAGGTTTAGGAGGTAATAAAATTCCAGTCTTTGGATTGTATCCAATACGACACCTTTTTTTTTTTTTTTTTTGACCAGGTGGGCGGCTTAGGTGGTTGTCAGGTAGTTACAGGTGGTTGCCCCTTGATGGCCGGTTGTTGTTGATTCATGTTAGGTTGTTGTTTGTTGGTTGTGGGTGGTTATTGGCTGACTGCAGGTGGTCATTGAGCACGGGGTGACTTCGGTTGCAGGCCCATTAGTCTTTGCATCTAAGAAATGTATCAATGCTACTCGATCCCTTACTCAAGATCGAGAGCCATATTATATCAACCTTTAAACTAATATGTACCATCCCCCTTTATTATCCACTTCTTTATTAATACCATATTATATATTGTACAATACTACGGGGCATATTATATAATTAACAACAACCACACCATGTA
Source organism: Gordius sp. MW1 (assembly GCA_964036665.1). Lineage (NCBI taxonomy): Eukaryota > Metazoa > Nematomorpha > Gordioida > Gordea > Gordiidae > Gordius > Gordius sp. MW1. The sequence goes on from OZ038528.1 coordinate 2,775,893, forward strand.
TACATTTATCAGCGGCTTCCCGTCGCCTAATTTTGCCGTCACCCTTTCTATTCCGGCAGGTGAGTGTCTAACGTCCATGTTCTTAGTTGTTGCATTAAGTTTTCCACTTTCCTGTCTGTCCAAAATGTGAATCGAAATTATTTTTTTCGTTTTTTTTTGACTATTATGATTGTTCCTGTTTCTACCATTGCTATTATGACTTTTTGGCCGTCCGCTGGCTGCTGACCAATGTTATATAATAAACATAAATAAAAGTTGTTTACTTTTAATTGCTATGCAATTTAACTAGTTTTTGGGTTAGAATCCCGGAGTTTTGGGTTGTTAACAAAATAGCACAAGGATACAGCAAAACAAAGCCGTAAATTACGACTTGGCCCGAAAGAAGGATCAGAAAGAAGCAAGGATACAACAAACCCTAGTAATAAATATTGAATTGCCACAAGAAACGTAGGGGAAAACTATAACTGTCAGTTGAAGTTTCCAAAGGCCGTGGGAAAACCTTGGAAGTTAGGGCCATTCATCACGAAATTGGCGCGGTAAGATGGGTTAGAAAAGTAAAGAAGTTTCAAGGATAAAGATCCAGGCCAACAAAATCGAACCTATAAAAGCCCAACGAAAATCGATACCGGGCAGAACATTGCTTTCAGAATGTTTCTCACGCAGAACGTTATTTTTTCCCGAACGTTACTCCAAATAGTTCCTTCCTCCAATACTTAAGAGAACTAGAGAATTTCCCACATTAGAATCTAGTTTTTCCCCCCTGTTTTATCGCTAGAAATTATATTCCCGCGTTATTATCATTGTACTGTAATTCGTTTCGTGGTTACATAGTTATATATACCTATCGTTGTTATTGGAAGCGAAAGTGGCAAAATAAATTATTTGGAAATTGATATTAAAGGTGCCAATACTTCTCCCATTTTCCGAGATAAAACACCCCCGCCCCTAGTTCTGAGACGCGACGCACCACTTTTCCGTTCTGCCGCTTGGGGTTGAATGATTAATTTAGACTTTTAATCGAATTTATGTATTCCTTTATTAATTCAAACACCACTGGTATAAATATGAACTATGGCGATATGTAGGAAACAGGGAAAACAGGGGGTTTGGGGATTTTATACTGTCTTTATTACATAACCGTTCTTTAGGGAAGAGTGAGTAAAAATAAGTGTGCGAGAGTGAAAGTGAAAATGAGAGTGAAAGTGAAAGTGTTTTTACATTCTCCCCCTTGGATATCTTTCATTTCTTGGCCCCGTTAACCTGGCTTGGCCTCCCTTATCGTTCTAGATCTGTCATCTTCAAGGTTTTCTGGCTTCTATGACCCCTTTTCGTTCCAAACCTTCTGGAATTCTAATTTATGGCCCCAAGTTTCTTCGATATTCCCAGGGACTAATTCCTTATAAGAAGAGCCTCTCTCTGTTCCAACAAATACTTCCAAGGCCCAATTCCCTATACGTACCGTGCCCTCATACTTGTAGCGTTTCTTCTAATAGTTCTGGGAGGTTTAGGAGGTAATAAAATTCCAGTCTTTGGATTGTATCCAATACGACACCTTCTTTTTTTTTTTTGACCAGGTGGACGGCTTAGGTGGTTGTCAGGTAGTTACAGGTGGTTGCCCCTTGATGGCCGGTTGTTGTTGATTCATGTTAGGTTGTTGTTTGTTGGTTGTGGGTGGTTATTGGCTGACTGCAGGTGGTCATTGAGCACGGGGTGACTTCGGTTGCAGGCCCATTAGTCTTTGCATCTAAGAAATGTATCAATGCTACTCGATCCCTTACTCAAGATCGAGAGCCATATTATATCAACCTTTAAACTAATATGTACCATCCCCCTTTATTATCCACTTCTTTATTAATACCATATTATATATTGTACAATACTACCGGGCATATTATATAATTAACAACAACCACACCATGTATACATTTATCAGCGGCTTCCCGTCGCCTAATTTTGCCGTCACCCTTTCTATTCCGGCAGGTGAGTGTCTAACGTCCATGTTCTTAGTTGTTGCATTAAGTTTTCCACTTTCCTGTCTGTCCAAAATGTGAATCGAAATTATTTTTTTCGTTTTTTTTTGACTATTATGATTGTTCCTGTTTCTACCATTGCTATTATGACTTTTTGGCCGTCCGCTGGCTGCTGACCAATGTTATATAATAAACATAAATAAAAGTTGTTTACTTTTAATTGCTATGCAATTTAACTAGTTTTTGGGTTAGAATCCCGGAGTTTTGGGTTGTTAACAAAATAGCACAAGGATACAGCAAAACAAAGCCGTAAATTACGACTTGGCCCGAAAGAAGGATCAGAAAGAAGCAAGGATACAACAAACCCTAGTAATAAATATTGAATTGCCACAAGAAACGTAGGGGAAAACTATAACTGTCAGTTGAAGTTTCCAAAGGCCGTGGGAAAACCTTGGAAGTTAGGGCCATTCATCACGAAATTGGCGCGGTAAGATGGGTTAGAAAAGTAAAGAAGTTTCAAGGATAAAGATCCAGGCCAACAAAATCGAACCTATAAAAGCCCAACGAAAATCGATACCGGGCAGAACATTGCTTTCAGAATGTTTCTCACGCAGAACGTTATTTTTTCCCGAACGTTACTCCAAATAGTTCCTTCCTCCAATACTTAAGAGAACTAGAGAATTTCCCACATTAGAATCTAGTTTTTCCCCCCTGTTTTATCGCTAGAAATTATATTCCCGCGTTATTATCATTGTACTGTAATTCGTTTCGTGGTTACATAGTTATATATACCTATCGTTGTTATTGGAAGCGAAAGTGGCAAAATAAATTATTTGGAAATTGATATTAAAGGTGCCAATACTTCTCCCATTTTCCGAGATAAACCCCCGCCCCTAGCGTCCGCTGGCTGCTGACCAATGTTATATAATAAACATAAATAAAAGTTGTTTACTTTTAATTGCTATGCAATTTAACTAGTTTTTGGGTTAGAATCCCGGAGTTTTTTTTGGGTCTTATGATTGTTCTTGTTACTATCATTAATAATAAGACTTTATGGCCGTCCGTTGGCTGCTGACCAATGAAAAAAATGACCATTGGCCAAAATGTGAATCCGAGTTTATTTTTTCGTTTTTTTTGACTATTATGATTGTTCCTGTTACTCCCATTGCTATTATGACTTTTTGGCCGTCCGCTGGCTCCTGACGGAAAAAATGACCATTTGCCAAAATGTGAATCGAAATTATTTTTTTCGTTTTTTTTGACTATTATGATTGTTCCTGTTCCTACCATTGCTATTATGACTTTTTGGCCGGTTGAATAAATTCTTTTGGGTTTTGAAAATTTTCATCAAAATTATGATAAATATAGTGCAGTTTGGTACTTTAGAAATAAATTGGAGGCATAACACACTTAAACGGAATAAATACGATTCTACTATAAACACTTTTAATATACAAGATATTTGTATATTTTCATATATTTTGGGTGAGTATAAAGAGATGGTTTGTCGAAAGATAAAAAATCTTGGGAATAGGTCGAGTGGAATGGAGATCCGAGAAATTGTGGTTAAGCCATTCGAGATTCCTATACTCCACCAACGCATATAATTAAATCGTACTCACGGGCGTGTAGGCGATTTAAGATCTGGAATAAATTTTATTGGTTAGGAAATACCAATTTTTGTGTTTTGGGCGAATATCATTACGACCGTTTAAATTTAAAATCATTTATGCAATCCACCGTTTTTAGAGTACCGAAAAGCAAGACCCAGTACAAAGATAAAATAGGGAAGGGAAGAAATAATGTAACGGAAATAAATAAATGTAAAACTAGTAAAATGAAGCTTTATTTGAATCCTTGGAAGGGTAGCGAGCAGATTGATAAGGTCAACCTGAGTAACTTTTATAAATATATGTGTCGAAGATTTATATTTTTAATATATCAATATTGGTATGACTATGAAAAATTGAATAAATTTACGATAACAATTTTTAAAACTAGAACCACCCTAATTATCTATCCTAAATGTATATTAACTATAACACCCCTTAAAGGAGATTTGAAAATAATTAACATAATACCGTCGAGTAAATATGATCTTTTAGGGAATTTTATCCGCCAAAAATCGATAAAGGAGGAAGTAATGCAAAGTTCTATTATAAATATGCTTGAAATTAAAACTAAACAAGTTCCCCGCGTAAAGATAACGTGTGACAAAACTCAACTTAATTTTATATTTGATACCGGTTCATCCCTAACTATAGTTAATAAAGATGATTGGTTTCGAATCTGTAACGGTGGATTATTTAAAGAGACAAGATTGGAAGCGCGACTATTTAATAACGACAATATAAAATTGATAGGACAATGCGACGTGCGTGTGACCGTAAGTGGAGTTGTTAAAAATTTAACATTATATATATCGGACCTAGGAGTTAATAATATTCTAGGATGGGATTGGATTCAAAATTTTGAGGTTGATTGGTTTAATAAAATAAAAACTGAGCCGACATCGTGTACTGATTTAATAACTATAGAGTTAATGTTGCAAGAGAGTACAGGCGCGAAAATTGATAAGATTTGTGCAGAGTTTTCAAGGATTTTCAATAAGGAATTAGGGTGTTTGAAGAATTATGAGGCCACGATGAAAATAAAGCCAGGGGTAACACCTAAATTTTGTTCAGCGCGAAGAGTACCGTATGAGTGGCGCAGCGAGATAGAGGAGGAGTTAAACAAGTGGGTTAAAGAAGGTATAACCAAACCGGTATCATTTAGTTATTGGGCGACGCCCCTAGTACCTGTAAGAAAGGCCGATGGTAAACTGAGATTGTGTGCGGACTTTCGTATCACTCTAAATCCGTGTATTGAGAGTCTAAAATTTCCATTGCCACGGTTAGATGAGATTTTGGTCAAATTGAATGGCTGTAAGTACTTCTCAAAATTAGATTTTGCAACGGCCTATCTACAATTAAGAGTGTCTAATGAGATGAGTAAAGCTCTAGCGATCACATTTAGGTCTATTTACGTTTTTAAGATTACCTTTTGGGTTAAGTATTTCGGCCCCAATCTTTCAGATGGCCATGAATTCATTATTTCGAAGAGTAGAAGGTGTTTTTTATTATATAGATGATCTCTTAGTGGCAGGAAAGACACAAGCGGAACATGATTATAGATTAAGACAAGTTTTACTAATTATCGATGATAATGGATTAAGAGTGTCCAAGGACAAGTGTATTTTTGATGTCAATAAAGTAGAATATTTGGGTCATATTATCGAAGAGGGTACTATTAGGCCCATAGAGAGTAAGATAGCGGCAATAAGTAACATCCGTGCCCCAACTTCCAAAAAGGAGCTTCAATCCTTTCTGGGATTAATAAATTACTACAATAAATACGTTCCACGTTTTGCTTCTCGAGCTAGGCTCTTATATGATCTTATTAAGGTTAGTACAATTTTTAAATGGAGTGAAGAAGTAGAGATTAGTTTCCAGGATTTAAAGGAATGTGTGACCAAACCCCCAATATTAAGTTGTTTTGATAGTAGTAAGGAAGTTCATATAGTAGTGGACGCATCGCAAGAAGCCGTCGGTGGTGCGTTATTACAAGTCGAAGATGGGAAGGAAAAACCAGTCATGTATTTTTCGCGAAAGTTTAAAGATCCAGAATTGCGATATTCGGTGATCGAAAAAGAAGCCTCAGCAGTCGTTTATGGACTTCATAAGTGTCGGGAATATATTATAGGCAGACCTTTTGTGTTATATACGGATCACAAACCGTTAGTAGCATTATTTAAGAAGGATAACAACGATCTTATGTTATCATCTCGATTACAGAAATGGCTAGTAATGGTGGGAGCGTTTGAAGTGGAAATAAAATATGGAAGAGGCAAGGATAATTATATAGCAGATACCCTATCACGAATGGGTACCCAAGACCAAGAGGAGGATAAAAAGGTAGACGGCGGATCAATAGAAGAAAACTATAAGAATGATGATGCACTATACATTTTAAGAATATCGGACGGAGGACCAGTTTTCTGGATAGATGTCAGGGAAGCAATGGAGAGGGATATCGAATTAAAGAAGTTAGGCCAGTGTATCAGAGGAGAAACCGAGTGGCCTCTCGCACTAAGAAAATACCAAAAAATCAAGAGGCAATTAAGTATAGTGGATGAATGTGTTATGAAAGGTTTACAGCTGATTATTCCCCATAATTTAAGAAATGAAGTGTTGAAAGAATTGCATAAAGGACATCAAGGTATGGTTAAAATGAAGAGATGGGCGCGAGAATATATCTGGTGGCCCGATATCAAGAGTGATATAGAATCTCTCTGCAGGCAATGTGAGGCATGCAATAGTCTAGCCGCGATGCCACCCAAAGTTAAAGATAGCCAATGGGCTAAGGCGCAAAGTCCATGGGATAGGGTCCATCTAGATTTTTTCGAGTGTCTAGGGAAAATATATCTTATAGCGGTGGACGCATGTACTAAATGGATCGAATATGAAAGGGTTAGTGGGAGTTCGACCCGGATTGTAATAAGGATATTGAAAGGACTAGTGGCGCGATATGGGTTACCAAAATTGATAGTGTCCGACGGAGGTCCAGCGTTTAGTAGTGTAAGATTTAAAGAGTTTTGTGGGAGTCATGGAATAGAGCATATTATCACCCCACCTTATAACCCCAGTTCCAACGGACAAGTGGAAAGAATGGTGGGAGTAGTTAAGGGATGGATTCTGAAGGAGAAAAATGGGACATCTGAACAATGGCAGATGAAGTTAATGTATCATAACACGGAGGGAATAAATGGACAGTCCCCATCATCGAAATTCTTGGGACGACAAGGTAGAGTATGGTTGGACGAGTTGAGAAGAGTAGAAGGAAGGAATTATGTAGGGAGGGCAGCCCGCTTCAAATTAGGGGATACAGTTTGGGTTAAGATATATCAAGGTCCGCGTAAGTGGGTAAAGGGGTTGGTAATAGGAGTAGAGGGAGGGTTAAGGTGTCGAGTGACAATAGAAAATGGAACGGAATTCTGGAGACACATAGACCAATTGCGGCGACGAGACCAGTAGGGGTTAATCAAATCTCTTTTATGATAGCTCCAGTGCCAGATATGCTTGCGGTACGATAGCCATCGGACATGGCAATGTAGGTATTGGTCCGACGTGCAAGTAGAGGGAGTCGTCTGTTACATATTAACGAACGAGGGACCCATCAATGGAAGACATGTCCCTGGAAGTGCTGGGGAAGAAAGTGACGACAAAAGGAATCAAGAAGAGATGGACTAGGGAAAGAGTGGCGGAGGCCAAAAAGCAAGAGATGTTCAAAAATGTAGGAACCCAGACAGACGACATGCCCCCGACGAATGTATTTGAGGAGATTGAGGAGAGACTGAAAAATTTCACGCTGGAAGAAAAGAAAGAACAAGATGTTATGGAAATGACCACTTCCACCGGATAATGGCCCTAATATGCACAAAACCCCCCCCCGTTTGGCGTGTTAATTATATAATTGGTTTGCGCTTGGCTTGCCATTTGATATCAATTATTCCCCATATGTTAATATGAAAATTTTGTGTTGTGGTTGGAAATAAAAGCGATTATTACGTAAAAAGATTTTAATGTCGAAGACGATGGGGCTACTGATCCTGTATTAGGGATCAGGCAGCATTTATATTTCATAGCAGGTACCCTACCACGGCGAAGAATTAGACGAGTCCCAATAGCCCGGCTGACAAATAACAAAGATAAGGACCGACAGCCAAGAAAACCCAACCACCTATTTCACCCACCTGATCCAACCACCTGCATCACCCACCAGCGCGACCCAATCACCGTGAACACGAAACAGGAGACCCCCTCCCCCGACTTGATCCCAGGAAAAAGGAAGGTGTCATATCCATGAGACCCACTCCTTAATAGGTAGCGCACGTGACGCGCTTCGGAAGGAGGGCTAAGAACGAAGGAAGGTCACAGAAGTTTGGGTTGTTAACAAAATAGCACAAGGATACAGCAAAACAAAGCCGTAAATTACGACTTGGCCCGAAAGAAGGATCAGAAAGAAGCAAGGATACAACAAACCCTAGTAATAAATATTGAATTGCCACAAGAAACGTAGGGGAAAACTATAACTGTCAGTTGAAGTTTCCAAAGGCCGTGGGAAAACCTTGGAAGTTAGGGCCATTCATCACGAAATTGGCGCGGTAAGATGGGTTAGAAAAGTAAAGAAGTTTCAAGGATAAAGATCCAGGCCAACAAAATCGAACCTATAAAAGCCCAACGAAAATCGATACCGGGCAGAACATTGCTTTCAGAATGTTTCTCACGCAGAACGTTATTTTTTCCCGAACGTTACTCCAAATAGTTCCTTCCTCCAATACTTAAGAGAACTAGAGAATTTCCCACATTAGAATCTAGTTTTTCCCCCCTGTTTTATCGCTAGAAATTATATTCCCGCGTTATTATCATTGTACTGTAATTCGTTTCGTGGTTACATAGTTATATATACCTATCGTTGTTATTGGAAGCGAAAGTGGCAAAATAAATTATTTGGAAATTGATATTAAAGGTGCCAATACTTCTCCCATTTTCCGAGATAAAACACCCCCGCCCCTAGTTCTGAGACGCGACAGTAGTTGCGAGCTACAACAGTTAGCAATTAAAAGTAAACAACTTTTATTTATGTTTATTATATAATAGATAATTTAACAAATCTTATATATAACACACCGAGGGAGATAGAGATGAGGAATGGGGCACCTCTTATGCATTAATTTTAAAAATAACACAGCGAGGGAGATAGAGATGAGGGGTGGGGCACCTCTTTCTCATGCATTAATTTAAAAAATCGATAACCTAATATACCCAATGCAAATAGATAGGGAGGGTAACGGACAGACGGACAGACAACGGACACCAAAAAACGAGCCCATAAATTGCATAGCAAAGGGAGGGTAACGGACGGACGGACGGGCAACGGACGGACGGACAACGGGGGGGGGGAATAATATTGGGGGTAAGTCCGGGACGTGCGATATGCATGTATAAAAAAGCGCCGAAAAATTAGTCTTGCGATATGCATGTATAACGAAGCGCCGCAAAATTAGTCTTTGTACTTCGGGAACACCACCTTATTCTTACAAGCTTCAGCATAATGCCCCATTATCCCGCAATTAACACACCGCGGGGTAAAAAACTTAGTTTTATTTGGGATTGAATGGTTTAAACCTACTTTATCTGCCATAGGCTTATTTAGATAGCGACAATTCCTTTGTAAGTGATCACTACTATTACATGTATAACATCTCATTTTATTCCTAAATTTGTGCATCAATCTCCCAATTAAAATTCCACATACTAAAAAAAATAAATAATCTATATACTCAAATAAATTGCTCATTACCTGCTTTAAATAAAGTTTAAAATTATTTTTGTCAAACATTTAAGGATATACGTCTTAAAATTGACAATCAATGATATCAATAAAATCACAAAAAAACTTATGTAATAAAAAATCATGCAAATTTACCTCAAATATACATTTATAATAAAATTTTACCAGCCTTTTCCTCCCTTTTTTTTTGAAGCTGCGAGTTAACGACTTGTTCGAAATTTCTTGCCGCGGGCCGCAATAAGTCTCCTTCTTTTGTAAGTCCAGTCAATCTCCGGGGCACCAATGTCAAGTTCGGGGGGTTAATTTGTGGGGACGGTTGGTTTCGGGGACTAAGCCTTGAGAACTGTGGACCAAAATCACTGTACGTTTGAACGGACTAACAAACTGAGAATTCCTCAACAAATAATCCTGAGCGTAATATAGTAGTAGCCACCAGGATTTTATTATGACAGAATTTTATTATAAAGAATTCCTCCAAATGACGACAATCAGCGTAATAATAAATGTGAGAAAGGGGATTTGGGGGACCACTTTCGACAATCTAATATTTGGTTATGCGTAAACTACCATACAATTTAATCCACAGGAAATAATATGTGCAATACACACGGTTATTTCAGGAGGGGGAAAAATACAAGTAAGTTATGGGCGCATCGAACGTAAACATGGACAAGAACAGGCGTAAGTAAAGGTACGCGAGCGAGTAAAAAGTAAAAGTATAAAAGTATAAGTAAAAGTGTTTTCTGGTCGTTTGTAACTTGCTTATATATTGTATCGTGTCCATGAGGCGTATCCGTTCCGCTCGATCGACTTTATCTGCCTTTATCGTCTGGCATTGATTTTGGAGCCATCACTTCCGAGACTTGATTTTATAACCCTTCGTCTGGAATCGATTTCGGAGCCATCACTTCCGAGACTCGATTTTATAACCCTTTCCTTTCTAGACATCTCTTTGAGTTATCCTGCGCCGCCAAACATGCTTTTATTGTTTCCCCCTCTTTAGAACTTTCACAGTGCCTTTCTTTGATACGCCGATTAGTAAATTTCCACCACCTGGCATCGATAATACCCTTGTTTGAACCTTCGAACACCGGAAATTCCAGAAGTAGTAGTCATAAGTATATGACACTAAGCTCGCTCATATGACGAATGACTTTCTCAGGACAAAAATGGGTATTCAACCTATGGTGGACCTGATAAACGAAAAGGCTAAGGTGGTACGGCCATAAACTAAGAAGGGAGACGGTAAATCGAGAAGTACTGGAGATGGAGGTACCGGAAAAGAGGGTGAAGAGGGCGACCTCGTATCACAAAGGACTAATGAACAAAGTCATGAAAACTATGAACATTAACAAGGACAGGGCCCTTACCCCGTCAAGATGGAAGAAACTCATCAAACAACGAATGAGACCAAATACTTGAAAGAAGAAGAAGAAGAAGAATGAAAAATAATAGCCGTTTTAGTTAATAAACAAAATAATGACGATACATATACTTCGAGTATTATCCCTTATATTTTTAACTACTTCTAATAATAAATGTATGAAGTCACGTTTAGTAACGCTTATTGTACTAAGATAGTACAAATTATTAAGACACATGGACGCCAGGGTGGAGATTAGAGCGGGGCGATAATGATTTAGGAAGGGACAAAAATTTTTTAATTTCAGCCATAATTTAATAATCTTTAAGAGTTTTTGAATTAGAGGGGGGCAGCGGCCCCTCCCTGCCAATCCCTGCTTACATTTATTAGTTATTGTTACAGGCTGAACTCATGTTTAGTTTAAAAAATTTATTGGGCTAGGATAATACCAAATTGTTTAGGCTAGAGCAAAAACACGAAAAATATAGATTTTCTAAAGATACCAAACTTTTTAAGCTGTAATTTGGTCACTTTACACATTGACTTTGATCAGGGTTTCTCAGAAAAAATGCTCCGGGGGGGGGGGTATTTTCAACTTCCGTGGGGGGGGGGTAAAAATTTTTTTAATTGCTAAAACATTTTGTATAATATTTACTGATTTTTATTGGTGATATAAGTGATATATAAATAGATACATACACGCATAATCATTAAACAAATACATGTAATATTTTAACGGGCAAGTGTTCTTTTAAGAAAGTATGGTGTAAAGAGAACAGACAGAGCATAAAGCCCCACCTAAGGCCTCATCAAAAATTAGCCATTTGTATTTAGACGTCCATGAAATCATAAATTTATATGATGGTTTAAGTTTAGAATTTTGCCCATGAGACTGAGCAATTAGTAGAGCTGCCAATACACTGATCTTTATCAATATATATTAATAAAATAAAAACAACTTGCATAATTTTAATTGCCAGCAATTTTACCATAAGAAAAAGAAGAGACAGTTTTCCCCACTCCAGCAGAATTACAATTTTCATCTTGATCTAAAACATGAAAATATATATAATACTTCTATATTAAAACCAAAATCTTTTTTGCGTTCAGAGTTTATGTGAATTTCACTGCTGGAAACAGAATAATATCTGCCTTTAACTTATATATATTTAAAATATCTAACGCTTAAAAATAATTACCATAATTTCCCATAGTAAGAGATAAAACAAGAGTTTTTTTAATTCAGTCCCATTTTTACCTATTACAAACAAACATATTCATGTCTTATTTTATATAAACACAAATACCCATACATAATTAAAATTATTCCAAATTAAATCTTATTTACCATCTTTTTTATTAGACTTTTTCTTTTTACTAAAGTAGTGTAAAAGAGTACTTTTATATTTACTAGACATCTGCAATTCAAAATAAGCATATTATATCAATAAAAAACAAACAATAGAATCTATTATTAATAATAATTCTTTTTAAGTTTATAAGTAAGATAGTGATTTAATAATTCTAAAAGCATTTATTTATGTTCATTTGCCTATTGATATTTTTTAATTAAAGATAATTTGTAACTTTCAAGATTGTAAATTACGGTTCATAGATGTTAAAAAATGATGTCTATGAATGATTTCCACCTGATTTTTAAAAAAAAATTAATTTCGCCAATTTTAAATTTTTTTTATTGACAAATTAAAATAATTTATTGAAATTTAATTTTAGCCTATTATTATAATTTATGACTTCATAATGGAACTTGAGTTCATGCTTCCTTCAATCAAAACTCTCCGGGGGGGGGGGGGGGGTATTTGAAATTGCCTTGGGGTGTAATACCCCCCCCCCCCCCCCCCCCCCCGGGCTCCCCCCTGAAAGAAACCCTGACTTTGATTACCACAAAAGTTAGATGATTGACTATCGCTTTTAGTTTAATTTTAGAAATTAATAACATGTACTAAGGAGCAATAAAATTGTAAGGCAATAAAAAAGTGTTAAAAATTGAATCCCTTAAAAAACCAAATATAATACCAAACATTGGAATTAGAACAACTTCGAATGAATTTATATGTTAAGTAGGGCCTTTCAAGCATCTAAAAGATTATTTCATCTACAGATTTAGGCATCAAGCAAAAATTAATCAATAAACCTTTTTATTTATAAAAATATAATGGATTATGAGAGTAATCAAGAAAAATTCTTAGAGCCAAAAATTTAGGCGAGTACCCATTTATACAATCAGAAGTCTAGTCACCTGTTTTACTAGCAGCGAAAATTAAAATAAATGCATCAATATTTTGGATATATTTTTTTCCTTATTCCATTATTTGCTATATTAATAAGTTATTCTTTGCATGAAATTGAAGAAGGTACAAAATAAACTTTCTTTCTTAAAGCTTTGTTAGGGCATGTTGCTGTTTATTATCGAGTAAGTATTTAAGTTTATACCATTAATCTCTAGGGAGGAGCACTTCTTTCTAATACAAATGGACCCGGTTATCATTTAATGATCCCCTTTTTAACTTCATTTAAAACTGTTCAAGTATTTAGACTTTTTCAATTATAATTTTGAAATAGGTCACATTGCAAACAGATGAAGTTAAAAATGTTCCATGTGGTACAAGGTCATTATTTTTTAATTGTATTTATTTCATAAGAATTTGTTTTTTTTGTTAAAATTATTAATATTTTACCTATAAGTTATTACAATATTTCTTCATTATTATAGTGGTGGAGTCATGATTTATTTTGACAGAATTGAAGTGGTCAATATACTTAATTCAAATAGTGGTAAGTTACTTATGAATTGTTCAAGAAACATTTATAAAATTATAATAAATATCATATTTAAGCCAGCTAAAAAATATAAAGATTTGACCTTAAATTTTTGAAAAGTTTATATAATTAATATCTAGAAATCTAAACACTTTTTAAATACAAAAGCCTTTTAAATTTTTTGTGACATCTATTTTATTATTTAGTTCACGAGATTGTGAAAAATTACACAGCTGACTATGATAAGACACTCATCTTTCACAAGGTGCATCATGAACTTAACCAATTTTGTAGTGTTCATACTTTACAAGAAGTCTACATAGATCTCTTTGGTAATCTATATGCTAAAAATTAAAAAAAAATCTGATAAAATATTTATGTGCTTTATATTATATATGAACTAAATTTTTGTGTTGTTTATTTTCTAGACAAAATTGATGAAGATCTTAAAAGTGCCCTTCAGAAAGATTTAAACAACATGGCACCAGGTTTGATTATTACATCAGTCCGCGTTACAAAACCAAAAATACCAGAAGTTATTAGGAAAAATTATGAATTGATGTAAGAAATAGTTTAATCATATGTATAACTATCTAACTAATACACATTTGTTTGTTAGGGAAGGTGAAAAAACTAAACTTTTGATTGCCACTCAAAAGCAAAAGGTCATTGAAAAAGAAGCAGAAACTGATAGGAAAAAGGCTATTATAGGTATATAAATTTTTAAACCTTATAAAAATGAAATAAATTCTGTTCTTTTTTAATAATGTTATAATTACTTGCATTAGTTTATTGATTACTTAATATATTTGATCTATAATTTAGAGTTATAGGATATTATTTTACTACATATAGAGGCGGAAAAGATAGCTCAGGTAGCTCAAATAACTCAAAACCAAAAGATTATGGAAAAAGAATCACTTAAAAAGATGTCACAAATTGATGGTTAGCATTGTTTTATCCATAATGTTTATGTATTTTGATAAACGAATTTTATTTGTATGATTAAGTTATATGCCATAAAAAGAGGCTGAGAAAATAAGTTGTGATTCACAATATGCACGAGGATTTGCAAAAAAGGGCAGTTATGTTTTTTCAAATTTTTATTTCATTGAATATAAAAAAATTGTAGGGTAGGAGAGCTCCACTTAACTATGCATTTGAATTTATAATATTATTTTAGTATAATATAAGTAATAAAAGAATTTATTATTCCTCTTAAAGTTAAAAATCTTACATATATAACATATTTAAATCAAAAACATAGTATAAATATCTCGTTTTAACTATGTAAATAGCCAGTTGTTACCGCCTTGAGTTTTAGATTACTTTTTGTTATAATAGGTTTACCTTTTCAAAGTTTATATTAAAAACTAAATGTGTTAATTACTTTTCACCTATTAGTACCTATCAATTAGTGGAACATTTCGTTTATCTAAATTTATGAAATATATAATATTCAAAACTTACTTTTTAGATGAAGCTATGGTAGCAAGACAAAAGGCTAATGCAGATGCTGATTATTATCACGCTTTCAAAACGGCCGAAGCCAATAAGGTATTTGATCGCCAAACGATTTTAACGTTTAAATTTCTTTTTTTATATTTAATTTTCTTTTCTATTTTTTATTAAGTTACTTTACTCTACGGATTACTTGCAACTCAAACTATACGAAGCCCTTACCACTAACACCAAAATCTATTTCGGCAATAGTATACCCAATTTGTTGATGGAAAATTTTGACGTTAACCGTTACAAACAAAACAACTTCACCTTAAAAGTAAGTTTTACATTTAATTGTCATATTTTGATATTTATAATGATTTTGAAATAGGAAATGGATGTAAAAATTGGGAAAAAGAAGCCAGAAAGTGAATACCGAGAATGAATAAAGAAAATTTGTTTTTATCACTATGTGCTCAATATGACTCCTCGAAATTTTGGATTACATTGTTTCTGTAGAAATCTCCTTTTTTCATCGTTTTTGAACTTATTTGTTTGATGTTAGTCATTTAGACATCTGTATTAAAGGACAATTTCAATCATAGAAAACAAGTCTCACAATTATTTTTTGCTTTAGCAGTTTTTTAAATATTATTAATGAGAGTCATGAAAATGTTTATTTCACCTACTCTATCAAGTGTACTCAGGCGCGTAGCCAGGATTTTCTCAAGGGGGTAGAAAATTTCCAATTTTTTTAAAACATTTTTATTTTAATAATATAAATACAAAAGCGGTGTATAAAAACAGTCGCTATAAAACAATTTTAAATTTTCTTTTGCCAAAAGATAAGACATAAAGAATTTCATCAGGAGTACGCTTTTATAAGTGTCTCAAAATCTTTTATGCAACTAAACTATAATATTTTAACCCATTTAATCTAATTATTAATCAAAAAAATTTTCAAATTTTGGTCAAGGGGGTAGAAAATTCCCGCTTTCTGCCTTCTTGGCTACGCGCCTGAGTGTACTAATTAAATTTGTCATTCTCAATAAAAACATAATATTAAGGGCTTAGTCTTTAAATTTTATATAATCAGCTTATAAATTATATTTGAATCAACATCTTCGCAAGCCTATAATTAACCTATGATGTTAAACTATGGATGTACGGCTTTCCACATTCTGAACTTTTAAACAAAATATTAGATTTGATTTTTAGCAACTATTTAAATAGATTGAGACCATAGTTGTTCGTTGTCCAAATGAAATTTTGTATGCTAAATTTGGTTTAAAAATAAATAAACTTCATCTTTGTTGTCTGCTTTTAAAAGAATTTCGAACATTAAAACGATTTTAAATCCAGCAGAATCTAACGAGTAAGGTCAAAAACGGTACAAACAAACTTACTTTAGAAGCATAATCGATTGTGCGCGTGGCATACTAATTTTAACAAGGCACACATTTTAGAAACATTGCCAATTAAAGTGATATCGTTTGGTGCGAAAAAACAAAAATTGTTACATTTATTTCCACGCAGCAAAGCCAGATTCAAGTTATTAAAAGGTTTAAATCCATCGCTTATTTCGAAACTAACATTAAAATTGAAAATAACACCTAAAATCTTCAATTAAGTACCTAAATTTAAGCTTTGCCTCCTTATAACTTAATATCGAATTCAGTATTAAAATTTTGATATTGAGACACTTAATGTTTTAAAAACGGTTGGGTTTGTTTGGTCGACCTTTAAATCAGCTAAAACTAACGGTCGTCTAGGTGTATGTTAAGCCAAAGGTCGACTAAACTTAAACAGACCAAAGAAGCTCGCCCAAACAAAATCCAGCCGTTTTTACAACACTAGTCAACTAGCTTTATAATTAAAATACAGAAACGAAGAAAAATATAACTTATCACATACCTAATTCAGTTTAAAAAAACATAATTCAAAATTACACTATATTCAACCTCACGAAAAGTCTTGCATCTCATAAATCGCTGCAATAAATCGGTTCTAAATCTCAGGTAAAGACACACAACAATTTTTCATGAGATCACAAAAAGATTCGACTTAGAATGCACTTTTATCATGACCATTAGTCAATAAATAAATAAATTATGTAATCATTTTACAGTATTAAATCCAAGGCTGATAGAACGGGAAAAAGGTGCGTATTGCGGTAGTGTTTAATTTGAAAGCGAAAAACGCCAATTTGGGTGTCATTTGGTTTACGAACATGCGGTTAATACTCTCGCTCATAATTTGAGTTTAAAAGTCCATTTAACATTTATAATCGACCCAGGCCATCCAAGTTACAAATAAGGTGTAAGTTATGATTGAATAATAAAGATTCAAATCAATAGGAAAACTGGGATATTATGTTGTGAACAGGCAATGGCATTATTACATCTCAAATTTATAAGATTGGTAGCCATAAGATTAGCGATGATGCTGTATTCAACTCGGTACATCGAAGCTATAAGGCAGAAGGCATTGGATTACAAGGTGAAAAGTTCCAATTTCAATATTAACATTGAAGTCGGGGTTTTAAAAGAAGAGAAAATTAATAAGTTAAAATATAATTTAAGGAGGGGGGGGGGGGGAAGGTTAGCGAGATTTTTGTGGTTGAATTGTAGTATTAAGATTGACGGTTTTGACTAATTCGTTGATGTGGGGTTCGTGATGGTCAGCGGGTGCTATTTCTTTCAGCACTTCCCAAAGATTGAGCAAATATTCCAAGTTGTGTCCACTCACACCGAAAGAGGTTAAGATTTGTTGGGCCATACTTTCCAAGGGGGCCGGGCCCAAAAAATGTGGATTGCTTTCATCCGCAATGTACGCTTCTACTTCTAACATGTCCTCCTCTTCCTGGTGTAGGGTTGACTCTAGCGTAATTCCCACTATCTTATCCTGATTGAGATCGGCTGTAAAATTTGAAGAAAAAAAAATTAATAACACATAAAAATACTTAAAGATACATATTAGTGTTGTAAAAACGGCTGGGTTTTGTTTGGTCTACTAAAGAGAAGCAAACCAATGGTTTTTTGGTGTCTTTATGTTTAGTCGGCCTCTACTAAGAAAAATATACAAAAAACTAATGGTCTGTTTATGTTTAGGCGACTAACACCAAAGGTCGACCAAACGAAACCCAGCCGTTTGTGCAACACTTAAACATGTACATATTTATATATGCAGCTTAGAGGTTTTTAAAATAGTGATCGCCATGTGAAACTTTAGTAATTAGTTATTTGATTATACCGAGAATTTTGTGAAGGTCTATCTAAAGGCAGGGGGAAATTTACAAATGATATAACATATGGAGGGTTTAAAGGAGTTATTCGAATTTTAGTAATAACTTGAAATGACAAAGCCTACAAGTTCCATTTTAGCCCGAATACCACCAAATTCGAAGAATTTTAAAATTTCAACCTGAACCCGACTCGGAAATATAGAAAATTTCAAAGAGACTTGGTAAATAGTATAAAACCTCGACCCAAACTCGCTATAAATTTGGACCAAAAATTCCTTTCCCAAAATTATCAGTTTAAAATAGTAGAAAGAGAAATATGTTTACCAAGATACAAATTCGTTAGTAATTATAACTTTTACAATTTACACAAAGAGGCATGGCAGATTGCTGCAACGAAACTTTCTGCTTAAATATGATACTCCCACACATTAGAAACGGAAAAATAAACACTTCAATACCGGTTGATTGAATCACGTCTGATGGTAATGATGCGATCGATTCTGATGGTCGGGCTTGTATGAGAGGGGCGGGTGGTGGTACGGATACGGAATGAAAAGGTATTTTGCGCTTGACGTACCCATTTTTCTCCCTAAAATCCAAATATTCTAGCACGGATTGCACGTTTTCGGGCGCGACCTTGAAAGCTGTACCCCACACCACGTCCTGATGCGTAAAAATAAATTTAAAAGTGCACACGAGCCCATCGGGTAAGTTTATAAGTGGACGGTGGGCAAAATGCAACCAATTTTTTTTCAAAAGATTAAATTGGGGGGGGGGGGGGGGCTAAATTCTCTATTTGAGCAAAATTTTAACTGATGAACATCAAAGACTAGGGTAAGCAACTGTCGTAAATAGTGTTGTAAAAACGGCTGGGTTTTGTTCGGTCGAACTTTAGTTTTAGTCGACTAAACATAAGCAAACCAAAAGTGTGACCAAAAAACATTTGGTCTATTTATGCGACTAAGAGAATTAGACTATAAAACCTTTGTTAATGTTTAGTCTGTTTAGTTGACTAAAACCAAAAATCCACCAAACATAACCCAACCAATTTTACAACACTAGTCGTACTTTTAGATTTTGGGGTGGGCTGGCGAGCACCTTACCAAGATTCGGGAGCTTGATCAGATTTTTTACATCGTATCATTTCGTCTTCGTATATTATTTTTTCAATTTTCTATTTTATTGTATAATATTTTCGACCTTAGTTAATCCCCCAAAAAAGTTTAGAATTAAATTTAAAACATTTTGCAAACATAACGAAATTATTGCTAAAAATGTAAAAAAATCCTCATTTGGGGCGGAGCAGTTCAGACAACTGTAAATGTCAGGGCAAGGCCGGACGCACAAATAGGAAGATTCGGGCTGGATTAATAAAATCTAACCACTAATCAATATGAATGATGCACATGCCGGAAATTAATAATTTTACACTCACCCTTTACCCTAGCCATAAAGATTACTTAGAGGAAAACTCGATTTTCAATTTTACTTACTACCCAACCCCCGGTACCTTCTCTCCACAATCTGGTACTAGAACAATATTGACGGGATCAGACTAGAGAGCAGCACTGGTTACCCGAAACCCGGCCCGACATCGGGTCGAGTTCGGGTTGAAAAATTTAAAATGCTTTCGGGTCGGGTTTGGGTTGAAAAAGTGACTTTACAGTTTTCTAGATCAGACGACCCCATAAACGTAGACCATATTGATTTAGTCTCATTGAATCTCTACTTTGTAACAAAACTTAGTCTTTTTTTTCAAAGAAAGCACCTTGAATATTTAGATAAGAAGCGCTCCACATGTGAGTTCATGCTTTAAACGAGCTGTTAGGCTAAGCAATGGTGGCCATGGTTGCATGAGCTAGTAAATCAGTATGAAAGTCTTTTATCGACCATAATCCAGATCAAAAAATATAAATTAATTGTTTCAGATATTTTAATTTGACACCTCGATATTAATATCATCAAAATAAACGCATGTTTATCAACAAAACTTCAAAATATTAAAGGCAATTTCGAACCTGGGTGTTTTTTATGTTACTATAAACAATCTATTACACGAATAGGCAATAAATTACATTGCCTAACCTAAATTAAGATGCCTGCCAAGAATAACAGAAGCCAATTCAACCTGAATCCACACTGTTTTACTCCATTTCAGTTATTAGTGGTCAATTTCAAAGCCAGCCAAACTTTAAAAGCTATGGCTAAACTCCCCATAAAGGTTTCTATGCATTAATTTTCAATTGTACAATCAGCGGAGTTTAAACGCAAATAAATGAATTCAAAAGGGCAAGTTAATTAGAAAGGGCAAACCGATTGAAATTATATCGGAAAAGAAGTTCTACATTTATCTAAAATTCCCCGCTTAGAAATGCAATCGCTCTTTGGCATAAAAACATGTTGTTTTATTGTAAATTGGCGAGCAAAAGGGGGGGGGGGGGGGGGTTACAGAGCGAATTCGGAAATAACAGGCAATTACGAGAATTTGCAGGCGGATGACGTGAAATGGGGGGGGGGTGCCAAATATTGATCTCGATATGCCTTTTTGGCTTGTGGCTTCTAACACTAATGTAAATAAAACGTGAGAGCGAGCGCGTGCCAAATAGGATAATAACTCGCACGCATCCTAAGCTAAGATAGAAGGGCTTAAAAGTAAGCTAGGGGGGAAAGAATAATGGGGTTAAAATTTTATAATTAAAGAAAATTTAAAATGAAAATTGTATTATGGGATCATGGAAAAATTTAAGTTGTAACATTAACGTATTTCAAACACGTTTATACGCTTTAAATAATTTATTTCATTTTTATGTTCTCTCTCTCGCATAAAAAATTGTTTAAGAGCTAACCGCGGGCCGGGCATGGAAGTTTTACGGGACCGGGTCAAAATAGCAGAAAAAAACAGCCAAATTGGTCAGAACTGATCAAGATTGGTCAGAACTCATCAAGATCAAGATTGGTCAGGAGGGTTAGGGTTAGTGTTGTAGGTCAGCGTTTTAGGTTAGGGTTAGATGCACATCAAATTCCCTCCCCATTTGAGATTTAATTCTAATATATTGATTATCTAAATCTCATATGTTTCTGCTATTTTTTCATCATTCTGCTGTTTTGACCCCGATTCGGTTTTACCATCATCTTTATTTAATACTGGCACACGGGGTAACATTAAGAATAGATATTGTCTAATTACATGTAACCAATATATTGGTCTTTCACACCAGAAACCCAGGATCCCTAACAATTTGTTTTAATATTCGCATAAATTAAATAATAATATTTTTACTGGTAAAATGACATAGGGCCAGAAAGCGATAGGTTTTACAAAATATATGAGTTTAAATATAGTGTTCGGTCGAAGAGATGGAGTAGAAGTTATTTGAATATTGGTGTCAGTTTGAAGAAAGTGCGCGTCACTGTGTAGGTAAATAATTCGAAACTATATTTTCGACCTGCCTTAACACTGTCAAAATAGCGAGGTTTCATTTTTCTATCATTAACTCGGGCTCTTTTCATACCCCAGGCATTTTGGGACTAAAAAGTAACGCACGTTATCCAAATTATAAATTCCTACACAAATCGAAACGAGTGATTTCAAAAAAGTGTTGTAAAAAGGGCTGGGTTTTGTTTGGTCGACCTTTTTGGTATTAGTCGACTAAACATGAAGAGACCCCAAATTTTTTGGTCTATTTTTATTAGTCGACCACAAGGCTTAGTCGAAATTTAAAAAATTGACCAGAGTCGATCGTTTCGTTAGTCTTAGTTAAACCAAAAGTCGCCCAAACAAAACCCATCCGTTTTTACGACACTACTAAGGGTGCGTCTTAATACGCGATTTAGAATCTATATATTATAAAAGCGGATGCATGTTAAAACATAGCCGCGTCTTAATACGAGCGTCACGTCATTTTTGTTTTGTTCTATTTTTGTGTTTTTGCTCATAAAACAAATATTTATCCTTTAATTACGCTTATTAATGCATATTCACATGTTAACTAAACTAAAATTGTTGCTTCCACGACATGTCATGTGTATCGCATATTTATAGACAAACAAAAATATGGCGCTTTGAAGTTGAATCGTTTATTAGAAGTATGAGGAGGGGGGGGGGGGGGGTACCTTGAATGATGCAAGCAAGGGTACTGATTTAATATAGGTCTAGGCTAAGCCATAAAAATTGTATTGTCACTTGTCACACATCATTCGGAGCAAAGAATATTTATGTATATGTGTTATGAAAATATCATCATTCCAAAAAAGGATGCTATGCAAACAATATTTAGTCGAGGCAAAAAGAGGGGGGGGGGATAAACAAAATAAAGTTGAGCTATGTGAAATATGTGCGCAAAAAACAAGTGCCCTAAGCTACACGTACTTTGGCATTTAATAAAGCTTCAGGTCCGAACGTGGTAGCGGGGTGTGAGGAGGACAGAGGGCCCGAAGAAAATTTTCGATCGAGCAAAAGAAAAAAAAGAGCAAAAAAGTTACGAAAAAAATGGAATTAGAGTTAATATTGAAGATACTTTTTCCACGTATTAATTATCTTGATAATATAATAATCTTAATCAATAAAAAAATTGTCATTTAAAAATGATAGAATTTAAACCTGGACACTCACGATTTAAAAAAGTTAAAAGCTAAGCAAATTTATAATTACTCGCTTACCGAAAAGACTTATCAATATCATATATATTATATATATATACATGGGCGTAGCCAAGGCTCCCCCCCCCCTAAATTAAAAAAAATTGTTGAAATTTATTAAAATTATCGGTCAAAATATGGGAAAAAATTCGTTTGCCCTTCCTAAAACATAATTGCCCCCCCCTCTAATTCCAATGCTGGTACGCCCATGCATATAAATAAATGGTGGTTATTTTTAAATTTTTGCAGAATAGAGTTAGGATTCTCAAATTGGCTTTGTCGTGTACCCATACACGAAGAATGAAATTAGCGTATCCAGAGATACGATGATGAAGATGTCTTCCCACACACCCCCCCCCCCCCCTCATCTCATCTTATTCAAAAATTAAAGTTAAGAGTTCAACACGCGGTACAATCTTTTGATCTTACACGTTGTACACTCATAGCGTAGACCATTATTCTTTTACATTTAATTTCTAGTACGCGTATACCCCCCCCCCCCCCCGACGCGCTGATACGTATTTGTTATTTTTCTTACGCGTGAGTGATTTTCGATATACGCATCTTATCGTATGCGATTTTGACATTGCGATCTTTTAATTATTATATATATTTTCTTGGTTGTGATTATATTAATGCCATGTAATAAAGACAGTTGAGAAATATTTCTGCGTACGCGCGTGAGCCTGTTCGCGGCCCGGCCATCCCCCAATAATTTATCGTTTTACGGCCCAATTTTCCTTTAAGTTCCCCCAATTAATTCCTAATAACTCTTCCCTTCTGGACCTTCTTATTTAAATCGTATTCCTTTTTTCGCACGAATGCGATAGGCTTACTTATATATATTTGTTCATGCTCTTTCACATAAGGCAACGATAGAGTATAGAGCACAAAATACGGCTTTGTTGATTATGTTATGATAACAAAATAACGGATTGTGGATCGCTAAACGAGAGTTGTAAGGCAATCTCAAGACATCCCGAGCTTATAGCCGTCCTGGGACGGAAAATTTTTTAAAGATTAGAAATTAAAACGGACCACAAACTTTTAAATAAATTTTGTCATCCCCCCCCCCGCCCAAAAAACTATTTTCCTAAGGTTAACAAACGGTGTTAAAATGGACAATTTATGAAAAAATTATATTAATTGCTATCATGGGCGTACGCATTTTATGAGCTCGTTTTTGGTTGTCCGTCCGTCCTGTCCAACATGCAATTTTTTAATAATTGCTGTGGAAACTTATACGGGTTGTTAAGGGCTGTAGACTTATGCTTCCGTAAAAGACTTTTACTTTGTTTTCGCATTTAGACGAGCTAACGACCGCTGATTGGCTTATTTTTTCGACCTCGCCCGAGCCCAAATTTCCATTTTTGTGTTTGTGCTTAACTAATTTATTATTACCTTTACGAATGGGCGTAGCCAAAGGGGGACATGGAAAAATTTGTTAAAAAGTATCATAATTTTGGCTAAAATTTCAAAAATGTTCATTTTGTCCCTCCCTAAATCATTATTGCCCCCCCCTCTAATTCCAATGCTGGCTACGCCCTAATATATTTAAATTTATTTTGGCAACTTGCCTAAGCTGTTTCTTTAAATTATACATGATTTTGATAAATAATAAAGTTGAATAAGTTACATCACCTCCAGATGTAAATTGCAATTTGTGCTTTCTCTCTGCGTTGTTCAATAGTGAAGTCAAACGAGGTCAGCATTTTTAAAAAGAAACTAATATAGCTTGAACAATAGGATAAGGAAAAAAATGAAGGCCAATAATTTAAAAAGCACAAATTTAATAGCGTTTTAACCAAGTTTTTAACTTCCAAACGTTTTTACATGAGTTGTAATACATCATTTGGCAGCGCTTGTGGCGGAAATAGATAATACTGAGATCAATCAATATTATCTTAATAGGTTTGACATCATTTATTGGTGACGTCATATTTGGAACGTCATATAATTGTGAAAGTCGAAAGAAGTGATAAAAATTGTTTCGTATAGGTCAATATTAACTTAATAAGTTGGTTTATTTAGAAATTCCAAATTTATTAAAATAATATAAGTAATATATATTATGAGCCAGAGATTGCAAATAGCTAAAAGATTTGATTTATATATCAGACTACAAATCACCCAATTCTTAATTACCATCCAAACTATATTTAAATATTTTGGGCCTTCAAATTTATGCTTGATTTTTTTTAATTTAAAATTGAGGGTTAATTTTAAATTATAAACGTAGATGCAAAGGTTACAATTAAATTCAATAAAATATACTCATACAATCTATTTATCTCAAATATTCATACTATTTAAAAGTTATTCAAAAGTAATTTAATAATTTATATACAGTTTCATTAAGCTAAGCCATTATTAAGAGAGTAATGCTTAAAATAATTTTATAAATGAAAATAGTGAGCAAAGAGTTATATAAATATATTCCAGTTACAGAGAATAGATAGTAACTTATAGACTTATTACTTGCTATTAAACTAATAAAAAATTATAAATGAAACATATACAAAATTGAATTATACTAGAAAAGATTAAAGTAATATTAGAACTTACATTTGTATCATCAGTATATATGAGAGTAACTACACGTCCAGGCTAAAATATATTACTTGATGTCAAAAAATAATGGGTACTTTCTCAAGTGTGCCTCTATGATCTAAACTGGCTTGCCAAAATCGCCTAACATATTTTCGAATGTATCCGTTCCTCTTTTCTTGATATGGAAAATTTGTTTTCCATAATAAAGAACCATAACCAAAAATCCACATAATGAAAGGTTTAATAAATAAAAATTATGCTTGAATAAACCGGTTTATTGTGGCATTAAATAAAGAAAAAGTTTAAAATTGGGTCACATACGGTAAGAACAGCTGTGAGTTTTAATTACGTGTAAATTGTGTAGGTGTCACTTAGGAGCATTATACTAATTTAACAAGAGCACTTATTTGATAATTTTACAATGATTCTATTTTTGAATTAGACCAGAACATGGCTATAAGCACTGACACAGGAATTAGGGATAATTTTTTAAACAATATATACACACACAAATTTTTGATAGTAAACATGCAATTTTCATTTTTTTCTATTTTATAATAAACGGATCAATTTTTACCATAAGAATAGGATTTAAAATTGTTTCATAAAATATATAAATGAACTTACAAAATTTGATACCTAACTATTGAATGACACTATTTCCATGCGCAACTAATCAGAATATTGTTGATGCATAACGTATTTAGTAAAATGGTACATTTATATTAAACTTATAAATATTTGGTTGATTCTCATTTCATATAAAATAAAAACCAGTTTTAAGCTAGCTATGATCAAAAACTTGAATAACAAAGTATAGTCAGTTTTTGCCTATCAATTGCCAAGACAACTGTATGTCGATAATTAAATCAGGACAACTTATGATACAATGTTTATCAGCCCATAAACTATATTTAAATTAAAATTAATTTTTCCATTCATTATTTTGAAATATTAATCGTTTTCGAGCCGATTCTCAGGTTCTTACGGTTTAATTATCTTTAAACCGTTGTCAGCCAACAATGTTAATGCAATTGTGCTTTCATAGCTGCTTAACCCCACAGTACACTATTCCAAATCTTTCAAATAGATTCATATTTATAGTTTAATAATTATTGATCATATATGTAATGTAATCATAGAGTAATTTTAGTTAAAATATGAAAAGGAAACAATGACGAATCACCACGGGCGTAGCCAGGTTTTGGAAGGAGACAAAACGTTTAAAATTTCAATTAGGGAGGGGCAAAACAATTTTTTTTTTAATTTTTCAGGGTTTTTGCATTAAAAAATCTTTTTTTCGTCAAGGGGGGAGGGCGGCCGCCCGCCTGGCTACGCCCATGCGAATCACTTAAAGGCATTTTGTACAGCTGGCAAATGATTATAGGTAAATATGTATGTATTGTAATTACGAATAGCAGCAATATATTATACAAATTTTATACATATTAAATGAAGTTATTACATACATATAAAAATAAATTACAATTTTATAATATAGAAGGCGATATAAAGTAAATTTTGGTTAAAATTTATTCTCTCGATTTCGCCATTTAAAAAAGGCCTAAGAACGTTATAAAGGTTTGCAACCTTTTATCAAATGGGCATATAAAAAAATTTCAATAGAGTGAAAACCATCTTCCTGTCATTTATCCTTTGAAGCTGGCTCTCAAAATCAGTCGGTGGTATTTCGGTCTCGTCTCGGTCTAATAAAATCTCGTCGAGTTGCGGGTGCCATTATCAAAATCTCGTCGCATAGAAAATTGGTCTCGTCTTAACAATATATCTCGATATGTCAAAGCTTATGTTTTTATACTATCTAAAGTTTTCCAATATAAAAAAAGGCATTTTATTTTAACACCTTTATAAACACGTGGTATGCATATATGAAACTGGGACACTAAGTTATCACAAAAATGAATAATGCCTTTAGATAAATATTTAAAACAAGTTTAGCCCCCTGATAGAACCGCCATCAGTGTCTTCCTTAAAATTTATCGCAAGTTTTTTATAATGTTATAAATTTTGAAAGATACAAGTGGATACTTTTTATCATTATTCATAACATAAGTAATTAGTTGCACGTATTACAGCGTTAACGCCAATAAAATCTATATTTACATTCGAATAGAACATAAGATTTTGAGGGTTCAATAAATTGCAAATAATTGTCTTTACAACAAATACTTTTAAATGCAAGAAGCAACCGATTCTGTTATAGTGTAATACACCATTTTATGTCCCAAAATTTATACTTGATCCATTTTTAAAATCATTCAGCCATAAAATATTTTTGCTAATAAAAAGGTTTACTCTCGTATATTTTAATGTAGTGAAAAAGCTCAGATAATTCCAATGAATAGAATATACCTGATAACCCTACTTTTATAATGTAAAAGAAAATATAAATGGCAAAACGAATGCATAAGCGGTCAGTGGTTTGATAGAGGCGTACCATGAGTTCAAGCGAAACAAACTCCCAGTAGACTCAAATTTAATATTTTGCTTTCAAGGTAATCGTTCGGCATGCACAGAAGTCGCTGAGTGCTCACAAAATATTTAGCCAAATTTATGAATTTTTATTCATTAATTAGCCACCGATTTAAATTAAAAACCCAGACAAATTAATGTAATTATTGTTGTTAAATTTGAAGATGTTTTAGTGAATTTATTACTTTATCAGGACTAAATCTATATGTTTATATTATAAATTAATGCTAAGGATACAAATATACAATAATTATGTTTAAAAATACTTACTGCTTAAGAGCCATTTATAATTGATTCAACTCGAAAAAATTCTTAAAATTTGAATTTTACACGGTTGCTTGGGTATTTGGTATGTTTCGGCCGTAAAATCCTTTAAGTATTAATTTTAACTCTCCGCAGCATTTTCTTTGCTTTCTTGTAGGCTATGCTAATCTTAATGGAGCATGTATCTTTCTTTTTAAATGGTCCATTAGATTTTGAACGAACGCGTTCTTTTTTTTGAAAACGAACGTGAACGCGTTCGATTTTTGTCAATGAACGTTGAACGCGTTCGATTTTTTAAAATGTTTACACTGTGACCACAAATATGGTTTTAGTTTTATCCCTATACGTCAAGTTTTTTAACTACTGGCTGGTAAAGTTGCCAAAAACAGTAATTTTGGCGTTTTTCAAACGTCAATAACTTGCAAATTCAGGGGTAAAATTTTAATCAATAGATTTAATTCGTAGATAAAGGGGAGCTGAATGTATTCACAATTTTTTTTATCCTAGCAGATTTAATTTTAAATTATATACAAAATTAACTTATCCCTATCTTATTACATTGACAAATTACTCCAGACTTAAGGTCGCCCTCCCTTCTTAACATAAGGAATTAAGTGCGTGTTGTTGTTTATCTACTCTACCACTACAACACAACTACTACCACTACATTACTACCACTGATTTTTATAAATTAAGGAATCTGACCTTCCCCCCTTTCCCCGTCATTTGCCCCCCCCCCACATTTTTTACCCTCTTTTTCATCTGGGGGGGGGGGGGGGAGAGTGATATACCCCCCCCCCCCCTTTTTTTTTACAACCCCTTATTTTTACCGGTAAAAAATACGGGGCGGGGGTGAAAAAGGAGGGTGAGGGCAAATCACCCCCCCCCCCCTTGTGAGAAAGAAGGTATAAAATAAGGGGGGGGGGCAAAGTTCTTAATTTATTTATGACTACTGTGCCCGGCCAAGCGTTCCTTTGGCTTAGTTCTTAATTGGCTAAATAATTGGTACCTATCAATAGGAAATATATGAAAGAATTTGGGTCAGCTTATTTCTAGAAAATACTATCAGTGTATGGGTATGTGGTTATGATTGAAATAAGAATGGAATACAAATAAAGTCTGTAATTGATGTTATATACATAGCTAAATGTTGAAAACTACATAATTTGTGAAGATGAATGGAATAAATAAAAATGTTAATTATTAATATATTTGGAAAACTTTCAAACTTTGCAACTGAATTATATTCACAAATAGCAATGCCGATATTTTTCCTTTAAAATAAGATTCGTGTTTATTATGAGATAGCAACATGGAATAAATAAAAATGTTAAGTATTAATATATTTGGAAAACTTTCAAACGTTGCAACTGAATTATATTCACAAATAGCAATGCCGATATTTTTCCTTTAAAATAAGATTCGTGTTTATTATGAGATAGCAACGAAAAGTGTTTCCCTAAGTCTTAAAATTTTTAAGCCGCCTAACCTACACACTAAAATAAAATTATCATGATTATTTACTAAACGAAGAAATGCATAAAAAACATTATTTTACAAACATGATTTAAAAAATTAGAGTTTTGAAAAAAAATGATCAAATTTTCTCCCATTTCCGCACAATATTGCCTTGCCACAATCATTATTAGCCTTAATAATTGGCAAAATAATTGGTACCTATCAAAGGAAATATATGAAAGAATTTGGGTCAGCTTATTTCTAGAATACCATCAGTGTATGGGTTTGTGGTTATAATTGAAATAAGAATGGAGCGCTGTGACAATGTTGGCCTATAAAATAACAATACACTGATCATATATTGAATTCATTCTTTATACTTTATTAAATCATTTTTGATACCTATATATACATCAAATTATGACGATTAAAAAATAATTCATCATCAATCTTTAAGTGCGATGAAGTATATAATATTTTTGGGTAGTCCATCTTTAGTCAACACAAACAAACTAAATGGTTTACCCACGCGAGAACATGCCACATATAGCTGTCCGTGAGAAAAACATGGTGTGACAAAATCTAAGCTACAAATAGACATCGTTTAGCCTTGCGCCTTATTGATTGTCATTGCGAATGCCAACCTAATTGAAAATTTAATGCGTTTGAATTCAATCGGCACATGGGGGGAATCATAGGGATTCGTGGCAGCATACATGTTCACCTCGGAACTTGCCATTTAAAATGCAGACTTCGGGTTATACATTAATATTTTAATGACACGGCCAATGCGATGCCATATTTATATCGTATCTCTGCAAGAATTTTCGAAATGAGAAATGTTTTGCTAGTTCCACCTGATGCATCCAAAAAAAAGAAACCCCTTGTCCTGCCGAAACTATCAGCATAATGCGGTCGTAAATAGTTTTTTGTTCATAAGTTAGTGGTGAAACATTGCGAGTGACAATCGCTGCCATTTCTAAAATATTGTACTGCAGTTGAAGACTCATATCAATGTTGAGTAAATCAGATGTACATCGATTTGGTTAACTCATACCAAAATGACAAATTTTAAAATTAGCAATGACAATGCAAAGATCTATAGCTATCAAAATGCTTCATGATACATTGCGTCGCTAAATGATAACGTTAGATCGTTGCACCTTGAAGGATGTCGATATGATTAGTCATTAAATCTTTGCTTATACCACAACGTTTGTGCTCGGGGTGGGAAACATGCAGTCAACACTATAGCGAATAGTAGACGAATTTGTGTTGATGTACAGTTTAATGCTGCTTTAGTAAGAATACTGTCCCGTTGGTTGTGGTTTTCTAGCAAGCTTAATGCAAGGCATGCATCTTTATACGTGAGTGTTGTCCATTTACTTTACATATATTGTGAAATGACAATGAATCGGTGACATTAACCAACAACTGTCGCAGTTGAAAGCACCTAGTCTGCCTTGGATTCACTATATATACACGATTCAAATTGTTTGATTTGAATAAACCGGGCCATTTATCAATTAATGTGCCTTGCTTGTGGGGCATCCATTTTTTCGATTGAGTTTACGTAAAATAGCCTGGTACTTCTGAATAGAGTAGTGTTTGTGCGAAGGCACCATAACCATCGGCACGATTAGACAATTAAAATAAAATTGGTGAGTGCAGTTTTAGGTAGATTTATAGCAAGATCAAGCGCTGTTTGTTCGTGAAAAATACGCGCTGGCCGTTTTCAAGATGGACAGCTAATTGAATAACTACTGTATCCCGTTCATGAATTGTGAACCCGAATATACGCTAAACAGCTTCATTGGAGCTGATTTACCCGCCAATACGGTAGTTCGTTATTTCATCATTGTTATTTAATGGAGGATCATGTATTTTCAATTCTAAATACATCCATGTCAATTCCAAAACTCACATACCTGCAAATATATTTGATGCTCTTCACCGAACTTCAGAACTAAACATTAATATGAGAATTAAGTTGTCAATGTCTGCGTTACTGATAGTTTTAGTAAATGATTGTCCGCCATTATCGCTTCTTCGATGATTTATTGGATATCCGTCGGTATCGTTTCAATTGACAAAAGTTCATATGTAAAAATCTCTAAATCTCTAAACTCCCGTTCTTTAAAAAAATCGCTTCTGTGCAAAATCTAACATAGTCAAAATCTAATATAGACAATAATTGCTTATGCGCATGCTAGTTTAATAACTTTTTTATGTTTTTAACTCCACAAAATCTAATACAGGCAATAAATGCTTATGCGCATGCGCAGTTATAAGTGTGACTTAAAACCCTCTGCGTTTGGTAAGTTTTCCAATATTATTATCATTTATTTTGTAAATTTCACTTCTGTGCAAAA
This sequence comes from Gordius sp. MW1, assembly GCA_964036665.1. Lineage (NCBI taxonomy): Eukaryota > Metazoa > Nematomorpha > Gordioida > Gordea > Gordiidae > Gordius > Gordius sp. MW1. Next base: position 2,807,858 of record OZ038528.1, read on the forward strand.
TGTAATATAGGCAAGGGTTAGATTTAGATATAGGGTTAGGGTTAGATTTAGATATTTAGAGATTTTTACAAATGAACTTTTGTCAATTGAACCAGATTCTATCCGTCGACATGTGTGACCGTATCATTGGTGAAATCTTTAGGATAACGCTTTGTACATTTACCATCTAACATGCAAAGCGATGATCATTAAAATATCTACATGAGACTGAATCATGTTTGTATTACTAGTAACAATAGCAAATAATATTTTATCAGTAGAAAGTTTTGGAATTTCTGCGTCGATGTCTTCAGGACGTATTTTGCCGATTAACTAAATCAAAATGTTAGCATGTGCTAATCCTCGCATTTACCACTCATTCGAATACATCCAGCAACGCGCGGGGCCAAATATTATTGCTGATATCTAATAAATAGAATACTTCAGCCCTTATTATATATGAAAGATTATTTACATTGTTGCATTTTGCAGTATCACTGTATGACGTCATGAAGTTTCGTATGATCGAAATTTATTAAATGATTGCCGCATTTTACAATATCCCTGTATGACGTCTTTATTAAGTGTCAAAACGTATGTGAGCATGTGCTAATCCCATAGACTAATAGACTGCTCATTCCCTTTTAAAAAGTGTACCCCATTTTGGCAGCCATTTTAATAAGTGAAACATAAATTTTGGCCAATTCATATGGTTTGATAAATTTTTAAAATTGTTATAATGATTAAAATGGGTTGTTTCATATTATAAGATCAAGGATTATTGTCCAATGCAATCCATCGCTATACAAACTCTACTTCACTTATCAAAATGGCGGTCGTTTTTGGCAACACTTTTGATGCGTGTATATATAAGAGATGAGCAGTCTATTAGTCTATGGCGAATCCTTTACCACTCATTCGAATACAACCAGCAACGTGCGGGGCCAAATATTATGGCTGATATCTTAATAAATAAATACTTCAGCCCTTTTTATATATAAAAGATTATTTACATTGTTGCATTTTGCAGTATCACTGTATGACGTCGTGAAGTTGCGTATGATCGACACTTTATTAAGTGATTGCCGCATTTTACAATATCCCTGTATGACGTCATATGACGTCTTTATTAAGTGTCAAAACGTATAAAACAAAAAAACTTGACCGTCTTATTACTTACGTCGATAAAAAAAAGTATATATAAACCATCTAAGATGCTACGGCAATGATCTGGCCAAATTTGGTGGCAATAGGTCGAGAACTTTAGGAGTAATTAGAGGTGAAAGAAAACGGAGTCTTTTTTTATATATATAGATATATAATATGAGCAAATATTGTTATTATAACAAATAGCAATTAAATCTGCTATCTGCTCGAGTTTCCTGCTCAAGCTATCTGCTTAATGCTTTAATAGATTTTGCTGCTTAGACCAACCTCTTGAGCATTTTTACATGCTATTGTTAAAACTATTGCACCTAACAGCGAGCACTCATTGTGCTAAACTTGCATATTAAGTACAGTGCCCTATCAACTCGCCGAAAACCATCTCGCGGAATTTAATGTCCCCCGGTTAAAAAAGGTCCCCTAATTTAAAATCATCCCCCATTAACCAATCTCAACCAATCAAAAAACGTCCCCCGTGAATTCGGCGAGATGGTTTTCGGCAAGTTGACGGGCCACCATTAAAAACAGCTCAGTGTGTGTGCTCGAATAAAGCACATAGTTAGCAATTAGCATTGCTAACACGAGCAATTTAACAACTCTACTACTACTACTACTACTACTTTATTACTAATCACTGCTTTTCATAAATAAATTAAGAAGTTTGCCCCCCCCCCTTCTTTTTTTGTCCTAGTGATTTGACCCCACCCCCCCCCCCCCTTTTTACCCTCTTTCTCACCCGGGGGGAGTCAGTTGCTCCCCCCTTATTACCGTATCACTCTTCCAAAAAGGGATTTGCCACCACCCCCTTCTTACCCTCTCCCCCTCTTAGTGGGGGGGGGGGGTGATTTGCCTCCCCATCTTTATTACCCTCTTCCTCACCCAGGGGAGGAGGGGGAGGTGATTACCCTATCACTCACCTAAAGGGGGATTTAAGACATATATGTGTACCCCACATAAATATAATTGTTGCGAAATTTGAATGGTTTGAAACAGCTGCCAATGTAGCCCATGAAATCGGACACCTGTAACCAAGAATTATCATCTATTAATAGATAAAAATTTTATATTTCTAATTGCTTCAAGTAACTGAAATACAATCTTATATTCATGGGCGTAGACAGGATTAAAATTAGATGGGACAAAATGATAATTATTTGAAGTTTTAGCCATTATCATATTATATTTTAAAAAATTTATAAATTTACTACCCCCTTGCTCGCCTATGCTTATAAGAAATAACATTGCAAAGTTGCGTTGTGTGCAATAATTGATTTAGTGAAATAAAAGAAATTTATTTCACCAAGCCCTCTTATGGTCATTTAAAATGGATGTAAAAATAATGACAAGCTTTACTATAACTTTCCACTGTATAATAAAGTTATGGGTGGGGAAATTTACCATTTTTGGATTTAAATTAAATAACCCTTAACAAAACATATAATAGATTGATAGTGTAATAGGTCGGATATCGAACTACATTAATCTAGGATAGGGGCCATACACGATATGGATACGGCTTGTAGCCATCTTGAGAAACGAGGATTAATGCATGACTTAGTCCACGGCAATCACAGATTTCGGTGGACAAATTGCAGCGCTGGCAACATAGCAGCTTTTCTAAAGTAACATTTTGCTCTTTTTAAATGTAGCATAGTTAAAACATGCGCCTAAATAGATGCGATTGGGTTCACCAGACACTCTCCATATTTATTTTGATCATTAATTGTGTTTTAAGGTACAAAGTCTTTAAGGATTGATATGACCTTAGAATTGATCGGGCGTTTATAAAGTAGTGCTGCTCAATTATTCATAAATATTTACAGAATTTGCAATTATAAATTAAAATACCTATTAGCTCCTCAATGTCCTCATGTTTATCAACCAACAACATCGCTCACGGTTTTAGAGATATCGTAGAATTACCCGGGTTTGATCTGTCATGAACAATGCGTATCTAATAACGGTTATGTTATAACTAAGGTAAAACTTTTCAAATTTTACCTTTATTGATTATTTTAAATTTAAACCAAGAATTGTCGTCATGTAAACTCAACAAAAACTTAAAAAAACTCATTTTAAAGTTACTTATTTAAATGTGCAAGTAGCTATTATGCAGCGAATATTAATATTGTAATGAGTTGTGTTATATTAAGTATGATTAAGTCAAAATAAAGTGTGCCTTGTACTATAATATAGATGACACTGTCAATTAATTGATTAAAAATTATAACTTTTTGAGGGGTGTAATGTAGCTATATAGCTCAAAAGATAACAATAGGCAAGAACCTTTGTTTATAGCAAAGGGTCTAGATTGCTAGTCTCTCAAACAAAATATAAATATTCGCTCAACTAAATTTTAATTTAGTGGCGCTAGCTTTTTGAGGAACAATCTATACCTGATTAATTGTGGGTATGCACATGATTTCTACGAGTGAATAGCACATTTAAAAACTTTGTTTTATTTTGTAATCAGGAATTAAATTGCAGCACTAGTGTTTCGATCTCGTCTCGGTCTCGAAAACAAAATCTTGTCTCGTCTCGGAAGCATTATAAAAGTCTCGATCTCGTCTCGGTCTAGAAAAATCTCGGTCTCGTCTCGACTTTAAAAAAAATTTATACGGAATAAAAATTTATCCTGTTTTATTAAAAATATTAAATAAGTATTAAGAAATTCAAATGGCAAATTTCTATATTTTTGAAAAAACTTTAATACACAAACTTTTTAAAGATTTAGCGGGACACGACATCTCATGACAATACAAAGATATGAATTAAGTCATAAAGATAACATTTTATATGGAAATAGTAGACTAAAAAAACTTTAAATAAATTTAAACTATAGAAAATTAAATTTTACTGTTTTAGCAAATCATACCATTTGTATCAAATTCACCGTGTTTGTCAACTACATAATGACTTAGAAAATAATAAGTTCACTTATAGTTAATTTGGTTGCATAATTGAGACCCAACCCTGGCTAAAACTTCAAAGTAGACCTTGACATATTTAAGGCAAACGTTTAAGTCCATTGATATTACCATCATCAATTATAGCCTTATCGTGTACCCATACACGAAGAATGAAATTAGCGTATCCAGAGATACGATGATGAAGATGTCTTCCCACACACCCCCCCCCCCCCCCTCATCTCATCTTATTCAAAAATTAAAGTTAAGAGTTCAACACGCGGTACAATCTTTTGATCTTACACGTTGTACACTCATAGCGTAGACCATTATTCTTTTACATTTAATTTCTAGTACGCGTATACCCCCCCCCCCGACGCGCTGATACGTATTTGTTATTTTTCTTACGCGTGAGTGAGTTTCGATATACGCATCTTATCGTATGCGGTTTTGACATTGCGATCTTTTAATTATTATATATATTTTCTTGGTTGTGATTATATTAATGCCATGTAATAAAGACAGTTGAGAAATATTTCTGCGTACGCGCGTGAGCCTGTTCGCGGCCCGGCCATCCCCCAATAATTTATCGTTTTACGGCCCAATTTTCCTTTAAATTCCCCCAATTAATTCCTAATAACTCTTCCCTTCTGGACCTTCTTATTTAAATCGTATTCCTTTCCCACGAATACGATATTTGGTGTCAGATATTCTACTCACGCCCGATGGAGGAAACCAGGAATTATTCTACAAAACGAAAAAGGAAATAATTTATACAGAAAAATTAATTTGGAATTCAAATTGCCGCCCCCCCCCCCTTCTTCTGAATGGAATGGATAAAATTATTCGGATAAAATTATTCCAGGAACATCCCGTTTGCCATGAAAAATCGTCACAGTGCAGGGATATTGAATAAAATTATTCCAATCCCGTTTGCCATGAACAACCGTCACAGCGCAGGGATATCGGATAAGATTATTCTACTAAAACAATCGAACCAATCCATGATTCGGAAATATTGGGAGACGGAGGAAGAAAACAATTCCTTCGACCAATTGGCTACCAAATTTAAACCGCAACATAATTCAGTGGAAATTCCAATATGTCTGAGAACATATGACGGAATTCTTCGAACGAATGAAAATCCCGAAACTGAAAATATCAATTATGCAAAATCTTCCCTCTCAAGGCCTAAATTCTTAGTGTGCCGCTAAAATGTTATTGTAAGACAGAATTATACACTTGGTTTATTTACATATATTTATTATATGAAAATTATATTGTTAACCAATATTTAAACCCCCCCCCCCCGCTGTTTCTTTGACTATTATTTGACAGTCTGCGCGTGGGCAAGAAAGGATAATTTTCAAGATAGCAGTTTACAATCTATATTATTTATAAGTTTTGTCAAGGCTGTTGCTAGGTGAGTCACAGAGCTGGAAGAAAAATCCGTTAGTCATGACGTTGCCTTTTTATTACTGATTTTTACATATATCCGTGTGAGCAAAGGCCAGAGTTGGTATTCGATGCCAGATGTTTGAAACTTATAATGATAACGCCGCCTTGATAGTTGCACTGAGCTCTTAGAACTCTATCGAAAATACATTAAGTCTTCGACTTTTAAAAGGATAAGATATCGTGTACCCATACACGAAGAATGAAATTAGCGTATCCAGAGATACGATGATGAAGATGTCTTCCCACACACCCCCCCCCCCCCCTCATCTCATCTTATTCAAAAATTAAAGTTAAGAGTTCAACACGCGGTACAATCTTTTGATCTTACACGTTGTACACTCATAGCGTAGACCATTATTCTTTTACATTTAATTTCTAGTACGCGTATACCCCCCCCCCCCGACGCGCTGATACGTATTTGTTATTTTTCTTACGCGTGAGTGAGTTTCGATATACGCATCTTATCGTATGCGGTTTTGACATTGCGATCTTTTAATTATTATATATATTTTCTTGGTTGTGATTATATTAATGCCATGTAATAAAGACAGTTGAGAAATATTTCTGCGTACGCGCGTGAGCCTGTTCGCGGCCCGGCCATCCCCCAATAATTTATCGTTTTACGGCCCAATTTTCCTTTAAATTCCCCCAATTAATTCCTAATAACTCTTCCCTTCTGGACCTTCTTATTTAAATCGTATTCCTTTCCCACGAATACGATAAGCCTATTGCATGTTTACTATAGCGTTATAAACCACAAGTGCGAGTGACTTTTAATGATAATATTATTATTTACAGAATTGATAACTAGATGCACATATTAAAACGTTGTAAAAACAACAATAAAAGCAGCATAATTATAGGATTAAGAATATAAGGTTTTAAACCTTAAAATTAAAGTTCAGGTATTTAAATTTATGACAAAAATCATTATAATCAAATTTATATCCAAATGATTACTTTCCAATTCTAACTGACTTTGCCATTAAATAGTTATGTATGGAATACAGTAGAGGTTCGTGTACATATTTTATATTGCACAATTATGGAAATATAGTAAATTTGAATGCACCTGCCAACCCAGCTTATACTGTGAAAAGTAATGCACATGACAAATCTATATATTCACAAAATGTCTTATTAAAATTCAAAAGTTTGGGAGGTATAGTATCAGTTGAAGCTAGTGTTGCTAAAGCGGCTGGGTTATGTTTGGTCGACCTTTGGTGTTAGTCTACTAAACCTAAACAGATCAAAGGTTTTTTGGTTTAATTTTCTGAGTCTACCTTTAGGCTAAGTCGAAATTTGAAAAACGGACTTGAGCTAATCGTTAATCTTAGTTAAACCAACGGTTGACCACACAAAACCCAGCTATTTTTACAACAGTTGAAGCATAGAAACTTCTAGAAAACTCATGATTTAGATTTAATCTCATACGGTGTCAATAATTACTCTATTGTAGTTTTGAAATCTTTAGCCAGGTGCCAAAAATCTCGAGCCACCTTAGATTAACTTGTTTAATTATTCAAACTGATTGACCATAAATTTATAATTACCGCATTATGCAGGATGAGTAACTGCGAAATTCAAATATGCTTTAGTAATATTTATTATTCCATCACATTCTAAGCCTAAAATTTTGTAATATTTAATAATGCTATGGATACAAATATGTAATAGAGATATTATAAAATTATTCACACACCCTAAGTTTCAACCATACTTAGGTAAATGATTGCCAAATTTTAATTTATTTGCAAAAATATGTTATATTTACTACACTTAGGAATTTTTTCACTATCAAATATATTCGATACATATTGATTTACACTTAATACCTTAAATGTAAATCATGGAATTAAAATACACAATAATTTACTAAAATCTAACGGTCGCCGAAAAATCTCGTATCGTCTCGACATCAAAATTCTCGTCTCAATCGCGACTCCATTTTTCAAATTCGCGTCTCCGTCTCGTCTGAGACCAGATTTTTCCGCATCACTAAGATTGTTGCAAACTTAAAATTTAAATTTGTCACATTGTCATGGTCACAATTGTCGTTTATGAGGAAAATAATTGATCTTCATTTCGATAGCATTGTTTTGTTAAGATCAATCAATATAAAAAAATTTCATCTATGTATATAAAAATCTAAGTCCCTTTTTTTTGAACGCTAATAACTTTTAGAGTTCTTAACCGATTGCCACCAAATTTGGCGGCCAGATTATTGCCTTAGCATTGTAGATGGTTTATAGATACTTTTTATCAACCTGCGACAGCGAGAACCCTGTTTTTTGGTAGTCTATACTGCCATCTAGCGGAATATTTATACTACGTTTTATCGTTATGGTGCTACTTATTGTCTTAAACTCTTTTCCACGATAGCTTTATCTTTTTTGTCTCAATTTTTTACTCAACTACGCCCGTTTTTTTCACAATATATAAAGCTGTAACAAATAAATATTCTCGATACCGTAAAACATCACCGTTTTCTTAAATAAATATAACGCGCGCTTTTAGTAACATTCCCACGTTTCCTGGTTTTTTGCTATTTTAATGAAGTTCGGTAATTAATTATAACTACCAAAAATTCACATATCTATATATATATAAATGTAACTCCGTTTTCTTCGGCCTAACTCCTAAAGTTCTCTACCGATTGCCACCATATTTGGTCAGATTATTGCCCTAGCATCCTAGATTGTTTATATATACTTTTTATCGACCTGCGACAGCCTTAACCCTGTTTTTTGGTAGTCTCTACCGCCATCTAGCGGATTATTTATACTTGACTGGACCTTTCACGGGAGAAGATGTCTTCATACCACGGATCCCTTTAATTCCAACAGATATACCCTTTGAATTTACAAGATTGCAATTTCCTTTTAAACTCGCATTTGCTATAACCACTAACAAAGCTCAAGGCCAGTTTCTTGCAATTTGTGGAATCGATTTAAAACAGTTTGTTTCTCACATGGACAATTATATGTTGCATGTTCGCGCGCCGGCAATCCACTAAATCTCTATATCTACACAGAAAATAACATGACCAAAAATATTGTCTATCCCCAAGCATTATAGCAATTTGTTCCTTTCTAAGGCAGAAGTTAAGCTGCGAAGCATCTCTTACCCGAACCTACAACCCTCTTTATAACGCCTCACTACTTTTCTGCATGAATAATTAAAGTTAGTATTATTTCTATTTATCCACTAATAACTTTTAGCAATTACCATTAAAGCCCATTGATTTTACTCGCGTATAATCACCTTTTAAATTCAATAATTTTATACATCTTTTAGCATTTATCCCCTGTTTATTACGCCAGAGTATTATAACCAAATTTGACGAGACATTCACAAGAAGCTATAATACTGTACGTGTATTACCTTATTCTTCATGAGACCTATCTTTGAATTACCCTTTATCCATCAACTTTCCCTTGCAGGTTTTATTTTACTATTTACAACATTTTTACATTATACTTTCAGCCAAAATCTTCATACAGCTCTTTATTACCCATACATTATTATAAGCTTTTTATATTTTATTTCATATATGACACCATTTTAGATAAATCTTATTAATAGGTTATAATACTTATTTAACCACTTAAGGACGCCAAAGCAACACGTGGCCGGGGGCAGCTAGTTTAATTACAAAGTTAAATTGTTCCCGAACTTGAAATTCTTAATAAGCAACAAATGATTTGTTGTAAAGTCACATAAGATAACAATCTTATGAATAAAGTTTAATAGTATCATTAATTTTGTTCACATTTACGACAATAAGTCTCTATAATAAATAAATGCATTTTATAAGGAGTATGATTAGGTGCGACATGAAGTTTTTCGACCATCGGGATAAGTGACTTCTTTGCTTTGTCCATTTGCAAACACCATTTTAGTTGTGCCGTCCGGGTAAATTTTTTTCTAAACACAAATAAGCTTAAATTTAAATAACTATACATTTTACTAAAAATAACTGCTTTATCTATGCATTATAAAACACACTAAGGGTCCCACTTTCACACATGATACTATAGCCCTGAAACGTTGCTTTCTAACTGCCCGAACCCGAAATTTTGAAAATCTAAATTTCTAACCAAATCTGACATCAAGTATTTAGCATTATATATATATGACATTAAATAACATTGCTCAACAAATAATGGACTTATAAAATCAAACTGTTTGCAGATTCTGGCAGTTTTTTACTGCGAAAACAAAATATTTTTTATTTTTTTTTCTTTATGTGTCAAGTTTTTGAAACATTTGCTGTCAAAGTTGCTACAAGCGATTTTAGCGTTTTCAAACGTCAATAACTTGAAAATGAAAATTTTAGTAAATTTTTTTACACTAATAAAGGTTTATTTCAGAATAATTGTGTAAAAATATATTAGATTAATGAGCAGGCTTAGAGCCACGGATTGAAATTGTATTGGATTTTACAACTTCCATAGTCATTTTCTGCTTGTTGCAAAAAATTCTTTAATATCGGATGTAATTGACTTGTTTTATTTTAATTTATTAAGGTAAAACTACATATTTTGTGAAGATGAATGAAATAAATAAAAAAATTAAGTAAAATAAATATATGGAAAACATTTTAATAGTTCTATTGAATTATAGTTACAAATAGTAATGCCGATATTCTGTCTTTTTAAAAAAGATTCGCGATATCACGGGATAGCAATGAAATTTGTTTCCTTTTTTTTGAAATACTTTATAAGGCTTCGGGGCCTGAGTTTGTAATAGTGACCGTAATGGGACAGAAAATCATAGTATTGATAAGCTCCAAGTTTTTTGCATTTTTAGTGCCCCAGCTGAAGAGAGAAGATCTTTATTTTATCAGAGTAGTATGAAAACAGGTGAATAGAATGCATTAAGGAATGCGGATATAAATAAAAGGGAGAGGAACCCAATAAAAATTTTTTTACCCTAGCTTTATTAATTTTTCATATATATTCAAAATCAACTCATCTATATCTTTTTACATTAACAATTTGCCCCGGACTTAAGGTCGCCATACCTTCACTTTAACAATAGGAATTGAGTGCGTGTTGTTGTTTATCTACTACTACAGATCTGCACGGTGCCGCTCAGGCCCATGGGTCGGGCTTCTGCTTTAAAATAAAACAGCCGTAATAAAACTTACGGGCTCGTGCTGGGCTTGGATATACATGAGGCTTCGGCAAAAGCATGTTACAAAATGAATTAGATTTTTATTTGTGTTATATAAAGTATAAACAAAAATTTGTTTTTATAATGTTCCAACTTATAATTAAAATTGATGTTTAAATAACAAGGATTTAATGAATTCCTCTCCCATTTATTTATAAATCCGATTTATCAAATTACAATTTTACCGATAAATTTGCAAGTACTTGACGTTTGAAAACGCCAATATCGTTGTTTTTAGCAATGACCGCAAATAAAATCTGACGTAAAGGGAAAATTAAAAATACCGAAATCTGCTATTGCCGGTCAATTTTTCTTGTCGAACCGCGTAGTTGATTTGAAACAAGGATTAGTATAATAATCAAAAAGTAAAAATCCAATTAACGTTAAAATTAATAATTATTTAATTGCAATGAAACAGAAAATTGTAATCTAACGATCAAATATAAATACTTCTTATGTTTGTTCTTATAGCTTCAATAGCTAATAAGAAATTTGTATATTTAATACACTTAAAGTGTGGAAAAAATTGATTATCGATAGGGATAAGCTATATTATGAACGCCAAACGATAGGGTTTTTTGTAAAATATTTTCTAAAAGGTTTGCGATCAGGATTCGCTTTACTCTAACCCATCACTCGAACCTCAATTATTTATTTATCTTTTTGTCAGAGCCCGGCCCGTAACCCTTTTAGGGCAAGGGCTATCAAGAAACGCACATATTCAATGCATTGTATGTACAATTAAATATAATATATTGATAAAATCAAGATTTTAAAAACGATTCCGGTTGGAATTTTGTAAAGAGGGCCCGATTTACGACGGATGGTAACCGTGAATCAAATAAGAATAACTCTAGTTCACATGCCATCTAGGACACAATTTAAATTAGAGACTAAATGGCATAGTGAGCGAAAACGTTATTTGTCTTTTATTCTGAAAGAGATAGGGATAATTTAGTCAAACTAGTCCCTAATTACAATTTAATATACATTAGATAACAAATCACAGGTTAAAAAATAAAATTGACAGAATGACACACTGTGACGACTGCGACTTACAAAAATTCCACTCTGTACTTTGCCGCTCGAAGAAAGTTATTATAAAATGCATATAGAGGTCACCAAATACTCAGTGTTAACAACTTTTTAACACATGATTAAAATAAACTATATTAAATGGCCACGAAGTCTAAAAACCATATGTAGGATGATTCCAATTAAGCTATAACGATATAATAACTTAGTTAGAGAGTTAATTCTTTTTAGTCTAGCGTAAGTGCAAATTATATAATTTGTGTAGTCAAGAAATCACTTTAAGCGCGTTAATTTTCGGAAATTAGAGCTAACTGTTGGCAAAGAGTAAAAAAAACTCATCTATATAGTCTAAAGCCTTCTAGTTTCAGTTTTAACATTTATTTTCCTTCTTTAAAGGTCTAGGTAGGTATTTTGGGCAATACTTTTTAATTTTGAATAAATTTAAAACTGAAATAAAACATTTTTGAGTGATAGGCCTTTAGATCAATTGTTATAGATTTTTTTAAGACTACTGGTCCTGGTCTAATAAAATAATCAGACCTCGATCTCGGGCGTCGATTCGGGAACTAACCATTTATAGAATATGATATAAATAAACCCAACTCGATATGTAATAAATATTTTCGTACGGCGTACATACATAATATAGCTTTTAAAATGTAGTCCCTGCTCTCATGTTCATATTAATTTTTTGATTAACATCAAACTTTATTCAAGTATTTATAGATAAACAACAACTATTAGGACACCAAAAATAAAATAAGTAAATACTTTAATACTCTTTAATTTTGAGCAGTTAAATAAAATCAATTTTCATAAAGTTAGATTTTTAAGTCAAAATTATAAATTGGATTCTTTATTTGGCCGGGCTTGGATCGGGCTAAAAATGAAGAATACATTCAGGCTCGGGTTGGGCTCAGACAAATAATAAATAAAAACGTCGGTTTCTGGTTTAAAAATCCATTTACAGGGTTTTAGACACCTGAGATTCATCACAACTTTAAATAAGCCTAGGTTTTTCGCCATTTTGAAATGTGCACCGATAAGGGAAGGACACATAGATTATAGTAATTTTGGTTAATTAAAGTGATTCTAGACCGTAATAAAAAGATATTGATCTAGTTAAACATTAAAAAAATCATTTTATAATATACGAACATATACAAAATTAAAAAAATACTGTAGTGATATGTTAAAACAATTTAGTCAATGCCCATTCTTAATGAAGATGAAGAAACGGATAATGTGTTTTAATCTTTTTTTTTATAAATGTTTTTCGTTCTTGTATTTTTTATTAATTCCACTTTATATTTAACACTTCTTTTTTAATAAAGCTTGTCAATTCAAAAAAAAAATTTAGTGCCATCTGTATTTTATTAAATTATCATTTACTAACATTCTTTTCTATTTTTAACTAATCAGGAAGGTAAATTCACCTTTTATGTTATAATAATGATTTACACTGCAGAAAGGCATGGAAGGTAGTTAAAATTAAAATGATGGGCTTAATGATATTTTTTATGAAACATATGGCATGAGCAGTTTATATAGTCCATAGACTAAATAAATAGACTGCTCCTTGAGCATGCATAATACATATGAAAAATTTGATGCCGAAAATACCGCCATCTTGAACTAAGTAAAAAGGTATTTTATATGCATGTTATATAAGCATATTTATTGTTTATAGGCACAAGAATATAGAAAGCTACAGTAGAAGGAGAACAAATTATTGTGCTCTTTAGAGTAAATTTTTGCTCAGTAGAATATTCATTTGCTCAGTAGAATAATTAAATGTTCAGTAAAATATTCAAATGCTCATTAAAAATGTTGCTCAGTAAATTTTTGCTCAATTCAATAACTAAAACTTATTTTTGAAATAAAATAAGTAAAGAAATTATCTATATAACACTTCGTGCAGACCTATACAGACCTACCTTCCATTCACGAGTGTGTATTTCGCGTCGGCCATCTTGAAATGTATATATTTTCCCGAGTCCATCAATCGTTTTACTCACTAAAGTTCCGTCCTTTAATTGCAGAGGGTAATTTCTATGAGAACTAGGTTGATCTGAATTCATTTCCAATGATTCTGACTCCAACCATAGGTTCTTATTTGTAGGTGGCTTAACTATCACAGGTTTCTGGCATGTTAATTATTGCAATTAGTAAAATGTCAATTACAGCTTAAAATATTATCAAACAAAAGACCTTTAATATAAAGGTTATTGTTTGAATATTGGATAGGTTTTGGGGCTAATTATCAATTTATGCACAAGTAATGGTTTAAATAAGTAATTGAGGAAAATATTAAACAGTCTATTTAAACATAATTTTTGTATACAAAATCACATCAATAAAATATTTAGAACGCTACAAAATTTTGAGAAAATTATGAAAATTTATTAAAGTAAATAACGTGTAAAAATTTGTTCTCTATAAGTAAATTATATTTTTAGATTTATAGGATAAAGTATTTTCATTTAACTACAAATATTTTTTTGACTAAAGGAATATGATTTTTAAAAGGGTTGCATTATTTTAAAGGTAAATTAATGTATTTAAAGTATAATACTAAATTTAGTAAAAAAATAAAGATGTCACCAAGGTCTAATACAACATTCAATAGGTTGTTTTATGTTAGAGATTAAAAAAATTATAATAAATATAAAAAATATTCTGCCATAAAAATTAAGACGTACATCATTTTGCAAGCATTGATTTTGATCCTTTATAATTAAATATGAAGAGGCTTTTATCCTATTGTTAATTAATGTTCTGTTCTTAGCTTTCTCTCTTTCTAAATCAAGCTCTAATAGTTTAATCTAACCAAAATATAAATTAACATAATTCTATTTAGGTACAATGATAAATAATGGAAAGAATTTTTTTAACCTTGTTTTCCAAATCTTGACTTTTCTTTTGATTGTTATTTTGATCTTTTGAGGTTCTCATCATGTATTTAACATTGTTTCCTTGTAATTTGGCTAATCTATTATGCTGCTCCACTTCTTTTATGAGTTTGACTGAATGTGTTTTCCTAAAAACTTCAAATTCCTGCTTATCTTTTTTTAGTTGCATCATTTCCTAGAAAATAAGAGTTAACATCTTAAAAAGCAAAATTATACTTTTTCATATTTTTTGCGCAAAGCAAAGCTTTTTTCCTTTTCTTTAACCAATATATCTGCTTGTAATTTCATTTCCAAATATTTTTTCATCAATTTACTAGCTAATTCTTTAATATGACAGGACTGCGGGCTATTGATAGCATTCAAGTCAGTGGTACTTACACTATGCAATTTAATGTTAGTTTTATTATAATTTGATGAAGGGCTCTGATTTATAATGGAAAGATTTTTTGGGGTTGAAGATATATATTTGTCGATTGAATTGTTGAATGCATTATTTGAGTTGGTAATGCTATAAATATTTGTTTCTTGTAGAAAGGTACCCTCATCTTTCTCACGGACCATTTCACCTTGCTTTTCTAACAAATTTAAACACGTTTAATAAACATTTTCAAATTTAAATGTATAAACTAATTGCTTTTTACGACCTTTGGTAAAAAAGGTAGTCCTCTCATTTATACAGCAATGTTCCGGATTTATTAGAAATGTGGCCATATGATACACGTTATTTTAAACGGTATCGTTTCAAAATGTCACAGTCCAAAATGTAACAAAGCCACATCGTGAGATTCACGGATCTCACGATCGTGAGATTCGCAATTACTCATTGCGCAAGCGCATAATTTCCATTGGGTAGTGTTTTAGGTCAGCGTTTTAGGTTAGGGGTTGGGTTAGGATTAGATGTACATCAAATTCCCTCCCCATTTGAGATTTAATTTTTCGTGATATTCGTGTGACATTTTGGACTGTGACATTTTGAACCCAAGACATTTTAAACTTCGCGGTTGTTGTTGAGGCGCAGCTATATATTCTCTATTCCAAGTGGTATATAATGAAGCGTAAAAACGCATTTCTTATACGTCAGAGCGGAACATGGCATTTGTGCAGACTTAATTCAGCTGATAAATACAATTGGCCTTCGCTTCCGGTGTATGAAGTTGGAAAAAGAAGTTGTGCTGTGTAAACAACAAGATTAATAAAGGAACGATAAAATTATTAATTATGCTCAGACTTTCTTGAAGACTTGTCAAAGTAATTTTTAAAATTGTTGTTTTTTTAGGCTCACCTCAAAAATATGCAAATGTCTTCTTTTGTTTATACCCACAAAATGTGATGTGTAGCTATTACTCTCAAAGGAGGTTTTATAAGCTAGTGTAATTGTTATTCCTTTCCCAATTATATTAAAATAAATTGCTAGTTGTCAACTCTATTATTACATATCAATTTACATATAATCATAACTTAACTTTATAAACCATAATTTATGTTTATTAAAAATCCAAAACATTTTATATACTAAAGATTTAAAGGAGGTCTTAATCTTTGGCTTCATTTTGTTAAAGTTATCATAAATTTTCTTATGTCAACATTAATAAGAAACATGGACTTTACAATTTTTTTAATAATCCTAGCTACACCCATTTGCTTTTGTTATTCTTTTATGCTGTAATATCCAACCCTCTATTAACTATAGTTGATTATTTTTATCTTAAAGTCGATACTGTGTTTAAAACAATATTTATTTTTGTAAAATTCCCTTGCTTGTTAGCCTACAAATTCTTGACCAGACCTCATCTAAATTTTAATTTTGTTATATAAATAAGTAAATAAAAAGATTTGTACCAAACATCTTGGTTTTATCAATCACAAACCTTAAAAAATTATTTATTTCAAATTTGAACAATGCTTTCTAAAATCTATTTGTCATGTATAACTAGTATTAAAAATTTTTGATCCAAATTCCCATATCCCATTTCTTTTAGCTTTATTTACATCTATACAATTTTTCCCTATATAAATCTGTGATAATGACAAGTAATTGTTGAACTGTGTCCAAAGAAGCCAAGTTAATGCTTTCGACATGCCCAACGTCATTATACTTGTAACATTACTCCTCTTTCCCACAACTTGTTGAGCTTTGTTAAATTAAAATATCATTGAGTTTTTTTTGCATCTAACCACTCACAAGCCTTATTCTTTACCTCCTTACTAAAAATATACTTACCCATTACGGACTCCCTGATGGAAAATTTTTAAGTTACTGCAAACTGCTCTCCCTCCCATCAATCATGATTTAAATTTTACTTATCTCCCCAAACATATATATATAAATATTGTGGTAGATCTCAGAATAATAACGACTCGTTATCGCCTCCCCCTTTTGATATTTGTCTATGAAGTAAATTGTAATTCAAAATTTGAGCTTCGGGCTTGACATCGAGCTGGTCTATCAAGTCCCACCAGAAATATTTACTTTATTCTTTTGTTCTCGCTCGGGCTCCGCATGGCTCTACCTGTTCCGCATATATCTCTAAACTTTTGCTCACGCTCTTAGTCTAACGCTCAATCCTTTGCTTCTATGATCGATAGTGCTATTGTGTTAGTTTTTCCCCATCTCATCCCCCACCTACCATAACGGGTTTATTGATCATAATAACTATTTGCAAAAAGGACATCTTGTATATAATCTTGATATTTGCTTATACTTTATTACTTTCCTCTTTCTCGCTCTCTCTCCTTGTCTGCCCTTTTTATGCTAACCGGGGCGGACATTGACACCTAAATCAACAAGCCTCGGCAACAATTGAAAAAAAATGTCCTAGCAAACTGAATTTCACAAAATTTTTATGAAACTCTTTGTCGTGATGAAGAGAATGGACTTACCTTCCCATACCATCATCTATCCACGAGTATGAGCCCGAATCCGACACCCAAACTAATGAACCATGAAGAGCCTTCCAGTCATCTTACCAGAGTTTCAAGGGAGAATCGTATCATTATTTATATGCTTTTAGTAGTTGCATGCATGTATATGCGTTTGCTTTTCCTTTATTGCTCCCTGCTACTAACATAATAATAAATTACGCTTCCACTTACTAACACACTAACCTACTAACAAATGAACACGTAACCTCTGGCTATCGTGGCCCGAGATGCACCGCTTAGGTGTCAGATGACTCAATCTTAGCTTTAGCTAAGCTCTTGAATGTCATCGGGGCAAATACATATATACATACATACATACATACATACATACATACATACATACATACATACATACATACATACATACATACATACATACATACATACATACATACATACATACATACATACATACATACATACATACATACATACATACATACATACATACATACATACATACATACATACATACATACATACATACATACATACATACATACATACATACATACATACATACATACATACATACATACATACATACATACATACATACATACATACATACATACATACATACATACATACCATACATACATACATACATACATACATACATACATACATACATACATACATACATACATACATACATACATACATACATACATACATACATACATACATACATACATACATACATACATACATACATACATACATACATACATACATACATACATACATACATACATACATACATACATACGTCAGTTTATGTATAGTTTACAAAAATAACACGCTTTCCACTTATTTTTAAATCCGCCATTGAATTTTAATTCTACTCCATATAACATCAATTATTAGTTTTACATTAAATAGTATTAAAGATATGATGCATGAGGGCTTCCCGAATTTTATGCTCATATTGCAATGTCGGACTTCATATCCAATGTTGGTCATAGATGCATTATAATTAACTACATTCTAATGTCTTTGTTATTTAATAAAATTTTAAAATTTGCATATTTTACGTCTCCCAGTGTAACCTTTAGGGCACGCCTAATATACGATTCAACCTCAAAGCGCCATATTTTTGTTTGTTTAAATATGCGCTATATATACATGTCGTGGAATCAACAATTTTAGTTTAGTTACCATCTGAATATGCATTAATAAGCGTAATTAAAGGATGAATATTTGTTTTATGAGCAAAAACACTAAAACAAAAATGAGGTGATTAAGACGCGGCTATGTTTTAACATGCATTCGCTTTTTTAATCTAGATTCAAAATCGCGCAATAAGACGCACCCTTAGATGACACCCCTTTATTTTCGAAAGTAAACATTTTTTCCAAATTTTTTAAATTGTTTGGCTATATAGAGCATGTTGGGATGTCCCAATAATATTTCATAGAATTAATTCGGCCAATCCGATAGTGGTACCTGTCGGGTTAACGGAAAAACCTCAACCATAAACATAGAAGGGTCAATTCAAACTTGCTGAACGATCTTGTAATTTTGATATGGTATTATTATATTGTATAACTCCCCGCATTCAAAATAATAATAGGTTGATGCCACCTTTTGGATTTTTAATAAGCTCAGCTGTGAAAACCATTTATTAACAATTCTACACTCAAAATTTTTAGAATTATATTATAATTCAAAAATTTTAA
The DNA here is from genome assembly GCA_964036665.1 of Gordius sp. MW1. Taxonomy (NCBI): domain Eukaryota; kingdom Metazoa; phylum Nematomorpha; class Gordioida; order Gordea; family Gordiidae; genus Gordius; species Gordius sp. MW1. The sequence continues at coordinate 2,827,094 of OZ038528.1, forward strand.
TTATTAGGTTTAGGACACTTGAAAGCTTATTTTATCATTAATTTATGGACAGCAAACTTTTGTTGGGATTAATCAAATGTTTTTCAATTATATTTGATATGAATGACAACTTGTAAAATATATGCTGCTGTGGTTGAGATTTATTTATAACTTTTTTATTTAAATGACGTTAAAATTTTTCTATTTTAAGTAGGAATCCATTTTGATTTGCATTAGATTTTACCTGAAAGCTTTTATGCTCAATTTTTTAATCAATCATTACACCTTTTAATCAAAGAATATTAATAAATTAATTTTTTTGAAGATAATACTTCACATATTTGGCTAAAGGAACTAAAATTTTAGTTTCTTATTATGCTATTGTAATAGTGCCAAGAGATTAAAACGATTTGACATTATATAATAATAGGTCCAAGCTAATTTAATTTACATATAAATTTTGAGTTAATATATACAAAAAGATTTTAGTTTATGTAAACATACGCGCATGTAGAAATGCTGATCATTGATTAAAGCAAATTAATTACAAATTTTTGATCAATTTATCACCAGAAACTTTTAGGTCAATTATTATTGACAGAATATCTGAAAATTGCTGTGGTGGTTAAAGTTTGACTAGCAGTGGTCTGTCATAGTTAACGACATCCGATAGGTTCATTAGGCGAGACATTATGCAGCTACTCGTTCCGTTATTTAAGTGAAGGTGGCTATCTATCTTGATCTAGTATAAAACAAGAAAATTTGTTTAGGTTATCCCAATACAGGTTAATAATAATAATATGTTAAAAGGACGTTTATGTAGAAAAGCTATTATGCTCACCATTTGATAAACAATATTAAACTCAAATATAAACCTCTACTTAATAGTTAAATTGTTTGCTATCACTCATTTTATTAAAAATTACCCAAGACGGGTCATGGTTTAAATACAATTTTTGTTGTAATTTTCTAACAAGAGTGCGTTTAACTCTTTTTTTAACTTACATATTTCAGGGTGTGCCAATAAGCGATTCAGTTTATCGGGACATTCATGATGCGACGCGAATTGCGAATTAATTCGCCCGAAAATAATGTATATATTTAATAGGAGGAGGCCTTCGTAGTGAGACCGCAGGCGACTACATTCGCCCGCGACAAAAAATGAACAAAAATACAGCGTTTTTCTTTACTTTTGCACATCTTAACTCCTTCTTGCACATTAGTAGGAGAGAAAAAGGGTGATCAATCATAGCTTTTAAAAGAGAACGCTCTTTCACTCTCCGAGTAGAGAAAAAGAGCGTTCTTTTTCAAACGCCATGATTGATCGCATTTTTCTCTTTCACTATGTGCGGTAGGAGAGTCAAGAGGTGCAAAAGTAAGAAAATTGCTGTAAATCATTTAGTATTTTCCGCGCGATAGTTTTAAATTGAACTTGGTGTGAAGCGAGCCCTATTATATTTTTCATAATAAGCAATTCACATTTTTCGGACTCAGAAACAGTATTGCGTCTTTATTACGGCAATAATTAGTAGTATGAAATTGCTTATAATTGTATAAAATTATAATTTTACTCATAAAGCCTCACTCCTGATTGTTTAAGGGCTCATTTGAGCCAATTTAAGGATGAGATCTAAGCCTAATAAAGACATGCATGTCTAATCGTATGCATATTTGCAAATAAATACTTTATAAAAAACAGCTTACACATGCATAAATTGGCAATAAATTTCTTCCTAATTTTGAATAAGCACATCCACTATAAAATGATTGTTAAAATTTACACTATCTAACCATTTCTTAAAATATTTTATAACTAAGATATGACTTTAATTGCGATTCTTCCAAAAATATATAAATTTAAAATCAAGCTTAGCTAGAGTTGAGATTAAATGCTTTGCCTTTCATAATCATAAATAATGTTAGTAACATTTATCAGTGGCGTAGCTAGCCTTTTTGCCTTGGGGGCTGGGTTAAAACCATGGGCGTAGGTAGGTGGGGGGACAAAAAATTTCCTACTAAAACCCTTGAAATTAAAAATATTTATGCTTTGCTCCCCCCCCCCATTCCAAAACCTGGATACGACCATGGGTGAAATATGCAATTGAAAATCTTTTCCCTAATAAACGTTGGACAAACTTAAAATTCCGCTACTACTTTGTGTATTTTTTCTAATAACATCACGCTAGTATGTCTCAAACCTTCATGTTTATAGGGCATAATACAAATAAAATTTATTCATAAATAAAACAAAGTAATGTAGTTGAAACAATATAAAAAATTTCACATGGTATAATAAGTTTTGTATAAATAAAATTGTAAGGGCACAAAGTGGAACGGGGATATTGACAAGTAGTGTTTCGATCTCGTCTCGTCTCGGTCTCGAAAGCAAAATCTCGTCTCGTCTCGGGAGAAATCATAAAAATCTCGATCTCGTCTCGTCTCGGTCTAGAAAAATCTCGGTCTCGTCTGATCTCGACTTTTTTGAAATTTTTTTTATTATTTTATTAAAATTATAAAATAAGTTTTAAAACATTTAAACCTTTATTTTTGAAAAACCTTAATTCACATCAAGCTTTAGCGCGACACGACATCTCACTGACAATATAAGGATATTAACTAATTTCTAAAGATAACATTTTCTTTGGAAAGTGCAAATTAAAAAACTATAAAAAAATTTGAAATAAAATACGAAAACACAGCTTTTTGTTAAAATATAATATAGTATAGTCATGCATTAAATTTAAAATTTAATGGTGGTGTTTATTAACTCTTTTTAGATATGAGCTTAGACCGGTACTCTTGTGAGTGTTTTATAGCTGAAACTTATATGTAATTTATATACTAACTAATTGCTAGTTTAAAGATCTGACATTTGTATCAAATTCACTGCATCTGTCAAATTCAAATAGACTTACAAAATTTTAAGTTCACTTATATTTGACTTAGGTTTTATTTGGGCATATTGAGACCCCTTATTAACCCTGGCTAAAGGCCCAAAATTGACCTAAACATATTTAAGACAAACGTTTAAGTCCATTGATATTACCTTCATCAATTATATCCCATAGAGTTTATTGCATATTTATTATAGCGTTATCATAATTAGCTGCACATATTAAAAAGTTGTAAAAACAATAATGAAAGCAGCATTAATATAGGATTAATAACATAAGGTTTTAAACTTTAAATCAAAGTGCACATCTTTTATTATATGATAAAAATCATTATAATCAACTTTGTAATTGTTGTAGTCCTACACGAAGCAGAACAGTTGCTTATATCTATTCCCCGTTGCTCTTACGCATTTTAACTCGGATCTATATATAGACGCGTAGATATACATCACGTGTAGATGTAGATATCCATACGCGCGTTTTCATTGGTCAATTATTATCTTTTGTTCGTATAGATGTAAAATATTCATCCGCAGCAAAAACAGCTGCGTTTAGAAGGAAAGTACGGGGCATTGATTCTGTGAACTCACACACACACACCAAAACCCCCTCATCATATCTCTCTCTTATTTATTAATGTATACGCGTAGTCCCTCTCCCCCCTATTGATCGCTATGCGATATATTATAGTTAACAAGATCTATTTGTCGACGCGCAATAATATTGAGGTAGATATCAATCCGCGTATGTGGATTGGATATACTTTTTCTTTGTTCACATATATATTATCATATGATACATATCATTTTCTCGCGAATTCTTGGGCATTTTTCTTAAATAAATAAATGAAAATACGTAAATGGATCTTTAAGGTAAGGCTTAAACTAACACATAATCATAATAGTAATATTGATTAAACAGTAATTCATTTAAGTGCAATCTTTATCTCTAATAATTTTCTTGTTGTTAATAATGGAGTTGTTAATAGTAATCTAGATAATTCCTTTCAATTTTAACTAAATTTGCCATTCCATAGTTATTTATCTAGTACAATATAGGTTCGTGTATTTATTTTATATTGCACAATTATAGAAATTAGAGTAAATTTGAATGTACCTGCCAACCCAGCTTATAACGTGAAAAATAATGCTTATGACAAAACTATGTATTCACATGATGTCTTATTAAGGTTCAAAAATTTGGGAGGTACACCATTAGTTGAAGGATGAAAACTTCTCGAAAACTCAAGATTTAATCTTTAGGGTGTCATTAAATACTCAATTGTACTTTTGAAAAATAGTTAGCCAGGAACAAATGACGCTAGTGTGCTCAAAAAATCTCGAGCCACATTAGCTTAACTTGTATAATTATTCAAACTAATTGATCACCAATTTGTAATTACCACATCATGCAGGATGAGAAACTGCCATATTCAATCAAAACTCATTCAAAGTCTAAAGTGATGAAAATATTATTAAATTATTCACATACCCTGAGGGCCATCCATACTTATGTAAATATCATATTAACTACACTTAGGTGTTACTTTATAATCAAATATATTCCTATCATATTGATTTATATTTAATACCTTAAATATAAATCATGCAAATAAAAATACGCCATAATTTACTAAAATCTTATGATCAATAAAAAGCCGAGATTTCGCCGAAAAAATTCATCTCGTCTCGTCTCGACCTCAAAAAACCGAGACGAGACGATACCGAGAATTTTCTCGGTTTTTCCGCATCACTATGCAGCACTTTAAGTTATGTTGTATGTCTGAAGGTGAACCTATAATAACACAGCTCTACAAATATTAATTTTGTGATTGTATCCCGCAATCCGACCAATAATTCTGATAGAGAATTTTGCGCTGAAAAATAATATGTTTTTAGTTTTTTCTACGATTACCAGTTTTTTAGATATACGAGGTTGAAAGTGCCAAAAATGCCCTTTTTAAGCCTTTTTGAGGCTATATGGCCACGGCAATTTTAATAATTAGCGAAAAATAGTAATATATTCCTAGGTCCATTCTTTTATTTTTTATATCACCCTTCTACTCAAATTTATACGCGTTTGCGTAAACCTCTTCTCCTTATCAAAATTCGTCCCACTATGTCTGGAAAAAAGAGTTCAGTAGAGTTCATACTACACACGCGCTGTTTACTAACACATATATCTCTCCCTTTACCTACTCTCCTCTCTTTCCCCTCCACTCCCGCCCCCTTCATGTGTGCTTGGATAGATATGGGGGCGGGAGTGGAAGAGATGGAGAAAGGGGAGAGATGTGTTAGTAAACAGCACGTATGTAATATGAACTCTAATGAACTCCTTTTTCCAGACATAGTGGGACGAATTTCGATAAGGAGAAGGGGTTTACGCAAACGCGTATAAATTTGAGTATAAGGGTGATATAAAAAAATAAAAGAATGGACCTATGGATGAAACTTTAATCTACATGAATATATTACTATTTTTCGCTAAATATTAAAATTGCCGTGGCAATATAGCCTCAAAAAGGCATAAAAGGGCATTTTTGGCACTTTCAACCTCGTATATCTAAAAAACTGGTAATCGTAGAAAAAACTAAAAACATAATATTTTTCAGCGCAAAATTTTCTATCAGAATTATTGGTTGGATTGCGGGATCTTTTTTTTGTAGACCTGTGTAATGAATGATCCACCTTTGGAAGGCACTTCGTGTCAGATTGTCAATAAACATAGCCACATCCTTACCCCCCATAGATACAATCGGGTATAGTTTGTGATTGCATTAAGTGATCGAGCTTATCTATTACTTGAATGCTTGTAAAATTTAACCACAATTTAAAATAGTTTCATAGTAATTTTATAATATAGCTTTTTTGTGCAAAGTCTATTGAGCCAGGCCCCAAACAAAGTTTAGCCTAGCTCCGTTCAAAATAAAACACTAATATTTTGAGCTTGGCTCAAATAGCTTGGATAAGAAAGAATTTTAACAGTTTATTAGAAACTCTAATTTATGTTGATAAATTGCTTATTACCTTAACAAAACGCCATTAGAAGATAATAAAATTTGTATGAATCTATGATTAACTGAACCTTATAAATTATATCTAAAGTTGTGTTATGGGGGAAAATGTATAGCAAAGTCATCTCTAGCAAAGCAACTAAACCTCTGGACATCTTGGGGAGAGTGGACCTCAGAATTTAAAGTATATCTACAAGCAAGAACTAGAACATGTCTAACAAATAAGTTAATATTTTTGTGTTTTCCAATATATAGACAACCCATCGTTTACCAAAAACGTCTTTCTACATTCCAAATCTTAGGACTCTTCCGTGACGTTAATCAATTTAGACTTTAAACTAGACAAAAAAGGGAACAAAATTTTTATATATGAAGCGTAAAATAGATTAACGGTGAGGCCTGGCTTTTATAATAAATAGAAACATGTAGGTATAATTGGAAAACAATATTATGAATTAATATTTTCTTAATAAATGCTTTTTAATTTTTTTTATTATTGCAGATGTAATCGCTATTTTATTATTATTTATTCGAAAAAGTTGTTAATGCATAAGGCCGTGGCATCGATAACATTTATAATACTTGTTAATCATCTCAATATAAAAAGGATAATTTACTATTATGTTTCTTATTAGCAAAGCATTCTGTCACGGTGAAAGTAAGCAAGTGCGCTCGAGAGAAATCACAGATGAAGATATTTTGTCTTAAAAATAACATCTCGAGTTTTTTATAATGTGTAAAAAAAATATAACAACCATTTTTTATTAATTATGATATAAATTTTGCACACCATTATTGTATTTGTTATTTTAATTTAATAAACAGTGACCCTTAATCACTCTTTAAAATTTGATAATTTTAACAACCATTTGGCATTTTTTTGTTACGAACGTTTTCAATCATCAATTCTTAATTTGCAATGACATTTTCTGTAAATGAAATTTATAATACATGTTTAGGATCAGTTTTCTATGAAGTATATGTGGGAAAAGCCTTCGTATCGTTAGAATCTGGCATAAGACCGATGACCATCCAGAAATCTAGATGTGACTTTATTTATTGATTTTTAGGCTTATTATATTTTAATGGCTAAATCAAACATTGACTCTAGCGTTTAGAACGTACAGTTTATCAAATAATCATTAAGGATACAAATTAAAACAGAGTCATGTTCACGACAAAAACTCCATAATTAGCGTTTACTAGTTGCTTTCACAAGACCATAATTTGTTGACTTGTAAAATTGCAATATAATACCAATGATGAAAGAAGTATATGACCAATATAAGTAGAGATGCACCGATACCAAGTATCGGCATGGTATCGGCGCCGATACCTTGCCAAAAGAATCGGCCCGATACTTTGCTGGTATCGGCAATTACCAAGCCGATACCTTTTTCAATATGAAACTCAAAAAATAATATTTATAGTATCTCCTACCATTAAAAAATAGAGGACTTTTTAAATTTTTTGAAAATTGTTTCATTTGATTGGCTATAAATATTTCTATGTGGAGTATAATAAACTCATTGACCATCTGTTCCGAATAACTGCGCTTTTAAGTAAATATTGTTTTATTTTAAAAATTATTATATATTAAGCCTTAGATGGATTCTTTAGATACACTATGGAGTTATTTTGTTGTGTCAGCAGATGAAAAATTTGTAATCTGTGAATTATGCAAAGCTAAAATAAGTCGTGGGGGCAAAAACAAACATTATTTACTTTTTTATAAAATAAATTTATGTATTAATAAAATATAAAGTGTACCATAATAAAATTTAAATTTCTTTTTTGATCAATTAATCACAATACTTTTGAATTAATTAATAACAAAGTTTATTATTATAAATTAATATTATATTATAAATTATAATTACAATTGTTTTATCGTCAAAATTCTGATCTACCAAAATTTGGATGTGACTTAATTTATAATATTTAATTTGCATATATTTTTTAGTATAAAAATTTTTTTTATTATAAGTATCGGCATGGTATCGGTATCGGCAAAAAAATCTTAAGTATCGGCTGGTATCGGTATCGGCATAAAATAGTGGTATCGGTGCATCTCTAAATATAAGAGGCATATTCATGATAAGTATATGTATTCATGGGCGTAGCCAGCAATTAAAGGGGGGGGGCAATAATGATTTATGGAGGGGTAAAATAATAATTTTTTGAAATTTTAGCCACAACTCTAAAGAATTTTAAAAATTGGATTTTTAGAGGGGCAGTCGCCCCTCCTTGCCTCCCCCCGGCTACGCCCATGTATTGAGATGCCACTTATATTTTTTGGTCTTTAGTCAGAAGAGATATATAATGTTTGAAATTTAATAACGCTCGTAAAAGGATAATGAGCATTACAATTGTATTTGCTATGTGTCCAAACTTTAAAATGTATTTTATAATATGATGATAATTTATTCGCTTGCTCTTAATTTGAGCACTCATAAAAGAACTCTATCCCCTTTTATATTGTCAATTTTGCGTTGCTATTTTTATGGTTGCAATGAGTCTTGCAAGTAGACATGTTAATCAAAATTCCTTAATTTTTGGTCATTATATGATAACAATCTTCAGATGTAGTCTGATATCTTAAAAAAAGTAAATTTCTATAGAAATAAGCAATTAATTTCCTTCAATATGATTTGCCCATTAAATATATTGCAACAAACTGTTAGCTCAGTACTTTGAAAAACCTTAATTATTCAGATTTATTTTGTAAAATAAAAAATTAACTTTGCGAATCCTATTTTTTATTGTCCGTCCCTTCCTGTCCTGTCCAACTTGATTTTTTATACTCGCTAAGGACTTATGCTTCTTTAAAAGACTCTTCTTTTGCTTTCGCATAAATTTGTTAATTACCGCTGGTTGGCTTTCCGAGCCATATTCCATTATTGTTTTTGTGCCCGACTGATTACCTTTATATATAATTTCTTTTGACAACTTGTCTAGGTTGTTGCTTTATAGTGGATAATTGCTAAACTGGCTAAATAAACTCCTACGAATTATAATGATCGTTGCTTACTTCTAATTTTGATCCCGACCCAAGGTTAAAATTCTTGTTTAGTTTTAATATTATTTATTTCTGGTGATTATAAATCTTACTTTTTGAAGCTCGTCCCACATTTTTTTCTGACCCCGATCTGAAGCCAAACTACGATTTTGCTTTGGTATTTGCGGCAGATCTACTAGTGACCGCTGGTTAAAATTAATTTGTCTGATCTCGGTCAGAGGCCAAAATCTTTTTTTTCGTACCTGCAGCTTTCGGTCATTTTAATACCTTAGCTTCAAACATTTTTCCCCATTTTTTTGGCTAAAAGTAAAAGTTGCCCGTTCTTCGGACAAAGATCAACCATTTTTTACTTTTTCTAGGCCTCACTTGATTTTTCATTTTTTGTGACTTCTTATGTAAATTAGTCCATTTTGTTAATGAGGGTGGCTAACTTTTAGGCCAAAAATATATGTATTTTTTGACCCCAAACCCTCGGCCTTCAACACCGTCCCTAGAACGCGCCTTGCCTCACTAATCCCCCCCCCCCTTACATCACTCACCTTTACTCTAGCGTCGACGCGGCAAGCTGCACAATCATCGTTATAGTCGAGCAACTAAAAAAATAATATGTAATTTGCCGGCTATTAGATGAGAATTATTTTAATATTGAGCCATTTTGCTTGTGCTTTTTTTACCTTTAAAATTTGTTCAGATTTATATTTTAAGGGATTTTTATACCAACGTTCCCTTTCTCCGGTTTTATAATAAACAGCTCTACAAATATTGACTTTTTGATTACATCCTGCAATCAGACCAATAAATCTGATAGAGAATTTTGGGCTGAAAAAATCTGTTTTTAGCTTTTATCCACAATTACCAGTTTTTTAGATAAACGAGGTTGAACGTGCCAAAAATGCCCATTTTAAACCTTTTTGAGGCTTTTTTGCCACGGCATTTTTAATTTTTAGTGGCAAATAGTAATATATTCAGGTAGATTAGATATATATCATGATTGAAGTATTTATTGGCATAAAGTGTCAGACCACATTTATTGTATGAAAAGTAGATCGAAGATTTACTATTTAATGAAACTACGAATAAAGTAGAACTAGTAGGTAATCCAATGGTTTACATTTACCTATGTAATTATACTTGTTTTAGTAATTATACCTATTGAAAATACCAAAATCTATTCCATTTATTTGAATAACCCTTAGTTTATATCATTAGTTAACTATTTGAAAAGAATTTGTATTATTCATATTGTAAATGCAACAGTTTAGTACATAATGGATGTGATTATAGGTATAAAAAATTATAAAATGCAAGGCCAGCTGTTCAAATAGGAAACTATAAGCTACGAAATAAAAGATATTTAGCTATTGCATGGCTTTAAAAATAATTAAAAAAATCATTTTTTGATTTTATATAACTTTAAGTGTGAACCCATTGGATAGTTAAATTAGAACCACTGGATTCATTGATTTGACAATGGATCCTCTTTCGCTTTGCGTCAACTATAATAATAATTGAGCCTTTGACAAGTGCTATATAATCTCCAAAGGGTCCACTGGACGTCATTTCCACATCCGAGTTAAGTTCATTCCTTGTTTAAGAATATTAAAAATATACAAAAAAGCGAAAGTTTTAAATAAGATAATTAAAAGACGCAATTGATTTAATACCTATAGTCGTGAAGACTGTACTCATTAATAATGTCAAAACTTTGGTGGTTATAAACGTTGAAAAATACTATTCCAGTCTGTTGATTCGATGCAAATATAAAATCATAGGTTCCAAAAGTGAATGACAAGTGAAATATGCTGCTGGTAGGGTTTATGGGAGCCACAATGTCGAATAAGTATTTGACACCTATAATAATAACAACGACATGTACGTGTACAAGGGTAGGTAAAACAATTAATCTCCCCTAAATCGAATAATTATCTCACTTTAAACTCTATAATTATGGTTAGAAATCAAAAAAAAACTCATTATTAACCCTCCTTAAATCATTCCATGGGCGTAGCCAAGGGGAGGGGGCAGGGGAAGGCGGCTGCCCCCTTTAAATCCAATAATTTGTTAAAATTCAAAAAATGATTAATTTGCCCCTCCCTATATCATTATTGCCCCCTCTAATTCCAATGCTGGCTACGTCCATAAATCATTTCCCCATCTGATAGTTTAAATTTTGGCTATGCTCAAGTACAACGAATAAAACTATAATAAATAATGTTTTATTGACCTGTTTGGTTTAGTTTTTGAAACTTTACAATCCGTGTAACGCTATCTACGCTGGCGACGTAAGACTGATCAGGAGATACATAAGGTACCCCGTGAATTCCAGAATCAAAAGCTATTACGGTGTCCAGTAAATAATCCAAAATTATCTGCCCTTTGTCATATCCAGCCAGATTTATGCAACGAACAAAGACAAATCCACCTAATATAAAATTATTTTAGGGCAAACTTTGCTATATTAATGATTTTGTCTATTTATAATTATATAGTGAAGATATTTTTTTATAAACTGCCGCGTTATTTTAGGCCAAATTTAGATTTATAGTATCTAATTTTTTAATCGTTCAGCATAGAAGTTATTCGAAATTCAATAAGCTCTATATATAACTTAAAACTTGATAACGGATGACTTTAGCTTTATAACAAATTTGGCCACTATTAATTTTTAGACTATATTACAATTTATAATAAAGTTTTACTACTCTACTTTTTTTTGTCTTTATATGTTTTGGGTTTATTAAAGTTCTATTATTATATAAACAACTCTATTTTTGTGAACAAGTTAAAAACATCTAATTTAATACATAGTCCCAATAAAAAATTATAAGTGAGATTGATTAATCTTTTGTTATCATATCAGATTTTAAAAACAATTTGTCATAGAGACCACCTTATTAAACTTATATTTAATGTTATTGTCATGAAATTATAAATGAATTTTACCATAAATGTAAAAGGCAACATCTTTGGGTATACATTTATAAGCACTTAAATCCACTAAGCTTTCGTATCGCAGCAACTCTAAATCCAATTTATACATGTACATTTTCGTGCTGTGTATGGTGTAGCCATATTTAGGTTTTATGGATACGTCCTCAGCACTCTCTGGTACAAACAAGTTCTCTACCTTAAATTAAATTACATATAATGTGTAATATACTTAGAGTAATAACAGGTTTAATTGACTAATAAAGTGGTATAATAAAAAGACACACAAATTAAGGCATAAAGAGGTACAAAGCACCTTATTTACATTTACATTGTTTTTCATATGGTATTCACGAGCTGATTAATAATTATATTGGTTTACTTGGTCAAATTTCCCTTGAATTGGCTCAGTATGCATGATGTCATGTGCAACGGGTTTTGACGCCAACCTTATGACTTGGATAGTTTTACCTGTTTGTGATTTATTTAAACCAGCGTCAGGTTGGCATACAACCCATATTTGATCATGACTATGTATGTATTTCAAAGTTTGCGGATTCAGATCCGTCATTATTTTCTGTATAAATAAATATAATAAATAAAAACGACATAAGCAAAGTTTTAGATTACTTCTTTAAACGCATGCGTACTTAAGTCAAACACCAAGATACCGCTCATCCCTTTTTCGATTATATATAGAAACTTATTTCTGACATTTATCGACGGTCCCCAATGACATCTCTCTGTTCCGCGTTCATTGCATACTACCTCGTTATCAGAATTAAATTTAAGGTCCGACATGTGATATTGATCCCACATCTTCAACTTCAAATCAGGCCTTATCCGCTCACGTATTTGACAAGAAGAGGCGTCATAAACTTTAACTCCAACATCATCGAAAACTAATAAATCCACTTTATTCGCATGTTTTTGTTCTTCTGTAAAATTTGCATTAATTAGAAAAAAATGGACGTTATATTTTACCGAAATCTACATTGATACTGTCGTCTTCAACGACAAATATATCCGAATGTGCTTTAACGCTCTCTATCTCGCTCTCAAATTGACAAGTGTAAGCTCCGGTGTCAAAATAATGAATATCCGTTATGGACAAAATGGTTCGGTTGCCTTAATTATCAATATAATTATTAATAATAGATTAATAACCATTAAAGTGATAGTTCTTCATTGGCTCAATACTGGTAGAGTTCTCAATTTTTGCTATGGCAGTCTCATTATAAATTCTTAGAGGAATGGGAATGTTATTTTTAAACCATAAAACTTCTGTTGGAGGAGGATAACTAAGCGCCCGACATTTAATTGTGACTGTAGAGCCTGGTCTAGCTAATTGGCTCCTTTTGGGTTCTATCCTAATCGTGGGGTTTGTTAAAACGGTAACTATATACGTTTGATACACAATTTTGTTTTCAGCTAATTCATAAGAGTAATTTCCGCTCAAGTAAGGTTGTATTCCAACAATGTACAATGACCCATCCGAAAATATCTAAAAGTAGTATGAAACAGATTTTAAAATCCATAGACAATTAAAAGTGTAAATTTTATTTTATTACCTTAACATTTTGTAATTCTCGGTTGTTCAATGGGCTTCCATAACGCTTCCATATAACACTTCCTGGGCTAAGGTATTTAGCGTTGCAGGTTAATTTGACATTGGAACCAATTCTTACCCTTTCATATAGTGTGGGTAGCAAGGTGTGACTGATGTTTGGTAATTTTAAATCTGCTTACAATAATGACAAATTTTGTAATCCTTAATTCACACAAACACATCGGAGATATAAATAACAAATAATCAATGTGAAATATTTTAATTTAGCTTTTTTATCACGGATTGATTCTGGAAAATTAATTTAGCCTATAAAGATCGTAATTAGCATATAAAAATACTGTGCTTAAAAAATTAATTGTATAAAAAAATGTTAATTAGATTAATGTTTAAATTGCAATTTTGTGTTACGATTATCTTTTGTTCAACATTATTGGAAGGATCTAACATAATGTTTTACCAAATGCCATGTAAAATTCTTGCGCATCTAGTTTACTATCGCCATTGTCATCATATTTTTCTAATAATTCCAATATATCAAAAGTTTTGTCATTTAATTCATTTAATCCCATCTCAAATTCCGACCATCTGTCATAAAATAAAGTAAGTTCGTTTGCAGCTATTGAATTATCGTTATTGATATCCATTGTGCCAAACATAAGATTAACGGCGTAGGGGTCTTCATCTAATAAAAAAGGTCATTTTTATAAAATTTGACGAATAACTTAGATAGTGGTAAAGTAAATTTTTTGATTTACAATTGAAAGATACTACGTCGAAACAAAATTGTTGATATAATATTATTACTTATAAAGGGATCATTAGCATCGATGTACTGATCTTTGTAAAAGTTTTTTAATTGATTCTTGAATACCTTAAACTTTTCTAGCAGCACAAATGAATTATCTATCTGGGAATCTATGACGTCTATATCTCGTTTCATACTTTTACTAGCGGAAAGATTTGTTTGGTTGCTATATAATCCTTTAATCGTTTAATAAAAGTTACACATTAATATACTATTTATTTTCAAATGATTAACGTGTAGGCTTGAAATGTTGCCAATGCGTTTATGTTTATTAACAACTATTGCAAAGTTAGATCTCTGTGTCGAATTTTCGGGTTTAATCTTTTTCGATTCATCAATATCATCTTCAAAAATATCTTTGTCATCATTTATAATAGATTTTAAGTCTTGGTATTTAATTTCACGACTGGCGATGTTATCTAACTGTTTTATTGGCTTGGGAGTCATTGCTTCTATATCATATTTAATTAAGCTCAAATTCGGTCTATTTTTATAAGACTCTGTTTCATTTGGTGTTTGATTAAGTTTCGTAATTATATCTAATATTATAATCGTAAATATTATAATGTTTTGAACATCGTTTAATTTACACTTGATTAAAGCAAATATAGTTTCTGTTAAAAGCAATCTATATTATATTACGAGTATATTTTTTATTTTCCTTTGTGTGCTTAAAAGGTTCCGAAGCATCACCACATTTATGTTTGGGAAGGATTTTTATATTTATCCCGGAATTACAAGATTGCCTATGCAGTTCGCACCGGTTAGCATACCAACGGCCATCAGATCCACAAATCGCCCCCTTTCCATGGTGAATTTTACATGACGATTTACAGGAACAAATAGGGAAAAAACCATCGACAATCTTGCATACTTGATTTTTTGGGCAATAAATGTCTTTACATAATGCGTTTGAGCTACTTCGCTTAATAATTGATGCCCTGTGGCTCCTTAAATCAGGATTTGTATTTAGTGCTATTGAACAATGTTTTAGAGATTATGATATATTATATAAAAAATTAAAGTTATATGACTATGAAAAAATAGTTCATAGTGATTATGTATATGAAATACGCAATATACCGTTTGAAAATTCAAATGATGGAATTGCATATAATCCTATAATAATGGTAGTCTATACCAAATACAAATATATGAATTAACAACAAATAATATCGGCAGAGAATATATATTAGCTTAATTTTACGCGTTAAAATATTAATAAGTTATTTTGTTTTTGCACATATAACTAATAGCAGTGTTTTATTCACAAACCTTAATTTAAATAGCTTAAATGTATTTTTTATAAAGTTAATCTAAAATATATAAGTTATATATTAGATGAATTTAGCTATATAAAAAAATTGTAAATTAACAAGTCTGATTTAACGTGATGCAGACGTACACATAGCTTACCCAAATCATTAGATTGCAACAGTTAGATAGGAATGCTTTTCGGTTCAAGTCTATATAAATATTCTCTCTTTGATTCATAAGTATCATTGTGGGAAGACTAATCGAAAAATGAGATTTGTATTGGTTCGTGTGAGACTTTAAGATCGAATTAGCTAATATGATAAAACAATGCTACTCGTCCGATAAATGTATCGCGTTACTTATAGCCTTAACATGCCTATGACCCTTTGCACAAGTGAACGTTAAACGAAAATATCGATTTTATTTAAAACTTTAAGGAGAATTTTGGTACATTTATTCCAAATGACGGCAATCGGATAGCCCGGATGTGGACATTAATATGCAGCTACGATAATCGTGGTAATATAAAAGTGCTTGGCTTTTTTGTTTGAGAAAGTATGAACTCTAGTAAATTATAACCAACATTGATTTAACTTTTTTGAATCTCAATACGCTAGAGTGCTTATATTAACGGAGATTTTAATAATGTAAATAAGTTATAGTGAAATATTCTAGCCAATCTATTTAAATTGGTGCTTTTATTTATATTTATTTTTATCAATATAGTAAATATTTAAAAATTATGACTATGAAACAGAAACAAGTAAATTTGGAGCACCATAACATATTAAGTGTAGCATGTTTTGAGGTATAACAGATAAGTTTAATGGTTATAAAATTAATTGTTTGCCACTTTATAACACGACCAATTATGAATAGAAATTACGCTAATCATGTGAAAAAGTTCAGACACGGAGACTATTTTTACATTAACCATTCGAAACGTGTCGTTTCCTATAAAAATAAGACTTTGGTTGCGCACATGCTTATTTGGTTGTGTTTGTTCATTGATTTTTTTAGAAATTTATTCAAGCCATAGCCAATGATGTATTATAATAATCGAATCGCATTCATCGCTAGCCGTCGTCATCTAACTGATTGAAGATGTGATAAGACTTTAAACGTCGATAGACTATTGCTGATATATTACATATGGGAGACACTCTATTATTTGTGACTCAAATAACTATTTTTAATCAATAATATTTAAGATGTATATAGTTATATTAATGCAACATTTTTAAAGTTATATTTAATCTGATTGTATTTAATATTAATTTGTCACATAAAATTAAATTATGCATAAGAAATCCTATTTATTAAGCCTTTTTATTTTAAAATTATAATTATGTCATCTAGATTTTTATTTTAAGTCTACCATAATAATTGTTTTGACTCCATAGATTTAAAATTTTAACCTTTCAAGTGTCAATGTGCTCATGGGCGTAGCCAGAATTGGGATTAGAGGGGGACTGAAATGATTAAGGGAGGGGCAAAATGAACATTTTTTAAAAATTTGGCTATAATTTTATTACATTTAAACAGATTTTTGGATTTAGCTACGCCTATCATTTTTTTAAAGTTTATTTTCACGAAACAAAGTTACTAAATAAGCGAAATAAGACATATTGGTTAAATACAAAGATCTATATCATTATCTTCTAAAATGGGCCATGAGTCGGCAAAGGATTTAAAGTTATATCGTACATAAAGAATCCCTAGTTGTTGCCTGAGTTAAAAGGACGCAGAAATTTTAGATTTCGGGGTGCATTTTCCGATTTCTTTAAAAAACCCCATTGCCTGTTTGCCAAAGGGACCGGAGCACGAGGCAAGATATTATATTAATGTCAATATAGAATATTTTGTTGTATCGATGTTTATAAAATATCTAATTATAAGAATAGGCCCTTCGGGCGTAACCCCCCAAACCCCCTCCTGGGGGCTCCGCCACCAGTCCGCCGTTGGGGGCTACGCCCTCAAACCCCCGTTTAGCCAAGGACAGTCCCTGTTTCACATACCTTTGCTTAAAATCCTCATACACATCTATTACTCTTTTATACTACGTATAAACAAAGCATTCTATGCAATTAATGTTGGAGAGCTATTGCCCGTTACTACTCCGCATCTAAAAATGTCACAAGTATCGTAAGTAGATCTCAAAAAACTTAGAGATGCTAAATTGTTCCATTGGTCAGTCTTAAAAGACAGTCTATTAAAACATAAGAGTCTAAAAAACGCATAGGCCTTTGTAGGGGGTGGGGGGGGGCACATAGTAATTATCAATGTCAGCCAAAAAAAACCTTTGAGAATAATATAAAGGGTTTGCGACGAAACGAGCAGCGACATGCAATAGCTCCGCTATTGCCCGTTACAACCGCGCATCACAAAATGTCACAATGAGCGGCGACATCTCAAATAATTTACAGAGGCTAAATTGTTCCCTTGGTCAGTACCAATAGACAGTCTTTTAATACATAAGAGTCAAAAAAACGCATAGACCTTTGTAGGGGGGGGGGGCACAGAGTAATTATCAATGTTAGTCAAAAAAAAATGGGGAAAAAAATTTCGATTCACAATTTGGCCAATGGTCATTTTTTTCCATTGGTCAGCAGCCAGGACACGGTGAAAGTGGATATAAATACATAAGAGTCAAAAAAAACGAAAAAAAAAATTCGATTCACAATTTGGCCAATGGTCATTTTTTTTCCATTGGTCAGCAGCCAGAGGACGGCCAAAGAGTCATATTAGCAATGGTAATAACAAGAACAATCATAAGAGTCAAAAAAACGAAAAAAATAATTACAATTCACATTTTGGCCAATGGTCATTTTATTACATTGGTCAGCAGCCATCGCACGGCCAAAAAGTCATATTAGCAATGGTAGTAACAAGAACAATATATTAATTTAAAAAAAAAAAATTGGCCTCCCCGGGATTCGAACCCACATCCAAGCGGTCTCAGTGGTAAACACGACGAAAAGCGTGACAAGACATTCGGTGCAAGACATTCGGTGCAAGACAAGACATCGGAAAATGGAAAGTGAGCCCATAAATTGCATAGCAATTAATAATTTTTCATGCCGCTTTTAAAAACAATATAGTTCTTCCAACTTGTTTTAGAACGATCTTACAAATCTTAAGAGCCATCCGTAAAATTATATAAAAGGAATTCTACTATTGGGACTATATTGTGGCAAAAAGCAATATTCGCATAAAGCTCAACAAGGAAAATCGATCGGCAAACTGTTTACAGATTTTGGTAGAGTTTTTCGTTGTGAACATAATATTTTTATTTTTTCCTTGTACGTAAGTTTTAATGTCGAGGTTGATAACAGCACTTTTGGCGTCTTTCAAACGTCATAACGTGCAAATTACGGTAAAATTTTAGTTTAATAAATTAGATTTATAAATAAAGTGAAGAGGAATCTATTCAATCCTTGTTAATTTAATGAACATAAGACATAATTATGAATTGGAACATTATAAAAACAAACTTTTGTTTATACTTTACTAAACACGAATATGGATGTAATCGATATTGGAACGGGCATTTAGCAGGCCTTAGGTAAATATAGGTCCGTCCTGAGCTAATTAGGTTATATTATAAGGCCCGTCCAGGCCACATCCGTTGTTTTATTTAAAGCAAAGCCAATCCAAGCTCAGCCCGCGGGCAGGACCATGCAGGTCTCTAGTTGTAGTAGATAAATAACTACAAGCACTTAATTCCTAGTGTCAAAAGGAAGGAAGGGCGACCTTAAGTCTAGGGAAATTTGTCATTGTAAAAGATAGAGATAAGTAGAGCTAGGTTAAAAAATTGTTTAATGGATGGATTACAGCTAAAATTTTAAAAACTTGACGTATAGGGAAAAAACTAAAAATATATAAGGGTTTACCCTCTCTACTAGAATCTGGAAACAGTTTGCCAATTAATATTGTGTTCATTCATTGTTCTTCTTCTTCTTTATCAGTTATTTGGTCCCACATTCGTGTGGTTAGTTTTGATAAGCTTCTTCCATCTTGACGGGGTGAGTGCCATGTCTTGACTAATCTCTTTAATTTTCATAACTTTATCGACTTGCCCTTTCCACGTGACACGGGGTCCCCCTCTTCCTCTCTTCCCCGGTACCTCCATGTCCAGTACTTTTCGATTTAGGTCATCCGTGTCCCTTCTTAGTATCTGCCCATACCACCTTAGCCGATTTTCGTTAATCATGTCCGCCATAAGTTGAATACTCATTTATGTCATGAGAAAGTCTTTCGTCATATGGTCAGCTCCACCCTATCATTCTCATCTCAGTGGCTTGTAATAGCTTTCCTTCCGTGGTGATTAATGCCCATGCCTCACTTCCATAGAGTAACACCGGTCTTACGATGGATTTATAAGCTTTGCTCTTCAACCATATTGGCATTTTCTTGTCGCACATTACACCGGATATACTTCGCCATTTAAGCCATCCTTTTTGGATCCGGACATTGACTTCTGTTGAGCAACGTCCCTCTTGATAAAGCATCGAGCCGAGGTATGTAAACCTGTCTACTTTTGGGTACTTTAGAGGGTGATCCAGCGATGGGGTGCTAGTACCGTTCATTTCCATGTATCACCGTTTTTCGATCGTTGACATTTAAACCATATCCAGCTAAGCGCTCCGACCACTTTTCGGCTTCTTCGATTACTTTCTCCCTTGTTTCCTCGCATAGTACTATATCATCGGCATATAGCATACACCATGGCGATGGCTTTTGAATGTCCCTCGTTATCGTGTCTATAATAATATTAAATAAAAAGGGACTTAAAGCAGATCCTTGATGTAATCCAATTTTAACCCGAAAAGATTTAGAGTGTCCAACTGTCGTCCTAAAGCAAGAGTTTGAGGCTTCGTATATATTTTTCATAAGCCGTATATATGCGTCCATTTTTTTTTCTCAAGCACCACCATATAAAATCGCGGGGGACCGTGTCGTAAGCTTTGTTCGATAAAGACCATATGTAGGTCTTTCCTCTTTTCACCCTACTTATCCATCATTTGTCTTAGTGCGAAGTGTCGATTGAGAATTGGCCGGCCACAAATGAATTGATTAACCGATATTTCCACCTCACTTTTCAGCCTTGTTACTAAGATCCTTTCCATAAGCTTCAAGGATTGGCAAGTTAGCTTGATACCTCTGTAATTGCCACAGTCTTGAGGGTCTCCTTTGCCTTTAAATAAGGATATAATCGTGCTTGCTCTCCATTGATTAGGAATTCGCTCTTCTACCAATATCTTGTTAAGGAGGTTCGTCATGGTGGTGACTCCTTCTTCACGACATCCGAGCAATGATTCCATAGGTATTCCATCTGGGCCATTTGCTTTTCCTTTTTGCATCTTGTTCATTTGTGTCCTAACTTCATCCTCCTGAAAGAGTTTGTGGTGTTCCACGTTGGTTTTATTAGCTGATTTGTTTTTCGTTATTTGTTCCCCCCCCCCGCTTACTAGTTTTAATTATCTTTTCGATTGGCTTTTACCACTAGGATAGAAATAGATTTTATTACCCATCTCGAGCGAGCGATTTTAATTACCATCGCGTTATGGTTTATTATTATATCGAATAAGATCGTTATTTTATTAACGTGATTTAGCAAATATATTTGATAACCTCGATATCGCTCGTAGAAAAATAATTATTTTATTTCTGGTGTGATAGTAAATAAAGATTAGTCGGTAGAAATAAAAAGGGAACAAAAAATTCGTCCTCCCTTTTGGGGGAGGACCGAAATGATTAATAAATCCCCGTTTAATAAATTTCCATCCATCCGACCTTTTAGGTGGGGATTTATTATATAATTATTTTTCTACGAGCGATATCGAGGTTATCCAATATATTTGCTAAATCACATTAATAAAATAACAATCTTATTCGATATAATAATAAACCATAATGCGATGGTAATTAAAATCGCTCGCTCGAGATGGGTAATAAATTCTATTTCTATCCTAGTGGTAAAAGCCAATCGAAAAGATAATTAAAACTAGTAAGCGGGGGGGGGGGGGGAACAAATAACGAAAAACAAATCAGCTAATAAAACCAACGTGGAACACCACAGAGTTCGACCATACTTATATTTGGCTCAATTTTGGGGAGGGAATCCTTGTCATTTGCAATATTCATAAGTTTCTTAAAATATCCTTTCCACCTTTCCATCACTTCTTTCGGCTTGAATAAGGTTTGACCCTTCTCGTTTTTGACTATTTTAAGAACTCCGACAGGTGACTTTTCTTCTCCCTTATCTAAGCCAATTTGTACATAAGCCTATCGCCCCCTTTATGTTCCAGTTTGTTTGCCATCTCAGTGTAGGCGGCATTTTTCGCTTTTGCAACGGCCTTTTTGCGGCCCTCTTTGCGTCCCTATATTCTTGATAATTCTCCGAATATTTTGATTTATACCACCTTTTATATAGAGCTTTCTTTCTTTCAAAGAAATCTTTAACCGATTGATCCCACCACCATAGCAAAATGGTAATTTTTAAAAATCTAGTCAAAACTATATCAAATTTTAAAGAAATTCTAGATTTACAGGGGGCAGCCGCCCCTCCCTGCCATCCCCTGGCTACGTCTATGACTATTTAGATTTAACAGTCACATATAACATGTAGTGTATGTTGGGCTCGCAATAATACCATGGACATCTAAACAGTTTGTAATAAAGTACCTAGGCCTCCATATCCACTTTTTGGTATATATCACCAGGTATGCACCGTAAAAAATATAGAAAGAGAATAATGAAAATGATATAAATTAATTTATTCCTTTTTTACTAAATTTTGTGGAGTGGCCAGAGAGGGACGTGGTTTTAAGATCAAGATTAAAAAAGACAAAAATAGAACAACGGAAATAAGTGTATTTTAAGCAATGCATCAGAAATAATAGCTCAGCTTTGTTACAATAATGAAATTCACAGTTGTGAACATGGGCGTAGCCAGCATTGAAGTTAGAAGGGGCAATAATGATTTTTGGAGGAGCAAAATGATCCTTTTTAAAAATTTTAGCCAGCAAACTTTCTAATTTAGAGGGGGCAGCCGCCTCTCCCTGCTCCTCCTTGGCTACGCCCATGGTTATGAACAACCCTCACGACTCTTAAAATTGGCGTTTTGTACTCGATAGCTAATGGTATCATTTCAAAATACCACAGTCCGAAATACCACTGAATCTCACGTTTTACGAATTTCACGATCGTGAGATTCGTAAATCAAATTACTCATTGCGCAAGCGCATAATTTCCATTTTTATAATGCGCATGCGTATGCATTTAACAGACCAATCAGATAGCTGCGCATTTTAATAATGCGCATGCGTATGCATTTAACAATTATTGCTGCACTATAAAACTTTAAGGGACAGGGATAAGGTTCAGGGTAGTGTTTTAGGTCAGCGTTTTAGGTTAGGGTTAGGGTTAGGATTAGATGCACATCAAATTCCCTCCCCATTTGAGATTTAATTTTTCGTGATATTCAGTGTGGCATTTTGGACGGCATTTTGAACCATATTAACCCATTAACGCCCAAAAGAAAACTACTTGTGAAAATTATTTTTTATATTTATTGTGAGGTATTGAGCACAGTAAAATATTAGGAAAAAAAAATTAAATAAAAACATGAAACAATGAAAATAAGGGGGTGTACACGGCTGTGTACAATGGGCGGATTAGGAGTGATATTGCCCAAAGCAAGTTCGCTCTACACACAACGTTTTCTCGCAAAGCACGCAACGCCAGCGACCTCGATTGTGGCAAATGACGCAACGCACTGGTTTTTCGATGCGCTCGGGGTTGTGACCGTTATTTTTCCGCTCCAGTCCAAGTTTTGCTGATGACGGTGGACGACTTTTAGTTTTTTTCGTGTATCCTCGAGCAATCGTCCGTCTGTAAAATAATTGATCCATGTATGTCACCTGTCCAGTCTTGCTGAGTAAAACATGCAGTCTCCAAGCGTTAGATATGGCCATATCTAGGATGTAGGTAAATATTACAAAATATTTAATCATGGACTCATCCACAGACAAATTTTTATGAAAAACTCCCCACTGGCACGAATTTCTTTGAATGAGATTATATAACGGTTTCACTTTGAACATTTTATCAGTCGAATCTGCAGCTAGAGAATTGTCGACGAAGTGCAGGTTTCTTTTTATGTCCAAAACCTATTACGCGACATGCAATTTGCGAAATGGAACTCCAAGATCTTCATCCAAACTCCAGTAAGCCTTCGGTAGGCAATTTATGATATCAAGTTAGCATCAATATTCCCAAAAAACTTTTGAAGTCTTCACGATTCAATTCAAAATTATGGCGATTATTTTGTCCTGCGTACAAAACACTATTTCCTGCTATCAAGTCCATAACATCTTTATCAAAGAATTTTTTTAACAACATTGTAGGATTGTGATCAATCATTGATTCTACAATATTTTTTTGTCTGCTTTGAATGGCTTCGGTAACAGTATGGGTTATGCTGTATGTAGGTGAAGTTTTTCTCCACCCAGGTGTGTCTTGACTTTTAGCTCGTTAGTCTTATGTGATTAGAAAGTGGTTCTTCATCACTGTAGTCCCAGTCAGAAACATCATCGTCGGGATGACGTGGATTTACTTCAATTGTACCTGAAACATCTTTTGAAAAAGTCGAGGATATCAAATCATCATCATTCCCTTTTTCTTCGTCACTCAGAACATCAAGGTTTGGTGGCACTATTACTATATCGTATTCGATATCTTCGTTATCATCGGACATTATCGATTCAAGGGCTTCTTCTAACCTTTTATAGCTATTGTTTTTTGTGAAAGCGCGACGGGTCGCCATTGTGGGATCTTTGTAAACTTAAAATTCTCTATAGTTTCAACACGTGCGAACTTTGCAAGGAGCAAAAGCGAACTGAAACTGGTTTACTTCCGTTGAAAATACGCAAATCCGTGAGTCACTGTTAGGCCAAAGTATGTATGAGCGCAATTTACAACAATACAAACTAAACAATTATTGCCGGCAGGTGCCCATTGTACACGCTTGTGTACAGGGCAATAAACAATAACCCAGCACACCGTAGTTAAAAAATATTGTCATACTAATAGTACATAACGTAATAGTAGGGTCCATATATACATAACAACAACAAAAAAGTTAAAATATTTTATTATTTATAATAAAAAAAGATAATAATATCTTACCTAATTAATTGTGTTTCAAATCCATATTACGATGATAAACCAATTACATTTATCTAAGCCTTATTGCCAAATTTTATTTTTTTACAGTTCATTAATATCATATAGTTTTAAAATGAGCAATTATTTTCATAATTATCATAGAAAGAATACACGAAATGACCCTCCGAAGAGGTGTACACAAGCGTGTACGGCGGGCGGTTTGAAATTTTGTTGAAATAAAGATTTATAATACGATTCCGGTTGGGGTTTTTATAAAGATAACCCGATTTACGACGGGTGGAAACCGCGAATCAAATAAGAATAACTCTAATTTATATGTCATCTAGGACACATTTTAAATTAGAGACTAATTTGACTAAATTATCCCTATCTCTTTTAGAATGTGACTTGAAAATGAACAGACATATAACGTTTTCGCTCTTATTGGAGCTCATCAGCATGCCATAGTTAATTCTCTAGTCACATAGTAATCGAGATAGCTATATATAAGGCCAAATTAGATTTTCACGTTTACGGTGTTTAAGGATAAAACTCATAATGGGTTAATAGCTAATATTCTAGTCAGCTGATGTAAAAATTTTCAAACAAAAGATGCTAAATGCAATCTGCATATTTGGATGGTAGACTAAAATCTATTAAATTTTCTATTAGCTTATAGATCCAGTTAAAAATTTGCAGGCTTTAGTTTCAATTATTATAGCAAATTTACAAAATATCCAAACAAATGGTATATTATTTATGTAAAATTAATAAACTTATTTAGTAAATTCACTTAAAAAGTGTCATGAAAATTATCAAAAAAATGTGATATCATTACCTTTTAATAATATGTAAGCATGATTATGTTTGTTAGTACGTTCTGCTGGTAATCATATATATTTTTAGAATTATAATTTATTTTTTATGGCATTTATTCATATAAAAAAATTATGTAATAATTTATGTATAAAGATAAAAGGTTTTATTGATAATTATATAAAAAACTTTTTAAATTAGTGTTGAAATTCAAGATGAAATTAACAAGCAAACAAAGTCAACTACGCTTATATTCAAGAAAGTTCTGCAATCTTATTTAAAATTTGAAAAGGTAACTTTTTTATATTTTTTGTAGCATGACAATTTTTATTTTATTTTTTTTACTCTAAGTTAGATAGAATTAGACTTGAAAAGATTCGAAATGAGTTTCATGATCTTGTCAAGGAGTATGGACGTTTACAGGTGATTTTAAAAATATTTTTATAAATTATGTTTTGATATATAATTTCATAGCAAATGATTTTTTAACTTAAGGGTTAATGATCTTTTAATACTTTACACGTCAAAGTCTGTCATTCTAACTTACCAGCAGCGTTCATTTTATTTTCATTATTTTTAGATATACAATATGTGTTAAAAATCATAAAATATTTATTATGCCTCCTTCTTGTCCCCAAATACATTGTTGCCTTATAGACTCCTTGAATGTTCCCATTGCCCACACCCTAATCAGAACACCCATAACAATATAAGTTGCTAAACGTTTTTAAAAACGCTTAATTTTTCAAATCTATTATCAGAGATAATAATAAGATTTTTCAGTTTATATTGATGAAAAATTGAGCATTTGGCATTATGGCAACATCCTTAAAATGAATTGATGTAAAACCCAGCATCTTATCTTTACTTTCTATAAAACCTGGCTACCCATTTTTTATATTAATGCTGTACTCCTAGCAAAATGTAAAAATTTCAAAAAACTCATACTTTTAACTCTACCCTTACTTGTAAACTGCCAATTTGCCTTTTTTATTAAACTCATGCAATTTAACCTACCTAAGTCTACAATCTAAGTGTAATGGATAATAAGCCATAAAAGTTATTTAAAAAATCAAAATAATCTTTAAGTTACATCATTCATGTGCCTTGTTTAGTGTTCATTCATAGACTAACAATACAATAGTCTGGTGAACGCCTACTCTTTGCACCAAAATTTAATATGTAACTTTGGCCCTTTTTGGGAGTTTTTCATTAAAAATTGCAAAATTCATGGGCGAAAATCAATAGAACATTATCCGTCTCGCTCTCCTCTATACATAAAATTAACATGCAATTATATTCAATTAAATAAAATAAATAGCGTTGAATTTGTTCATATTTGCCATAATAAGCAGTTGTTTTATGCCTGTCTTTTGTATTATGTGTCAATAGGCATTTAGCTGATAAAACGATTAAAGCTCCAAAAAGAATCTTTTTAGATAGCTAAAAGCTTCACTCATACACGTTCTGTCGTAATCTAAAAAAATATTTTAAACTTTAAAAACATTTTATTTGTTAGTTTTTTTTAGATAAAAATTAGTTTATTGACATATATCTGATCATAATGCGATTAGCTTAAAATGCATTTATTATATTATTATATAATAAAAGGGATGTTATTTAAATGCTCAGTTAAAAAATCAAAAATGCTCAGTAAAATATGCTCAGTATTTTATTAATGTGCTCAGTAAAAAATTCAAAAATGCTCAGTTATAAATCCAAAGTGCTCAGTAAATAATCTTAATATTGCTCAGTTATAAATCCAAAATGCTCAGTATTTTCAAAAAAAATGCTTATTAATTTTAATAAATAATACTCAATCTTGATCTATTTAACACTAATATTTTGTAATAATGAAGTTAAATTGAGTGTGTGGAAATTGAAATAGTTTATTTTGATTTTTAAATTTTTAAAGGTTATAAGGTATCTTAGTGTCTTGAAATTTTCCCTTTAAGTCCTCCCTTCTCTCAATTCAAATAAATAAATGGCAAGTTAAAAAATCTATAAAAAGTAATGACCTATAATTCCAATTTTAAATGCTCTCCCTTTCCCTTCGTAAATTTTACATGTTTATAATGTATTTTTTTGCAAACTTTGTTGAGATTTATCAATCAAAGGGAGAATATAAAATTTTTATTTGAATATAATCACAAATATTTACAAATACAGATTAATAATAATAATTAACAATTTAAAATGAAAAATAGACAAATTTTGCTGGAGACAACTTTCATTTCAAAAACCTAAAATTTGTTATATAATCAATGTTAAATAATCTAAACTCCATTACTGCACAATAAAGGCTGATTTAGCCTTTGAGGGTCTGCCTCGTTTTCTTTTTTGCCCTATAGGCACACTTTTTACTTCTTTAGGTGGTTGGCAAAATTTAAGTATAATTGCCAACCCAACGACATGTTTGCAAATATATTGTTTACAAAACGATAGACAATTGCACTTGGGGGGGGGGGGAGGTAGTTTATGAAATAAAATTTATTTTAATTAACATATAAACAAAAATAAACCATTTTTCAGGCGAGCGCTTTGACTCCATGGGAAACACGCAAGACTCTTACGTGGATATCTTGGGTTCGAATCTCGCTCTAGGATTTTATTTTAAAAACTAATTCTTAGTTACTTTGCATAAATAAAAAAATTACTGACAAGATTTGAATAAAAAACTGAACAAATGAATATTATACTGAACAAATAATTAAATTACTGAACATTAAATTATTTACTGAGCATTTAATTATTCTGAGCATTTAATTATTCTACTGAGCATTTGTTTATTCTACTGAGCATTTGAATATTCTACTGAGCAAAAAATGAATTAATTACTGAGCATAATAATTTGTTCTCTAATAAAAGCGTTATATGAGTAATATGTCTTCATCCATGGGCCTCTAGCCTGCATAGGAATTAGAGGGGCCAATAATGATTTAGAAAGGGGCAAAATGATCATTTTTTAAACGATATTTTAATAAGTTTCAACACTTTTTTGAATTTAGAGGGGGGCAGCTGCCCCCCGCCCCCCCCCCCCCCCCCCCTGGCTCTTTTAAAAAGGACAGGAATCCAAAAAGCCTTGAAATTAAATTTTGCGCTTAAAATTGTTATAGATTGTTTCAATAAAATGAGGAGTAATATTTAGGGGGAGGGGATTGCTTGCCTATTTCTTTTAATAAAGCTAAGGCCAATTTCCATAAGATTCCCGACGTTAATTGATATGCAATTTATGGGCTCACCCCTCGTTAGGAAAAATGTCCGCCCTGATCTGTCTTGTCCAGCTTATTGAATTATACATATATATAAAAATAGGCAAAACAATTTAAAATACCATATTATTATTAAAAAAAAAATAAAATAGAAAATTACAGCGCTTATAAATGTGCTTTCAACGTTCTTTCTTCAATTTAAGGTGGCTTTAACATCAACTCCACTAAAGAATGTCAGAGAAGATCGAAAAACTAACCTACAGGCCAACGAAAGGACTCCTCTCTTAACAGCCGGTAAACACGATTTTGGAAATAATAGTTATACTTTTTGTTTGCAAATTTTATCTGTCAATTTTCCACTAATTTAAATTAGTTTAAGCTTTATTAGTGAATAAAGTTTATTTTTCCAAAACTAATAATTTTGTTTGCCTATTGAAATCTGATGTTATCTTATTTTGATGCCACCCTTGCATTTTGTTCATATAGATGCTGACACAAGTAACTCTAAGCGAGTTTTGAAACTTCCATTTATAAAATTAATTGGAGTCCCAGTTAGAATTATGAGTTTATAAATTTAAACAATTAACTAAACTAAAACACCATAACATGATACAGTGGTACAGACCCATAATAAGCTTAGCGAGCTAAGAATTAGTTTCTAAGTGGGTCTCCTCCAAAATTTTGTACCCTAAAGTTCTGCAAACTCGATATATATAGGGGTTGATTTCTAAAAGACTTTTTTATATCAAAACCTAAAAATCAACATACTAAAACTTAGGTATAAAAGCCATGCAAGTTTATTAATATAAATTTATTCGTTATATTTTAAAGTTTTTTTTATAAATCAGTTAATGCATATAACGTTAAATTTAAGGATAAATTATTGGTTAATTTGGCGTTCGTTTAGGAAGTAGTAGTGGAAATCCCTTCGAAGAAAGTATAGCGTTAGAACGTGAACAACAACAGCAAAAACAGAGGGAAGTCGCGAGGGCAGCCAATTTAGATTTTGAAAGGGGCCTAGCGGTTGAAAGGCTGTGCAAGGTTGAAGATTTAGAAGCCATCATACTGGATGTAAATCAAATTTTCAAGGATTTAGGGTATATGGTTAGGGAACAGGGCGAATCTCTAGATACCGTGGAAAGTCATGTGGAAACTTCTAATGCCGAAGTTGAAAATGCCAATCTTGAGTTACACACGGCCTCTCACACCTATAACGTACGTAGGAGGGTTTCGTTTTTTTGGCAGTTTTAACGGAATCCAGTTGCGAATTGACCCTTTTTATAACCATAGACTAGTGCGGTAAAAATGGCTGGGGTTTTTTTCGAATTTCGACCAAGCCTAGTGGTCGACTAAGAAAAATAGACCAAATGCTTAGTCGACGTAAACTAAAGGCTAACCAAACAAAACCCAGCCGTTTTCACAACACTACCATAGACTTATACTACAATAGACTGCCAAATAGCTGATTTTTGCATTACAATTTATTAAGCAACATAGTCTGTCATGTGCAGTGTGTATTGAAAAATATCAAAAGTTAGAAAGAAATAATAATGAAATCAATAAAGGATTATCTTTCCACAATTGTTTAATATTATCAGTTGTTAGCCAGTCTATCTTATAGTCATAGTCCATGTTTATGGCTCAAAAATTTTTTAAGACCGTTTAATATTGAAGGACATTCAGTGTTTCTCGTTTTTGAAAATGACTATTTTCTCGGCCACCTTTTATTTTGCAATATATTTTCGACACCCCTCACTATAAAGTAATTGTGGGTTTAGTTGAATAATTTTGTTGTTAATATTTTAAAAATGTTTTTTATTTAGCATTTAATATCGTAGGTTTTAAATGAACAACTTTCTTTATAAGAGATCTATCGTTAATGATCTTTAATTTTGAATGTAATTTTATATTAAAAATGCTCATTTAAATTAAGCCATGAACTAATATTGATTATTATTTCTCGATATTTTATTAATTATATATCAATCGATATAGAGCAAGTACAAAAGAAAGGTATGCGTTCTGGTCATAATATTACTGGTCATCTTAGCGATAATAGCCGCAGTCGTCGCAACGAAATTTAAAACACTACCTCGTCTCTACTATTGATCCTCGAATATTTATTTTGAAAATTTTAAGTTTCAAATATCATACATTTTATTTTGTGTGCGAAACGCTTATGCTGTTTATTTATTGATAACATTATGTAATTAGAAATCAAACATGTCGCTTTTAAATAATACTATATGTTTATGTGTTCTCTTAGTCTTAATTAGTGTTGTAAAAAGGGTGGGTTTTGTTTGGTCGGCCTTGGTTTTAGTCGACTAAACATAGACAGATCAAAGATTTTTTGGTCTATTTTTTTAGTCGACGACTCAGCTTGGTCGAATTTGAAAAACAGCTAGGTGAAAAAATCAATTTCACTTTAATAAACATTTTTCCATTACGAATTAAACGTGTCTAATAAGAAATGACTTCTTTTCAAATTTCGTAACCACATTCTTACTTATATAAACAATTTTTATTCTCTTTCAGTTAGTTGTGCGAAGGTACAAGTTAAATTTTTTGCAACTATTTGATGTTTAAATTTTTTTGGTTGATTTATAGCCATTAAAGTCCCTTTGAACCGATTTTATAGACATGCGTGCTAACATAACATCTGTATGAATCATTTTGTATTTAGAACAAGGAATAATTTATAAACGGAATCTTTCGTAAAGGCTGATGTCATTAATTTTGTGTAAATAAAATTGCGACCTTCGTCCTCACCCCTTAAAAACATTTAGGTACCCCTAAGATCAGACAGCCCACAAGATTGCATTTATTTAATAGGGGCTAAATAAATAATCCCTCTTAATTCCTTTTTCCAATTTTGTGCATATATTTGATCATTTTTTATAGAATTCTATATTTGAATAGTGAAGATATTACGATATTCCATGCCCGATCTCTTATTATTGTTCCAGCATATGGTAACATATTTTTTCCAAGCTTTTATTATTATGCAATGAAAAAAACTCAAGACGAATGTCACAATTTAAATTTAAAAGATTTT
Source organism: Gordius sp. MW1 (assembly GCA_964036665.1). Classification (NCBI taxonomy): domain Eukaryota; kingdom Metazoa; phylum Nematomorpha; class Gordioida; order Gordea; family Gordiidae; genus Gordius; species Gordius sp. MW1. The sequence continues at coordinate 2,858,813 of OZ038528.1, forward strand.
GTCTCTTGTAAAGAATAAGAGATTTATTCTTAGATGCTCCTGAGAATAAATTTCTTAAAAAAAGTTTTTAAATGTTTAATTGAGTTATATTTATTTAAATGACTAATTGTTTAAATTGAATTTTACTATTTTATATTAAATTCTTTTCAGATCAAACAATTTTTAAATATTTTCAATCCAATTGGAAACATTTCTTAGGAAGCCACTTTAATTTTAATCTCATAAAAATTAAATATTTTATATCTCTCATTCTTAAATGAACATCAATATAAAATTGAGAAACCTGTTTAAACATCAAACATTTTTATTTTTTTAACAAATTAATTGTTATTTATATAGCGTACTAATTAAACTTGGCAGTCCTAGTTTTGTAGATAGGAAGACTTAAATGTTCAAATAAGGATGTTATTTTAATAGGCGTCTGTTTAAGATTTCCCTTTGTCCTATTTAAAATATATTCGATGTTATTTACCTTGTAACTGCTGTCATTTTAAATCAAATGACACGTATTAAGTTTTTCATTTCTCCGCTTTAAAAAATTAAAATACTTTAAATTTCTATAGAAACCATTTAAAATCTTGATAAAAAAATATATAATTAATTTTAACAATTATATTTATGCATTTATAGTTACACGCATCAACGAGCCTCTGGAGTTCGTTGTATACAGGACAACCCATTCTAGGTTATCTATATATATAAAGTAAAGTGTATGTATATATGTATGTAAGAGCTAAATTCTGAAACTACCGGTCCGATTCGCGCGAAAATTTACCCCTAGGTTCCCAGGGCGGCCAGGGGTAAAATAGCTTTTTCAGAATCCTAAAATTCCTTTTAGTTTTCGAGATATTGGGTTTTATGCGTTTTGACGTTCAATAAAATGTCAATCAAACGCACCTCCTCGCGTTCGTCGAAAATTTGAATATACAGACAGTTCTGTAGTAAAAGTGTATCACTTATAGTAGTTTGTAAAACGTAATCTTTTCTTAACGGTGACAACATAAAATTTATGAATTAAATTTCTTAAACGTCATCTTTTCTTAACGGTGACAATATAAAATTTATGAATTAAATTTCTTAAACGTCATCTTTTCTTAACGGTGACAAGACAACATAAAATTTATGAATTAAATATCTTAAACGTCATCTTTTCTTAACGGTGACAACATAAAATTTATGAATTAACCTGAAATAAATAAAATTATAGATTATTTGAGAAACCAAATAGGTGAAGAAGATGAATTTTTCTCATTATCATTAAATGAGATATTTTAAATGAGAAAGATGAAAGTATATATAATTTAAATGTAATATAAAATAGTCCAACGTTGATTATTCTGAGTAAATGCTATTTATATATAAATGTCATTATTTATCTATCATTAATTTTTATTCAATGAGATATTTAAATGAGAATAAATTCTGAAACTACCGGCCCGATTCGCGCGAAACTTTACCCGTAGGTTCTCAGGGCGGCCAGGTGTAAAATAGCTTTTCCAGATTGCTAAAATTCCTTTTAGTTTTAAAAATATCGGACATTTCTCGGCTTTTTGGTTTTAAAAAAGGGCTAAATTCTGAAACTTCAGATCCGATTCGAGCGAAAATTTAGCCGTAGATGCCCAGATAGGCCAGGGGTAAAATAGCTTTTTCAGATTCCTAAAATACCTTTTTGTTTTAAAAATATCTGACATTTCCCGTCCAGTTTCATTTATAGCTGCAAATACAATAATGACGTCATAAATACAAAGCTGAAGTTTTCTCGAATTAGATATTTAAAAGTATAATAAAAATGTTACAGTATACGGTTAAAATTATTGGGGTTTAACAGACTATTTAAATTAAATAAATAAAATTTAAATTATGCAGTTTTCGTCATTATTATCACGTGGTCGATCATAGAAGCATATTTTTAATAATTATCCATCCTTCAATTAATTATTTTATTATATTAAAAAATTGTATTTCAAATAAACCAGCTAACTAGAAAAATAAAATAATGGTATTATTGTATAATAAGTAACAGCATTAATAAGCAATTTTTTCTAAAACATTTAATTTTAGTCGGATTTGATGACTAAAACAGAATTTGCATTTGGTTTGTCTTATTATATAAATATATAATAAAAATAGTGGGTTCATAAAATCATTCGGACCTTTCACATTATAAATTATTTCATATATGACCCCATTTTAGATAAGTCTTATTAATAGCTTATACGTAATTAACCACTTAAGGACTGAGCCAAAGCAACGCTTGGCCGGGCACAGCTAGTTTGATATATAGTACAATGTTTATTTTCGTGAAAGGCAGATTTAATATCATTATACAAATTTATCAATATCTAATTAGTTTTAATAATATTAGAGATAAAATCCACGTTAGTTTTAGCCTATAACTTTGACCATGTAGTGATTTTAAAGTTATCGGCAATATAAAAATAAGATATTTAATATAAGATGTAATGTCGTAGAGTAAAACTACTTTTTTGAGGCAAAAAATTATTAATCGCCTAAAATAAAATCACTTGTATCTTAGCTAGAAATTTATACCACCCGGTAGCTGATATTCGAATTACAAATACCAAAGTTGTCAACGATAGCAAGGTACATGTCATAAATTTTAAAGTTTTGTGGAAAAATGAATGGAGTTATATTTGCAAGGATTCTTGGAATGAAGATCTCACATATGATATTGCTTGTAAACAATTAGGTTACAAGAGGTAGTTTTTTAATTTGTGAATATTATCAATTTTAAAACTTTCTAAAAAATTATGTATAATTTATTTAATTATTTTGTTCGCTAGCGGATTTAAAGGTGATCACGCAAATCTCAAAGGAATTAATGCAAATGTCGCAAATCTTAAGTTAAAATGCGGTGAACAAGATAAAGATTTAGGTTCTTGCAAAACGCAATATATAGGTAAATATAAATAATTTTTATTTTTTGGATTATTATAAAAAATAAATATTAAATTAATTATTTTAGGAGATGGTCTTACTTGTGGGCAGCCATTAGCGCTAGCAGTACTTACTTGCGTCCCCTATGCCATTAATACAAGTTCCAAGCCTAATCAAAAACAACTTAGTAAATAGTTCTTGAAAGGATTTTTTATTCTAACAATTTTACAGGTTGTGGAATAAATAAATATTCACAGCAAAAAACTAGGCGAAAGAAGCAAAAAGTATTGAATAGTCAAGTTTCGTCAAGAGCAGAAATTCCATGGTAATCTCTTATATAATTTTTTTAATTTATTAAAATGTTGCTACACGCACGCATGGCTTATACAATAATAGTCCAATCGCTTGCATAAAAACTATAATGTTAAAAAAATTATAACGGCACTTGAGTTGTCGATTAGAGGTAAACCTACCAATTTTGGCAATGTTTTTTATTTTATAAACTTTTTAATTATATTGGCTCTGGAAGATGACTCCTTCCAAAATCTAGAACCTTTTTTGCAAAATAGAATTTATTTATAAAAATGAATTTTTTTGTATCTTCTTAAATATCATTAAATGTCGTCCCGCTGTTACCTAGGCTGCATTTATGAAATTCGCTCAAATCAATCCCCATGGGTGTAGCCAGGGGGTGGGGCTGCCTTCCTTTAAATGAAAAAATTGTTTCAAATTCAATGGTTAAAATTTCAACAAATTATTATTGCCCTTCCCTCTAATTTCAATGCTGGCTAAGCCTGTGTCAATCTATATTATTTCAGGCAAGTCCAGTTGCGAATATACGTTAGTCTTGGGAGTAAAGCCATTTGTTCAGCTTCAATCATCAATGAAAATTGGCTCCTAACCGCAGCCCATTGTTTTGATTCTATGGATGCTGGGTCCTTAAAAATGATTAAAGTTGCCATAGATGGCCATCATTCAACTAATTATTACCACTCCAATCCTTTCACTTTATACGACGTCATTTTAGTGAAGATATATCCTAATTATCATCCTACAAGTTAGTTTTTCCAGCTAATTTTTATAACTTTTTTGAAAAGATAGATTAAGATAAAGTCTAAATACTTTAAAAATATTGTTATAAACATAAAGTTTTTATGAGGTATGATGTTACTTAAAACAAGGTGGTATAGGGATCTTTTGACCCCGACTTTGAATAAAACTACAATCAAGTCTTTTTTTTTAAAAAATGTCAAGTATATATTTGGTATCATATTCGCGAAAAATGATTAAAAAGATACTAGCAATTTAAGCTAATATAAAGATATTTATTTCAAATAAGGAAAATAGGAAATTGTGTTTTACATATTATTATGTTTATTATAATAACTATTTTAGCTACAAAGTAAAATTTTATATATTTCAACTAATTTGAATATTTATACAAATATTTAGCATATGACAACGACATAGCACTCCTCAAGGTCTCCCCGAAATTAAAATTGTCATCAGATGTTCGTCCCATATGTTTGCCGCCTAAGAATTTTCCTAGCGACAGAAAAGCTCAATGTCAGGTTGCCGGATGGGGTATTTATCAGTTCGATAGTAAGCTATTATTTTAATTTCTCCTACGCGTTTAACCTAATTTTAATTGTTTTTTAAATATGACAAATTTATCATATTTAGTACTAAGCTCATAGCTAACGCCTCAACATAAATTTGCCGGTCGAACAAAATAATTAATAAAATGTTTTTAATGTATACCCTTTTTTGGACAAAGAGTTAGTGTTCATATTATTGGCATATGCGGTTAAAATATCGCCTCTATTTCTAATTCGTTAAACGTGAGCTTATGATAGTGTTGTAAAAACGGATGGGTTCTATATGGTCGACCATTGGTTTTAGTCAACTAAACATAAACGAACCAAAGATTTTTTGGTGGGTTTTTATTATTCGTATAAATAGGCAAAAGGTTTATTGGTCTATTTATGTCCAGCCGTTTTTACAACACTAGCTTATGACTTATGACAGTATTAATATACTTATGCATCATACTTTTAACTAACTTAACCAGGGAGCCAAACATAAGGGAGGAAAGGCTTTAGCCGAGAGGCAGGCATGATTCCATTGAAAAAAAAAATAATAGTCTCCTGTCATAAAAAGTTTAAGCCGCTAAGTCTGACCATTTGGTGCTCTTTAAGCAATTAATCTAAATTATCCATAAATATATTTCGTTTAAAGGGAAAAGGCGGGTATGGTCAAAATGTCATTTTTTTTTATTTAAATCTCCTCCTTTAGTTTCGCCACCATCTGTCAAATAATATAAGTTTTATTCGATAAGATAAGTATATTTATTAATCATAATAATGATTTAAACAATTAGACTATGTGATGATTATTTAGTAGCAAACATAATAATACATAAAAGCGGAGAATATCGAAAATTTCACAAATAAGGACACCCATTTAAATAGGAGGATACTAAGATTTTATGTTTGATTTATTAGTTTATCTTTAATTAGTTTCCTAAAGTTTTAACCTATAACAATATTAAGGACTTAACAGACCTCTTTACCCTACATCGTTACGAGCGGCAAATGTTAAGATTCAAGACGACGATTTTTGCAGCGATTTATACATGTCGCGATTCAACGAAAAAACAATGTTTTGCGCAGGAGATCACACCAAAAAGATTGACACTTGCTCAGGGGATAGTGGGGCCCCTATGACGTGCTCAATTGACGGTAAGAAATAGGTTAAAAAGGAAAAAAAAACAAGTTTAAAATATTTAATTTTTACGAATTTTTGCAATTTCAAGGGGAGATTGTCCAGGTAAAGCCGTATTCTAGAGAGAGTGTTTGATTGAATAGTTATAAAATCAATGTTTTTTATTTATTAGGTTAATTCAGAGTGTATTACCTTTTAGATTTCGCATATGCTAAAATGCGTGTTTTTAAGATTTCGTTTAATGACCAAATTTTGCATATTATGCTGATATTTTTGAAATTTCTAATTATGAGCTTATAAAAGTCTTTGACTTTTTCCTACTTAGTCTTTTTTAGTAAATCTTAGCAAAAATTTATTTATTTTCTAATGTGTAAATGCGTATTTTTTAACATATTAAAGCTTAATGCAACTTTCAAAAAATTTAATATAATCTCCTTTGCATTTTTAGCCTACTCTAGAAGTTATTGTATAAAATCGGTGGATTTGGATTGATAGCGTAGGTAGAGGGCACTTTACTTCTTTTTTATTTTTTGAGACTACATCTTCTCCTTTTCCCCCACCCCCCCCCCCCCCTGAAGATGGACCATAAGTGTCCGAAATATTGCGTTTCATTTCCCTCTATAAGTGTCCGAAATATTGCGTTCCATTTCCTTCTACTTACGCTATCAATCCAAATCCACCGATTTTATACAATGACATTTATATAAACGGATTGAAAATTTTTGATTACATACTCTAAAAGTTATCTTCATTTAACATTTTTTTCATAAATTACGGTATCTTTTAAGTCCACATAAATAAGCGTTTGGCATTATTGAGATTAAAGTTTTCACCCTTGTAAACTCTCATCTTTATAATTGGCGCAGAGAGTTATAGCAAAGTAAATCCAAGTTATAGTTTAGATTATAGAATAAAAATTAAACAACGATTTCAAGGAAATCTTAAATTTGTTTTCTTAATAAATTATTCACTTAATACACCAAGAAATTACAAATTTAAATACAACTTTTTTGAAGCATTAGACACTTCACTCGGTTATAGGTGGGGCATATTAATGATCCTAAATTGTTTTAGGTATCATAATGTCTAAAAAATATAGATCGAGGGTTTGAACAAATTTATTTAATCCGAATATAACATGTGATATCTAAATTCAAAATTATAATAGCAAAAATTATTGATAGTCCTAAATTTATGCTTGTTTTATTTTTTCAGGTGTTCATTACATAAACGGAATAGTATCATGGGGTATACCATGTTCAAGAAGTTATACAACGGTTGGAGTTTATACTAGAGTATCGACTTATGTTGATTGGATATTAAACAATACTTCTTCCTGATTAGATTCTCAAATTTTGTGTAATTATATTTATAACGCGAAAAATCTGTATAAATTTTTCTTGTTGACTAATCGTAGGGTTTATCGAGATGAGTATTATTTTGACATTAAAATTGGGTATTTTGACTTTTAATAATGTATTTTACTATGTTCCTAATAAATGAGCAAATTAAACATAAGTAGGTTTGTTTTATTGTTAAAAGTCTGATACGCGAATTTTTAATCTAGATCAAAAAAGCGAATGTTTGTTAAAACATAGCCGCTTAGAGCCCTGCAAAATGAAATTTCTTCTGCCCGAGCCCGACTTCTAAATTTTTATTTTGCCGAAACCTGGCCCGAAAAATTTTTTTACTTTTAGCCCGACCCTAACCCGAGTCCGACTTGTTTTTTCAAATAGAATTTTTGAAATATTGTATTTTTGAAAATTATTTCACCATCGAAATATAAAATGCATTAGATTGTTACTACTCGTAATATACAACTAGGATAAGTTTGAAATAAAAAATCTGTTACTCCTTACAATTTATTCAGCTAATCATTTAAAGCTAAAAAACTAACTTTATAAAAAGCTGAAGTTTGTAGGCTATATATACGCTGTGCGAATATAATTATTTGTCGAGTAGAGTTTATTTAAATCCTATTTTATATAAAATTAGTTTGCTTTAGTTCAATTCGGGAGGCCCGACCCGAGCCTGAGGCCCGATTATTTTATAAGATTTTGCCCGAGCCCAGCCCGAAACCTGATCGGGCCGGGGGGCTCTAGTCTTAATACGAGCGTGACGCTACTTTTGATTTGTTTCTGTAATTTTGCACATTAAACAAATATTTATCCTTTAATTACGCTTACTGATGCATATTCACATGGTAACTAAACTAAAAATATAGTTTTCAATACATGTAAATCGCATATTTGGACAAAAAATTAGGCGCTTTGAAGTTAAATCGTGTAAAGACGAGGGTTAGGAAAGTTCAAGGAAAATCTTCTCCAAGGAACTAGTATTTAAATGAGTAAGGGGTTTAAATTCTTCAGTAACTTAAGAAAAAGATTTAATGCAACTCTCCATATCTTTTGCATTTTCAATTAATAGTTTTAACACTTTTTAAATTATATAAATATAACCATTTATAACAATTAAAACAATATAAAAAAATTAATTTAACATACGAAGAAACATCATGATTGGTTAAGAAAATGTCTTCTATTTAGCAAAAATATCAAAAATAAATTTTATACACTACTCTATAATAAATTATGATTAGCTGTTGAAAATCTCTGATCCCTACAGCTACCTTGAAGTATGTCTTGGTCATAATGACTTGTAACCCAATGTATGTTAAATGTTCATTTAAAAACAATTACTAACTTCCTTAATCATAGATAGATGTAAAAGTTTAAATCTTACTTCGAATCAAAGATTATGAGCATACATATTGTTGTGCATAAAGATGCATCTATATCAAGTTTTTCATGAAAAATGGGGAATTACCCTTGACATCTAATTATTAAATTTTATACATTTAGACACAATTTCCTTAATTTTTTTATAATCTTAATAAAAATCATTGCCTTCTTCTAATCAAATTTTGTGATTCAAGCACATTGGTTGTAACAACTCTTCATAATGAATACTTTATAAACTGTTAATTATTCCAATTACAGTGGGTTTTTATTTTATATATTAATTAACTTCAATTTAATATCTATCAGAGTATAACTTTTGTTAAATATCTGAGCATTGCCACGATTTGAAGAGGAGAGGAAGTTTTATATTAATTAAATAAAAGGCAAATGGCAAATTTGTTAATTAAAAAAATTATTGAGTTGGTGGCAAGTTACAAAATGGAATTCTCTTTTTTAGGAGAGGGACAAAAACAAATGTTATAATTATCAATGTGTGCTAAATGTATCAAATTGGTTTAAGTGTTTTTATCTTTTTTTAAATATTTGTTAAAAATTTGTTGACAGTAATATAATATAAATATATGAATTATATATGATAAAATGTATCAAATAAAATAATAACCTACTCTGATAAAGCATCATCCAGAGTTATTTTTAAAATTGGCCATGGCGAACGAATTAAAATTGTATTTGGCTATAAGCATACCAAGTCTTTGTTTCAGTAAAAAGGACTCCAAATGTTAAGACGGGGGAGAACGTCTTCCTATCTCAAAAAAGCTGAGGCCTATTTGCCAAAGGTGCATGAACACGTTGTTATAAAACAATTAATTTTTAAGTAACAATAGCTTTGGTTAATTAAGTTAGGACAACATACACCTTGCTTAGGTGTTTATAAAAACATTAAATCAGCAAAATATATAAAATCTGAAAACAATTATAAAATAAATAAGGTTTTATAAATCTATGTAATCTATGTTGCATTCAAATTTATCTAATTATTCTCAAATAAAATATGAAGAAATCAGTAACAATACAATGAGACCTTCTTAAACTTAAGTTTCTAAAATAATTTTACCATCATTAACTACAGCCATGAAAAAATTAAAATATATTTAATATTAATTGTAGACTTGAAACAAACATCTAAAAATGTGTTTGGCCTTAATATATAGAATTTTTACATTGCTTTTATTTCAGGCACCTTATTTTACTTTGAGATAAAAAAGTCCATATTTTTCCTTCAATGCATATTTTTAACATAAAAATTTATAACGCCAAACCCCAATGATTTAACATTCTTAAGCTATATTTATTAAAAATAATAACAATCAAATGTAAGGATCTAAATCGAATTATATATCTCATAATCAATTAACATGTTTGTCAGTGGCATATATTAAATATTAATAGAAAAATAATCATTAATAAATTCAACAAATATATTAGAATTGCCAGGAATGTATTTTACAATGCTTTCAAAGTTGAAAGATTTAATATCAGAGGCCAAATTTTTACAAGTTGAATAATAAAGATACTTTTCTTGGTACATTTTATAAGCCAGTTCTGCCTGATGATTATCCATTAAATTTTCATTTAAAACAACTATTAATTTTTTGTTGGCTTCTAAGACTTCAATTATACTACCTGCACCTATTATCACTGAGTTTTAATTTTTAATATTTACAAACCTGCATGACTTATAACTAAAGAAGCTTGCTTAATATCAACGTCAATGTTATTTTTGTATCGATACCAATTGCAATTAAAATCGAGTATTATATTTTTAGGTGGAATAAATGTTCCATTACCAAGTTGAATATCTATTGACGTATATCCAAGTTCCTTAAAGATAAGTTGCAATTCTTTGGAACATACAGTCTCAATAAGTTTATCGAATGAAGTGGTTCCAACCGTTACAAAAATTTTATTCTTGTCAACAACCATGTGTTGTTAATTCGATTTTTCGGCTATTTGCGACTTTTCGAGGTATAATTAGCTACGTGCGATTATTACATTTGTATACAATGTGCCTAAACGCATAAATCTTGCAAGGTAATATAATTTGAAATTTATTAGATTTATGATTGAATTTTATTCAGAAGCTCCAAACAGTTGTAAGTTGTGAATAATTATATATGTTGTTACCAGTGGCGTAAATAAGGGGGGGGGGGGGGGGGGGGAACGGGAAATTCCCCCCCCCCCTTGGCAAAGATTAAAAATATTTTTTTATAGCTTCTCAACGCTGAGGAGGCTAAAAACTGACATTAGAAATACAATGTCTAAGAATAGATTAAATGGATTGGCTTTATTGACAATTCATCGGGAGTTAGCTCCAACTCCCGATGAAGTTTTTAAAATTTTTGAAATTTCCCCCCCCTGAGAAAATCCTGGCTACGCGCCTGGTTGTTACCAACCTAAGTAATATCAAAGGGATTTTCTAATAGTAAAGTTTAGCTTATACCTAAAATAAAAAAAAACGCTCAGAGCCAGAGTTCAGTTTTATATTAAAGTTAAAAATCCAATCTATAGTTTTTTAGGGATATGATGGTGAAGACAAATTTAAACATTCTCTCAAAAGTAAGTTTAGAAAGGCGTGGATCGCATCATTTAGAACTTTTTAATAATAACACCGTGCCATCATGGTTAATAATACCTTTTATTAACAAGATCCAACTACTCACCAAGTTTTTCTTAAATTATAAAACTTTTTGACTTTTTGATTATCTTTGATGGAGGGGGCTTTGAAGTATTTGTGAATAAACACTTCACGAAAATGTCCACCGCACTACCCTTCCGTGTCAATGCTAAGTTCAGGATAAATGCTGCGAGTTAGTCAATATCTTAAAATGCATTAAGCAACTATGCATACTTTTTCATGTAAATGCGTCTCTCAAGCGACATAGCGGCCATCTTGAATATGAAATTATGTCGCAAATGGGAGTTTGAGCGCGTGAATACTTTTGCAATCCAGATTCTTCTTTCTAGCGACGTTACATAACATTATTTCCTATAAAATCATCACGATATCGTGTATATTTAATATCTCGAATACACAAATAAACCAAAACTAGACAAAGATGATCGTGTTTTATAACAGAGCGCTTTAGAGGGGAAAGTTTTTAATTCAGTATTGTTAAGAAAGACGATATGGTAACTAACTATAGTCATGTACGGGCCAAGGCAGTGAGAAGCCCTGCCCAAAGCAAGTGCCAGTTAACAAAATTATATATGTTAATATTATCACTTAAAATACCGTTCAATGTGTTATCGCTTTTAATCCTATGTCAGTATTTTTTTATGACCTTTTTTTTAAAGATTGTTTGTTTATCTGTCATAAATTTTTCCAAATGTCGCAAAGTTATATGGTCACTAAGTCGTTTTTTGTATTTCACTTTAACCCGAAAATTCTGTGTTTAATTAAAAGGCAAATTAAACGAGTCACAGGTGATGGATCAATAAATTTATCGAGTAGCCGCCACAGAAAGTTTTATTCAAAAGTATATTACAATTTAAAACAAAACGCTCTTATACAATTTTTTTTATTTTTTGTAAACTTTCTACTAGCTATTTTTCACCCCTCCAGATCCAGATACACATCAATACATAAAGACCAAATATATGGGGTAAAATTAAATCGCGCTTTTAAAGTTTTTATTATATACAATACACAACGCGACTAGGGCAAAATGTAAGGAAAAACTTAGTGAAATTGCATATCATCTTAGACAATTGTACCCTCAGAAGCTGTCCTTTCCTTCTCACAATGATATAGTATCTATGTTAAGTTTTTTGGCATTTTGCCCTTGTTTGTAAGACCTAACAGAGATACAAATGATTTATTTAATTTCTGCTTTGCAAAATCACACAGGTCTAGGAATATAACTTTGTAATTGTATCTTGTAGTCTAACAAATAATTATGATAGAGAGTTATAGGCTGTTTTAGTTTACTTCCCGGTCCAGATTATGTGATAAATGAGGCTAAGTGCAAAAAACACCATAATAAATAAATCTATTCCTACACACCATTTTAAAATTAACATATCTCTCTCTTATTACATTGGCAAATGCCCCAGACTTAAAATCGCCCTCCCTTCCTTTTAACGCTAAGAATTAAATGGGTGTGTGGTTAATCTATTACTACTATAAACCTGCATGGCCCAACGGGTAGGGCCTGGACGAGCCGTGATATAACTTAACGGCCTCCGGCCGGACCCAGGTTTACGTAAGGCCCTTTAGAAGACCCCTCCAAAATCGACTAGATTTTTATTTTTGTTTTATAGGGTATAAACAAAGGTTGATTTTAATAATGTTCCGATTTATAATTACAAGGTTTAAAAAGAAAAAGTAACGGGCAAACTGTTTGCAGATCCGGGTAGAGTTTTTCACAATGAACACAATTTGTTTTTTTTTAAATTTTCGCGGTCAAAGTGGCCAAAAACGCGATTTTGGCGTTTTTCAAACGTCATATTTAATAGATTTAATTCGTAGATATAGGGGAAGGAATGTATTTACAATTTTTTTTATCCTACCACATTTACTTTTTAAATTATATACAAAATTAACTATCCCTATCTTTTACATTTACAAATTACCCCAGACTTAAGGTCGCCGTCCCTTTTCTATAAAACTCCTCCCCCTTTTTGTACAGGTGATTTGCCTCCCCCACCCAATTTTAACTTTCTTCCTCCGCTGGGGAATGGGGGTTGATTTGTCCCCCCCCCCTTTTTTACCCTCTCCTCCTCCCGGGGGGCTGTCATTTGCTCCCCCCCCCGTCCTCACCCGGGGGGGGGAGATGGTAAAGGGGGGGGGGGGGGGGGTGGGGGGTAGATCCCCACTTTGGGTGAGTGATAGTGTAATAAGGGGGGGGGGTGAGGAAGAGGGTAAAAGAGGGGGGGAGAGAGTAAAATGGGGAAGGGCAAAAACCCCCCGCTCGGATGAGGAGGAAAGTGAAAAAGGGGGAGGGCAAATTACCTTTATAAAAATAATTAATAGCTTAGCAATAGTTACGAGTGATAAGGGAATAATAAAGGCGAATTGGGGAAGCTTTGTTAAACCAAAAAGATTTGTTAAAAAAATTAAATGATGTTATAATGAAATTTAACACTTGCATGCATTGTGTCAATTTGGGCATGACTTTATATATAGACGGCACGTGAATTACAAATGAAAGGGCTACATAGATCTAAATATTTCAATCCTTTCCATGAACGTAGCTAGGGACAGGAACTTGATGGAAATAGAGTAGTTCGGGCCAAAATTATAGAAATAACTTGGGGACGGATGGCAAAATGAAGTTTATTAACTCTTTTACTATTTTCATATACAATAGGATAAAAAAGTAATAAAATAATACATTATCTAAAAAATTTTATTAAGCACGAATTGCCCCAATCCTATAATCGTGCCCGCCCGGTTCGCCCGAAAATAAAAATCTCTATTATTTAGATGGAACAGGACCCGGCCCAGGGTTTATATTGTAACGAGCCGGTTGATTAGGCCCCATAAAGCCGTTGCAATTCTTCGCATGCTTATTTGCAAGTCGAAGGTAAACAAAAGAAAATGAATTTGGTAACATAATATTGATAGGGACTTTAAAAAGTAGAAATTAAGGTGAATTTGAAAAAATAAATTACACATAGAAATAGCTGATTATGACACAGGCTATAGAAATTTTATTAAATCGCCATTGACCCCCTCCCACTAGAGAAAAGGGAAAAATGATAGCTACGTTACTGTCACTAAGTAAAATGGATGCGATTCCAATTCAATGTTTTAAAAAACTGATTTCTTTAAATCGTCTGGTTGGGAGCTCGATTACTATAATTAAAAACTCTTACTTATAGATTGATATAGGCATTGTCGTATTCTTTTCAAAATTTCAATATCACTATTTTCTTAAAACTCATTTAAGCTTAAATAACTATTCACTAAAAGTTTTAACAATTGGTAAATATAAAACTAAAACCAATTTTTTTCGATTGAATATAAATAACTCGGGCCTTCGGCCCTCGTGGGAAGGGGAAGGGGGGAATGGGAGTAGGGGAAGGGAAGGGAGGAAGGGAAGGGGGAACTCTTCTATACTCCGTATAAACGTAGCATATTTGCTAAGCAATTTATGTGCAAGAAAGGTAGGAAGGGGCGAGAATACCTATAGGGGGGTATTAAATGCAAAATAATTAGTTTTAGGCCCTTTTAGGGGAGGGCATAGGGCAATTATCAATGTTAACCAATACAAAAACGAAAAAAAAATTCGATTTATTTGGCCAATGGTCATTTTTTCCATTGGTCAGTAGCCTGCGGACAATCAAAAAGTCATATTATCAATGTTATTAACAAGAACAAAATATTAATTTAAGAGGGCATAGGGCAATCATCAATATTAACCAATTCAAAAACGAAAAAAAAATTCGATTTATTTGGCCAATGGTCATTTTTCCATAGGTCAGTAGCCTGCGGACGATCAACCTCCATCTTGAGGAGAGCAATTGGTGTATTTTAACCATGTAATTTTGCCCTATAACAGTCAATTTACCTTCATCACTAGTTTATAAATTAAAACGAACGTAAATAAATTAATATTATACAAAATAGCAATTAAAATTGATGGAGCTATATTATTAAACAAACTTTAATCGCATTTTTTACATTTTTAATTTTAATTGCTATGCAATTTATGGGCTCGTTTTTTGGTGTCCGTTGTCCGTTGTCCGTTGTCCGTCTACCCTCCCTATCTATTTGCATTGGGTATATTAGGTTATCGCTTTTTTAAATTAATGCATGAGAAAGAGGTGCCCCACCCCTCATCTCTATCTCCCTCGCTGTTTTATTTTTTAAATTAATGCATAAGAGGTGCCCCACCCCTCATCTCTATCTCCCTCGGTGTGTTATATTATATATAAGATTTGTTAAATTATCTATTATATAATAAACATAGATAAAAGTTGTTTACTTTTAATGCTATGCAATTGAACTAGTTATATAATAAACATAAATAAAAGTTGTTTACATTTAATTGCTATGCAATTTAACTAGTTTTTGTTATATAATAAACATAGATAAAAGTTGTTTACTTTTAATGCTATGCAATTTAACTAGTTATAAATAAACATAAATAAAAGTTGTTTACTTTTTAATTGCTATGCAATTTAACTAGTTTTGGGGTTGGAACCCCGGAGTTTTTTTTGACTCTTATGATTGTTCTTGTTACTATCATTGATAATAAGAATTTTTAGCCGTCCGCTGGCTGCTGACCAATGAAAAAAATGACCATTGGCCAAAATGTGAATCGAAATTATTTTTTTCGTTTTTTTTTGACTATTATGATTGTTCCTGTTTCTACCATTGCTATTATGACTTTTTGGCCGTCCGCTGGCTGCTGACCAATGTTATATAATAAACATAAATAAAAGTTGTTTACTTTTAATTGCTATGCAATTTAACTAGTTTTTGGGTTAGAATCCCGGAGTTTTTTTTGACTTTTATGATTGTTCTTGTTACTATCATTGATAATAAGACTTTTTGGCCGTCCGTTGGCTGCTGACCAATGAAAAAAATGACCATTGGCCAAAATGTGAATCCGAGTTTATTTTTTCGTTTTTTTTTGACTATTATGATTGTTCCTGTTACTACCATTGCTATTATGACTTTTTGGCCGTCCGCTGGCTCCTGACCGATGGAAAAAAATGACCATTGGCCAAAATGTGAATCGAAATTATTTTTTTCGTTTTTTTGACTATTATGATTGTTCCTGTTCCTACCATTGCTATTATGACTTTTTGGCCGTCCGCTGGCTGCTGACCAATGGAATAAAATGACCATTGGCCAAAATGTGATTCGAAAACTTTTTTTTCGTTTTTTTTGACTATTATGAATTTATATCCACTTTTATTGTGTCCTGGCTGCTGACCAATGGAAATAAATGACTATTGGCCAAAATGTGATTCAAAAATTTTTTTTTCGTTTTTTTTACTCTTGTGAATTTATATCCACTTTTACCGTGTGCTGGCTGCTGACCAATGGAAAAAAATGACCATTGGCCAAAATGTGAATCCGAGTTTATTTTTTCGTTTTTTTTTGACTATTATGATTGTTCCTGTTACTACCATTGCTATTATGATTTTTTGGCCGTCCGCTGGCTCCTGACCGATGGAAAAAATGACCATTGGCCAAAATGTGATTCGAAAATTTTTTTTTTTCGTTTTTTTTGACTTATGAATTTATATCCACTTTTACCGTGTCCTGGCTGCTTACCAATGAAAAAAAATGACCATTGGCCAAATTTTATATATAACCTAAAAATTTAATATAGATGGTCTAACAGACAGCCAACTATGTAATATATATTTTTAACCTTATAAATGCATATATATTTTTTTATTGGGTTAATATATTTCATTTAAATAGATTGTGATTTCATAGAAAACCTAAAAAGTAATATTAAAAAAAATAATATAGGTATTAGATTCTAATTTACGATAAAATATATCGATAGAAACTAACACAAAATTCAAAACCTCCTTCAAAGGCATAATCATAGCCCGTTATTTCTAATTAAATTGAATCTACTATTAAACTCAAACACGAATTGTACTTTATTAGATGGCGCGCGTAAGTTTATATAATTAGTAAAATTTTTCTACGTGTCATAGATATTACACCGCACGTGTGGCAGGGAAATGTCCGATATTTTTAAAATGAAAAGGTATTTTAGGAATCTGAAAAGGTTATTTTACCCCCGGCCGCCCTGGGCACCTACGGGTAAAGTTTCGAGCGAATCGGGCTGGTAGTTTAAGAATTTAGCCCTTTTTTAAAACTAAAAAAAAACTTTTTTTTAAAATTTTTTTTTACATTAAATTAATATTTTGTTTTTGTTAATACCATTGATAATATGACTTTTTGACCGTCCGCTGGCTACTGACCGACGAAATATATTGATTTTCTAAACATAAAACACAACTTTATTATTTCATTATCTATATAAATAACATCATAACTTCTACTATTTTAAAGCCAGCATGGTACAGTGGTTATAGCGCCGGCTTGTGAACTGGAGGTGTGGGGTTCAACGTAGAGGCCTGCACGGGTCACCCGAAACCCGAACCCGACCCGGTGGGTTAGAGTTAAAAATTTTCGGGTCGGGTTCGGGTTGAAAATTTTAGAATGCATTCGGGTCGGGTCGGGTTGGATTTATAGAGTCGGGTCAAAGGATATGAATCTTACATTACAAAATGAACGAAACGTATTTGTTAAATTAATGCTATTTTCTATAATTTTAGTTATACAATATCGAATTGTATGACTAAACTAATTATATTCATTCATTCATAGAATCAATTTCCTTTTCGATTTTTTAATTCGTTTAATTAAATTAAATGATGGTTTAATCAATAATGTGCCTTTTGAGCTAAAAGACTTGGCCAAAAGGTGCCAAAAAATTTTGAATGAAAAAATTGATTTGGATCTGTATTCTAAAATTGCAACATTTTTGAGTCCAAAATATAAAGCACTGAAGATGTTGATGCCCCAGGAGCTCAATAATGTTTATGATGAGATTCAATTATTGCTTAGTGAATGTGAACAAAAAAAACCGGTAGTTGGTGAAAGGGAAACATTGAAGGGAACTCCTCAGCTAGGTATTTAACATATAATTATTTGTTTATTGTGTAGAAAATAAGGATGCCCAATCCACGTTTCTCGATTTTTCTGGGTGGGAAGAAAATTGTATGGACGATAATGTGGAAGGAAAGGGCGAACTCGAAGAATACATTAATCATAAAATCACGAAGAAGGATGAAAATTACGAGCTTTTGGAATGGTGGAAGATTAATTCATGTAAATATCCGACATTCTCCCTATTGGCTCGTAAATTTTTGGCCATACCAGCTTCTTCTACCAGTAGTGAGAGGTCCTTTTCCACTGCTGGAAGAATTATAGAAGAGAGAAGGTCTAATTTACGCCCCGAAATTGTAGACGCCATAATATTTATACATAATTATAGTAAATCAATTTAATAAATTTATTAATCAAATTTTGTATGATCATTTCTGTCGAATAAATTTTTCATCCTCAAATTTTTCTACTGGTTCGAGTCGTTGAAAATTTAAAAACGCTTTCGGGTCGGGTCGGGTCGGGTTCGGGTTGAAAATTTAAAAACGCTTTTGGGTCGGGTCGGGTTCGGGTTGAAATTTTAAAAACGCTTCGGGTCGGGTCGGGTTCGGGTTGAAAATTTAAAAACGCTTTCGGGTCGGGTCGGGTTCGGGTTGAAAAAAAGTCAATTTGCAGGCCTCTAGGTTCAAGTCAGGGAGGGGACAAATTTTTTTTTTTAATTTTTTTAAATTAAATTAATATTTGTTCATGTTAATACCAATGATAATATAAATTTTTGACCGTCCGCTGGCTACTGACCAATAAAAAAATGACCATTGGCCAAATAAATCGAAATTTTTTTTCGTTTTTGAATTGGTTAACATTGATAATTACCCTATGTCCTCCCCTACAAGGGCCTATAACTAATTAACTAATTATTTTGCATCTAATACCCCCTATAGGCATTCTCGCCCCTTCCCACCTTTCTCGCCCATAAATTGCATAGCAAATATGCTACGTTTATACGGAGTATAGAAGAGTTCCCCCTTCCCCTCTTCCCTTCCCCTACTCCCCTTCCCTTCTCCCCCTTCCCACGAGGACCGAAGGCCCGAGTATTTATGTATTTTTTAATTGATATTTATTTTAAAATGCTGTTTTTGATATCTACCCAATTCAATATTTTTTTATTTACCATTTTAAGATTATTTAATTTGCGAAAATTACGAATTCCTATATGATTACCTTATCACTATACAAAGTGCAAGTCAAGATGGCGGAAAAAAGGGTACACATTTTGTGCGTTGATAAGCAGTCTATGGTTATATTATATCTAAGATCATATCACAGATTATAAACATTATGTCGTGCTGAAATCTTAGATTGATTCTATTCATTGCGAAATTAATCGGTGCTTTTAGTTAAATTATTCTAATTAAATCAAAGTCATGATATAGTTTTAAGCATATTTGAAAAATTTGAATACCATTTTGTACCAAAAATCTTTTAACTTAAAGAGTAATAAACAATAGTTAATATATTTTATCGCTAATAATAAATTAAGTTTTTGATAAATTAGCAAAAATACACAAATTTCTAGCTTCCTCGTGGACGTAATATTTATTTATATTTACACTACAACCTAAAGGCGCACAATTTTCATCAATAAATAGTGAAGCTTTAAGTAAAAAATCAATAAACGCCCACATCACATACCCTCCCCCCCCACTCACTTGAGCGCAAATATCAAAACAAACGCCTTAACACAAATAATCATCCTTCCTACATATTCCTTCTTGCCTGGATTTTATTATAGTCAGCAAGCATTAATATTTATTATATTTTACCTACCCTGATTTATTATAACCCAAGCGATTTTGTTTTATATACCCCAACTTCCCTTCTCTCTCTCTCCCGCCCTTTTTACGATAGGGGACGGGGTTGTTGTATTTAATTTATCAATAAACATCGCACAACAAATTCAAGCGGAGAGTGTGTGCGTGTGTTTGTATAATAATATAATAACCCTTAGTAAGCACAATTTCTTATTCGCACGTTTTTTTTCTCCCTTATCAATATCATCCTCCATTTTCCCTCAATTTCAGAACGTATTTAAAAGAAAAATACGATATAATTATTATTTAGAAAGCAATATAAGTATTACGTTTTTGTGTGTTTGTGGGGGAAATGTGTATGAGTAAGTTTAAGTTTTAGTAATGGATGGGGATAAACCACACAGGTTAAAAAGTTGTTTGATCAATAAAAAACTTATAAGTCACTTAAACTATATACTATATAACAAACTAATAAAAGGGTCATGGGCGTGGTGGCAGGGAAGGGTAATTATCAAAAGATTTAAAATGTTTTAATTAGTTATTATTAACCCCAACGAATAAGAAAGATAAAAGAATTACGTTTATCTGGCTTTTAGGCCCATACTCGGGCAAGAAAGGGCCGTGCAGGTCTCTAAACTAAATTATTAAATAAATGAGTATGACCTAAAACCTATATTTTTTAACTATTACTTTTTAGGTTTTCTATGAAATCACAATCTAATTAAATGAAATATATTAAACCAATAAAAAAATATATATGCATTTATAAGGTTAAAAATATATTACATAGTTGGCTGTCTGTTAGACCATCTATAATAAATTTTTAGGTTATATATAAAATCTGGCCAAAAATTTTTGATGCTCATTTTGGCCAAAGGTCATTTTTTTGCATTGGTCAGCAGCCAGGACACGGTAAAAGTGGATATAAATTCATAAGAGTCAAAAAAAAACGAAAAAAAAATTTTGAATCACATTTTGGCCAATGGTCATTTTTTCCTTTGGTCAGCAGCCAGGACACGGTAAAAGTGGATATAAATTCATAATAGTCAAAAAAAACGAAAAAAAAATTTCAAAGCACATTTTGGCCAATGGTCATTTTATTCCATTGGTCAGCAACCAACGGACGGCCAAAAAGTCATAATAGCAATGGTAGTAACAGGAACAATCATAATAGTCAAAAAAAAACGAAAAAAAACTTGGATTCACATTTTAGCCAATGGTCATTTTCTTCATTGGTCAGCACCCAAGGGATGGCCAAAAAGTCTTATTATCAATGGTAGTAACAAGAACAATCATAAGAGTCAAAAAAAAACTCCGGGATTCGAACCCAACAACTAGTTAAATTAACAAAAATTAAGAGTAAACAACGAGACAAGACATTCTGTGCAAGACAAGACATTCGGTGCAAGACATCAAGACATTCGGTGCAAGACAAGACATTCGGTGCAAGACAAGACAAGACACCGAACAGCGTTACAAACAAAATGGAAAGCGAGCCCATAAATTGCATAGCATTTAATTAAATAGGGGCACAGGGACCCATATCAGTAGATGCATAGGCCCTTGTAGTGGAGGGCATAGGGTAATTATCAATGTTAACCTATTCAAAAACGAAAAAAAATCTCGATTTATTTGGCCAATGGTCATTTTTTTTAATGGTCAGTAGCCTGCGGACGGTCAAAAAGTCATATTATCAATGGTATTAACAAGAACAAAATATTAATTTAATAAAATATAGACATTGGAGGGTAAACGGACGGACATCAACGGACAACGGACATCAATGGACAACGGACAACCAAAAACGAGCCCATAAATTGCATAGAAATTAATATATTGCCTGAATAATGCTGGAATTAATTTATTTTTAACCATTACCTATCAGGTACTTGTTTCCATGCTAGCAATTTGTGTACATATGGCAAAATAAGACTTCCTCTCCAGTCCTGAAACCCGATCATCGAGCCATTCTCATAATAATATATGAAGCTTGCTTAGCAAGTGTGAGTCCTATCGATGCAAATAAGCAGTATTCGGTTCGGATTGTGGCAAGTTACGAAAAATTCCCCAACTAAAAACCTCAATCGTTTTCATGACCAATTTTTGTATCCAAATGCTAATCATGAAGCAAATTACTTTGTGTTGTCTTTTAAATTTTCTGATTATCTTTTACATACAGCTGGATTCAGATCATTTGGTATAGGGAGGGCTCAGTATCATGGGCGTGGCCAGCATTGGAATTGGGCAGTAATGATTTAGGGAGGGGCAAATTATATTTGAGATTTTAACTGTAATTCAATTTATAAAAAATTTTTGGATTAGAGGGGGGCAGTCACCCCTCCTTGGCTCCCCTGGCTACGCCCATGCGCAGTATTAACGATTCTCAAATGTTTTAGAACCTCATTATAAATCATACCTTTAGCGTTATTCCACCAAACATGGAGCTTTCCGCTTATAATTAGCCTGAATGGATTCGTGTTTATTTATTACGAATTCTGCATTTCTATAGAGACTAGTGTGCAATTAGAAACCTGCACGGGTGACCTAAAACCCTGACACGGGTTCGGGGTAAAAATTTTGAAATCTCTTCGGGTCGGTTTCTGGTTGAAAAATTTAAAATGCTTTTGGGTCGGATTCGGGTTGAAAAATTTTTAATGCCTTCGAGTCGGGTCGAGCTGGATTTAAAGTGGCGGGTCAAAGGTTATGAATCTTGTTAATTTAAATCTGATTATTTTAATGTGGACTCAAATTTGAAGGTAAATTATATCGACACAATCATATTTTTAAATTGTATTTAAATAGTGTGAAGAGGTCGTTGATTATTAGATAAAACTACATATAAATATATTCATATTAGAGGTGTGCACGGATCAATCCGATCCGACATCGGATTCGGACGGATCGGATTAACATTTTCATTTTGGAAGTCGGATCGGATCGGATCGGATCAACATTTTATTTTAGTCGGATCGGATCGGATTTTCAAATTTAAAATAAACAATAATAATTAAATTAATATTTAAAATAAACAATAATAATTAAATTAATAATTTTTAGTATACCTTTTCATAATTATTTTTGCATTCTTTTTTTACTTTAACATTTTTGATGCCCAATACCACCTCCTCACCCCTTACTTACCCTAATATATTTATCAGTATTTCCCTAGCGTTTTTCCCTAGCTAGATGTAGTTGACACGCATCTCTTTCTATTGAATTTCAACTTAACTCCAAAAATCATCAATCACTCTCCCCTTTCCTTAAAGCACACGCGTAGCTCCTTTCCCTCTTGATTTCGGGTAATCATGAATGATGTAAGGGGTTTTGTCTGGTGTGAGTCACGCCGGCTTGAGAGGAAAAAAAAATGGGGGGGGGGGGAGGGGGGTGTTGGAATTGGGATAAAGCCCCCGATGAAATCACAATTTACCTTTCGTTAAAAAATGAAGATTGCAAATATGATTCAAAAAAAGATTTGCTGAAATGGTGGGGTTCATGTCAAACAGTCTTGCCAAGGCTTTATAAGCTGGCAAATAAAGTTTTAGCTATACCTGCTACCTCTACCACTTCGGAAAAAAATTTCTCGGTGGCTGGAAGAACATTAGAAGAAAGAAGAACGCGAATTAAACCAGAAAATTTAGATTCTTTATTATTTTTATATGATAATATGGAATTAGTCAAATAAAATTTTATTTTTATTTCAGGTCTATTCAAATTTCTATACCTTATTTTTATGTATTTTGAATTTAATCATCAATAAAAAGTTATGTTCGTAAAATTTTAATTTGAAAATTTCGGATCGGATCGGATCGTATTTAGATTTTAAAAAACTCGGATCGGATCGGATCGGATTTAGATTTTAAAAAACTCGGATCGGATCGGATGGATATAAAATTTTTCAAAAACCCCTCGGATCGGATCGGATCAAAAAAATTTAATCCGTGCACACCTCTAATTCATATACCAAAATGGTTCATTTGTAAAACCATATATTAATTAATTACGACCCGATATTGTAAACACTATCATATTTATGCATCACTATAATAAATCATTTAAATAAATGTAGTAAAAATTGTGGTATCAGTTAGTTTCATAAATCGCCGTTTATTGTCGATTAAATTTTACACACCGCAATTTTTCTTTCTCACGCGTCGGATACCAAAATTTAAAACGCGTCAAAATGGATTCTGTTAAAAAATTTGAAAACTTTCCGGTCGGGTTCGGGGTGAGAATTTTAAAATGCTTGCGAATGCTTTTGGGTCGGGTCGGATTCGGGCTGCAAATTTTCAAAAAAATTTGGGTTGGGTCGCGGGTTGAATAAAGTGACTTTGCAGTTCCTTAGGTGCAAAATTACCGAACGCACACGTACGTTGTGTAGGAAGTCTGTAACCTAAGATATACCTATCAGAGATCAGATTGCCCGGCCCGGCCCGCTGCCCGAACAGGCCCGGCCCGGCCCGTGGGCCGGGTCGGGCCGGGCAACTGTCCTAAATTTTTATTTTCGGGCGGGCGCGGGCGGGCACGAAGAAAATAGGATTCGGGCAATTCGGGCTTAATGAGATTTTTTAGATAGTGTATTTTTTTTGTTACTTTTCATTAAATTGCATATGAAAATGCTAAAAAATCGCCATCCGTCCCTAAGTTATTTTTACAATTTTTGCAAGATTTTCCATCAAGTCCCTAGCTAGGTTATGGAAAGGATTAAAATATTTATATTTATGCAGCCCTTTCATAGTTCGTAATTCGCATGTGCCGTCTATACATAGTACAAAATCCTCACGCCCAAATTGATACAACGCCTGAAAGTGTTAAATTTCATTCTAATATCATTTAATTTTTTAACAAATGATTTAACAAGGCTTCTCCAATTCGCCTTTATTATTCCCTTATCACTCATCGCTATCGCTAAGCTCAAATATTTTAGAAAGACCAAATACTTTTATTTTTGACCAATTAGGATTAAAATTAAAGTACAAAAGTTTCTTTTGAAAAAATCATTCGACTTTTAAATATTGAAAGAATTTTAGGTCGCAAAATTTCGAGCCTAACAGGCAAATTTAATATTTCGGGCCGGGCATTTCGGGCAGCATTAATGTTTCGGGCGGGCTCGGGCGGACACCAGAAGGGTTCGGGCGGGCTCAGGCGGGCAATGAGGTTAGAGAATTGAACCTGGCCGGGTTCGGGCAGAAAATTCCTAACAAATCTGATCTCTGATACCTATGTCATGCGGCGGGCGGTATAATTCATAATTAGTTTATCAAGGTTATTCCTCTCCGTCCTCAAACCTGAAGGTTTAAGCGAAGATAGCAAGAGACATTTGGAAATAAAGGAGCTTGTATGACTTAGGACTTCACATCATGGGCGTAGCCTGGTTTTGGATTAGGGAGGGGGCGAAACGTTTAAAAGTTCAATTAGGGGGGGGGGGTGGGCAAAACATAATTTTTTTACTTTTAAAGGGTTTTGGCGTTGAAAAAATTTTCCCGCCATTTAAGGGGGGGGGGCGGCCGCCCCCCTGTTTCTCCTGGCTATGCCCATGCCATGCGCTCACTAAAGCAAGGATCCTCTTGCTTCTACAGAGGCACGTTAAATGTCAAATACTTATAACTTTTTTGTATTATTGCGACAACTAATTTAACAATATTTCCCTGAGAGCTTTAAAAATTATATAAAATACTAATTCATATTACTTTTCTTTTATAATCGCGAATCATTTTTCATCATACAAAAATCGGCATAATAATATGTAAAAATAATTGACATGTTATCTCTAAATGTTTTTTAATATGAAGTTGTTTAAGAATTTCAATAATCGTGTGAGCAATGGGAAAAAATATTATAAACAAAGCAGTTAAACTCGTATCTTAAAAATAATTTATCCTTGCAGATTTTATGAGTTTATATGCGAGCATCTACAATTGCATAAAAAATCCTCATAGTGCATTTAAAATTTAAATACAAATGATTATTATAAATTCTGTTATTATTAGCCTGATTTAATGGAAAAAAGAGTTCATTTTAGTTAAATCTAATTTGATAGGCATTTAATTTGCATCAATCTATTCTCAAGGGACTTAACAAATAAATAACATTTGATTCAAAAAAATTTAATTCAGCAATCGCCTCTTCTAAGTTAGTAGTTTGACTGATCTATTTAAAAGATTTTACATCTAAATTCACTAAAAAATGCGCTTAAAGATTGCGAAATCTGTTCTGATTTGCCACTTTAAGATATAAATCATTAAATTTATTGACTAGACCGATTTATAGGGTAACATTTTATTATAATAAATTATATATTGCAAAAACAAATAAATCACTAAAATTATTATTAAGCGAAGTGTTAGAGAAATCTATTCAATGATGCGGGTAGATAATATTACTAAAATGTTATATGATCTCTAGCTCTCGAATCTGATAAATTTTGCCAAGCTAAAAGTAAAACTTAGGTTTGAAACGGGAAAGAATAACTTTTCTTTGAGAAATTCATATTAATATTACTATTCTATCGATTCCTCAAATTATATATATATATAATTTTTGTGTACAAATTCGGACTATATATAAGTAAGGATGAAATTTAATTTTAATATATAAATTGCTAAAATTTTATTCAATAAATATGATATACTTGATCCAGTGCCAAGCTTGAAAATATTTTTTTAGATATGGACATTTATTTCCAAATAATTGTGTATGATACATGCTAAAATATATCGAATATTTACTCACTTTTAAATATTTTTTAAATTATAATGAGAGGGCATGGAATTATATAAAACTAGATGTATATATTTATTTTTAAAAGGCCGCCTTGTTGAATCTCAGTTTGAATCTGAAAAACGACTTTATTACAATTATTTAATATTCAAAATTAATGTAAAGCTCAGATGGTATTTTGGCAGCAAATAAATTAATTTTGAACAAAAATTAAATAAGTAATCATAAATATAGATTTGTTTTTACTATTTAACAAGTTTTTGTAAAAGTAATCATATCTCTTTAATCATATTGTTCATATTCCACAAATTCACAATATGAAATTAGATGCCTATTAATAGTTCTGCCAAATTTTCTCATTCAAAATAATTAAAGCATTAGCATCGATTTAACCAATAATAAATTTCTTTCATTAGCAAACTTTATCATGTTGAATACATTCAAGAGCGGGTAAATAAATTATAGCTTTAAAATCATTAAATACTAACATCATTACACACTATGTGATGTCTCAACTCTCACGGTTTATAAAACTATCCATTTTTCATTTTTGGATGTATAACCTTTTTTTATAAGAGGGGACCTTAATTAAATTAGTAAAAAAACTCTTTACTAACTTTTTTTTATCAATGCCACGGTATTAAAGTTTTAATGTTTAATTGACAATTCAACTCACGTATTTTTACTTTTTGGTCAATTAATGCCAATAAAATTTTATTTCAAATGGTTACTTTCATAGTACCATGTTTAATTACTTGAAAATAAATTTCATGGAAGGTTACATTAATCAGTTTATATGTCGCTTTAAAAAAGGAGGCTCATGCCATTATTATGAATTATTTATGTGAAAATGTTGACAAATATTAAATTATCCATTACAAAATCGATATTTAAAATATTTTAACTAATTTTTAGATATATTACACATGGTGAACTATTTATATTCTGACTTGTTGTCTTTTTGAAATAACCACACAATTTCTAATTCGTAAAATAGGTGTAATATTTTTCCTATATTTTCATAAATGCTGCAAAGTTCATTTCGTATGCCATCTTTTATTTAATAAAAGTGATTATCATGTAAGAGTGAGCTTAAAAAATTAAACTCGATTACCTATGGGTTATTACATAATTATTGATTTTCGAAACTAATTAGTGGCCAACAAAGCGGATGATAGGTTAATTAATTTGCATGAAATGAATTAACATTTAAGAATACCTATATTATTTATAAAAGCAAGGGCGCGCATTAAAAAAATCAGTTAATTCTATTAAGAATGCTGATGGCCTTCATTTTGTTTTGAATTCATCCAGCTCTATCTTTTAGCTTCAACTAATAATGGTTTTGTGTCATTAAACATACATCGCCTATATAAATGGTGAATTTTGAAATTATATTAGTAGAATTTATAAGATTGATATTTGAATTTGATTGCTAGTAGTTGTACATATAATTTGGTCGAATGTGTAATTACCAAATTTATATTTTATACTACTCCTTAATGTAGTTCCTGTTCAAAAAAAAGTTATTAAGGGATAAAAACGCATGCTGGCCATAAAAATATTATATACAATAATTTTATCGTTATCCAATCATTATTACATATTAATAGAAAAGTATGGTAATTACTAATGAGTACCAAATAACTACAATAAGTATATACCTAATACAAAAAAACACTTTTCTACATTTGATATTAGTTCATATAATACCTTATTCGCTAGGACTTTATATGTAATTTGTTTTTAATTACATAATCCAATAAAGTTATTTACACCTTAATACATTAATCCTACTTCTACATCAACATGAACTTAATCATTTTATAAAGTCATTGTTTAAAGGGATTAATTGAATTGTAAGATGTCAAATAATAAAAAAATATAATAGACATAATTGGCAGTAGATTCAAAAAAATAGTTTAAAATATTAATATATCAAAACAAAAAATTTGTGAATGAGCTGTCATCTAGTGCTAAGTAGAGGATAAGTGGCGAAGGCAAGGGGGGCAGAAAGCTGAAATTACCCCCTTCCCCCTTAACAATTAAAAAAAAATTATTTTGATTTATAAAAAATTTATTAGATAAATTAAAAGTATTTAAAGTATAAAAGACCAACACACTTAAAAGTACCTTAAAAGCTTATAATACTTTTTAATTTTAAAATACATTTTTGGCTAAACGCTCTAAACTGGAGAACTAGTCACTTTTTGTCAACACAACCCGACCCGACCCGACCCGAAAACATTTTTTTTAACCCGAACCCGACCTGGCCCGAAAGCCTTTAAAATTTTTTAACCGAATCCCTTTTGAACTAGCTTCAAATTTTGGTATCCAACGCGAGAGTAATAAAAATTGCGGTGTGCATGGGCGTAGCCAGGAAGTGGCATGGATGGGCGGCTGCCCCTCTCTAAATTTAATTATTTTATATCTTTTATCAAATTATGGCTAAAACCTAATAAAATGGTTATTTTGCTCCTCCCTCGATTATTATTGCTCCCTTCTTATTTCCTGGGTACGCCCATCAGGGTGATTAAAATTTAATCGACAATTCAAATTGCGTTTTATAAAGCTAATTGTTACACAGATTTTGATTACCAAATTCATTTGAACGATTTTTTAGAGATATTAATATGATAGCATCTACAATATCGGGGCACATTTAAATTGAAATATCTAGTTTTACAAATAGATCTTTTAGTAAATTTAAACTTACTTTTATTTGTTTATGAATATATACTTATGGAGTTTTAATTAATAATGAACTACCACTTCACACTATTTAAATGCAATCTAAGAATATTATTTTGTTGATATATTTTACCTTTCACGAGTCAAATTCAAATTTGCGTCCAAATTAAAACGATCAGATTTAAAAAATACGAAAGGAATTTAATTAATAGAATGAAGGACCTTCAATTATACATTTCGATATTAATTAGAAATATTATACATAATAGCATTTATTTAAAAGATATGTCCCGTAAATTTTGCAATGTGAGATTCACAACCTTTGACCCGACACTTTAAATTCAACCCGACCCGAAAGCATTTTAAAATATTTAACCCAAACCCGACCCTCGGGTCCCCCGTGCAGTTCTCTAATTTAAACCCCCTTTTTCCGAATTTACTTATTTGCTTGCCAAAACGTTAATCAAGCATTTTCCCCAATACCTCATTCTCCTTTTATAAATTATAGGGGTAGTAGAGAACTAGACGGGTGACTCGAAACCCGACCCCGACCTGACCAAACCCGATATCGGGTCGGGTCGGGTTGAATATTTTAAATTTGCTTTCGGGTAGGGTCGGGTTCGGGAGCAACATGCTTTCAGGTCGGGTTGGGTTGGGTTGATTAGCATGTCGAGTTGAAGGTTATGAACTTTACATTGCAAAATACACGGGACTTATATTTTAAATTAATGCTATTATGTTTAATATTTACTAATTAATAACAAAATGTATAATTGAAGATCATTCATTTAGTTAATTCAATTCCTTTTGTTTTTTATGGAAGGAAATTTAAATTGAACTCGTAAAAGGTAAAATATATTAACAAAATAATACTTTTAAATTGTATTTAAGTTGTGTGAAGTGGTAGTTCATTATTATTAATTTAAACTACATAAGTATATATTCATAAACAAATAAAAGTTTTATAAAAAGATTCATTTGCAAAACTAGATATTTCATATTGTGACCCGATATTTTAGATGCTATCATATTTATATCTCTAAAATAAATCGTTTAAATAAATTTAGTAATCAAAATCTGTGAAACAATTAGCTTCATAAATCTGATGTGTCGATTAAATTTCATACACCCTGATGGGGGTAGCCAGGATTAAAAGTAGAGGGGGCGGCAATATTGATTAAGGAAGGGGCAAAATAACCATTTTTTTAATTTTAGCCATAATTTTATAAAGATTTAAGATTTTGTGGATTAAGAGGGGGGCAGCCGCTCGTCTTCGCCACCCCCAGGCTAAGCCCATGCACAACGCAATTTTTCTTACTCTCTATCAAAATTTGATACTGTTCGGAGGGATTCGGTTTAAAAAATGTTGGAACGTTTTCGGGTCGAGGTTTGGGTTGAAAATTTTAAAATGCTTTCCGGTAGGGTCGGGTCAGGCTTCAAGATTTTCAAAAAATTTCGGATCGGGTTGAAAAAAGTGACCTTTGGACAATCTGAATCTTGAATTTCTTTTTATTTCTTATTCAATTTTTCAGCTATAAATTGTTATTATGCAAACAATTATAAAAAAAGGACCTTGACATTTAACAGATCATTCTAGTATATATCATTGCAGAGAGAGGGGTTCTTTTTTGCCTTCTTTTGGCTAATTCTCGATACTTGAGTATCTAAGATATCATTTTGTGGACTTTCAGAAAACGAATATTTATGCATTTTTAAATATTGAAAGGCGATTGCTACATTATGTATAAACGGCAAAGACGATGCACTAACTTCATTAGGCCCTAACCTAACTTAATTTAGGGTGTATACTAAATGTGTTTTTGGCCGTTTCTTAGCCTGAATAAGCAGTCAGATCAGATTAATAATTTTATTAAATAGATACAGACTCAAAGTGAGCCTTTTGAGTTGCGATTAGAGCTGTCTAGTGATGATCAAAACCTAGGTCAGGTTTTCCCGAGGTGCAACCTGAGGTCGGTTTAAGGTTCAAGGTTTTTTGAACACCCGAACCTTAACCTGAGGTTCATCCCAAAAATTAACCCGAAAAACCTTCAGGTCAATTTTACACCCAACCTGAAAACCCAGGTTGACCTAAGGTTAACCTGGAAAATTCTTGTTTCTTATATGATATATATAAGTATAAATGTGGTATTTTATTTTAAATATTTTCCTTTTTCAAGATGCATTAAACTTCTTAAATATTTACAATTTTAAATGAAAGAAAAATAGTATTTTGTTATTATTTAAGAAAAAATTAAGATTTTTTCAATATACAAATAATTTAAATATTTACCATGTATATTTGGTGAATGCGGCATCTATATTTTAACAAATTTTCATAAAGCGTTATGCAGCATAGCATACCCTACCCAGCCCCATAATTTTAACACACACCATACACTAAAATGCTATACTATGCTGCATACTATATGCATGCAATGCAATGCTTTCCAACGCCTTATGAAAATTTGTTAAAATATAGATGCCGCATTCACCAGATATACATGGTAAATATTTAAATCATTTGTATATTGAAAAAATCTTAATTTTTTTTTTAAATAATAACAAATTACTATTTTTCTTTCATTTAAACTTGTAAATATTTAAGAAGTTTAATGCATCTTGAAAAAGGAAAATATTTAAAATAAAATACCACATTTATACTTATATATATCATATAAAAAACGAATTTTCCAGGTTAACCTGAGGTCAACTTAGGTTTTCAGGTTGGGTGTAAAATTGACCTGAAGGTTTTTCAGGTTGATTTTCGGGATGAACCTCAGGTTAAGGTTCGGGTGTTCAAAAAACCTTATCAGATTTTTGAAAACCTGAACCATCATGTTGCCTGATCAAAACCTAGGTTTTGATCATCACTAGCTGTCATAGTTATTGTAATTGGGTTATGTCTTTATCTTCTATTTAAAATGAGCTTGGATAATTTTAAAAAAATTAGCGCTTAAAACATTTTTGTTTATCGACTTAAGTAACAATTAATTGGTTAGAAAATCTCGATTACAGTTTAAAATATTTTATATTCTGCATTTTTGATCAAAAAGGACGGGTTCTAGTCCAAACAATAAAAAAAACAATAGAAATTGATTTGTAAAATATCGATTTTAAGATTGTTTTTTCCTTAAAGTTATTGTCTAGAAGCTAATATTTTGCTATAAGACTATAAAAGCATCTGATATTTGTCTTAAAAGAAACACTCTTACGTATTTTTATTAAATTTATTGATTAAATTTTTTCAGGCAACTGGCAGTATTTTTAAGAGAATCCAACACTGTATTGACGATTCATATTGTGCTAAGGATATGTATTAATTTTTTTATTAGCAATTAACTCTAAAGCTTTTCATTTTAGCTTTGCATAATCCGGTATATTACTTAACGTGATCTAATTAAGCGATTTAGTTAATTATTATCCAACCTTTTCATTTCCATCGTCCAATTAATTTTTATATAATTTAATTATTTATATCCTCGATGGGGCGCATTCAATAATTTTTAAACATCAATATAATACCTACAGGTTAAGACATTTCTTACGAGCCCACTGTGTGTACGTGTATCAAAATATCGTTTTTCGCGAAAGCACACGAACACTGCTGTATGATATTTTAATCTCGTTACGCTCTATGCTCTAGTCATATCACACTTTTAGATTAAATTAAATTTATTGAATCACCTCTAAAGCAATGAATATCACCACTTTATCATAAAAAGAGCGGCGGAGATTATGATATTAAAAATCACAAATCAGTCTCGTGCATCTATAAAAGTGTTTTTAAACGTCGAAGATGGATCCTTTGTCCCAATGCAAAGGGATGAACAGCTAGCGAAATACGAAATAATGGCATTATCCATAATCTTCTCCTGCATAGTTGTGGGCAACTTGTTCTGCATCTGGGCTATAGTGTGCCAAAAGAGACACACCAAACGTATATCTTTCTTCATACTAAACCTCTGTATAGCGGATCTTATAGTGGCCTCCTTTAACGTTCTTCCCCAACTGGCTTGGAAAGTGACATTCGAATGGCGCGGTGGCCGTATACTTTGCAAGTTTATACCCTACGCTCAAGTTTTTAGCATGTACCTCACAACATACGTTTTGCTAGCTACAGCTATTGATCGATATGTTGCCATATGCAAACCGCTTCACATGAGCCTAAGAACTTTCCGCATGGCCAAACGATTTATTATTACAGCTTGGTATTTAGCTCTTGGCTTCGCCATTCCACAATTCTTTATATTTGACCTCAAGACCATTTCTAAACCTATTAAGGGCATCTCGAAAAATCTTCATACAGCTTTTGCTTCGAATATATCCTTAAATGGCTTAGGCTTTTGGGAATTGCATTACCAATGTCGAGCAACTCACCCTTATGCTTGGAGTGAGACGGCTTATATGACTTGGTTTTTGGCTGCCATCTACATAATTCCCCTGGCCATCATGATCTATTTGTACACGAGCATATGTATCAAGATTTACTGCATAATAAAACAGCAGGGACTCGACGCAGACCTAGTTAGCGATAATTTAAATCGAAACGCGAACTTAATGGGTAAAGGTAATGAAGGACACGGCCTATTAAACGATGAGAATGCAAAAGAGGCGCAAACATCGTGTCTTAATCCAAATTTGGCTCGTAACAACGACATCGCCTTAGAATATTCTAGTTCTCCCACTTCTTTTTGTATTAAACCCGAAATTTTAAAAATTTCGTTTAACATGATGTCTTATATCCGTCACAAACATAGGGGTACAATGGGAATAGATGAAAGTGCAGGAGAAATTGAAACGTCCTATAACAGATCATCCCAGAAGACCATGTTTTCGAGAAGTAGTGAAACCTTCGTTAAGCTACCATGTACTCTAAGCCATACGGGATCTAAGAAAGGTAACCAGGGGAAAACATTCATAAGTTTAAAAGGTTTACCAAAGCCAAGATGTCGCACACATTACTTGAAGCCTCAAGACATAACGAGGGCCAAAATGAAAACTATCCAGCTAACACTTTGCGTTGTGGTATGCTACATGCTATGTTGGTCCCCCTTTTTTATAAGCCTCTTTTACGTCAATATCATGAAGGGCGATGCTGATCTCGGGAAAAGTAATTTTATATGATTCATAATTTTTTATCAAAGCATGCAATTGAGACTAAGAAAAACTGGCTTGTTAATTAAATTTATATATTAACTCTAACAACCGGCTAAGGTTTCCAACTAAAACATTATTTTCTTATAAATCTATGTTAAATTTTTATTATCAAAATATCTTGCTTTGACTCATGAGTTTTGATGGAACTTGAATTATAATTAAGGGGATATGAAGTTGTAAAAAATATCTCGCATTATATTGAAAATCAAAAGAATACTTATTTAATCGAAATCGTAATCAATGTTTAAATTTTAAAATTTTTTATGATAAGTATATAAGTTGATAATACGTATAACACACCTAACATATAATATAATTATTTATTTGATTTGAGAAAATAGTATTTTAAGTAATAGGAGTATTTAAAAATTCGTAAATATGTATTGTTCTAATGCCTTAAAATAAATAATTATAGTGACAATGTTTTTTACAAACTAATATCACCGGTATATATATATTATAAACAACAAAGCAAATGGAAAAAATGTTCGAGGCAGTGGGAAACATTGTAATAATCTAAGGTACGCCTCTGGGAAATATTCGAGATTCGATTCGAAATTTCGAATCCGAATTCGAATCCATATGTGTAAGTTTCGAATCGAATATGTACGCTGCTAAGATTCGAAAATCCGAATCGAATCCTTGAAAAAATAGATTTTACTTTTTTTTAAGTTTAATTTAAATAGACCATACTCAAATATTTAGCTATTTTTTTCTTACCGCATTTTAGTTATTTTTCCTGCTACAATTTGAAAAAGTTAAATTTAATATTTTTTTAACTTACATATGTTATGGAGAACGCGGATCACAATTAAATTAAATTATGGACTACCGTTATATTATCAACCGCATAGAAGATCATGCTGACAAAATGGCCAAATAGAAAATTGAAGATATATGGCATTCAATAATAAGATAGTCTTATAAGCGAGTGTGTTCGATTTAAGGCTCAAAATTTGAATGTTTATAGCCAGTACATGGCATATCGTATAGAGAAATTAAAGATGACTTGGAAACTGCTATAGGAAGTCAGCCAGATTTTGTATTAACTAGCGAGGTATCAACACTGGATCCGCTATTAAGAGCGACAAGGCGAAGTCTTCATTGGAGACATTTTTGCACAAACCACGTGTGGTCTCCAATGCTGAGCCTTTTCAATGGTGGAAATGGAATCAACGTCGTTTTCCAGACATCCATAAATTAACAAAAAATCTTCTCTTTATACCTGGATCATTGACCTCCGTGCGAAATAATATTTTCAACCGGTTAAGGGTGAAAATGTTAGGAAGATAATTTGCCTTAAAAGTTGGCTAAAACAATTCTTGATTGTCTTACACATATCGCCATAGTTTTTTGTTCGCCTTTAATAATTTCATTTCGATGTGTTATTTTTTAAATATCTTTCAAATAAATTTTTCAAATGCATATGCAAATTAAAAATCATAATAGCCTCTTTAATGTTCTAATAATAATAAAAACGTAATTTATATTTGAATCGATTTCGAATCCTTAAATTTTTTCCGAATCTTTATTTTAATATTCGACGAATCTCGAAAAAATTCGAATCCGAATCGAATACCAAAAATATTCGATTCGAAATCCAGAGGCGTAATTTTAGGGATTAACTTGTGTTTTTAAGACCGTTGAATGGCGTTTTTAATAAAAACATGGATAAACCTATCACAGGCATATAAAACCAAGCCTTTTTTCCATAAACATTATTTGATAGCAAATCTTAAAATAATCTATCATCACTTTATGAAAACTATTTACTTCTGTTTTTTTATTAACGCTGATTTAATATATTGAAATAGGCATCGTCATCTGTATTTTGTTGGGGAACTTAACTAGTTGCATAAATCCTTGGATTTACATCTCCTTCAACGCAAATTTGTTAAAAGATGTGTTTACGTTCAAGCCCTGCAATGCAAAGGCAAGGAATCAAAGAAAAACTAGTTACGACAATATTCTGAACACAAAAAGTTCCAGGTTCTCACGAGCTCATTGTCTAAATATTAGATAATATTACAAGTGTTTAAATTTGTTATTTGTAATGTACTTGATGTGATCTTAAAGGATATAGTATTTTATGGAAGAGCGTAATTTTGTAATTCCCATATTTTATTGATAATTGATTTAAATAATATTAATAGTGAACTGAAATTAATATTATTATATAGAAGACAACAAAATTTGTTGTTAATTTTGAATCGATTGATCAAATATATAAAAATGTAAGGTTTGATGCATACAAATTTGATTGCTACATTGTGTATCTAAAATATGTTAGTGTTAACTTTTCTATGAAAAGGATAAATTTTTAGTGTTTTAATTATGTAATTCAATGAACTTATGATAATGTAACTAAAAAAATTATATTTTAGACCTAATTTATGTTTAAAAAATGTTTCTATAATTAAAGGTAAAAGAAATTTTATTGTCTAAAATTAACATAGTTTAAAACAAATATATGTCATTTTGTTTATCAAAGTTATAAGCACCTAATTACAAAAATAGTGATAAATTAAAGTTGTCAAGGATCAAACCAAATTTCTAATTACTGAAACGAGAGATGTCAATATACTTACAAGCATAGGGTTCGAGGGGGAGGGGGTTGAAGAAAATTTCAATTTCTTGTTAAAATTACAGGAGGATTTATCGCTTATTAAGATAAAGATGGCAATGAGATGGACCATGTAGTGAACAGAGATTAGGCGCTTTTATAGTTTTGAACGAAGTAAAAACAAGGATAAATACTATTTAAAGAAATTAATGTTAAATTCAATTGTTAAATAGCCAAATTATTATAGGTTGTGAGAAGTAGCCAAAACGTACAAATTCAGATTTTACGACGCCACAAGTGCATATTTATTAAAATTAGTTTTAATTAGGGTGGGTAATACAATTTTTTTGATTTTATAGCTATTTGTATGAAAAATTATATTGGGGGGTGGGGGATTAGGGGACCATACGATTTAACATTTAAATGTAATGCTTAAGCTGGACGTAAATTCAATTGGAAGTATTGTTTTGCTATCGAATAAATGAATCTTTATGAGTTGATAGTTATTTTCACCCACACATTTAATCGATTCTAATGCAATGATTTGAAATTCACCAAACAGCCTTAACCAAACCAGAGATCAATTTACGTTCTTCATTCTTTACTTGATTTAATACTACCTACGGCGGTGCCAAGTCCGTGTGCAAAAAATGGAGGGTTAACGTCAGGTCGGAAACGGGCTATAAAATACCTCTTTAAAATCATGATAGTTTCAGACAAAATTTTACAATAAAGGTAGGGCGTTCTCCACAACCGCGCACTGCATACTCCGCCCATGCAATGTGAAAAATACACTAGGGCTACTGCCCGACTCATAACGAAGACGGTTAATGAAATTGGTTGAGGAAGAATGTGAATAACGTGCTGGAATATAGGAAATTGACAGGATAGAACATCGAAATCGCACAAATGCTAAACATAAGAAAGGCACATATCGCCTTCCTACGACGAGGTGGAACGGAACCAAAGCTAGGACTTTAGGAGGATACTATTCTACAGTGGGTCACCAAATCGTAGAAATGTGGTCGGTATAGTTCAAAGCAAATCGTCCAAGGACAAGGTTGTGGAAGTCAAGCGTTGTTCCGACAGGCTAATGTGAGTGAAGATTGCAGATCAAGCCTCCTAACCGTTATGTGCGCGTATGCTCCCCAAATTAAGTGTTTAGTATTAAAGAAAGGCATATTCTTCGATTCATTGGAAAAAGAAATACAAGGAATAGGATAAATAAAAAGGCTAATTATAAATCTAATGATGTCTAAGTGATATTAAATTAAAACTTTTGTATGGTTTCTCACATCACATAAGTACTCTCACGGGTTGACTTAAAATTCAAAATTAAATTCACAACATTTATATATTATTTCACCTGTGCTTAACTCCTCACTCTCATAAGGTCCTGTTGTAAATTTTTAAATGCTCTGCTTATTTTTATCATATTCATGTATACTATTAAATTGTCATTTTATATATCTAAAAAATTTACTGTCGTATATACGGATGTCGTATACCCCTGTCGTATCCGTATATACTCGTATATATGAATTCTTCCCCCCCCCCCCTCATGTCCCCTACTACAAAAGTTACGGATTTGCCCAACCCCTTCCCCCCGCGCTTCTATACACATGAGTTGTAATACCGCGTATCTCATACATACTTATTCGATCCCACTTCTGACACCTTTAAGGTTTCGCGGAGATTTTCTATGTAACTTTATTGGGAACTACAATTGTATATTAACATCACGTTCTATATTATATATATATGTGGATGTAAGGGATCGAGCAGATGTTCTAAGTTTTTAAAGATAGTTTTATTAAAGGGGTATGTGGCACATTGGCCGCTAGTGCTAGGTAATAAAACAATCAACGAACTTGCAATTAATGTATAAAGAAAGAGGGGGGGGTCGAATAAAAGTATGTATGAGATACGCGGTATTACAACTTTTGTGTATAAAAGCGCGGGGGGAGGGGTTTGGGGAAATCCGTAACTTTTGTATAAGGGGACATGGGGGGGGAAGAATTCATATATACGAGTATATACGGATACGACAGGGGTATACGACATCCGTATATACGACACTTACAATTTGATTTGGGAAAATAATTTCTAATGTCCATTTGAATTTAATTTGATAGCAAATGAAATATAAACGTAGCATATTTGCTATGCAATTTATGGGCGAGAAAGGTAGGAAGGGGCGAGAATGCCTATAGGGGGGTATTAAATGCAAAATAATTAGTTATAGGCCCTTGTAGGGGAGGGCATAGGGCAATTATCAATGTTAACCAATTCAAAAACGAAAAAATTTTTTTGATTTATTTGGCCAATGGTCATTTTTTCCATTGGTCAGTAGCCTGCGGACGATCAAAACGTCATGTTATCAATGTTATTAACAAGAACAAAATATTAATTTAAGAGGGCATAGGGCAATTATCAATGTTAACCAATTCAAAAACGAAAAAAATTGATTTATTTGGCCAATGGTCATTTTTTCCATTGGTCAGTAGCCTGCGGTTGAGGAGAGCAATTGGTGTATTTTAACCATGTAATTTTGCCCTATAACAGTCAATTTACCTTCATCACTAGTTTATAAATTAAAACGAACGTAAATAAATTAATATTATACAAAATAGCAATTAAAATTGATGGAGCTATATTATTAAACAAACTTTAATCGCATTTTTTACATTTTTAA
The DNA here is from genome assembly GCA_964036665.1 of Gordius sp. MW1. NCBI lineage: Eukaryota > Metazoa > Nematomorpha > Gordioida > Gordea > Gordiidae > Gordius > Gordius sp. MW1. Next base: position 2,898,417 of record OZ038528.1, read on the forward strand.
TTTTTATGTATTTTTTAAATGATATTTATTTTAAAATACTGTTTTTGATATCTACCCAATTCAATATTTTTTTTATTTACCATTTTAAGATTATTTAATTTGCGAAAATTACGAATTTCTATATGATTACCTTACCACTATACAACGTGCAAGTCAAGATGGCGGAAAAAAGGGTAAACATTTTGTGCGTTGATAAGCAGTCTATGGTTATATCTAAGATCATATCACAGCTTATAAACATTATGTCGTGCTGAAAAATCTTAGATTGATTCTAATCATTGCGAGATTAATCGGTGCTTTTAGATAAATTATTCTAATTAAATCAAAGTCATGATATAGTTTTAAGCATATTTGAAATAATTTAAGTACCATTTTGCACCAAAAATATTTTAACTTAAAGAGTAATAAACAATAGTTAATATATTTTATTGCTAACTTATAATAAATTAAGTTTTTGATAAATTAGCAAAAATACACAAATTTCTAGCTTCCTCGTGGACGTATTATTTACATTTACACTACAACCTAAAGGCGCGCAATTTTCATCAATAAATAGTGAAGCTTTAAGTAAAAAAATCAATAAACGCCCACATCACATACCCTCCCCCCCCCACTCACTTGAGCGCAAATATCAAAACAAACGCCTTAACACAAATAATCATCTTTCCTACATATTCCTTCTTGCCTGGATTTGATTATAGTAAGCAAGCATTATTATTTATTATTTTTTACCTACCCTGATTTATTATAACCCACGATTTTGTTTTATATTCCCCCTCTTCCCTTCTCTCTCTCCCGCCCTTTTTACGATAGGGGACGGTGTTGTTGTATTTAATTTATCAATAAACATCGCACAACAAATTCAAGCGTAGAGTGTGTGCGTGTGTTTGTTTAATAATATAATAACCCTTAGTAGGCACAATTTCTCATTCGCGCGTTTTTTTTCTCCCTTATCAATATCATCCTTCATTTTCCCTCAATTTCAGAACGTATTTAAAAGAAAAATACGATATAATCATTATTTAGAAAGCAATATAACTATTACGTTTTTGTGTGCTTGTAGGGGAAAGGAAACATGTGTGGGAGTAAATTTAAGTTTTTGTAATGGATGGGGGAAAATATAAGCCACACAGGTTAAAAAGTTGTTTGATCAATAAAAAACTTATAAGTCACATAAACTTAATACTATATAACAAACTAATAAAAGGGTCATGGGCGTGGTGGCAGGGAAGGGTAATTATCAAAAGATTTAAAAGGTTTTAATTAGTTATTATTAGGGTTGGATATTTTCCCGGGAATTTTCATTAGGGGAAATTACCAGGAAAATTTGGGGAAAATAAGGGAAAAAACGGGAATTTAGGGGAAAAACATTAAATTAAGGGGAAATAACGAGCTAAATTGATAAATTAGTATAAAAAATGTTAAGGAGTATGATTAAAACTACTTGAATTTATTTGTCGAACAATATAAAGAAGCAAATACAAGCAATCACAATAAAATATAAATCATAGTTATAAATTTTCAATATCGGAATCTTCATTGAGGGAAGACATTGACTCATCAGAGGATGATAACAAAAATGTTTTTTGTGGATAAAAATTACAGTTTCATTCAACTGCATGTTATGCCTGATGGATACTAATTTCTTTATTTTCTCATTTTTAATCCGATTGCGCGATTTGGAATGAACATTTCCAAAGGTAGACCATATTCTTTCGGTTGAGGCACTGGTCGCTGGGATAGAAAAGAGGCGTATAGCGACTGCCGACAGGGGTTGATCTATACACAACCCTTTCCACCATGTTAGGGGGGAAGTGTATTTTGCACTTTCCCATATAAACCTTTCAGCGAATAAGCCGCCTTTGGCGCGAAACTCGGCCAAATTCGCAACAATTTTGCCTATATTTAATTCTGCGTCTTCTGATACTAACTTAATTGCTTGGATTGCGTCACCTATTTCATTATGGGTTAAATGATGTCCACAATAACGGGGGTCAAGCAAGCCGCCATATGAAATTGTTTGCAGCAAAATAATTTCCGCTATTTGATACATTTTTTGATGATATTTGAATCGATAAGGCTAAATTCTTGAATACAATTTTCATCGAAATGAGTTTTAATAACATGGAAGGCTTCAACAACATGCGATAAAAGTCCGCTATCGCTTTCAATTGCCGATATTTTTGTTAAAATTATCTGTAAAAAGGTAATAATTTTCTTAACTTGCACCCAAAATCCATCATTGTCTAGCAATATTTGTCTTTTTCTTCTATCGCTGAAGCTATCACTTATAGCTAGCTCCTGTAATACATCTTTATTGCATAGAAGACTCTCTAACATTAATACAACACCACCCCATCTTGTAGGGCAAGGAATTTTCAAAGTTACCATACGATTTTTTAATGTTTGTCTTTGTTTAAATGTGGAATATAAAATTCCACTGAATTTAATGTACTTTATAAGCCTTTTGGCTTTTGCTACAATGGTTTGTATTGAAACAATCGGTGCCCTATCAACTCGCCGAAAACAATCATGTCCAACCAAACACCTCTTCATATTTTACTCTTAGAATAAAATACATTCGGTCATTAATAGTTAAAAACATAAATTAACTATGCAATAACGTACCAACAGCTTATATTGTTAAGTGAGGGATGCAAAATGTAAATAATGTCCCCCAGCTAAAAAAAGGTCCCCAAGCTTATTAACCCTAACCCATCAACCAATCACAAATTTGTGGACATTTTGGGGACATTTTTTAGCTGGGGGACATTATTTTCGGCGAGATTGTTTTCGGCGAGTTGACGGGCCACCGAAACAATCTTATTGCAAACATCCTTTATCAGTAAATTAAGGCCATGAGCCGCGCAGCCGAAACATTCAATGGAAGGGTGTTCCAGTTTCACCAATTCCTAAGCTTTTTTCATATTCTTGGCATTGTCAGTTACAATCGCAATAAACTTTTGAGCTCCAATTTCTTGCATTACTTTTAAAAATTCCCCTGATATGTATTCTCCAGTATGGGCATTTGACCCAGTATTAATAGATTTAAAAAAAATTGGTTTTGGGGTCATAATAATGAAGTTTATTATTGATTCTCCCCTAGTATTGGTCCACCCATCGCTGACTGGGGTCAAGTTTGAGGCTGACTTTAATTTTTCATTCACAATCATTGTAATCTTGTCAAATTGTTTAGTCAACAATGGACCTCCTATTGCCTTTCTGGAAGGAAGTATGTAGGAGGGCTTTATACACTTAAAGAACTCCTTCCAATATGGATTCTCAATGATACGAAAAGGGCAATTAGACATAAAAATAGCTAATGCTAACTTTTCATCTAACTTCTCTTGCTGAGACTGGGACATACTATCAAAATATTTTATAATGTTGGATGTTGATTGTTTCGGGTCACATGAAGCAGATGTTTGTTATCAGGGCATTTTTGAGGAATTACCTCACAAATTGATGATTGTGGAGAGGGCGGCATTAGGTAAACATCTTGACAATTTTTTGAACTAATAAAATTAGGGCATTTAGCTATATGACTAGCCATTTTTGTTGAATTTGGAAAGGTGTATTTTAGATTGCAATAATTGCAAATGGCTATTAAGCCCTTTTTATTTGATGCTACATGTTTGGAAAAGTGTTTGGATATATCAGATGTTTTTCTTGGCATCTATTAATCAAAGAAACTACGTTAATTATTATTTAAGTTTGTTTAAATAGAATAAGAGTATATAAATGTAGTTAAATTTTCATTAAAATATACAAGTTAAAATTGAGTTGATTTAAATATGACAATTAATTAGTCAAAAATTTAGATGTTAATATAACCATTGATTGCATAGCAATTAAAAAGCTACATTACTTAAATTTGAGTTGATGAAATTTAGTTTCAGTCTGGCAATGTAAATTGACTTAAATATGCAAAATATTATGATATGATATCTATAATCATAATTAAATCTACCTTATGAATATAATATTTGAAAATCCAGATGAATATAAAACTTGATTTTTAGTTGATGAAAGTTAGTATCAGATTCAGAATAAATGTATAAAAGCTGCAAAATATAAATTATATTTATAAAAATGTGTTAATTACCTTACTCACAAGAAAGAAAGTTCTAAATGTTTATTAAGTTACCAAGTACTAACACAAGTGAAAAGAGGAAATATTTAAAATACTAGTTACCACGAGGTAAATATAAAATTTAACTAAATTAAAATAAGATATGAACCAAATTAGAACAAAGATATATAATAAAAATACATTTTTTTTGGAGGGGAATTTTCCCTAGGGGAAAAACATTTTTCCCCAGAGAAGTTTCCCGGGAAAAAACGGGAATTTTCCCGGGGAAAATTCCCATTGTGCCATCCCTAGTTATTATTAACCACAACGAATAAGAAAGATAAAAGAATTACGTTTATCTGGCTTTTAGGCCCATACTCGGGCAAGGAAGAGCCGTGCAGGTCTCTAAACTAAATTATTAAATAAATGAGTATGACCTAAAACCTATATTTTTTTAACTATTACTTTTTAGGTTTTCTATGAAATCACAATCTAATTAAATGAAATATATTAAACCATTAAAAAAATATATATGCATTTATAAGGTTAAAAATATATTACATAGTTGGCTGTCTGTTAGACCATCTATAATAAATTTTTAGGTTATATATAAAATTTGGCCAAAAAATTTTTGATGCTCATTTTGGACAAAGGTCATTTTTTTTGCATTGGTCAGCAGCCAGGACACGGTAAAATTGGATATAAATTCATAAGAGTCAAAAAAAACGAAAAAAAATTTTCGAATCACATTTTGGCCAATGGTCATTTTTTTCCATTGGTCAGCAGCCAGGACACGGTAAAAGTGGATATAAATTCATAATAGTCAAAAAAAAACGAAAAAAAAATATTTGAATCACATTTTGGCCAATGGTCATTTTTTTCCTTTGGTCAGCAGCCAGGACACGGTAAAAGTGGATATAAATTCATAATAGTCAAAAAAAAACGAAAAAAAAATTTTCGAAGCACATTTTTATTTTGGCCAATGGTCATTTTATTCCATTGGTCAGCAACCAACGGACGGCCAAAAAGGCATAATAGCAATGGTAGTAACAGGAACAATCAAAATAGTCAAAAAAAACGAAAAAAAAACTTGGATTCACATTTTGGCCAATGGTCATTTTTTCATTGGTCAGCACCCAACGGATGGCCAAAAAGTCTTATTATCAATGGTAGTAACAATAACAATCATAAGAGTCAAAAAAACTCCGGGATTCGAACCCAAAAACTAGTTAAATTAACAAAAATTAAGAGTAAACAACGAGACAAGACTTTCTCTGCAAGACAAGACATTCGATGCAAGACATCAAGACATTCGGTGCAAGACAAGACATTCGGTGCAAGACAAGACACCGAACAGCGTTAAAAACAAAATGTAAAGCGAGCCCATAAATTGCATAGCATTTAATTAAATAGGGGCACAGGGACCCATATCAGTAGATGCATAGGCCCTTGTAGTGGATGGCATAGGGTAATTATCAATGTTAACCTATTCAAAAACGAAAAATTTTTTGATTTATTTGGCCAATGGTCATTTTTCTCAATGGTCAGTAGCCTGCGGACGGTCAAAAAGTCATATTATCAATGGTATTAACAAGAACAAAATATTAATTAAATTAAATATATACATTGGAGGGTAAACGGACGGACATCAACGGACAACGGACAACCAAAAACGAGCCCATAAATTGCATAGCAATTAATAAATGAATGATTATGCAAACACAACTAGTAATCTCATGTAAATATTTAAAACAAAATAATTTAAATTAATATTTAAATTAATTGCTATGCAATTTATGGGCTCGTTTTTGGTTGTCCGTTGTCCGTCCGTCCCTATCTATTTGCATTGGGTATATTAGGTTATCGATTTTTTAAATTAATGCATGAGAAAGAGGTGCCCCACCCCTTATCTCTATCTCCCTCGCTGTGTTATTTTTAAAATTAATGCATAAGAGGTGCCCCACCCCTCATCTCTATCTCCCTCGCTTGGGCGGGGTCGGGTTTTAATTGCTATGTTAAATTAATGCATAAGTATATCTATTCGTTTTTGAATTGGGTAACATTGCTATTAATTGCTATAATTACCCTATGCCCTCCACTACAAGGGCCTATGCCTCTACTGATATGGGTCCCTGTGCCCCTACAAAAGCCTATGCCTCTATTAATGTGGGTTCGAACCCCGACCAACGTTTTGAATTGCTGGTTCGATTCCCGGAGAGGGCAATTTATTTTTTAAATTGAATAAATATATTTTTCCTGTTACTACCATTGATAATATGACTTTTTGGCCGTCCGCTTGTTCTATTATTGTTTCATTTTATTATATAATAAACATAAATAAAAGTTGTTTACTTTTAATTGCTATGCAATTTAAGTTTGTTAGTAATTGTCTATATTAAGTTAATTTTAGTGGAATTAAGGGTGGTGGGGGGAGGGTGCAGATCATAGGACCTCGGGAGTAATTAACTATTCTACATCGGGTCACCAAATCGTAGAAACGGGGCGGTGTCGTTCTAAATCTTTCAAGGACAAGGTGGTGGAAGTCAAGCGTTGTTCCGACAGGCTAATGTGGGTAAAGATTGCAAATCAAGGGGGCTTCCTAACCGTTGTGCGCGTATGCTCCCATTGGGTTTATGGAATCAGAGAAAGACAAATTCTTTGATTTATTGGAAAAGGAAATACAAAGAATCGGCAGGGAAAAAAGCTAATTATTGGGGCGGATTACAACACTCACGTAAAGAAAGATCGCCTCGGGTATGAACGCAATCATGGAGTCTATGGGCATGGTTTGAAGAACAAAGAAGGGGAAAAACTTCTCCATGTATCCCAAGCATACGACATGGCGATCGTTAACACCTATTTTTAAAAACGCGAAGATCATATTGTGACCTATAGAAGTGGGAAGCATTTTGGTCAAATTGACTATTTGCTTATATGGCGAAAGGACTTATGGAGTATCAAGTGCAAAGCAATATAGAGAACAAACCGCCAGGCAACATTGTCCCCTAGTTAAGTTACGGAAGAGTATTTCCTGAAAGAAGAAAGGTCTATGAACCTCGAATTCGAAACGCTTAAGATTACGTCGATGAACGAAGAATACCTTCAAAAAGCCTCCTCACTAGTGTTGTAAAAACGGCTGGATTTTGTTTTGTCGACCTTTGGTTCAACTAAGACTAACGGTTTACTCTAACCTGTTTTTTAGATTTTGACAAGGCCTAGAGGTCGATGAAGAAAAACAGGCCAAAAAGCCTTAGGTCTGTTTATGTTTAGTCGACTAAAAGCAAAGGTCGACCAAACATAACCCAGCCGTTTTTACAATACTACTCCTCACTCTTGGGTGCAAGGAAGTTGCATAGGGACGTAGACGACAATTGGGAGACGCTAACTAAGGACATAAAGGAAACAGCGATTCTTGTTTTATGACAGACCAAAGGAGACAAAGCTATGAATAGGGAACTATGGTGGTGGGATGAATCGCTAAGGGATTTCATCGAACGGAAGAAAAATCTTTATAGACGGGCCATAAATCAAAAAAAATCGGAGGATTATCAAGAATATAGGGACGCAAAGAGAGCCGCGAAAAAGGCCGTTGCAATGGCGAAGAATGCCGCGTACACCGAGATGGCAAACAAACTGGATCATAAATGGTGTGATAGACTTGTGTAATTGGCCAAGATAAGAGAGAAGAAAAGTCGCTGTCGGAGTTTTTAAAATAGTCAAAAACTAGAAGGGTCAAACCTTTAGTGATGCGGAAAAACCGAGAAAAATCTCGGTCTCGTCTCGTCTCGAAAACCCGAGACGAGAATTCGAAAAATGGAGTCGAGATCGAGACGCGATTTTTTCGGCGAGATCTCAACTTTTTATTGATCGTTAGATTTTAGTAAATATATGTGTATTTTAATTTGCATGATTTACATTTAAGGTATTAAGTGTGAATCAATATGTATGGATGAAATATATTTGATACTAAAAAAATTCCTAAGTGTAGTAAATATTATATATTTTGCAAAAAAATTTAAAATTTGGCAATTTACCTAAATATGGTTGACCCTAAGGGTTTGTGAATAATTTTATAATATATTTATCACATCTTTGTATCCATAGCATTATTAAATATTACAACATTTTAGGCTTAGAATGAGTTCTGATGGAATAGTAAATGTTACTAAAGCATATTTGAAATTCGCAGTTACTCATCCTGCATGATGCGGTAATTATAAACTGGTGTTCAATCAGCTTGAATAATTAAACAAGTTAACTTAAGGTGGCTCGAGATTTTTGAGCACCCGCTTAACGATTACAAAAGTACAATAGAGTATTTTTTTAATGCCACCGTAATAGATTAATTCTTAAATCATGAGTTTTTTAGATCTTTTAAAGCTTCAACTAATAGTCTTCCTCCCAAACTTTTGACCCTTAATAAGACATTATGTGAATACATAGTTTTGTCATATGCATTACTTTTCACATTATAAGCTGGGCTGGCAGGTGCATGCAAATTTACTATAATTAATTGTGCAATATAAAATAAATACACTCACCTATACTGTACTAGATAAATTACTATTTAATGGCAAAGTTAGTTAGATTGGAAGGTAAAAAAATATGATTATAATTTTTTTTGTTATAAAATTTAATACGAGCACTTTAATTTAAAGTTTAAAACCTTATGTTTTTAATCCTTTAATAATCTGCTTTTATTGTTGTTTTTATGTTTTAATATGTGCAACTAGTTATCAATTCTGTAAATAATACTATCATTAAAAGTCACTCGCACATTGTGATTTATAACGTTATAGTAGGTGCCCTATCAACTCGCAAAAAAACCATCTCGCCGAATTTAATATCCCCCAGTTAAAAAAGGTCCCCTAATTTAAAATCGTCCCCCAAGGGACCATTTTTAACTGGGGGACATTATATTCGGCGAGATGGTTTTCGGCAAGTTGACGGGCCACCGTTAAGTAAACATGCAATAAACTTCATGGGCTAATTGATGATGGTAAAATCAATGGAAATAAACGTTTGCCTTAAATATGTTAAGGTCTACTTTGAAGCTTTAGCAAGGGTTAATAAAGGGTCTCAATTTGCTCATTTATGCAACTAAGTCAACTATAAGCGAACTTATAATTTTTTAAGTCTATTTATAGTTGACAAACACAGTGAATTTGATACAAATGTCATAATTTGCTAGAACATTTAATTTTTTATACTTCAAATTTATTTATAGTTTTTTTTTGTCTGCACTTTCCATATAAAATGTTATCTTTATGAATTAATTCATATCATATCTTTACATTGTCAATGAGATGTCGTTCCCCGCTAAATCTTTAAAAAGTTTGTGTATTAAAGTTTTAAAAAAAAGTTTGCCATTTGGATTTTTTATCATTTATTTAATATTTTTAAAAAAACCGGAGAAATTTTAATTCCGTATGTATTTTTTTTAAAGTCAAGACGAGACGAGAATTCTCGTCGAGACGAGACCGAGATTTTTCTAGACCGAGACGAGATTTTCATAATCGCTCCCGAGAAGAGATCGAAACACTACAAACCTTATTCAAGCCGAAGGAAGTGATATAATGGTCGAAAGTATATTAAGAAACTTATGAATATTGCAAATAACAAAGATTCCCTTCCCGATATTGAGCCAAACATAAGTATGGTCCAACTCTTTCATGAGAATGAAGTTAGGACACAGATAAACAAAATACAAAAAGGAAAAGCTAATGGCCCAGATAGAATACTTATGAAAGCATTGCTCGGATGTCGTGAAGGAGTCACCACCATGACGAACCTTTTTAACAAGATATTGGTAGAAAAGCGAATTCCTGATCAGTGGAGAGAAAGCACGATTATACCCTTATTTAAAGGCAAGGCAGGCCCTCAGGACTGTGGCAACTAAAGAAGTATCAAGCTAACCTGCCTCTCATTGAAGCTTATGGAAAGGATCATAGCAACAAGGTTGAAAAACGAGGTGGAAATATCGGCTAACTAATTCGATTTAGCGCCGAGATGGATAAATATGGTGAAAAGAAGAGACCTACATATGGTCTTTATCGACTTGGAGAAAGCTTATGACGCGGTCCCTCGTGATTTAATATGGTGGTGCCTGAGAACATAAAATATCCCTGACGCATAAATACGGCTTAAGAAAAATATTTATGAAGCCTCAAACTCTTGCGTTAGGACGACAGTTGGAGACTCTAAATCTTTTCGGGTTAAAATTGGACTACATCAAGGATCCGTAAGTCTCTTTTTATTTATTATAATTATAGACACGACAACGAGACATTCAAAAGCCATCCCCATGGTGTATGTTATATGCCGATGATATAGTAATATGAGAGGAAACAAAGGAGAAAGTGTTCAAAGAAGCCGAAAAGTGGTCAAAGCGCTTAGCTGGATATGGTTTAAAGGTCAACGATCGAAAAACGATATACATGGAAATGAACGGTACAAGCACCCCATCGCTGGATTACCATCTAAAAAAAGTAGGCAAGCTTACATACCTCGGCTCGATGCTACATCAAGAGGGAGATTGTGCAATAAGAAGTCAATGCTCGGATCCAAAAGGGATGACTTAAATGGCGAAATATAAGGTGTAATGTGCGACAAGAAAATGCCAATATGGTTGAAGAGCAAAGCTTAAAAATCCATCGTAAGACCGGTGTTACTATATGGAAGTAAAACATGGGAATTAAAAACCACGGAAGGAAAGCTATTATAAGCCACAGAGATGAGAATGATACGTCGAAGCTTGGGGTATACTAAGCTCGACCATATGACGAATGACTTTGACAAAAATGGGTATTCAACCAATGGCGGACATCATTAACGAAAATCAGCTAAGGTGGTATGAGCATATACTAAGAAGGGACACGAATGACGTAAATCGAAAAGTACTGGATATGGAGGTACCTGGGAATAGAGGGAGAGGATGACCCCGTGTCACGTGGAAAGGGCAAGTCAATAAAGTAATGAAATAGAGACATTAGTCATGACATGGCACTCACCCGATCTGAATGGTAGAGAACTTATTAAAACAAACCCCACGACTGTGGGACAAAATAACTGATAAAGAAGACGAATAAATATATGGAAAAACATTTTTCAGCCTATTTAGTGCACCTTAGTTTTAAACGTATTTGAGTATTAAAATAATAACTTCATATTTGCGGAACAAACTTAATTCAAATCGATTAAAAATTTTTTTCACCAATTAGAAATTAGTTTAAATAAAATTTTATCTTTATGATTTATTAAAAACATGTTTACTCTTATCATGTTTTATGTTGAGATTTAGTTGATCATAGAGTAAAACACAGGTTTTCATATGCATAAAAGCAATGTTAAGTATTATCGCGCTAACATATATGCACATTAACATTGATATTAAAATTAAAGGGGGCAATGGAGAACTTTGCTTTTGAGAGGGGCTAAAGACTTTATATCTACTAAATTTAGAAAAATTTATTTAAAGCAATTAGCATTTGCTTAGGAGCAGACTAAAAATCTGAAAAATATGATCTAAAAAACAAAACAGGATTAAATTTTTAACCTAATTTTTAACAAAATGCATTCTAATAACATATACATAAGAGTCCATTCATTAGATTTTACATACAATAACTGTTAAATAATATCTTTAGTACATATTAGTTTAGCAGTTGTATCTTCTGATGCTGTTGCAAGGTATGACTCATCTTTAGAAAGGACAAAGTCTAAAATGGCATCAGTATGAATTTGACAAGATTTAATCAAAGACCCTTCTGCAGTGTTCCAAATTTTGAGTGAACCATCTAGGTGTGCAGATATTAATAAGTTTGGATTTTTCATTGACCAAATGGCTTTTACAATTCCACACTATGCAATGTATAAAAATTCTAAATCAAATTTAAAATTAGGCTTACGTGAGAAGAACAAGTATGCCTTATTTTTCTTTTAACAAAATCCCAAATGTATATATTACCATTCAAACTAGCTGCAAAAAAGATGTCAGCATGAAATGGGTTAAATGACAAAGATTCAATGGACGTATCCCAATTTTCATTTGTGTGTTTGTCCAAATAATTTTGAAAAATGTTTTCGGCAAAATTAAAATCAGCCAAATATTTTCCATCCTTTATATCAAATAATTTTATTTCTCCATCAACTGAGCTGGAAATCAGAAGATGTTTTTTGCCAAGGTCATTGGCTTTAACATTTTGATATACATCAAGACAAGTAATCTCTGTTTGGTGAAAAGGTTTGCTGCTAGGAACATCATTCACACCTTTGGCAAATAATAAATTTGAAATAGATGCAATGCACATTTCTGCCTTCATATCCCATATTTTAATATCTCCATTACCATAACCAACAGCTAATAAATTTATGTCAAGAACTTTGCCAATGGAAGCTTTTTGATTTTGACCATGTGATAATATTTTACATTGATTATTTTTTGATTTATCAAATTTTACAATATATACATCACCCTCCTCAGTTCCTGCAATAACAACTTTATTAAAATTTGGATGCCAATCAGCCCAAGATAAGTCAGATGTTTCCTGGCTTGAGTAAGGGTCTTTTAAAATTGTTTCATTGCTATTATTTGATTTATTTTTTGTATTGTTAATTTGATTTAAAATATCTTTCAATTCAAAAATTTGAATTTTACCAGACATATCACCAGTGGCAAAAAAACTTTCTTCAAAATTAAATTTTGCAAATATTATAGAATCCTTATGGCCTGGGATCAAGGCCAATATTGTTGACGTAACATTTTTGATGTCTGAAGATACAAATATCGGCCATATATATGCAATATCATCTTCACCGCCTAGTATTTAAAATTAATTGTAAATTAAGTGTTAGTACCTGTTATTAAAAGGTTGTGTTTTAATGAAATGTCTATGTTAAAAATGGGTTTTGTATGCCTTTTAAGAATAGCCCCTTGAATATTATTGCCTACTGTAATGTCATCAAAGTCTTCTGTGATATCTACATCTTCAACATTATCTTGCAAATTTTGTATATCTACATCATCCATATCCTTGTCATTTAGTTCAATCACCTCATTACAGTCATTAATATCAATTTGAAAATCGTCTTCGCTATCACTATTTTGAGAATTCATCAAACTTTAATATATTGAATAACATCCAATGGTCGCTTACTTTATAAATTTTATCTAATTTCTGTCTTTCAATATCTTTACGAACTCCAGCTCTTAACTTCTACATTTTATTAAGGACTATGATAATCTATAATACCTCCAAATCGTATTTTTGTTTTAAATGCACGTATGTAATGGCAGATATAGTAAAAAAGGTTGTACCAATAAGTATTAATTTTGATTTTGAAATAATCATATGGAAACGCCATGAAAATACACAGGTAAATTGACTGGAATGATCATAGACTAATAAAACAATAGACTGCCGAACAGCTAATAACACAGGTCTGCAAAAAAAGTTACCCAGGAAACGGTCAACATATTTTGATAGAGCTATTTGTGGTGAACACAAATATGTTTTTCGTTTTTTTCCTATACGTCAAGTTTTTGAAATATTGATTCAAAGCTGCGAAAATTACCGTTTTTGGCCCTATTTGACGCATTATAGGGCGAAATTGAATAGCTTAAAAATATTTTTTAAACCTCTATGTGGTAGAACCAACTTAGGGTAAAATCTCATATATATCAAAAATCCAAGTCCCTATGCAAAATCGCTGCACTCTTTGAGCCTTCCTTCCCCTCTATCTAATTGGGTTATATGCCTATATAACACTATACCCTTAGTGCGTGTGAGTGATTGATGATGTGTGGTGTGTGTAAGAGTAGTACAATTAATTTCTAAAAATCTTATGTTTAATTCTGCTATTATTCTATCAATGATAGGATAATATAAATCAATTTTGAAATAAACTAATGAATTGGTAAATTTAAAAGAGTAAAAAGTGTCATATTTTTTGATTTTATACGTTTAGAAGGTGATAATAAAATATCAAAATTTAAAGCTAAATTTCGTCTTAAGAATGGAATTATGTTCAACAATTTTAGAAAATTTGAGTTCTTTTATTTCTTCTTATACAGCATCTTTATTTGTAATATTATAATTAAAAGTTTTATTCAAAAACAAATAATTATAATTATCTTTTTGTTTCTTAATTAAAAAAATATTAAAAAATATTGCCTAGGGGCCGAGGGGCCTAAGATTTTTAACTTGGGGGGGGGGGAAGGGCTTGGGGCCCGGTTTTCGCTCTTGGTTTATGATTTTATCAATTAAAATATATCAAAGTTGATTGTGTATTTTAATTTTTTGTGATTCACATTTCGAATGCTAAAAGAAAAATACCCTATTTGGAATGCATTTAATATTAAATTAGACACTCAATTGGATTAAATTATACTTTTAATTTTAGCTAATCCGATAAAATATGAGTGGCACCGCATGTAAATAATTTGCTTACAGATTAATTTTAATCTATCTATATATTTAGCATTTAACTAATATAAAGCTCAGGCTTAAAATGTTTAAGTATAATATTAAATATGTCTAAAGTCTCTTCAAATTTCGCAACGCATTCTGTATGATCTGATGATTTTTAAATTATTAATTAATTAAAATAATTATATAAAATTTACTCGGCTTAAGATTCCTTAAGCACAGCGACTTCTGTGCATGCCTAACGATCGTTCAAAAGCATCTTTTATTATTTGAAAGACCCTTATATATTAGATCATGAGTATGACAGGCAACTGAACTCATGATAGACATCTAAAAATCTCAAACCATTAATCGCATTGTACAGGTGTTTTGGCATATATATTAATTTTGGCTTTATAAAGGTAGGGATGGCAAGCAGGTGCATTTTAATCTGCTGACGATTTTTCAATACTAATATTTAAACATATGTTGTCATTCTTGGGGCGAAATTAAAACAATTGAATAAGGTACTTTTATGAAACATAATATGGGGTCACTATAATAAAATAGCTTAATTTTTAATGTAAAAGTAATTGTTATAAAATTATATTTGTTCAATTTATATAGAACCGAAAATAATTTGTTCCTATCCCAGTTGCAATGCTATTTTAATTGGTGATGATATGTAACGTTGTAACGTACACTAATTACTTATGTTATGAATCATGGGCCTAACCAGGTTTTGGATTAGGGGGGGGGCAAAACGTTTAAAAGTTCAATTAGAGGGGGGGGGCAAACTTAAATTTTAATTTTTTTTAAGTTTTTGCATTGAAATTTTTTTTCCGTAAATTAGGGAGGGGCAGCCGCCCCCCTGCCCCCCCCCCTGGCTACGCCCATGTTATGAATATATTAAGGAGTATCCACTCCTACCTTTGTGATTTCATTGTCTATATTTATCTAAAGGCGTTTATTTTTGTCGATGCAAAAGGTCACGGCTAGCCCAAATATTAATGCGTCCGTATATATATAACAGACAAGAAAAAAATTCCTCATTTTATAGAAACTGCTATTTTTATTAATCTGTAAATGTCTTTTATAGTTGAGTGAAGTAATGCACGAGCGATAGTATTGACGCCATCCACATTAAGATTATAATAGTCTTTTGAATAAAAAAATGGTGTGTCATTTTAATTTTTTAAATTTTTTATTTACATAATGATTCGAATAAATCAGATGAAAAAATTTATTGGTTAAAAATTTTAAGTCAAGGTTTTTCGAGATTATTCGTCTACACGTAACAAGACCGAGGTTATTCTAGGCTAAGACGAGAAGAGATCGAGATTCTTAAAATCGCACCAGAGACAGACAAGAATTTGCTTCCGAGACCGAGATGAGAACGAAACACTGAAAATTTCCATAACATTTAATATATTCTAGAGCTTCGTCTAAAGCAAACTAATAAACAACACGAGGCCCGGAGGCGGTAGCGAAATCTGAGCAATTGAGATATAATTTTAATATATATTATAAGTTACAGAAAAATAACATGATATTAATCGAACCCTAGCCCAAATTCTTATCCTAACGTAAAACCCTGAAATTATATTCAAAGGTTGGCCATTGCATATGTGGCAGTGTAGATATAATTAAATATATCGATCACTGATTTCTATATAAATCACATATTTAAATAACGTAACATATTAATATGCAAACGATTTTAATAATTTTCTGCCATTTTAAGCTGAATGTACGGGTAAGTGTGTTTTTTTATAAATCCCACAAATAACAAGCCCTACCTGAACCCGTCTAAACCAAAATATAAGATATCTGCACAGTAAAATTTACAATTTTTCCATGTTAATGAGGGGTGGGTACTCTAAATTTTTCGTAAACTAGTATAAAATTACATTTTTAATAAATCGGCCCAGGCTCAGGCTCGGCCCTGAGTAAAAAAATTTCGGGCTCTGGTCGGGCCAATGAAAACGAATTTTGCAAGGCTCGATCTCTTTCTCCTAAAATATCTAAATTATATAAGTATCCTATATGTTTTAACCTTCATTAAATTAATAATAAAAATTATTTTATATTTCCCACAAATTCACCTATTATATAAGAATTTTTCATTTTTAAATTAGTTACAAGCTCTTTTGAATTTTTTTTTGGTGCTTACGTAAAATTATTTAACTTACAAATTTAAAAAAATTATATTATATTAACAACATTTAAGGGGGGAAAATTTTAAATTATTATTATTAACTCTAGCAACAATTTAAAAGGATTGGGGCTTTAAATTTTCCATTAGAGTTATACCATGATGAGGATGATAAGGGTGTTAATTGATATGATTATACGTAGATTAGATATCAGAATAGAAAAGATGTTTGCTATGTCTGGTTATTTTAATTATCAATAATTTATTGAACATAAAATTAATAATATTAGTAAGTGCCTTAGGGATGCATACCCTCATCTAGCACAGGAAATATCAGTATTTAAAAAGCAAATTCTTGTAAAATTTAACAACTTTTTACGACATCTTTTTTTATTTGCACAGTCTGCTGCCTGCTAAGTCTATATCGAGACTCTTTATCGAATGAATTAAATGAACTTTACAAGTAATAAAACATGTGTTATTTATTAAATAAACAGTTGCTCCTTATCAGAACTGACCATTACTCTACCTACACCTACAGAGGTTTATTTTTACATTAGAATGACCATTAAACTCTCATAGCCTCAAGCGAATACTTTTAAAGGTGATGTTAATCTAAGTCTAGAGTTACCATTAGAACTCCGCTTTCTGGAAGACAAGTTTTCTTGAGTTATAGGATATTAGAAAATGTGAACAGAAATAAATACTTGTAAACTAAAAGTTTGATTAAACTCAAACTAACAGATCGAAATCAATGAAAAATTTATCACTTTAAATATATAATGTAGTTAAATAATTTTTCAATTTTTAGGCACTGAAGTTGAGGGGATCATCTTTTTTTAAAAGTTTTTTCTTAAAAATCGATTTTATATAAAAAGCCTGCAAATTATTACAAAAAATTGTCTAAGACACTATCACATTTTAATAACTGTGAAATAATGTAATACCCCAATATAATGAATCACAAGGTCTGGGGGCCTATAAGTTTGAAACTCAAAGATTAAGCTATTGCAAAACTTGATAAAACTAACATAGTGAAAATTTATCCTCCTTCGGCTACCATAGCAGAGGTAAAAGTTGACAGTATAGTGTCTAATGTCTACTGGGCATTATTGACCCCTCAATCTTTACTCTCTCTATGTAATTTTTAAATATGTCGTCTTTATGGTGTCCTTTGTTTATGCCCCTCCCCTCCATATAAAATAAAGCAACACGTGTTAGTGAAATAAGATCATTAAAATTTTCCTATTTTTGTTACCGTCATCTTTGAATATAAATCGTCTATTTTTAATCAAATTTTTTTATTGATAACGTGGAAAAAAATTAACTGATTGTCGATATTAAAAACTTTGATTTATTATGGCTCATGACAATTGCATACCATGTGTTCTTCCGGAGATACTATAATCTGTCGGGGAAAACATATAAAAGATTTCATTATCTAGCAATTCTTGCTACGTTCAGGTAATTTATTAATTCAATTAAATATGTTTTTATATAAATATATATATTTACTGAAAAAATATAATTATAACCGAGGAAAGTTTATCTTATTAAATAATTTTAAATATTTTAATGGTGATTCGCATGTTTATCAAATTCTATCGTTGAAATATATTTTATATTTCAAATTGCGATAAAAATATTATGATTATAACGCTTTTCTTATTTTTAACAATTAAAATATTTTTATAAAATATAAATTCGAGGTTAGTTAGTCTATGACACCTATAATTATTATTATTATTAGAGCCTATTTAAACTAAAATCAGGTGCAACACTATCATTATCTGTTTAAGGTCCTCTCAGACAGTACACCTGTGAAATTCTATATTATCTTTGAAGAGGGCATTTTTTGAATGATATATGGGCGTAACCTGAAATTAATTAAGGGGGGGGGGGGGGTAAACCAGTTTGGTAATTAATTAGGGAGGGTCAAAATTGTAAAAATAAAACACTATTTTTGATAAAGATATATTATGTTTTGGGAAGGGGATATGTAATTCCCCCCTGTCTCTACCTGACTAGGCCCATCAGGGAAGTTAATTGTCCTGACCTGACTTTAGCAAAAATAAAATGATTTATTAAAGTATTTATACCAAAAAATTTACAATCATTCTCAAACAATCCTAAACTAATTTTGACATCAATTTTTATAAATTTGTCTATAAAGTTTTCAAAGTCCGAAACAAATCTGCATCATAATTTATATTTTTATTTTTTACGAAATGTTTTAGGACTATATTTTAAATTTAAAATATTGTTTATGATGTTCCCCTTTTAATCTTTAGATATATTTCAAATGAGTGTTGTAAAAACGGATGGGTTTTGTTTGGTCAACCTTTGGTTTCAGTCGACTAAACATAAACAGACCAATGATTTTTTGGTCTATTTCTCTTAGTCGACTACTCGACTTAGTCAAAATTTGAAAAACAGATCATAGTCGACCGTTAGTGGAATTAATTATGATTAAGACAATAAAATCCTGATAATAATTAGTCTTTTTTACATATTAAATAATTCAAATTTGCCGATTCATATTTCAAGGCCCAACGAAAACTGTAAGAAATAAAAAATGAATTTAAAATAATGATTTATTCTTAAAATATAAATTTACAAAAATCAAGGTCTTTCTTTCTTTTTATAAGAAGCGCCAGCCAGTGTCAAGTTTATTTCAATAGAAAAAGACAATGCTTTCATTTATCACCGTTAATCTTGATTTTTAACAATAAAAGATAAGCCATAGACGTTTTAATTAAGTCAAACAAAAAAACAAATCTAGCATTGCAGTATTTTGGAAAATTAATTTTTTTTTAAAAAAAATATATGATTCATTTAGGTTGATTAAAATTTTGAAGCCTAATTGATAAAGGTTTAAGTTAGTCATATAAATTGTCGGTATTTTTCTTTGAGAGATCTAACACAAAACTCATCCACACAAAATATAATCTCGTCTGAGTCTAGATTGTCACGCTAACTAAACCTTAATAGTTAAATGTGACTTGTAAAAAAACTTGTATTATTGGAAAAAAACTTTTTATTATATTTTTAAAATATTTTTCATCGTTTTAAAAGTTTAGCCTTTGCAGAAACGAGTTTATATTTATAGGGTAAGATGTTGAACTTTAGTTGGTAAAAGTTACTGAGAGATAGAAAAATAAATATTTCACATTTTTATCATGATATTGTGTTAATTAATTGAGCACCTAGGTGAGATTTAATATGTTAGCATGGGTAAATGTGAACAGTAAACCCATAAAACTGTAAATGTAAACTCCAATCTAAACCAAGTATGAGTTTAGAGTTTGAACCCATTTCAAAAAAAATTCATTTAAAATATTTTTCATTATGACCGAGTTTTCGTAAAGTTTTATGATTTTTAAAGAATATATTTAATCATTTAAGTAAATTGGCATTGGCAATAATTTTAGAAGGTTTTTCTTTATAAATAATAAATTCTCTCGAGGTAAGATAAATATAGCTATATATAAAAACTAAGTCATTAAATTCATAAAATCGATTTATTATATATTTTACTCTACAATGCTCTACATTTTTAACAATATTAAAACTTTTTTTTAAATGGTTGTATAATAGTTTTAAAACAGTTTATTATGTTTGTTGATATAAACCAGAACCAAAGGCAATGCTTTCTTTTGATAGAAATGTCGCTGATATAGACGACGATGAAAACTCTGTATTTGAAGAAGAATTTGGCGAACTTAATAGTAAGATAATTTTATAAAAAATCTACACCAATTTAATACAATCAACTGATTCTAACTTCTAAAAGACTTATTTTGTCATAAATGAATCTAGTCTAATAACATAAAAACTTAGCATTTATAATTATTTTAGAGATGATATAATTAGCTTAAAAATATAAATATCCGTATAAAATTTGATATTCAATGCGTATTTCTAGATTGCTCTGCTGGTCCATTTATCAATGACGCTATAAGTAGAGAAGTGGATTACATATTTGATGTCACGCTTTATTACACGGAGACTAATGATAGGCAAAAATCGTCATTAAGCTGTTTACAATATGGCGATAATAAAAATAGCGAAATTAAAAGAGGCTTGTCACAGGCATCGATCATACTTAGAATTAGCTCGGATTTAAATATATTTTATATACTGCCCGTTAACAACGCACCAAACTTATGGATGTGGCAATCGAAAAGCATTACCCATTTTACCACATTGCGCAAAGACCTTTTGGCTTTCGAGATAGTTTTAGACGAGACGTCAGTGTCCCCAGGCCAGCAAACAGCTGGTATAAACTCCATGCCTCAAGGTAATAAAGCAAATGGTGCAGTATATAGGCACATTAATCAGGGTTGGCTTATTTGTTAACATTATTAATAATAAACTAACATTAGCCATTTTTCAATTAAGATTAATCCTTTTAGACTGAGATTATTAATGTTGAGAACATATAAACAAGCGTTATATAATAATAAAATTTAAAATATGTTAAAATTTTATGTAATTTTATGAACAAAATTTATCATTGAAGCATTTCTGTTTTTAAATTTTAATTTTGCATTAAAATATTGCCTTTTATCATTTTGCTTTATTTATCTTCATTGTGACTCTGAAATATTATTTAGTTATAGCCGTTCTACCTCTTTTAAGCCACTTTTATAGGATAACATCTTAATAATTCTACGGCGATTGTTTTAACTGGTATAAATCCATAAAGTAATTTATTTTTAAATAATTTTTAAGGCATCTACTTACTAAAATCGGATAGTATTGACCTTATCTTTCGATTGTTTCAACAAGCGTGGATTAATGCTGGACGCCAGAGCTTTCATACATTTCTAAAAGGTTCAAAAAATTTACAATACGAATAGCATCTAATTAAGCTACATTTACTTAAATTACGAATTTATATTGCAAAAGTTAAAATTACTTTCTTAACGTCTTTGTAATCAAATTTATTAACGATATTTTTTAAATTTCATTATTCTTTTTAATAGTATTTATTATTTAAAAAGTAATCGAAAAATCAAATGTTTAATATCACAGAGATCGGTTGTCAAGACTTGTGTATTAGTGCTAATAAGTGCGAAGGGAAAAATGGAATATTAGCCGGTCATCCGAAAACGCGCTGCTTTTCTCTCAGCACCGACTATTATGAGAAGGAAAGGAGATTAATTAATGATAAAATATCATTATCTCCGTTTAAAACTCAACCGGAACAAAGCAGCAATACATTGTGCCAACGACGTCATCTTAAATATCGATCTTTTGATTTTGAGGCCACAAAAGAGGTATATACTTAGAATATATAAATAACTAACCGTTGATTTCTTTTCCTCACTAGCAATCCCAATGTCATACAGAAACAGGGTTAAGGTTTCTACCTAGTGTCTTAAATTTGAAAAATTTGAGCGATAATGTAAATTTGTCCCAACGGATCTCTCCAGAAGGGTTGAGTGTCAAGAGTGAAATGACAGAAATGGGAACTATAAATAAAATTGTAGAGTGCAATTGTAAGAGAAGGATGTCAACAAATTATGTTGAACTCAATGAAGATGCTCTATCCAAAGACAAAACAAAAATTATTGAGCGTTACAACTGTGCGAATGAGAATACTCATAGGGACAACACAAAAAAGTTTGATGATGAAAAACGCTTTAATATTCAATCTTCCATTAATGGTTATATTGAGGGCAAAGGCAACTGGGCAACATTGAAGAATACCTTTCAGAGCCCTAGTTCACTTAAATCGCTGATCATCCCCGAAATTTGTCGAAGAAACGATATGGTGCAAGTTATAAACTGCGTTCAAACTAACTCTCTTAAGAAAGTGAAGTCTGGCATTCAAAGATCTGGCGACTCGCGACGGAAAATAAATTTTGAAAGCGAAAATAACAATGGAGAAGGAATAGAAAATGGGAGCCTGCTAATGAGTCCATTTAAATATAAGGGGAGCTGCATTAAAAATGACAAAGCTGAACATTGTACGAATCAAGTAGAATTAAGAAGTCGTCCTATATCATGCTCCTCATTTTCGAGCACCCAAGATATTTTAGACAGTTTAAAAGAAAGTACGAAAGATTTGGAGGAAAAAATATTATCGTTATCTTTGTTAAGTCAAACATACGACGAGCCGAAATGTGTCAAATCACAAATGGCGAAACCTGAAGATACACTTCACATTGAATGCGAATTGAATCCCGATTGTGATTGTTTTAAATATTGGAAAGATTTACCTTTAAGACCATTCTTACCATACGATTACCATGTTAAGACACACGTACAGCAGGTAGACCCTCAGAGTTACTTGGCTAAATTAGAAAAACGTCACAAAGAGCTCCCAAATGTATCCTTGTGGTGTAATAACGAATCGTCACACGAGGAAACTGATTCTGGAATATACATATGCCACAAGAGAGTTAATAATAGTGCAATTAATAACCTTAACCATTATAATGACAAAGATGATGCCTTGAAACAAAGTAATAGCGACTCTAAGGATCAAGACCAGATTACTAGGAATCAAACTTTAAAGCCGTTCAGAAATAGATCACAACTCGTTACGCCAAATAATGATCCGTCGTTGACTCAGAGTCGAGCGGGGGCGATTAAACCAAACCTACCATTCAGTAACGACTTACATAAACGCTCGTCTATGATAAGCTTCGCCACCTGTGCTCCTGCTAATAAAAATAATATCAGGCACAAACCGATCGAACATTACAACAAAATTAATCGTAGAGATATTGCACAAGAGCTTCGGGGAAATCAAGAAAGCGAGCCTCATATTTCACCGTTAAGACGAGTTATTAAAAAACATTTTTCCATTTTTAATATGATCCCCAAGTTGTGGGATGTTTCTGGTATCAAGCCTGATGACAACCATACTTGTTTGAATGATGACAACAATTTGACAGAACGATCTGATAAACCGGGCGTTCAAATAAAAAATGAAAATCAATGCAGTCGAAATGGCTCTTTTTATAATTCAATGCCCCGTAAGAAAAACTACATTCTCGTTAAAGGTGATTTAAATAATCCTCATTGCAATCAAAACGTTCACGCTAATAAGAAAACCAACAAAGGCCATGCTATAAAATTATCCTCAGATTCAGAAGATCTTTATGTTACTATGACGGGAGTCAATGAAAACGTGCCACAAAGTCAGACAAAAAGCAACATTGATAACTTGAAGGTGAACTTTGGGATTAACCATAATTACAATAGCACCAACCAACTATTTGGCATGAAAAATTTAGAAATTAGGCAATTGGCTTGAAAATTTACCCCTTAATATAAATAATCAGAAGATTTCTAAAGATATTTTTAAATGCGCACTTTATTAATTTGTTTTTTTTATTTAATAAAATAAAAATTACAAATGATTGAAATATAATTCCATAATTATATTATTAAAATCAATGCCATTGTTTATGTCGAAGAGGAAGGCGCTTTTACATCATATTAAGTCAATTTAAAAGCGAATTCATAAAAACCAGCAAAGGCTGCCAATTTTTTTGCGGGAACGATGCTTTAACTTTATTTCTGCTAATAATAATTAATTAATATAATTGCATCTAATTAAATAAGCATATTCAAAAATATTATTATATTTTTAATATGAAAATGATATTAACTTATAAATATGGTGAAACGTAGGACTCAGGCAAATATTAGTAACATCATAAATAGATTTTGTAACTTCCCTATATAAAATGTAAAAATATGAAATTTGTTATAATAGTTAGACATATTAGACAGCCAAAGCATGCTTCAGTTTCAATAATAAACTTATGGGTTTTACATGAAATATGTGTTAAAAGAAATTATCAAAACTTCTCGGTCATAATGAACTAATAATAAATATTGTAAGAAAAAATAAAATTTCAAATGTAATTTATTTGATTACCTTACATTTAGGTACTATTCTTAATGACAATAATTAAGGCAAGAGGTACAAATTTAATAGATAACTTTTTATTTAATCAAATTATGTTATTCCGAATTCCAACTCTTATCCAAAATAAGGTTAATGTTTTATTTAGTAAGCGATTATTTATATCTCATATTTCTGCCGCCATAAAATATTTCTTTTTTTAATAATTTTCAGCATACTTAAAGTAAATTATCATCTAAGGGGCGTGATAAAAATATATTTTAAATAATTAATTGCTCGCGCGTGAAGATCTTTAACATCTGGGTGGTTAAAGTAGGCCGACGCAAGAGGGGGGTGATAAGGAAAAAATGAAATTCATTTATATGACACTACAATTTTTTTTAAATTTGAATTATTAATTTAATCACTAAAAAATTTTTAGTACCTCTAATTAGTTTCATTTTTAAAAATTGGGTGGAAATATCGAAATATGGAAAAATTAAAGAAGTATTTGCATACGTACCCCTCGCCTCTTATTGCAATGCACTCTGTCAATTTAAGGGAAAATAATTTATTAGAATAGGAGGAAATTAGGTAAAGTAAAATTAAAATAAAGTTTTGAGCTATTAATTATAGGAGCTATCAAATTTTAGTTTGGCTTTACAAAATATTTTACGCTTTGTTATAATAAAGATAAGTGGCGTAGCTAACCCGAAAAAAAAGATCTAAAGTTTATATTTTATAGTTGTGCAACGTAACTGACCAAGTCAATTACTTATCATGACTTTATTTATGTTTTATACAGATTTTATAATTTTGATGTTGAAATAATAGTGTTACAAATTTTTCTTGGAAGTTTCCCCCCCCCCGGGAGAAAATCCTAGCTTCGCGCCTGATAAAGAAAATACGATATATTGCAAGTTATTGTGTGGGCTGACAAAGGGTTAACTACTATAATACTTTATTTAGTTATCAAAATGTTAGTTAGCATATTTTGAGGTGCATAAAAAAGCTCATAGGACGTTAAGCTTATAAAACTTACTTAACCTAACTGGTATCCTACTAATAAAATATTATTCTAATAAAATG
Source organism: Gordius sp. MW1 (assembly GCA_964036665.1). Classification (NCBI taxonomy): domain Eukaryota; kingdom Metazoa; phylum Nematomorpha; class Gordioida; order Gordea; family Gordiidae; genus Gordius; species Gordius sp. MW1. Next base: position 2,924,006 of record OZ038528.1, read on the forward strand.
GGGATGTGATTTATATTATGCTTAAAACATTTAGAAATACACGTATATATAATTAAACTAATGCATAATATGAAATACTTGAGATAGAAGAAAAAAGGTACTAAAACTTTAATGAAGGGGTTGGTGGTTTGTCTATTCTACCAGTTCAATTACTTGTGGCAACAGAAAGGGGAAAGTGTCAAATTTTGAGCTAATTAACGCAATATCTCATAAGTGATGTTGTTTATTAATTACTTTTTTGGGGATTAAGAACATTAATAAAGTATATAAGCCATGTAAATGAATACACACGTCTTATAATTTGTACACATATTGAAATTTGTTCATGCTTTAAACATTTTAGAAAGTACATCCTAAAATTCTTATACATTCAAAGCTATTATAGGCTTTTGTATGATTTATTTTATTATAAGATCCTGTTATACATAGTTGACTTAAAATCAATGAAGAGCAAAGGTTTTAATTTAAATTTGTTAACGAAAAATGTGCGATATTTTAACACTTACCCCCATTTTAAAGTTATGATACCCTCATGGTAAGATATTAAATGTTTAAATGATTAATATTGCTAGCAAACTGTTCCAAAAGTAGTTTCGCTTTTGACTAAAAAGGTGCTAATTAAATGTAATGCCAACACCGTATTATCGAGAAAAGTATGTCTATATGTACTTTATATATACAATTATTAGAAATTAGTTTTTGGCACTAATCGTTTGTACAATATATTAACAACTCAAATAGATTATAAACAATTTTTTAATGGTAAGAATTTTGTGAGACTGTATTTAATATAAAGCTTATTATTTAATAAACTTTATGTTTTAAAGTAATATATTCAAACTAGCCTTATAAAGTTATAAAATATTTAGAGTTAAAACTTTTGGACACACTCTATTCATGGTATTCTGTTACAAGTCTCCATACGTGGATGATATTTGTGAGATTAAGTGTAGATGTGCCCTTGTGTCCTATTACTGGCCAAGCTATGCAAGATCGATCTATAATGAGACGGGTTTTAACTGCAGCACTTTGGCAGGATTTAGAATCTAAAATAAAACTCATGGGAGTTAGAGGTAAACAAAAAAGAGATGCGTTTCATGATATTTGGGGTCATTATCAATTTTGTCATTTTGATTATGATTCTGGATTACTTGGCTCTGACAAGGAGCTAGCTGCATCATTATGGAGAACTTTTTTTCTCAACAGCACTGATTACCACTTAGATGGTAAAGATTTCAAGACAAATAGTATATTTGAAAAAGAAGATACTACCCAAAGATTAGTTTGTTTGATCAATTATGTTCGCAAGACAGTAAGTATTTTTTTAATAAAAATTACCATATTATGCAGTTTAGTATTCTGATTAACCATACACGATATTTTACTATAAGATAAACCCACAACATATACTAGGCAATAATTTTTAGTAAATTGAATATTAAGCATAATATAATTAAACAGGTTTTGATAAATAGATAAAAAAAAGTAATATTTGTAAATTTATCATATATGTTTGACACGGGGTCTTGCAGATGTAAATCTTTGCTATATAAATTTATGATTATGTTAAAATAAACCTTTATTGTTATTTATTTTTGTTTATACCTTTGTTCAATCATAGATGTATAGTTTTTCTTGCACAAAAGCCATTATTAATTTAATTAGCCTGGATAAGCATTTAACTACTAATGTATTTCAAATGACATTAATATCTTAAATTAAAAAAATATTTTCCAATTGGCTAAATATATATTTTAAATTTAATTAGGTATCATATTTGGATTCTCTAGACCTGAAAAAAGATATTCTAGCAGGATCTATTGAGTTACCCAAATTATCTTGACTGCCATTTGAAATCGATCTTAATTATATATAAATAAAGTTTATAATTGATAATGTTCAGATTTCAACAAAAGGTTTACAGTTGACAAATCATTAAAAATAAAATTACTCTTCATGTTATAAAAATCAAGCTATTTGATGGCCAATTGGGAGTGGGGATTTTGAATTACAATTTTGGATGAATTTGTAAATTATGCTTTTTAACTGTGGCATAGGGTGATGTCAATGCCAATTTAATCTTGCCGAATTTAATCTAATTTATTTTCATCTTTAATAAATACCAAATCATCCTTAATGTTAAATTCTATTAATTTCTACAATTCTAATTTTGTACATCTCCTACTGAAATTTATAACACACACGCACCATTAATCAATCTCCTGATATATGCTATACACAAGATCCAAAAAGAAGATACGTTTTTTGTTAAGGAGTCATGATGATTATTAATTCGGAAGATATTGGATAATCATACATATCGATCAATATACCTCGCTTACCCCGTGATGACGCGCGAAGCGAAAAAAACAAAGTGAGTTTTTGTGCTAATTTATTAAACTTTTCATTATTTTTCTTAATATCTTATATTCATCGTGAATTTTATCGAAAATAACAATTGTAAATATGAGGTGTTCATAGTGAAACTGCAGACGATTATTTTCGCCCGCGGCAAAAAGCGAACGAAAATTAAGATACATATCATCTTGTACTTTTCGCGCAATGGTTAAAAAATTATTTTCGTTCGCTTTTTGCCGCACGCGAAAATAATCGTCTGCGGTTTCACTATGTACACCTCATATTTACAATTGTTATTTTCGTGATATATGATAAATTTCACGATAATATAGATATTAAGAAAAATAATAAAAAATTTGATAAATTAGCACGAAAATTTACTTCGCTTTTTTTCGCTTCGCGCGTCATCACGAACGCGGGGTTACCAAGAGATGATATTATTATTATTATTCATTTTCTCTTACTAAAAAAATATTCGAAAAATGTAACTGGTGAAAAGTTAATATAAATAGTCGCGGAATTAATTCGCGTATTCGCGGAACTATTATAGGCGAAAAATTCATGCTAAATAAAATAAATATTACGCGTAATATAGAAATGAATAAAGTTTATTTGAACCCTTAAAATACATTAAATCCTTATAATAGAAGGATTTTAAATTGGTGTCAAGAAAATTTTAAATTAACATTTAAATTTCTTTTAGGCTCTTATTTGAAATACTTTAACCATACCCTTTTTTCATGTGAAATTTCTCTTGTCCTCTCATTCAAGCATCCAATATTTGTTAATAAATGCTTTAATAAATTCGCTAGAAGTATAAAAATCAGATTGCTATTGTGATTCTCCAAGTACATGCTAACAAAATTAAATTATTTTGCTGTATTCTTTAAGAACAAATTTGTACTCGTCGATCATTTGCCCCCCCCCCCCCTTAATGACTCACACGATGTTTTAGAGAGCATTTATTAAATTTCCTTGTCGAGTAATAAATAGCAAAATATAGTTATTTTTTATTATTGCTGGATCATTTCACACGAGATGGTCTATATTTGACTGCCAAGCTTAGATACAGGTCCGCGCGGAATGTGTTCATAAGATTTTGGCTAACAGATTGACTAATACGCTTCACTTTCTCACCTTTGGGCCCGATAATTATTTTCTGCATTAAATAGAAAGAAGCATAAAATTAAATGAGATTTATTTTCTGAACACAAGTTTAAAACTAAAATTATTTTGATTTTAAAGCTTAAAGCATTAATTTTAGAAAAAATATGATCTGGTCATTGTCGCACTAATGTGTAACAAAATAAACAAGGTAAAAAAGGAGTGTTACATGTAGCAAAACTTGAGCTATTTAATAGTTAACTTTAGTTTTGGGTCGTCGTAAATTTTAATTTTAACCACCCTACGCTAAATTAAAAGTTATACTAATAGTAACTAATTACTTATGAAAAAGCGAAAATATACCGATTTGCCATTATACAGTGCTCATCTCCGTAGGAAACGTTACAAAACGAGCCAATCAATACGTATTAAATTTTTATTAAAAAACGCATACAAGATTACCACTAAATTCGACTGAGGGCAAAGTATGGACGCCTTGATCCTACATAATCCATACTCGTCGACAAAATATTCATCGAGTACCTTGATAACAAAAAATAACTTTAAACCCGAATATATATATATATAGCGAGAAAAAAATTTTTAATCTTAAAAAAGGCTGATTTAATCAATTTTCGATAACATTCAAAGGTATCTTATTCACTTCTCTACAGTTGTATTAGTCATATTGTATAAAAGCGTAAGTTTGTCACATCATCACATGTCTCATTCAAATACTTATAAACCGAAACTTAAAGAGTTTCACAACTTTCATAGTTTGGCTCCTAAAGTTTTAATTAGTGTTGTTGAAACGGCTAGGTTTAGTTTGGTCGGCCTTAGGTTTTAGTCAACTAAACATAAACAGACCAAAGATTTTTGGGGCCTATTTTTCTTAGTGGACTAAGGCTTAGTCGAAAATTAAAAAACAGATCAGACAAAGGTTGAACAAACAAAACCCACCCTTTTTTACGACTCCAATTGTAATGCTTAAATTTGACTTAGATTTCCTGTATAAATACACTATAAAACCGAACTCACAACATCTAACACGTAGGGTATCTGAAATTGAAATTCGTTCAGTAGTTCTTCCCTTATGGTATCTTTAATAATTTGTTCGGGCATTTGATCTGTCACAAAACTGCTATTGTATATCCAAGGTTTAGGGATGGCGTTTGAAATGAAGTAATTCTAAAATCAAAATAAAATGATGATTTTTGGGCATAGAGATAGGTAGTTTTTAAGTTTTGTAATTCGAAACTTCTGAAATTTAGCGATTGTTATCTATTACACAAGCCTAAAGAATTTATTGTATCCACCCTCAACCATGCTACCGATAGTTATGCGATAAAATTAATTGTCCGGTACCCTTAATAAATCAATCGGACAGATTTTGAGTGAATTTAGTTGTGCCCGTTGCATATAATACATAGTCCTAGTTTCTATAAATTAAAAATAAAGATGATTTTAACCAAAGTTTAATTATGTGAAAGATATATTTCACGAAAGTAGAGCCGAATGATCCCTAATCAAGCGTGGATCTCGAATTCAAATCTTCGCACGATAATATTGTTGCTACAAGTAAATTAGGACACGTCTAGGTTACAAAACAGACGTAAAGTCAAGCAAAAATTGACTTGACAAAACTCAAACATTTTTAAAGAGGTCTAAAGGTTAAATTCGTATACAAAATGGTTTTTTTGGATAAAAAATGCTTTATTATAAAAAAGTATTAAATACATAATGGAATAAATAAAAGGATACAAGAATGAAAATAATCATAAATAAAATGCTTAAAAGTCATTATTTTCTTCGTCTTAGGCCCCGTAATTTGTTTGTACAATGATTCGGTAAAGGCTCATTAGGTCGTTATGTTAAGATTTGCAAATTGCTTATGCATTTAGCCAAAATAATCATAGATTAAAGCAATTTTAGTCTAATCATCGAACTTAACTTAACTTCGTTATTTATTTCATACATCTTCACAAATTACGTATTTATTAATTAATAAATAATCATCAAAAAAATTTAAACATGTAGCCCGAACTGCCTATAAATTTTTCGAGATTCAAAATTTCTCGTTAAAATACCCTTATATCATCGATGCCGTCGTTGTTTGATGCGGATACCATAAAAACTTCTTTGAATAAGGACCACGTGTTTCGGGTCCTTATTTTGTGCTTGTCCCCTACGGAAACCAATGGAAAAAATATCAAAATTAAATAACGATCCCTGTCTAATTTATAATGAGCGCGATGCGATGCAAAAATTTTATACAATAATTAATAGAGCGTGGGAGATAGATATACTGTACATATTTCCCATTTTTATAAATTTACTTAATCAAACAAATCAGCCTAGATATGGGCATATACTAAGAAGGGAAACGAATGACGTAAATCGAAAAGTACTGGACATGGAGGCCAAGAGAGGAAGAGGACGACCCCGTGTCACGTGGAAAGGGCAAGTCGATAAAGTTATGAAAACAAAAGAGATTATTCAAGATATGGCACTTATCCGGTCAAGATGGAAGGCTTATTTAAACAAACCCCACGACTGTGGGACCAAATAACTGATAAAGAAGAAGAGAAGAGCCTAGACAAGTTGCCAAAAGATATATGAAGGTACTCAGTAAGGCCCATAATCAATAATTGATTTTGGGCTCGGACGAGTTCGAAAAACGTAAAGCCAAACAGTGGTCATTAGCTAGTCTATTTGCGAATTCAAAATAAAAGTCTTTTACAGAAGCATATGTCCATCGCCATTAATATCCCGTATAAATTTGCACAGGAATTATTAAAAAATTACAAGTTGGACCGGACGGACAACCAAAAACGAGCCCATAAATTGCGTAGCAATTAATTCTCTATTATAAACCCAAAACATTTGTAATTGGTCCTTAAAAGTTTAGCATAGCATCACGCTTATTATGAACGCAGTTAATACCTTTTTTAAACAACAAAAATAGGAGGCTCTTAATAAAGTTCGTGGTAACTTGCTTAGCCCAATTAAAAGATGCATAATTCTATAACAAGTTGGACAGGACAGTACGGATAACCCAAAACGAGCCATTTATAGTAAAATTGTTAGTGAAAATAATTCTGCCTGTGACTTGCTTTGTACTGGCAACCAAACATTTTTACGCTTGCATTTTTATAAAGAGAATAGGCAGAGGGTGGTTACATATTTGGAACCATGGGCGTAGCGAAGGGGCGGGGGGCAAGGAGGGGCGGTTGGCCCCCTCTGAATCTTTCAAAGATGGTAATTTTGCCCCTTTTTAAACCATTATTGCCCTCCTCCAATTCCAATGCTGGCTACGCCCATGTTTAAAACAATATTTCAATCGAAATTCATTTAAGAAACTAACATGCCTTGTAAGGTATAAAATTATCATGGAAAACACCATACTATCCGTATCCGCAGGGGTAAAGAGAGGAATCACATCTTGATGAGAAGTAGGCTCCGATGGGTCGATTCCGTAATTTTTGTAAACTAAGCTATTGATCGGACTGTGGGGTAGGTCAATTGAATGTTTTTCTCGGGTTTCGTACTTTTTTAGCTTCTCAGCCAGGCGATCTTCCTCCAACTTTCGTACATTTTTCATTACATCACTCCCTTGAGCTGTGTGCAGCGGTGAGTATTGTAGATTGTATTGATGAAACTGAATTAACCATAGACTGCCGAACAACTGATAATTTTCCAGCAAGTATGGAAAGCGCCATTTTGTGGGAATTTGTAATCAAACAATAGAAGTCAACATAATTTATTATTTTTTTTACTTATCTTCTTTAAATTTATAAATTAAGCTAATAGTCTTATTTATTTTCATAATGTTATGTGGGGGATAAGTATAAATGTACTTGTGGTTGAATTTTTTCTTCAAGGTGGCAGCTATAATGGTTGAATGATTTTAATAGTAAAAATCAGCTGTTCGGCAGTCTATGGTTTTATTAGTCTAAATGTTGTAAAAACGGTTGGGTTTTGTTTGGTCGATCCTGGGTTTTAGTCGACTAAACATCAACAAACCAAAGATGTTTTGATCTGATTCTCTTAGTCGCATAAATAGACCAAACCAAAGGCTTGACCAAAAATCTGGTCTGCTTATGTTTAGTCGACTAAAACAAAGGTCGGCCCAACAGAACCCACCCGTTTTCATAACACTAGTTTGTAGATTTCGTTGATCAGTTGAATTAAAAGGTTTTAAATAAATAAATAATGCCAACAATGGCGTACAAGTTTTATAAATAAATCAATCGAATAATTTCCTATGGGCTCAGCTATTGAGAAGGCAGGTTGCCCCCCTACCCCCTGATCTTAAAAAACACATTATACTGCATAAAAAGGGTCTAAATATTAGTTTTAAACACAAATTTTTTGCATTGTGTCTAAAAACTTTGATGGATATAGAATTAGAAGCATCTCATGTCAAAGCGATCATAAAAACGCCTTTTTCGGCTGACCCCCTCAGATTTTTACGAAAATTGGTAAAATGGAGAAACCTTGATATAATGAAATTCTCAGCTCATTTGGGCCACTACTAAGTTCTGGAGGGTTTAAAGGCCAAAAATCGGTCTTTTAAGACATCGGGTCATGACGCCAAATTCGATATTTTTTAATATCATTCACTCACTCACTAATCATAAAATCTTGCTGTAGTTACAAATAACACCTATCTCAATACAAAAAATGAATTTTTTTGTCGATTGATCATTTGGTAATGGTCGAAATGTCATTTCTACGATTGACTAGTTCCAAACCTTTTAATATTCGAGACAAATGCTTTTTATCATTGTTGTAGTCTTACTACACGACCCCACTCTCATCCATCTACGCAGCAAGACCAGCTGCGCTCCCCTCAACTTATTTCGCTTATTTATAAGTGTCTGTATACGCATCTTTATGTATACGCGTAGTCCCTCTCCCCCCATCGTTCTCTACGCGATTTATTTTACGCGTAGGAATGCATCATATGATACACAGCGAGTATTCCCATCATTATGTACGCGTAGGAATACTTTTGTTCTTAATAAATATATGTAGATCGAACCTTTTCTTTTGTTGGCATTTTAATAATTATTAATTTTTCTTCGCTAATTACGCGCGGTTACTTGGGCATAATTCTAATTGAAATAGAGAATAAATTCATGAGATATAAATAAATTATAAGGTAAGAAAATATCAATAAATAAAATCATTAATAACGTAAACCTTAATCACGATAATTGTTAAAAGTAATATTTTAACTTTTCTAACTTTTAAATAATAAATTAATTTACTTAATTTACAATCATCTACATAAAATTTAAATGAAAATGGAAGTTAGGCGACCAACCAAAAATGGGGAAAAAAGGCAAATTATGTCCTTTTATTACTTTTAGTGCCAAAATGACCACAACACAAGCTTTTGTGATTAGGGGATGAATATTAAAAATATATATATAATTTAGCGTCATGGCCCGATGTCTTAAAAATCCGATTTTAGACCTTTAAGCCCACACAACTCCTAAAGAAGTGTCCCAAATGAGCTAAAATTTAAGAATTTTATAATATCAATAGTTTCTACATCAAATTTCATAAAATTCTTAAGGAGTCGGGGAAAAGGCATTTTTATGATCGATTTGACATGAAATGGCCCTCTCTAGTATATTTGCTACCAATTTAAAATGTAATTTTAGCAGCATATTATTGGCAGATGCAAGAAAAAATCAAGGCAATAAATATAGTTTATAATTTATAAAAAAAGGGTAGAAAAGAAATACTACAAATTAATAAAATATTTTATGAGGAGATTTTAACTCTTATAACACTGAACCTTAAATATTATTTAAAGTTGTCCAAACCCTCACCATGAATTTGATTCAAAGAATTTCCAAGACTTGCTTCCTTTAAAGTTTGAGTTTGGGATTTGTCTGTTGTGAAAGGTATGTTCTGGTCATCACATTTGGCACCTGTAATAGTACGCATAACTTCTAACAGTATTGCTTTAGATTTCACCAAATCAACCTATATGAAAAACTTAAATATGAGCATAGTTGTTTTGCAAAAAATGCTTTATTTATTAAAAGATAAAAAGAGATCATAATTTTTTTATAAGAAAGTTATTGAGTCTCTTGTATACATTTACTAGTGTTGTAAAAACAGGTAAGTATTGTTTGTTTGACCTTTGGTTTAAATTGATTTAACATAAACATACCAAAACGGTTTTAAGCCTTTGATTTGTTTATATTTAGTTGACAAAACAAAACCCAGCCATGTTTACAACACTGATATTTACTAATGAGCAAAATGAAAAAACTTTATGCAAAACCTAAAGATTCAATGTTTAGTTTTTTTCACTTTATGTGAGGGCAAAGACACTAACTCAATATTTTCTAAAATCTTTTTAGTTAAATAAATAGCATACAGTTAAATCAATAGGGATAAATTTGAAGATACTTTATTTAATATTAAAATAGATGGTTTTGAAGCATTCTGTTGAAGGTGTAAGAGAGTGATTGGATCTAAATAATTTCTTGTCCAAGGATTGAAGGCATCTACAACTACTGCAACTAAATTTACATTATAAAAGTTTAAAATTTAAAGAATTATTTAATTATAAAAACATTTCAACATACTCATATCTGCTTGTGAAGTGGCATCAAATGGGCATGTTGCCATTTCCTCTTCCAATCCATGCCTTAAGAAGTGCAGTTTGGTTTAAAATTTAAATATAGCAAAATATTTGTATACTTAGAACAATGGCTTTTTGAGACTAAGCCAGGAGTATCTAAAAGCACCTAAAATTTATGTAAAAGCTTTAAAATAAAAATTAGTACTATCTGAGTGTTTCCTTGATTAAAAGTAGAGAGAATATTTTTTCTAGTTGTATGCACCTTTTTGGACACAGATGAGATCTAATACATCAAATTATTATAGCAAAAAATAGTTATTTAAAATTAAATTTTATTTAGAAATAAAAGTGAAAATTTGTTTGAATTAATATTTATACTCTCCACTTGTTAATTGAATTAACAAACGTTGATTTTCCAGAATTTGGCAAACCGATTACAGAGACAACTAAGGTATGTGGGTTTTGAACAGATTCAGGTGTCAGCTTCTTTAAATTAGCTTGCTCATCTGTCACGAAAACTTTATTAACTTTATCAAATGATATTATACCAAGAGTTAATCCAATTTTGCGCTTAAGAAAAGTTTCCCCTAAGTTATTGTCAGGAAAAGCTTCTATAGAAAAGCAGCGTTTTTTAGATAATAATAATTTTATTCCTATTTAAATTAAAGGTCTATAATTTATAATTTACTTTTGCATGATAACAGCATGGTAAACAAGTGTGTGTATCAATAACAAATTCGTCTGCACAAACATATGACCATGGATTTGTTTCCTAGTACCCTATTAACCCGCCGAAAATAATCTTGCCGAATTCACCCTGGGACATTAACGATCATCTCCCCATTATCATTAAAAAGGTCCTAAATTGAGTATCTTTTAGAATAATTATCAATTTTATTATAAAAAATACCGAAATTATAACTTTAATCCGAAATTGAATGATCAATATGCTTTTTTGTTGGGGGACATTTTTTAACATTGGGACATTCAATTCGGCAAGATGGTTTTCGGCAAGTTGACGGGCCATCTGTTTCCTACATATTTTGTTTTGGATTTCGTCTCGTCTCCGAAAGATAAATGTATTGATTAAGGCTTATGAGAAACTCGACCATAAAAATGGATCTCATTTCGACGGGAATTCTCGACCTCAATATCTTAAAATATATTTTATAATAAACAAACATGATTTATTTTAATTGCCATTTAATCAATAATTTACAAAAATTAAATTGGCAAATTATTATTTTATATAAAACCCTTTAAATACAAACTAATTTTGCGACACGTCGTAATATTGGTATAGTCAAAATAAATTTATGTAACAGTTTATAAAAAAGAACAAATAAAATTACATTTGTATCAAAACCAATTCGTCTGACAAATATTATTGTTATAACGGGAGGTATTTAATGTACATATAATATAAATTATTAAATTTGTCACATAAACTATGATAATTTTGTTAGGTAATTTGTCAGCGCACTATTGTGTTCGGCAGCGGAGGTCGCCCTGCTGATATTCGAAACTCTTATTTAATGTGATAATAAGGGCTTGGAATAGCCTTAGGCCATTCGTTTCAGGGATTCAAAGAGAAAGCTCCTAGCGCTAGAAATCATAGCATTGATGCTTGAGATAAGAAAAGTTAAACACTTGCTGTTAATAGTACACAATAAAATACAAACTGTTATTCGAGCAAAAAGCGATGTCCCTGTTATTACATTTAAATATCTATTAATATAGCAATGGCTATAATTGAAATCTCTCATATCAATTTTAGCTTTTAAAAATTTTTCATTTTACAACTTGCCAATGATTAGATATTCCTAGACTAGAATGTCGTTAAATATAGAAAAATGCACAAGTATTAGAATTTATGCGATATAAATTTTTTGGCAGGCAAAAATCACATAAGGGTCACATTTTCAGTATAGAAATACATAATAATTATGTGTGAAAAAGTAGCGTTGTTCAGACTTTTATGCCTGATCTTTCTCAATATGATTAATGATTCTTTCATATTGACTAAATCCGTTTAACTGTCATATAAAGTTGAACTTTATTTGCTTAGTGACATGGACACGACATTGTAAACTTTCTATATTTAGGTGATAGAGGATTATCTCATATATCTACTTAGGGAAATATTAGAAATAAGTAAGCACAATAAAAAGGATAGAATTATAATTAAATATTGAAATTTTTGTTTCCTCCCTCCGCAAAAAACTAATTACTATAAGACTAATAGAAAAATAAATTACAAAAAACAGCATTTTTGGACTTTTGTTCATAAGATCATTTTTAAAAATACATTGTTCTTTTAGATTAAAAGACATCTTAAAGAAGGAGCAGCTCAAAATATTATCACATTTTGTAATACGCTCTTTTATAGTAGGATTAAATAGGGTGATTGTCTTCTAAGTAGCATACTTTCTTTTTTAAGAACTACCCTTATTAATTAAGTTAGAATTTAAAGTAGCACCAGTATGCAACATACATAGTGCTTATTATATTTAGAAGAATCAATTTCTTAAATGTTATAAATTTGATGGATTTTTAATGCTGATTACCAACTATTAATGCGTTTTGACGGAAACAGTATCACGCATTGAATAAAAATATACTGCGGATGTCCATTCGACACCATTATACACGAATGTGTCGCTAATAAAAGTTAATTAGGCGTTGCAAATTCCAAAATATATGTATTAGCAGACTTTTGCCTTAAAAAATAAATTAATTTCTATTTGTCATCAATAGTTATCTTAAATACTTAACTTGTTATTTATATATTTTTTGCCCCACTTATTTGTTCTATAATGGATATAATACTTAATATGAATGATATATAACTTTAAATAAGTTATTTTTTTCGCCTAAATAATACCCGTTTATTGTATTTAAAAATCCGAAGAATTGCCCAACGCTGGCTACACATGCTTCTGACTTCTGGTAATTTGTAGATGTCAGGCCATAAAAAGCATCTATTGCTTTTTTGAAGCAAGCTAATCCTAGTTTTATTTTCGTAAGAAGTAAATGGCTGTTTAGCAAATGCGTGTCCGATCGATGCAAATAGGTAGTAATTAAACGGAATCGAGTTTGGTGAGTAAACCGCATTCCAAAGTATAACAAAATTAAACCATTTGAGTCTTTTACCTGTTTTGCTGGTATAGGTGCAGTGTCATGAAGGTAAATTATTTAATTGTAGTTATTTTTCCCGCAAAGCTTGATTCAAGTCGTTAATAGCGTTCAATATTCAAGGTTTCTACACTTTTTAGCAGCCCATAAAAATCATGCCCTTTTGATTTCACAAAACAGAGAGCATTTATATGGCTTGGTAGTATATGGCGATGATTCGTCTGGAATGACCCATCTTTTAAAATTAGCCTTTTAAAATTTTATCCATTCTTTTAATGTATAAATTCATTTCAGGATTTTATTTGTTCAAGGCAGAAATCGAAAATCGTCTTTTCCCGGTGTCTTGCATTCAAATCAAGTATAAACAAACCATTTTTAAATCTCCTAAACATTCCCCATGGTTACATATGGAAATAACTTCTTGTGATGAAATCATCCGCGTTTGAATTATCTACATCAAGCAATGCTTACGAATTGCTATTTAATTTTTTAGCGTTATCTTCGTTTTCTTGCGCCAAAATCCTCACTTCTATATTCTGGAAGCACTTTAATTTACCACGAGCATGCTCACACAACATTTGCGCGATTTTGCAGCAGACGCTGTCCACAAATCGTAACTTTTAGGCATAAATTGGGACCTGCTCAACGCTTTTATATCAAATAATGTATGAAGCATTGTTTTGAATTTTTTTTATTAATGATGGAACAAGGAAATGGCGCCGTTGATGTTCAGTCCTAACTAGAAAAATTGACACATAGGAACAATATAATGAGTATATTCACGTTTATTATTACCTGTATAATCTAAGTCGTCAAGAGCTATTAAAGACGAACCCTCAAAAAACTGGTTTAAAACGGACTAACGAGTCCAAAGGTTAAATTTTTTTTTAAATCCCGTTAAAAAACAACTGTATCAAACATAAAACATTTTAATGGATCTATACCATGCCCGTAGCCAGGTTTTTTCAGGGGGGGGGGGAGCGTAAATGGCCAAAAAAATGATAACATTTTTATTTATAATAAAATAAAGATTAAAGACCGCCGACCAACTGTCGCAAGTTTTAAGTTTTGGGAGGGCTCAAGCACCATGCAAAATTCGGGCCAATCGGGTTTATGAACATATTCATATAATGTAACATTTTGTTCTCGTATATTGTCACTTTTTTATTTGATTGTATAATATGTATTAAACGTGATAAAAAAATTTTCATAAATATCGTTACAAATTTCAAACAGGTCGGGCAGCTTTAATAATTTGGGGGTCAGAAGGACTCTTAGTGGGCTGGGCGGGCGTGTTATTAAAATCGGGCCGGGTGCGGGCAGAATTTTTTTAACAAATCCAGCCTTTTATAAGGATATAAATTTTGCGTTATATACATGGGCGTAGCCAGCGTTGGAATTAGAGGGGGGGGGCAATAATGATTTAGGGAAGGGCAAATAGATTATTTTTTCAAATTTTAGCCATAACTTCAATAAAATTTAACAAATTTATGGATTTAGAGGGGGGCAGCGGCCCCTCCCTGCCTTCCCTCCATTGGCTAGGCCCATGAATATATAGTAATGTTGATTTTTATGGCAAGGAATGTCTACCTAGATTTTTAGCTGAAGTGATAGCATTCCCATGAATTATTACTATTTTTAAAGACGTTTTTAGTCTCACGGAAAAACTTCGCTCATTGGTACATGTAATTATGGGAAACAAAAATTGGATGTATCAGGAAATGGCTTTAAGATAATTTTAGGTGTTAGGGTGTCTAGAGATTTTTGGGACCTTATAAATGAGATTTTAGGTTGATGTTTGTGCCATTTAACCCTCGAGAGTATTCCTGAAAATCCCGAACGCGAGAGCATTCGTGAGGTATAACTTTACCCAACTTTTTAACTTCGTATAACTTTCAAAGTATTCTGTTAAAACCTTTCAAATTTTAAACATGTGTTTATAAAGGTCTTAAGATTGATGGTATAAATTTTGATATGAATCTAATTAATATTACAAAACTTAATAACAATTTGACCCCCATTTTTATTTTGGTTATTTATTTCCCCTCATTTTACCTCTTGACATCATATACCTTAAAATAGATCAAAATAAACGTGATTTTTTATTAAAAGAATGCTTAAAATCTATTAAAAACGCATGTAAAAAATATCATACAAAAAAAATAAATACATTTTTTCATATAAAAAAACTTAGGTGAGAGCATTCGTGGGGTAAACAAAACCCCACGAGCCAAAAAAGCTTCTATATTTTAAAAAGTATTAAGCCAAAACCTATGAAATTTTAACGTAACCTAGTTCTTGATAAAATATTAAGCTACTGACAAATTCGTTAGACTTAAATTGCGTTTTATATTTTAATTTATAATTTGCGTGGGGTTTCGAAATACCCCACGTATACTCTCGAGGGTTAAATCAGTTGAGTATATATTGGCCAATTTTTTTATATAACTTTCTGGTAATGGAGGAAAAGGAATACATATTGTTAATTTATAATAAGCCTCAATGGATTCTGTTAAAATATTACTTTTAAATTTTTGGCATTTGGTGAATTCTCCGTGAACACTGTTTCTTATGAGATTTATCAGAGCTTCAATATTATCTGCTAGTCAAATCAGTTGAATGTCAAGATCTTTTTTTTTGCAATTGCTTGCATAGTAAGGTTGCATAGGTGAAGATTTATTGACGATAAAAAAGGAATCAAATATATAGATTGTAGGAAAATATAAAATTGCTACTTATTACATGTAGGAGGGCCAATTTAATTGGGGAGAGGGGATTGTTTAATCAAGTTTTTTTAATGGCAAGCAGGGGCGTAGATAGAAACAAAATTTGGGGGGTGTTTTGGAATCCAAATCATAAAAAATAATAGTTTATTTATACATGTAAAGTAATACAATCATATTCATATAAGAAATATATTATAAATGTCATATGATACGAAGTACAATAAATTATCTACGTGATTTGGACAAAAACTCATTAATTATAGCTTCCGTAGGTAGAACTAAATTTCTATGAACATTTAACAAGGTTAAACCTATAAGCCTATACAAAATTTATATTTATAATATAATGTATGTTTACCTTTCTTGACCAATTGTATTCCTCAGGTAAGTTTTAAGTCATCTTAATGTAGAAAAACTTCTTTCATTTGAGCAGGTCTTAACTGGTAATGTTGCTAAAATCTGATATAATGTTTTTATGCTCGGATATAACATCAGCCTTGAAGCATGATCAGATAATGTTTGTAGTGCATTTGAAGGGAGGTTATCAGGTTGGCATTCTTTGAATGATTGATACCATAGCTGGATTTCAGCCTTGTAGAGTTCATCATTGCCATTTAGATCATCACCATAAAAATTTGCTAATTGTAGAAAGTTTTTAACTTTTTCTTCACACAGTGTAACTGGCGGTTGTAAGAGTAAAGAATTAAATCCCATAAGAATTTGCTTATTCTGAAGGAATCTAGAATCCATTTCATTCAAAAATGTACCTAAAAAAACATTATACAATGTTGTTCTATAATAATTTTCTGGGGTTTGATGGGCATTTCCTCTGGGGATTACTATCTCAAAACCATATTGTCTTCCCAGCAAAGTGACATTTTCAAAAATCATGGAAAATTCATCCAAAGAATTATTTCTAATCAGTTGGATTGCTTCTACAATATTTTCTGCTGCATTAAGCGCTTCTACTAAGTCCAGGTTTACTTTTTGCAAATAAATGCTTAGATTGATAGTATAACAAAAAACCTGCTTTAATATCAACAAAGCTAACCAAAAATGACCCGTTTTAAGAGCTGAGACTAACAACATCGCACCTGAGGAAAATTCATTATCTGTCCAATCACAGATTTGTTCAAGAGTTAAAATAATTGAATCTTTAAGTTCAAAAAATTGTATAATAGCATCGTGTTTCTGAACCCATCTTGTTTCACAAAGGGTTTTTAGTTTCAAGTTTCTATGGTCTGAAGACTTTACAATTGACTCGAACAAACTTTGCCTCTTTGGTGTTGATAAAAAATCAACAACTTTTTTAACAATCCCTATTAATTGAAAAAATATTAATAAGAAAAACATAATTATACCTATACAATTTCGAATTTGTGAAACTTTGCAAGAATCTGCAATACCAAGATTTAAGACATGCGCAGAACAATGAATATAAATTGCTGTGGGATAAATATTTCTAATATGTGTTTGAACACCATTTTTCAACCGACTCATGGCTGGAGCACCATCATAACCTTGTCCTCTCAATTTTGTTGTATTTATTTTGAGATCTTGTAAAGCTTTTAAGATGACTTCAGAGAGGCCTTTTCCAGTCATATCTTTTATATTTACATATAATAAAAAGTGCTCTTCCACACTTATAGGTGTTGATTTCACATCCAAATAACGAACAACTAAAGACAATTGTTAATGGGTTGAAATATCAGCAGTCTCATCTGCTAATATTGCAAAGGAGCATTATTTACTTCTTCTACAATTTTTGATTGGATCATGTGTGAAATTATGCCAATAATTTCATTTTGAATATAAGGAGATATATGCCTTGCATTTTTAGGGGAATCTTTAAATCCTGGCAAACTTTATCACTATGGTTTGATAGAAATAGTAATAGTTCTCTAAAATTCCCTTCATTAGAGTTTGTGTTTCTTTGAACTCCAAGCGGTAAAGCACCATAATCTATATGACCTGTTTAAAATTAATTGATGTTTATACATTTTAGGTAACAAATTATTTTGCCAAGTTTTTTTTATAAAATGTTAAGTTTTTTATCAATTCAGATTTTATCAAAAGCTAAAAATGCTTTAATTTTACAATAATTTACTAATGGAATATAACATTTTTTAAAAAAACTGAATACTATGCATTTAAATAAAACCCTATATTATATACCTCTGAGAGGAATCCCTTGTTTTCCACAGAAGATGATTGTTTCAATTATAACAATTAGTGCTTGTCTTAGTTTATATTTATTCATCCTATTTTTTTCTGATAATAAATTACAAATTGATTCTTTTTATTGGTATAAATATTCTCCAATGAATTAAAAGTTTCAATTGAATGCTTATGATATTTAGCAGAAGCATGAGCTTTGAAAACTTCCAAAGCTTTTTTCCATTTTTGGAATATACATGTAACTAGGGCTTTTAATTCCTGGTGTGGTGAGATCCATATCCACCAATTCTTTTGCCCATAATTACACAGAATTTACAAAAGGCCCCGTGAAGAGACTCAGAATATGCCAATTATGGATATTGTTTCATCCAGGTATAATTAAATTTCAAATTAAGTTTACCCTTAGGAAAGGCATATTCTGAATCTGGCTTCCAAATTGAATTAATAACTTTAATCCTTTCCATATTGTCTATATTTTCTTTCAAAAAATTTCCTATATCATAAATATTTATGTTCTTTGTTGAGATGGATTCTGTTGTAGAGGGAATGAAATCTTTGCTAATGACTAAAAGCATATAATTTGAATTTATTTAAAGGTCTTACCAGAAGATTCAGGTTTTGATTTTGAGCTGCAATTAATATCTTTTTCGTTAGTTATTTTTTCAAGCATAGTGCCCTTTCTTTTATTCATAGTATTTGAAAATTCATAAAACAGGCGGGAATTTTTTTATAACCACAAGGAAAATTTTGTACATTTAAGCTAAAAAAACTCGTGTTCTTACAAGCTTATTTAAATAATTGCATGGCACTAATTTTGAAATATTATTATGTAAAGCAAAATAATTTTTTTTTATCCGCGGGGGGTGTTTTGTTTCAACCCCAAAACACCCCCCTTATCTACGCCACTGATTGGCAAGTGAACAAGTGAATTTGGTAAAATAAAAATAATGGGCTTAAATTATTTTATCACAATTCAATCAAAAAGAAAAATTATATATAAACTTTTTCAGAGGTGTCTTAGTCCTTTACAATTATAAATAATTTTATTACATTTAGTAGTATTTATTAATCAAATTTATTTTTGCCAAGGGGAGGGAATTTTACATAAAATAATCAATTAAAAAAAGAGATCAAATTTTTTTAATATAAATATATTAGGTAAGAATAAATCTGATATAAGTTAATTTTTTAAAAGTAATAAATGAATATACTTTTGACATTTAAAAATTATTGTTGAAAGAACTTTTTAGGTATTAAATTTAAATAATAATTTGATTTAAAAGGTTACAAGGGATGGATTATACTTCAATTATACCTGCACAAATTTTTTATTAAACAAATCTGCTTATAACGTTAATTTTTAGAAAAACAATATATTTGATGATTGTAATTATAAAAAAATAATTACAATGAAAAACACAGATATCATTTAAGCAAGGAAAATTAAATAAAGTTTACAAAATAATCAAGGCTATATAAAAGCTTCAATATATATATAAATACAGTTGTTCATGACCATTAATCAATTTTACAACAACACATTAGCTAAAAATTATAAGAGAAACATGATTAGACTTGAGTTAATCAAGTAGCTTTTCAATATCCTTAGCTATGGCCTAAATTGAATTATAAATAATAAAAAATACTAGTTACCAATGGTTCAGTAGTTGGAGCATATCGAGCAATTGGTACACCATCCCGATTAATTAAAAATTTTGTAAAGTTCCATTTGATTGCACTAAATAAAATTTTTAAAAGAACATGTTAATTACTCTATCAATGTTCCGCCTTGAACTTTCTTCAAATATTGAAATAATGGATCAGCCTTGGCTCCATTGACGTCTATCTTTGAAAATAGATCAAAACCAGTATCATATTTTTCAACAAATTTTTTAATTTCACACTCTTCCCCAGCTTCCTAAAAATATATCACGGGTTGTAGCATTTAAACTTGATTTCCAAATTGATTACATGGGAATGCCAAAATATTAAAGCCCTTGTCAGCATATCTAAAGTATAACTGTTGAAATTCTTTATAATTAGAATCAGTGAACCCACATTTAGAAGCAACATTTGCAATGATAAGCACTTTTCCTCTAAAATTTTAAATCTAACTTTTAAAATAATGTACTTATATTTATCTAGCGATACCAGATCACCATCTATGTTCTTAACTTTAAAATCATATATGTTATTTGCGGTCATTTGTGCACAGTTACGAACAAATGTTAAAAATAATTTTGTAATAGGCAATTTAGCTGTCATTCAGATCGTAGCTATCATATGGTAATGAGAATAAACGAAAACAAGTTCTACAATACATAACATAAAAATGATCAAAATATTAATACGAGCTCAATATACCATATGTATTCATTTAATATGGTGATGCCTGAGAAAACAAAATATCCCTGACGCATATATAAGGCTTATGAAAATTATTTATGAAGCTTCAAACTCTTGCGTAAAGACGACAGTTGGAGACTCTAAATCTTTTCGGGTTAAAATTGGATTACATCAAGGATCTGCTTTAAGTTTCTTTTTATTTAATATATTATAAACACAATAACGGGAGACATTCAGAAGCCATCGCCTTGGTGTATGTTATATTTCGATGATATAGTACTATGCGAGGAAGTAGAAAGTATTCGAAGAAGCCCAAAAGTGGTCAAAGCGCTTAGCTGGATGTGGGTTCCTAGGCTAAATCCCGAAAGCGCACAATCCCGAATTTTAATGCTACACTTTTACGGCAATTAACATATGGTAAAAAATATGCAATCATATAATCAAGCTTTTAATGAATATTTGGTTGAGAGAACAAATCAAGATAATACAGAAAGTATAAGTAAGCTTAATATCTAAATATTTATAAATTATCTTTAGAATTTAAAAAGTCGAGTAGAAAAAATTTGATTCTGACCCATAAAGACTTGGATTATACCAAAATTAAAGATGGAAAACTTTATCATTTGTTAATTGTTAAAGCTTAATTTCATCAAATAAAAGTCTATTCTAGATATAAATAGGTTAAATCAATGATTCCTTAAATTAATACTGAGATTCTTAAAAGTGCAGGAGATATTTAGATAACTCTTGACATCTCACATGAAGGTAACTTATAATTCTTAGCACTTATATATTATATAGCTTATTCAAATTATTTGTAAGTTTATTTATAACATTCTATGATTTTTTAGGAGAGGGTGTATCAGTTCTTCCTACAAATCTTTAGATTATACAACAGAGCTAGAGTATTATCATTTGTTAATTGTTAAAGCTTAATTACATCAAATAAAAGTCTATTCTAGATATAAATAGGTTAAATCAATGATTCCTTAAATTAATACTGAGATTCTTAAAAGTGCAGGAGATATTTAGATAACTCTTAGGTAAAGTTTCTTTGAATATGACTAATTTTGCTCATAACAAAAATAGCTTTTTTAATTTTATGATGAACATATTAAATAAGGTACAAACTATAAATTTAGAAAATTTGGCTAAAAAAAACTTAAAAACAAAAATTAATAGAATCGTCCAAACTTAAGGAAGTGTTGACACTTTAAATAAAAATACATCATATAAGGTTATATTTAATAATATGAAAAAATCTAAATGTAATGTCTATAAACATATACAACTATAAAAATGATAATTTTTGTGTAAAAATGAGTATCAAATTTAATTTATTGTAGATTAAAATGAAAATTATAATTAAGTAACTTAATAAACATAGTATAATGAGTTCATTAATTTAGAATTTTTGTGTATTAAGTTGCTAAGCTTTAATAATATTTACTATAATGTATAAACTCTTAAAACTATAAAATTAGATTATAAAACAAAGCTAAAATATTGTTATTTGTTGATTGTTAGAGCTTAATTTTATCAAATAAAAGCCTATGCTAGATATATATAGATTAAATGAATGAAAGTATAACCAATCTTTTACTCATTGATAGATTACTCATTATTTACAATTTTATAACCATAAATTCAACAAATTCCATAAAATGGTATCAGAAATATACATGTAATATTTTCCAAAACAAAATTTTTATAATGTGGGTCTAACTTAAATTTCTATATGACAATAAGTATATTATTGATATTTCTTGAAATTAAGTTTGGTAAAATATAAAATTTTTCACATTCCTAAAAAAGTTATTGATAGGTACCAGATTTTCATAACCTGCTATAACATTTTCTAATTAGACTTTTTAAAACAAGAACAAGATTTTAAGGCATTTTTTTGCTAGGCTCTTTGGTAAGCATTAAATGTAAAAATTGGGGTAAGAGTTTCATCCATCAATCATCTTATATATCAATATAACAGCACATCAATAAGTAAACATTAGTTGAGGTAGATAAAAATAAAATAGAAATAGTTAGTGATTTAGTTATAAATAAATTTGCCTTATAATAATAGCAAAAACTTAATACAAAAGCTTATCTAATCACATGCACATTGATACTAATCATATTTAACAATGATCCCTTTACAATCTTATAGGATCTAAATTAAGTTATATAGCATCATAAATTGTATGAATAATTTCTATTTAATCTAATGGCTAAAGAGATTGCCCTTTTAAAATTTAATATTTTTTCTATTAAAGTACAAAAAAACTTTAACAAATTTCTTATATGTTTACTTGCTGAGATTATACTCTGTAACTATATCACTTAACGTTCTAAATATTCCATTAATCAACTTTTATAAAAGAATCTAGAGGCATGGGATAGCACTGGGATGATATCCTTTATATAATACTTAAATTTATTATATATTGCTTATTTATACACCACCTTATACCAAACAAACGTATATCAGTTAATTATATAATTAGTAAATTGTAAAGGTTCCACCCAAATATAGCTCTTGAGTACATAATACCCAAACATTATTGTATACCTAATAGGATTAATGATTCCCTGATTTTAAATACGTTAAAATTACCTTAGATATTGATTCCAAACGATTATTATTACTGGCATCCTTTAATTTATACCTTGTCACTAAATATTAATACTCATCAGTGATCTGTAAATAAAGCTATATTATGTTACTTGGTGCAGAGGTTAATTAAATGTGATTCTTACATAAGTAAATTGTAAAGGGGCACCCAAATCTTGCTCTTGATTATGGATAAAACTTTAAAATTAAAAAACATATGGAAATTTGAAAATCGTAGCAGTAGCATTATTGTAGCTTCGGGATTGTGCCTTTTCGGGATTTAGCCTATATCCCCTGGATGTGGTTTAAAGGTCAACGATTGAAAAACATACATGAACACGAACGGTACAGGCAACCCATCGCTTGATGACCATCTAAATTTTTTTGAACCTGTAAATAAAAGTAGAAAATCACATACGCGAATCTAATAGTTCAGTTGTTTGTGTCTTAAACAAATGCTTATGCAATGTGATACTGGCTAGGTCAAACATATATGGACTAATTTGGCCTTTTTATATTGTATTTGGACCCAATTTACTTTTATAATTGCAATAAAATCCGGCAGTGTGAAAAAGGCGGATGCCGAAATTTCTTTTTCAATTTTCAAGAATATAAAAGGGAATGTTTACCTTTAGAAAGGACAAGATAGGAATTGTAAGTGGCATAAAATCAAACATTATTAAAAGATTGTCAGCAGATTACACACTACTTTATGATAAGAATTAATCTGGAGTTTTTTGATAATGATAAACGTGAGGTTAAAATATCGCATCTATGAACTCGTTAGCCAAAATATTTTCTTCATTAATTTTAGTTTTCTAATTGAGATAGATCACATCTCTTGACGGCTTGTCAGTGGCTAACCAAATACAATATATAATAAATAATTGTTGACCCATATTCATTCCCCAGCTCCTGCTCTGACCAGCTTATATTGCCTGCAAATTCCACGTATTTCCATGTCTGTCATCTTACCCGTTCATTCTTTCCATTATTTTCATTATCCACTTTTTTATCTTGTCCTTGAGGATGGGCCTTTGTGACTTATAGTGCCTTTCTTCATCCTGATCATATAATTAATCCAACCATACCACTAATAAACTGTAGCAGCCCACGTGCCAGTCGTTTATGAGGCTGTGATTGGCACGGTGCCAACATTCTATTTTTATATCTTCGCCTATCAATTCAACTGTCTATCTTTATGTCTGTGCTATTTTTATTTCTATCATTTATCTCTTTGTGTTTTATTGCTTATTTTACGTCTTTGTTCCTGTTCGCCGCATTATATACGATAGCGCATGATTGTAATTTAAAAAAACATCTGCACTTTATTGTTTGTACCGTAAATCTATAGATATATCAAATTCTCCCACTAATATTGATTATTATAATATTTGTACCACGAAGCAGAATATATATATTAGATTCTCCCTCTAATGTTCATTATTATGATTTTCTGTACCGCGAATCAGGATGTAATGGAAGTCCTAAATTATATCAATAAAATTAGTTCTTGTCCTTAAAAAAAGATGTGTAATATTTAGTAATCTATATATATAAAGTAAAGTCTATGTATGTGTGCATGTATGTATGTGAATAAGGGCTAAATTCTAAAACTACCGGCCCGATTCGCGCGAAAATTTAGCCATAGATGCCCAGGGAAGCCAGGGGTAAAATAGTTTTTTTAGAATCCTAAAATTCCTTTTAGTTTTAAAAATATCGGACAACCCGCCAGTTTCATTTATAGCATCATATACAATAATGACGTCATACATACACATACCACTACAAGGCTGAATTAGATATTTAAAAGTATATTAAAAATGTTATGTATGTAAGGAAGGGCTAAATTCTGAAACTACCGGCCCGATTCGCGCGAAAATGTAGCCGTAGATGCCCAGGGCGGCCAGTGGTAAAATAGCTTTAAGGGCTAAACTCTGAAACCACCGGCCCGATTCGCGCGAAAATTTAGCCATAGAAGCCCAGAGCGGCCAGGGTTAAAATAGCTTTTTCAGAATCCTAAAATTCCCTTTAGTTTTAAAAATATTGGACAATTGCCGGCCAGTTTCATTTATAGCATCATATACAATAATGACGTCAAACATACAAAGCTGAAGTTTTCTCGAATTTTATTATATTAAAAAAAATTGTATTTTTAGCAAAACAACGTTTGCCGGGTCAGCTAGTTTATTATAAACATTAACTCTCCATTTTAGTCGTGATATGTATCAAACTTTATGTCTATCTTCTATGTCCCTTCTCACATCTATATGATTCCTTGGATCTCTCATTTTATGGTGGCTCATTTATTCACCACATGAGTTATCAATCATATATTGCCTCAATCTCGTTGGCATTTGCCTTTGTCATCTTTCTTTATCTGTCGCCACCACTAAGGGCATATGTATGAAAGTTTTTTTACAATATATGCCAAACTTCTTAAATATCAGATTTTTAATGGGCTCTAATTATTCATATTTATTATTTTAGGTGTTTCGATTTAAATCTGCCAAAAGTTAAGTAGGTGTGCTTAAACCTAAAACATAATTAACCTTTTATGACAGTTTTCAATTTATATCAGCATGATCAATTGAATAACTCCTATACATAGATGGCAAAACAATGACCTTTATATAAAATTGTATAGTCATAGACTCCAATTTTAAACATTTGATTATAGGCTTAACATTTTCAGGTAATTAAAAATGCTTATTTATACAAATTTCCACTTACAAGGCAAGAATTTTAATTAAAAAGCTCTTTTTGGGGACGGACAAAATGGTAATCATAATTAATTATAATTTCCCTGAAAAGATATGACGTTTTTTGTAAGATATCAGTTTCGCCACTCTGCCTACTCCTGTCTAAAGCGCATGTCGACTTATAGCTTTTCATAAAAAGTTCAGCTCTAAAATATACCTCACACCCTCCTTGGTTTTTTTAATTTATTTCTAGGATATATGCTAATACATAAACGTTTTGCTAATAAATTCATTAACATTCTCTTTATTTTTATATTATTCTAAAGTATTACTCCCACCTTAAAAATATGATTCCAAAGAACTATGAATATCCGAAAGAGTAATCAAACATATATAATGTGTAAAGATTTTTAAAGCCTTCCCATATATTGATGTTCTTTAAAATAATTCAAAATAAGCATGTAAAGATAATATAAGTCAGTTTAATGAAAAGTTGGTTAAAAATTGTTTCAAATATTAGTCAAATGTAAAACTAATAAAAATGTAAGAGAAATGTTTATATATCTTACGAGCCTATATTTATTTTTATTAAGTCATTCACATATTATTAAGTTTTATTAAATCATGTATCTCATTTGGGATTTAACCTGCATAAATATTTTCGCCTCCTCTAACCAATACTATAACACCCTTAAGTTTGCAGTGAACCACGGCGGCCAATTATCAAGTCCTTTTTTCTTCCTCATAAAACTTTGGGACCCACTCATTTAATTTCTTTAAAGAAATTGGCAAAACCCTGCCCGCTCCTAAAATATTTAATAAGCTTTTTATTGAAACAAAATATTTGTAAATTTATCGCAAATTCCCTCGCCTATAATTGGCAGCTTCTTGCTCACTATACATGTAATGCTTTCTTGCTCTAATATATATTATATTTTATTTTATCAGCTTTTTATAGATCATATATAATTCTTCCAATTATAATTTACCTTAAAATAAATCAATTGTGTTTTAAAAATATTACTTCTTTTAATATAAACATAATTGAAGGAAAATAATTTAAATAATTATCAAAACAAAGGTTTTAAAAAAAGTCTGCAATACTAGACAACTATGTGTTGAAATTGTAGTTTCTTGTCTTTAAATTAAACAATTAATAAAGAAGTTGTGCAATATCTACATTAGATATCGAATTAGACCAATATATTAAATTTAAAATCTAACAAAATGATAATCATTTATTTATTATGAATTTAATATCGACTCAAATTATATATAATAGTAGTTGTTAACTTAATTACTATATAAATCAATAATTTTTGTGAATTTTACAAACATATTAGACTAAATAAAATTAGTAAAAATATAGAATATCAATTTTCATTAAGCTTTAATTGAATTTACACATACGAAACAAATTTAATAACACAGGCAGATCGTCCACAATATAAATTAGCTTCTTTAAATTATTGTTATTATGTATATGAGTTTGTTTAAGAAATATTCAATAGGCTGAATCAGACAAAGTTCATGGTGTTATTTTTCCTAGAATCATATATGTGAGTTTATTTATATATCTGCTTATTTTAAAGATGATCATGTAATTCATCGTTAACATTAATAAATATATTTAAAACGAACGGATCCAAATAAGAATTATTCATAATGTCGTGGCACACCCAAGGAGCTGTAGTTCTTTGCTTTAACCATTTTTTTAAAACATTGCCTAGGATTAAATTTGTGTTCGGTAGAGTCATTACATATTCAAAAAAGTTAAATTAAAAAATTCTAATGATTGTTTTTATATAAAAACTTTATTCTATGATATGCAACACTTAGACAGGATCAGGACAAAAATTATTCAAGAAAATATTTCGAAATTGCGAAAAGTAAAGCACGACATTAGCTGTATAAAATTCTTTCTGAATTTTGGATCCACAAGAAGGTAAAGATAGAAATTCAAACTGTGATTGCAAAGTTCAAAATTATTAAATATGTAGGTTAGCAGGCGTGTAATACATGGAGGTTTTTCACATATAGTCCACCAAGGGAAAAGGTGGAGCACAGCCATAGTTGATATGGGTAAGATAAAAACGAGTAAGAAAAGACGAAAGAGAACAGTAACAGCAAAATGCGCTTATCTTTACCCACTCTATCAGGAAAATATCTAATGGAAGAAGCAGTCAATCCCGTATCTTGTTTATAACCTCGGATACTCCCCGAGAAAGTAACTTTCTTCCCCGTCATTTTGCTATGATTATTGAGAGCCATTATCCTACTTTGTGGCAACTTAATAGTTGCCCTTGTAATCTCAGCATTTTGGTCGTTGATTTGTAAGCTCGTGGTTGAAATTGAATTATTGAAATATTATTTACGGAAGGTTTTAAAAAGCTTTATGTTGACGTAAAATATGATAAGGCATGGGACAGCGGTTTGCACGAGCACTAAGAACATGCTATAAACGAACACCCATTTTCTGTGATATTTAACGATAAATTGATGTTTGTAGATCTGTGTGAAGACGTCGTAGCAGGGAATTATATTGTAATTAAAGGCTGTAGAAACGTTTAACACGAGTGAAAGGATGAAACAAAACCAAGGCAGGGTCCTTATAAACTTATCTTTGCACCATTTAACATATGTGCTTATCTTGTAAAGGTAGAAGTAGCGTTCTAAACAAACTAGCACTAAAATGAGCGTCGAAGTTTTCATTAAGGAATTCAGGAGGGTCAGGTGAATCTTGATCCTAAACCATTCGTGTCTGTAGGCCGTAGCCAGTGTCCAATTTAATCGGCTCCCAAGATTCGTTATCGGGTAGCAAATGTATAAGATACAAACTAACAGATCCACGAAAGAAGCAGATTTCATGTAAGCCATACTTAAACTTTTTGACATGTCCGAAAAGATCAGGTAGTTGCAGACGTTACCAAATATGCCCAACGTTATAAGGATTGGTGATAATTTTCCGTATATGATATGCTCGTAATTTGCAGTCAAGTGCGTCAAGTTATTGCAATTTGTAACTGAATATAAAGACTGGACGTAAGTGACGTTCATATTGCCTAGCTATTTAAGTTGGAACAAAAAATTGTGTTTCACTAAATATAAATGTTTTTACGAAAGTCAAATAGTAGATAAAGAGATAAATTTATTTTTGGGTTTTAAGTTTAAAAATTAAACCTTCGACAAATTTAAATACAGATAATAGGAATAGTTGAATTGATAAACTTCCTGATTTGACTCTTAGTGGTAGATAAACTATAAATAAATAAACTTATAAGTCATTGTTTTGTGTTGAATAGAAATCAAGGTGATGGCCCCTAAATCATTTACCCAAAAAGACGAATTATTCTTTATTTATTAATGAATATCCAATAAACTATGCTTTGGAACCACGCGTGAGCGTAGGGAAAGAAATTAGCATGGCTTCTAATTAAATTATAATAATGTTGCTGATCAAAATTTATTAAATATTTAATTATAAAATAGAATATCACGCCAAACTAAAAACGGTTTATGTTTAATATAATCTTTTCTAACCGTTATAATTAATGATACACCCTATCAATGCAATTGCAATTTGAATTTCTTTTAAATCAATGAAAATATTAGTTTTAGTTGTAATTACATTAAGGTTAGGATTAATAAGATTTTTAATATTAAAATGATTAAATCCTTGTAGCAGCCAATATACATATTTAGAGGCTATAGACTAAGGTTAATTATAATGTAAAACAAGGTCATATTTTTACTGATCCTAAATACGCTTCTGGGAAATATTCGAGATTTGGTTCGAGATTCGAATTCGAAATTCGATTCCTTAAGTGTAACTTTCGAATCGAATGTTTACTTGCTAAAATTCGAAAATCCGAATCAAATTTTTAAAAAAAGGATTCGAAAAATAATTTACTTTGAATTTTAAATAGACGAGATTAATAAAATTAAGCTGTTTTTAACTTCCCGCAAATAAGTTATTTTCCCCGATCACTAATTTTAAAGTTAATAAGCTCATACAAAACATATTAAAAAATTTATTTTTTAAATATAATATGGACTTCATCCAAAAAATGTCTATATTTTCGCTAACATTTAGGTTAAATGTTATTTAGAGTTGGATATTATTTGTACTTATCCAATAAGTATACTTTAAAACATATATTATTAAACTAATAAAATATATTTTTAGCTGAAGAAGGAAAAAAGGTTAATGAGGCCATTTCACATATTCTAAATCATCGAATAGCCTTTGATCTTTGTGAAAGTTTTTTATATAACAAACAAAAACTGATTAAATGGATGTTTTCTCTTTTTGTTAGCCTTTAAAAATTTTATATTTAACCTCTTTCTTTTTGTAAATAAATTTTTTAAAATGTAAGTATTGATTTATTCTATTTTTAGTATTTAAATAAACTTCAAAAAAATCGAATCAAACTCGAATCTTCAATTATTTCGAATCGAATTAGAATCCTTATTTTAATATTAGACGAATCTCGAATCGAATATTTTGTTGTTTAAAATTTCGAATTCGAATCGGATATCAAAAATATTATTCGATTCGAAATCCAGAGGCGTAATTTTAATACAGCATCTATAATTTTTATTTTGCATTATGGCCAGAAATTGTATTTTAAAAACAGTTTCTAATTATTATCATCAACGTTCTAAGGCGTCCTCGACATAAATTAAACTACATATTCTAAGTTTTTCTAATAGCTTGAATTAATCAAAACATAATAACAAATTTTAAATATTAATGTTATATTCACACTTATAATATTTATTTTAATTAAAAAAAGCATGTTGACTACTAACTATACACGTTAGTCATTTAATTAAATATTCAAGTAGGGGAGACCGTGGACTATATAGCCATATTAAATTAAATCGCGTTTAAAAAAACTAAAAATTATTTTTTAAATTTTTTTGTTGGAACGTAATTTTAAGGTCTATTTTTACTATAGGAAAAAAATTCGAATTGATAAAATTAATAGTTTTCTCACGAATAAAATTAAAAAAAGCAAAAATCTTAAAAATTAAAAAGTGTTCGGGCAAGGGGGATAGATTATTCCTTATGCTTTCATTTCATATTGGTGTATGCTAACTCAAATCAATAAAAAGATTGTTTTATTATAAAAAACATATAGAATGCAAATGTAATATGCATAGACTACATAGACCGCTCATCACCGTATAAAATGTGTGTGTTTTTTTCCACCATTTTGATGTTCACATCATATAGCAATGATTATATAGTATAGAGTAAGTAATTTTTGTAGATTAATTTATTTTAAAAAGGTGAATGAAACATATTGAACTAGTTAGATATCAACAACAGTATTTTAAAATAGATATTATTGACACAATATTTTTACAAATAGCCATTTCATCCATAGAAATAGCTATGGCTAGAATTAGCCTTATCTTGCATTTCTTTTATTTTGCCAAGGGATCATTTCAAAAAGCCTAAAACATTAGATTTAAAATAATAACATTTATATAGAGTAGTAGATTGATAACATATACAATGATTATAACTTTTACCTGGCTTTATGTCCAATGACAAGCACCATCTCCCTAAAGTGGACTCTGATGAGAGGCAAAACATTTGCCTTAAATATCTGTATGAGTTGGCAGAGTAAAAATGGAGAGTTAAAGCCAATTGCTTTAAGGCTGTGGAATATATTACTATATGGGGATTGCCTACCCCACCTGCTTTCTTATGATTTATTAGTAATGTAAGAGCTTTATCTCCAAAATAGTTGGAGAGTATTTGATATTCATCTCCTATCAGTGGATATACATCTCTCATTTTTTTGTTAATATCGTTTAGGCAGAAAATTCTTTGTTTATAGAGTCGTGAATACGTCCTATATTTGTTAACAATCTTTTGCAATTGTATATTTTGCTTTTCAATCTTGTTGACTCTTATGGTGGTTTTAAGCCTCAAAATTTCTTCTTCACTTTTTTTGGAATAAATATTTTCTTCTTTTTCTTGGGAACTGGTTTGGAATAGTTTGCTGAATCATTCAAGGGAGTGGCTTTAGAATTATAGGTTTGTCTTTTTGGTGTATCTTTCTAATAAATTTATCACAATGCATAAATATTGTATCAATACTCAATTTGTTAGTTGGGAATTAATGATAAAGTAAAGAAGTATATAATATACCCTCTCAAATAAGGTCAATTTTGAATTATAAAATTACAATAATATGACTGGCCCTTTTATAATAAAATTTAAAAGCAGCATTTTCTTGCCAAATGTATTATAAATTCAATTGTGAATAATTTGAATAAAAACAATCAATAAAATGATAGGAACATACGCGAGAATATTGCGTAATTTAAAATTCTCGTTGAATGTTATGAATCCAGGTCTTTAGAAGTTGCGGATTCTTCACTGGAAACCTAAAATTGTTTAAAAATATGATATATCTTGTAATATATTACTTACTTATGGGATGAAAACCTTTTGTCTTTAACTCTCCTGTTTGAACAAAAAGGTAAAGCTCAAAACGATATTATATGATATAGGACGGTAGTGATCAAAATGGTGGCCAATTTCACAAACAATTTGCCATATGGAACATATGACATTCGCAGTCTATGTAGTCTATGGTAATATGTAGGGTGTCAGCAGCCAGCGTGGTAACTCCAAACACCCCTTTTGATTGGGTAAAGGGATGATTAATGGCCTTTTCACGCTCTCTCCCTTCAATGGGATTGGGTAGAGAGGTGATTAATGAGATTCTTTGAGAGAATTTTATCTCGTGTTTACACCCGCGTTCATCGTGTTACTATTGAGACATTGTTCTTAAGTATGCAATAAATCATTCCTCCCTTATACTTTCAACTACCCAAAAAGCACATTATTAATTTTTTGCATACTAAAATTTGTATTGTTCTCTTCAAAACTTATAATTTGATTGTTTTTACAAATATTTATTTATTTTAATGGGGGGGGGGGGGGGGTGAAATCCCAGCTTTATTAAAATTTATTAATGTATATGTAATATTTTATTATATATAACAACAATAAAATCAAATAAATAAATAATTTGCGTATATTTAATTATATAAAAATTTATAAAACCCCACAATTTTAAAAATTTAATATTATAATCAAAATGAGTTTAAACTTAATTTATTAAAAACGATAAACATAACGCCTAAAACATAAATTGACCTTTGATTGATTGACAGCTCATTTCTAACACTGCTGGTCTCTGATATACTACACCGGTCCCCTATAGGCTATATTAGATTAAAACATATATTAATCTTAAATTAATTAATTTGTAAAATAATTTATTAACGTAATAAATAACATTAATGGGTGTTTAAAATTTGAATCCATTTTGTGCCATTAGCCGAATGGTAGGATTTATAAATCACAAACTAATAACAATGACATATAAATATATAGTCAAGCTTTGATTCTATCAAGGTAATGTACGCGTTAATAACTAAAAACGAAATTATATATTTGATTTAATATCTAACTATTGCAATGTATCGATGACAAAAGAATGGAAAAAGTTTAAAAGGAATTTAGACGCAATCTTCGACTCAGCAAAGTGAATATTTTATTGGCACAATAAGAATTAATTTACAACATCTGATTTTCGCCATTTCACAATTTACAAATAATTATTCGTATCAGGTGCTTTATAATTGACAATAATTTATTCGTACAAGGATTTAAGTAATTTACACTAATTAATTTGTACAAAGAGGTATGGAAGTTATAATATTTTTTTTGAGTGACACTTTACATACAAAAAAAAGTAAGTGTGGTGAGAATATCTTTGGACAGTGTAATGACGTGGAAGGGTAGAATACCAAACAACTTAGATTCCAAACGAAACAACGACTTTTATTTCAATACCGCGAGTAATTATAAGCAGACGATAAAATCATACGCAGACGATAAATTCATATATTTAAAATAGGTAATTAAGTTACAAATAACAAAGGGTATATTCAAATAACTAATAAGAATAACTGTCACTACACTTTCTCCAAGTCGATAAAGTCCATATGTAGTTCTTTTCTCTTTTCACCATACTTATCCATCATTTGTCTTAGTGCGATGATTGGGTCGATTCTGGATTTGCCGGCCACAAATCCGAATTAATTAGCCGATATTTCCACCTCGTTTTTCAGCCTTGTTACTAATATCCGTTCCATAAGCTTCAAGGAGTGGCAAGTTAGCTTGATACCTCTGTAATTGCCACAATCTTGAGGGTCTCCTTTACCTTTAAATAAGGGTATAATCGTGCTTGCTCTCCAATGATTGGGAATTCGCTCTTCTACCAATATCTTGTTAAGAGGTTGTCATGGTGGTGACTCCTTTTTCACGACATCCTAGCAATGCTCCCATTTGTATTCCATATGGGCCATTTGCTTTTCCTTTTTGCATCTTGTTCATTTGTGTCCTAACTTCATCCTCCTGAAAGAGTTCGACCATACTTTTATTTGGCTCAATTTTGAAAAGGGAATCCTTGTCATTTGCAATTTTCATAAGGTTGTTAAAATATCCTTTCCACCTTTCCATCACTTCCTTCGGCTTGAATAAGGTTTGACCCTTCTCGTTTTTGACTATTTTAAAAATTCCGACATCGCAACTTTTCTTCTCCCTTATCTTGGCCAATTTGTACATAAGCCTATCGCCCCCTTTATGATCCAGGTTGTTTGCCATCTCGGTGTAGGCGGCATTCGTTGCTATTGCAACGGCCTTTTTTGCAGCCCTCTTTGCGTCCCTATACTCTTGATAATCCTCCGACTATTTTGATTTATGCCACCGTCTATATAGATTTTTCTTTCTTTTGATGAAATCCCTACCCGATTGATCCCACAACCATAGTTCTTTATTTATAGCTTTGCCTCATTTGGTCTGTCCTAGAACACGAATCGTGTTTCCTTTATGTCCTTAGATAGCGTCCCCCAATCGTCGTCTACGTCCCTTTGCCACTTCCTTGGAACCAAGAGTGAGGAGGTTTTTTGATGGTATTTTTCGCTTATCGACGTATCCTTCAGCCTTTCATATCGAATTCGAGGTTCATAGACCTTTCTTCTTTCAGGAAACACTCTTCTGTCAAAATCCATAACAAGGGGACGATGTTGCCTGGCGATTTCTCCCGGTATTTTGCAATCCTTGATACTCCATAAGTCCTTTCGCCGTATAAGCAAATAGTCAATTTGACTAAAATGATTCCACTTCTATAGGTCACAATATCATCTTCGCGTTTTTGAAAATAGGTGTCAACGATCGCCATGTCATATGCTTGGGATACTTGGAGAAGTTTTCCCCCTTCTTTGTTCTTCAGACTATGCCCATAGCCTCCATGATTGCGTTCATACCCGAGACGATCTTTCCCTACGTGAGCGTTGAAATCGGCCCCAATAATTAGCCTTTCTTCCTGTCGGATTCTTTGTATTTCTTTTTCCAATGAATCAAAGAATATGTCTTTCTCTGATTCCATACACCCAATTTGGTGAGCATACGCGCACATAACGGTTAGAAGGTCCCCTTGATCTGCAATCTTCACCCACATTGTCGGAACAACGCTTGACTTCCACCACTTGTCCTTAAACGATTCACTTAGAACGATACCGACCCCGTTTGTACGATTTGGTGACCCACTGTAGAAAAGCTTGTATCCTTCTCCTAATTCCCGAGCTTCCGTTCCGTTCCAACTCGTCTTTTGTAAACAAGCGATGTGTACCTTTCTTCTTTTTAGCATTTGTGCGACCTCGATGCTCTTCCCCGTCAACGTTTTCACATTCCAGCACGTTCTTCGCATTCTTTCCACAACTAATTTCCTTACCCGCTTTCGTTGTGAGTTGGGCAGTGATATGGAATCATAGAATCGAATTACCAAGGCTTTATTCAAATTTGTGACACGAATCAAAATACAACATATGATCAAAAACATGTCCACACGAACCCTAGTGTGATTTTTTTTGCACGGGCGGGGTATGCAGTGCGCGTCGTTTGTGGAGGACGCCCTAGCTTTCTGTTGTAAAATCTTGTTTGAAACTATCATGCTTTTGGAGTTGGTTTTTATAACCGGTTGCCGACCTGACGCCAACCCTCCATTTTTTGCACACGGACTTGGGACCGTCGTAGGTAGTGTTATTGATGCAAGTATATATATTTATATAACTATAGATTTGCGGGAACTTTAGAGTTGGATCGGTCATTTTTAGGTGATAATTTGCTCCATTCAATCATACAACACAGCTTAATTTACATTTTGATTGTATATATTAGTTTTAGTCAATGCTTTTCTACATAGTTTTGTAATTAAATCTGTAAAATAAACAAGCATAGCATCGCAAATATTAAATTTAACCTAAGATGAACCTTAAGGTTCTACTATAGGATCTTATTGCTATAAAAATTGATTGTATAATCAATTTTATGCACATTTAACAAGTTCTTATATGTAAATCACCATCATATAATCTATTAATTTTTTTATATTAATCATTCTTAAATTTAAATAAATTTGCCATTATTTTAAAAATTTAAAAATTATCTAATTTTAGTCTTATGTTAATTTTGTTAATTTAAAATTAAGTTATTTAACATATGCAGATCATTGGCACTTTTTAAACAAGCTTAATTAAATTAAATTTTTATTATATATTTCGTTTAAGATATCATTTAATATGCTGAATATTATATGTCCAATGGTTTTATTTTTTTGGTAGCCATAGATTTATCCGTTTAATTTATTTATAAATCTGCTTATTCAAATAGTTAAAACATATCATTCATCGTGAACATTGAAAAACATAAAATGACAGAATACAATTATAAAATAATAAAAAAATTGTCACTGTACACCAGTAAGGAATTTTACTTAACGTATTTCTTAAAATATATCTGCCCAAAAATAGGCTTGGCAAAAATTTATAGTCATCACAGAAATACAACAAAGTAAAAGATTATAATGATTTATAATTGATAGCAACAAAATATTTAAAAATAAAAGACTATATGAAGACGTTAACGGGTAATAAGGCAAAACTTGTTTAGGAAAATATGTCGAGATCGCCAAAAGTAAAGCACGACATAAGCTGTTTGAAGTTTTTTCT
Organism: Gordius sp. MW1; assembly: GCA_964036665.1. Classification (NCBI taxonomy): domain Eukaryota; kingdom Metazoa; phylum Nematomorpha; class Gordioida; order Gordea; family Gordiidae; genus Gordius; species Gordius sp. MW1. The sequence continues at coordinate 2,960,873 of OZ038528.1, forward strand.
GAATTTTGGGTCCACGAGAAGATAGAGATAAAAATTCAGACTGTGATTGCAAAGTTCAAAATTGTTAAATATATAGGTTAGCAGGCGTGTAATACATGGAGGTTTTTCACATTCAGACCACCAGGGGAAAAGGTGCAGCACAGACATAGTTGATATGGGTAAGATAAATACGACGTAGGAAAAGACGAAAGAGAACAGTAATAGTAAAATGCGCTTATCTTTGCCCACCCTATCTGGAAAATATCTAATGCAACCACCATTTAATTCCGTATCTTGCTTAGAACCTCGAATACTAGAAGAAAAGGTAACCTTCTTCCCTGTAATTTTATGATCAATGAAAGCCACTATCCCACTTTGTGGCAACTTGATGGTTGTGCTAATACTCTCAGCATTCAGATCTTTGATTTGCAAGCTCGTGGTTGATATGGAGTTATTAAAATAATACTTACGGAAGGCTTTAAAAAGCTTTATATTGACGTAAAATATGACAAGGCACGGGAGAATGGTTTGTACAAGTTCTAAGAACACGCTATAAAAGTAAATCCATTTTCCATGGTACTTGACGCCAAATTGGTGTCTGTGGATCTGTTTAAAGACGTCGTAGCATGGAATTACGTTGTAATTGAAAGCTGTAGAAACGTTTAAGGCTAGTGAAAAGAGGAAACAAAACCAAGGCAAGCATTTTATTAACTTATCCCCGCACCATTTAACGTATGTGCTAATCTTGTAAAGGTAAAAGTATCGTTCTAGACAAACTAACACTAAAATGAGCGTCGAAGTTTTCATTAAGGAATTCAAGAGGGTGAGGTGAATCTTGATCCTAAACCATTCGTGCCCATAGGCCGTGGCGAGTGTCCAATTCAAACGGCTCCCACGGTTTGTTATCGGGTAGCAGATGTACAAGATACAAACTAGCAGATCCACGAAAGAAGCGCATTTCATGTAAGCCATGCTTAAACTTTTAGACATGTCTGAAAATATCAGGTAGTTGCAAATATTACCAAATATGCCCATCGTTATAAGAATTGGCGATATTTTGCCGTATATGATGTGTTCGTAATTTGCTGTCAAGTGCGTCAAGTTATTGCAATATTTAATTGAATGTAAAGACTGGACGTAAGTGACGTTCATATTGTAATTTGGAACAAAAAATATGTTTCACCAAATATCAAAGTTTCTACGAAAATTAAAAGTAGATAAAGATATAAATAATTAGGCTGATGAATTAAAAAATTAAGGTGTCAACACATAAATCATTCACCTAGTAGTAAAGAACGGATGATTCATTATTTAATTATCATTAAATATTCATTACTTTTTAATTCGAAATCACCCAATTGATTGTACGCACGCATGCATTTAATTAAATTATAATAATGTTCCTGATTCATATATACTATAGATTTAATTATAATACGTGATTAATCGCCAAAACAGAACCGATTTTGGCATGCCTTTAATTCGAATTTTTAATCTACTCTATTTTGCATTGAACGATTTAATAAATTATATATTCAGCAAATTGCAAATTGAATTAATTTTATAAATAATGTAACCATTAATGCTTTGTAATTGTGTAAAAAGGTTAAGGTCTAATAGACTTTTAATGTTCAAATGATTTTTACTTTATAGATTGCGTTAGAGTCAAAAAAAGGCCATGATTTTGGTGACCAACTCATCTGAAATATGATTTTTATTTTGCAACGTGGATATGCAATTAATTGCAAGTTAGCAATGTTTTAATAATAACTAATCATTTTAAACAAGGCCATAATGCGTTTTCTAAATCAACCATAAAATATAGAGTTTCTTCAATAGCTCGACCATAGAAAAACTGATTAGCAAATTATTTACTCGCTTTAAAAATGTACTGCAAAAAACATTATAAAAATTCTTAAACAGTTTATGAACTGGTCAGTTTCTTGTACAAATCTTCAAGGTGATAAAACAGGAGTATTATAATATAACATAAGTTTTGTAAGCAAATTATTATCTAGCATTAAAAGAGTAGTTAAAGTGCTGCAAAGTCAAATTAAAGACGCAAGATCCTAATCTCCATTTTATTAACAATTATTGATCTATCGGCGCTATAAACTAAAGTCAGGGTTAATGTGCGTTTTATGTATAATCTGTTTGATAGTTCTCTACGTTCATTTCTCACTTTATATTGAAATAAAATTATCAAATATTAATATAATTTAAAGGAATTTAAGCAAAGTATGATATAAAAATAATATTCTTTCGTAAGACCAAATATACTAAAAAGTGTAAAGGGTAAACAAATTGAGCGTGACCAATAGTTTCTCTTTTAAATTAATTGCCTATTACAAAACACAAGTAAAACGCATTTGTCCAATAACTCTATACTCAAAATTTTAATCAGATCGCTAGTTCTTGTCGAACTTGGACTATGTGTAAATTATCGCGTTGAGGAAAAAACAATTTACAATGCTTTATACATTAGTTATAAAGAAAAAGGACAATTATTTATTATCTTCACTTTCAAACCTTAGATGCTGATAAGGAAAGAGGTTTTTGGCAACCTCTAAATGCATAATACATAGAACCGCCCCTAACAGTCGGTCTCGTTTATCTCATCTTTAATGAGGTTAAGGCGACTCTAAGTCTATATCATTAATATATGTATATGCCAATAGCTGGTGAATTCGCAGTTGTTTAGGTAGAAGTACTAATAATTGTTAGAAAATACACTCGGATTCATATAGATATACCATACATTAAAATAATATTGAGGTTTTGATGTTAGACCCACACATGTAGAATTTTTTGATTCATAAATTTAAAAAAGAAAGAAAGAGAGACATTAGCGAAAAGCGAGACATAGCCAAATTAAGACCCAAGCAAGCTTTTTATATTCAAAAAAACTCTACCTTAGTACATTGCTAAATTGCACTTGGGTTACTAGACATTAAATAAAAAACGACCGACCTTCTCTTTCGAACGACTTGGTTATGGTGTCGGTGTGAGGCCATGGCCAGAGTAACTCTGGTATTGCACGAAGAATCCACATAAATACTAAGATCAATATAGCAGCGTCTAACTAAAGTCACCGTAGAAATGCGGGCCGAGGGCAGAAGGTTTATGGATAATAAGTAGTTCTCCCGACTTGGATTCGAGAAATAAGCAAATTTAACATAGTATCCCCTTTCGTATGCGATCTCTGCAAACAGCCGGTCCAACCCAATGGTCATCATACCTCCCATTGCAAATACAGCAAAGGCAACCCCAGGCAAATGGCGATCAACAAAATTATCGGCCAGTACCTTAGGAATGCTGGCTACCCAAACACCTTGGAGCCCGTCGGCTTTAGCACTACCGACGGTAAAAGACCAGACGGCGTCACACTCATTCCATGGTCCCGTGGATCGAATCTCACTTGGGACTTCACCACGGTTAACATATTTGCCCCATCCGACTCCTCTCCGGACCGTATAGTTAGCGCAGAGAATGGGAAGACAACCAAATATTTGTCCCTCGAGGACACAATATTCATTCCCGTAGTGGCAACCACAAATGAAAATTTAGGCGCTGACGCTCTGAAACAAATCGGAAAACGATCTCCAACGTCTCATTTGATTTGAAAGAGTACCTTTTTTATAAGGCAAAGATCACATTGGAAATTGTTAAATCCAACATGATTTCCATATTCGTTTAGTTATAGCGCGTTTTTAAATCAAATCTTTTTTTAGTCATGAATGTAATTTTTTTATCCCATTTAATAAAACATTAGTCTATTAAAAAAAGTCTTGTGAGATCGAGTGCAATTTGTCGGGTGGCAAATCTATGCTAATTCCCTAGACTTATTGGAACATAATTCACGCCATTTTAGATGTTGGAATTGAGTGGTTTTCACTTTAATTTTATTACTTATTTCTGGGCAATCAAATGTGTGAAATCATATTTTTTATAATACTTTATACCTAATCCAATTTTGCATATCTTCTACAGATTTATATAAAAAATTTAATGTTATATTCGCAATTTATATTATTTGTAACTAAACTAATAATGCCTGCTAAACTAATCGCTATGTAAATTAACAATTTAATTAGGCAATCATGTTAAGCATTTTTAAATTTGGGTAGTTTAATAATATAAAATTTGCTAATAAATTAATTCAAAATTGCTTCATTGATAAAATAATCTATTGACGTAATAAATAACTCTGTGGGTATCTAAAATGTAAATTCATCATTATTAATTGCTATGCAATTTATGGGCTCACTTTCCATTTGTTTATGTCACGCTCGGAATGTCTTTTCCCGCACCGAATGTCTTGTCACACTTTTCGTCGTGTTTACCACTGAGAATTCGAAATAAGCCATCCTAAGTACGGAACCCTGCTCCATATGGCTCTACTGATGTGAGTTCGAATCCCGGAGAGGCCAAATTTTATTTATTTATTTTTTTTTAAATTAATATATTGTTCTTGTTACTACCATTGATAATATGGCTTTTTGGCCGTCCCTTGGCTGCTGACCAATTGAATAAAATGACCATTGTCCAAAATGTGAATCGAAATAATTTTTTTCGCTTTTTTTGCCTATTATGATTGTTCCTGTTACTACCATTGCTATTATGGCTTTTTAGCCGTCCGCTAGCTGCTGACCAATGGAACAAAATGACCATTGACCAATATGTTAATCGAAATTTTTTTTTCTATTTTTTGGCTTACATTGATAATTAACCTGTGCCTTCCTTACAAGAGCCTATGCCTCTACTGATATGGGTCCCTGTGCCCCCCCCCCCCCTACAAAAGCCTATGCCTCTCCTGATGTGGGTTCGAATCCCGGAGAGGCCAAAAAAAATTTTATTTTTTTTTTAAATTAATATATTGTTCTTGTTTATACCATTGATAATATGTTGACAGTCTGTTGGCTGCTGACCAATGGAATAAAATGACCATTGGCCAAATTGTGAATTGAAATTATTTTTTTCATTTTTTTTGCCTATTCTGATTGTTCTTGTTACTACCATTGCTAATATGTCTTTTTGGCCGTCCGCTGGCTGCTGACCAATGGAAAAAATGACCATTGGCCAAAATGTGAAGCGAAATTTTTTTTTCTCGTTTTTTTGACTCTTATGTATTTATATCCACTTTTACCGTGTCCTGGCTGCTGACCAATGGAAAATATGACCATTGGCCAAAATTTGAAGCGAAATTTTATTTCTCGTTTTTTTTAACTCTTATGTATTTATATCCACTTTTACCGTGTCCTGGCTGCTGACCAATGGAAAAAATAACCATTGGCCAAAATGTGAAGATAATTTTTTTTTAACTCTTATGAATTTATATCCACTTTTACCGTGTTCTGGCTGCTGACAAATTAAAAAAATGACCATTGGCCAAAATGTGAAGCGAAATTTTTTTTCTTGTTTTTTTGACTCTTATGTATTTATATCCACTTTTACCGTGTCCTGGAGCACCTGCGAATTTTTAGGATATACTTACGATACTTGTGACATTTTTAGATGCGCGGTAGTAACAGGCAATAGCGGAGCTAGTGCATGTCGCTGCTCATTGTGACATTTTGTGATGCGCGGTCGTAACAGGCAATAGCGGCGCTATTACATGTCGCTGCTAGTTTCGTCGTAAGCCTTTTTTAAATTTATTAATTGTTACTTTTTATTACTGTATTATTAATTGCTATGCAAATTTTAATTGATTTTAAGCCATCCTAGCAATTATCCCAATTTATATAATATGCCTATTCATTTTGCTCAGTAACTTCTGGGTTTTATGCTACTTTCTTTGACGCCAATAAATTAGTACAGGGTTAACCTAAGTAAAAGATAAAACTTATAGCTATAGATTGAGTCAAGGCGAGTTTATTTAGCTTTTGTCAATTAATTTTTATTTGCTATGCAATCCCAACATAAATTGCATAGCAAATATGCTTTGTTTATACGTAGTATAAAAGAGTAATAGATATGTATGAGGATGTTAAGCAAAGATAAGTAAAAAAATAGTAATTAGAAAAATAATAAAAAATTAATAAAAATAAAAAACAGGGACTGCCATTGGCTAAACGGGCGCCTGGGGGCGGAGCCCCCAGGTAACGGGGGTTTAGGAGCGGAGCCCCCAACGGGGGAATGGGGGCTGAGCCCCCAGCAGGGGGTTTGGAAGCGAAGCCCCCAAGGGAGTCTGGGGGCGAAGCCCCCAGTTACGCCCAAAGGGTGTATCTATTTCTATTTGCCGGATAGAACGATTTATTAGCCACAAATTAATAGCGATGATTTGTTATTGGTTGTATTTGGTTAAACTAGACTTATAAGAACACTATGATAAACTTCTAAAGTCAATTTTAATAATAATAATAATAGAAAATGACTATAATGAATTGATAATATAATTATATCAGAAAAATATGATAACACTGGTCAACAAAAAAAAATAACCGCGAAACGGTTAACATATTCCGATAGAGTTTTTTGTGGTGAACACAAATATGTTTTTCGTTTCTTTTCTATACGTCAAGTTTTTAATATTTCGATTCAAAGTTGCGAAAATGACCGTTTTTGACCCTTTTCGATGATTAATAGAGCGATATTGAATGGGTAAAAAAAAAATTTTAAACCTCTAAGTGGTAGAACCAACTTAGGGTAAAACATTGAAAAATTATTTTTTTCCCTATTGCTTTTACTTTTTCCATTATATCGAATTTCAATTAGTCCCTATGCGAAGCGGCATCCTTTGAGCCTCTCTCCCTCCCTTTCTACCTAATTGGGTTTATAACTTTATACTCTTGGTGCATATGAGATTGATGGATGATGTTGGGGTGTGGGTGTGTAAGAGTAGTGGCGTAATACGAGCTATTCCTCTAGTAGAGAGGGAGGATGACAGGGGTTGTAGTAGAAATAGTTCGTATTAACCCACTACTCTTGCACCCACCACACTCATCAATCACTTACATGCACCAATGGTATAGTGTTATATAAGCATATAAGCCAATTAGATAGAGAGGGAGGGAGGTTCAAAGGAAGCCGCGATTTCGCATAGGGACTAATTGCATTTTTGATATATATTAAAAAGTAAAAACAATAGGGAAAAAATCATTTTTCAATGTTTTACCCTAAGTTGGTTCTACCACTTAGAGGTTTAAAAAAAAATTTCAGCCATACAATATCGCTCTATAGAGCATCGAAAAGGGTCAAAAACGGTCATTTTCGCAACTTTGAATCGAAATATCTAAAAAACTTGACGTATAGGAAAAAAACGAAAAACGTATTTGTATTCACCACAAAAAACTCTATCGGAATATGTAGACCGTTTCTCAGTTATTTACACAAGACCATTATTTGTTGACTAGTGTAATCGACGTCAATTTGATTTATTTGAAATTCTAAAAATTAAAATCTTTTATATACAATTTATATTATAAAAAAATTCGCAAGAGCTTTAAATGGCACTTCAAAATTTAGTCGGTATTTTTCCAATATCTATAAGCAGGTGAGTGTAGAATTTGAGATGCCTTATCTTAACAATAGTATAACCAATAGTGTTGAGACCATCTAAATCCATCTTGATTTTAGTCATTTGCAGCAGAACTCTCCTATACATAATATTCATTAATTTATAGCATATTAAACTAAATTGCAACCTTTTATAAGATTTTATGGGTCGACGTTTCACGTGTCTTAGCATTTGGTAAGCGGCGATTGAAGGTGGTGGTCTCACGATTTGTAATCCCATAACTTTAAATCTTAATACCGTTTTAAAAGTGTCATTTTAAAAATGGCAAATATTTTTACAATTCATTTAATCTGTGATTCGATAATTATGATTAATATGAGGTTTTTAATACAGATTCTATTTTTTTTGGTTTATCTCCTATTTTGACAATATTCAAAATAATTAGCTTTTTAGAGTAAATGAGCGATGCAATAAAATCATTTAAGAAATTAAAATTGCGCCATTAGCAAATCGCAAATTGATAACCCTTCGTTCCAATGTAACGGTGTAGACGACTCAGCTGGAGAGTCTGCTAACAGCCTTTTAAACGTTTGGCTTAAAATCTTTAAGAGTTAGTTTCCTTAAATAATTAATCTTTATAATAAATGTAATAAATTTATTGCATGGATTTTATTAGCATTTTGATAGTTCTTTTGATAATTTTGACCGACAATATCTATTAAAAGGATATTTTTCCCAAACTAAAAGGTCATCTAGTTTTTCAGCTAATATCGTTCCTTTTAAGACATACCATAGCTTTTTCCATTTAAAAAAATAAGGCGGTAAATAGTTATTGTCACCTTAAAAATGCAAAGATTGTTCCAATGCAATACAGTGTATTCTTATGCGATTATATTTTCTAAAGTTGTTAAATTGCTCGCGTGAGCAATGCTCACTATGTGCTTTGCTCGAGCACGCACACTGGGTTGTTTATTGTGTGCGTCAGCACAATCTGTGCTCGCTATTCGGTGCACAAGACAGAATAGTAGCAAATAAAAATGCTCGAGCAGCGAGTCGAAACAGCAAAATCTGTTCAAGCATTCAGCAGATTGCCCGAGCAGAAAGCAGATTTAATAGAATCAATTGCTACGAGTTAGTATTTAAATATTTGCTCATATTATATATCATAAATAATTTAAGAACTCTGCCCCCCCCCCCTTTTGTCCGGGTGGTTTGCCCTCCCTTTTTACCCTCTTTCTCACCCGGGAGTGGGGTGATAAACTTTATTAAAAAAAATTTAAAATTTAATACTAACAATTGGATTCAAGCATCCCTCCCAACCAAATCTGGAGGAATAGTAATTCGTCCTCCCGGCAGCCTATCGCTAGCTGCTTTTATTTCCTCTAAGTCGGTCCAAAACTTAATTTTTAATCGCACAACACATGATTCCGATCCTCTGCTAACTCAAACCTTGGAGCTTTGGAATTTGAATGTCACACCAGAGACCATTCAACCTCAAAGTACGAGACAAAATGATTGGAATTCTGGACTAGTATCGCGCTCCGTTGATTACCTTTTATCGAGCAGCGATGATAGCCAGCATTACAACCTTAGGTCTCTCGCTTTTGATGGGTCACGAGTGGCTTGAAGCCTATCCCAGCAAACTTTTGGGAATGCTCTTCGAAGACTTTGAGCTATCAAATTCCATAGCTTTAAGGTTGGGGATTTGTTACAGCAGAGAATTCAATTGTCCAAATTGTCTTACCATTGTAGACGAATATGCTAGGCACTCTCTACACTGCCTAGCAAAAAAATATAAATATGTTAGACACACTAACTGATTTATTAATTCAAGCTGCCCTAAAAATGCAAAATTCCCCTCAATCCTTGAGCCGTCAGATCCCTCTCTTGAAGGTAGGATGCGCCCTGACGGCTCTTCTCTAGTCCCCTGGCAAAATGGCCTATCCCTCAAATGGGATTTTACTTGTATTGGCCTATTTGCCCCTTCTCATTTTAACTACGACACTATCGCTACAGCAGAAGGGCTTAAAACTACAAAGTACTCTGCCCTTTTGGCATCCAATATTTTTATCCCTGTCGTTGCCTCGTGCTCCGGTTCCTTTGGTAAACAGGCAATGGTTTTTTTTTTAAAAATCGAAAAACGCTCACCAAAATCTAAAATTTCTGCGTCCTTTTTAATCAGGCAGCAACTAGGGATTCTTGTTGTACGATACAACTTTAAATTCTTTGCCGACTCATGGCCCATTTTAGAAGATAATGATATAGATCTTTGTATTTAACCAATATGTCTTTATTTTTGTATTTCGCTTATTTATGTAACTTTGTTTCGGGAAAATAAACTTTTTAACCATGTTCTTGAGGAATATTAACAAAATATTTTAATTAATTTCTGATCTTAAAAAGCTCGAAAATTTGGTTAAAAAAACCCCTGTTTTGATAACGGCTCTTCATTTCATAATTAGATAAATGTGATATTTCACTATACATTAATGAATATTTTTAATAAAGTCTATCCTATGGCTTATAATGAATCAAAAAAAATTAATAGAAGCAAAATATAAATGAATTTAAATAAGAACAACGAAAAACATTTCAAAGATTGCTGTATGTAAGCTATCAAAAGTTTGATAATTTTTTAGTAAAGTCCACCGAATAACACCTTGTTCTTATATTCCCATGGTTAAGATCATCAGGAAATAAATGACTCTTAAGCTTTTAGCATCAAATTTTACCTATTTTAGACGGGAAAGACCAGACGTACTCACTATGATTCCTTAGAATTAAGGATTGCTTATATGGGACTTCATTACTATCGACCTTCACCCTACTCCTCTTCCTAACTTATTAACAATGCAGAGAAACAAAATATTTAAATCTCCCCTCGTACACGGTTTTTATATCGATGCCGCCGTCCTCAAACAGATTTAAAAAGTGATACCAATGTTTTCATGGTCATCAGGACATCAATTTTAATCAGGCAACAAAAGATAATAGAATCTGAAACGATTTCAATTCACGAGTCAATGCCATCCGTTTAATTTAAATGTATTCTCACTATATTAGTCGTCAATGTGTTTTTTATGTGTGCAATAGATGATCTAGTAATTAAAACAAAAATTTATAAAGTAGTGTAATTAATAAAAATTAGAAATTTCGGACATAGCCACGCCCCCCCCCCTGGACCCCAAACTAGATTATTCTGCATTACCCATTTAGCCTTATTTTTTCTTCTTTGGCTCGATTGCCAATTATTTATGTTTTTTGAAGCACAACTTTTAAAATGACTCCTGGCTTAAAAACTATTGGAAAACAATTTTTACTTAATGAATGACTAATTTTTATCTTTTTAAAGATGATAGTTATTTAAAAAAACAGCGAACCAATTACTTTTAATATCAAAGCGACTATTGTAAATTTAAATAAAGGATCTATTAAAATCATAAGTTACCTTATAGCGAGATCATCATCTTCTCCACCCCAACCCCAAAATAGGTTTGAAAATCCGTTAACCGAAATAAAATGTTGCGGCTTTATGACCAAAACACCGCCTATCAGATTATCGTAGGGCAATCTGCATAAGTATCAAATGAACTTTAGTCAAATTCATTAAGGACAATTCAATTTATAAAATGACGCTTAAAACAAATGTCAGAACGAGATTATTGGTATAAATTGAAAGCATAAACTTATGGACGTAGCCAGGAGGGGGGCAAGGAGAGGCGGCTATCCCCCTCTAAATCCACAAATTAGTTGAAATTAATTAGAATTATGCCAGAAATTGAAAAAATGATCATTTTGCCCCTCCCTAAATCATTTTTGCACCCCTAATCCCAATGCTGCTGGCTACGCTCATGCATAAAGCCTATAAAAAGTTTGTAATTGGACTTAAATTAATGTAACTTATAAAAAGTCACCATAAAGTGTATTTTACTTATAATTTAGGGTATCGACTCTGACAGCTAAATGCCGAGGTTTATTGGGGCAAGTATATAATATTCTATCATCCAACGGTACTAAATCTACGTCGTGAAATATGAAGCAATGAAATTTGATCTTGGCTTTGAGATAAACATCTAAGAAAGCCGCGTTCATTAAGGCTGCTTTATTGAAAGTACCATTACCATTCTAAAATAGTAGATAGAATACGGAATTTTAAGATTTTTTAAGGTTTTTTTTTCACAATTTTATATATATATATTATCCAAAATTAAAAATAATAGATTGGAATTAAATACTTGTTCGACTACAAAAATTTGAAAATAAATTTGCTGTTTTTGCAGGTGATCATGCAAATACCCTAGTATAGCAGACAACTGTTTGGCCCGATTTCTGTAGGGTATTATGATAGCTACTTTATGTCTGGAAATGCAGGACAAAGGCTTTCCTCCGCCTAAAAATTGCCGATTTTCAGTGTCTTGACTGCTAATTATTTTCTTGTTATCAAACAAATTTGTGAAAACAATCCACAAACGAATTAGATAGGCTGATATAGACATTGTAAGATCAGCTTTTTGGCCAGCTAGTAATGATAAAAATATTTCAATAGTATATATGATTTAAACATTTTTGTTAATGTTAAATGGTTAAAAAATTACTTATGAGAGGAGAAACAGGTGGGCATAGTTCTAATTTTGAAAATTTAGGTGTTTCTAATTTTTCAATATTTTGAGATCTTTGATGTTGAACACCTTTTTTAACGAAAAATCTCTGATTCTCAGCCATTTCCCTGCTAATTATTTGCTTTAAAGCATCACTTTTTGCTTGGGAAAGGATTTTAAGGCATTCAGTTGTTATAAGTTGCCCTTGTAATAACTGTGTATTATGCTGGATTGGATCAGGTACATTAATTTGGGTAGGAATTAAGTTAGCTAATCTACTGTAAAAATCATTTTCTTCTGTTGTAGTTTCCATAACACGCCTTACATAATTGTCAATATTTTCGCCTTTTTGAGAGCGTCTGTCATTTTTTTTCGGCTTTAAAATCTGATCTGGTTTTAGGAATTTTCTAATTTCTTCCATATATTTATCGACGGGTACTATAACCAGATTTTTATGCTGGTTCTTACTTTTGGAATTTGAAACGGTTAATCTTATTTCGAAATAAATGAGGAGAAAGATTAGAATTTCTAGCCCTATAGCTAGCCCTTTTTTAATGTTGCGTCGGTAAAATAATCGCATTTCTATAAAAATTTAATTTTTTTTCAAGTTTTTTATCACTTTAAGTTAGGAACAACTCTATTTATTTAGTAACTCAATACTTTAAAAGGACTTTAGTTTTGAAATTCATTCCGTGTTACGTTTTACATTCCTCTCTCTCTATTTTGTATTTATTTTTACAATGTTTATTATATTAAAATGTCATATATGTTGAATTTTGTACACTTTAAAATATTAAAACTTCTAGTGCTAGGTTTTCTTATTTAAATATGGGCATTTTCTTTTTTAAAATTTAGGTATTGATAGTCAGAAATTTTGCTTATCAACAGTACCGAGTAATTTCCAATTCGTTGAAAAGTTATTTAAACAGAAAACAAAAACTTAAGTAAGCTAGAGGCGCGAGGCCATGAATGATGAATTTTTCATTTAAGCTCATTATCAAATCCTTAAAACTTGGCATCCTTCTTAAATAATGTAAACAATTCCAAGGCTAAATATCTCTCATGACATTTCGAAAGAGTTTTTAGCATACTTGACAGATATTTTTCCATTTATTGTCTCAATTCTGCTCGAATTTATTTATTCTTTGGAGTATTTATTTAAATGCGTTACCTTTAAAATTTTAATTTATACGATTAATGTTATAAAAAATTGATAACACTTTTTAATTTATCTTTTATTTATAATTTAACGTCGTAAAGACTGAGGATATATAATTGCCGCAATTTTAAAATTTATATTTTAATTCATACTGAAAATTAAAAAAAATGTTTATTTTTTAATAGTATAAAGCTTTAAAAAGTTAATGCAAGTAGTATGCACTTAATTAAACTACTTTGTAAATATAAGTTTATAGCATTCAAATGAGAACTTCGTTTTTTTTATAAGTTTATGTGAGGTTGTTTATTCAACTGTGCGCTAGCTTGCCAAATCACACCATTCATACATATTAAAGCAAATTTAATTAATTTACCATAATAGTAGATCGTCTCTTACGCAAACAAATTTTTTTCGCGCCTATAAAAATGGCTGAGTTAATATGTAGCAACCTGATTTAGTCTGATGCAAGAATCACATACGACTGTGACCTAGTGAAGATTATGCAAGTGAAAAAAAATTAACTGATCAGATTTACGTGATATAACTATGTAACTAGGCCAAAACAATGTGTCCCTTCCTTTATGTCTTCTCCCCACTACCCACCAATCTTAAAATTAGTTATATGAATGAATGTTGATCATGTGATCAAGTCTAGTTGAAGTCGACACTTATCGAACAGCAATGTTCTAATCGTTATTACATACAATTTCAGCATTTATCATCTAAGTTCGATATTAATTGAGAAATTACCCCCTATATATACACCATTCGTACTATAGTAGCATCCCACACAATCGGTAAGTATTTTATTTTCCATTTATGTGTAATTTTAATTTAAAAGTATATTATCTATAATGAAAATTACCATAATCAAATTTAGAAATAAGGCACCCCTCTCCTTTTTTGATTAAAAGTTACCGAGTGTTTATTTTTTGATAAAGTCTTCATGACCTAGAATTAAATACCTAAAAATATAACTTAGAATTGTCAATCCGTTTATATGAATATTTATGTATAAAATCGGTGGGTTTAGATTGATAACGTAGGTAGAGGGAAATGGAACGCGATATTTTGGGCAATTATGGCCCATCTTTTATACTCACTTTACTTCATTTTTATTTTTTGATACATCTCCTTTTTATTTTTTCCCCTGAAGATGGGCCATAATTGCCCGAAATATCGCGTTCCATTTCCCTCTACCTACGTTATCAATCCAAACCCACCGATTTTATATAACAATATTCACCTAAAAATATGTTTGAAAAGTTATTAGCAAGAAGACAAATAATAACCTTAGGGAAACTAATATAAATGCAAGAGATGAATCTTTAAAAGCAAGGGTAAGGCAGTTATTAATTGTAATAACTAAATGTTTAATTTTGCCAAACTTCCCAGTAGTTATAAATTTATTTTTATATGCAAAAGTTTAGGAGATGTCCGATAACCTAGGGAGCTCATCGGTTAGTGCGGGAGAACCTGAAGTTTCCTTTAGTAAGATGAGCATATACAAAAACGTGGTAGTGTTAAGCACGGCTTTTTTCCTCCTTTTTGCCGCGTTTCAAGCCGTTTCTAGCCTACAGACCAGTATCAACAGCCAACAAGGCTTAGGTTCAACCTCTCTCAGCCTCATATACGCCTGTCTCATAGTGTCTTGCCTGCTCCTACCCGAATTAGTTATAGGTAAAGCCTTGCAAAATGGAATTTCTTCGGCCCAAATACGACCCGAGCTCGGCATTTTTATTTACCCGAGGCCCGAAATGTTTTTTGGCCCGACCAAGCTCGCCCTACTTTTTTTAATAAAAGTTTATGCTAATTTTACATTTGAATATATTTTACCTTATAAATATAGTATGAATTCAATTGTAATTAATTCGTAATTTAAAACAAATATAAATAATACCCTATTAATATTTATAAAGGGTTTAGAGTAAATAAGGTCATTGAGTAATTTACCTATTTTATTTCAAATAGTCACTATGGATATTACTCTATAAGTTTGCTTTTATATCGAAAAATCGTTATAAACAGAGTGGAGGGGTTGAAGCTTTAAAGCTATATTATGTACGCTGTATGAAACTATTTATTTTATATCGACTTGGGTTTATTTAATCATTTTGTAAATGCTTAGTTGACCTAGGTTTAATTCGGGCCTCCCCGTTAGGCCCTCCCAAGTCCGAACCCCGACTATTTTGTTAAAGCACGACCCTAAGCTCTCTGGGACGGGTCGGGTAGAGCAGTGTCGGGCTCCGCACAGCCCGTGCAGGGCTTTAGTCATAGGTGTGTAACTGCATATTATATAAAATAAGTGTGGATTAGATGGGTTGGAACATAGAATATTACAAAAGCCCTGCAACCTTACCCCGGCAACAAAAGTCACCCACATCTTTCAAATTAAATTGATTGAAAGGATATCTTGAAATTTTCAAAGGCCTAAAATTTGGCATGCAAGCAATAAGTTATATTGACGATGCTTTTATAAAAGAAATAATATTTTGAAATCGCAACACTTAATCAATTACACTAAAAAAGGACTTAGTAAAAGTTTGACCAGATAACTCAAAATCGACTATAGATCAACTTCCCTCTTTTAAAATCGACAGCTTAGCTTTAAAATATCGAACTCTACCTCAACCTTGCTTTAAACAATGCATATTGCTAGCTTTAAGGTTATAAAGTTTATAATTCTGTCCCACCAAGTAATCTAAAAACTTCAAATGGGGCATAAGTTGTCTTATATATGATAAGAAACATGCGTTTTTCTTATATAAGTAATTTGCAGAGATATAAAGCAACATTATGCCGTTTTCTCAACTTTATTGAAGCGTAATCATTTGACTAAAACCCAAATGTTTAATTTTATTGAATATCCATTTATTTACCTCTCAGGCTTTTTAACGATCAAATGGACCTTGGTCCTTTGCATTTGCTGTTACGGAGCATACATTTTCGCCAATGTGGCACCCTCTTGGTACACTCTCATGCCCACCTCCATCATGGTTGGACTGGCCGCCGGCCCCCTATGGACCTCGGAAAGTACGTATATAACGGAGATGGGAACTCGATTAGATTCATTTCAACCCGAGGCTACTGCGAAATCGGGCGTTTCTTTACTGTTCGGAATATTCTACTGCTTTTTCCAAAGCGGGGCCATACTCGGTAATCTGATTTCCTCCCTGACTTTGCAAACCGGAACACGAGCATTTTCCATCGATTTTGAACCGGGATGGGTTTACGAATCGCGAGCCTCTTCGTGCGGGGGCAATTATTGCCCTTCCAAGGTGACGACGGCTAATTCTACATTTGCTAAAAATGATACGTCCAGCCATGGGTTGACACCTTCAGCCTCCAAGATATACCTTCTATGCTCCGTGTATACCGGAATGTCCGTGGCCTCTGCTCTAATTATAGCCCTCTTTTTAAAAAATTATTCCGCACCACGAAGCAATGGTTCGGCCAACGAAGGTGTGCAGTCGTCAGAAGCACAAAAGCTTCATGGTAAAAGATTTACTATTTTATACCATACAACCTTTAATTAAAAATGCGGTATGATTTGTAAAGCAATTTTTAAATGTCTGAATTATTAAGGAAAAACTAATTTTTCTTTTTAAATTTACTTAATATTGTTATAATTTTGAAGACAATGCGATTAATTTAGTGGGGGGGGGGCAGCCGACCCTCCCTGCCACCCCCTGGCTACGCCCTTGTAACTTCATCAACCCTATTAATAGTTTAAGGAGAATTATAACATGAAAATAACATTAAGACACCTCTTTAATTTATGAATAGTAAATTTTATTGATATTGACCTATTGCAATTCAATACTTCATGTCCGAGAATCGAAAAAATGTCTTAAATCATATAAGATCACCATTGTTGCATGTTGGAATATAATTTTAACTTGCCCCGCTGGACTGAACCCAAGCTTAAAAACAGCATTATGTAGTTTTAAATTAATAACACAATAAATTGAGCTAGGTTCAAATTATTGCCTAAAATTCGCAACTCAATTTTTCACGCTAGGCGTCAACGAAGTGAAGAAAGACAGGATGGGTGACGAATCTCCTGTTTTATGGGAAGCTAAAGATAATGACTCGTTGGCTGCCAAAACAAGAACCTGTTGCAAGAACCGCTCCACTGGCAAGCCCATAAATGTATGGGAAATGTGTTTTGCGACGGTGAAACAAATGCGTGACCCGCGACAAATTCTACTTATCCCTTTATCCATGTACAGCGGACTCCAACAAGGTTTTATGGCAGCCGATTATACCAAAGTGAGTTTTAATACTTTTTAATCCCAATTCAAAATTAAAAATGAAACTCGTTTTTTAGAAGGATTTTGATAAGAATTCTCTGTCTAATGTTGCCTGGTGCAAAGTTGAAGTCTGAATCCATCTGTGTTTATCCTTAAGTGACAACTGTTTTCTTTATAATGTCGTCGAGGGGATAGCAGACAACCTGTTTTAGTAATCATTTATAACTAGGAGGATGTAAGATAAAATTGAATAAAAGATTTTCAAGGACAAGGTCATAAGCATTCGACGCCAACTAAGCTCATGAATGATGACACTAAAAATGAGCCAAAGAACCGTTAATTTTTAAAACGCAATCTATTAAAGTGGTCCTTCATTATGTTTAGGACATCCAATTTGTTTTGAATCGAAATTGACGCTAATTTAGTTTATTGACGCAACAAATTCACTCTTAAACTAACTAAGCTACTTAATTTTGCCTAAAACCTCCGTCGTCAGCGATTAGATGCCTATATAATTTAACCTAGTTAACTGTGTTTACTTTTTTTACTCTAACAACACGTGAAAATCTATATGGGTGAGATTTTTTCCCATTAGTTTAGGGTGACGCAAAAGTGATTACATTAAACGGAATGTGACTTGACTTGACACACTCTAGAATGCGAAATCCAACTTAAATTTTACTTAATTTAGAAAGTCTTTTGATCCTAATACCCGTTGAATGTTATAACATGACATTGTTAGGTCGACCATTTGCCCAAGTGTGGCAGCGACTTAAACAAGCTCTGAAAAAATCACCGCATCACTGTTCTACTAGCTTTAAAACTGCGAAAAACTTTCTAATCTCCCAGGACAAATGTTTAATTTTATTTTGTGAAAGGTTAAACTCCTCAACCCTTATACATTAATCACAGCTATATCTCTTCCTTAATGTCACGCAAAATGATATCTTAAATATTATAACTCCTTAAATTTGTTTTAAAGCCCCATAACGACTGCCTGTATAAACAAAGTTATGGGAATGTATAGTTTTATTTTATACTTTCAGTCTTACGTGACTTGCATCTATGGAGTCAAATACATAGGATTCACCATGATGGCTTATGGCATAGTGAATGCTTTGATATCACCTACATCAGGATACTTAAACAAAAAAGTTCCGAGATGGGTCCTGTTCGGCACCGCTGCCATTTTACATTTTTCCATTTTTCCCGTACTCGCCTTTAGGACCGTGAAGTTTGCTCAAAATTTATATCTCGTGTTCGTAATAGCGGGCCTGTGGGGAGCATTCGACGGAATTTTGCAACCTCAAATTAATGGTGTTTTGACCTTTAGTTTTTATATCATTATAATTTTATAGTCGAATCAATCAAGATGACTTTCAAGACTAATAATATTTTTGTTACTTTTTGTAATAGCTTTGTACGGATCTATATTCCTGAAGAATCGCGAACCTGCGTTCTCAAATCATCGTTTGTGGGAGTCTTTGGGATTTATCATGAGCTTTGGCTATCATGATTTCTTGTGTATTAAATCTAAATTGTTTATTCTTTTTGGATTATTACTAATTTGCTGTTGCACGTATATATCGGTAGAAATACTTCAAAAGGTAAGAGAGAAGAATATGCCAGCAGAAGTTTTAGACAAGTAATTAGTTTAAATTATCCAATAATTAATCTTGTTTATAGTCAACAAAATGGTCATTCTGAATAATTATTGGGCCTGCTTTTTACATTATTGCCAGGAGTACTTTTAAGATTTGTGATTTTTTCGAATATATTTATATCCCACATCTGAAACATTTAAAGCCCTATATTCTTTGTAAAGGGTATTTAATGCTCATTTATTACAATGCAATACATTGGTACTATTTTATCTAACCCTAAGCACAATCGCTTGCTTGATTTAAATAAACAAATCTTTATTTTAAACACTGACTATCTTTTAACATCTAGATGGTATGATTAATATAGTTAAAAAAAGTGCCTATTTTCAATTTGGCTAGAATTTTAATGGTAATGTATTTTATATATGAAAATTTAATCATATGCGAAAAAATTAGGTTCAAATGATTGTTGGTAGAAGTCTGCATGAGATGGGTTTGAATGCGTAATCAATTCCTATATAATATTTATGAATAAGAATGTAAGACTTTACACGTAATTAAAATCAAAATCGAGGATTTTGAATTATAAAAGAAAAAATAATCTATAAAGAATTATAATTAATTGAAATAATTGTTATTTTTTATTTAAACTAATTTAAAAATTGAGGATTAAAAGTTGGATGTGCTTCTATGGTAGAACGACATTAACCATTGCTGCCAAATATTTATATCTAAATTTTGACGGCGCCCTTATTGAGCGCACCTTTAATGGAGTTAGTCGTCAAGAGGAAAAATTAGATTAAATCTTGAATAAGGGATTGTTTTGATTTTAAATGACAATATAAAATTATGATTTAGGAAGTAAATCGCTATTATATAAGCCACATTTTAATAAAATCGTAAACATTACGGCGTTATTATTACTAAAATAAAAAATTTTAGGCCTATGTTAATTAGGGCGGCCTGGTGCGGCTTAATTTCAAACTGTTGTTTGCGAATTGGGTGCTGGTCGGAAGACATATATTTGAGCCGACGGGGCCCGGCTGAATTCAAGGCCCGGCTGAATTCAAGTTTTTGGCCCATGCAGACTTTCATTGTTGGCATGAGAGTATTATGCGTGGGCTACAAAAGCTATTAAACATTTCAAACCTATCTTTATTAAAGTTTTTGGCCTAGCTGGCTCCTAAATCGTGCTGTGACAATAAAATGTGTCTCAAACGTTATGCCATATAAAACCATTAATAAAATCAATTAAAATCATAAAATTTGTATCGCTTTATAGATGATTTCTCTATATCAAATTAATTTAGGATATCTATCACCAAAATGCTTTACCAAGCTTCATTTTATATATTTGCATGGCTGTTATCATTACTCTTTTAAGCATTAAAAGTAGCGTTCTGAAGCAACATTATTCAAAATCCATAAGCGTGCTACAATTTACTGTTGCATTTCAAAATTTTTAGACCAATTATTAAAATCTGTAACTTATTTAAAAAAATAAGCCATTATCAAGAGTACTTGTATAAGTTTATCGCATGAAACAACAGATACAAGAAAATCATATCAAGATCTATAAAAAAAGTAAATTTGTCATTCAAAGCTGATCAGGTTTGATCCTAATAAAATTTTTGATATGTTGGCTTATAATAGTTAAAATATTTAGGTAATTTATTTATATTATATAGGTGTGTATTTGTTTATATTGTAAATGAATAAATATTTTATTGAAAAATATACTCAGTGGCTTAGGCAGAATTGCCTAAAGAAGATGGATGGTACAAAAAATTTAGGTCAGTAATTCTTTTAACCAAGAATGTCCAAAGGAGGAGGGGGGAGGTTTATTTTGAGTCAAAAATTAACAAAAATAATTAAAATTAGATAGATTCAATATCTATGATAGGATTTTGATAAAAAATGCATTAATGTATGATCTTGAATTTTATGTTTGTATTTTAAAAAAAATTGACAAAAATAACATAAATCTTAAGAAACAATTCCACCTGTGCTCTTTCTTCCAGGGATCCAGTTTGCAAAGAGCTCCTTTAAATTTTTCGGAATATGCCAAACAAGACCATTGTTTTAACTAGACATAAATGTAGGTAGTAGTGTTGTAAAAACGGCTGGGTTTAGTTTGGTCGAACTTTGGTTTTAGTCGAATAAACATAAGCAGTCTATTATGCGATTAAGAAAAACAGATCAAAAAATCTTTGTTTGTTGATGTTTAGTCTACTAAAACCAAAGGTCGACGAAACAAAACCCAGCTGCTTTGTACAATACACTGATAGTATTATCTAGAAATAAGCTAACCCAAATTCTTTCATATATTTCTTATTGATGGGTACCAATTATTTAGCCAAAAGAACTAAGTCAAAGCAAAGCTTGGCCGGGCACAGCTAGTAATTATATAAATTTTGCTCTAATAGCTAAAGATTTTTTGAGAACCCCAAGCCCTGCAAAATTAAATTTGTTCTGCCTGGCCCGTGCCCGAAAGAGTTTTTTTTGTCGGACCCGAGCCCATCCCGATTTTTCATATAAACTTGTAAAAAACTTAATTTTTGAATATTATTTCACCATCTCAAATATAAATTGCATTAGACTGTTACTACTCGTAATATACAACTAGGATAAGTTTGAATTAAAAAATCCATTTTCACTCGTTAGAATTTATTTAGCTAATAATTTAAAATTAAAAATATTTTAAAAATATATTTCATTTAACAGTTCCACATAAAAAACTTTTTGAAATATTTACTTTTCTTATTTCTATAGTTATAAAAGCTACTATGATCATATTTAAATACTAGAATAAGATTTGCAATTCAGGTCTATATTATAATAGACAGGGAAAAAAGCTGAAGTTTGGTTTGGATGCTACATTATGTGCGCTGTGCGAAGATAATTATTTAATATAGAGTTGAGTTTATTTAAATCATATTTTATAGAAGATTAGTTTGCTTTAGTTCAATGCGGGCCGGGAACGAGCCTCAGGTTGGGCCGCCTCATAAGGCCCGACCCAAGCCCGAGGCCCGAATATTTTATTAAATTCTGCCCGAGCCCGAAACACGATTGGGCCGGGTCGGGCGGCCCGTGCAGGGCTCTAACCCCCAGATTTTATATCTTCTTCTCTTTGAAAATAATCACATGATTTCGAAAGCCTTTCTTACTATCCGAAAGAACCCTAATTGAATAGTCTATCAGGACTATAGGTGTTAAATTTCTAACTTGCTTCAACTCAAGACGCGACGCACGCTGAGTTGGTTAATAGGCGCGTTAGCACAATCTGTGCTCGATGTTCGGTACACTAGGCAGAACAGTAGCATATAAAAATGCTCGAGCGGCGAGTCGAAGCAAAATTTCTTAAAGCATTGAGCACATTGCCAGAGCAGAAACTCGAGCAGAGAGCATATTTTATAGAAGCAATTGCTACGTAGTAACTTTAATTATTTGCTCATATTAAATATTATATATCAAAACTAAATCAAAAACTTTGCCCCCCCCCCCTTTTTTTACCCTCTTTCTCACCCAGAGGGGGGGGGGTGTTGCTCCACCCCTTTTTTTGCCCTCCTTATCTCCCCTCTCCCTCCCCCAGGGAAAGGTAGCATATGCCCCCCCCCCTTTTTAATTCCTCATTGTTTTTCAAATTAATTGGTCAACCCCCCGTTGTGTATCTCCCTTATACCTCTTCTACACCCACCATATTTACTTAAACATGCAACCAACAACTTAAGTCTTCTCACTTTCGTTTACCTTCGACTTGCATTTAAATCAAGTTAATAAAAGATATTATCAGCAAATTTTTAAAGCTAATTAAATAGAAGATATTGTAAAAAAATTTTACCACTAATAATGGTTTATTTCCAAATAATTGTATAAGATTAATGAGCTGGCATAGTCAGGGGTTAAAATTATATTGGATTTTAAAATTTCCATGATGATTTTCTGCCAGATGTGAAAAAATTCTTTGGGATCGTGTAGGAGATTATCCATGCGCAACGGCTACAATATGAGGGCAATTTAAAATTATTAGTACAAATGACTAGCATTTCCTTCCCAAAATTGAGCCAAATATAAGTATGGTCGAACTCTTTCAGGAGGATGAAGTTAGGACACAAATGAACAAGATGCAAAAAGGAAAAGCAAATGGCCCAGATGGAATACCTATGAAGCATTGCTCGGATGTCGTGAAGAAGGAGTCACCAGCATGACGAATTTCCTTTACAAGATATTGGTAGAAGAGCAAATTCCGAATTAATGGAGAGCAAGCACGATTATACCCTTATTTAAAGGCAAAGGAGACCCTCAGGACTGTAGTAATTACAGAGGTATCAAGCTAACTTGCCACTCCTTGCTTATGAAAAGGATCTTAGTAACAAGGCTGAAAAACGAGGTGGAAATATCGGCTAATCAATTTATTTGTGGCCGGCAAATTCACAATCGACACAATCTTCGCACTAAGACAATGGATAGGTATGGTGAAAAGAGGAAAGACCTACATATGGTTTTTATCGACTTGGAGAAAGCTTATGACACGGTTCCCCGCGATTTAATATGATGGTGCGTGAGGAAACAAAATATCCTTGACGCACATATACGGCTCATGAAAATATTTATGAAGCCTCAAACTCATGCGTTAGGATGACAGTTGGAGACTCTAAACCTTTTCGGGGTTAATATTGGATTACGTCAAGGCTCTGTTTTAAGTCCCTTTTTATTTATATAATCATAGACACGATAGCGAGGGACATTCAAAAGCCATCGCCATGGTGTGTGCTATATGCCGATGATATAGTACTACTATGCGAGGAAACAAGGGAGAAAGTATTCGATGAAGCCGAAAAGTGGTCAGCGCTTAGCTGGATATGGTTTGAAGGTCAACGATCGAAAAACGGTATACATGGAAATGAACGTTACAGGGACCCCATCGCTGGATGACCATCTAAAGTACTCAAAAGTAGACAGATTCACATAACTCGGCTCGATGCTACATCAAGAGGGCGGTTGCGCAGCGAAAGTCAAAGCCCGGATCCAAAAAGGATGGCTAAAATGGCGAAGTATATCCGGTGTAATGTGCGACAAGAAAATGCCAATATGGTTGAAGAGCAAAGCTTACAAATCCCTCGTAAGACCGGTGTTTCTCTATGGAAGTGAAACATGGGAATTAAACACCACGGAAGGAAAGCTATTGCAGGCCACAGAGATAAGAATGATACGGTGGAGCTTGGGGTATACTAAGCTCGGCCATATGACGAATGTTTCTCGTGACAAAAATGGGTATTCAACCTATGGCGGACATGATTAACGAAAATCGGCTAAGGTGGTATGGTCATATACTAAAAAGGGACACGGATGACGTAAATCAAAAAGTACTGAACATAGAGGTACCGGGGAAGAGAGGAAGAGGACGACCCCGTGTCACGTGGAAAAGGCAAGTCGACAAAGTTATGAAAACTAAAGAGATTAGTCAAGACATGGCACTCACCCGGTCAAGATGGAAGAAGCTTATCAAAACAAACCCCACGAATGTGGGACCAAATAACTGATGAAGAAGTATAATTAAGTGTATAAAAATGTTGTGTAAAAGTGCAAAACGAACGGGTTATGATTAAAATATTTTGTTTCTTAAAATTTAACAATGAAATTAATAAAACGATAATTTTGTGAATATAGAGTGTGGCATTAGTCCTTTAGAAATTTTGTCATAACCATAACAAGCAGTGGCGTAAATGACGGGGGGGGGGGAACGGGAAATTCCCCCCGGGGGAAAAATTATTTAGATCTTAAGTTTATATTTTATAGTTGTGAAACGTGACTGACCAAGTAAGACACCTATCAATTGCTATGAATGACCTTCTTTATGTTTTATACCAGATTTTATAATTTTGATTGTGAAGTAAAAATGTTATAAGGAAATTTTTAAAAATTTCCCCCCCCCCGGGAGAAATTCTGGCTACGCGCCTGATAACAACTCAGAACTAAAATACGACCTTTACACTAATTTATACCCTTAAAAGCAGTTAATTACTATTAAGTTTTTTAAGCTGCAATTATATCAACAAAGCCTTCAAGTTTAAAGGCTCTCTAAAAATGAGACCCTTGAAAACGAAATTACATAAATTTAATAAATTATGATTATTTAGCTATCGGTATATAATGAAGTTAATTTATATATTTTAAAATATTAAAAGTAAAATAGTGCCTAAAAAGTAGCTAGAGGAATTTATTTAATCAATATTGCCAATAAAGGCTTGCTTTGCCCTAATAAATCTGCCCAGGTCTCGGACTAAAAACATAAATAATAAGGTTCGGAGCAAATACGATGAGCATTGTCCCAAGGCCGCATGGCCTGAAGGAAATTAAGACCAACAAATCATTTACAACGTATATTTCTAAACTTATACAACTATAATTTAATATAACGCTTCTACAGCGTTCCCTGTATATAATTATTTTTTGCTCAAAATTGTAAAATCTGATTCTGTCTTTTAAGTAAAAACACATATATTAATAGCTTTTATACCATTAATAGTAAAAACAATTCAAAGAGCTATTCTAACTCCTTAAAATTTATAATATTAAAGTTTGTTTATTGTATAGAAAATAATTAAATTTAGGAGGTAAATTTTATTCTGCATCATTTATTTATCATGCCTATTCTTGATACAAATTCTCCACAAACAGTAATTTTATTATACATATGTTCTATAAAGTTAATTTGAAATATATAATGTGGGTGCATAGTATTTTTATATTAAAAGAGAAGTTGGGGCTTGGTTGGCACTAAAAATAGAAAAGACATTTAGGCTCGTATCTTGCGCTAGCGGCATTGGATAAAGTTATATGCAAAGGCATTGATTCTTTCTTTTTACACACGAGTTGAAGTAAATTAATGATAGGACAAAGTATTCTTTTAACAGCCTTTCAATTCTCACCTTATTAATAGAATAAATTAACTTATCAATACAGAATATATCTTACCTATTTAATCCAAATATTGTTTCATCTAAGTAATCTTATTGCGTGTTATTGGAAGTTGATACTTCTGTAATTATTACGATCCTGTGGTCTCCTTAGCCTTAAAAAAAGGGTCGTGCTTGCTCTCCATTGATTAGGAATTTGATATCCTACTAATAACTTGTAGAGAGGTTGGCCATGGTCGTGGTTCCCTCTTCTCGACATCCGAATCATGCTAGGAATTTCATCGGGAAAGGGTCTTTCGCTTTCCCTTTTTACACCTTGTTCAGACCTTTTGTAATGAAGTGGCCGGGGTTATAACACTAAACTCAGATTCTAAACCAAGAGACTAAATCAATAGACAGAGAGACTCTTTTATTAGGTGGATAGGGCTTTATATACACATAACGAAGGACATATATAAAAGTAGAAATCAAATAAGAGATACTAAGTACGGTGTAATTTAAGGTGTATTAAAATGGCCACGCGTATAATCAAATGTCTGTGACCGCGCTCAAGTATAGGATAAACGCGCGTATTCAAAATGCAACCTTGAATGACTACACTACACACTACTCCAACCTTTAAGCGGAACCTTGAGGGTATCTGACAGTTGGCACCGATACTCTTTTATAGGTAAGTATGTTGTCTTCTGAAATCGCTGCTGGATCTGGTCGTTTGACTACTCTCATATGGTCGGTGTGTTTTACTTGATTTTGTCACCCAGTTGTACGTCATAGGTCAGGTAACTGTTTTTCGTAAGGACTAGACCTTTTCTCCAACCTGGAGATCTGTCATTTTTTACCCCAACTTTTGGATTTAGAGTAAAATCACGGTAACCAGGCCCCGGTTCCTGTAATACTTTTGTTTCCAAACGGAATTACTGATTTTCTCCTTCCGTGTCCATTTTAATTGGTCAAGAGTTGTTCGAATTCTTCAATTGAACATACCTTCCCCCGGACTAATACCAGTGGTGGTATTTTCCGTCGTTCGCATATTAAATAAAACTTGTAATAAATTTTCACGATCGTTTAGGCCTTGTCTCCTCCCCGCAAAAAAATTTGCTCTTTATGGTCCTTATATATCTTTCTGCTAGACCGTTCGTTCTAGGGTGGTACGGTGCGCCCCGAAAATGTCAAATTCCATTTCTTTTGCAGAAAGTTGTAAATTCATCTGATGTGAATTGAGGACCATTGTCACTTACTATATAACGAGGAAGCCCAAATCTGCCAAATAAAACTCGTAGATTATAAATAATGTTAGATGTGTTGATTTGTTTTATAACCATAACTTCAGCCCATTTAGTGAGGGCATCAATGCAAACCAGCCAATAATTATTTGATATTGGCCCCGCCAGATCAATGTGAATCCTTTCCCATGGTTTGTTGGGAATATTCCAGCTGGACATTGGTACTTCTTTCGTTAAAGGCCTACCTTCTTGGCAATTATTACAACCATTTACATATTGCTCTATATCATTGTCCATGTTGGTCCAAAATACATAGTATCTCCCTGAAGATTTCATCGCTCCAATCCCAGGGTGCCCATTATGTAGTATTTTTAAAACTTGTGACTTTAAACCAGAAGGAATAATAATTCTATCATTGGAATATAGTAGGTTATAGAGAACTGCAAAGTCACTTTTTTTCTACCCGAACCCGACCCGAAATCATTTTCAAATTTTCAACCCGGACCCGACCCGAACTCATTTTCAAAATTTCTACCCGGACCCGACCCGACCCGAACTCATTTTCAAATTTTCTACCCGGACCCGACCCGAAATCATTTTCAAATTTTCTACCCGAACCCGACCCGACCCGACCTGAAAATTTATTAAAACAAATGACTTTCGAGCGCGAAAATTGCGGTGTAAAATTAAATCAACAAATAAAAGTGCTATTAATGAAACTAACTGCAACCACAAATTTTGTCTAATGAATTTATTTAAATGCTTTACTATAATGATGTATAAATATAATTGCGTCTACAATATCTGGTCGCAACCTCACCCTTCTCTCCTCCAAAATTCGGCCAGCAGTCGAAAACGACCTTTCGCTGGACGAAGATGAAGCAGAAATGGCAAGATATTTGCGAGCAATAAACGATAACGTCGGATATGTACAAGAGTTCATTCTCCACCATTCCAAAACATCACAAGTTTCTTCTTTCTTCGAAAGCTTATGCCCAATATATGCATCAAGCTCGTCCTTTTCCGTAATAATATCTTCATCACAACTTTCTTCCCAACCTGAAAAATCCATGAAAGAAGAGGACTCCAAAGGATTTTTATCTAAAAATTATGCTTTAACATAAAATTATATATTAAATACCTCGCTCACTGCATTCTTTTGGTGTTTCACTAGAAACCACCTTCTCTTGGCCAGATTGACATTTACTTATTAACAACCTAATTTCTGCTAATAATCCTTTAATTTGATCTTCCGTTAACATTTTCATTTGTTTGAACTTGGGTGTTAAGAAGGTCGCGATGGTATAAAAAGAGTCCCAAGGGAATTTTTTGTTTAAAAGTTGCCTGCATCTAAGAGCTAGCCCCTCAAGCTCAGATGTGTTTCCAAAATTTGTTAAAAAATCCTTTAATTTGAAGTAATAAAGAATTACTTTTTGTAAAGTGGGGGCCGTGTCTGCCTCCAGATCTGTTATGGCGCATTGAAAGGGGGTTAAGAGCTTTATCAACTCTTCAAGCATAAAAATGTCGATACATTTGATTTTCCTGCTGTGGAACTCCCCCATGTCCATCAACAGATCTTCTATCTCTTGATAATTATTTCGGACCGATTCTAACATCTTTAGCCGGCTATTCCACCGGGTCTCAACATACGCCTGCACAGAATTTTTCAAACGATTTGAAAGACTAAAATTATATAAGTCTAATTAATAAATATTAATAACATACCCGGACTGTTTCAAATACGTTACTAAAGCCTTCGTATCGGTCAAGCAATTATAAACGTCTATAAACTCTTGTTTCAAATCATCTTCTTTAAAGGTGTTTCTTAACACAGTGTTAAGCAGGTGGCAAATACAATTAAGGCGATTGTAAGATTCAAGCCCCCTAACCATATTTGTTCCCTGATCACTAACAAAGGTTATTTTATCAAAATCCTCCTTATTGTACCCTTTAAAAATTATTTAAAAATCAAATAGAGTACCTTGCGACGTGAATTGTCGAAGTAATTCTTTTCTGACATTTTTACCGGTCTTTCTCTCCTCGTCAAACTGTGCAGTAAATAACACAAGTTTAACTAAACTATACTCTTCATTTATATAATGAATAGTCAATGTGATATAGTTATTCTTCTTGTAATCGTCGACCCACATATCAGTTGTGGCTATAAAAAGTAATGAATTATAAATATTATGAAAATACCTGCACACAGACCCTGATTAAAATATTTGGTCAAGCTTGGACGAAGCATTGACCTTAATTGGTCGGCCCTGTCAATCATATTTCTTGCTATCGTTGTTGGATCTGGGCAGATCTCTGCCATATCTATCCGACCATAAACGCTCCCAATATAAATTAAATGGGAGCATAAGTCCAAAAAACCGTCACCATGAATTGATGCAAAAGATCTTAG
This sequence comes from Gordius sp. MW1, assembly GCA_964036665.1. NCBI lineage: Eukaryota > Metazoa > Nematomorpha > Gordioida > Gordea > Gordiidae > Gordius > Gordius sp. MW1. The sequence goes on from OZ038528.1 coordinate 2,990,475, forward strand.
ATCTTTTGCACAAAAATCAACCATTTTCGTGGTAATGTCTTTTTTGATTTTAAAAATATTTTTATTGTTAAGGGAGCATGCTTAGTCGCCATAAATGCATCAATTGATTGTTGATCTTTTTTCCTGTTATGGCATATGTGCTTCCTAAGGTGGTTAGTTCCTTATTTTATTTAATATACTTAGTTTAAAAAAAAAATAAATAAAAAATGTAGTAATAGTACTGATATTTTGTTAGCTATATTTATAAATATTACAAATACTTTATTATTAACAGTATAATAAATTACCTGTAGAAGATGCACTGTAAGAATAAATTGCTTGGCATCCACTACAGCTTACAAAATTCAATTTCATATGATTTTTATCAAATATTAAATCAAACAGGTCCCACACCTGTGATTTCCCAGTTCTGTTTTTTTCTACTCTGTATTCATTTGTTTCTATCTTTTTTTTAATCTCATTATATTCAATATCCTCATTCACTATAATGATAATAAATAGAGTAACAGTTATTTACAACAATTAATAACATTTCATATTCATTTATTTAAATATTTTTATGTTGCTTTATGAATATTTATTTATGTTATTTAAATACATTGGTGATTTTCAATATCAAGGGATTTGCTATCTGACAAAAGATCTTTTAAAAACAATATGTAGTTTTCTCATCATATTACTTAGATTCCTCAATACCCATTAAAAACTTAGAACTTTCAATATCTATTAATCTATTTAACTGATAAAAAATATAAATATTTTCAGAAGTTTTTTAATCACTTAAGGTGCTTATTCTAGATGTTACCTCAAAAACCTTTTCCATAAAGATAAGTGCAATTTAAGATAAGTTAATTTTATGAAATATAAAATTAGAACTTACTTTTTGGTTAGGGGTAGGGTTTGATAATAAATAGAGTAACTGTAGTTTGAATTAGTGATGAGAATTAGCTAGTTAGCACTTCAAAGTTCGGCTTCGGAGTTTAAATTTAAAAACAGAGGAAGAGACTATAATGAATGAATGTTCCAAATTAATGGTACATTTCGATATTTAAAACCACTCTTTGCTTAGCAATTAACATTAATTTAAAAAATAGGTCTCGCGTGTTTTTTACAATGTATAAACCTTGGACCCGACTCTATAAATTAGACCCGACCCGACCCGAAATCATTTTCAAATTTTCAACCCGAACCCGACCCGACCCGAACTCATTTTCAAATTTTCTACCCGGACCCGACCCGACCCGAACTCATTTTCAAATTTTCTACCCGACCCGACCCGAGGTCGGGTCGGGTCCGGGTCGGGTCTCGGGTCACCCGTGCAGTTCTCTAGTAGGTTATCATCAAATGATAAATAATTCTTTAAATCAAAATATTTTTAACTTTATCATTAGAAATATCTCCTTGCCAATTATTTTGAAATAATTTAATAACTTCTTTTAAAATATCGTCTTTTAAAGTTTCGTTAATCAAAGTTTTCCTATTTATTGTTAAGTCATCAATTAGATTTAATTTAATTAATTTATCTTCAAGATCCTCTTCAGGATCAGAATAATTTGAAACTGGAATTAATCTTGATAAAGCGTCGACACATTTATTCGATGATCCCGGCATATATTTAATATCAAAATTATAGTGCATAAGTTTTGTCGCCCATCTGACTAAGCGATTATTTGTTACTTTACTCAAATCCCTATTAGAACCAAAAATGCTTTCCAAGGGGCGGTGGTCTGTAATTAATGTAAATTTCCTACCGTAAATGTATTCGTGAAATTTTTGTATAGCAAACATGATTGCGGCAGCTTCTCGGTCAATAACCGAGTGATTACGTTCAGCTGGACTAAGTATCCGAGAGGCGAAAGCAATCGGTCTTTCATCTCCGTTAAAAAATTTATGTGAGATAACTGCTCCTAAACCTGTTTCGGAAGCGTCGCATAAAATTATAATAGGTATATTATTTTGATATAGAATTATTGTTTTATTTGTTGAGATTAAGTTTTTTATATTGTTAAATGCCTGTTTTTCGGTTATAGTCCAATTCCATTTGACTTTAGTAGATGTTAATTTATACAAAACTGAACTTTTAGATTGTAAATTTGGAATAAAACTTTCTAGGTAGTTAACTAGACTAAGGAATGATTTTAATTCTTTGCGATTAGTTGGTTCTTTAAATTTTTTAATTGCCTCCACCTTATCTTCACTAGGGTGAATGCCATTAGCATCTATCGTATGGCCTAAAAATTTAACAGATTTTTTGAACAATTGTAATTTGTTTAGGGACGTTGTTAATCCGGCATTTTTAATTAAATTTAGTGTTTCTAGTAAATTTTTATTATGGTCTTCCTTGTTTTTTCCACTTAATAATATCATCCATAAAAACACTTACACCTTTTATGCCTTTGAGCAAGTTTCTCATATAACGGTGAATGATTATTGGCGCTGTTGTTAAACCAAAGGAAGCCTTAAAATACCCTATATGTGTGGCTATGTTCAACAATTTTGAACTTTCCTCCGAAACTTGTAATTGCAAAAATGCATCTTTTAGGTCAATGATCGAAAATATTTTACCATCCGATATTTTACTTGCGACGTCCTTGAACGTTGGAAGAAGATCGTTATCCTTTGATAGATACTTATTTAAAGTCACTCTGAAATCACCACATATACGGACGTCACCGGATTTCTTCCTTATGTTAACCGTAGGTGTTGCACATTTGATTGGAGTTGTCGTTGGATCGATTGTAATAACCCCTTCACTTTCTAAACGTTTCAATTTTTTTCGATTGCTTAACGCATGGGAAATGGTACCCGTCTCGCCGTGTAGCTTATATGGGACTTGCTGTTTTTTCTACCTCGATAACAACTTTAAGATCTTTTACTTTACCCAATTTCTGACTAAAAACCGTTGGAAATTGTTTGAAAATATCTACTTAAGTTAAAATTTTCTCATCGGAAATAACGTTTAATTTAATGATTGATGGAAGTTATAAATTAAATTTTATGATGTGAGGTATACGGAAAATCAAATTTCCTTTACCTTTAATAACATGTGCATCTATGATATGTGATTTATTGTTAACTTCTTCTTCTACCTTGGCACTGCATTTCTAAAGTTTGAATTTGGTTTTGCCATAACCATATATCTCCGAATCCGGTGTTAGTGGTGGCTCACCTATGCTACGCCACGTTGGTCATCTATAACGGTGCAAACGGCCCCCCTTATCGAAATGAAACGTATATGGTCTCTCATTGATCAAAACATCAATCTCCGCTTTCGTTATCTCATCTTTGTTTTTGAGAGCGGATATGTTTCTTGGCGGAAAACGATTCGACCAGCAGTCTCGGGCCAGATGATTTGCTCTTCCAGACCTATAACATACGACTTTTCTGTTCCAAAAAATGCTAACATTAAGAACGTTTTTAGAAAAATTATTATTCCAATTCCCGAATGTTTTATCCCGTCGTAATTTATTTATATCCAATTCGTTGGACGTTTCACCTTCAATTGATGAAAGAGCCAGCGCTAAAATTACCGTTTCATCAAACGTTATGTTACCTAAGGGGTATTTGGCCCTTAATTTAATATTTAATCTAGGTAATTTGACCCCAAGGATAAATATATCACGTAAAATTTCGTCAGTGGGTAAATTATATTTGCACCGGTTTATAATAATTTTAAGTTTTATTGAAAAATCTATTATGCTCTTGCTAGTTCTATCCGATTAAATAATATTTCTCTGTAATGGTAAATTGAATTTTTATCTGAATATATCCTTAACAAAGATTCCTTTATTTCCTCATAAGTAACACTATCAACATCCTTAGGATTTTGACTTCTAATATTAGTCAAGTGGGTGGTGCCGATATAAGCTAGTAACACAAATTTTCTCAAATCTCCGTTAATATTTCTAAGACGAAAGATTAATTACAATTGAAATAATAATCATCAATGTTTTTAATTGAATCATGTGGTGTAATATCTCTAACCCTATCAAAAGAATTTCCGGAATTTGATTCGAATTTTGAATCCACAAGAGAATTTCCAGAATTTGATTTAAATTTTGAATCCATATCGGGCTTCTTCTTGGTCATTCTGATTATCAAAGGCTAGCAGCACTCATTATGAAATATTTTTGGATTTAAAAATTTTTCCTCGTCGCCAATGTGATGAAGTGGCCGGGGTTATAACCCTATTCTAAACCAAGAGTCTAAATCAAGAGGCAGAGAGACTCTTTTATTAGGTGAATAGGGCTTTATATACACATAATGAAGGACATTTATAAAAGTAGAAATCAAATAAGAGATACTAAGTACGGTGTAAACTAAGGTGTATTCAAATGGCTGCGCGTATAATCAAATGTCTGTGACCGCGCTCAAGTATAGGAAAAACGCGTGTATTCAAAATGCAACCTTGAATAACTACACTACACCTTTCTTCCAATTTGCCCAGCCTGTTGCCCCCCCCCCCTTTATGATTCAGTTTGTATGCCATCTAGGTATACGCTGCATTCTTCGCTAAAAGCAACGGCCTTCTACGCGGCTCTCTTAGCCTCCTGACATTCTTGATACTCCTATGACTTTGTGATTATTGCGATCATCTAATATAATTTTCTTTCTTTCGATGAAACCCATAACCGTTTGATCCCACTACAATGGTTCGCTATTCATGGTTTTGCCTCCTTTGGTCTGTCCGCCGTTTACTTTAGGCCAGCAGCTAGCACCTCCCAATCGTCGTCTACGTCCCTTTTCAACGTCCTGGCACCCAACAACAAGGAGGCTTTCTTGTAAATATCGTTAGTCAACGTATCTCTTTTCATATCGAATCTCATAAACTTTTCTTCTTTTGAGGAATGTTTTTCTTTCAAGGTCCATAACCAGTAGACGCTGTTGAATAAGGATTTCTACTCCCGGTTATATTTTGCAATCCTTGATCCTCCATAATTTCATTCGCATTATGAACAGATAGTCAATTTGATTATCTTGTCTATCCGTGAGCCCGAGTTTGACGCCCAAACTAGTTGACCATGGAGAGCTTTCTAAGCCTTTTATTACAATTTGAATGGAGAATCGGTAGTTCCTCAACCCAACTGCATCGTAAATAAGCCCCAGTCCGACGCCCAAACTAGCTAACCATGGAGAGCCTTCTAGCCCGTGTACCACAATCTGAATGGAGAATCGGTAGCCCCTCAAATCAACCACATCGTAAAAATACTTTCTTTCCACACCATCGATCCGTGAGCCCGAGTCCGATGCTCTAGCAAACAATGGAAAACCTTCAAATCCTCTCACCACAATCTCAAGGAAGTGTCGTATCCTTAATATTTATATGCTTATATTAGTCTCGTGCATGCTCTGCTTATTGCTTTTACTTTGATGCTTCCTACTACTAACAATACTGATCTTCGCTTTAGCATACTAACAAACTAACCACTAACCTACTAACAACTGAACACGTAACCTTTGGTTAGCGTGGCCCGAGATGAACCAATGGTGTCAGATGGGACTCAATCTTAGCTTGCCGATTTGGCTAAGCTCTTGTTTGTCATGGGGGCTTATACATACAGGTATTTTCCCAAAATACAATGGACAAAATACAAATAGCTTGAAACGGTTTCAAGATCTTATAATGCGCATGCGTATGCATTTAACAATTATTGCTGCACTATAAAACTTTAAGGGACAGGGTTAAGGTTCAGGGTAATGTTTTAGGTCTTAGGTTAGGGTTAGATGCACATCAAATTCCCTCCCCATTTGAGATTTGATTTTCCGTGATATTGAGTGTGGCATTTTGGACTCTAACCATTATATTTTATCTCATTGAATTTTGGGCATGATTCATACATACATACATACATACATACATACATACATACATACATACATACATACATACATACATACATACATACATACATACATACATACATACATACATACATACATACATACATACATACATACATACATACATACATACATACATACATACATACATACATACATACATACATACATACATACATACATACATACATACATACATACATACATACATACATACATACATACATACATACATACATACATACATACATACATACATACATACATACATACATACATACATACATACATACATACATACATACATACATACATACATACATACATACATACATACATACATACATACATACATACATACATACATACATACATACATACATACATACATACATACATACATACATACATACATACATACATACATACATACATACATACATACATACATACATACATACATACATACATACATACATACATACATACATACATACATACATACATACATACATACATACATACATACATACATACATACATACATACATACATACATAAATACATACATACATACATACATACATACATACATACATACATACATACATACATACATACATACATACATACATACATACATACATACATACATACATACATACATACATACATACATACATACATACATACATACATACATACATACATACATACATACATACATACATACATACATACATACATACATACATACATACATACATACATACATACATACATACATACATACATACATACATACATACATACATACATACATACATACATACATACATACATACATACATACATACATACATACATACATACATACATACATACATACATACATACATACATACATACATACATACATACATACATACATACATACATACATACATACATACATACATACATACATACATACATACATACATACATACATACATACATACATACATACATACATACATACATACATACATACATACATACATACATACATACATACATACATACATACATACATACATACATACATACATACATACATACATACATACATACATACATACATACATACATACATACATACATACATACATACATACATACATACATACATACATACATACATACATACATACATACATACATACATACATACATACATACATACATACATACATACATACATACATACATACATACATACATACATACATACTAAGAGCCCTAGGGCTCTTATCGAGTGTATTTGTCGCTATACATACATACATACATACATACATACATACATACATACATACATACATACATACATACATACATACATACATACATACATACATACATACATACATACATACATACATACATACATACATACATACATACATACATACATACATACATACATACATACATACATACATACATACATACCTCCCATCTATAAGTTGAGCCCTGCAAAATGAAATTTCTCCCGCCCGAGCTCGACTTCTCTATTTTTATTTTGCCCGAGCCCGGCCCTGAGCCCGAAACTCTTTTTTCTTTTGGCCCGACCCGAGCCTGACCCGATTTTTTATAAAACTTTCAAGAAATTTTATTTTTAAAAATTATTTCACCATCTAAATATAAAATGCATTAGATTGTTATTACTCGTAATTTACAACTAGGATAAGTTTAAATTATTTTCCACTCGTTACAATTTATTTAGTTAAAAATTTAAAACTAAAAAAACTTTAAAAAAAATATACCTTATTTAACAGTTCCACATTAAAAACTTTTTGAAATATTTACTAATCTTATTTCTTAATCTAACAGCTACTATTAATATTTTAAATACTAAAATTAGATTTGCAATTCAGGTCATTTATATTATAATAGACAGGAAAAAAGGTGAAGTCTTTATGATGTGCGAATTTAATTATTTAATCCCGGCCCCCCCCCAAGAGCCAAAACCGAGCCCCAGGGCCCCCCCCCCCCCAAGGGAAAAATCTTGGGCCCCTGGGCCCCGTAAGCCATTTTTTTATTTTATCTTAATTAAGAAATAATATGAAGATTATAATTATTTGTTTTTGAATATAACTTTTAATTATAATATAAAGCCCAAATATTAGTTTAATAAATGCAATTTACCGGTTTATAGCTAATATTAACTTTAAATGATATTAGAATTGAGGATCACAATCAACTTCTTTATAATAAGGCGAAAGATTTAGCTTCAATTTTTTATTTAGTACCTTCTAAACGTATTAAAAAACCAAAAAAGTCTGATATTTTTTACTCTTTTGAATCTACCAATTCATTAATTGATTTTAAAATTGATTTATAAGCAGAATTAAACATAAGATTTCGGAAACTGTAATTTATATAGGTCCTTAGCAGGGGCGTACGCAGGGTTTTATTTGCGGGGTGGGGGAGGAGGGGGTTTCAAATTTTTTCTTCGAATATCGAAAAAATTTATAAGAAATTTTTTTTATGCAATTTGATTAAAGATCTATACATGGGCGTAGCCAGGGGGGCCGCCCCCCCCCTAAATGACAAAAAAAACGTTCAATGCAAATACCCTTCAAAATTAAAAAAAAATATATGTTTTCCCCCCTCCTCCCTTAATTGAACTTTTAAACGTTACGCCCCCCCCCCCCCCTAATCCAAAACCTGGCTAAGCCCATTGATATACATAATGGAGCATCCATGTGAGTTTGTCCAGCCAAATTTAGATTTTAAACGGCAGCTTCTTGTTCCACATGACTAAATCTAAAATTATTATCTAACTATAATCATTTAAAAATCTTACCAGCAGCAGGCTCTCGTTCTATATGATTAACTTTTTGACACAAAATTTAAATATTGAGCCTTTTCTTTTATTCAAATTGATCGAGTAATTCATATGAAATGCTTACGTTTTATAACCACAAGGAAAATTATGGAAAAATATTAACGCGTAAAAATACTTAATGGTTGCTGAATGTGCTCATAGTTAATTAAGTAACACTCATTTCATAATATTTATATAATGCAATATTAGAAAATAAAAAATAATCATTCCGAAATTTGCGGGGGGGGGGGGGGGGTTTGAACCCTAAAACCACCCCCCTGCCTACGTCACTGGTCCTCAGAAGATGGACGTAGCCAGCATTTGAATTAGAGGGGGTAATAATGATTTATGGACGGGCAAAATAATTATTTTATCAAATTTTAGCTATTATTTTAATAAATTTCAACAAATTTTTGGATTTAGAGGGGGCGGCCTCCCCCCTGGCTACGCCCATGGATGGTTTAAACCCTTCACCACCTTTTTTGCGATCTCTTTTATCAGAAGTAATTAACCATTATGAATTAAAACTGCCAGATGGCGAAATAATAATGGCAAAAAATTATGTAATATATTATAATTCTTTGTTTCGAATAAAATAAATGCAATGATATTTTTTCACTTATTAAAATTTTCCCTCAATAGTGTTTCTAAATTTTATTATTTTGATTAAAAATTTTAACTATCTTAATAACTTCATGTTTGTGCGAAGGATCGTTCTCATTGATAAAATGAAAACTTTCATCGTTCCATCAATGTACAAGAAAGGTTATCTTATCTTCCTTAGCTTTATTAAGCTTAGAACATGACTTTATAAATTTATTCCCTCGGATGATATTATAAAGTCGTTTGCAACATCGAGTAAAAGGCGTAATGTACTACTATTAAAAGACTAATATATTTAATGAAAAATTATCTGTGCTTTTAAACTTGTTTTAAACTTTTTAACACTTTCAAAAAAATAAAAATATTATTAAATTTACGAAAATTCATCCTGAATTCAATTTAATTGTCCATCTCACATGCTAGTTTAACATATCTTGCATATTTATATGTATTACATGCACATATAAAGTCATTTTCCAAAAAATAGTTTCATTTTTTCTCCTTTTTAGTGGTATCCCATCATAAGTTTAATAAATTATTATTAATAACAAATTCCTGAATTTTATAGACAATTGTTAACGCATAAAAACTTTCAAGGGATAAAAATATCAAAAAAAATTCCTTTTGGTGTGCCATTGGATTCAACAAAATGTACACAGACGCTAAGTTGTTCTGTGCATCTCACCTCTAATTTTATCTAAAATTACTAAGTAAAATTTTAATTCATTCAATTTTGACAGAATATTTTTAAGGTTCATTTAGTCGTTAAATTTATTAGTTCATTTTTATTTTTAGCTGGTGTAAAGGGGGGGGGGGGGGGGGGGTTAAATTTATTAGTTCATTTTTATTTTTAGCTGGTGTAAAGGGGGGGGGGTGTGCAAATATATTTATAATATCATCAGGGGCAATAACTTCTAAATACTCATTCTCGAACGAATTTTAATTTCGCCTTTTGAGGATCTCTCTCATTGTTTTCCTGATATAAATGCTGCCTGAAAATGCTGACACTATTAAATGTTGAGTTCATTTACCACGAAAGAGATGGTTAAAAGAGAAAGATTAGACGAGGAGAATTAACTTGAATTTGAATGTTTATCGTTACTTACAACACTTACTGATACATAATTCCTTACCATTATTGTTATGATTTCGGTATAATAAAATATATACCAACCCTTTTTACTATAGGTGTATAGTTAACTAATATGCAATTAATTTTAAAGTCGAGTAGGGGAGACCGGGGCTACTTTAGCCATAAAAATTAAATCGTGTTTGAAAAAAAATTATTCTTTAACACTTTTGTTGAAAACCATTTTTCAGGACTATTTTTACTATAGGAAAAAATTTGGAGGGAATTAAGTAATAGTTTTTCACAAATTAGGTTCAAAAAAATGAAAATTCTGAAAATTATAAAAATGCTTGGGGAAAGTCATAGCCTTATTCAGGGGATAAAATATCTCTTTATCTAAACAACTTTAACAATGTCCAACATATTTTAACAACTCAAATTAATAAAAATGATATTTATTGTGAAAAGTATACAGAATACAAACATAATATGGTTATTTTTTATAATTTCTACAAAAAAATGGATCAAAATGACAACATGACATATGTGCTCATGACAAACACACTATACTTAGAACCTATCTATCCTGATTTTAATAGTGAGTTTAGTGATTTATTGCAAATCAAACAAAATTCTTTTTTAAGTTGTAGTGTGACTTTTAAAGTTATTATCAAGCTTTTTTCTCTACTTGTCGTATTTTTTTATATGGGCTTGACGTTAAACTGGTAGACTTAACTTGTCTTTTAGATGTTTATTTTGTAAATCTAGCATGAGGCAATATAATTTCCGAATTAAAATTCATATCTGTAGATGGACCAGACGCAGAGGTCAGATTTGTTAGGAATTTTCTGCCCGTACCCGGCCCGGTTCAATTCTCTAACCTCATTGCCCGCCCGAGCCCGCCCGAACCCTTCTGGTGTCCGCCCGAGCCCGCCCGAAACATTAATGCTGCCCGAAATGCCCGGCCCGAAATATTAAATTTGCCTGTTAGGCCCGAAATTTTGCGACCTCAAATTTTTTCAATATTTAAAAGTCGAATGATTTTTTCAAATGAAACTTTTGTACTTTAATTTTAATCCTAATTGGTCAAAAAACGTATTATTTGGTCTTTCTAAAATATTTGAGTTTAGCGATGACTGATGAGTGATAAGGGAATAATAAAAGCGAATTGGAGAAGCCTTGTTAAATCATTTGTTAAAAATTAAATGATATTAGAATGAAATTTAACACTTTCAGGCATTGTATCTTTTGGGCGTGACGATTTTGTACTATGTAATGTATAGACGGCACATGCGAATTACGAACAATGAAAGGGCTGCATAAATATAAATATTTTAATCCTTTCCATAACCTAGCTAGGGACTTGATGAAAATAAAGGGGTTCTGGCAAAAAAAAATAACTTGGGGACGGATGGCGATTTTTTAGCATTTCCATATGCAATTAATGAAAAGTAACAAAAAAACACACTATCTAAAAAATCTCATTAAGCTCGAATTGCCCGAATCCTATCTTCTTCGTGCCCGCCCGAGCCCGCCCGAAAATAAAAATTTAGGAGAGTTGCCCGGCCCGGCCCGGCCCGTGGGCCGGGCCGGGCCTGTTCGGGCAGCGGGCCGGGCCGGGCAATCTGATCTCTGGACCAGAGATCAAGCTTATATTTATAATAAATTGGTGGATGTTTCTTTTATAGGAGCATTTCTGTAACAGTTGTTGGAGGGTTAGATGTTTTATCATGGAAAATAGGTGGGTCTTGGGAGTATTTCTTTTTCTATGCCTTATCATATAATGTTCTACCAGGATGAATTTTCATCCATGCATCGAGAGACAAATTATAATACTTCTTTAGAGGACCAAAAACAGCCATATCCAAAGGTTGTAACATGTGGATACAGTGGGTAGAGCCCTGCACGGGCCGCCCGAAGCCCGATCGGGCTTCGGGCCGGGCTCGGGCAGAATTTAATAAAACAATCGGGCCTCGGGCTCGGGTCGGGCCTGATGAGGCAGCCCGGCCCGAATTGATTAAGCAAACGAATCTTTTAAAAATGTGATGTAAACAAACTCAACTATATATTGAATAATTATCTTTGTATACCATACCTAATATAGCTTCCCAGCTTAAGCTTTTTCCCCTGTCAATTATAATATTTTGAACTAAATTGCAAATCTTATTCTAGCATTTAAATATATTCATAGTAGCTGTTACTTTAGAAATAAAATAGGGAAATGTTTTATAAAGTTAGATTTCCAGTTTTAAATTATTAGCTGAATAAATTGTAGCGAGTGAAAATGAAAATTTTATTTCAAACTTATCCTTGTTGTTTGGGCGTAGCCAGGTTTTGGATTAGGGGGGGGGGGGGCGAAACGTTCAAAAGTTCAATTAAGGGGGGGGGGGGGTAAAACATAAAAATTTTTCGCCATTTAGAAGGGGGGGGGGGGGTGCGGCCGCCCCCCCCTCGCCTGCCCCCCTCTGGCTACGCCCATGCCTAGTTGTAAATTAAGAATAACAATTTAATATTTATATGGATGGTAAAATAATTTTCACAAATTTTAAAATAAATTTTTGAACTTTTTATTTTAAAAGTCGGGCTCGGATCGGGCCAAATAAAAAGTTGTTCGGGCTCGGGCCGGGCAAAATAAAAACTGAGACGTCGGGCTCGGGCCGGGCTTGGGCATAAAAAATTTCATTTTGCAGGGCTCTAACAGTGAGGTGGTAAAGTCAAAATTTGAACACCATTTATAAATGCAAAAAGCCAATCTACATCAGCAGCTTTGTTAAGATACGATGTTTTGGAAACTTTTAATTTATATTTAGAAGCCATTTCATAGGCTAAGCTTCTGGCCTAAAAGCATCAGTAAAAATCACAATGTTTTTAATACATTAAGTCAAAATAAATAACTATTAGTATCAGTAAAATAATATGTAGTCAAAATAGATAACTCATTAGTGTTTTAAGTACATTATGTCCAAATAGATAGATATTAGCATCAGTAAATAATATGCACCATGTATTACGTCAAAATAAATAATTATTAGATCAGTATTTAAAGTTTAAGGCTGATTTTTGTTAATGAATCAAGCCATCATATGACAATATGGATACCTTTTTAGGAGTTAACCCAGAAAATAATTCAGATTCTTTAATTAAATAGTTTGCTAAAATAGATTCCTTGTCTAAATTGAAAACTAGTCTTGTTTTACATTTAGCCAAAAAAATCTGGTTTTGCTTGAACTTTGAGTAAAATTTTTTTATACTTGCATAACACTATGGTGTCCTTGATGTAATTCCACTCAAAGGCACTTTATTCTCCAAAATTTTTAGTATTTCAAGCTTTGCTTCATTACTTTTTTTGCAAATCTGTTTTTCTTTTAATTTTTAACCATTTGGGAATAAAATGAATGAATGTAATAGAGCGCATTGGCTAGAACTAACCCCTCACCGACTAGCCTCGCCCCTAATTTTTTATACAAATAATAATTTATTATATCAAATTGCTAATAAAAAATTTTAAATTAGGCAATATTTATAGAGTAAATATCCCTTTATAAGATAAGATTTGAATTAGTCCAAAATACAGCCAATATAATTTTATGTGCAAAATACAAAATTTTGTTAAGGCTACTAATAGCCCCTAAAATCGTTTTTTCTCCATAAAAATTTTGAATTTTATTTTTTCTAAACCAGATTTTTACTAATACCTTATGGAAAAATACACATATGGTTTGAATTTCAATTATTATCATTATTATTTTAAAAAATAATTACAAAGATAATAGTTACCCCGAACTACGACTAGCCCCGGTCTCCCCTACTCATATGAATAGAATTACTATCAAAATGTTGAAAAAATAAGATTTAAAATATGAAAATTAAGTTGCAAAAACTTATAGTTTAGTATACATTAATATTGAATAAAAGTCGGCAGGTCGGAATTGCGATTTATACGCTTTTTGAACAAGCATATTTCAAGATCCAGTGAAGCCAGGCTTTCAAATTTAACTTAAAAAATGTTTTTATCAGTAGTTTTTGATAAAAATGGTTTAAAGTTGCGTTAAGGTTACACTGGTACCTGTCGAATTATGGTTAAACCGAGACTTGGTAAATAAGCACCCATTATCATGTTGCATTAGCTTCAATGCTACATTCGTTTATTTTTATAGTGGATTAATTACAAAAAAGTAGAAAAGCATGACTAAAATTAAACGATCTGATCAAAATTTATTTTAAGCTGTGTTGTATGATTTAGTGGAGCATATTTGTCATTCAGATAGACCGATCCGACTCTACAGGTAGATTCCGCATCCGTTACCACGGCATCTGCGCAAATCTATTGTTTAAAACGTATAAGTGTATCAATTTGTAGACTTACGATGCCATATTCGCCTTCTCCTAATGTAAGGATTTTATTCCTATTCCCTAAAAATCCAGATTTTTTTTCAATATTCGCTTCATTTTTCATAGCTTTAATATTGAAGTACGTAACTCTCATAACTTTGGGATAGCTCCTATTAATAATAACACGTCAAAAGTTGTTAAATTTATAGTAACCTAATAATATTGTATAGTAAGTGAATAACAGAGATATTACCAGCATGTGTTTAAAATTTTATTCGATACTTCTCGGCATTTTGATGAAATTTCCTAATTATTAAATGATAAGAGTATTAACCTGAAGATCAGTGGTTTGAAATAAGTTTGCATAGCTAAAGCTTAATTTAATTCATGACACAATAAATATAGCACATGCAAGGGTTGCCTTAAAAATATATCTAATATTTAGTCTACCCTTATTTCGAAAGTTTGCGCACAATTTTAAATTAATTTTCCCATGTAAATAAATTTTGGTTATACTGCACCATAGTAATATATAATAGACTAAGTAACAGCTGGTTAAGCTTCAATATTCATATGAATGTTTAAACACCATTTTAAGCAAGGATTTTTATTACTTTTATGAATGTTACACGATCCAAATTCTTGTACTGTATAAGCGATCTCATATTCCATTTTCTTATTCGATCCAAACAAATCGTAAGAAATAAACAAAATTCTTACTCACGTTTTCATATTGTGATTTCGGTCTCGCAAGGGCAGGTTTTGTAGGGTTAGGGTTAGGTCATTTTAGGTTCAAGATACATAATTACTTTTTTTGGATCGAATAAGAAAATGGAATGTCAGATCGCTTATACAGTACAAGAATTTGGATCGTGTAACATTGGCCTACTTTTATTGCTTAAATTAATAGATAATGCTAATGTTTATCTTCAATGTGACTGTGTATTTTCAAATTTTTTACATCTTACATAAGATTTTTTCGTTATTAAGTGCATTTGCTATGTCATATTAGCCTTATATTATAACTAATTATTTATTTAGCAAAACAAATAACTTTTGGTTTTTACCATAATCTTTAAACATGCTAAACTTCACCCTTACCTAATAATAATCAGGATTTCGAAAGTTTTTATTTTTTAATACGGGTATGGTGAAAAATTAATAAAACGAGATAATTTTTAATTAAAATTAATCTTGCATAGAGTTTCAATTATCATAAATAGTTTTATGCAAATTGCTACTTGAAACAAATACCCGTTTGAGATTGTTTTTATAACATGATGGGCATTTTGAACATCTAAATAGATGATTGTTTTAGTATTGACAAAAACTGTTTAAAAGGCAGCAAAATAAAAAAGACATTTTTTCGGGAAGGGTTTAGGCTGGGCACGTTCTTTGCAAAAAATTAGCAAGGGCCTATTTTAGTTAACGGTTCCGAGCCGGAACAATTTCTTGTACGGGGGGACAGGCCTAAAAGGCCCGTGCATATGTTTAGATCAAACAATGGCCCTAATTAGCATAAACATAAAAATTGAAAGGAGCTATTTGCAATTTACGTCCCTGAGGATATTATTAATGCATTTTTAAAAACCCATCGTTGAATTTAGATAATTTTAATTAATTATTGACCCTCCCCCTATTAATTAAGTAATCCTGACTCCGCCACTGCTGTTTATAGATTTAATAAATTTTTATTAATAGTTTTAGTTATCGAATTTTTTTGAAATTCCCCCTCCCACACACTTTAGGCAGTTCTGCCTCTGCCACTGAGACAGAGTTGGAAATGTATTTCCTTACACTTAAAATACCTATATTAACCACATGGCAAATGAAAAGCACGTTTCTGTTCAAAAAAACTTAAATGTATTAAAGGACAAATTATGGGGCATTATATTTTATAATAGCATTTGTCCACATGATTATTGCAAGCTGAACATTTTCAATTAATTATTACCTCTAATATTGCTTTAATGGTCTCATGATGGTAGTCTAATTCTGGTAAGATATTATATTGTATTAACACTATTAATTAAAATACCTGGGTGTTGAACAATACATTGTCCTGGATTAAGGCTAAATTTATAAGTTGATGGAATTCTATTTGTTTTAGTTATAATATTTGGGCACCCTAAATTAACTGGTATTTAATAAAACTATATCTGTCTTACCGATGCAGTTAGGATTGTTTGTATTAGATACGCCGAACTTGCAATTAACACCCGTTTTCAGTTTATCTAGCATGTAAATTCATAAAAAAAAAATATTTCAGTGCTGTTGGATGCTGCACATTTATAGAATATATCATCTTTTCTAAATTTACCAGTAGTGTTAATGTTTACGGTTAAGATTGTTAGCGTTGTGCTACAATTAATTGTTGTTTTAATAATTCCCCGATGCCATGTTCCCTGTAACTTCAAATATCGCTCGCCAACCTGATAAGTGAAGCTCTTCAATTGTGTGTTTGCCATACAACGAATATTATCATTGGGGAAAAAGTTTAAATCTATAAAATGCTCAAAACTTTTGCCCTGCTTGACAGAGGTGTATATGGTAGTTTCTAATATAATGAAAGAAAAATACGCAATTTATAGACAAATGCAAGTTTGTTATATATTTTAGGTAAGATTTTGCAAAATTTATTGACGCAAAAATTAGTTAACACAGACAGATACGGAATATTTGAAACTAACACATGTCATTATTACTCGGGCTATAAAAATGGTGTGGGACCTATATCCCATGTGATGTTTATTAAATTAAATGCTATACTATTTTATACCATTATTAAAAAAGTTCAAATAATATTTTAAATTTGTTGCTGGCGATTTAATAAGTCCCATGAAATGGCCTTTTTTTTAAATGGGGTTTTAAATGCATTTACTTGTTTGCCCTCTCAAAATCATAATTAGGGCCCCATGACCCTCGCCAAAATTCGTAAGCCTAAAAAATAAAAAGCCCTGTTGATCCGAATAGTTTCTTCTTGTTCAGATAATATGAATAAATGGCTTTGGCTTTATTCAAAGGAACAGGCAGACCATCCCCCCCCTCAACATTCCCTCGCATTTAATTAAAACGATCAATAGCAATTTAGATCGTAAAATAGATTTCAAATCTTTTTTGATTTCCTGACCTTACTACTAAAATATATTTTATTTAAATTGTAGTGTTTAGAACTATTCTTATTATAATCAGATTTATATCAATAAACTACCTTTTATCTCAAAAAAGATTATGTAAAGTGTCTGTAAACGTTTAATTTAAGAGTTCGTATAAGTCATAAATTATAGTATTGCACGGTTCAACAAAAAAATTGACCGGCCAACTGCTTACAAATTTTGGTATAATTTTTCGCGGTGAACCTACATATATATTTTAATTGTTCCTCTATAAGTCAAGTTTTTGAAATATTTGCTGTCAAAGTTGCTAAAAAGAACGATTTTGCGTTTGTAAACGTCAATAACTAGCAAATGAATCGGCAAAATTTTCATTCAATAAATTTGTTTTATAAATAAAGGGGAGAGAAATCCATTAAATCTTTGCTAATTTATTAAACATCGAATATAATTAGGAATTGGAACATTATAAAAACAAACCTTTGTTTATTATACGTTATAGAACACAAATAAAAATCTAGTTGATTTTGCAACAAGCTTTTAGAGGGCCCTACCTATATCTGGGCCCGAACCCGTTAGGTTATATTATAGCCCGTCCAAGCTCATCCGTTGGTTTATTTTAAGGCAGAAGCTCGTCCATGTGCAAGTCTCTAGTTATTATAAATAAACAAGAGCATGAATTTAATTCTTAGTGTTAAAGGGAAGGGAAGGCGACCTTAAGTATGGGTCAACTTGTCAATGAAAAAAGATGGGGATAAGCTAATTTTACAAATATATCAAAAATTAATAGAGCTAGGGTAAACAAATTTTTTTGTGGATTCCTTTCCCATTAAACTAAAATTTTACCGATTAATTTGCAAGTTATATACGTTTGAGAAACGTCAAAATCGCGGTATAACTTTGGTAGCAAATTTTTTAAGGGGGAAACTAAAAACATATTTGTGTTCACCGTAAAAAACTCTACCAGATTCGGCAAACAGTTTGCTGCTTGACATTATTTGTTGATCAGTGTTACTTATTAGCATGTAAGCTAAAGTAATTCTTGTGTGTATCTTTTAAATAACTTTTGTAACATAATTTAAGTATAAGCTTTAAACTAATTTTTTACATTAAAATCAAAAATTAACATAATTAGACAAATCAAATTTAGGAAGCAATTTTAACTTTATCATAGCCTATTTTATTGCTGAGTGTGAGTATATCAAAAAATAATTTTTTTACCATTATCAAAGTCAGAATCAAAAGTATAAGTTTTCGGATCGATAGGTAGATTACTATTGGTTTTAGGGCCAATGGTTACTGGTCCAAGTGTAGTTCCTTCAAGAGATTCTATCATATTTATTATTTTGATAAATCGGTACAAAATTAATAAAATATTTGCATTTAAATCATCAATTAAAAAGTCATGCCTCACAACGTAAAGACAATGTACATTTTAAATCAATTAAATATAAAACATTAATCATTCTAAATTACATAGAATTGGCAAAAGGTGAAATTTACATCCTCAATGTACATAGTATTTATTTTCATAAAATGTGTGAGCATTCATTACAAAATCCATATACTTGTTAGGTCGATGTAGGAGCATTTGTCCCCGATTCCAATATAAAATTGCTTTGGATGTTTATTAGTATCGTAATATCCTTCAAAAACTACTTTTCCATCAACATTTTTAATAAGAAAGTTAATTCCTTGTATTTTCCATCCATTTTCATCAAAAGGTGTTAATTTTATATTTTCACTACTGAACGGAATGTTAGTTCCACCGCTAAGCGTATAACTATCATTATTAATTAATGATGTTATTATTTGGAAGTCTGTAAATTATTGACGTATAGTATAGTTGTATGCTTAATCAATGTAAAAATTGAACAATCTAGTTTATTAAACTGCTCCATAATCATCAAATTACCTGTATCATAAGCTATGATATTAATTTTTGGAATTTCATTGAAGTATACGTCATAACTGCCTGGCGTTATATTATTTGTCGAT
Source organism: Gordius sp. MW1 (assembly GCA_964036665.1). NCBI lineage: Eukaryota > Metazoa > Nematomorpha > Gordioida > Gordea > Gordiidae > Gordius > Gordius sp. MW1. The sequence goes on from OZ038528.1 coordinate 3,010,300, forward strand.
AAGTTGTAACTAGAATTTAAGGATTTAATAACAAAAAAGCGAGTCACGTTAATATTTCCATTAAGCACCTTTACTATGTTGCGTTGACGGTATTTCTTAAAAACTTTCATGGAAACATTTTGAAGTCTGCTCTCATGTGCACATACATGTTCTGAAAGTAATCATAATATATTTATTAGAGTTTTACTTAATTTTAACCCTTTTTATGTGTTTTATTGAGGAAAAACATGGTTTTATCAAAGAAAAAAGGCCTGCAAAGCCTCAGTTAAGCAACGAACAGCAAAAAACAAACAGCACTCTAACTCTATTAATAACGATCTATTAACTCTAAATGAATTACCAAAAAATGTTTGAACAAACGCCATTTTTATCCATTAAATTATCAGGTTAAATCTATAAACATTTAATGCATTTTTAGCAATATTTATATCCAATTCGGAATTTTCTATTCAATTGTTAAACAACCAGGGTTAAATCGCGTCGATTTTAGCCACCTTTGCTAATCCCAATCACTTATATTATTAAGCAGAAGAACTCGCTGTTAAAGCCAATTTTTATTTCACTTTTATATAATTTTCTCTTTCACCATTATTGGGATTCTAAAACATGCTTTCTAACAAGATGATTTTATGAATATTCATTATCTGGATCTCGAATCGAAAATTAATAGTATTCGATTCGAATTCAATATTTTGTAAAAACAGCGATTCGATATTCGTCGATTATTAAAATAAGGATTCAATTCAATTCGAATAAAATTTAAAGATTTAAATCCGATTCAAATATTTATTAAGTTTCTTAATTATACTAAAAATTGCTTCTTAAAATATAAGCTCAAATACGATATTTGCATAAACATTTCAAAACGTTTATTTGGTAGATATCAAAAAAAATATTATAGGCCAATAAAAGCATAAAATGTCGATATCTTTGGATTAATTGAGAATTGTTTTTTAACCAATTTTTTTGTTATATACCAAAATTTTCAAACGATGATTACAGGTAGCATTGTTGGAAAGGGTCCCAAATTATTACTTTTCCCTTTTTATTTCTTCAGCATTAAAATTATCTATATTTAACGATTAGTCTCTGATTAAAAATTGTCCCTAGATGGCAATAATTAAAGTTTACTTATTATTTAGTTTATGGTACTCGTATACATCAGGTTTATAATTATCTTGTTTAAATATAAATCAATAATGTTATATATTTAAAAAAGATTTCTGCATTTAAGGTTATTGCATATCAAACTATAGAATTGATAAATATCATATGTTTACGTACAACGGATAAGTTCAAAAATAATCAATTAAATAACTATTAACCTAAAATTTAACCAAAATAATGGAATTTTTGGGGGAATTTAAAGCCATTATTAGATGTAAATTGTACATGATTTAAAAACTTAAAATTAATGATGGCGGGTAAAATAACTAATTTGCGGAAAGCTAACAACAGCTTAATTTTATGCGTCACGTCTAATTAAATAAATTTCATCTTAATAATTCTTCGAATCCTTTTTTCAAGATTCGATTCGAGTAATTTTAGCAAGGAAATATTCAAAATTGATACATAAAAAATCGAATTTGATTTCAATTTATTATTTCAAATTGTCCGAGTTTGAATCGAAACTCAAATATTTTTCAGAGGCTTAATCTTAACCTTTTAAGAAATCTGACTTCAGAGTTATTTTTATCCAGTCACTAAATTATTTAGGATAGATATACTAATTTAAAGATGTCCTATCTCAATAAGATTAACGTAGTTTAATGAATAATCAAAATTTTGTCAAATTAATAAAAAAATAATACTTTTGACGAATACGAATAAATTGGCGACATTTAAACTGTTGTGTTTGATAAGATAGGAGTTAGAATCCTTTTCTTCAATAAATGGATGCCTTACTCTAAGGCTTTTGTTATTTGTATCATATGAAAATTTCCAGATCGTATCATTACCCTCTTTATGCCAATACGGGTATACTGCATATATATTTTTATTATCATCATAATGAAATTTAGAATTTATATCAATGCTGATTTCCACAGAGTTTGGACCAACATCAAATGAAACAGTATGATCTATTATGAGAAAACATTGTTTTAAATATATATATAATTAAAATGAAACAATCGAAAAAACATATTATAGAAAAACATAACTTGTTAAATTTTCATAAACCATCGTGCTACCAATTTTGAGCAGGAATTGCCATAGTAAAAGCCTCAGTATCTGGATCATTGTCACTTAACTACCTAAATGTTTTTTTTATTAAAATAATATTTATTTTTTTAAATACGAGATGCACATAAGAAAAAAACTTCAATACAGTATATTTAACCTCTCATTTTGACTCGTGTTATACTATAAATTATTTAATTCACAAACAATTATATGTTTATAATTTTAAAATACACCGACTCAAAGTTGAGCAGCCAATTGTCATTTGGGCAATTAAAAAAATTAATTGTATTGCAAAATTTTTCCAATTAACTTATATAAAAATCTTAAAATTTAAATAGCTTAACACATGGGTGTACCCAGGGGGGGGGGGAAGGGGGGCGGCTGCCCCCTCCTAAGTAAACAAAAAAATTTCAATACAAAAACCTTTAAAAATTAAAAAAAAATTATGTTTTGCCCCCCCCCCCCAATTAGCAAGGGGGGCAGGGGTCCGGCTGCCCCGACTGCCTAATTAGGGGAGTTGCTTCTTTTAGTGAAGGACCTTTTTTTTTTGGTCGCAGGAAAATTTTTGAATAGTGAAGGACCTTTTTTTTTGGTCGCAGGAAATTTTTTGAATAGTCAAGCAAAAATTTGTTAAAATAATCTGCCCCCCCCCCTAATTCAAAACCTGGGTACGCCCCTGGCTTAACATATATCTTTGATAAATGTGTATCAATGTTTAGAGCCTCTTAAGTTTTTTTAGAATGTTAATTTTAAAAATAAATCTTTATATAAATCAATTGGAATTATATTAGCATTTGTATGGATTATACTATATTGATATCGTTAGAGTTGTTAAATTGCTAACTTTATTCAAACTCCAGACGCGAGCACGGACACTGACTTGCTTAATATGCTCGTTAGCACAATATGTGCTCGCTGTTCAGTGCACTAGGCAGAACAGTAGCATAAAAAAATGCTCGAGGGCCGAGCATAAACTCGAGCAGATGGTAGCTGGAATTGAAGAAAGTTAGCAATTTAACAACTCTAGATATCGTGATGTTAATAAAAATATTACGAGAGGTTAAAAAGGGAAGGGGGGGGGGCAAATCATCCCCTTTTCTTGGGGAGGGAAAGGGGAGATAAAGGGGGTGGGCATCTCAACCCCCCCCCCCCCTCCCCCCGGATCAGAAAGAGTATAAAAAAGGAGGGGGGCAAAGTTCTTAATTTTTTATGATCTATAATATGCAAATATTTAAAGTTAATAAATCGTAGCAATTGCTTCTATTAAATCTGCTATCTGCTCGAGTTTCTGCTCGGGCAAACAAATTTTGCTGTTTCGACTCGCCGCTCGAGCATTTTATATGCTACTGTTCTGTCCTTGCACCGAGCAGCGAGCACAGGATTGTACTAACGCGCATATTAAACAACTCAGTGTGCGTGCTCGCGTTTGGAGTTGAAGCAAGTTAGCAATCTAACAACTATACTTAGCGGCTCCTATTGCTAAGAAAAACGGTTGGTATGTTTAGTTAGGCGCTTTTTCTAAATGGCCCGAGATCATGGGATTAGCGATATTAATTCAACGAATATTATCCAAAATTTAGGAACAATATTTGCGCGTTTTGGGTTACCCAGATTTATAATTAGTGAGGCCCATTTAAATCCATGTAATTTAAAGTGTTTTGTAAAAACAACGGTATCGTACATTTTACGGGAGCGCCTTACCACGTCAAAACAATTGGTCTTGCGGAAAGGTACAGTAGAACGATAAAAAGTAAATTCTTTGCTAATAAAAAGTCGGGGGTAAACGACTCACTAAATTTGCTACAAGTACTAATGAGCATGCGAACGAGCCAGAACGTAACTACAGGCATTTGCCCGGCTGAGGCAATTTCTAATTGCAGAATTCGCACGACGCTAGACCAGCTAATGAAAACGGCTCGCGAGAAAGTTGAAGAATCTCTTTGAAAGCAAAAGTATTACAAGAACAGGTGGACACAGGAAAGATTCTTAGAGCCCGAGGAACCAGTACAGGTACACAGCGACTCAAGTTCGGGATGGAGGGAAGAACTTATAGACGCAGCGCGACAACATATGACCTCAACATAGACGACTGAAGTACAAGAAGGAACCACGGGGATGAATTAGGGAAAACAAAAACAATTGATCAAGGTGCGGTCTCTGAAAGAAATATTCTTAATGACAAAAGGATTTCGAAAACACCTGATCGCTATGATCGGAGTCTTCTTTAAATGGGGGTGAATAAAGTCATCTATTCAAATTGTGTTAATTTAATTAAAATTGATTGTGATGACCTCGAAATGTGTATTCGACTAGCAAGGTTAACCAATTAACTTTAATCTAGATATAAACGTTTCTGTACTTAACATTTACTACTGTTTTTCCCCTGTGAGTATATACAGACTCTTAATTTTAGGCTCAACCCGAGCTTGGACTAGCTCCAATGAATTTAGCATTGAAATGTATTTTCTATTACTATCTAAAATTAAAATGAGTTAGTAAGAATTCAATTTATCTAGCTGCAATTTAATCGACGAAAATTTCTTTAAATCTACGCCTTTGGGAAATACTCGATTCGATTCGAATTCGAAATTTCGAATCGAATTCGAATCCATATGTGTAAGTTTCGAATCGAATATTTATGCTGCTAGGATTTGAAAATCCGAATCGAATCCTTGAAAAAATATAAATTTTATTTTTTTTAAGTTTAATTTAGATACACCATATTCAAATATTTAGCTATTTTTATCTTACCGCATTTTAGTTATTTTTCCTGCTACAATTTGAAAAAATTTGATTTATTATTTTTCAAACTTACATAAGTTATTATCAGGATGACCGTACTAATAATAAACTAATAATAGGAATAGAAATAATATCATTTTATTTATCACTAAGGCCGGGGGAGGGACAACTATATATATTAAAAAAAGAATTAAGTAGTTAAAAACATATGTTCCTTTTTGCCAACTCGGATTTTGGATATTCAATCATATAATCTGTATACAATGATATACCAATATACAACTACACATGTACAACATCATATATATAACACATATATAACAACTATCAAAAGGATGACCGTACTAATAATAAACTAATAATAGGAATAGAAATAATATCATTTTATTTATCACTAGGGCCGGGGGAGGGACAACTATATATATTAACAAAAGAATTAAGTAGTTAAAAACATATGTTCCTTTTTGCCAACTCGGATTTTGGCTTACAATATTCAATTATATAATCTGTATACAATGATATACCAATATACAACAACCTATATACAACATCATATATATAACACATATATAACATCTTTCCCCTTAAAGAATGAAGAATCACCAATATACCAATATATAACATCAACATCTTTCCCCTTAAAAAATGAAGAATCACCAATATACCAATATACAACATCATATATATAACACATATATAACAGTTATGGAGAACGAGGATCACAATTAAATTAAATTATGGACTAGCGGTATATTTTCAACCAGGCATAAATAGAAAATTAAAGATATATGGCATTCAATAAGAAGATAGTCTTATAAGCTAGTGTGGTAAGGCTCAAAATTTGAGTGTTTATCGCCAATACATGGCATATAGTATAGAGAAATTAAAGATGACTTGGAAACTGCTATAGGAAGTCAGCCAGATTTTGTATTAACTAGCGAGGTATCAACACTGGATCGGCTATTAAGAGCGACAAGGCGAAGTCTTCATTGGAGACATTTTCGCACAAACCACGTGTAGTCTCCAATGTTGAGCCTTTACAATGGTAATATCGAATCAACGTCGCTTTCCAGACATCCAAAAATTAACAAAAAATCATCTCTTTATACCTGGATCATTTACTTCCGTGTGAAATAATATTTTCAACCGGAACCACTTTATTGACTAAACACAAGCAATCGTTTAAGGGTGAAAGTTTTTGAAAAATAATTTGCCTTAAAAGTTGGCTAAAAACGGTTCTTGATTGTCTTACACATATCGCCATAGTTTTTTGTTCGCCTTTTAATTGCTATGCAATTTATAGGCTCATTTTTTGTTGTCCGTCCGTTGTCCGTTGTCTTCCAATGTATTTTATCGATTTTTTTAAATTAATGCATAAGAGGTGCCACACCCCTCATCTCTATCTCCCTCGCTGTATTAGAATAGTAATACATACGCGCTCCCCACATCATCTCTCTCTCGTTATCGATTTTTCGGGGGAAGGGGGGGGGGTCGGGTTTATATTTTCGTTTTTGAATTGGGTATTATGTATTAGGTTAACATTGATAATTACGCTATGCCCTTTCCTACAAGGGCCTACGCCTCTAGTGATATGGGTCCCTATGCCCCTACAAAGCCTATGCCTCTACTAATATGGGTCCCTGTGCCCCTACAAAAGCCTATGCCCTTACAAATGTGGGTTCGAATCCCGGAGAGGGCACAATTTTTATTTTTTTTAAATTAAATTAATATATTGTTCTTGTTAATACCATTGATAATGTGACTTTTTGGCCGTCCGCTGGCTACTGAACATTTAAAAAAATGACCATTGGCCAAAGTTTGAATCGAAATTTTTTTTTAGTTTTTGAATTGGTGAACATTCATAATTACCCTATGCCCTCTCCTACAAGGGCCTATGCCTCTATTGATATGGGTTCCTGTGCCCCTACAAAAGCCTATGCCTCTACTAATGTGGGTTCGAATCCCGAAGAGGGCAAAATTTATATATTTTTTTTAAATTAAATTAATATATTGTTCTTGTTAATACCATTGATAATGTGACTTTTTGGCCGTCCGCTGGCTACTGACCAAGAAAAAAAAGACCATTGGCCAAAGTATAAATCAAAATTTTTTTTTCGTTTTTGAATTGGTTAACATTGATAATTACCCTATGCCCTCCCCTACCAGGGCCTATGCCTCTACTGATATGGGTCCCTGTGCCCCTACAAAAGCTTATGCCTCTACTAATGTGGGTTCGAATCCCGGAGAGGGCAAAATTTTTATTTTTTTTAAATTAAATTAATATATTGTTTTTGTTAATACCATTGATAATATGGCTTTTTGGCCGTCCGCTGGCTGCTGACCAATAAAAATGACCATTGGCCAAAGTATGGATCGAAATTTTTTTTTCGTTTTTTTTTTGACTCGTATGTATTTATAGACTGTCTTGGTACTGTCCAAAAAAAATGACCATTGGCCAAATTGTGAATCAAAATTTTTTTTTCGTTTTTTTTGACTCGTGTGTTTTTATAGACCGTCTCTTGGTACTGACCAATGGAAAAAAATGACCATTGGCCAAATTGTGATTCGAATTTTTGTTTTTGTTTTTTTGACTCGTATGTATTTTATTTGTAGTTCCCTGTTGTTATTATTGCAGTCTTTCCACCCCACATCTCTTTGCCTACACGCCATCCTTTATGAACAGATTTTTTAATCCTCTTACAATATATTAATTCCATTTATATTCAATTTCATCCCCTTATCCTACAATACAACGATATATTCAATTTAAAAAGTAATTAAAGTGGTTATGAATTTTAATTGCTATGCAATTTATGGGCTCGTTTTTTGTTGTCCGTCCGTTGTTGTCCGTTGTCTACCAAGTTTTTGGCGCCAGCTTTGTGACCTGGAGGCCCGGGAACAAGCTCGGGAGAGGACGAATTTTTTTACTTTTTTTAAATTAAATTAATATTTTGTTCTTGTTAATACCATTGATAATATGAATTTTTGACCGTACGCAGGCTACTGACTAATAAAATATATTGATTTTAAAACATAAACACAACTTTATTATTTCATCATCTATATAAATAACATAAAAACCTCTACCATTTTAATCCCAACAGGGTGTGAGTGGTTATAGCGCACGGCTTTTAAACAGATGCCTCTACTAATGTGGGTTCGAATCACGGACAGGGCACAATTTTTATTTTTTTTTCAATTAAATTAATATTTTGTTCTTGTTAATAACATTGACAACATGGCTTTTTGACCGTCCGCTGGCTACTGACCAATAAAAAAATGACCATTGACCAAATAAATAGAATTTTGTTTTTCGTTTTTGAATTGGGTATATTAGGTTAACATTGACAATTACCCTATGACCTCCCCTACAAGGGCCCATGCCTATACTGATATGGGTCCCTGTGCCCCTACAAAAGCCTATGCCTCTACTGATGTGGGTTCGACTCTGAGAGAGGGCAAAATTTTTATTTTTTTTAAATTAAATTAATATATTGTTTTTGTAAATACCATTGATAATGTGACTTTTTAACCGTGTCTTGGCTACTGACCAATGAGAAAAATGACCATTGGCCAAATTTTGAATCGAAATTTTAATTTTTTTTCGCTTCGGAATTGGCTAACATTGATATTTACCCTATGCCCAGTCCAATTATTTTGCATTTAATACCCCCCTATAGGCATTCTCGCCCCTTCCCATCTTTTTCGCCCATAAATTGCATAGCAAATATAATACATTTATACGGAGTATAGATGAGTTTCGTTCCCCTTTACCTTCCCCCCTCGCCCTTCCCACGAGGGCCGAAGGCCCGAGTTTAATATTTTTATTTTCGATGTGTGTATTTTTGTAAATATCTTTCAAATAAATTTTTAATGTATATGCAAATTAAAATGAATAGTAGCCTTTTTAATGTGTTTTCTAAATTCGAATTGAATGGTATTCGATTCGATTCGAAATCCGGAGGCGTATTTAAATCTATAATAAGTGTTAAGCATTATATTATTCGAACTATTAATAGCAGCTATATTAATGTTCAAAGGTGGTGAGTTTGGTTTGATGAAATGAGCTTTATTCATCAATCCAACCTTGTCACTTCTTAATAATAAATACCATAGGCGTACAAAAAGGGGTAGAAAAACGGATTTACCCCCTTGGCAAAAATTAATAATTTTTTTATTAAAAAATAACCTATTTTTAGATTGAAAGTTTTTATTTTATAGCTGTGTAACTGACTCGAAATTACTTTATAAATAAATACCGATATATACCTTTTTATTTTTGAATTGAATTTTGACAAAAAGCCAATTAACCATTCTCTTTTTCCGCTATCTTTTATTCACTTGCATTACAATGAAAAAAGAAATTTGGAGCATTATTTCCCTATATATTATCCGATCCTTCTACATCTAAACCTAGTAATTTCTTGATCTATTGATAATTAATTGCTATTCACTGATCTGATATTATTTATTAAACTTCAAGATGCGATTCCTGCTTTATAAAAAAATTTCTACCTGGCGATACCGCAACAGAGGCGGCAACTTTGCTGTCTTCTTTGCGGCAATCGGACTATATAATATCGCTATTATGTCTTCATAAACTTTTCAGTTATACATCAATTTTTTGCAGGCAATTGCAAAAAAATGTTTAGACCTAAAACAGGTCACAAAGTTGGCCCAAAACATTGTTGATCAGATAAAATTGTTGAGAAATAATGTTGATGAAGAATTTCATCAAATTTTTTTAATGGCCGAAGCTAAGGCAAACTTGTACCAGTTTGATCTTGTAAAACCCAGATGGGCTGGAAAACAAACTTTCCGAAGTAATATTTCAACAGACTCCGTTGAGGAATATTATAAAATCACATTTTTTATACCATTACTTGATTCTTTTATTATTCAACTCAATGAAAGGTTTTTAGACAAGAAGGAAATTATTGCAAATTTTCAAGTTGTTTCCTCAAGATTTGAAAGTTTCGCCTGCAGCTCAGATAAAAATAAATCACTTAGTAAATTTTTACTTTAATGACTTGAATGGTACAAATGTTGACGTTAAAACAGAATTTGATATTTGGTATATGTCGTTGTCTCAGATGCCCGAAGAATTGCGTCCCAAGAATGCTTTGGATGCTTTTCTAAGTCACAAAACCAATTTAAAATGCTTACCTAACCTTACAACTTTGTTTTATTTATTTACATGCACAAATGAGAGAAGTTTCTCAACTTTGAGAAGATTTAAGACCTACTTACGGAATACCATGTCAAACAATATATTAAATGGTTTGGCGCTTTTAACGATTCATCGGGAGTTAGCCCCAACTCCTGATGAAATTCTTGATGTTTTTTTTTATCTTTTGGCAAAAGAAAATTAAAAATTGTTTTATAGCGAGATTTTTATACACCGCTTTTGAATTTATATTATTGAAATAAAATTTTTAAAAAGATTGGAAATTTTCTACCCCCTAGAGAAAATCCTGGCTACGCGCCAGATAAATACACTTACAACTGTTTGATAATAAATTATATTCCACCATCAACATCAATTAAGTTTATAATGTATCATTCAAAAAATATAAAGTCGTGTTTCGAACTAAAAATGATTATAGTCTGGTATTTGAAAAGCTACACTATGAACGCCTAAAAATTATATTACTTTGAAATGCAGATAAGTCAATTTAGACAAAAATTGCTTTTAATTTTCTTAATGATTAGGGTTTGCTTTGGGCAGCGCTTGGGCCTCAGGTCGGTCAGGCCCATCAGGTCCCACTGGAGTCATATTATTTTATTAATTGTTCCGGCCTAGATAGGGCCAAGTTGGGTCGCCCATATAGAAAATTTAATCATCTTTATAATTTTTAATAGTCTCCCCTGCACATAGATTATGTCACATGTTCCATATGGCAAATTGTGTGTAAAATTTGCCACCATTTTGATAGTCACTACCGTCCTATATCCTATAATGTCGTTTTGCGCTGTGCCGTTTTGTTCGAACAGGAGAGGTAAAGACAAAAGGTTTTCATTCCATAAGTAAGTAATATTACAAGATATATCATATTTTTAAACAATTTTAGGTTTCCAGTGAAGAATCCGCAACTTCTAAAGACCTGGATTCATAACATCAAACGAGAATTTCAAATTATGCAATATTCTCGCGTATGTTCCTATCATTTTAGACCTGAAATGTTTTACCCATCTTCAACAAATTACACTAGTCAACCAATAATGGCCTTGTGTAATCAACCGGGAAACGGTCAATATATTCTGATAGAGTTATAAGTTATTTGTGAAGACAAATATGTCTTTCGTTTTTTTCCTATACGTCAAGTTTTTAAAATATTTTGATTCAAAGTTGCAAAAATTACCGTTTTTGGCCCTTTTTGACTCTCTATAGGCGAAATTGAATAGTTAAAAAAAATTTAAGCCCATAAGCTAACTTAGGGTAAAACATCAAGAAATGATTTTTTCCCTATTTTATTACTTTTTCATATATATCAAAAAGGCAATTAGTCCCTATGCGAAATGAGCCTCTTTCCCTCTCTATCTAATTGGGCATATACTTATATAACACCACTATACCCTTAGTGCATGTGAATGATTGATGGTGTGTGGTGTGTAAAGAGTCTCTACAATGAATAGTAAAGAGGGAGGGTGAGAGGCGTATTAATAGGAGTAATATCTCGTATTACGCCACTACCAATTTTCTGGCAAATGACCATCTATTCGCGAATATCAAGAGAAATCAAAAAATCATATTTTGGCTTTCCTTAAACTTGTAAGCCTAAGGTTGTAAATTTAGTTATCGCAAAACATATAATTGCGTTAAACATATCAAGATTAGCATTATTTCCTCAACATATTTTAGCATATATTAGAATCTCAACGTTGTGTGTTATAGAATCTTTTGACATATTAACAGACTTGACACATAGGTCCAAATTTATGATGTTTGTGTTGTCAAAAAAAGATTTTATCGTTTTTTATAATTTATTAGTGTTTAACAATTAACCAAGAAAGTTTAGGTTTTTTTATAATGAAGCATAGAGTTATTACCATAGACCAGTGATTCTTAACCTGGGGGTCGCGACCCCCTAGGGGGTCGCGAGAAGTTTGCCGGGGGGCCGCCAAATTTTTTTAGAATAAAATAAAAATACTCAGAAAAGCTTTAGATACTCATCAGGGGATTCGAACTCGTTGCCTTAAGATTCATTATTAGAATTAATAAATGATTGTAATTTAAAATCGTTGTTTAAAACTAAAGGTTTGCCGCAATTTTGGATATAAATTCGTGCAGAATATCCTTCAGCAGCAATTCAAAATTTGCTGCCTTTCGTTAGTACATATTTGTGTAAAAAAGCTTCTCAACTATGGTAGATATAAAAACTAAAAAATGCAATCGATTGCGACTAGATTCCTGCATGAGGATAGCATTACAATCAATTGAACCAAGAATTAACAAATTGGCTGAAGATGTTCAGCAGCAGAAATATCATTAAATATATTTCCGAATGCATATATTTTTTATTTTAAACATTGTTTTTATGTTTAATTATGAAGTTTTTATGTTATTATTATTTCATCATCTATTTAAATTTTAAATAGTGAAAATATAAAGTTGTGTTTTATGTTTATTATATAATAAAATGAAAAAATAATAGAAAATCAATGTATTATAGATAATTTAACAAATATAAATTATTATGAAAAAATGGGGGCCGCAAACAAATTATAAAATATTTGGGGGGCCGGGTGTATAAAAATTTAAGAACCACTGCCATGGACTAAATAGACTGCTGATTCGCTTTAAAAAAGTGATGCCAATTTTTACCGCCATTTGTAAGTACTACAACGAGAGAGTCTATTCTAACGTTATAATGGGATTCTATATATATTCTCTATTTATTTTTTACCCTCTTTCTCACCCGGGGGGGGGGGGGACCGCCCCCTTAATTTTTACCCTCTTTCTAATACGGGAGAGAGGGGGGGGGGGCAGGGGGGTGTTTTGCCCCCCCCTTAATTTTTTACCCTCTTTCTGATGCGGGGGAGAGGGGGGGCAAAGGGGTGTTTTGCCCCCCCCCCATTATTTTTTACCCTCTTTCTCACCCGGGGAGGGAGGGGGTGTTTTGCACCCCCCCCCCCTAATTTTTTACCCTCTTTCTGATGCGGGGGAAAGGGGGGGGGGGTGATTCGCTCCTCTTCTTATTTTTTACCCTCTTTGTCACACGGGGGGGGGGAGGCCGGAAAGCCCTTTTTAACCCTTTCAAAATATTTTTGTAAATTTTTGCGGTCACCGTGGTGACAAATGTCATAATTAACATTTTCTATTGAAATTTATATTTTTTTTTTAAATTGACTATCCCCCCCCCCCTCCCCGGCATCAGAAAGAGGATAAAAAATTAGGGGGGGGGGCAAAACACCCCCCTGCCCCCCCTCCCCGGGTGAGCAAGAGGGTAAAAAATTAAGGGGGGGGGGGGGGCAATACACCCCCCATGCCCCCTCCCTCCGGGTGAAAAAGAGGGTAAAAAACTGGGGGGTGGGGTAAAACACATCCCTGCCCCCCCCCCCTCTCCCCGCAAGGGTAAAAAATAAGGGGAGGGGGCAAAACACCCCCTGCCCCCCCCCTCTCCCCCGCATCAGAAAGAGGGTAAAGAATAAGGGGGGGGGGGGCAAAACACCCCCCTCCCCGGGTGAGAAAGAGGGTAAAAAATAGAGAGTATATATAGAATCCCATTATAACGTTAGAATAGACTCTCGTTGTAGTACTTACAAATGGCGGTCAAAATTGGCATCACTTTTTTGGTACGTGTGTACGTATAATGAGCAGTCTATTTAGTTTATGGTTATTACTTAAAACAATTTCAATCCCTATGCCTAAAACTTATATAAAACAATTAAATCAATTAACTTTAATAGGCCTATTTTTAAGTAATATGGTATCTAGCTGGTACGACTAAAATTTGTCCTCTATATATATACTTTAACGCTTTACTCAAATTTCAAAAGGCTTAAAATTTAAAAATGTTTAAATGACACTTTCTAATATAAAATTATTCTGTACACGTGTTATGGTTAGGCCATTGCCTAATTAATATAATTTTTCTTATTGTTTATACACTCGTCGATTGCGAATAAAATGTTCAGTGAGTACATTTGTAATAACAAAGGTTTAGTACAAACGCAACAAACAACACGTTTTCGGTTCATAGCGAAGTCAGTTCATATTTGTTATGTTTGTTTAAAGCGCTCCTTAAATTTAATAAAGCTAACCATTTCTTCAAATTCATATAACAACAACGTTTACTTGTATTATAACTTAGGGAAAAGGGAAATTTATAAATATTATAATTTTGTTATTATTTTATTTATATACAAATTTGAACATCCTCGCTATTATAATTAAAAAACTTGATAATTTATCTTGTTAATGGCCTTAAACTAATCATTGTTATTTTGTTAGTTTTATCGGTAATCAGTTTTCATTAAAACTCTTTGTTAATAGCTGGAAATACCAACCATTTTTAATCTAATAATTTTTTTAATAATATTTGCCCATTACATATCTTTATTTCATATAATGTATATATATTAAATCACTTACATTATTCTAATCACTCATGATAAATTTAGAAAATAAAAATATACCATATAAAATTTAATTAGTGAAAAATATTCTTCAGAATATAAACGTACCGCAATCATCATTAGTTAATTCCATGTAGAGCAAAATTTATAAAAAAAATTAGAAAGAGTGTCTTTGGATTTTAAAACTCCAACAGATTGGTATATCGGAAAATAAACATTCACTTAAGAAAATTTTACAAAGATAGGACAAGGCATTAAAGTTGATTTAAAATTTTTAAAGTCCTTAAGTTTACAAAATATAATAAAAACTCATATCTCTAAAATATTTGAAAATTTTTTTAAATTAAATATTTTAAGATGGTTGTATAATTGGACCAAATGCTATTTAATAACGATTAAGGGAGAAAGATGATAAATCTTGCTTCATATAATGTACTCAGATTTAACATTATTTGTTATTTTTAGGACATATAACTAAAATTACACTCTATGTAAGCCAAAATTTGAATCATTTGCAAAAACGTATCATAAATGTTTCATTTGATATAAAGATATTTAATTAAGAAATTTTGGTATTTATATTATTTATTTGCGCCTTTTATACAATGCTTTATCAAATGCATAACTCTAAATGATAATCAAAATATTCTAACAATATATACTCACTCGACTGGAAGGGATTTTTAATAGTGAAAAGCTTTAAAAATATGAAATAATTACGATGTATCCCCCAAATTAAAGGCAGTGCCACGTGCTGAATTAAGATTGGTTTTCTTCTTGTTTATATGATAGTTTATTGGGCGCAAACATAAGCGTATTAGTTATAGAACGGGGGGGGTGGTTTAAAGTGAGGTGTATACTAGAGATCTGCACGGGCCGGCCCGGCCCGCGGACGGGCCTAAAAGCCCGGCCCGCGGACGGGTACGGACGGGCTTTGTATCATAAAAAATTTAACGGGCCGGGCCCGGACGGGCCTTAAAATTAATGGAACGGGCTCGGGCGGGCCTGAGATTTTTTTAACGGGCTTGAACGGGCCTGAAGTTTTATAAACGGGCTTAAACGAACCAGAGATTATATAAAAGGTCTTGGAGTTACAAAGGTACTTAAACATCAAACAATTAGAAAAAACAAAAAGCGAGCCAATAAATTGCATAACAATTAATATATTATTTTTATTAAATATTTAGGATTAATTTTTTAACTTCTAAATTTTGTATATCCTGTAGCATTCATTCATTTTTCAAGCGCTAAATTTGACCTTTTTTTAATTTGCTATTGATTTTTAAGACTATAACTTCATTCTTTTATAAGTAAGTTTAATTACACTTTTGTGATTAATTTTATCACAAATTACTATTATTATTAGTGCCATATAAATTCATAAATATTTTTGCTCTAATCTTTGAAATTAACTTTAATTACAAACTTAAATGTAACTTTTTGTTAGCTTTGTATTTTTTTGTTATTGATTAAGTTTAATTCCTTTGCCTTAAAATTCTAGTGCTTAAATATTTGACAAATTATTCTTGTTATATTATTTTAAATTTTTCTACATTAATTTTACAATATTAACTAGATTTAGCTTGGTTGAAAAAGGTATTTTTTCTGGATATTTTTATTAAATATTTGGCTTTATATCGCTTTGCTTTACTAATCCCTTTAATAATTGTATTTTTTGTTTTGAAACTAACAGTTTAATATTAAAAGGCTTAATCTATAATTAATATATGCAACATAATAAAAGTTATTGATTTGATACATCCTTACTTTTTTATTAAATTTTATTATAGTGTCAAATAATTTGTCCACAATCATATCTAATTATGAAAAAGGTGTATATAAAATAAATTTAAATCACAAGCTTAAAAGTAAAGTTTGGGAACAATTTGATCCTTTAATGGATGTTAATTGAATCATTAATTTTACAATATTAACTAGATTTAGCTTGGTTGAAAAAGGTATTTTTTCTGGATATTTTTATTAAATATTTGGCTTTATATCGCTTTGCTTTACTAATCCCTTTAATAATTGTATTTTTTGTTTTGAAACTAACAGTTTAATATTAAAAGGCTTAATCTATAATTAATATATGCAACATAATAAAAGTTATTGATTTGATACATCCTTACTTTTTTATTAAATTTTATTATAGTGTCAAATAATTTGTCCACAATCATATCTAATTATGAAAAAGGTGTATATAAATAAATTTAAATCACAAGCTTAAAAGTAAAGTTTGGGAACAATTTGATCCTTTAATGGATGTTAATGGTGAATCAGTTAGTGCCTGCATATGCAAAAATTGCAAAAAAATACTTTCATATAAATCAGCAGATGGTACATCACATTTAAAACGCCACAAATGTACAACCCAAAGACAAAATAGCCTAACACTAGATCATTATATGAATAAAATAAACCCCTTAAAAGAAGAAAAAATTAAAAAATCAATCATAAATCAGGCTATAAAATTTTGCTCAAAAGATTTACGGCCATTCGAAACTTTAGCAGGAGAAGGTTTTCTTGGGTTTTGCCAGTTTTTGGTAGATAGTTTGTCAACTAAGGGGTTAATAAATGTGCGACAAATTATGCCTCATCCATCAACTATAAGCCGCCATGTGAAAGATGAGGCTGAAAGACTTCGACTTTCTATAATTCCAGATATAAAACATTACATTCAGAAAGGGCTTTGCGCGGCCACAACAGACATGTGGACATGTGATTATACAAAAATCAGTTTTCTCACATTAAGTATTCATTATATAAATGTTAGCCTGAGAAAAAAAATATTATTTACAACTGCTTTTAAGCATGAAAAAAAATCAGGGGAGAATATTAGAAATGAATTATTAAACAAATTAATGACTTTTGGCATTACCAATGAAGAAGCCCGTAAATTAATATTTGTTACTGATCAGGGTGCTAACATTGTCAATGCATTAGCAAATTATAGTAGATTAAATTGCGCAGCCCACCTTATAAATAATATGATAAAAATGGCCTTTAATGATTCTTTCTTAAATCAAGAAGCCACGGTTATTTATAAACTCATGAATGCCTCTAAAGAATTAGTCAGGCATTTCAAACAAAGTGGACTCAATAGCAAGCTGTCCCATACCTTGCATCAAGATGTAATTGTAAGATGGAACTCAAAATTGACCCTTTTGAATTCTATTTATAAGGTCTATGACGAAGTTGAAGCTATCTTGGAACAACGAAATGAACTTTCATATCTGGAATATATAGATAAAATGTTGTTGAAATCTTTAATAGACGTCTTGCAGCCGTTTAAAGAGGCTTCTCTTCAGTTGGAGGCTGATCTAGAACCAACCCTACCATATGTCTTCTTATGGAAAATTAAATTAATTAATGCGATGTCGGATTATGATTTATACGGCGGACAAGTCAACATAATAAAGAACCGTTTAAAAGAAGCTATTAAAGAAAAAATGGTAGTTCATCGGTATCACAAAATAGCTTCGGTCTTGCATCCGAAGTTTAGACAAATGAAGATGATACCTGAAGCAGAAAAACTAGACATATATCAAGATATAAGAAATATTATAGAGCAAGAAGGGTTTGTCTATATAAGAAAATCTTCTGTTTTACTGGGCTCAAAGACATCTCTCGCAAGTACTTACAATTTTTTATTTATATATAATATATAAAAATATATAAGGTAAGAGACCGAAAACAATTTTTTCTGAATGGGAAGATAATGATCATAATCCTGTGGCGGATGAGTTTAGTCAATATTTAGATGAAACTATTGAGGCTGATTTCGATCTGTTAAAATGGTGGAAAGCCAAAGAGGACAAGTATTATATTTAAAATTAATCTTATCCTTTAATAGATATCCTAAATTAGCACATTTAGCACATATGATATTATGTATACCGGCTACGAGTGCCACCAGCGAGCGAAATTTTTCTACGGCAGGAAGGCTTGTAGAAGAAAGGCGAACTCGCCTAAAACCAGACATTATTGATGATTTATTATTTTTACATGATAATTATTGATATCTTTCTATGAATATGTCATAAAATTTAATAAAATTTTGTGAAATTTTTGATGAATTAGGCCGGACGCGGAGTTCGCTTAAAAAATATTTTAACGGGCTTGGACGGGCCTGAAAAATTTACGGACGGGCTCGGACGGGCCTAAAAAATTTACGGACGGGCTCGGACGGGCCTGAAGTGCTGAAAAAAAATTACGGGCGGGCCCGGACGGGCCTTGAAATTTTGAAAACGGGTACGGGCGGGCCGATCTTCTAAAAACGGCCCGTTGCAGATCTCTAGTGTATACAACTAGAGCCCTCTTTGGCCAAAGTTGGCCCATAGCCCCATGTTTCCTATTTACCCGAGTCCACCCTTAAACTTTAGTTCCAACCTGAGCTTGAACCCGACCCAACAAATTTTGCGATTGTAATATATTAATTGCTATGCAATTTATGGGCTCGTTTTTGGTTGTCCGTTGATGTCCGTTGATGTCCTCCCTATCTATTTGCATTGGGTATATTAGGTTATCGATTTTTAATTGCTATGCAATTTATGGGCTCGTTTTTGGTTGTCCGTTGTCCGTTGATGTCCGTTGATGTCCGTTGATGTCCTCCCTATCTATTTGCATTGGGTTTATTAGGTTATCGATTTTTTAAATTAATGCATGAGAAAGAGGTGCCCCACCCCTCATCTCTATCTCCCTCGCTTTCAGGCGGGGTCGGGTTTTAATTGCTACTTTAAATTAATGCATAAGTATATCTATTCGTTTTTGAATTGGGTAACATTGATATTAATTGCTATTATTACCCCACTACAAGGGTTTGGGTTAGAATCTCGGAGTTTTTTTAGACTCTTATGATTGTTCTTGTTACTACCATTGATAATAAGACTTTTTGGCCGTCTGCTGGCTGCTGACCAATGAAAAAAATGACCATTGGCCAAAATGTGAATCCAAGTTTATTTTTTCTTTTTTTTTGACTATTATGATTGTTCCTGTTACTACCATTGCTAATACGACTTTTCGGCCGTCCACTGGCTGCTGACCAAAGAAAAAATGACCATTGGCCAAAATGTGAATCGAAATTATTTTTTTCGTTTTTTTTGACTATTATGATTGTTCCTGTTCCTACCATTGCTATTATGACTTTTTGGCCGTCCGCTGGCTGCTGACCAATGGAATAAAATGACCATTGGCCAAAGTGTGATTCGAAAATTTTTTTTTCGTTTTTGACTATTATGAATTTATATTTACTTTTACCGTGTCCTGGCTGCTGACCAATGGAATAAAATGACCATTGGCCAAAATGTGATTCGAAAATTTTTTTTTCGTTTTTTTTACTCTTATGAATTTATATCCATTTTTACCGTGTGCTGGCTGCTGACCGATGGAAAAAAATGACCATTGGCCACAGTGACCATCAAATTTTTTTTCCGTTTTTTTGGCTATCATTGACTTATAGAGTATCTGTTGGTACTGACCAATGGAGAAAAAATTACCATTCGCCAGATTTTTGCTTTTTTTAATTAAAAATTGTTCAAATTCAACAAAAATTTCTCCCAACAATTCTGCAAATTCTTAACATTGTGATGTTTTATAATATAATGTTTGTTAGACCCATAATCACTAAAGGCCGTAAAAACTAATGTAATACGCAACTAGATGCAAACACTAATTCTAACTCTAACCCTTGCCTATATTACATTTTGACTATAAATGGAAAATTTGTATAAATAATTAATTAATCATTAGGCATTTAATACCCCCCCCCTATAGGCATTCTCGCCCCTTCCGACCTTTCTCGCCCATAAATTGCATAGCAAATATGATACATTTATACGAAGTAAAAATGAGTCGTCCCCCCTTCCATTCCCCCCTTCCCTTCTCCCCTCCCCTTCTCCCCTCCCCCTTCCCACGAGGGCCGAAGGCCCGAGTTTTTCTAATAATGATTAAAATTAAGATCAGTTAGTAAAAATCTAGTTTATCTTGCTGCTATTTAAACGACTAATTTCTAAATCTTTAATAATGAAGCCTCAAAGTTATAAACTTTTTAAACGGTTAAAACAAAAGTTCAGTGTTAAAGCATTATATTGTTTAAACTTCCAAAATCTTACTATATTAATAGGTAAGTTTGGTTTGATGAAATGAGCTTTATCCATCGATCCAACCTTGTCACTTCTTAATAATAAATACACTTACAACTGTTTGATATTAAATAAATTATATTCCACCATCAATAATTAAGTTTATAAGAACGCCTAAAAATTATATTTATTTGAAATAAAATTAAGTCAATTAAAAAAAAATATTATTATTAATTTGCTTGTTGATTAGGGTTTGCCTTGGGCTGCTCATAGGCCTCAGGTCGGTGAGACCAATTTAGGCTCCAGTCGAGCTAAAATATTTGATAATTTTTCTGGCCGGGCTTGGGCCACGTCGGGTCGCCCGTGTAGGGAATTCACTCATCTATATAATTTCAAATAGTCTCCTCTGCGCCAAACCTCTGGCTATGGGCGACAGTTATAATGCTTAAATTTTAACTCGCGAAATTGTATTAAGTGATTAAACTAATCAATTTAACTATTTTAATTACTCCATAAAATTTCCAATATAAATATGAATCTATTAAACTACCACGTTTACTTTATTACCAAATTATTGAACTAATTTTCCACAAAGATTTGATTACATTCATTCATATTAAAATTTAATGATTTTAAGTGGACGTATAGGAAAGTAAATTATATTTGACATCTATGTTAAAAATGACAGTTTACACATTAAATTTAGTAAAAATTCTACCACGTTTACTTTATTACCAAATTATTGAACTAATTTTCCACAAAGATTTGATTACATTCATTCATATTAAAATTTAATGATTTTAAGTGGACGTATAGGAAAGTAAATTATATTTGACATCTATGTTAAAAATGACAGTTTACACATTAAATTTAGTAACATTTTTAAAATGCGCAGCTATCTGATTGGTCTGTTAAATGCATACGCATGCGCATTATAAAAACTCGGGCCTTCGGCCCTCGTGGAAAGGGGAGGGGAGAAGGGGAGGGGAGAAGGGGAGGGGAGAAGGGGGGAAGGGAAGGGGGGAAGGGAAGGGGGGACGACTCATCTTTACTTCGTATAAATGTATCATATTTGCTATGCAATTTATGGGCGAGAAAGGTGGGAAGGGGCGAGAATGCCTATAGGGGGGTATTAAATGCCTAATGATTAATTAATTATTTATACAAATTTTCCATTTATAGGCAAAATGTAATATATGCAAGGGTTAGATTTAGTGTTTGCATCTAGTTGCGTATTACATTAGTTTTTACGGCCTTTAGTGATTATGGGTCTAACAAATAATAACAGGAAAAATATATTAATTTAATTTAAAAAAAAAAAAAAAATTGCCCTCTCCGGGAATCGAACCAGCAATTCAGAACGTTCGCCGGGCTTCGAACCCACATTAATAGAGGCATAGGCTTTTGTAGGGGCACAGGGACCCATATCAGTAGAGGCATAGGCCCTTATAGTCGAGGGCATAGGGTAATTATAGCAATTAATATCAATGTTACCCAATTCAAAAACGAATAGATATACTTATACATTAATTTAACATAGCAATTAAAACCCGACCCCGCCCGAAAGCGAGGGAGATAGAGATGAGGGGTGGGGCACCTCTTTCTCATGCATTAATTTAAAAAATCGATAATCTAATATACCCATTACAAATAGATAGGAACGGACGGACAACGGACGGACAACAAAAAACGAGCCCATAAATTGCATAGCAATTAAAATTTTCTATATGTGAATCTTTTACATTTATAACACTTATTCCTATCATATTTATTAGATTCATTGTAAGTATATCACAAATAAAATAAAATTGCATAGCAAGTAAAACATCTACAATGTGTTTGTCCTGATTTTTGAATTCAAGGTCATAATTCTTCTCCAAAAAACTGTTTTCTGAACTTTTCTTTTCAATATTTGGAGTTGGAGGTTCTATATGAATATTAATTAATATAAGCTTTATCAATTTACTATTTTCCTTATTACTAGTACAAGCATCTGCTGAATACATGCTATCAGGGTTAATTGATAAATCTTCTCCAAACATTATTGAGTGATTCAGACTAGACCATTGAGTCCTAGGTTGTACGGTAGGTCTTAAAAAGTCCATCACAGTAAAATACGGCCAATAAGATGTGGTCAAACCACTTCCATTTTTGAGATTTTTTGACTTATTTAACTCTTTCATATGTGTCTCTGAGATTCTTCCATCTAACTTTTATATCTTTACCTAAACTAATAAGCAGTTTAAAGTTATATTACTACTTGAGACCAAAATCTTATTTTGTTCGCTTTTTGCCGCGTGCGAAAATAATCGTCAGCGATTTCACTATGAACGCCTTCTATTTAATTAGTACATTTGTTATTTCCGTGCGAATTAATTCACAATTCGCGCGTCATCACGAACGCGGGGTAAATGCGAGATAGCGATTAAGAGAATTGATGCCAACCCTTCCCTTGCTTACCATATAATTCGACCCGAAATAATGAGCGATACATACATACACCTCAGTTATATGCAAAATATCGATTAATTTTATCTTAAAGGGGGAGAGAGGGAGTGGAGGGTTAAGCTTTATGCTTAGTTTTTATCAAGGTTACGACAACATAACCTATTATTGGGTTGTTATAAAATAAATGATACATATAATAATTATTTACAACAATACTATTAATTTATTATTTATAAAATAAATGATACATATTTCATGTATCCATTTTACCTAATAAAAGCATTTTAACATTTAAAAAAAAATTAGAAAAGTTTGCCGGGTCAGCTAGTTAAATATAAACTCTAAACTCCTTAAACCAATATTTAATGTTTATTTATTTGTGACCACTTGATAAAATTTTATCTTTTAGTCCAGACAAATAATCGCGAATTTTATTCAGGCCCATTTATTTATTTAACCACTTGATAGTGATAAAATTCGTGCTCCATTTCAATATATAAAATTTATTTATCATATTAAATTAATCCTATAATTAAATAATACATAGATTAATCCTTAAATCGAATTAACCACAACAAATGAGTATGACCTAAATACTAGTGGTAAAACCATTTTTAATTAGACCCCCCCCCCTAAAAGATATCAAAATGCACATGAAAATAAAATTTACGTAAATGAGAACTTTTAAAAATCATGAGGAAAAATAAACATAAAAGTTAAATACTCAAATAAAAAGATTAAGAAATTTAGAGAAAAGTAAGGGCAATGGCATAATATTACGTGGTAAATATTTTTGAGTATATAATTAAATTTCTTACACAATCATAAAATATTTAATGGGACCAATTTGTAGCAATCATATTATTTACAACAAATACTATTAATTTATTATTTATAAATGGAAGTACAATTTTTGCATTGGTCAGCAACCAGGACACGGTAAAAGTGGATATAAATACATAAGAGTCAAAAAAAATGAGAAAAAAATTTTCGAATCACATTTTGGCCAATGGTCATTTTTTTCCATTGGTCAGCAAACAACGGACGGCCAAAAAGTCATAATCAAATAATGTTAGTAAACAAATAGCTTTTATAAGGATAGAAAAGCATTATACCATTGAAGGAGGTTTCAAATTTTGTGTTAGTTTCTAATTCTATCAATATATTGTATCGTAAATTAAAACATCACAATGTTAAGATTTTGCAGAATTGTTGGGAGAAATTTTTTGTTGAATTTGAACAATTTTTAATTAAAAAAATTAAAAATTTGGCCAATGGTCATTTTTTTCCATTGGTCAGCAGCCAGGACACGGTAAAAGTGGATATAAATTCATAATAGTCAAAAAAAAAATGAGAAAAAAATTTTCGAATCACATTTTGACCAATGGTCATTTTTCCATAGGTCAGCAGCCAGGACACGTTAAAAGTGGTATAAATTCATAATAGTCAAAAGAAAATAAGAAAAAAAATTTCGAATCACATTTTGGCCAATGGTCATTTTTTTCCATAGGTCAGCAGCCAGCAGACGGCCAAAAAGTCATAATAGCAATGGTAGTAACAGAAACAATCATAATAGTCAAAAAAAACGAAAAAAATAATTTCGATTCACATTTTGGCTGGAACATTTTGGCCAATGGTCATTTTATTCCATTGGTCAGCAGCCAGCGGACGGCCAAAAAGTTATAATAGCATTGGTAGGAACAGGAACAATCATAATAGTCAAAAAAAAACGAAAAAAATAATTTCGATTCACATTTTAGCCAATGGTCATTTTTTCCATCGGTCAGGAGCCAGCGGACGGCTAAAAAGTCATAATAGCAATGGTAGTAACAGGAACAATCATAATAGTCAAAAAATACCCGGGTTTCGAACCCAAAAACTGGTTAAAAACCGGGATTTGAACCTAAAAACTAGTTAAATTAATAATAGCAATATCTATACTGTTAAAAAAAGCGTGACAAGACATTCGGTGCAAGACATTCGGCGCGTCACAAGACATTCGGAAAATGGAAAGTGAGCCCATAAATTGCATATCAATTAGAACTTTTGTAGGAGCACAGGGACCCACATCAGGAGAGGCATAGGCCCTTGTAGTGGAGGGCATAGGGTAATTATCAATGTTAACCTATTCGAAAACGAACAAAAAATTTCGATTTATTTGGCCAATGGTAATTTTTTTCAATGGTCAGTAGCCTGCGGACGGTCAAAAAGTCATATTATCAATGGTATTAACAAGAACAAAATATTAATTTAATTAACAGGGACCCATATCAGTAGAGGCATAGGCCCTTGTAGTGGAGGGCATAGGGTAATTATCAATGTTAACCTATTCAAAAACGAACAAAAAATTTAGATTCATTTGGCCAATGGTAATTTTTTTCAATGGTCAGTAGCCTGCGGACGGTCAAAAAGTCATATTATCAATGGTATTAACAAGATCAATATATTAATTTAATTTAAAAAAGGCTGGCGCCATTAACTTGGTGGACGGACGACGGACGGACGACGGACGGACAACCAAAAACGAGCCCATAAATTGCATAGCAATTAAAATGGAAATTATGCGCTTGCGAAATGAGTAATTTGATTGACGAATCTCACGATTGTGAGATTCGTAAAACGTGAGATTCAGTGGTATTTTGAACTGTGGTATTTTGAAATGATACCTATTTTAGAATCTCCACATTGTGTGATATAGGCTGATTCATGACATATTAATAGACTTGACACATCGATCCAAATTTGTGAAGTTTATGTTGTGAAAACAAGATTTTATCGTTCCTTATAATTAATCGGTGTTTAACAATTAAAACCAAGAAATTCAATGTATTTTTATAAATTAAGATTCATGGATCTATGCTAATTTATTATATTTTAGCATTGACATATGTTGTACAATTACATCCTTCTTTGGTAAAAACGTTAATAATAAATATTAATTCTTCTATATATGATAATAATTTTATTTATTTAAATATATATAACTCAATTAACTTTAATAAGCCTGTTAGTTTTAGTAATATGGTGCTGGCATTTATTGGTATTATAACGCCTAACTCAAATTTTTAAAGACTCAATTTATAAATTTATACATGAGACTTTCCATTATAAACTTATTCTGTGCACGTGTTATGTTTGATTGCCTATCTTATATAATATTTCTTATTTGTTTATTCACTATAGATACCGAATATAATTTCAGTGGGTACAATTGTAATTTCAAACACGTTTTAGGTTCATAGCGAAGTAAGTTCATATTTGTTATGTTACTTAGTGAACAGGGAAATTTATAAATGTTATAATTTTGTTATCACTTTATATATCAAAATCTTCGCTAATTATAATTTAAAAATTTTATTAATTCATTTGTCTTTATTAAGATAAAAGCTTTCAACTAATCGTTAGTTATTTTGTGGTTAGTTTTGCATGTAAAGAATTTCCGTGAAACTTTGTACGTCATTGCATATAATGTATATATTTCATTCACACTATTACATTGTTCTAATCAAACATGATAAATCAAGAATTAAAATATACCATGTAAAATGCAATTAGTCGAAAATATTATTCTTAACTAAATTTTAATATACCATCTATATAGAACAAAATGTTATTAATTAAATAAGAACCAGTTTTTTTAATTTTTCAAAACTTCAACAGATGGCTGTATTAGAAAATTAACATACACTAACAAAAATAAATGCCCTACAAAGATAGGAGAGGGCATTAAAGTTTTAAACCATTTGTAGTATATAGGCTACATATCTATATATATGAAGTAAAGTGTATGTATGTATGTGTGTATGTATGTGGGGGCTAAATTCTGAAACTACCGGCCCGATTCGCGCGAATCTTTACCCGTAGGTTCCCAGGGGTAAAATAGCTTTTTCAGATTCCTAAAATTCCTTTTCGTTTTAAAAATATCGGACATTTCGTTTTAAAAAAGGGGCTAAATTCTGAAACTACCGGCCCGATTCGCGCGAAAATTTAGCTGTAGATGCCCATGGCGGCCAGGGGTAAAATAGCTTCTTCAGAATCCTAAAATTCCTTTTAGTTTTAAAAATATCGGATATTTCCCGGCCAGTTTTATTTATAGCATCATATACAATAATGACGTCATACATACAAGGCTGAAGTTTTCTCCAATTTTATTATATTAAAGAAAATTGTATTTTTAGCAAAACAACGTTTGCCGGGTTAGCTAGTATATAATAAAAATTCATATCGCAAATATATTTGATAATATTTTTTTGGATCTACATATTTAAGCTGTATGTATACTTACAGCAATAAAGCTTGCTTCATATAATGTAATCAGATGACATAATTTGTTATTTTAAGCACATATTACTAAATTACACTCTAGGTTCGTAAAATAAAGCCCAAATTCGAATTATTTACAAAAACTGTTTATAAATGTTTCATCCGTTTTAAAAGAAATTAACTAAAAAAAAGTTGGGAAGTACATATGTTATTTATTTGCGCCTTTTGTATAATGCTTTATCAAATTAATGCAAAACTTTAAATGACAATCAAAATATTCTAACAATATAATATATACTCACTCGACTTGAAAGAATTTGGATAGTACAAAGCTTTTAAAATAGGAAACAATTACAATGTATCCACTAAATAAAGGCAATGCCACGTGTTGAACTAAGATTCGTTTTTAACTTGTTTATATGATAAATTAAGTTTATTGAGCTCAAACATGGACGTAATTAGCTATAGTAGAGGGGCTTGGCTTAATATGCAACGTATACAAGAGCCCTCTTCGGCCTAAGTTCGCCCAAAGCCTAATGTTTTCTTTATATCGACCTTAATTTCGGGCCCAACCTGAGTTCGAACCCGGCTCAACAAATTTTACAACCGAAATATATTTTACCATATAAAAACATATAATAATTTTATAGGTATTAATATTTAAGATTAAATAAGTAAGAATTTTTGTATTGATCGATAGAAGTTTATTTTCCAAATAAAATATATTAAATTAATAAGCTGGCATCGAGCCATGGATTGAGATTGTATTAGATTTTACAATTTCCATGGTGATTAAAATATGTTCCCATACCGGGAATCGAACCCAGGCCGGGTGAAAACGAAATTTAATATTTTTGCTGCAATTTGATAAACTATTTTCTTTAATTAACTAAAAAGGTTTAAATTTTAATATAACAATTCCAACTTAATTAATTCTATTATTGTGAATTCCTAATATCTAGGTGCATTGTTAACTGTGCTATGGTTGGATATTCATTTTATCAATTCAACTTTACCACTTGTTGATAGTAAAACACTTGCAAAGGATTGATAAATACTTAGGGAGTACAACAACTACTTAATATATACTTAAATTTAAAAGAATTAAAAAAAATTAAACAAAAAGAGGATTTTTCCAAGGAGAATGGCTGGTTTTTTACAAACTGTATTATTAACTAGATTAAAAAAATTCCTCAAACCTCGGGCCCGAGTAGAGCGCATAACTTACAAAATTTCTTCATTTTCAAAAATTAGGCGTTTGCGCTAAGCTAAATAGCATGATAAAATTAAACAACTATTTAAATAGGTCACGAGCAATGATTAAATAGAAATAGAATAAAGTCATTTTCGGATTGACATCAAACTTTTGTGAGGCACTTTGTAAACTTAATCTAGATGGTGCGCCCTATCCAATAACTAAATAGTCAATCACAAATAAACCAGACTTCTAAAATTTGTAACCGAAGACGATTACGAAAACACCGAACACCTATCCAGTGTACATTTAAGATTTACCCAAAATGAAGCACTTTAGCTATAAGGGTCATCAAAACTGCTTTACATGTTAACCGATTAGAAATTTATCTATATAAATAAAAATCTAAGTCCCTTTTTTTTGAACGCTAATAACTTTTAGAGTTCTCAACCGATTGTCACCAAATTTGGCCAGATTTTTGCCTTAGCATTGTAGATGGTTTATAGATACTTTTTATCAACCTGCGACAGCGGGAACTCTGTTTTTTGGTAGTCTATACTGCCATCTAGCGGAATATTTATACTACATTTTTTGTACTTATTTATCGTTATGGTGCGCTATTAATTACCTTAAACTTTTTTCCACGATAGCTTTATCTTTTTTGTCTCAATTTTTTACTCAACTACGCCCGTTTTTTCCACAATATATAAAGCTGTAACAAATAAATATTTTCGGTACCGTAAAACATCACCATTTTCTTAAATAAATATAACGCGCGCTTTTAGAAACATTCCCACATTTCCTGCTTTTTTGCTATTTTAATGAAGTTCGGTAATTAATTATAACTACCAAAAATTCACATATCTATATATATAAAAATGTAACTCCGTTTTCTTCGGCCTAACTCTTAAAGTTCTCGACCGATTGCCACCAAATTTGGTCAGATTATTGCCCTAGCATCCTAGATGATTTACATATACTTTTTTCGACCTGCGACAGCCTTAACCCTGTTTTTTGGTAGTGTCTACCGCCATCTAGCGGATTATTTATACTTGACTGGACCTTTTACGGGAGAAGATGTCTTCATACCACGGATCCCTTTAATTCCAGCAGATATGCCCTTTGAATTTAAAATGTTGCAATTTTCTTTCAAACTCGCATTTGCTATAACCATTAACAAAGCTCAAGGCCAGTCCCTTGCAATTCGTGGATCGATTTAGAAACAGATTGTTTCTCACATGGACAATTATATGTTGCATGTTCGCGCGTCGGCAATCCACTAAATCTCTATATCTAGGCAGAAAATAACATGACCAAAAATATTGTCTATCCCCAAGCATTATGGCAATTTGTTCCTTTCTAAGGCAGAAGTTAAGCTGCGAAGCATCTCTTACCCGAACCTACAACCTCTTTATAACGCCTCAATACTTTTCTGCGTGATTAATTAAAGTTAGTATTATTTCTATTAATCCACACATAACTTTTAGCAATTACCATTAAAGCCCATTGATTTTAATCTCGTATAATCTCCTTTTAAACTATAATTTTATATTTCTTTTAGCATTTCTCCCCTTTTTATTACGCCAGAGTATTATAACCAAATTTGACGCGACATTCACAAGAAGCTATAATACTGTACGTGTATTGCCTTATTCTTTATAAGACCTATCTTTGATTTACCCTTTATTTTATCCATCAACTTTCCCTTGCAGGTTTTATTTTACTATTTATATCATTTTTTAGATTATACTTTCAGCCAAAATCTTCATACAGCTCTTTATTACCCATACATTATTATAAGCTTTTTATATTTTATTTCATATGTGACC
This sequence comes from Gordius sp. MW1, assembly GCA_964036665.1. Taxonomy (NCBI): domain Eukaryota; kingdom Metazoa; phylum Nematomorpha; class Gordioida; order Gordea; family Gordiidae; genus Gordius; species Gordius sp. MW1. The sequence goes on from OZ038528.1 coordinate 3,040,620, forward strand.
CCATTTTAGATAAGTCTTATTAATTGGTTATACTTATTTAACCACTTAAGGACTGAGCCAATGCAACGCTTGGCCGGGCACAGCTAGTATATATATATAAAAATCTAACTCCCTTTTTTTTGAACGCTAATAACTTTTAGAGTTCTCAACCGATTGCCACCAAATTTGGCCAGATTATTGCCTTAGCATTGTAGATGGTCAGTGGGAACCATGTTTTTTGGTAGTTACCGTCATCTAGCGGATTATTTATACTATGTTTTTTCTACTTATTTATCGTTAGGGTGCTACTTTTTGCCTTAAACTTTTTTCCACGATTGCTTTGTCATTTGTGTCTCAATTTTTTTCTCCCCTATGCCCGTTTTTTCTACAATATATAAAGCTGTAACAAATATTCTCGATACCGTAAAACATCACCATTTACTTAAATAAATATAACGCGCGCTTTTATAAACATTCCTACGTTTCGTGTCTTTTTGCTATTTTTATGAAGTTCGGTTATTAATATTAAAAGTATAAAAAGATTACTTTAACGGTAAGTTGATAAATGCAGACAATGGTTAACCGACTCATACGGAATAATGCTTCGAGAGCACGAAGAAAATTATATTTAAAATGCCGCCAATTATTCCATCAAGGTATGTTAGCCAAAATTCATTCGGAACGACTGCTCTGCATTAGTTAGATTGCGGGCAGTGATAGGTATCTTTATAAAAAATAAGATCAACAGAGGATGGTGGTAGCGTGGCAACCATTCAACTGCGGAACGTAATAGTCTAGGTAAATAACCTTGGGTTTATGCCCCCCCCCCCTTAAATAACAAAAAAACAATTTAAATACAAAAACCCTTAAAAATTTAAAAAAATTATATTTTGCCCCCCCCCCTAATTGAACTTAAAACGTTTTCGCCCCCCCCCCCCCATCCAAAACCTGGACTGTCTTTTGCTAAAAAAATTATACAAATCACAATATAAACATGGATCATATGCCACAAAATTATAAGATCTATGCTTACAAATTCGAAACAAAGCAACTGGGTATGATTATTATGTCGATCTGCTGCTGCTCCATTTTATATAGACTTACATCGCAAACAAAAATACAACCAAGATGATCTTTTGTCTTTCAAATCTAATGTTCCAAAGATAGCGACGCAACAAAAAGCCATTTACAATAAGATTTTGCTATCTGTTAATAAAGGTTAAGGAGAAGCCTTCTTCTTAGATGCTTGAGGAGGAACTGGTAAAACTTTCTTACTGACATTGCTCTGACAACTATTCGTTCCCAAATTAATATAGCCATGGCTCTAGCGTCTTCCTGAAGGGCTGTCACATAATTACCCGGTAGAAAAACTGCTCATTCAGCATAAAAATTGCCTTTAAACGCTTATTAATGTGAAACTCTAATGTGCAACATTTCCAGAACATATGGAATGGGTAGAGTATTGCAAAAGTGCACACTTATCGTTTGGGATGAATGTACAATAGCTTATAAAAAATCGCTCTAATCGGTAATCGCAAGGTTACAAAGAACACTCAAAGTTTAATATCTTCATTTTGATACTATAGATTTTAGGCTATGACCATAGACTACATAGACTGCCCATCACGGTATAAAATGTGTGTGTTTTTTTCCGCCATTTTGAATAACACATAATATACCTCAATACCCTCACAAACAAGGTCAATTATGAATTATAAAAATACAATAAAAATTAAAAATGTAAAAACTGTAATGATATTAAAATTAATCTAATAAATTATATATCAGAATACATAAATATTGTATTAATGCTCAATTTGTTAGTTGGGAATTAATGATAAAGTAAAGAAGTATAAATTTAAAAAGGTGAATGAAACATATTTGTTAGATATCAACAACATTATATTGACACATTTCATAAAAATTAAAAATGTTAAAACTGTAATGACATTAAAATTAATCTAATAAATTATATTTCAGAATACATAAATATTGTATTAATGCTCAATTTGTAAGTTGGGAATTAATGATAAAGTAAAGAAGTATATATTTTAAAAAGGTGAATGAAACATATTGAACTTGTTAGATATCAACAACATTATATTGACACATTTCATAAAAATTAAAAATGTAAAAACTGTAATAATATTAAAATTAATCTAATAAATTATATATCAGAATACATAAATATTGTATTAATGCTCAATTTGTTAGTTGGGAATTAATGATAAAGTAAAGAAGTATAAATTTAAAAAGGTGAATGAAACATATTAAACTTGTTAGATATCAACAACATTATATTGACACATTTCATAAAAATTAAAAATGTTAAAACTGTAATGATATTAAAATTAATCTAATAAATTATATTTCAGAATACAGAAATGTTGTATTAATGCTCAATTTGTAAGTTGGGAATTAATGATAAAGTAAAGAAGTATATTGAATGTATTTATGTACTATCAATCCATTATAATTTATAAAGTTAGTTTCCAATAATGGTAGTTTAGGATTGATAAAATGCGAGGGTGGAAATGGGTTTAGATATTTCGGTCGTCCAGCGACCATTATCAATAAAAAAAAAAAAAAAAAGGTAACTTACAAGTGATGTGAATTACCAATGAACGAGAAGGTGTCGACAAGTTTTAATTTATAAACAAAAATAATGAAAACTAGTTGAAATAGGAGGGAGAATAATAGCGAACACCGGTTGGAACAAGAGAGTTAACACTTATTGAAATAGTGGGATAAACAAATTTAAGATAAAGATGGGGTAAACAACTTTAAGATAAAGGATAAGGTAAAATACAAAAGGGGATTATAAAAATGAAGCAATAGCAACTATTAGAATAGTGTAAAGGATGGCAATTACAAAATAAGGCGGTTACGAAACAATAGGGGAAAGACAAAAGGGTAATAGGGTGTGTATAGTGATAACAGGTAGTTATAGAGGAAGGTGTGGGTGTATGTGTTTGTAATTTCTGAATTGTCCTGGTTGATCATTGATTTGGGGCTTGAGGCGGTCGATTAGAACGCTTTCGATGAATTTTCTTTCTTTGTTATACTGAGATCGGTAGAGGACAGTCGGGTTGTCCCAGTCGATGGTATGTTGGTTTTGTAGAGAGTGTTCTGCTACGGCGGAGTGGGTCGCGCATCGTGTCAGCGGGGCTTTGAGTTCTTTAATTCTTTCAGCTAAGGTTCTCTTTGTTTCTCCCACGTAAAATTGGTTGCAATCGGCGCAGGAGATTTTATATATTAAATTAGAGATATAATTTTTATCGGTTATGTTATTAATAGGTTTTATGAGTGCAAATAGGTTGGATGATGTTTTCTGAGAAAACTTAAAATTATCTATATTATGTTTGTGAAAAATTTTATTTAATTCCTTGAGGAAATTATTATTAAGACTTCGGTGGAAAGGTATGGATATATAATGGTTTATTTTAGATTTTATTATTGTGGGGGGATTCGCTCCTGATATTAATTTATTTTTAATGTTTGTCAGCAGGTCGAGTGGGTAGTTGAGGTCCAAAAATCTTTGTGTTATCTTGTCAACTTCAACAATCCTATCACACTCTCGAGAGCAATGAGATATTGCTCTTTTAATCATCATTCTAAATGTGTTTATTTTAAATGAAGAGGGGGAATGGCTGTGCCATGGTATATACTGATAGGAATCAGTAGGTTTATGGTAAACTGTTGTGATGATCTCTTTATTTAAATTATGGAGGGTTAAATCTAGAAATGGTAACTGATTATTTGATTCTATTTCAACTGTAAAAATATTGTTTTTATGGAATGAATTTAATGTTTTTAAAAAATCATCTAAGTCATTAGTTGGGTTATGAGGCCAAATACATAAAATGTCATCAACATATCTGGCATAAAAAGGAGGGAATAATTTAGAGGATTGTATGTAGGATTCTAATTCGTTGAGAAAATGTTGGCAATTAGGGGTGCGAGGGGGTTGCCCATAGCAGTGCCATCAATTTGGTCATAATTTATATTATTAAACTGAAAGTTATTTGTTGTGCAAAAATTTAATAGCTCTTTAAATACTGATTTAGTGAAAGGAGGTTGTTCAAGTCTATCATAGATTTTTACACAATAATTTTTAGCAGAATCTAAAGGAATATTGGTAAATAATGACTGAATATCAAAGCTTACAAGTGAAAATGAAGTCGGTAAACTACAGTGTTTTAATCGATTAATTAGATCTAAAGAGTTTTTTAAAATTAATGGTGAAGATACATGTGGTTGCAATATTGATATAAGGTGCTGGCTTAGATTAAAATTGTAGGAGTTATAGGATGACACAATTGGTCTTAATGGAATTAAAGGTTTATGAATTTTGGGTAGCCCATAAATTAGAGGAGTGCGAGATGTGGACGGTCTTAACTTCCAGTATAAGGAGGTGCTGATTTGATTATCTTTTGAAAGATTTAATAAGAAGGTTTGTAACTTTTTTTCACGGGCATTAGTAGGGTTTCTTTTCAATTCCTTAAATAAAGTATTGTCTTTTAAAATATCAAACATTTTTTTGTTATAATCATCTGTGTTCAGAATTACTAGTTGACCACCTTTGTCTGATTTACAAATTCTTATATTAACATTGGATTTCAATGACTTAACAACTGAAAAAACTTTCTTATCTTTAATTAATTTCGATTTGTTAACTTTCAAAGGGCAGTCATTATTTAAGGTGTTAGATAAAAAAGATTCTAATGAGTTTCTTAAATGTAAATAGTCTGGATGTTGTTTTTCTATAGTGGTTAGAATGTTATTAAAGCTGTTCAATGTAGGTAGTAATTTGAGTTTATTGTTGTCAAGACAGAATTTAGGTCCAAGATTAAGCAAATTGATTTGAGATTGATTAAAGTTAGTGCTTGACAAATTTAAAAATGCTGGTTTATTGTTATATGCTTTAGGTTTATTTTCTATTGATACCGAGGGTTTCTTGATGGGAAGGGAAGAAAAAGTTTTGTGTTTAACTAAATTATCTGACTTTTTTAAAATTGTTTGAGCTGGATAAAACATTTTATTGTAGGCTAAAATGTTTGCGTACTTTATAAAAACATTATAAAAGTCTTTATTATTAGTAAATAATAAATTTTGAAGATCAAAGAGTTTATAAGAAAGAGTGAGTTTGCTAAAATAAAGGTTAGTAATCCTACATACAATCCAATAAATTATTCCCTCCTTTTTATGCCAGATATGTTGATGACATTTTATGTATTTGGCCTCATAACCTAACTAATGACTTAGATGATTTTTTAAAAACATTAAATTCATTCCATAATAACATTATTTTTACAGTTTAAATAGAATCAAATAATCAGTTACCATTTCTAGATTTAACCCTCCATAATTTAAATAAAGAGATCATCACAACAGTTTACCATAAACCTACTGATTCCTATCAGTATATACCATGGCACAGCCATTCCCCCTCTTCATTTAAAATAAACACATTTAGAATGATGATTAAAAGAGCAATATCTCATTGCTCTCGAGAGTGTGATAGGATTGTAGAAGTTGACAAGATAACACAAAGATTTTTAGACCTCAACTACCCACTCGACCTGCTGACAAACATTAAAAATAAATTAATATCAGGAGCGAATCCCCCCACAATAATAAAATCTAATATAAACCATTATATATCCATACCTTTCCACCGAAGTCTTAATAATAATTTCCTCAAGGAATTAAATAAAATTTTTCACAAACATAATATAGATAATTTTAAGTTTTCTCAGAAAACATCATCCAACCTATTTGCACTCATAAAACCTATTAATAACATAACCGATAAAAATTATATCTCTAATTTAATATATAAAATCTCCTGCGCCGATTGCAACCAATTTTACGTGGGAGAACAAAGAGAACCTTAGATGAAAGAATTAAAGAACACAAAGCCCCGCTGACACGATGCGCGACCCACTCCGCCATAGCAGAACACTCTCTACAAAACCAACATACCATCGACTGGGACAACCCGACTCTCCTCTACCGATCTCAGTATAACAAAGAAAGAAAATTCATCGAAAGCGTTCTAATCGACCGCCTCAAGCCCCAAATCAATGATCAACCAGGACAATTCAGAAATTACAAACACATACACCCACACCTTCCTCTATAACTACCTGTTATCACTATACACACCCTATTACCCTTTTGTCTTTCCCCTATTGTTTCGTAACCGCCTTATTTTGTAATTGCCATCCTTTACACTATTCTTATAGTTGCTATTGCTTCATTTTTATAATCCCCTTTTGTATTTTACCTTATCCTTTATCTTAAAGTTGTTTACCCCATCTTTATCTTAAATTTGTTTATCCCACTATTTCAATAAGTGTTAACTCTCTTGTTCCAACCGGTGTTCGCTATTATTCACCCTCCTATTTCAACTAGTTTTCATTATTTTTGTTTATAAATTAAAACTTGTCGACACCTTCTCGTTCATTGGTAATTCACATCACTTGTAAGTTACCTTTTTTTTTTCTCTTTTTTTTTTTTTTTTTTTTATTGATAATGGTCGCTGGACGACCGAAATATCTAAACCCATTTCCACCCTCGCATTTTATCAATCCTAAACTACCATTATTGGAAACTAACTTTATAAAAGAAGTATATATTTTAAAAAGGTGAATGAAACATATTGAACTTGTTAGATATCAACAAAATTATATTGACACATTTCATAAAAATTAAAAATGTTAAAACTGTGATGATATTAAAATTAATCTAATAAATTATATATCAGAATACATAACTATTGTATTAATACTCAATTTGTTACTTGGGAATTAATGATAAAGTAAAGAAGTATATAATGTACCCTCTCAAATAAGGTCAATTATGAATTAACACCTAATTTTTTTTAAAAATATCGTATATCTTGTAATATCTTACTTATTTATGGTATCAAATCCTTTTTTCTTTAACTCTCCTGTTCGAAGAAAACGACATAGCGCAAAACCACATTATATGATATAGGACGGTAGTGTTATTCAAAATGGAGGCAAATTTCACACACAATTTGCCATATGGAACATATGATATGATTCAGTTGCAATTGTCCAAAAAGGTGGCCCGTCAACTCGCCGAAAACAATCTCGCCGAAAATAATGTCCCCCAGCTAAAAAATGTCCCCAAAATGTCCCCAAATTTGTGATTGGTATGGGTTAGGGTTAATAAGCTTGGGGACCTTTTTTTAGCTGGGGGACATTATTTTTCGGCGAGATTGTTTTCGGCGAGTTGATAGGGCACCGTCCAAAAAGCAAAAAACCAATATAAATGTCTACGGAAATGCATGAATGTTTATACGCACTTTATAATCATACATTTTATACGGGACCGGGTCAAAACCGCAGAAAAAAAACAGCAGAATTGGTCAGAACTGATCAAGACTGGTCAGAACTGGTCAAGATTGAACATCTGTTTATTGATATGACAAATTAAAATGTAAGTTTTAACCTATCTTTTATTCATAATTTATATTATAGATGTTGTATACTAATACTTCCATGGATATCATATTATATTTACAATTTTGGAAATAAAGGAAATAGAATTAAAAGTTTTAACCTAAAATTCTATTCATAATTTATATTAAAGATGTTGAATACTAATACTTCCATGGATATGATATTATATTTATAATTTTGGAAATAAAGGAAATAGAATTTAAGTTTTACCCTATCTTTTATTCATAATTTATATTATAGATGTTGAATACTAATACTTCCATGGATATGCTATTATTTTTACAATTTTGGAAATAAAGGAAATAGAATTTAAGTTTTAACCTATCTTTTATTCATAGTTTATATTATAGATGTTGAATACTAATACTTCCATCTTAGATTGGTGAGGAGGGTTAGTGTTTTAGGTCTGGGTTAGTGTTTTAGGTCGAGGTTAGTGTTTTAGGTCGGGGTTAGTGTTTTAGGTCGGGGTTAGTGTTTTAGGTTAGGGTTAGTGTTTTAGGTCAGGGTTAGGGTTATATTGATTATCTAAAAGTCATATTATTCTGCTACTTTTTAATCCTGCTACTTTGACCCTTTAAAATGTTTTGCCTTTACACTCATTTAAGTTTTTTTTATAAATATTTACTAGATTATAACAGACCAATTTTATTAATATTTACTAAATTATAACAGACAAATAATCAAGTGGTAATAATATTTAACATTGCATCTCTTTCTTTATATTTTAGATAACATGATATTGTTTTTAGAAATTGAGATGGGTCTATTTCACTGTTAGTATAATGTTCTTTTAAATTATTGATACAAGATTCTTTGTTGATTTCTTTCTTAGATTTTGGGTTTATTGTTTTTCCTTGGTTTATTTTATAGATATTTGAGTTAGTTTCTTTCTGTATCTTTTTGAGATAATCAATAAATTGATAAATATTGGGTCTGATAATTTTTACCCATATTAGCTTTGATGTAAGAATATTGACCAAGGGTCAGTACCTGCCCACTTCTTGAAGATTTTTTAAATTCTAACCAAATATGCATTAAAATTTATATTTTGTATACTTATTCTCTTCTTGCTCAAAAATGAGACAAATTCTTTAAAATAAGACATGAAAATAACAATTAAATATATGCTGTTTTGTCGTATAATTCTAAAATGTCTATGCGCTTCGCATTTTCCATCCCCCCGACTTTTTCTGCTATTTTTTGATAATTCTGCTATTTTGACCCCGATTCATTTTATACATTAAATGAATAGGTAAGACGAATATAATGTAAATTCTATCATTGATGATCAAGTATAAATGTAAATGTAAAAAAAAGGAATATGATAAAGAATCTTTTTGTTAGGTATGTTAGTGATGACTATATAAAACAAACTTGAATATGCGTAGATGTTTATTCCTGATAATTCTTTTAATAGAATCATTTAATCAAGTATAAATGTAAATTAAAAGGACTATGATAAAAAATCTTTTGTAATGTTAGTGATAACTATATAAAATAAACTTGACTATGTGTAGATATTTTATGTTTATTCTTGATAATATACTTCTAATAGAATCATTGATGATCAAGTGTAAATGTAAAATAAAAAGGAATATGATAAAGAATCTTTATGTTAGGAATGTTAGTGATGAATATATAAAACAAACTTGAATATGCGTAGATGTTTATTCCTGATAATTACTTTTAATAAAATCATTGATGATCAAGTGTAAATGTAAAATTAAAAGGAATATGATAAAAAATCTTTTGTAATGTTAGTGATAACTATATAAAATAAACTTGACTATGTGTAGATATTTATGTTTATTCCTGTTAATATACTTTTAATAGAATCATTGATGATCAAGTGTAAATGTAAAATAGAAAGGAATATGATAAAGAATCTTTATGTTAGGAATGTTAGTGATAAATATATAAAATAAACTTGACTATGTGTAGATATTTTATGTTAATTCCTGATAATATACTTTTAATATAATCATTGATGATCAAGTATAAATGTAAAATTAAAAGGACTATGATAAAAAATCTTTTATGTTGGGAATGTTATTGATGACTATAAAAAAACAAACTTGACTATGTGATATTTTATGTTTATTCCTGATAATATACTTTTAATATAATCATTGAATCAAGTATAAATGTAAAATTAAAAGGACTATGATAAAAAAATCTATGTTGGGAATGTTAGTGATGACTATATAAAATTAACTTGGCTATGTGTAGATATTTTATGTTTATTCCTGATAGTATACTTTTAATAGAATAGATGTAGTTATAAAAGTGAAAGTTTAATTACTAAAGCTTAAATAATGTTAGACATTAGAAATATTTGAGGGTGTTAATCAGAGATCAGATTGCCCGGGCCGGGCAACTGCTTTAGATTTTTATTTTCGGGCGGGCCCGGGCGGGCACGAGTATTTATAAAGTATATATACTTTAAACTTAATTAACACTCCGTCGGTCGGGTCTAAAATGCTAACACGGATGGTATTTGGGGTCATAATTACCCCAAACTTTAAATAGCTATAACTTCCATATTTTATAATATAAACTTGTCAAAATTTGCAAGAATAATATTTCAACTCTTATACGTTCATTAATATATTAATTTGGCTATTTGATCAAGTGGTTAAAATTTTATATCTATCTTTAGAACAACCCCCAAAATTTTTCCCCTAATGACTATTTTGCCTCATACCCAAAAAAAACTATATTATATTTTATGGTTTAATTAATAAAATCTTATAAAAGAAGGTTGAAACTATAAATGTGGAAAATTTGGTAATAATCAACCCAAAAACAAAAAAAATAGAGATGTTCAAACTTAGGGCAATTTTTGGGCTTTAATTTTTTATAGCAAAAAAAGTTATTGTTGGTCTTAACTCATATTCTTATAAATTGAAATGTTATTTTATAAATTTTTTATACAGATTTATAATAAAAGAACAAAATTAAGAATATGAAAAAATTTAAATGAAAAATGTTATATAAGAAATTTTATGAGGCTATAAAAGTAGTTACATACACATTTTATACATATATTTTTGGTCACAAATTCTAGTTATTTTAGGTAAAATTCTTAAATCTGGTCACTTTATCTCAAATATAACCTAAGAGGTACAGGATACTAATTATATTTATTCATTTGGAAATTTACAAAATATATATACAAATGTGACATTGTTGCTCTAAAATGTTTAAATCTCTGCTCCATAAGTCATTGAGGTTTTGATGATTCAATTTATACAAATAAAAAATCAATTATAAGGACTAAATTTATTGTAAATATCTAAAAAATACAATACAATATGCATATAATAGCATTGAGTTATTTGAGAGTAATTGCACTTTGTATACTTTCTGCATCAGAAGCCATCGAATCTAAGACAAGTGTAAAATTCTGGTTTATGACTAAATGAACTTACAGTTGGTGGTGGTTGGGATGGATGAATATTATATTGCACGTATACTTTCTGCAGCAGAAGCCCTCAAATCTAAGACAAGTGTAAAATTCTGGTTTATGACTAAATGAACTTACAGTTGGTGGTGGTTGGGATGGATGAATATGATATTGCACGTATACTTTCTGCAGCAGAAGCCCTCAAATCTAAGACAAGTGTAAAATTCTGGTTTATGACTAAATGAACTTACAGTTAGTGGTGGTTGGGATGGATGAATATGATATTGCACGTATACTTTCTGCAGTAGAAGCCCTCAAATCTAAGACAAGTGTGAATTTTGACACGCGTGTTATTATCTCCTGACATTTGGATTGCATCATTTTTTCATCATTATGAGTAAGTTTATAACCATTTAAAAAATATTTTTTCCAAAATACATCATTAATAATTTATTATTTTGTGGTAGAACTTTTTTGTCTAATAACTTATTGATGACAAATTTTAGTAAAAAAGTCCCTAATTTACATTATCAGAAAATAATATTAATATTGTTTTTCTTATTATAAATTTTAGTAGATAAAAAATGGCACGCAATGGGAAAAACGCTATAATTTTGACTTCCTATAAGTGACTAAAAAAAAAAAAAATTAAGATAGACTTTATGGGCTCGAATCATTAGCGATTGCTTAAATAATATAAGTGTAAAAATTTCTAGTTTTAGTACTGATTGTAATTGTTTAAAATCTCAGATGCTTGTGTAAAATAAAACATCGCCAGAATTGATGAATTTTGCAGCTTCGGATCTTTTTATATTATTTTATTCATAATACTTCTAACCTTATATTGGAAATTAATCTTAAAATTATTGCCACTTGCAATTTTGCTTGTCAACTGATAAATGACTTAACCTAAATTCTTGATTAAAAGATAGACTTTATGGAAAAATTAAGCGCCAAGGTTCAACAAAAAGTATAGTTTAAAATGTATTTTAGCGCTTTTGGGTCATATTGAACCCCTAAAACCTACTGATTTTAGGAAATTGCTTCCAATTAATAGTTTTCATTGGGGCGCCGAGATTATAAATAGAGGGGGTCCCCTACCCCCCCCCCCCCCCCTGGCTACCCCCATAGTAACTTTCTTTCAAAAGACATTTTTTGGTGTGGTATTGTTGAAATAGCATCTATATTCAAGGTTAAACAAAGTTAACTCTGAGAAATAGGATGCCTATACATAGCATACGTTTTACCTGTATTCTAGGCTCCTTCAGCACATTTGTGAAAGCATTTGCTAAAAAACTGCCATTTTATGTTTGTAAAACAGCACAAACAATAAACTTCATTTTAATTTCCCGCTTATAATTAACTAGAGGCCTGCAAAGCTACTTTTTTTCAACCCGACCCGACCCGAAAGCGTTTTTTAATTTTTAATTCCCAACCCGAACCCGACCCGACCCGAAAGCGTTTTTAAATTTTTAACCCGAACCCGACCTGACCCGAAAGCGTTTTTAAATTTTTAACCCGTACCCGACCCGACCCGAAAGCCTTAATAAAATAAGTATAAAATTTTAGATCTACTTAATAATGAATAAAACTAACTTTTTTGTTGATTCATGAATATTTAGTTATATCTTTATGTAGTTAAATTTATAATTTACTCTATTATAGACTATAAACAATAATAAATATTCATTTGTAATATTTTACCTTTCGTGATTCAACTTTAAATTCAATATTTAATTATATCTTTATATAATAAAATTTATAATTTACTCTATAGGTATAGTCTATAAACAATAATAAATACTCATTTGTTAATACTTTACTTTTACCCTTCGTGATTCAGCTTTAAATTTGCCTCCAAACTAAACGAATTAAAAAAATAGAAAAGGAAATTGATTATATGAATGAAGAATGATTATAATTAATTATACAATGCGATATTGTTTTACAAAAATTATAGATAATAGCATTAATTTAACAAATACGTTTCGTTCATTTTGTAATGTAAGATTCATATCCTTTGACCCGACTTTATAAACTTAACCCGACCCGAATGCACTCGAAAAATTTCAACCCGAACCCGACCCGAAAATTTTTAACCCGACCCGACCGGTTTCGGGTGACCCGTGCAGGCCTCTATAATTAACTATAATTAACTACACCGTCCTGTCCATAACATTACACATCTTTCAGTTAACTTTAATCTAGGCTAATGAAAGTAGAGATTAAACTGTCATACTCGCACAAACACTCACCACATGTGCATTAACAGCCACCGTAATTTTTCACTGCTCGCTAAGACCAACTCACACCATCCCTCCTGCACTTATTTAAAAAAACATGTTGACATAAATGCACACGTGTATGCTTAAAACCCCCTCTCTATCGACTTCCCACATAAGGGTCCGTTTGATACCTAACAAACCATCTAGCAAAATACCAGTATCTAAGAATAGTGCAACGAGATATTTCTTAGCAGTTCTTTTGTCTCTAATAAGGTCTTGTTGGGCCAGTTGTTATTCACCCTTGCGTCCTTTAGGTTACTCTTCTTTCTTATAATTTCTTTGTCCACCGCTTACTTGTCCAGCAACTTATCCCTCGCTTATGGTACTAGTCTTCAAAGACTCTTTGTTTGATGTTTCCTCGCAACTGCTAAGTAATGAGAAACTTTAATATAGAAGGAAATACTCTAGTCAATGTGTTAAAGTCCAAGTCGGTGCTAGAATTAATAATCGTCATCATACTAAAACGCAATCAAAGCACTTAAAATAACCTTACTGAGTATTTTACTTTGCAATCAACATATTTGAAATATTTAAGCTCCCCCCCCCCAAATAACCCTCTCACGACCCAGCTACATCCATAATACCCTGGTAATTTCTTTCCCTCGGCCTAATCATTATATGTGATTGGACAAAGATGTTTTAACAACATATGAAACAACAAAATTCACTCCCCACAAATGTCTTCGGTAACACCCTATCTCGACATCTTTACTTATATGAGCTATGGTTAATATCCACCTACTTCCAAATCAACCCAGATCAATCGCTCCTAAGTACATTAATCCATGCGTTTGCTGATAACCTCGTTCTTAGAAGTGATCTGAAAACTGTTACTTAACATTTCGTCATATTATTGGTAAGCGTTGCTGCATTTACTGGTAACGTCAGGGCCCTATCCTCAGACCTGCTGAATACTACCCACATCTTCCCTTTTAACAGAACTAGGGCTTGTAGTCTACAACTCATTATCTCTAAATATATAACATCTAAGAAAGGGTTTAAATCATCCGTCCATAATCTATTCCTCAACCTCGACCACTATCTTAACCGCTAATGAAGATCAAAATAGCCTCAATAAATATCAATTCCCTTATGATACAAGGCAAACAACAGATGATGTTAACATTCGCAAGAAACCATAAACTAGACATCTTATGCCTTCAGCAGACGCGGATTCCTCATTGTAGAATCGACAGCAGCTCAGAATACACCCTTTACCATGAGGGTTTTACAGATAATTTAGCAACAGGGATCTCAACTTTCATAAATAAACGTCTTCCCGTTCTAAGTATCGACTGGGTAAACGAAAGAATCCTTATAATCAATCTAACAATAGGGGTACGTGTGGTGTCAGTGATAAACGTTTATGCCCCTACATCCTCCTACAAAACTAAGGTTATTAACGAATTTTTTAGCCTTCTTTCTGACAAAATCAAAAATTTAAGCCGCAAGTCGGTGCCAATTATAATTGGCGACTTGAACTCATCCGTCGGACGCACTGACCGTGACAACCCTAATTTAATAGGCCCTAACACCTTAGGCCCCAACAACAGAAACGGTATTATTCTAAAAAAATGGTGCAATATGGGAAATTGGCGAATTACTTCAACATTCTCAGATCTTCCTTATATTCAGCTGGCCACCTTCCGGAAAAAAAACAACTTGCAATCAAGTCAAATAGACCATCTGATCTGTAGGTCAAGGCATCTAAAAATCGTCAAAAACTTTCATGTAATTGTGGACCCCCTCACCGATGATGCTGACCATTGTGCAATAGCCGCTGAACTAGTGTTGAAAGCAGCTACCCTACGGGTTCCTTCGACACGCAAATCCCCGAAAATAAGGCCCCAGGGTCTGTCCCAAACCACTGAATTTAGGGACCACCTTCGCCTAAAAATCCAAAATAACAATCTTTCCGACCTATCGATAAACGATCACAGCATAAAAATATCAGAAATTTTTACAATTCCCTTGAAGGACCAGGGTCGAATTAAAACAAAGACTTGGTTTTCAGAAAAAACAACTGGGCTCCTCAAGACAAAATCTAACATCTACTTTGATAGGAATGAGTTTCCTTTCAAAAACGCATGCTTATCCGCTCTCAGCAAGCGTATTAAATCCAGCATTAGACAAGATAAAATAGCGTTTATTAACGCAAAAGCCACAGAGGCCGAAGTGGCAGCCCGCTCTAATAACAATCACCAATTGTTTACCATTCTAGACAGCCTTAACTATAACACATTCTCCAAACGAGCCTACAATAGCATAAACACAGTTGGCGGCTCCAACGACACCTTGGCCCAAACCAAAGCTTGGGAAGATCATTTTCGTTCAATCTTGTCGCCCCAGCCCTTATTCCCTGTAATAGATATATACAGAGGATTTATCGTTAACTTCAAAGGCCCACCACCCCTCCTCATCGATACGGACCCACCCTATTTATCTGAAATTGACAGAGCTATCAAGTCACTCAAATACCACAAAGCGGCCGATCCGTCAGGTCTAACCTCAGAAGCGCTCAAAGCTGACTCCCATATCTCTAGCTCTCTTTTACACGACTTGTTTCTGAAAGTTTGGACGAAAGAGGTTATATCGGACTCCTGGACAATAGGTCACTTGATCAAACTTTTCAAAAAAGGAGATCCATCCAATCCCGACAACTACCGGGGCGTGACTATCATTAACCTTGAATCAAAAATATTCATCAAGGTTATTTACAATCGAATCTACAGCGAGGTGGACGAAATAATTAAAAACAATCAAGCAGGTTTTAGGAAGTGCCGTACGACGACAGAGCACATAATAACATTAAGGAACATAATGGATATCTCACGGACAAGCGGTTCCCCCCTGGTTCTTGTGTTTTTAGACATCGCTAAAGCTTTTGACTCGCTGTGCCATCTATACATTTGGGAAGCGCTATGTTTATTAGGCTTGCCTAAGAAAATAACTCTCATGATCTTTCTACTCTATGAAAACATGAAACTAGTTATCTCTCACCTCCACCATAAATCGGAGCCCATACCAGTAACTTCTGGTGTCAGGCAAGGTTGCCCGCTGTCCCCTCTCCTCTTTATAATTGCGATGGATCTAATAATGAAGAGATCCACATTTCCGACTGATGGTATCAAACTAAACGGCACTACTCTATCATCCCTGCTGTTCGCAGACGACATATGTCTAGTGGCCCCTTCTATTTCCAAAGCACAACTAATGTTAGACAGGTTCAGCATCCAAGCCAAGCAAGCAGGACTGTTTATAAACCCCAACAAATGCTCAATGATTTGTATAAACGATCCTTCGAACTCTACTCTGGTAATCAACAACAACATAATAAATGCATCTCAAAAAGTCCGATATTTGGGAGTGGACCTTACTCCAGATACCTACGCCAAAGCGGATGCCGAATCGAAGCTCCGTCGGACCATGGTCAAATTCTATTCATGCTCGGCGATTTGGCGCTCACGCCAACTGACGCTCCATACACGTTTGAGAATTTTCAAAGTCACGATCCTACCAGTCCTCCTATACGGCTGCGATTCTTGGTCGCTGAAGGCTCCTAGCCTAAAGAAACTGCAAGTTAGTCTTAATAAAATGCTACGTATCGTTTGCCGGATATTTTATCCGATGAGAATAACCAATGAGGATCTATGGGTGCGCTGCAAAATCGCCCCAATCAAAAACATTCTACTCGCGAGAAAATGGGGTTTTTTGGCACATCAAGCGCGAAGGAAGGGAACCAACTATTGTCTATCTTCCCTGTTTTGGTGTCCACCCCAGCTAAAAGGCCGCAAATGCAACGGCAGCTGGCTTTACAAGGTGTTCCGTGAGGTCCAAGCACTGGGTCATGATTGGAATTCATTGCTACCCATCATGCAAGACAGGAAGCTTTGGAAAGACTTCTCTAATAACAAATTATTGCGGCTCCCTCATTAAGGATCTTCTCACGCATTATTCATTTACGACCTTACCATTAAAGGCTTTACATTACTTTCAAGTCAATAGGTATTACATATTTACATGTCATAATTACACTGCATGTTAACCATTTTTTTACAGCATATTTACACACGTTATCACTAACGTGGCCTGATGCGCCATTTGGCGTTAGAAGGGGCTCAACCTTAGATTGCACTAACTAACTCTTGGGCGTCTTCGCGGCAAACTTACTTACTTACTTACTAAGACAAGTGTAAAATTCTGGTTTATGACTAAATGAACTTACAGTGAGTGGTGGTTGGGATGGATGAATATGATATTGCACTTTGTATACTTTCTGCATCAGAAGCCATCGAATCTAAGACTGTAGTATACTACTACTTAAGTTATGCCTTTGTCTGCCGGCGAGCAGATGGCATGATTCCCACTATACAACCATACATTACTCTAAGATCTGAATGATTAACGTCAACAACTTCCATGATTCAGTTTAACTGTAAAACGCGAAGATGTATTGTCGAAAAATAGCGTTAATATAATAAGCGAAGGGGGAAGAAATATGTGACGCGAGGAGGGGATGAATCAGGAGAAATCTTTTCATATGATTCTTTAAGACGAGAATTAAATTATGTGTGTAAAATCTAATATGCTTTCTTCAGGCGCTGTCTGCCCTCATGTACTTCTGGCTGGGTAAAGGGAAGGGGAAAGAGAAAGGGGGGGGGGTTTATGAACTTAGTGTGTATTTAGAATTTTCTGCATCTGTTTCGTTGTAGCTTGTTCACCAATCATTATAATGTCCTAGAATAAGGGAGGCCGGCACCCATCATCCGGTCAAATCATTAGGGTGTCTTAGAGTAAAGGGAACGTAATCGGCTTTCTTTGATATAATTAAGGGAAAGCATGGCTGGGAAGGGAAGTAGTACTGCAGTTGTTGGCGATAATCAATAAGATGTCTTAGAGTAAGATATGGTTGTATAGTGGGGATCATGGAAGTTGTTGACGTTAATCATTCAGATGTCTTAGAATAAGATATGGTGGTATAGGGAGAATCATGGAAGTTGTTGACGTTAATCATTCAGATCTTAGAGTAATGTATGGTTGTATAGTGGGAATCATGCCATCTGCTCGCCGGCAGACAAAGGCATAACGTAAGTAGTAGTATACTACATGTCCCATTTTTATCTTAACCACAATGGGGAGGGGGTCTAGATAATAGGTGGAATTCTCCCTGGTAGACTTGGAGATTGCGCCCATACGGACGCTCAATGTTTTTTTGAACGTAGGAATAGGAAGAGAGGGGGGGGGGGAATCACATGGTTTTGATATGAGTAAGCTTTAACCTTTCCTATATTTGTGAACGAACAGGTTACAACATGGCTAGTGGTTTGGAGAGAGAGAGAGAGGGGGGGGGGAACCACCTGGTCTCAATACTTCTTATATCTGGGACGGACAGGTGACAAAATATGATCGTGGTTTGGAGGATGGGGGGGGGGGGGAAATCCCATGGCCTTGAGATGGGTCACAGACTTCCATATGGGATTATTCGGCTGTAACGGGCAGACCACAGGGCTTCGACTCTTCATATATTTAGGTCGTCCAAGGACAAGATACAATCGTGGTTCAGAGGAGGAGGGGGGGGGGGGGGGGGGAATTACATGGTTTGACAAAATATGATCGTGGTTTGGAGGATGAGGGGGGGAATCACATGGCTTGGAGATGGGTCACAGACTTCCATATGGGATCATTCGGCTAGGGGATAGGGGACACATGAAATTGAGATAAGTGGGTATGGCTTGGAGATGGGTAACAGACTTCGATATAGGATCATTCGGCTAGGGGATAGGGGACACATGAAATTGAAATAAGTGTGTACAAGACTTTCATATAAGATAATTGACGGCTATCGAACATGGTTTGACAATATATAATCGCGTTTGACAAGGGGGAAGAACACATTATTCTGAGGTGTGGTGGGTACTAGACTTTTATATAAGATAAACGGCTATCGAACATGGTTTGACAAAATATAATCGCGTTTTGACAAGGGGGAAGAACACATTATTCTGAGGTGTGGTGGGTACAAGACTTTTATATAAGATAATTGACGGCTATCGAACATGGTTTGACAAAATATAATCGCGTTTTGACAAGGGGGAAGAACACATTATTCTGAGGTGTGGTGGGTACAAGACTTTTATATAAGATAATTGACGGCTATCGAACATGGTTTGACAAAATATAATCGCGTTTTGACAAGGGGGAAGAACACATTATTCTGAGGTGTGGTGGGTACAAGACTTTTATATAAGATAATTGACGGCTATCGAACATGGTTTGACAAAATATAATCGCGTTTTGACAAGGGGGAAGAACACATTATTCTGAGGTGTGGTGGGTACAAGACTTTTATATAAGATAATTGACGGCTATCGAACATGGTTTGACAAAATATAATCGCGTTTTGACAAGGGGGAAGAACACATTATTCTGAGGTGTGGTGGGTACAAGACTTTTATATAAGATAATTGACGTAAAGCTTACTCATATCAAAACCATGTGATTCCCCCCCCCCCTCTCTTCCTATTCCTACGTTCAAAAAAACATTGAGCGTCCGTATGGGCGCAATCTCCAAGTCTACCAGGGAGAATTCCACCTATTATCTAGACCCCCTCCCCATTGTGGTTAAGATAAAAATGGGACATGTAGTATACTACTACTTACGTTATGCCTTTGTCTGCCGGCGAGCAGATGGCATGATTCCCACTATACAACCATACATTACTCTAAGATCTGAATGATTAACGTCAACAACTTCCATGATTCTCCCTATACCACCATATCTTATTCTAAGACATCTGAATGATTAACGTCAACAACTTCCATGATCCCCACTATACAACCATATCTTACTCTAAGACATCTTATTGATTATCGCCAACAACTGCAGTACTACTTCCCTTCCCAGCCATGCTTTCCCTTAATTATATCAAAGAAAGCCGATTACGTTCCCTTTACTCTAAGACACCCTAATGATTTGACCGGATGATGGGTGCCGGCCTCCCTTATTCTAGGACATTATAATGATTGGTGAACAAGCTACAACTCCGGAAACAGATGCAGAATTCTAAATACACACTAAGTTCATAAACCCCCCCCCCTTCTCTTTCCCCTTCCCTTTACCCAGCCAGAAGTACATGAGGGCGGACAGCGCCTGAAGAAAGCCTATTAGATTTTACACACATAATTTAATTCTCGTCTTAAAGAATCATATGAAAAGATTTCTCCTGATTCATCCCCCCCTCGCGTCACATATTTCTTCCCCCTTCGCTTATTATATTAACGCTATTTTTCGACAATACATCTTCGCGTTTTACAGTTAATAAAATAAACTTTAATCTTATTTTAGTCTAAATATATAATTAAGACAAGTGTTAAATTATGGTTTATGACTAAATGAACTTACAGTTGGTGGTGGTTGGGATGGATGAATATGATATTGCACGTATACTTTCTGCAGCAGAAGCCCTCAAATCTAAGACAAGTGTAAAATTCTGGTTTATGACTAAATGAACTTACAGTTAGTGGTGGTTGGGATGGATGAATATGATATTGCACTTTGTATACTTTCTGCATCAGAAGCCATCGAATCTAAGACAAGTGTAAAATTCTGGTTTATGACTAAATGAACTTACAGTTAGTGGTGGTTGACATGGATGAATATGATATTGCACGTATACTTTTTGCAGCAGAAGCCCTCATATCTAAGACATGTGTAAAATTCTTGTTTATGACTAAATGAACTTACAGTTGGTGGTGGTTGGGATGGATGAATATGATATTGCACTTTGATTATTGATTGCTCTCACTTTTTTAATTAAATCTAAAACATGTGGTCATATTTTAAAATTAGCTTACTAGTAACTTTGTTGATGTCCAATGTTTGTAGAGGTTGTGAAACCTGAGTAAAAGATCCATAGTTTGGATAAGCTATTATGAAGATAAGATATAATAATCATAAACATTACTTGTGTGGGGAATATCATCATGATTTCTTGTTATAGTAAAGTTTTCGTCTCTGTAAACACCTCTTGAGGAGCATTTTCGTGTTCTACATTTGTAATATACTTGTGAACACTTCCCTACATTCACTTTAATGTATTCATATTTTCCCGCAACTAAGTATGGTCGTCTTTTCTGGGATATACAAAATTTAACTGACATTTGAAATTAAAAGAAGTGATATTGAACAGCCACGCTCTGATTGGTCAATAAATATTCATAGACATTTATAGGCATTCATAGACATTTGGTCAGTTGAACTTTGGTCGAATGCATCGATACGGTCTATGTAGTCTATGGCTATGACAATAAACAACTATAAACTCTGTACTAAAATATTTTCTATACATTGTCGAACATTATAACTAACTTTTAAACACCAGTGCAGTGGTTTATAAATTTTTGTTACCCAACTATGCATATTATCGTTAACATCGCACTTTCAACATATAAAATAACAAATATTTTATAAGTTTTTAAACTATTACAAATCTATTTAATTATGAAAAAGGCCTTTTCCTATATTTTTTACATCATAAACGATTGACCCAAAATTTTCCATAAATGTTTTATTTCATACTAATTATTTAGCTAATTAAGGACTAAACCAAAGCAACGCTTGGCTGGGCACAGCTAGTGATTTATCATTTAGGTTAAGGGACACTTTTCAGGGGAAATAGGGGGATAAAGACAACTTAATATAGATAGAATGTTAAATAAGAAGATTTATGAATTTATATTATAATATAGATTATAAGTTATATGCGTGTATTTGTCGTTTAGCATACACCTAAAATGAGCCTACCCCCCCCCCCCCCCCCCTTAGCAAAATTTAGAAAATTTCATTTGATTAATAAATAAATTATCAAATGAATTAAAAGACTAAGACACTTATAAATACTTCAAAAGCTAATACATATATACTTTTTCTTTTTGAATTTGATTTTCAACAAAGAGGCTTTTAATTTCACAGCTTTATTGAGTTTTTTTAGATGTACGAGGTTTAAGGTGCCAAAAATGCCCTTTTTAAGCCTTTTTGAGGTTATATTGCCACGGTATTTTTAATATTTAGTGAAAAATAGTAATATATTAATGTAGATTAAAGTTTCATCTATAGGTCCATTCTTTATTTTTTTTATATCACCCTTATATTTTATCAAAATTCGTCCCGCTATGTTTAGAAAAGGAGTACATTAGAGTGCATACTACACACGTGATGTTTATTATCATCTCTCACTCCCTTTCTCCTTCTCTTCCACTCCCGCCCCCATATCTATCCAACCACGCATGAAAGGGGCTGGAGGAGAAAGAGAGGAGAGTAGGTGAAGGGAGAGATATATGTGTTAGTAAACAGCGCGTACGCAGTATGAGCTCTAATGTAATCCGTTTACCAGACATCGTGGGACGAATTTTGATAACGAGAAGGGGTTTATGCAAACGCGTATAAATTGTAGTACAAGGGTGATAAAAAAAATAAAATAATGAACCTATAGATGAAACTTTAATCTACATGAATATATTACTATTTTTCACTAAATGTTAAAAATGCCATGGCAATATAGCCTCAAAAAGGCTTAATTGGCACTTTCAACATCGTGTATCTAAAAAACTGGTAATTGTAGAAAAAAATTAAGAAAAATTATTTTTCAGCTCAAAATTCTCTATCAGAATTATTGGTCGGATTGCGGGATGTTTTTTTTGTAGACCTGTGTTATCTTTTTCCAAAGGCTCTTGATCACTTGCCAAAAAAAACATGATAGCGTATTTTCTCCGCAAGAATACCAGGCCCTCCCACATGTTTTATATAGCAATTTTATAAATTATGGGAGTAGTTCTCGACAATCTGAATACGTGATTTCCCGTTTACATCCTGACAAAATTTTCACCTATACATTCTTACTATGAAAATAATTGCAGAAACAGTAAACGAATTGACAATTCTAGAGACTTTCGACTAATCCGGTCATGAATGGCTACCCTAGTAAGTTTCGGGAATGTTTTTAGAGAACCCTACCCTGTCCTTCAACATAGCCCTCCGCTTGGGCTGTAAATACACGTCCCCATACCCCTGCCGGCTTTGTAATTCACTTGTAGATGAGGAACAAAAGCCGGTATAGTAGGCACCAAAAAATAAATACACTGCTTCAAGCTGCCCTCAAACGGGCAAAAGTTCCTTCCATCCTTGAACCATCAGATCCTTCTCTCGAAGGGCGGATGCGTCTTGACGGTTCGTCACTTATCTCATGGGACAAAGGCCTTTTCTCAAAATAGGACTACACCTGTATTGACCTGTTTGCCCTCTCCAACGAGACTCACGACCCCCTAGGATCGGCAGAGCATCGTGAATCTAAAATACTTCAGCAACCTTCATTTTTATTCCTATCGTCTCGTGCTCAGGGACGTTTGGGAAGAGCGCATTAATTTTTTTAAAGAATTTAATAAACGCTCGCCCCCTTCTAAAATATCGAATAGTTTTTGACTGAGACCATCAATTGCCATGCGATTGCTAAATCCAATTTTTATTCTTTGATGGATTCAATGCCCATTCTTAAAGAAGATGAAGAAACGAATAATGTGTTTTAATCATTTTTTTTATAAATGTTTTCGTTCTTGTATCTTTTTATTAATTCCACTATATAGTTTATACTTTTTTTTAATAAAGCATGTCAATTCAAAAAAAAATTCTAGATCATATAGGTTAACATTCAGCTGGTGATTCGACTAGCAGATATTTATATGATTTAGATACTAAATTTAAACCCTAATTTACTTAGAGGCAAAGTTTCGTTAATGTTTGAACTAAATCCATTAAGGTTTATAAAAATTAACAATTTTTATTTCCTTGATCGAATCCTTCAGTATACAAATTAATAAACTAGATAAAAAACAAATTTTAACGCACTTGAAATCTTGTTTCGCAAGATCCGTCACTTATTATGTAAGAAATTCAGGGAGACTTTTTTGACTAAAATACAGTGATTTGATCGGCAAAAGCAACAACTAAAATTAAATAGTTTATAATATATGTCTTTGTTCCAAACTTAAAAGACCTGTCGTTTAAAAATGCTCTCGACACTCTAACAGCTTACAAATTGTTATTAAAACCACTGCCTAATATAATTACACCGTTTCGCCTCATAACCCAATGCACCACTAAAATTTCCAGTAGTCAGGGGAATGGAGACTTATTAAATATTATGTCTATCGATTAAATGTATTGGCGTTATTAACAATTCATCGAAAATGTTCCCACCTCCGGTAATATTATAATTAGAGAATTGGTGAGCAAAGTAAAATTACCTTGTCTATAATAACTCTTTTTATAACGTTTTATATTTTTAAGGCAGAGTTCATATATTTTTAGAGGTTAGATTTGTTAAAATTTTCTTCCGGGCCCGGCCCCCTCCGATTTTATGACTAAATTGCCCGCCCGGACTAGAAAATTTATTAAAGCTGACCAACCTTCCAGGTCCAAAATAAGGATTTTAAATTTTTGACAGTAATTGCGTTTTATTTACATATTGGCTTCTAAGATAAGAAATACAGTTAAAAAATATTATACACTAAAATAATAATTTGATAAAATAATATATATAAAAACAAAATAATACAAAAAAGCTTATAAGACTCGAAGTGTTCGAATTTTGTTGTGGTGCCCGTTAGGCCAGAAAATTCAATTCCGCGACAGTGGCTCGGCCCGGCTCGTATCATCTTTATTATACAATAAATAAAAATTATTTAAAAAATCTGAAAATTCCCTCCCACTGGAGAAAAGACTGGCTACGCGCCTGAGTGTTGACATTATTTTATGGAATAGGATTATAGAGATGATTTTGTAGATTCATATTTACAATTTGATTTAAACGCGTACCGTGCCGTGTGGACCTTAATGAATAAAATTTTGTCAATCCTAATCCGATTGCATTATTTTAAATGAACACTCTGAAACGTGGGCAATTTGTAGGGGTGGCTGCACTTGTTGCTGAGATTATTTAAAAAAGTATAATGACATCCTGTGAAAAGGCTTAATTGTACACAAGATTTTCCGCCATCATATACAGTTAAAATCGTATCAGTGATAATCAAATAATTGGTATAGTTTTTAAGTGAAAAGTAACCGCGACGTTTTTGGGCACATAACCATTTACGCTAAATTTGCTTATAATTGGTAATTATAAATGTAAATAATCGGATAAGTGATAAAATTTAGATAAAAGTAATAATTTTCACATGCATATTTTGATGCTTAAATGATAATATTTATTATTATTACCTATTATTATAAATGAGTTTACTTGTTTAATAGAAAAAAAATGAATGGAACCCCCCCCCCCCCCCCCTATTTATGATATATCAAAAAAATCTATAGCTGTTTTGGTAATTATACTTATGCTGATGTAGGTTAAGATGCAAGTAATATTCTTTTTTTCGATTTGTTGGAGATTTAGATATTCATACTTGTGAGGAGACTGATGAAATTAGATTTGTGCTGGGAATTGCAAAGAAGAAGCTTAGATGGGTTTATCACATCAGCAAAATATACACACGATGTTCTATAAGATCAGAAAAAATTTAGAGATTAATTATATTTTATTGAGAATAACTAATTTAAACCACAAAGAAACCCATAGCTATTCAAAACTTTTAAACAGATATTTTACAAATATGAACATAATTTATTATTTTGTAATTATAAAATACATATATTGTAATGAAAAGTGAAATAATTAAGAAAAAATTGGTTGTAAATAGTTGGAAAACATTTAAATATGAAATTATTAAATTTTTAATTCAAAAATTATCGTCAGCTGATTCTCTTACTCCAAAAAGTGCATATAAGGCCATGGATATTGACCCATTTTTTTAAACCTCAATATCTATCTTTAATAATATTTAAAGTATTTTCTGAACTTTTCTTATAATAAAAATACCTTTATTGCAAAAAAATTATGCATTTTTTTTCTAAATTTTAGGATTTTGATTGTCACTTAGGCAATTTTGAGTGTATATATAATTTTCCTATACGGACTGTCTTCTTTACGCCAATCCCTATATTCATTTACGTGTTTTAATGAAAAAAATTTAATAGCTATGAGGGAAATCTTTTGTTTTTTTTAATTCAACCAAAATCGGGTAGGCATAATTATTGGTCAAAAATGTATTTGGAAGGTGTTTGCTTGAAGTCGTTAAGTAACTATTTACATCAAGCTAGTCTCAGAAACTCAAGTGCATTTCTTCAAATCAATTACAACTTTAAGACTTCTGTATATCTTTTACAAAAAGATATTTATGTATATCGTGTCACTTTTAACAAATAAAATAATATAACAGCGTGGTATTTTCCTATCTAAGAAATAAATGCTACCAAATTAAACAACTTATCAATTACGTATAAACATGCGTGTAGCCATGTTTGAACTGGGACAGGGCAATAATGATTTAGAGAGGAGCAAAATAATAATTTTTTAAAATTACAGCTATAATTATATAAAATTTTGAAGAATTTCTGGATTTAGAGGGCGACAGCCGCCTATCCCTGCTACCCTGGTTACGTCCGTGCGCAATAGTAAACTTTAATAAGTATTTTAACCTTATACCCATAGACTAATAATAACACAGTCTATGCTTATACCGAGCTAAAGTTGGTGTCAGGATCTGGTTTGAAGCAAGATTTGTGCTTTACTTATCAAGTCATATATCCAGGCACGGATGAAATGATCGGGACCAAACACCAATTTATATTGTGCCTAGATTTAGAAATGCGAATTTAATGACATTTAAATCTTTTCAGTAGACATTTGGTACTAATCTTAGTTGTGCCATGGATTTTTTAAAATCTAAATCTGCGAAAAGTGTTTACAAAAAAATACTTAAGGTAATTTTAGTTGGATTGATTATAAATGTATTAAGGATCATCAACAATCACTGCAACTGATTAATCCTACCCTTAAAAATTCCTCTAAAAAGCGATGTTCAAATGATTTAACAAATGGTTATATAAATAAAGAGATCAATCAACCCAACTGTGAAAAGAAGGCTGATGCAGATAAGGAAATCGAATATTTTATAGTAACTTATAATTAGTATAAATACATATATTAATAGCCTTATTTACCTATTGATGATCTAAAATTATTGAAGGATAGTCGATTACTAGGATACAAAACCTTTGAATGGGTTATTTATCCCATACAAGTTGAGACTTTTTTTAAGTAATATTTTATTTAGATATAAAATAGATTATATATATATAAAAAATCTTAATTAATTGATAAATTTTTATCTATTTAATGCTATTTATTGAAAACTTTAGAGAAATATGGGAGAAAAAACCCTTGCTCATCAAGAGACATAATAATGAATACTATAAAAACTTGTTTTCAACTAAAAAATTTGATGACATTCTGAGGAAAGTATGTTTCTAACCCAATTTTTATATTTTGAATTGGAAATTTTTATTTAAAAATTATAAAAATAAGAATGTAAGATAGAATTTTGTTACTTCAACAAATGTTTAATTATAAGGCTTTATTCTATCTCACATCATAGTTATTTTTATAGATTACAATATTAAAGTTATATGTGACTATACTGACAATAACAACTATATTACTTTATAAAAAAATTGAGGTATCAATTCAAAATACCATTTTCTAACTTGTATTTGCCAATTATTAATTTGGCTTTTAATTATTTTCCCATTATTTTACAGGAATTTATAAATTTTTCAGAAAATGTTGATGTTACTATGTACAACGATGGCATCAAAGAAATACATAATCCAATTGGAAGGGCGTATGCACCAGTTGTTTGGGACTATTACAAGGTATTTTTAAATATATCACATTTTTTATTTGTAATTCTTAGTACCAATTGGATGATAGTTTTAAAAGCTTATTTTGTTAAATTTATATGCAACCTAATTTATCTGTTCTATAATTGGTGCAATTTCATGCTGTTAATCATGCTTTGCAGACTCCTCATTATCACTAGTAAAAAACGAATGTCAATATGGTCACTGATGATAATTGTCTTTCTAATGAAAGCTTCCATAGTTTTTACTAATGACCGTTCCCTGTGTATAAGACTAAAGTGCATTTAGCATCTAGAGCCCTAAACGGAACAGCTAAAACCTCTGCCTGGCCCGAGAAAATTTTGGCCATGCACGGGCAAAATTTTAAAATAATTGGGGCTTGAGTTGGGCCTGATGTGGCAGCTCGACCCGAGCCCGGCACCAATAGAACCAAGGAAAGTAAAAAACTTAAATGATCTTTTAAATATGCCCAGCGATATAAAATTATCCAATCAATGTGTATAATAGATTTCAAACTTCAGCCCATCTACCTTGCATCTAATAATATTCTCATCAAAATTGCTAATTGTATAACTTTGAAAATATAAGTAAAAATTTCAAAGAATTTGTTTATTTCAAACTGTTGAATATAGTTTTTGTCAGAGAGGGACCTTGTTGAAATCATTAGTTAAATGAATTGTAGCAGGATAAACTGGAATATTTATTCTAAACTTATGCTCGTTTTAAATTACGAATAATAACAATAAATTTATCACATATTTGTATGGTAAAATAATTTTTAAATGTAAAATAAGCCTAAAAGTTGTAATCATGAAAAAATTATGCAGGACTCGGGTCGGGCCAAAAGTAAAAAAGAATTTCTGGCTTAGATCAAGCTCGGCCAAATCAGAAATTTAAACTCGGGCAACCAGGCTCGGGCCGAATAAATTCCATTTTGCAGGGCTCTACTAGCAACATACTTTGTGTCATCTTTTATTAATTGCTATGCAATTTATGGGCTCGTTTTTTGGTGTCCGTTCGTTGTCCGTCCGTCCGTCTGTTGTCCGTCCGTTACCCTATCTATTTGCATTGGGTATATTAGGTTATCGCTTTTTTAAATTAATGCATGAGAAAGAGGTGCCCCACCCCTCATCTCTATCTCCCTCGGTGTGTTATATATAAGATTTGTTAAATTATCTATTATATGATAAACATAAATAAAAGTTGTTTACTTTTAATTGCTATGCAATTTAACTAGTTATATAATAAACATAAATAAAAGTTGTTTACTTTTAATTGCTATGCAATTTAACTAGTTTTTGTTATATAATAAACATAGATAAAAGTTGTTTACTTTTAATGCTATGCAATTTAACTAGTTATATAATAAACATAAATAAAAGTGTTTACTTTATAATTGCTATGCAATTTAACTAGTTTTGGGGGTTAGAATCCCGAAATTTTTTTGACTCTTATGATTGTTCTTGTTACTATCATTGATAATAAGAATTTTTGGCCGTCCGCTGGCTGCTGACCAATGAAAAAATGACCATTGGCCAAAATGTGAATCGAAATTATTTTTCTCGTTTTTTTTTGACTATTATGATTGTTCCTGTTTCTACCATTGCTATTATGACTTTTTGGCCGTCCGCTGGCTGCTGACCAATGTTATATAATAAACATAAATAAAAGTTGTTTACTTTTAATTGCTATGCAATTTAACTAGTTTTTGGGTTAGAATCCCGGAGTTTTTTTGATTCTTATGATTGTTCTTGTTACTATCATTGATAATAAGACTTTTTGGCCGTCCGTTGGCTGCTGACCAATGAAAAAAATGAACATTGGCCAAAATGTGAATCCGAGTTTATTTTTTCTTTTTTTTGACTATTATAATTGTTCCTGTTACTACCATTGCTATTATGACTTTTTGGCCGTCCGCTGGCTCCTGACCGATGGAAAAAATGACCATTGGCCAAAATGTGAATCGAAATTATTTTTTTCGTTTTTTTTGACTATTATGATTGTTCCTGTTCCTACCATTGCTATTATGACTTTTTGGCCGTCCGCTGGCTGCTGACCAATGGAATAAAATGACCATTGGCCAAAATGTGATTCGAAAACTTTTTTTTCGTTTTTTTTTGACTATTATGAATTCATATCCACTTTTACCGTGTCCTGGCTGCTGACCAAAATGTGATTCGAAAATTTTTTTTTCGTTTTTTTTACTCTTATAGATTTATATCCACTTTTACCGTGTGCTGGCTGCTGACCAATGGAAAAAAATGACCATTGGCCAAAGTGAGCATCAAAATTTTTTTTCCCCGTTTTTTTGGCTATCATTCACTTATAGAGTATCTGTTGGTACTGACCAATAGAGAAAAAGTGACCATTGGCCAAATTTTTGATTTTTTTAATTAAAAATTGTTCAAATTATACAAAAAATTTAATTCTGCAAATTCTTAACATTGTGTTGTTTTATAATATAATGTTTGTTAGACCCATAATCACTAAAGGCCATAAAAACTAATGTAATACGCAACTAGATGCAAACACTAAATCTAACCCTAACCCTTGCCTATATTACATTTTGCCTTTATTACATTTTGCCTATAATGGAAAATTTGTATAAATAATTAATCAATCATTAGGCATTTAATACCCCCCCTATAGGCATTCTCGCCCATAAATTGCATAGCAAATATGATACATTTATACGAAGTACAGATGAGTCGTCCCCCCTTCCCTTCCCCTCTTCCCTTCCCTTCTCCCCCTTCCCACGAGGGCCGAAGGCCCGAGTTTTTTTTTATGCCATGACATGGGCAAAATGACTCTGATTACTGTGCCACTGTTATCAAAATGTAAGGCAATTAGCTTGTAACAATATGCTCCAATAATTGTTTTTAACAGATGGTTTATAGTTAACCTGTGCTGAAATTGAACCATAACCGCCTGCAAATTTTTCAAAAAAGACTACCACTGCTTTTACTAACTTCTTTTAAATTGCTCTTATGCACACAACCGAGCATTATTAGGTACGCCATTTGCAACACTATTTGGTGATCAGCTTTTTTAACATTGATTTCCATTTGTCGTTCTTTATTTTAATTGCTATGCAATTTGTGGGCTCGTTTTTTGTTGTCCGTTGTCCGTCCGTCCGTTACCCTCCAAGTTATTGGCGCCAGCTTTGTGACCTGGTTAAATTAAATTAATATTTTGTTCTTGTTAATACCAGTGATAATATGACTTTTTGACCGTCCGCTGGCTACTTACCAAAAAAAAAACCATTGGGCAATAAATCAAAATTTTTTTTTTCATTTTTGAAGGGTATATTAAGTTAACATTAATAATTACCCTATACCCTTTACTAAAAGGCCCTATGCCTCTACTGAAATGGGTCTCTGTGCCCCTACTAAGGCCTATGCCTCTACTGATGTGGGTTCGAATCACGAAGAGGGCAAAATTTTTATTTATTTTTTAAATTAGATTAATATATTGTTCTTGTTAATACCATTGATAACATGGCTTTTTGGTCGTCCGCTGGCTACTGACCAATGAAAAAAATAACCATTGGCCAAAGTATAATTCGAAATTTTAATTTTTCGTTTTTGAATAGGTTAACATTTATAATTTTCGTTTTTGAATTGGGTATATTAGGTTATTATTGATAATTAATTACCCTATGCCCTTTCCTAAAGGGCCTATGCCTCTACTGATATGGGTCCCTGTGCCCCTACAAAAGCCTATGCCTTTACTGATGTGGGTTCGAATCCCGGCGAGGGCAAAATTTTTATTTTTTTTTAAATTAAATTAATATATTGTTCTTGTTAATACCATTGCTAATGTGACTTTCTGGCTACTGACCATTAAAAAAAATGACCATTGGCTAAATTCTGAATCGAAATTTTTTTTCGTTTTTGAATTGGTTAACATTCCTAATTACCCTGTGCCCTCCCCTAAAAATGCCTATGCCCCTACTGATAGTGCCCCTACAAAAGCCTATGCCTCTACTAATGTGGGTTTGAATCCCGGAGAAGGCAAAATTTTTATTTTTTTTAAAAATTAAATTAATATATTGTTCTTGTTAATACCATTGATTATATGACTTTTTGACCGTCCGCTGGCTACTGACCAATGGAAAAAATCACCATTGGCCAAAGTGTGAATCAAAATTTTTTTTTCAAATTAATATATTGTTCTTGTTAATACCATTGATAATGTGACTTTTTGGCCGTCCGTTGGCTGCTGACCAATGGAAAAAATCACCATTGGCCAAAGTGTGAATCAAAAAAAAAATTTTCGTTTTTTTTGACTCGTATGTATTTATAGACCGTCTATTGTTACTGACCAATGGAAAAAAGTGAATTGTGATTTGAAATTTTTTTTTCGTTTTTTAATCGTCTCTTATGTATTTATATCCTTTTTGACCGAAAAAGCTATTTTACCCCTGGCCGCCCTGGGAACCTACGGGTAAAGTTTCGAGCGAATCGGGCCGGTAGTTTCAGAATTTAGTTCTTTTTTTAAACTAAAAAGAATTTTAGGATTCTGTAAGAGCTATTTATTTATATAGTTTGTTAAACCCCAATAATTTTGACCGTATACTGTACATTGATAATATGACTTTTTGACCGTCCGCAGGCTACTGACCAATAAAAAAAATGACCATTGTCCAAATTGTTTTTAAGTAAAGGATAAGATTTCAAAATGCTCCTTCCAAAATTATTATAAAAACTGAAACAAATTCTTGAATATTTGACTAATTAGTTATTTATTTGATGATCAAAAAACGTCAATTTCTGAAGTAGCCCCCCCCCCCCCCTCTATTTTTTCATAATAATTTATATTTGTTAAACTATCTATAATATATTGATTTTCTATTTTTCATTTCATTATCTATTTAAATAACATAAAATTTCATTTATATTTGAGATCATAAATTAATAAGGGATTAATATATCATAAATTGAAAAATGTAGCATTTTCTTTATGGTAGCTACTGATATGGGCAAATCATATTTATAGATAATTACTAACTAAATGCATACAAAATTCCGTCGTTTTGTTTTTGCTATGTTTAAAAATATATGATTGGAATTAAATTTACTGCATTTCACTATACTCTTTATAAGTATTTTTGATTCTTATTCAAACTAAAAGCTGATCATTTCAAAAGCCAAGCAAATCTAATTGAGAACCCTAACCCTTGCCCTAACAACCCTGACCCCACAAGACATCAAGCATTTTAAATTAGCTTATGAAATGAACAGCTTTTAGTTTGAACAGAAACGGTATTTTTATATGCCAAGGTTAAACTAAAGTTTATTACCCTAGCGGGGGGGGGGAGGTTTAGGGGGCGGGAGTGGAGGAGATGGGAGAGAGAGATGTTAGTATTTCGATTTTTTAAATTAATGCATAAGAGGTGCCCCACCCCTCATCTCTATCTCCCTCGCTGTGCTAGAATAGTAATACATACGCGTGTCTCCTACCCACATCATCTCTCTCTCGTTATCGATTTTTCGGGCGGGGTCAGGTTTTAATATTTTGCATAAGTTTTGGATTAATAGGACAAAACATAGCACCACACAAGGCAAGGCATGCCTTGCTATCAAAGTGTAATTACTATCAGCCCTATTAGCATAATGCCTCTTTGAATATTGATTACATCATCACGAATACAATGTCAACCAATAATGATAGTTTGAATTAGGTGTTAATAGACCTCAATTTGTTTATAAATATGAAATCAAATCTAGTTTTAGGAAAGTATTTTGACCATTTTCTATAAAATTAGCTTAAAAAAACTTTAATAGGTTGTTTATCTTTTTACCAGTTTTACTGTGTGTGTATACGCAAATTTTTTATTTATTAAAACAAACGTAATCTCACTACCATACTTGATATTTTTATACGTATCTTCTTTAAATTAATATTAATTACTATGCAATTTATGGGCTCGTTGGTTGTCCGTTGTCCGTTACCCTTCAAGTTATTGGCGCCAGCTTTGTGACCTGGAGGTTCGTGTTCAATTCCAGGAGAGGACAAATTTTTTTTATTTTTTTTTAAATTAAATTGATATATTGTTCTTGTAAATACCATGGATAATATGACTTTTTGACCGTCCGCAGACTACTGACCAATGAAAAAAAGGACCATTGGCCAAATAAATCGGAATTTTTTTTTCGATTTTGAATTGGTTAACATTGATAATTACCCTATGCCCTTTCTTACAAGGGCCTATGCCTCTACTGATATGGGTCCCTGTGCCCCTACAAAAGCCTATACCACTAATTATGTGGGTTCGAATCCCACAGAGGGCTAAATTTTTATTTATTTTTTAAATTAAATTAATATATTGTTCTTGTTAATACCCTTGATAATATGACTTTTTAACCGTGTCCTGACTACTAACCAATTTTTATTCTTTTTTTCGCTTTGAAATTAGTAAACATTGATGTTTACCCTATGCCCGTCAGTCCAATTATTTTGAATTCCCCCCTATAGGCATTCTCGCCTCTTCCCACCTTTCTCGCCCATAAATTGCCTAGCAAATATGCTACTTCTATACGGAGTATAGATGAGTCGTCCCCCCTTCCCCTCCTCCCCTTCCCCCCTTCCCTTTCCACGAGGGCCGAAGGCCCGAGTTACTTTATACGTATTTATATCATTTTTTTTTTGAGATTTTACGTGAGTGTGGATTTAAATTCTTTTGTTGTCTTTAGGTGGTGTCCTTTCGACTTGCTTTTTTAGTAGCCATATCGCCTCTTTACATCCATCTTAGCATCATCAATATAGCTTAGTTTTCTTAGGGCTTGTCTTAAGAATAAAATCGCGCGAATTTATCTATGTCTAAATATCAAATTCAATTTCATAGATTAAACTCGATAATTCTAATTATTTTTTTTATCGTTAAAAAGTTTATTTGTTTATTCAACGCTTAAATAAATCCCAACTCTGCTGAAATCTGCTGTGGATTCTAAGTTAAGACACGGCTATGTTATAACTGGAACCCGTACGACGAATTTTGCTGCCCCGCAAAATCCGATATTAACACAAGCCCTTAGACGGTTCCAAGATTCCACCTTATTCCATCGTGTTTTGTATTTTTTCTGCTTGTCTTTAACATTTATATTAGCCATTTCATGCTATCGACACTTGTATTGCTCTTTTCTTTTCCATACAGCACATGATTAACTCAAATTATACAATATAGTCTTCAGTCTCTTTAAAATCCTGTTGTCACACCCAGTTAAATCTCTCATTTTAAACCACTTGGCTCTATATTCAATAGCTTGATAATTACAGTTTAGGTATTTCAAAGGCTTCAAACTTGTTTTTATTCACTAATTAAGTGATGCCCTCTGATAGGTTGCATCATTTTAAATCCTTGTTTTGATGTGCTATGTGTTTTTAGTTGCCCTCAAACCTACCTCCTCTATCTATTGCATATAATGTTTGCCAATTTATGTTATCTATTGGCATGTGTATTTTGTTAACATCTCTGCTTATGGTGCAGAATCTTTTTGAATATTATCCAATATTAATACATATAGTGACTAATGTTGAACATTTGTGGAATACATAGTTAATAATAAAACACTTGTTTAGAAAACGATTTATATCTTCTTTTAGAAAATTTTGGAATTTTCCCCATACCTTTTTAACTAATTTATTATGGATTTAAATCAAATATAGGTGTGTGTCATCGTATCTTCTCCTAAGCTTCTGACATTAATCAAAATTCTGATGTTGACTCTCCGATATCTTCTTCTTCTTATCAGTTATTTGGTCCCACAGTCATGGGGCTTGTTCTGGGTAAGTGCCATATCTTGACTAATCTCTTTTGTTTTCATAACTTTGTCCACTTGCCCCTTCCGCGTGACACGTGGTCATCATCTTCCTCTCTTGCCCGGTACCTCCATGTGATGTACTTTTTGATTTACATCATTCGTCTCCCTTCTTGGTATATGCCCATGTTAACTCTCCGATATAGATTCAAACTTCAGTAAACCCCATAAATATGTTTCAATCAACCTTTTTAAATCTATATGACTCACTAGCTTCACCATCTAATCATTATTTAATACTGGATATAACCTTTCATTTTGTATCCCCCTTCACTCTTTTGGTATTTAACCCATTTTCAAGGTGTTGATGAAGAGACGATTTAGAGCTCATAATTTTTCCACATTTTCAAATTTTCCTTAAGTATGTTGTTTGATTTCACTCATACCAAATTTTTATTCCGATTCTAAGAATTAATCTTTGGGCATGGGCCTAACTAGGATTGAGAGGGGGAGGCAACAATGATTTAGGGACAAAATGATATCAG
The DNA here is from genome assembly GCA_964036665.1 of Gordius sp. MW1. Classification (NCBI taxonomy): domain Eukaryota; kingdom Metazoa; phylum Nematomorpha; class Gordioida; order Gordea; family Gordiidae; genus Gordius; species Gordius sp. MW1. The sequence continues at coordinate 3,076,900 of OZ038528.1, forward strand.
TAATTTTAGACATATATTATATTTTAAACGATTTTTGGATTTAGAGGGGGCAGCTGCCCCTTTCTGTCTTTGGCATTTGATTGCTTGCCGTGATAGTCGCATCGTTTTTGTAGTATTTTCCTGGTCCTTTACGTGTATCACATATGCCAATCCTGTTTCTTCATTCCTGTTGTCTGACTATATTTTGTAAAGCCTTATTTTTATGGGCGTATACAATATTTGGATTAGAGGGGGGGGGGGCATAAATGATTTAGGGAGGAGCAATATGGTTTTTTTTACATATATTAAATTTAAAGCTTTTGAATTTAGGGGGGGGGGCAGCCCCCCCCCCCTTGCTTCCCCCTGGGTACGCCTATGCTTCTTTCCATCTTGACTAGGCGTTTTACCTTTTCATTCCACCACCACATTTCTTTATCTTTCTGTCCAATCGTATTGGGTTGGTCATGGTCCACATATCGCTTAAATTCGGATGATCGACTATTGCCATCTGTTTCATCAATTTATCGTTGTAGAGACGTCTTGCAGGTTTAGCTGCAATAGCCTCACCTTGTATAATCTTAGAGCCACGAATATTTTTTTTTAATTCTTTGTTTGATATTATGATGTCGTCAATCTGCGAAAACCGATCCACTTTTGTAGGTTATTTGCTGATAACAGTCTTTTTAAAGAACTACTTGTAATGGCCAAATAAAAAGCCCCAGCTAACTTCATTATTTCTTCGTTTCTTACTGTTCATATCCTTCTCTTCGTCAATACGATCAGTAATAGCCTTATAAAATAAATCGGCAAACTGTTTGAAGATTCTGGTAAAGATTTTCACGGTGAACACGAATGTATTTTTATCTTCCCCTTGTGAATTACTTGCTGTCAAAGTTGCTAAAAACAGCGATTTTGGCGTTTTTCAAACTTTTTATAACACGCAAATTAATCGATAAAATGTTAATTAAATAAATTTGATTTATAGGTTAAAGGGAGAGGAATTTGTTACTTTTTTACCGTGGCATAATAAATTTTAAAGTTATATACAACTCGGAACTTCGGCCCTCGTGGGAAGGGGGAGGGGAGAAGGGAAGGGGGGACGACTCATCTATACTTCGTATAAATGTATCATATTTGCTATGCAATTTATGGGCGAGAAAGGTGGGAAGGGGCGAGAATGCCTATAAGGGGGTATTAAATGCCTAATGATTAATTAATTATTTATACAAATTTTCCATTTATAGGCAAAATGTAATATTGGCAAGGGTTAGGGTTAGATTTAGTGTTTGCATCTAGTTGCGTATTACATTAGTTTTTATGGCCTTTAGTGATTATGGGTCTAACAAACATTATATTATAAAACATCACAATGTTAAGAATTTGCAGAATTGTTGGGAGAAATTTTTTGTTGAATTTGAACAATTAATTAAAAAAATCAAAAATTTGGCGAATGGTCATTTTTTCTCCATTGGTCAGTACCAACAGATACTCTATAAGTCAATGATAGCCAAAAAAACGGAAAAAAAAATTTGATGCTTACTTTGGCCAATGGTCATTTTTTTCCATTGGTCAGCAGCAGCACACGGTAAAAATGGATATAAATTCATAAGAGTAAAAAAAACGAAAAAAAAATTTTCGAATCACATTTTGGCCAATGGTCATTTTTTTCCATTGGTCAGCAGCCAGGACACGGTAAAAGTGGATATAAATTCATAATAGTCAAATAAAACGAAAAAAAAATTTTCGAATCACATTTTGGCCAATGGTCATTTTATTCCATTGGTCAGCAGCCAGCGGACGGCCAAAAAGTCATAATAGCAATGGTAGGAACAGGAACAATCATAATAGTCAAAAAAACGAAAAAAATAATTTCGATTCACATTTTGGCCAATGGTCATTTTTTCCATCGGTCAGGAGCCAGCGGACGGCCAAAAAGTCATAATAGCAATGGTAGTAACAGGAAAAATCATAATAGTCAAAAAAAACGAAAAAATAAACTCGGATTTACATTTTAATGGTCATTTTATTCCATTGGTCAGCAGCCAGCGGACGGCAAAAAAGTCATAATAGCAATGGTAGGAACAGGAACAATCATAATAGTCAAAAAAACGAAAAAAATAATTTCGATTCACATTTTGGCCAATGGTCATTTTTTCCATCGGTCAGGAGCCAGCGGACGGCCAAAAAGTATAATAGCAATGGTAGTAACAGGAACAATCATAATAGTCAAAAAAAAACGAAAAAATAAACTCGGATTCACATTTTGGCCAATGGTCATTTTTTGTCATTGGTCAGCAGCCAGCGGACGGCCAAAAAGTCTTATTATCAATGATAGTAACAAGAACAATCATAAGAGTCAAAAAAAACTCCGGGATTCTAACCCAAAAACTAGTTAAATTGCATAGCAATTAAAAGTAAGCAACTTTTATTTATGTTTATTATATAATAAAATGAAACAATAATAGAACAAGCGGACGGCTAAAAAGTCATATTATCAATGGTAGTAACAGGAAAAATATATTAATTTAATTTAAAAAATAAAAAAAAATTTTGCCCTCTCCGGGAATCGAACCAACAATTCAGAACGTTCGCCGGGGTTCGAACCCACATTAATAGAGGCATAGACTTTTGTAGGGGCACAGGGACCCATATCAGTAGAGGCATAGGCCCTTGTAGTGGAGGGCATAGGGTAATTATAGCAATTAATATCAATGTTACCCAATTCAAAAACGAATAGATATACTTATGCATTAATTTAACATAGCAATTAAAACCCGACCCCGCCCGAAAGCGAGGGAGATAGAGATGAGGGGTGGGGCACCTCTTATGCATTAATTTTAAAAATAACACAGCGAGGGAGATAGAGATGAGGGGTGGGGCACCTCTTTCTCATGCATTAATTTAAAAAATCGATAACCTAATATACCCAATGCAAATAGATAGGGACGGACGGACAACCAAAAACGAGCCCATAAATTGCATAGCAATTAAAATTAATTTATCCCTATCCTTTTCATTCACATATTGCCCCAGACTTAAGGTAGCCTTTTCTTATTTAACACTAGGAACAGAGACCTGGACTGGTCGAATTTTTAGGGTCAGGCCCGGCCCATTCACGCACAATTTTTTTTGGCCCGCACTAGTAAAAACAAGGCGACGGTTTCGTTTAACGCTTTCTTAAATTCCCGTTTTTCTTCATCTATGCATCCTGTCTGCGGAGCATAACCCGACGCTACTTTAATTTTATTGCCTTCTACGCAATGTTTCAACATCATGAGACACTCACATTTCTGTGTACCTCAATGACTTTATCTTGCAGATGTGAAGCCAAAATGATAGCCACGCCATTTTTATGCGTTTTAAAGGCATAAAAGTAAAGTTTGTAGCCTTCACCTATCATCTTTCCATCTTGTTTCTTTTATACTGGCTATGTCAACCCATCGTAGGGTAGCAGAAAGGGGCGGTTGCCCCCCCCCCTCTAAATTCAAAATGGCTGAAATTTCAAAAAAATTATCCTTTTGCCCCTACCTAAATCATTATTGTCCCCCTCTCTAATTTCAATCCTGGCTACGCCCTTGATCTTGTCTTTCATATGATAATTTCTTTTTCTTTCTTTCTTTCTTTCTTTCTTTCTTTCTTTCTTTCTTTCTTTCTTTCTTTCTTTCTTTCTTTCTTTCTTTCTTTCTTTCTTTCTTTCTTTCTTTCTTTCTTTCTTTCTTTCTTTCTTTCTTTCTTTCTTTCTTTCTTTCTTTCTTTCTTTCTTTCTTTCTTTCTTTCTTTCTTTCTTTCTTTCTTTCTTTCTTTCTTTCTTTCTTTCTTTCTTTCTTTCTTTCTTTCTTTCTTTCTTTCTTTCTTTCTTTCTTTCTTTCTTTCTTTCTTTCTTTCTTTCTTTCTTTCTTTCTTTCTTTCTTTCTTTCTTTCTTTCTTATTAAAGATGGTGAATTAACAAAAACATTTTAGGTCAACATTGAAGATTCATTCATGAGCTTGCATTGGCATTGGGGGTAATAATAATTTAGGAACGGGCAAAATGGTCATTTATTGAAATTTTAACAAATTTTTAGATTTAGAGGGGGGCAGCCGCCCTTCCCTGCCCCCCCCCCCTTGGCTAGGCCCATGGATTCATTTACGAAATCATTGTGTAATTTCCCATAGATATTCACAATCTAATATTTTAAACGCGATTCCCCAATTGCAGGAAGGTTGTTCAGTCCGATTCTTAAATCCGCAAACTTATGACGGGTGCGTGTGGCGTCTGTGTTCTCAGTTGCAAGAATTTTTTAGTTCATTCGTAGGAGCCAACATTTATCTAACGCCGCCAAATAGCCAAGGATTCGCTCCTCATTACGACGATATCGATGCTTTTGTGTTGCAACTAGAAGGCAAAAAAGTGTGGAAAGTTTACCCCACCGACGTTCTCATTACACATAATTTCCCTAAAGGTCTGTATATTTATTTAAAATATTTAATATTTAGTTTTTTTCCTATAAACTATTACGGGTATGAAAAAAAATATAATAAAAATTTTGACCGAGAGCTAAAAAGTTTTAAAGTTTAGCACACCATTAGTTCCCTTAACTCAACCGTGTTCAAAATGTTATCGTATTACTCGTTATAAATTAAAGACGTTTTTTATAATTTAAAATTGCTATAGCACCATATAACTGGACCTTAGATCAGAATATGCTACCCAAGTGTTTTAAAATGATTATAAGCAAAAGGTTTATCATTAATTTATTCTAATTTAAAGCTTTTAAAAATATAGCCCTTAAAAAATGAAGAGGGTTTGAAAAAAAAATATAAATAAAATACAAAAAAACCTTCCTAAATTGAAAGGTAGTGTATGAAACTTTCTTATACCACAAAGCTTTTGTTGATTTATAGTAACCGAAGGTTTACACGAAGAAAAAAATTTCTAGGCTTTTAAGTAAAACAAGTTTAACCTCGGAGCGGCATCAGTCTTTTAATGAGGAAAAATATTTATTAGACTAAAAGGTAGATAGGATAGGAGAAAAATATTTAGGTTGTTGAGCGTTGAAAGCTATATATATTCATGAGAGAGGTTAGTTATATAAAACACGACTATAAATGTTTTTCAAAAAATAATAATCTTAATATATTCGATTAAGAAATATTAAAATTTACCTAAGTCGCGAGCTAAGTTTAATTAAATGCGAATTGATAATTCAATTAATCTCTACAAGTCCTCGACCTCATGAGCGTAGCCGGCTTTGGAAATAGAGGGGGGCAATAAGGGAGAAGCAAAATGATCATTTTTTGAAATTTTCAACAAAATTTTGTGCTTGAGAGCGGCAGCCCCCCTTCCCTGCCCCCCTGGCAACGCCCATGCATGACCCTACTTTAAAAAGAGCTCAATATTTACTTTAAAAAGAGCTCAATATTTACTAAAAAAAGTGTCATTTGCTTGTTGGCCATGGAATTAAGGCTTTAATGTTACTTAAATTTAAAAAATATATCTTACCCATCAAATCCAAATGACCATATATATTAAATTGCCGATGAATTATTAATATATAAGGATGATAGGCGGGTAAGGAAAATTATTGTTTGAAAGTTTTCATAAAAAGAGGCAAATGTGAAATTAATACTTTTCATCCTCTGACTACGCTAGATTAGGGCCGAAATGTGTTGCCAATAATACGAGTCAGTTTGACTTAAAGTGCAATTTAATATATAAGTAAGCCTTTTTAATATTCTCATAATACGACTTTACAAACTTAGAGAGGTACGTTGGTTACATATGTACGCTTCTTGTTAATATTATTAATATGATATATTAATTTTTATTTATTTTAATATGAAACTGTTACATAAAACCATAATTTGGTCTACTCTTCTAGATATTAATATAAATTTTTTCGGCTATTTTTTGTCAATTTACCATGATGGGTTTTATCTTTTTTGTCATAATTTTGGTGGAATAAATATACGGTGTAAGTGAGTTTAATGATTGAAAAAAAAACTATAAAATAAATTTTTGATTCAAATCTATGTTGACTCAACCAAAAACGGGCAAAACCCAAAGCGAAATTTTTAATGGCCACTTTAATGCCTTTGCCTTAACTATAATATCCGTCATATAAAAAGATATTCGTTTCAAACGTTAGGTGTTAGCTGCGTTTTGCCCCTGCATTCCAGTCCCAATTTTGTGGAAGAAAGAGATTTTAAAGATGGCGCCCAAACGGAACCTTTGCTTGAAACCGAGTTGGAGCCTGGCGATTTATTGTACATGCCCCGCGGGTTCGTACATCAAGCTAGTACGCGCTTTAATACCCTCGACAAACATCACGCCCCTTCAACTAGTGATTTACGATTTAAATTTTGCTAAATAAACTATTTATTTGTCAAGTATTTTTGAGAATTGCCGAAATCAGATTAAGTCAACTTATGCCCCCCCCCCCATTGCTTTTCCACTCTAGGTGTGGTCCTGATTAGTGAATGAAATTCTGTTATTTTGGGATAATATAAAAAATCAAAAAATTTGAATTTCTATCCCTATACTCGTTTCATTAAAACCTCATAATTATAAATTCAACGTCCCCTTTTGTTTTGGTAATTTTTGAAAGTTCAAACTTTTAGCTGGTTCTGACAGATTAAATTTGCAATAAAATGTTATTTCATCAACTAAAAAGCGAAGGAAAAGGTGTTTATTAGAAACCTGTTTTTCTTACCTATATAATATTGGCGACTATAAATATAATTAGCAGTTTCATTAAGACTAAGGATGTCTTATATGATCGAATTAACCGGATTCATCTCGAAGTTCTATTAAAAGTTGTTTTAATTTTTCAAAATGCCTGCCATTCATTAGCGTAGGCAGGGAGGGGCGGCTGCCCCTCTAATCGATTTTTTTAATTTATTAAAATTATTGCGAAAATTTCCTAAAAATTAACATTTTGCCCCCCCCCCCAAATCATTATCCTCCCCTTTAATTCCAATGCTGGCTACCCCGATGCTACCATTGAATTTGGTTGTCATAGTAATTAAAATTTTGGCAGGTATTTGCAATTATAGATTTAACTATTTAGGGCCAAGGCAGATTTATGAACCTATCCTCAATACGATATAGGTTAAATTATTGCAAATATTTTACCCCTTTTTGATACCCTATCGCTTTTGATCCAGAAAAAAGGAAGTTAGTGGAACCTCATTCCCTCCACATGACTCTTTCGACTTGTCAAAACAACACTTGGGCCAAACTAATGGAAAAAGCCTTTTCCCTAGCTCTAAATTCTATCACAACCTCAAATGACGAAATGAGAAAATCTCTGCCCCCAGGGTATTTGCAGTACATGGGATTACCTTACAGGCTAATGGACGCCAATTTGCAAGCTGGTATGGCCTATTTTAAAACTTTTTTTTGCCCTTTATATGTGTTTTTGGAAAATGAGAGATAATTTATTTATATCTAGCCAGAGCTGTGTTCTACCATACACATGAACGATAACTACTTGCTTTTAATAACTCCATATTTACAAGTTCGATTGGTTGACACTAAAATTCTTTTACATTTTTCAACCATATTTTCAATATTTTTACGCACTATCTTGGTTCCATCGAACTTACCGTTGAAATAGTATGAAATTTGTTATACAAAAGTGTTAATATCTAATTAAGTGAAAATTTTGGTTATCCACTTAAATATTAGTTTTGACCAAGTTTTTTTTAAAATCAATATTGGTTTTTTATGACTCAATTTTGGTCGGTAAAATTTTTTGCTAAAACCTTCCTCTCTTAAATCAGTTGTGCACTAATTCTAAAACTACCAGGAGGTAGAGAACTGTAAAGTCATTTTTTTCAACCCGAACCCGACCCGACCCGAAAGCATTTTAATTAACCCGGACCCGAGCCTAAGACATTCGAAATTTTTAGGTCGGGTCTGGGTCGGGTTTTGGGCTTACGGCACAATTTGGGCCATTATAAAATAGTTTTGAAATAAGTTAGGCTTTGTCAAATATTTTCTTTGACGTTGTAAACACAGGTAGTATGAAAGATTTAGACTTTTACGCGCTGGCCAAGAGTGGTAACTATACGGACCCAGCTAAAGCTACCCTTTCTAGATTAGCTTTCGTTTCGCATTTCAAAAAGCTTTGCGAAGCCTGTTTGGAGACTATATCCCCCGATATGGCTGTAGACGACTTATCTAAAGAACTTTATATGCGAGAAGCCCTACCCCCGTGCCTGTCCGGAAAAGAACGACAATTGACTATCCTCGCGTCCGAACCTAATTTTGGGCCACTGCCTCCTACCCAAGAAAAATATAGTGAGACTGAGTTTTTTGATTTAGCCGTGGTTGGGGTTATTAAGGATCTTATGGTTTTTTTCCGAAAGACCTGAATTAAAAGATATAAAAATTAATTTATTTTGTGGATTTGCTTCTTGATTAATTTGTTAAATAAATATTGTTTATGGAAGATAATTTTGTTAAATGTGTTGATGCATTTAAGGGAAATCTTCGTTAATATTTTTTTGCATAAATAATGTTTATAGCTGAATCCAGGAGTCTTTTTAACAGGCCCCTTTGTTAAATAGAATACTTAAATAGTGAGAGAATATTTTTGAATTTTGTTAATAAATTTCATAAAAAAAGTTTCAAGATTGTTTAAATATAAGTCTTTTGTGTCAAGTCTAATTTAGATATTTCGAGAACTTGTGTTTAACATCTGTTGGACCTCAAGATGAATATTTATATTTAATTGCTATTCACTATGTATTGTTTTTCATTTTTTTATTGTTATAATTATATCAAGTAAATGTCATGGAAAAATATATTTTATTTTTATTTGCATATATTAAAAATTAATAAATTTGTTATTTGTGTATTATTTAGATGGCGAACAACGACCAATCATTAAAATAACGCCTAAAACGAGGGTAAAGATTTTGCGTCACGGATGCTTTAGGGTTATATGTACGCCGGGTGATGCATTAGACTCCGAAGATAGTGACGATAAAATTGCTATTTATCATTGCTTGGAAAATGGAAGAATCTACGAGGAAAGACCTCCCCAGTACTTTCACTTAGCTCCTGATGTAAGGACACTTTCTTTCAAACTTAGAAAATATTTAAATTATTAGAAACCCGACTTTATCTTTCATATGGAAAGAGAATGAAAGTGAAAGAATATAAATACTTCAATACTTTTATTTTTTTCCCAGTAGTGGCCACGACCCTCGGTGATTCAGGACCGTAGCCACTCGTTGAAACAAATGTATTAAAATTAAAGAATTTTTCTACATTAAGCAGAAAATTAGTGTGAAAATTGTGAAATCCAATGCAATTTCGCCGTTGCTTCAATATATTTTAATTTTAGCGTGTATTTTTATAAGGATTTAAGAATTAATAAGTTGTATTCCTATTGAAAAACTTTTTTATCGTGAGTATGTTTATACAGCTATGTAAGCAGGATAATAGGATGATTTAGCTAAATATGGGACACAAGATAAATAGTATAAGGATTGGGGCTGATGTTCTATAGAGAATTTATTTAGTGAAATTCGTTTTCGTCGTGGTTTAAAAAATGTGTTAGCAAGTGTTGTGCTTTAATATTTCATTATATTATTTCGAATTTAATGTTATTTATATTGTTTTTTGTTTCCAGGTTCTTCCTTGTGTGGAGCATTTAATTAATGCTTACCCTAAATACGTATCTGTTTCTTCATTACCTATGAAATCGGATGCCGAAAAAGTATTTTTTATTTCATAGATAATGTTTTGACAAATTTATATTTTTGATAGGTTGATGTAATTACTTCGCTGTTCGAAAAAGGAATTATTATGGTCTCGCCCAAAACTATTAAATAGAAAAATGATTTTCGATAAAATAAAAAATTATTTTTTTTATGATAGTTATTATACACTCCTTGCAAAAATGTTACGGATATATCGTATGTTATTTTTATCAAGACACCATAAATACTTAAGTTGCCATAGCCGTAGGTGGAAAATCTTTTGATTTATAATTTTAGCATTTGTATCTTAAAATAAAAGTGCATTCTTTTGTATATTAACTGCTGTAAAAATCTTTTTTCTTTGACTATTTTCGTAAGTTATTTTGTAGATTAAATATGCTATATATTATAATTTTATATGATTGTTTTTGTAATATACATAATTGAACGCTTTGTTTCAAACAGGACTTAAAGTGATAAAACGAAAAGCATATTAGTACTTTCTACAATAATCCGTAAAAAATGTTTGCCTGTTAGGAATTATTTATTAAGTGCGCACTGTTGTGATTTCAAAATATTACAAGGCTTACTCAATCCTTTTTCGAATTAATTTATTCCCCGACCCTAATATTGTTGCTTTTGCTGCACAGAATTTTATGGTTATATAACTAAGATAAAATTTTCGACTATCGTACTGGATTTATATGAAAACGTGACCATACTAAATGGTTCCCATCAACTTTTTTGTCGCTTTCGCTTTTATTGAATCTCGCAATTAATTGATAGGCATTTTTTCGCCCCGCTCTCCGCTTTCAACTGTGGTATCTTGTCCTCTGAGGCGTTAAGTCATGCTTTTACCTAAATAAAATCTGGATACTTATAAGTTTCTCATAAATTAAATAAGAAAGGTAATATAAGTCTATTTGTGAAAAACTTAGTCTTTTACTAAAGCATACGTCATAGCCATTTAAACGCCGTATAAGGTTCCACGACAATTATTAAAAAATTACAAGTTGGACAGGACGGACGGACAACCAAAAGCGGGCCCATAAATTGCATAGCAATTAATAATAAAATTGAAAGTGTAATTAACAAATTAGGGAATTGTGACAAAAAAGATTAAAAATAAAAATATAATTTTAACATTTAACACTAGTGATGGGGAAACGCCACATCCGCTATATAGCACAGCGTTTTATATGCGCCAGTGCTATTAGCGCTAATTACCTATGGCGCTATAAGCTGTAGCGCTACTTTAAGGCGCTAACGCCATTTTATAATTTTTATATTTACAAATTCTTACTATGCACTAGATGTTTTCAAATACAGAACATTTTTATTTTGCTTAACGAGCGACCGTTTGTTTACCCTTTGCCGGTCCCGCCGAAAGTTTTGTTTTGATATATATTGCCCGGCTCTCCTGCAATTCTATAACTCAACCTTCAACGCACATTCTATCTAATTTTGCAATAAATATATAACTGTTATTTGATTATTATACTTTATAAAACAAAAATCGCAACATTTTGGTTCACTAAAATTGGCTTAGCCTGAAACCACTTGAGAGGCAATGTTACTTATTCAACTTTGTTTTTTTATCGTGCTTAATGTTAGAATCAGCAGTTTGGTTAATTTGTATAAGTTCAAGATTAAAGGATCAAAAATAAAGGTAACTTATTGCCACCAAAAAAGTATTTGTTCGACTTGGCTTCCCCGAAAGTAAATTTATAAAATATTTTCCCCTGTCAGTCGGGCATGCAGACCTCTGCTTTGCACCCCAAGGGCGAAGGCGAACTTCATTTATGTTAGATAAAATAAAAATAAAATCAATTTTGTCCCTTCTAACACCTGAGCTCTTTTTTCAATAGAAATTTAGTTAAAGATCTATTTTATTTATTCCATAAGTAATTCCCCCTACTCGCACTTAAATTTTGGCTAGGTCCGAATACATTGACCATAAAGTTATAGCAAGCTTTAAAATACCTTGCTCTGGAAGAGCCTACATTTAATCTATTAGAATAACATATAATTGCCACCTTCAATTAATGAAAATTGTTGAGTTTTAAATGATTAATCAATAGAGGCGTATAAATTTGGAACGCTGATAAAACTTCATTTTAATGATAGGTATTATTTGCTGGTTCGATACCCGGAGAGGGCAAAATTTTTTTTTTAGTTAAATTTATTTTCTTCTTGTTAATACCGTTGATAATATTACTTTTTGACCGTGTCCTGGCTACTAACCAGTGAAAAAATGACCATTGGCCAAATTGTGAATCGAAATTTTTAGTTTCATTTTTTTGAAATGGTAAATTAGGTTAACATAAGTACATACACATAACCTTTTAAGATCTAAGATATTTACGAAATCTAATAGTTAGTACTTAGCTTTATCTACTCAAATATGATCTTATAGGTATCCTGGAGGTTTTCTGTCACCATTTTATTGGATATTTTGAAGTGTTCGAATTTCGTTTACTGTCTTACATCCGAATAGCATCTCTAGTAGGTCAGCCATTTTCGCGTCCTCAACCATTAATATATCGTTCTTTTTTTGCCCTTAGTACCTAAAAAAACGAACGTACGGAACACCCCAAACCTTAAATTTAACCTCTGATTTATATTAGGTATACCAGCTGGTATCGCAACTTTTAGATACAAATGTATTTTTTCCGCTTTTTAAGCGTGTGTGCTGGTTTTATGAAATACCATTTAAGCGATCGTTTTTTTATCGCTATAAAATTTCAAAAATGTCTGCTAATTAAATTGATACTCGGATAACTGTCTATAATTGTGGCCCGACACCATAACTAAAAACTTTACTACCCTCAAGCTGTATTCATTTAATTGCAAATACATGCCTTGGTTTTTCCAAATTGCATTTTGTCCAATGCCCTGTGACCAACTTGCCTCATTTATGTGTAATGTATTATTTTTAAGTCAAACATTTATAATATCGAAATCAGAATAAAAAAAAGCTTTAATATATAATCTCGATTTAAATTAATCGCTGAAAAATTATATTTATACACATATTCTGGAACATAAGCCCCTTAATTTTAAGCGATATAAAATCAATTTCTGCCAAATTATTTAATTCACTTTCTTTAATACCTCATCTTTTTAATAACTTTAATAATATCTTTTAAGATCAGCTGTAATAAAATTTTATATTTTGTTTAAAAAAATATAACCAGTTATCGATAACGCTGATTTAATTATATTCAATTTTGTTCTTTTTGGATTCAAATTTTTTTAAGGAAATTAATGTTGTAACACAAATCTACACACACAAAAACCACTACGCATAAAAATCTTTTTACGCTAAAATTATTGTTTAACAATCAAATGATGAATCAACTTTAATATTATTACAATGACCAGATGGGTTTGGTTATTTAATAACTATCAACTAAAATAAACGGACACGAATTATATAGCATATAAGTAAGTTAATGAATTAGGCGTATGCATGGTTGGTGTGTTGCTATATATACATAATAGACACTTGGCTAAAACTTCTGACCTTCAGAAAACATGAGCTTTAACGGATTTGAATTATTCCAACTTCTATGAGTTTTTGAATCTTCCCTGCTATGTTTGGATTTTTCATGTGTCTGCAAAAAAGGTAAAAAAATATAGTAAATTATTTTGATTTGTCCTATTTTACCAAGGGCATTATTGCCCCCTTTATGCAATAGCTAATTTTTACAAAATTCAAACAAATAAATATGATAGATTTCAATAAGTTACAGAGATGTTATCACCTCATGTAGCCTAGCATTTAGTGTTATTAAAACCCAGCAGAATACTAGACCTTTAATAAATAGCCAATTATTTTGACCCTATTTTATCGATTCAGAACACCTGTGCTAAAGTAGTACTAGATATCGTAAAATAGAGTCAAAGCTCGACCATAAATAAGACTTCCCATCATTTCATAGTTCCAATTTTTGATTTACAACAAAATTATTCTTTACCCAATTGGGCCAAAACACACTGGAAAAAATAAAAATGCCTTTCAAAATACAGACATCTAAAATTTAAGACTTACTCCTTAAGGGCGTTAGGATCATTTTGCATCTGTTCGAGAATCATTCTCATGGCGGGATCCCCAAGGATGGATTGAACTTCGGGATTCTGCAAAGCCTTTTCCTTTATTTCTTCCGTCGATTGAGACGACTGATTTTGCCCGAGCGTGTTGTAGCAACGCCTGGTCCCTTCCAAAGCCTCCTACAGGTTTTAGGTTTGAGCATAATTTTATAAAATCAACTAAGATAATTACATTTGGTACCAACTTGGATACGATCTTAAAATTAATATATGGCTTATCTATATAACTACAAAAAATCAATTACTAAATAGGCATCTTACAAAAATATCGAAGTTTGCATGCAACGGGAAAAAAAGAAAATAAGGGAAATTTCGCTATGCATATATAACCTGTAATAATGAAGGTCGTTGGTTGGAAGCCTCAATCCGAGAAAGACTTACATTATAGGGTCAATTAAAATATTATTTTCGAATATGACAACCAAATTGCTAAGTGAAGACAGAAACGTTTTAATTTCAAAATTTATTACCCCATCTACCTACGACCTCAAAGATTTTTTTTCTATTAAGCAGAAAATGACCATGGAAATTGTAAAACCCAATAATTTCGAATGGTTCTATGCCTGCTCATTAATCAATTATATTTTAGCAGTTATGACACACACTCATTTGGAAATTAATATCTATCAGCTCAAAAAATTTGCAAGTCTCAATTCCTAAAGTCATTCAAAGTAAACGAGTTAAGGGGAAATAATTGGTGCAAAGTTCTAAGACAAATGTCTGTATACTAGATAAGCAATGTAACATTATTCTTACGCTTCTGTAGACTCCAAACAGTGTTCAAAAAGCCGCAGAATATATAAGAAGGGTGTAGGCTGGGCCTGTGCTTTGCAAAAAATTAGCGGGGCGAACTTTAAAAAATAATTTAAGTTCGAAAAAAGTTTTAAACTACTTAATTGTTTTTTTTACGTATTAGCGCAAAATTTAAAAATGAGCGATGTGAAGCCATCGCAAGACTATAAAAATTGTTAAGGTAAAATGTATATGAAATTTCATACACTTATATACTAATTTTAGAAGAATTTTATCCTCGTAAATAATGTTTATCATAGATTCATTTTCGGGAATGTTAGAGGGTGTTAAAAATAAATTATAATTATTATAATATTTCGTCTATATTTTTCATTGAAATCTATGAAAAACATATTTAATATTCAAAATTCAATGTTGTTTAATTAAAATTTAATAAAGATTTGGGATTTTAATATAGTATAATACATATACCGGAAACTAAGCCCCGCCGATTATAAAGTTATCTATTAATTAATTTTTGCAGCTATATAAAAACTAAGAGGGCTTTACTCCCGTAAATGCATTAAATTTCCTGAAACCTATATAAAATCTGATTTTATATAGGTCTTTAACGTAGGAAAATTATACTACGGCATCCCCTTATATATAGATTGAGCAAAACATACGGCTGAATTTCGTTTGGTCGGCCTTTGGATTAGTCAACTAAGTATGAAGAGACCAAGTTTTTTGGTCTGTTTTCCTTAGTCGTCCTCTCTATGCTATGTAGAAATTTGAAAAAACAGATCAGAGACCATCGTTAGTCTAAGTTAACCAAACAAAATGCAGCCGTTTTTACAACACTACTGACAATTAAAAGTATAACTAACCTGAGACGACGGGTCGAGTTCGAGAGCTTTTTGATAAGCTGCCAACGCTTTGGCACTTTCTTTTAGGCCGATCAGTATGTGGCCCTTCCGAATGTAACCTTTGACTAGCAATTCATAAAGTAAGATTCGTTTACATTGAATATATAACTCCACAGGGTGGACATAAATTTTGAAACTAATTGACAAATTAATTAATTAAAAATAACCCCATTTTGGAGTGTCGCACTTAACTAAAAAGTATACTCTAACGCCATCTCGAAGCAATTTTAATTAGAGATTAATTTGACTATATATCCCTCTCTTTTTAGCATATGTGACTCGAAAATGATAACAGACATATAACGTTTAAGCTCTTATTAGAGCTCATCAGTATGCCATAATTAATTTTCTAGTCACATTCTAAGCGAGATAAGGTATACATAAGGGCAAATAGATTCAACCCATTCTTATGGTTAGTCTCTAATTAAAATTGCCTCTAGATGGCGCTAATTAGAGTACACTTTTAAGATAATTGCGGCACTCCTAAATGGACTTACTATCTCCTTCAAAAAAATTTATGCTTCTTATATAATAATTTACCAAATTTGGGGTCTAATTCTAGGCATTTTTCGCAGTCTTGGAGCCCGAGTCTGAACTCGGCCAATTTGGTGTAGCAGGCAGCTCTGTTGCTGTAAAGTATAGCATCTTTGGGGTTGCGATTTATGGCTTCGGTGTAATGTTTTAGCGCAGTTGGGTAATCTCCTACACAATATATATACATACAAGCAAGGGAAAACAAAATGATTTACATAGAGCTTTAGCCACAATTAATTTTAGCATTGCATAAAATACCATTGCCAAAAATTGTTTTGAGCATTATGTTGATTAATTCCTTAAATATTGACAACTTTGTATGTAAAAAAAGTTAGGAGCCATATTGAGTAGATATTCAAAAATTTTGTTGCTATGAAATGCTTTTAAAATTCTTATATTTACAATCCATTGTAACAAACTTTACAAATAATATTAATTAATAAAATTAGCTATGCTTGATCATAAAGAAAAATTAATAAGTTTTAATCATGAGGAAGTTTTGAATAAATCAAACCTTTTTGAAACAATTCGTTGCCTTTGGCCTTCTCTTCCAGTGCTAATTCAGGGTTCACATATGCTTTGACCTCTTCCTCTTTTTTAATTTTTTCTGTCTACATTAAATAATCAAAAAATTGTAAATAATCTGAACTTATTTTTAGTATAAGCATTAAATTAATGTGAATGAAGTAAATTTAAAAAACTTTATTTATAAAATGTAACACAAGAATTAATATACTCAGTCATGCAAATTCAACAAATAGTTTAAATGTATTATACTTCGTGAAGTTTTTTAACGATATCAGGTGATCTATGTTCGGTGAGAGATTTTTGGTAATAAGTAATGGCATTAGCCCAATCCTTTAATTTAAAGTAAGCATTTCCAAGTCTGGCATATGCTCTGAACATAACATACATAAAAGATGAAATTTTGATAATATAGTTACTTTGCTATGAGCTTAAAATCAGCAAAATTTTCTTTGCCTACTTCTATAGCCTTGACACATGATTTAATGCAGTCTTGGTAGCTACCTTGTTCAAAAAACACAGCTAAAAGCAAATATTACTTAGGGATCTAAGTTAACGTTACCTGATTTATTTGTTAAAAAAGTCATGTTTGTTGGGTCAAGTTCTATAGCTTTGTCATAATGAATTATTGCTTGATCAAAGTTCTTTTTCTTGTATGCCTCATTACCAAGGTCTTTTTCTTTTAAAGCCTATATCATGTAATATAAACTGTATTTTATGGAAAATTTAAAAATAATTTTAAACAAGTTGGGAATAAAAATAGATAATATTTAAGTTGCAAAACTTCCAATTACTTCGAATTGATTGGGGGCAAGATCTACTGACATACTTTCAGGTTCTTTTCTAGTTTCAGATTTTGTTTTTGATTTATTTTCATTTGTGTAATTAAAATGATTTCCATTAATATTATTATTATTTTCAAAAGTATCCTCTTCCATTGTGTCATCTGGGTCCATTGCATTCATGTCAATTCCCATCAACACTCCTAATGCAGTTAATAATCTTGGATCTTGTAATTTCCTGTAAAATTTTATCAATTAACCAATACAGCAAATTTTAATATACGTTGATATAGATTTAGGATTTGTTTGCAACTCAGATATCATAGCAACAAAATCAGGCTGCATCATATATTGCTTAGTTCTTGAATCGTTTCTAAGCTTATCAAAAACATGTGGACCAGCAAATAGATTGGGAAATTTGTGATCAGACTCATTTTCTAATTAATGACTACAAATATTTAGCAAAAAATTTATACCTAATCGCAATTTTTGTACTTCCTCTAAACCTTGTAATAACTGAGCATTATTTGCATTTTTTAAAAGCCCTAGCCGGTAACATGACTCTGCATCATCAAATCTTTTTAAATAAGTCAATGCAGCAGCTTTACGGGAGTAACCCTAAAACAATAAAATTTATATTCAATATGGTTACTTTAGGCCAGTTAGGATCAATATCGATTGTTTTCTGCGCATCGTTAAGAGATTGTTCAAAATTTCCTATTTTCGCATAGGCAGCGGATCGGTTACTATATAAAACATGATTTGCAGAGTCCAACTCAAGCGCCTTAGTATAAGCATCTATCGCTTGTTGGGTTTTACCCTCGGCAAGTAGTTTATTTCCCTGATCTTTTAATTCCTGCACTTTCTAAATACTAGTTTATAGTATTGTCTTAAAATAATTACTTCCGTGTCTTTCATTATAACTTTTTATAAGTCTAGAAAATTCAGTATAGATATCAAGTATAAACAGCAAAATGGTACCTACTGTTGGTAATATCTTGTCGAACTGGCTCTTTAAATAGTGAAATGCCTAGGTAGAGGGCTATAATAGTAGTATGGCAAAATTAAGGATTAAGTCGAGCTTAAAAAGACTGCCTATCTGTCTTATGAGAGCTTAATCTTATGACTCCGAGTAGTAGAAAGAAATTTTGTAAATGGTCCGATTTTTGGAACCTGTGGATCTTTACACCGTATAGTTTACAGATCATGCAAAAAAAAATTTATTATAAATTGTTACGCTATCGGGATTCAAATTTTTAAGAAATATATTAAAACCAAATGGGATAGTACATACTTTGTAAAGTGCAATTATTAAAATAACCATATGCACATGCGATTGTCTAAAAAGCTAAAAAATCTGCTTATTTTAATTTTTTGTGTATGTGTACTAAATGTAGTACTTTTAATTGATTTAAAAAAAATTTACAAGCCATTAGAATGGGTTTATAAAAGCCGAACAGGTCAAGCAGTGGAAAAATTTAACAAAAATGAAATAAAATCGTTCCTGGGGTTAACAGCATATTTTTCAAAGTTTATTAAGGACTACGCCAAAATCGTGCACCCAATTCAAAAACTCATGAAAAAAGACGTGCTGTCCCACTGGGGTGGAGAACAACAAGACGCATTCGAAGCCATCAAGTCCGCGCTTACTAAAGCCCCCGTACTGGCATACTTTAATGGAGAGTGGGAGACTGGCCTGGTCGTAGACGCCTCTGGTACAGGGTTAGGGGCCTTACAGGAACGAGCACCAGGGGAGAATTGGAGAGTGGTGGCCTATGCTTCAAGAGCGTTAAACGATAGCGAAAGCTGGTATTCGACGATCGAACGAGAGGCCCTTGCGGTGGTTTATGGAATAAAAAAGTTCAATGAATATATACAAGGACGAAGCGTTACAATCATGACGGATCATAGACCCCTAGTATATATATTCGATCAGAGCAATAGGGGTAAGGAACTATGGTCACCACGTCTAACTAGGTGGGCGCTCATGGTATCAGGCTACACGACCAAGTTTGTGTACAACAAGGGATCCGAAAAACGCGGCAGATTTCTTGTCTAGAAAACCGAACGAAAACGCGTATCAGGTTAGCTAGGAAATGCCAGAAGACTCGACGAATCCGTTTATATCATTGGACGTAGTAAGACAACACACCTTGAACGACCCGGGGCTGCGACAATTAAAAGAGTGGATTAGAGGTAAACAAAACACAATGGTCGCGTATGGGCTAAAACGCTCCTACGAAAAACACCTGCCAAAGTTACACGAAGCCAAAAGCATAATATTTTACAAAGGACGACGAATATTAATTCCGACTAAGTTACGAGGAGCGGTACTCCAAAGATTACATAGGGGCCACGTGGGTATCAAGCGGATGCAAGAAGTGGCGGGGCAGTATATATGGTGGCCTACTCTCGACGATGACTTATTGAGCGTAGCGAAAGGGAGCCGGAATTGCAATTACACTGCCGCGGCGGCAAAGAAGGCACCGTTGATAGAGTGTCAACCTAGCCATAAACCGTGGGTTCAAGTACATATCGATATCATGGGTCCTCTCAAGGGTAAGTCATACCTGGTGATGGTGGTCAATAGCTCGAAATGGGTAGAAGTGTTTAAATTAGAAGACACCACAGCGACCACCATTATAAAAAAGCTTGCCAAAACGTTTGCTAGATTTGGAAATCCGCCATGATTAATATCAGATAACGGCCCGCAATTCAAAGGGCAGGAATTACAGAATTTTGCAAGATGAGAGGGATTAATCAGCGATGGACAGCTCCTTACCATCCTGCGTCTAACGGTCTGGCAGAAAGATATGTACGATTAATTAAAGAAGCCATTATTAGAAACGAGTCGGAAGTAGAGCTAAGTAGATTTTTAGAAAACTACAAATCTACAAAACACCCCACAACCAATAAAAGGCCAGCAGAGGTGATGCTAAAAAGGCGTATGCGAACCGAATGGGAGGTATTGAGGGAAACCGTATTACAACAATGGGTAGAGACTGGGAACCCGCGTTCAACGTAGGAGACTTGGTTTGGGTACGTATGTTTTTAGGACCAAGCAAATGGGTAGAAGGCACGATAAAAGCCAAGCACGGTAGTCGGTCCTACGATGTATGGGCACAGGGAAGAAAACAACATCGACACGTGGATCAAATAAGGAAACGGAAATCTTAAATTGGACCACACTGGGACAAGAGAACGGGTGGCCGCAAAGGATATCATCAGAAAATGAAGCGGGAACAAGTGCTATAAGGGATCAAATGCAAAACCAGTCAGGAACGCCTAGAGAAAAACCTAGATACCCGCAGCGTAGTCGAAAACCGCCAGCATTCCTTAAGGATTTTGTCTGTGAAAAGGGGGGAACTGTAGAGAGGTAAATGGAGTGCGAAGTGCCTCAGGGGATATGTTATTTGCCGATGTGTTGTCAATCAAATTATCGTTAATTGGTTATATGCGGAATGTATTATATACGTTGGATATACACGTTTTTACTCACTTTTCATTATTGTATAGCTCCGAAACCTGTCTGTAGTAAATAAAGATCCCCAATCCCAATATTTTGGGTTACAGCGTTAACGATCTAAAATTTAAGTATAAGGAATTTAAAGGGTTCTGTAAAAACAAGGCATTATACATATAATCCAGCTCCAAACTATCCTAGAATTAAGAGGCTAAGAGGTATTTTATGTCCTTAAAAACCCCAATTCTTCGACTTTTAAAAGTCGGGGATAAACATAGACTAATAAAACAATAGACTAACGAACAGCTGATTTTTACTATTAAAATCATTCATACACCAGAATAGCTGCCATATTGTAGGAAAAAGTCAACAACAGGTATATTTATACTTCTCCACAATAAAATATTGAAGAAAATAAATAAGTCTAATAGCTTAATTTATAAATTAATAGAAAATGAGTAAATTAGAACAATAAATTATGCTGAATTCTATTGTATGGTTACAATTTCCCACAAAGTGACGCTTGCTATATTTGCTGAAAAATTATCAACTGTTAGGCAGTCTATGGTTTTATTAGTCTATGGGGATAAATGATTTGATAAATTTATTGCAAGTTTAAAATAAGTATTCAAGCTATCATTATAGTGACAACAATTATAAGTCCTGCCGAAGAGCCTTAACGACGAATCCGAACTACGTTGAATCAAAACGACTACTCGCTACAGAATTACTCACTCTGAATTCAAAACTACCATAAAAACTGGTAAAACCAGGAAAGGTATTCTGCACTGGATTAGAGAGTATAGTATATAACGAAATGTTTAATGATGGAGGTTAAGATCAATATAAAAGAAAACAATTGGAAACCGATGATGTCGATGCAGCTAGACGAGTTTTGATGAGGCAGGGCGATTATTTATGCAAAAAACACGCATTTGATCATAAGACTATACAGAAAGGATAAAGTCACTTAAACTATATGATAAAATGTCATTTTCAAAGGAAGAGCAATGTTATGATTTCTGAGTAGTCTCGTTGAAGGCAGTCAGCCATGCTGTACGGATCGCACTTCAATATATTCCTACCGACTTCTGCTTCTTAAAGTTAGATTTGGCCAATGATTAAAAAATATGTATAGTGAAACCCTTAAAACTTTTTTTAGCAGAATTCACACCTTTCAAAAAAACATTTTATTGAGTTACGGCCTACAACCAGGCTTAGAATGAGCGAATACGTCATAGATTCGTCCGAAGGTCTAACAAGGAGATTCATCGGACCCTCCTTTAGCCTGTTTAGCTATCATAAATCTAGTGAAGGCAATATCATGCCTATGTACCTACGATTTGAATGTTTGTGTCCCGACAACGCACTCTGCCAAAGGAGCTTATTAAGGCCCACAGAACCATTAATTTTAAACCAAATCTAAGGTAGAAATTAACCTAGAAAAAAGTGTGAAATCTTTCAAGCGCCCAACGAATCTCTTGTTTCAACATCTTTTTCAATTATAGAAATGAAAACCACCCTTATGAGGTCACTGCCAGTAAAAAATCTCTTTTAAAATTTGTGATGTTCCACGTTGGTTTTATTAGCTGATTTGTTTTTCGTTATTTGTTCCCCCCCCCCGCTTACTTGTTTTAATTATCTTTTCGATTGGCTTTTACCACTAGGATAAATATAGATTTTATTACCCATCTCGAGCGAGCGATTTTAATTACCATCGCGTTATGGTTTATTATTATATCGAATTAAGATTGTTATTTTATTAACATGATTTAGAAAATATATTTGATTACCTCGATATCGCTCGTAGAAAAATATTATTATATTTTTGGTGTGTCGATAATAATAAAAGAAGGAAAAATGTAGAAAACTAAAATATATCTCTAAACTTATTTTCGTGTATCTTTTTTCTCGTCGCGTCTTTAGATTAGAATTAATAAATAAGACGATAGATCGTTAATAATCCCTTCGTATTCATGGGATTACAAATTGGCGCCGGAAAGGTGGAATCGAACCACTTACTAAAACAATCGAACCACTTACTAGAACAATCGAACCACTTACTAAAACAATCGAACCACTTACTAAAACAATCGAACCACTTACTAAGACAATCGAACCACTCCATGATTCGGAAATATTGGGAGACGGAAGAAGAAAACAATTCCTTCGAACAATTGGCTACCAAATTTAAACCGCAAACATAATTCAGTGGAAATTCCAATATGTCTGAGAACAGATGGCAGAATTCTTCGAACGAATGAAAATCCCGAAACTGATTTAAATCAAAATATCAATTCTGCAGAATCATCCTTAACTAATTCTCAAGGCCTAAATTCTTAATATGCCGCTAAAATATTATTGTAAGACAAAATCTTACACTTGATTTATTTACATATTTTAATTATATGACGATTATATTGTTAACCAATATTAAAACAACCCCACCCCCTCGCGTTTTCTTTGATTATTATTTGGCGGTCTGCGTATTTTGCTTCTATAAAATTAGAAAAGGGTGGCGAGAGTAACAAAATGTTAACATGAAAAGAGCATATGACAAGAAGCAAAATGACATTCATTCATTCGCACGCCATTTTGTATTCATATATCAGCAATCCCTAAACTTCACACATTCAACAATTGCATCATCACCACACATTTTATAATCAATCACATTCATTCGCATTCCATAACAATACATATTAAGCAAGTGTTCACATTCGCAATCTCACCTGTTATACGTTTAATTCATTCACATAATTTCAATCTAAAACATTTAAATAAACAAAATCTTCAACATTTGGTCCTTCGAGCCGGATCCAGCACTTGGATTATTAAATATGAAACCTAAGGTAGATTCCAAAAGAACAGATATTCTGCACACCATAACTCGTCTTCTCCAGTTTTGCTCAGAAACAGATGATTCCCTTAATTTAATCTGCAGACTGGATGATTTAAAATTATCTTACAACAAATTTGTGAATTTAAGTGAAGGTATTTCAAAGGAAGGAGGTGATTGTCAACAGATTTTGGAGCTCGAGGATAGGTACTATGAGGCTGTAGCTAAAGTACAAGCAAAAATCAATAATCTTAACCAGAGTAATTCAGCTGCTTTGTCTAAAACTAAAATTCCATCTATAGATTTGCCATAGTTTGGTGGCAAATATGAGGACTGGATCAATTTTTCTGGTCTATTTAAGACTTTGATCCATGAAAACGACAATGTCAGTAATATTGAACTATTTAAAATTGTCAATTAGGGGCCCTGCAGCAAATATCATTGAATCATTAGAAATTACATCCCAAAATTATGAAGTGGCCTGGGATTTACTTAAGAAAAGATATAACAATAAACGTCTTATTATTAATCAACACATCAAGGCCTTATTTCAGTTGGGTACTATTAAAAGAGAATCAGCCGAGAGCTTCGCCATCTACTTGACAACATTTTAAAACATACCCGTGCCCTGAAATCACTAAATCGCCCAGTTGACCATTGGGACGACCTGCTTATATTTCTTTTAACCAACAAGTTAGACTCAATCACTGTTAAGGTTTGGGAAAACTCAATAAAAATGGATGAAACTTCAACCTTTACAACCTTTACAGAATTTTTATCACAAAGGTGCCTTGTTCTAGAAATTACTAATAAAATGGACCAAGTCGAACCTATTACCAAATTCCCTGCTTACAGATCCTCATCAACCTTGCTACTTCTAATCCTTCATGTGTAATATGCAATCAGTCACATTTTGTATACCAGTGTGAAATATTTTTAAATAGTTCAATTAATGAAAAATATGAATGGGTCAAGAAAAGAGTTTTGTGCCTGAACTGTCTTAGGCAAAACCATAATGCCTATCAATGCAGGGCCGGAACTTGTAAGATTTGCCAGAAAAGGCATAATACCTTACTGCATAGGTCAGACTTGACTTATGGCAATTTGCATGAGTCGGCAAACAATACATGCTATGGTCAAAATTCGCAAATTCTTCTGCCAACGGCCATTGTGGAAATACAAGATTCAAAAGGTGTATTTCATTCGTGCCGGGCATTGTTAGACTCAGGCTCACAATCAAACTTTATCACCACGAACTTGGCCAATACATTACAAAACAAGCAACATCCCACATCAGTATCTATAGGTGGCATCAATCAAATTCAGGCCCCAATCAACTCATACATTTTTACTTGCCTAAAATCTAAATCTAGCCAATTCAACGAATCAACAAAGTTTTTGGTAATCGACAAGATAACATCAAACTTGCCTTTACTCTCTTTTCCTAAATCAAATGTATCCATCCCCGATAACATCACTCTTGCAGATCCAAGTTTTAATAAATCAAGTACATTGGATATTCTTATTGGTGCCGAGTTGTTTTGGGACTTATTAAGGGCAGAGCAATTACAATTTGGTAAAGGCCGGTTGGTACTACAAAACACAAAACTTGGTTGGGTAGTTTCGGGCCCCTGCCCTCCTTACAACATAAGTGTCCCAATCGAAAAGCTATGTAACATATCCACGCACTCATTGCAAAATCAATTAACTAAATTTTGGGACATAGAAGAAATTAATCAAAAATTATCCCAACCCTCGAGCCGAGCCATGAAATTCGGCTTGATTTCTTCCTTGTTGGGCGACAAAAATGGCCACAATTCCATTAAAACTTATAACCAACCAGGGAATCACTCGCCCCCAGATCCCAACAACAATAACAGTTTTAAACGTGCGGCCTACAATAATAGGAGTTTTCGACTTTTCCGTTTGCAAAATAAATTACCCTGTCCCCCTCCTGCAGGACATTATGACATAAACGGTAGTGATTATGGTACTGCCGCCGACCAACACAACGTGACCCTTTTTAACAAAGAGGTTGCCTGCGAAATGGGCTTGCGGCCGCCTTATCATATGCATCATCATTTGGACGATACTTTGTCTGGTCGATCGGGCTCTTCTAAAGGTTCTTCAGACAGGGAGAGGCAATCCCTTAATTCAACCAAAAAATTATCCAGAGGCAACGGATCCTGTTGTAGTAGCACCCAAAGCAACTATCACGTCCACAGCAGGTCCATTGCGTGCAGTAAATCCTCGTCGCAATACAATAACTCGTCGCGATGCAGCGTGCTCAATGACGAAACGGATATCAATGGGCGGCCTGGTGAATCGATGTCATACGGTGGCAACACTCAACCTAATTGTACTCCACCTACGCGTATTAAATGCTACGAGACAGTCAAAATCATCCCTCATACCTCGGAAAAAACCCAGAACTCTCGGTTCGATTAAGAAGAAGAAAGAGCTAAGGGGTGATGATGACGAATTCGAACTCAATCCCCAAGTCCAAAAGCGGTACAGCTTAATCATGAAACAGCGGGCCTTGCTGCAAGAAACCCTGACACAAAAACCAGTGGAGCCCAGCCATGGCCTCGCATCTCCCAATCCCTACTTATGCCAAACGGGCAAACCGCATTTCGCTTTTAGCGATACCAACGAAAGGCAAACCAAAGTTCTTTCCCTGTTATCTTCATCATCAACCTCGGGTTCTTCTTCTATGGAAGAAGAGTATCCCCCACCCCTTTACCCAACTACGATTACTCATAACTTCAATAATAGCTCAATCAGTAATAACGCGTCGGGCATGAAAAGTTATTACAATACTAACCAAGCCTTGGTACCTCATCATCGTTATACCCCTAACATACGCAATAATTCAACCTTGGGCCTATCCAAAAATACCCATCGATATCTCAATACCCCACCATCAACCTATCCTGGTCTCAAAGAATACAAGGGATCGGATCTCTTGGCACACATGGTCAATCGGTTTAGTTCGAGCTCTTCGAGCGACCAATACAAGGCTGTAGATTCGCTCTACTCGTCGAAAAATGATAAAAGTTGTAGCGGATCAAATAATATAGACCGACACTCGATAGGATCAATCATTTCTCAATCGTCGTGCAAAAAAAACAGGCTCGAACACCTCTTTGGATGTAGATTCTGCCATTTCTTCCGACTCAAACGAAAAATCTTTAACTCAAACCGAAGGATTAACCGAATTGCGAGATGTCCGAATAATAAATTCTCGAGGATGTGTTGCATCAAAGTATAAAAAGGCTCCACCCAAACCACCTCCCCGAAATTGTAGCCTAAAAAGCGGAAACTTCTAGCTAATATGCCTCCGGTAAAGTGGCCTCTAGGACGTATCCAAATTATTCACCCTGATGCAGATGGAATTGTAAGGGTAGCTACTATCAAAACTATTGGAGGTCTTATTAAAAGACCAGTTGCCAGACTTCACGTCTTACCAATTGATGACAACATTAATGACTTGCCCGATTTAAAGGACTCCACAACTTTCGCGGGGGGGGCAGAATGTTAACATGAAAAGAGCATATGACAAGAAGCAAGATGATTCATTCATTCGCACACTATTTTGTATTCATATATCAGCAATCCCTAAACTTCACACATTCAACAATTGCATCATCACCACACATTTTATAATCAATCACATTCATTCGCATTCCATAACAATACATATTAAGCAAGTGTTCATATTCGCAATCTCACATGTTATACGTTTAATTCATTCACATAATTTCAATCTAAAACATTTAAATAAACAAAATCTTCAACAATGATTATTTTGATTATTTAAAGATGGCAAGTTGTAGTTTAGCTATAAAATAAAAGGAAAACGGTACAGCCTTTGTGATAATTTAGTACTGATTAATTATAATTTTGGTTGCGACTGTTGCTCGGTGCGTTACAGAGCTGGGACAGAAAGTCCGCTAGCCATGACGTACCCTTTTTATCGCTGAGTCGATCCGAGGGCAAAGGTCATAAACTGGCAGTAGATGTCAGACGATAAATTATATTAATGGACTAAATTTCACGAAATGTTTGGATATTATGTTGGTTATACTTATACCTATGGTTTGTTTGAACTTTGTTTTAAAGAATAAGGTAAATCGTCGCCACCTCGACCTAATTCCGCCTCAGTCTTTAAATGGCTTTTAACAACACTGAAACCCCTATACCTTTATCGGAACGGCAGGACTTTAAGCCTTTGACTTCTCGATGAAGGGGGAGGTGTGGTGTTACACGTTGGTTTTATTAGCTGATTTGTTTTTCGTTATTTGTTCCCCCCCCCCCGCTTACTTGTTTTAATTATCTTTTCGATTGGCTTTTACCACTAGGATAAATATAGATTTTATTACCCATCTCGAGCGAGCGATTTTAATTACCATCACGTTATGGTTTATTATTATATCGAATTAAGATTGTTATTTTATTAACATGATTTAGAAAATATATTTGATTACCTCGATATCGCTAGTAGAAAAATATTATTATATTTTTGGTGTGTCGATAATAATAAAAGAAGGAAAAATGTAGAAAACTAAAATATATCTCTAAACTTATTTTCGTGTATCTTTTTTCTCGTCGCGTCTTTAGATTAGAATTAATAAATAAGACGATAGATCGTTAATAATCCCTTCGTATTCATGGGATTACAAAAAATTTCTTCACAAAAATCTTGAAATTTGAAACTCTAAAACGGAACTTTTAAGGTGTTTGCTAGAG
Source organism: Gordius sp. MW1 (assembly GCA_964036665.1). Lineage (NCBI taxonomy): Eukaryota > Metazoa > Nematomorpha > Gordioida > Gordea > Gordiidae > Gordius > Gordius sp. MW1. Next base: position 3,105,235 of record OZ038528.1, read on the forward strand.
CAGGCCTCTTTCTACCTAATCAAAAAATATTTTAACTTTTCTAGAATTATTCATCGTTTTCGTTCTCCAGGTGTATTTTTGCGATGTTTTTGTCGTGGTTGTCTCCTACGCAGTATACCATACGCGTCTCCCCCCCCCACCTCTCTCTCTCTCCTCGCTTTATGATACGCGTACTAATGCCAGCTGCGCTGGCAGGTCATGCTTGGATGATCGTATTTGACAATTAATATTAATTCGTGCGCATTTTTAACGAGATATTATCATGCGCACCATTCTCGTTTTTTTCTATAATATAGTTGTAACTTTACTTTTCGCTATCGTTGCGCGCGGGACCTACAAACTAATATCATCAAATAAATACATGAATGTACTAAATGAAATATTCAGATTGAATAAACTAATTTAAAAAGGGTAATAAATAAATAATTGGATTTTCATGAATAACTGATGAATAAATAATTATTGATTAATATAATTAATCTGAGTTTGAGTAAATGATTAAGTATTAACGTAACTTATATTAATTGCTAACAAATAGTGTTTTATCAGTTATTAGTTTTAAAGTCATACGAAGACTATCATAATATTCTATTAGAGAAAGGTCTTAAATTCTTAACACTAACAATTGAATTAAAGCTGTTTTACCATCAAAATTAACAGGCTTAGGAATGTGTTCTCGTGGCATCATCACTGGCTGCTATTATATCCTCTTTAAATCTGTCGAAGTTTGATTTTTAAATTTACAATGCATAATTTTGACGCCCTGCTGACTCAGCCTTGAAGCTTTAGAGTATAAAAGTCACCCCCGATACCATCTAACCTCATTCGAGACATAAGGATCTGGATTCTGGTCTAATATTGCGTTCCGTTTATAATCTCTTATTGAACAGCGATGATAGCCAGCATTGCAACCTTAGATCCCTTGCTTGTCCTGTCACGAGTGGCTCATCCAACGGAAATGCTGCTTTTGATTAATCTTAATACTGGAAATTATTTGTACTAAGGAATATTCTTGTCGTAATTGTCCTACCCTAGCAAACTAATGCCCCCTCTACACTGCCTTTCAAATAAATTCAAATATATGAGGCATTATAAAGTCAACTTTCTTATCCAAGTTGCATGTATATAGGCAATAATCCCCTCAATCCTTGAGCTCCCGACCCTTCTTTGGAAGGCCTTCTTTCTAGTCGCTTGGCATAAACCTTATCCCTTAAACAGCATTTTACTTGTATCAACCTTTTTGCCCATTCTAATTTTAACCACGAGCCTATCGCCAGCGCAGGGGAGTGTAAAAGACTAATTATTCTTCCTTTTTGGTATAAATTGTTGATTGGAACTTTAAAAATTAATTTTGATTTCCCGCTTTTTAATATCCCGAAGGGGTCTGAGCTCTTTAGGGGGGGGGGGGAAGTAGCTTGGACCCCTTGTCTTTCCTCTAGCTATGCCATTGTGTATGATCTCTAAACACTACTCTAGAAGCTGATATTGAAAAAGAAAAAATAATACAAGCTAGGCTGAATGCAGGATAGATGATATTAAGATTTAAACGCTAAAGCCACCTGTTTAGTAGAGCTAAGACCTAATGTTAACGAAGATACGAATGTTTAATAATTTTAGGGTAATAAATATGAAACACAGACCTAAAAATGTAAGGATGAAGGTCAGAAAAACATCGTTCTAATGGCTGGAGCGGTCTTATTAATTCGTAGATAAGTTATGCTTTATTGGCCAATGAACTAATGGTAACATTTTCGGAATAAGTTATGCTTTATTGACCAATGAACTAATGGTAACAATCTCGGAATAAGTTATCGCAAATAATTATAATTTGGGTTTTCAAAAAAGAGAAAAAATAATGAATTTTTTTTTGAACACCAAAAAATAACGATCTTGTAATTTTGCACAATAATTATAAGAAGGAATGAATGCGCTTTTTAAAAAGATAAAAATAACTATGGTTCGTAGATGATTGTTTTATTTCTTAATTTAGCCTTTTAATAGCTTTTAATGTGCCAGTTTAACTCGCGATATCTAAAAACAAAAATATCACGGTTACTCGGCACAACCCAGAGTACCAGCGATATTAAAATCCTTTTTAACTTTTGAGTAATAGGGTTAATAAAAAAAACGTAGAGAAAGGGTGGAACACCACAATCGTAATGCACATTCGCTGATAAAAATATACAATAAGTTATAAATTACTCGGGCCTTCGGCCCTCGTGGGAAGGGGGAGAAGGGAAGGGAAGAGGGGAAGGGAAGGGGGGACGACTCATCTGTACTTCGTATAAATGTATCATATTTGCTATGCAATTTATGGGCGAGAAAGGTGGGAAGGGGCGAGAATGCCTATAGGGGGGTATTAAATGCCTAATGATTAATTAATTATTTATACAAACTTTCCATTATAGGCAAAATGTAATAAAGGCAAAATGTAATATAGGCAAGGGTTAGATTTAGTGTTTGCATCTAGTTGCGTATTACATTAGTTTTTATGGCCTTTAGTGATTATGGGTCTAACAAACATTATATTATAAAACAACACAATGTTAAGAATTTGCAGAATTGTTGGGAGAAATTTTTTGTTGAATTTGAACAATTTTTAATTAAAAAAATCAAAAATTTGGCCAATGGTCACTTTTTCTCTATTGGTCAGTACCAACAGATACTCTATAAGTCAATGATAGCCAAAAAAACGGGAAAAAAAATTTTGATGCTCACTTTGGCCAATGGTCATTTTTTTCCATTGGTCAGCAGCCAGCACACGGTAAAAGTGGATATAAATTCATAAGAGTAAAAAAAACGAAAAAAAAATTTTCGAATCACATTTTGGCCAATGGTCATTTTTTTCCATTGGTCAGCAGCCAGGACACGGTAAAAGTGGATATAAATTCATAATAGTCAAAAAAAAAACGAAAGAAAAGTTTTCGAATCACATTTTGGCCAATGGTCATTTTATTCCATTGGTCAGCAGCCAGCGGACGGCCAAAAAGTCATAATAGCAATGGTAGGAACAGGAACAATCATAATAGTCAAAAAAAAACGAAAAAAATAATTTCGATTCACATTTTGGCCAATGGTCATTTTTTCAATAGGTCAGGAGCCAGCGGACGGCCAAAAAGTCATAATAGCAATGGTAGTAACAGGAACAATCATAATAGTCAAAAAAAAACACGAAAAAATAAACTCGGATTCACATTTTGGCCAATGGTCATTTTTTTCATTGGTCAGCAGCCAACGGACGGCCAAAAAGTCTTATTATCAATGATAGTAACAAGAACAATCATAAGAGTCAAAAAAACTCCGGGATTCTAACCCAAAAACTAGTTAAATTGCATAGCAATTAAAAGTAAACAACTTTTATTTATGTTTATTATATAACATTGGTCAGCAGCCAGCGGACGGCCAATAAGTCATAATAGCAATGGTAGAAACAGGAACAATCATAATAAAAAAAAAACGAAAAAAATAATTTCGATTCACATTTTGGCCAATGGTCATTTTTTTCATTGGTCAGCAGCCAGCGGACGGCCAAAAATTCTTATTATCAATGATAGTAACAAGAACAATCATAAGAGTCAAAAAAGACTCCGGGATTCTAACCCCAAAACTAGTTAAATTGCATAGCAATTAAAAAGTAAACAACTTTTATTTATGTTTATTATATAACTAGTTAAATTGCATAGCATTAAAAGTAAACAACTTTTATCTATGTTTATTATATAACAAAAACTAGTTAAATTGCATAGCAATTAAAAGTAAACAACTTTTATTTATGTTTATTATATAACTAGTTAAATTGCATAGCAATTAAAAGTAAACAACTTTTATTTATGTTTATTATATAATAGATAATTTAACAAATCTTATATATAACACACCGAGAGAGATAGAGATGAGGGGTGGGGCACCTCTTATGCATTAATTCAAAAAATAACACAGCGAGGGAGATAGAGATGAGGGGTGGGGCACCTCTTTCTCATCCATTAATTTAAAAAAAGCGATAACCTAATATACCCAATGCAAATAGATAGGGAGGGTAACGGACGACGGACGACGGACACCAAAAAACGATCCCATAAATTGCATAGCAATTAATATTTAAAAACAACAAATGACTTTTAATATAAATTTGGGCTTAAATTGAATGTAAGTCTGGAAATAACTTGAGAAGATGAAAAATATGTTTGTGTATGACTTAACTCAACACAAATTTACATCTGTTATTAGACACTTGACTCCGTGCAAGTTGTTAACTGTCGAATGTTTTGGATAAAATTTTAATTATGATGATCTTGTTGAGGTTTAAAATGTTTTAAAATAAACTATGTAATGGAAAAAATATGTTCTAACTGGATTTCTGTATATGTACCCGACCTGCTTAAAAATTATACACCTAACCAGGCCCGCCTTATTTAATATTTCAAAAATATTTTGCCCAGTCCTTTAGCCCTGAGATTTACCAGATGATTTTAGGGGTTGTAAGTGATTGGAAGAGAAAAGACTTACACAGCTATCGGGTAACCGGTCCGGCCTCACGGGCATTTTGGGTATACCCTAGACAAAATTATTATAACTTTTTATAACCTAAACTTTAATAATTAACGTGATGAATGCCTTAAAATATTGATTTAAAAAGAAGTGATCATATTTTTATGCACGTCATTCCGGTAGATATAAAGTAGGGGCATAGTCAAGACCGAATATTATCGTATGAGTATTACAAAGATCTATGTCTCTCATCTGAATTAAAAAATGCTATAAGTTTCTAATTAATAAATTCACAATTTAACTACATTGACCTATAAATTATGTTATTGTTATAACATATGAAGACATTTTAGTAAAGGGGGCATCGTTTATTATAAAACAAGGTAAAGAAGATAGGGATTAGAGAAGAGTGATTCTTTTGCCAGGCATTAAAATATATATAGAGGTGGAGAAAAGTAATTAGAAATACATTTGAATAGATGTGAATGCAATAAATAAATTCAACTTATTAAAGGTTATGAAGCAAAATTGTAAGATTGCGAGGGTTGTGAAACAATGGATAGGCCTAACTAGGGTTTCCTCAAAGGGGGGGGGGGGTTAAAAAATTTTAAAGGTGAAATTTTTTTGTTATTATTTTTTAGATAAATATGTTCTTTTTCTTAAAAGTTTAAAGTGACAATATCGTAAAAATAATAAAATACTAAAAGTAAAATTCCAACCAATATTTATTTTTATTAAATATACAATATAAAAATATTAAAAATTAAAAATTATGGGAGGGGTTCTAACCCTAAAACCACCCCCTCCCTACGCCAATGGTAAGTATTAATTTTAAATCATTGCAACAATAAGAATCAAAATCATAAATATTCAAAATATTCCCTACACATTCACTCCAACCTATTGCTAGTCAAAATTATCTGCAGGATTAATTAATTGTAGAGAATTCTGCATTATTAAATATATTATAATTGATTATAATTTCTTATGGTCTTCAAAAAACCTTATCTCAAAGGATGTAACTTTCTCCAAATAATTAAAGCTTCAAATTATAGGGCGGTTAATTAATTTGATAAAATCATAAGTATTAGAAATCAATCTTATCCAATCTAAGGATAATCATTTATTAAGTAAAGATAAAGATAGTATAATGATATATTATAGATTAGGAGAAGTAATAACTAGGGCCGGGGTGGGGAATCTAATACACAAAGGATAATTATAAGATCAAATTAAAAACATATGGTAATTACCAACTCGGATTTGGCTTACAATATTAAAATATATAATTATAGCAATAATACAATCTGTAGCACATGATATACAAATATAACTTATTCACATATACGACAATAAGTGATGGTTGTTAATTAATTGTGTTATCTTTAGGATTTGTATAAGTTGTTAGTCTAAATTGCACAAAATTTACAATTCATTATGAAGTTTATTTAACAAATAAGAAATCTGAGTGTCTTGAAAATACTAACTTATTAAAAAAAATTGTTATTACAACAAAGCCTTATATTTTTATTACAAATACAATATACAAATAGCTAGCAATTATAAATATGTTGTTGTGGGATATATAATAATGGCACTTCAAAATTTCCTCGAGAAGTAAAATATTATGTACCTGGCATTTTATTTCGATTTGCGTTTTCCTTGCTTCATTCAAATTCCAGGTAAAAACCTAATATTTTTTTTATTTGTAAACAAACACTTTCAATTCATACTTTATCTTGCTCAAATTTTAATGATTGGTTATTGATATATTAGAAATTGAGTTTTTAACGTTATATAATTTTAATAAACACTTTTGTGAGCTTAGTTATCTTTACCTTGATTTAAATTACACTTCATACAACTAAGCACCTACATTCTTTGTTGCAAATGTTTTTAAATGTGACAAATATGTTTCATTTGAATGTAATATTCTTAAATTTAATTTTTATGCAATTTTGATTACATAATTATAAAAAAATAAAACAAAGATTTGAAATTAACTCAAATTTAGTTATATAAATTTTGGTATATTTTTTTACAAAATTAGTTTCCCAAATATTCTATTTGCCATAACTTGCCTACATTAATTTCAATATTATTTAATTCAAAGAAGTGTTTAAAACTCATAGCAAGAATCAATTTAATTGTTAATAATTGGATATACTCAAAATTATCTTAACATTCTCCCAAAATACTACCCAACCTTAATTTAAATTTCATAACAAATTTATTTTAATAACTCATCCTAGCATGACATAATTTAGTTATAAAAAATTGAATATTACATTAAATTTTATCTTTTCCCCTTAAATAATACCCATATCTTAATGTGTGGTTCAAAAACTAAGGATTTGGCCCATGTGGTTTATTACTAAATAGGGGGAGGGTACGGCTTTAAATTAAAATTAAGATTTAAAGTTTTTTAAGCAGCACACTTAAGGGGCACTTTGATAAATTTTCTCCAGATGGTCGGTTTGTATTTCAAAGTTTATAGTAAGTTACTTTCAATTCAATTAATCCACACAACCATTTATACCCAACCATTCTTCATTCTACTTGCGAGAATAACTTTTTCCAATTAAATACCCACCCCCTCCCTACTTATACTCTGCATGTTTCTGCATTAAAACCTAAAATAACCATTTTTACCATAGAAAAAGATAAAATTTCTCGTAAAAAAACACTACTTATAAATTTGATTTTTTCCCAAAATCTTAAGTTTTTTTGATGAATTAATTTTTTTTCGCGCGATAGGTGTTTATTTCCAAATAATTCTGTATGATACATGCTAAAATATATTATAGTAATGAGCTGGCATTAGAATTGATTAAAATTGTTTTTGTTTGGTTATATTAGAATATTTTGTGCCTTTGTAGCTAGGATAAAGTTGCTCAAGGAACGTTTACACAAAGGGGTTGGGAGTGGCCTGAGCTCCTGCCTACTACTTAAACAAATATTTGTCCAGTCTAATCCTACTAACCCCCCCCCCCCCCCTTCTTCCCCTTTACTTTGCTAATATCTTTAAAGATTATAAATGTAAACTTTTTACATGTTACCTTTTTCTAGCATTGCTAGATTTTATCAGGGGTTTGAACCCGCCCAAAATAAAATCGGGTTCGTGTTCGGGTTTGGCATAAATTTTGAAATCGGGTTCGTGTTCGGGTTTAAGGAATTGGGTTCGGGTTCAAGAAATTATATTATACTAATAATACATTTTTACCTTCAAAAAATTATTGAATAGTTAACTTAATTTTTAAATAGCACCTAATTAAATTCACATGCTAATTATTTCATCTCATTGTGCATAGGTTTTTATTGAATTTTTAATGTTCTAATTTATTTTTGGATTTAAAAGCAATAATTAACTTTTTAAAAACTGTTATTATAATTAAAAACCATACCATATATAATACTTACAAATAATTCTTGAGATAATTAGTATCGATTAATGAATGAAAAATGCTGGAAACATAAAAATATTGAAATTACAATCGTTTGGTTTTTGTTACATTGTCATGATAGAGAAAACTGGATATTCAATTCACAATATATTTTTGAATTAAAAACCCGAACCCTTTTTTGTATTCATCGGGTTCGGGTTCGGGTTTTAAGGTTATTTTAAAAATGGGTTCGGGTTTGGGTTTGGGTTCTGTAAAACATCAAACTCCTGGATTTTATTAATTATCTAAAAGCGCTGCAAATTAACTAATTTGCGCAATTTCAAGTGCGTTTATCACATTTTACCGTGAATTTAGCTAAGTGGCGGGGCAAAAGATTTTTTGGAAAGTTTAACGCGAGATTTTTTCTAAATTTTTTATAGTAAATTTAGGGAAGTATTCGACAATATGGATTTTAACAAGAATATTCATAAAAAGGTTTTGCTTAGTCGACACCTCTAAGCCTAGTCGAAATTTTACAAACAGACCAGGGGCGACCAAACAAACCCCAACCGTTTTTACAAAATTAGCGTGAAGAATCGAAAGGTTTTTGACTTTTCAAAATAGTGAAAATTAATTCGGGGGGGGGGGGGGAATGTCACCCTACCCCCCTCAAGTTAATGAGGGCGGGCCTCAATCTCAATATGACCCACCTGCAACGCTTTGAGACTTTGGCCGGGCTGAAAAAAGTTTAAAGACCTTTGATTAGGTTAAGAAACGTAGTTTTTATCTCTACTAAAGGCTCTTAATTTTTTTGATAATGAAATTTTTAAATAAAAATAAATGTTGAGCGGTTTTTTTTTTACAATTTTAAACAATAAAGTTTGGGAAATTTTTGGCCGACCTGATATTTCCCACGTATTTTACCAAGCTATTTTTGACGACTACTCGCTATTAAATTGCTAAAAATATTTGAAAAATTTTACTCTTAATTTTATAACTTATTTTTGTGGGAAAAATGGTTACTGAACTTTAGCGCTTATACTTTAATAGCTGTGCTACTTTACCTAGTGTAGTGTACGGGCGGGCGGGTATGCCGAATTTGCCTTGGCCACGCCGAATTAGTAGCAATTTTTGATTGTTAACATTAAAATTAATTATAGTATTTTTGAAATACTTTATATATATATCTATAGTTGCATATTTTAAAATGTATATATTTTATTCCAATGAATAACAATTAAAAATGAATTAATTTTTTGTTAAAAAACACGCGTCTAAATTCAATACATTTGAGACGATTATATTAATGTATGAAAGTGGGAATATGATGTGACTAAAAAAGACCACTATCTACCATAAAATTTTAAGAAATTTTCACATAGCCTTCTAATTTGAAAACTTTTTTCCCTTTTTTTAAACTTGCTTTAAGCCATTTTTTCAAATAAACCCGGCTTTATTAATTCTATTTTGGTCAAATTTAGGAGAAAATTAAGCAATAAATTCGTGGTATGTGACCTTTAGCTATAAGATTCAACGCGAAACTTATACCTTCGCGTTTACAAAATCTAAAATTACAGGCCCCCCTCCCCCCTCCCTCATCTAAATTTCTTATCAGCTGTTGAAATTGTTTTCACTAGTAGCTGTCACCTGATACCATTATCGAAATTGTGTTGTGTTGCAATTTGTTAATCAAAGGTCGACCACACAAAACCCAGCCTTTTTTACAACACTAGATTGGATACTTAAAGGAATACTACTCCCATTTTGTAATAGCTTTTTATGGATAAAAGTCTTGCCTATCATTAAAACACGTTTGTATGTGGAATAAAGAGTGAATAATTTAAATTTTTTCAACGAAACCGATTTCGTAAAAGAGTGATTTTTGATTTTGAAACGACGCCAACTCGAAAACTAATGGTTCAAATGAGCTAAAACTTTCAAAAATTAATCCTATTAATAGAGTTTATACATTCTCCCAAAATTTCATAAAAATATGAGGGGGTATGCCCTTATCCCTTTCATAATTATTTTCCCATAATTAACGTTGGGTTTTATAAATAATAAAATATTCATCTTAATTCAACCCTATTAGATATGGTATATTTATGAATCGTTAATGTCCTTTAATATGATTTCGTGTTCTAATTTATTTTATCCATCTACCGCCCCAATTTCAATTTGACAATTTAAGATGGATACATAGCCTAAAGGGGGCAGTTAAATGGATTATCTTTTATGATCAGATCGATAAAGGTGCAGTGATCAATTTTTCAAGGAGATTCTTGAAATAATGAGTTTACACGGCTTTTGATATGGATAAAAAAATTCATCCTATTAAAGGCGATGAATGTCAAAAAAATTTAACTTGTGACTACATTTACTTTTTTGACCCTAATAAATTAAAACTTTTAAATGTGTGCAAAAGGAAAGAATGATTTATTTTTTATTAATTCGCGACCTGACCTTAGTATTTAGGCTTGAAATAGTGTTCCAGCTAGTGTTGTAAAAACGGCTGGATTTTGTTCGGTCGACCCTAGGTTTTAGTCGACTAAGCGTAAGGAGACCAAAAATCCTTTGGTTTGTTTATGCGACTATTTGACTGAAACCCAAAGGGCGACCAAGCGAAACCCAGCCGTTTTTACACACAAGTTCCAGTTACCAGTTGTAAATTTTAACATTTTTTATATGCACTGCCCCCCCCGCCCTGGCAGTTATATCCAATTTAATGATATTAGGATAAAATTTAACTATAGACCATTGTTTTGCCCCTCTTCATATTATTTCAATACCTTCTGCCCCCCATCTCTTAGCCAATTTCTGCCTAAGCGAGTGATTAAATTGAAAGAAGTCCTTATTAAAAGTCTCTCTTCTACTAAAAGCATTCTTCTTAAAAAAAACAATGTTCTGCTGCCCCGAGAAAAGTCATAGCACGCCTCCCGTTTTCGCTGTATGTCATGTCAGTCCCCCTACCCTAACCTGTCCCATCTATTTCCAAGCTCATTCTAACTCGAATCCAGGCTGTACTATTTCAAAAGTTTTGCCTTTATAACGTAAAAGGGGAAGGGTTGGGGGGGGGGGGTGGGGTATTCGATCCCCAGTGAAAAAGTTTTATGATAACCATAGGAATTGATATGAGAGAACTTGTTAGATAAACACACAAGCAGAGCAGGCACGCGCACAGTAATTATAACTCTCATTACACTTCTAGAAAAGTTGTGGAACTCTTTGTCTGCTACAAAACGAAGAGCACACACACCACACACAAACACTTTTCTAAGATTTCTCGTTGGTTGTGGTTTTGTTATATAGTGAGATAAGAAATCGTTTTGTTTACGTTTGTTTATATGTGATTGTGAATTCCTGCTTCCCCCATATACACTTTTTAAGTTTGAATTGAATTGAACCGTTAATTGAATCGATTAGGCTAATGTATTGGGGGAGGGGGTTAAATGCACTCGTTCCTTTTTTCACCACAACCTAGGAGGGATAGGGGTTTAGAGGGAGACTGGGAGGGGCAGCTTATTTATTTACCATATATTCTTTATAAATTTGCAATTTGATAAAAAATAAACACCATAATGTGTTCCTGTAATAATTGATTATACCGCCATCTATAAATATTTTTGCTGGAAATGCAATTTTTCGAATTTTTGACCATCTCGTAGTCGCTCCCAAACTTTTTATGATTGAAATATGATAATGGGTCATAAAGGAGTTCACATTGTGAAATTGGTGATTTTGTATACCGGAGAAATATGTTTTTATGATTTTTCACTAATTTGACCACAAAAAATTAACCGCATGAGTTTGAGGTTTTTGGTTAAATTATTTCGATAGAGAATTTTTTAGGAACAAAATGCACCAAAATTTGAGTGAATAACGCAATTACTTTTAAAAATATGACAAAAATAGTAAAATCCATAAAACGCTCCCGAACGTGATTTTGGCCCTTTAAACGTCCATAACTTAAAAAGTATTGGCCCAAAATGGCTAAAACTTTCAGAAATTAATCTAATAAATGAGACCTACACCCTCACCAAAAATTATCCTGATCTGAAATGGTCGATCGAAAACGTTTTGATTTGTCATGGAATGGCCCCATGATAAATTAAAGTTGGTTTTGGACTTTTTAACATTGGACGCTTTTTAATAAATTGTAACTGAGTACTTTAGTTTTACTAATTTCTATGAGAGTGACGCATTAAATCGAAATTTAATTTAAACCAGAAAAAATTATTATAACATACCCAGTTCACACACATATATATATTAATTTTTCAACCCCTACTACCTGGAGCTGCAATAATAATTCTAATTTCCTTGCAATCACTCTTCGTAGATTAATGGGAAGTGTACCAAAATGCCAGTTTCCCCAATTGTAGCCACCATGGATAAAAAGGTTCCAAACGGGATTGATCATGATTCCCCCCTCGTAGCTGATCCCTTTAAAAAGATATGCAGTAACGGTGACATTTCTAACGGTAAATAAGTTATTATAAATATCATCGATTCTCAGCTATCTATCAGTCACTTTGATTTTTAGTGTTTTAAATCGAAGTTTTTTTACAAATACTATATATATTACTCGCCTCGATTAGATACAGAGACGATAGAGACCCGTTTTTGGCCCTTAGTAAAACTTTAGGTTGTTTTGCCGATTGATCACACATCACGATGTCGTTGGGGTTGTGTTGCAAAAACGGCTGGGTTTTGGTTGGCCGACTAAAACAAACAGACGAAAGATTATCTGATCTACTTTTTATTAATCGCATAAATAGACCGTCTATTTGTGTTTAGTCGACCAAACAAAATTCAGCCGCTTTTACCATACAATAATAGTTATTATATATGCTCATTTCTCAGCTAGCAGCCACTTAAATTTTAGTGTAATATTATGGTCGAAACAAAGTTTTTTTTACAAAACCTATATGTTGGGAATCGTTTTTAAGGGTTATATTCGCCTCGATTAGATATAGAGAAGATTCTGACTCGTTTTTGGCCCTTAGTGAAACTTTAGGTTGTTGTGCCGATCGATCACACATCACGATGTCGTTGGGGTTGTGTTGCAAAAACGGCTGGGTTTTGGTTGGCCAAACGCTAAATTATGGCACACACAGGGAAACTTAATATATATGTAATTAATTGATGAAATGTGTTTATTATATTTACAGGTCACGGGCCCTGTTTGAACGGTTTCAAAAACGGGTCGAGCTTTGTCCATCACCTCCGCAAAATGTCTCAAAAATATGGAGGCGCCGAGGGTGCAACCACACTGGACCACAAGTTGAACCAACTGGTGAGAACGTTTTCGTTTTCGAAAAACCAATTTATTCAAAATTGTACTTTTATTGAGCCGATTTTGAATGCATATATATTAAAGTATGGTGATTTAATTAAAGATCTAACTAATGTAACGTTAATAATGTTTATGGGATTATGTAAAATGTATAGTTAGATTTTATTACAAGCCCACAAATATTTGACGGATTAACAATATAAGGTTAGAGTTGTATAAAATTAATTAATTTTGAAACATAATTAACCAGCATGTGGAAGTCGGGATTGCCATTGTCACTTATCATTTTCTAAAGCGAGTTTTAATGATTTAAATTTATTCGATTTTATATAATTAAGAATTTGTTTATTTTCGGTTTTCATATACCCATAAACTTTCACTACAAAATGTATAATTTTCAAATTATTATAGCTTTTTAATCATAAATCTGTAGCGGGCGTGTATCCGTGTTAGGCCAAGGGATGAGTTGATGAAGATAGCCTCATACCAAAGTGACCAACTCAAGACCTCCAATTTCGACCGAGCCCCGGACAATGGTCAAGGTACATCAGGCATAGACTACTAGCTAGTGTTGTAAAAAGGGCTGGTTCTTGTTTGGTCGACCATTGGTTTTAGTCGGCTAAGCATAAACAGACCAAAGGCTTCTTGGTCTTTTATTATCCCCCGTGTCTTTCTCCAGTGTACCATCATTGTTAAAACAGAAAAGTGAATTTAACTCCCTCATTAGTTAATAAATAAAGGGCAATGTTAGTAAATGATTATTTAATAAAATGTAGATGGCTCTAACATCTCATCATCACAGTATTTTTAATTTTTATGAATTTCGTAAATAAATGTTTTTAAAATGCTGTTCTTAATGTCTAACTAGTTCATTATTTTTTCATTATGTATTAAAAACACTTAATTGTTATAATCTATATGTCTTCCCCTTATTTGTGCTCATGTCAAAATGGCGGAAAAACGTTACATTTATTTATAGTTGATGAGCAGTCTATCTAGTCTATGAAATTAGGTTACTTTTTTCGAAACCATTTGATACAGGCATTAATGCGTTACGTTTATTTAAATTTTTTCTTTATATCTATTATGAATTTTTGTTTGAATAATTTTTACTGTAAAGCTGTTCTTTTTGTTTGGAGTTTTGAACGATTATCTGTTGGCCTAGTTAACTAGCTCCAAGGCCCGAAATACAAAAATGGTTTTCAAATTCCATAAAATTAATAATTTATTTTTTATGGATGGTTTTAAAGGGAACTAACTTCGATTAAAATATAAGATTTAATAATTACACATGATTTTTGTACAATTTTCATTACTAAATGAATTAAAAGCTAAATTTTTATTCATAAAACCGAGAACCGGATCAAAAATGACTAAGTATCTATAAAAAATTGTATATTTTTGGTGGACTTTGAATTTTTTAATTCCCGATGATTACAATTTGCTTCGGTCTTGCATCAGGTTTGGGGTGCAAAAAGATCATCGCAGAACGGAAGGAAGAATTAAGGTTGCTAATGACAAAATTGGACACGTTAAACGGCGAATTACATCGCATGCGGCAACGCAAAAGTTCCGGCCCGAACCTAGACCCCGGCGCCAAAATTCGTGATTTCAAGCAAATCGAACGCCTCAAAGAAATTTATAAGGTAACACGTCGCAATGCTGGAAACATTTTTTGATCGATTTTGTTAAGTGGTAGCGTTGTAAAAACGGCTGGGTTTTGTTTGGTCGGGCCTTTGATTTTAGTCGACTAAACATAAACTCACCAAAGGTTTGCCCATCCGTTTTTACAACGCTACCTTCAAGTAATAAGTAATGTAACTATTTGAGGCCTACTTTTGCAAAATGGAAAAGCTATAAAACCTAATGCGTACGGTGGTCCGATTAATATTTTTCTCTTAAATTTACCCATCTGTTCTTGTAGGATAAAAGTGCGCTTTGCGTCGAACAAAACGCCAAAATAAGCCATCACCAGCGCTTCCTCTACGATTTGCAACACGATCTTTCCTCCATTATCAAACAATTGGAACTTACCTCTCGTCAACTATATCAACACGATGAAAAATCAGTTGTGGTCGCCCAGACACCGGCCCCGACTAGCATGCCCCTTCCAAAAAATACATTAGGTTAGTAGTCTACTTAAGTACAAACTTATATAAAAGTCGGGTCGAGTTTGGGGTTAAATACGAAAATAATGTCAAACTTGATAGTTTTAGTGATGTTGTTAGGTTCAACTCACGTTTTTACGTTTTAATATATTCGGATCTATAAATTTTTTTCGGGACCAAGATAGGGTTTAAATTTCGACATGCTTTTATAGGTCGTGTTTTAGAAATGATCCTGAGTGCCATAATAATTGACCTTGTCAACTTTTTTTTGATTGAAGAATTGGAGGCGTCTAAATAAACGCACAATTTTGACATTTTTATTACATTGACTTTAAGCCGTTAAAAAGGTACATTTTAAAAAATATTTTTTTAAATTGGTGCGCACTTCATATTTAATCATTTGTAAATTTATTTTTTCTGAATGCAGCAAGATTTCGATGGCTAATTTTATGAAGGCCTAAGAGGTATTTCGAAAAGCCCAAACCCACTCGTGTTTTGTGGCAGACCTAATTGGCGCTTGTGTTGTAAAAACAGCTGGGTTTTGTTTGGTTGAACTTCTTTGGTCCGTTGATGTTTATTCGACTAAAGCCAAAAGCCGACCAAACAAAACCCAGCCGTTTTTGCAACATTAGCTGGGACCCTATTTCAGGCCAAAATACAAAGGTCAGGTCGCGAATTAATACAAAAAATTACATTTTGCTATTGCACACATTTGAAGAGTGTTCTCATTTATTGGGGTCAAAAAAGTAAATGTAGTCACACACAACTTAGGGTGACATGCATAAAGTTTAAAATCTCGCCTTTAATAGGATCGCTCGTTTTAAAAACACTATTTGCATATCTAGCCATTTCACCGGTCATGTTGACGCCGTGTACCAAACGGGAATATGCGGATATCATTCGTTGTAGCCCACAAAAAGCTTCACCTTGCCTCCCCCCTCCCTACCCCTACTATACGACTAGCTTGGTTGGAAATCGCATAACACCTTCTACCCTTCCCTTGGGCACAGCTATCCCCTGGCATCCCCCAAAAGCGGGTTTCAGTAGTTGTTCTAAGCTAATCAACGAACCACCCGTACAACACATTTACGCTAGGATAGGGTTGGGCCCGGGCTCGATCAAGTAAAAATTGTTCAAGTCTTCGTTAGATTTTTTTGTTGTTTTCGATTATTCGTCTAAAGAGTCTTGGCTAATTTTAATAACAACAGCAAAGATTTTAGAAGCGAGGGTTAAGCGTTATTACGTTAAAAATAAGCAGCGTTCCGTTTTGGAAATGAAAAACATATAAATTGAAGTTTTAATCGCCAAAACCGTTTCAGTCCTTTTAAGTATATATATGAATTGTCTTTTAATTGAGCGCACGGTGTAGGTCAAAATTAACGGTTTCTCTTGGGGGTATTCCATGTCAAATCGCCACGTTTTGGCTAGCCCCCCCCTCAGATTATTATGAAATCTCGAAAAACAGTGGTCAAAATGAGCTAAAACTTACCGATGTTCATAATATCAATACTTTTTACATTTCCATAAAGTTATTAGAGGGTCGGTCTAAAAACGCGTTTTTTTTGATAGATTTGACTTGGAATGCCCCTGGGTTCTTTAATTATGGAAATAATCATTATTGAGTCAGGTATGGTCTAATTTATCAATAAATTTATTTTAAAATATAAATACTTGCACGTTTGTTTAGAGGGCGCTTGATGGTTCAGGGTAATGTTTTAACTCAAAATTGGAGGCAACCTTAAATCTATAGACCCATATTTTTATTCAGACCTCTCAAGAATGAGTCGAAAAATATATAATTTAGCGTTGGGCAAGAAATGTACAGTTAAAATAGCCTTATTTGTTTACCTAGTGATTTTGGTTAACGTCTTTGAAAAAAACGGATGAGTAAAAATTAACTAAATTTCACGTCAGAACGATTGTTTTAGATAACCTTAAGGCAATTAAAAATTGGGGCCCATATTTTTATTCACAAGAAATATATTTTTTTAAACTGCCTTTGTCGCTTTATTTGTTTGCCCTGTGATTCGCAAACGTGATTAAACATTAATTAAATTTCGCGTCAGCAGAACGAGTAGTAGTGATCATACGCCCGACGAGCAAAATACAAATTCCAGGACCGCCTCGTACGTTACCATACCCAAGCCTTCGATCTCAATACAATCAACAGCTAACGTCCACTCCCGCCTCGACACGTTCGATTGCGGGCTGCAGCAGGAAAATGGAAATTTCCACGCTGCCCTAACCGGGGCTAAGATGGAAAAATTCCATTTTAATCCGCATTCCCTCAAAAGTTTGCGAAGGCGACATAGCTACGCCGAACCACTGCAAGGCCCCTCCTCCGCCCCTTGCTTAGAATCAACTCATCCAGCGGATTATCATCATCTAGATGCCTATAATAATAATAATAGTAATAACGTAAAGAATAACGATGTCATGTTTGGAATTAGAAGACCTAGTGGTTATGACTCGGTCTACTCTTACCCCAATTATGATGATTCGCTAAACGACTATAACTCATCTTCACCCCACAATGTGAATGTCACTAGTTCGCATCAAAACGAATTTCCCGTTCTAAAACCGGCCACGCCTCCTAAAGACCAAGCGCAGCCATCTTTAAATGTCCCAAGCGAAAACCCGAGCTTTGCCGAGATGGAATGCAATGCGGGCAGTGGTAGTAGTGGGGAAGAAAGTTGGCAAACGGTTACCACAACTACCATAGCTTCCTCAAACACCGCGTCGCTTTACAATAGCGGGCCCATGAGCTTTTTGAGCTACCCTTCCATGGATTCGAGGAGACCCTTCCATTATGATAGCGACGAGAAGGAGGACTTTAATAAGGAAGGCACGGACCGAGAAAACCCTTTATCACCACCCCCTAGAGCCCGAGAATTTTATAACGATATGGATTTGTTCCAAGGCAATGATAATGATAAATCGCAGGATGAGGTACGTACACAGCAGATACAGTGTTTTCTTATAACTAAAGCATACTCTGGGGTTTAAAATTGCAGAGATTTTTAGGCACTCTTTCTATAAATTTGATCACTATTCAATTTATGTTGCTTTAGACGACCCCGATAGGGTTTATTTAAAATAAAGTTGCTACTATATTTTACAGATATATTAATATAGCCTGAGCTATAGGGTGGAGAAATAGTAATTAGCATTTACCATATATTCGAATAGCAAGTTTCCAAATAATAAAACGCGAAATGATGTATTCAAACTAATTTTTCCAAATCAAATCACACCGAAAACCCATAGATTACATAGCAATCAATTAAAAATTGATTAAATTCAACGCCAGACTGTATAACCCGACCGATATTTATATTAACCTTCTCGGTTATTTGGTTTGGCAATCTTAGGTATGTCAACTCAGCCCCAGACCCAGTACTTACGGTCAAAATGCCATCGAACAATATTGGGAAGAAAGTCCGTTAACATCCTCCGACCTCAAATCTTGTTTGAAGAAAAGGTGCTCCGACGCTATTGAGGACAAGACCCGAAGGGTACAGTTCGACCCCCTAGCACTTTTATTGGACGCGGCTCTCGAGGGGGAATTAGACTTAGTCATTCAATCTGCCAACAAGGTATTTCAATATCAAGATTTTTAAATATTAAGTTCTCTCTAATTTTTCAGTTTTTTTTGTAATTGATATATGAATTATTACCCCGTAAGATTTATTATTTGTTGGCAATATTCATATTCGACACACGGTTTGCGATTGTGTCAAGTTTTTAACTTAGGTTATTGGCAAATAAATAACGTTAAAAATTGTTGCACTTGCTATAGATAATTTTTAAAGGCATTTATTTGCAATTCAAATGGTCATTTAGAGCCGTGGCTAAAAATAAGAACATGCCATTACTAAATTTTAGGGTCGTCTCTATTTTTTTTGTAGCAAAGCTTTCATAAATTGGATGTTATATCAAACCTTTTAACCCTGCCCAGGCACTAGTGTTGTAAAAACGGCTGGGTTTTGTTTGGTCGATCTTTGGCTTTAGTCGACTAAACATTAAAAGCTTTGGTTTCTAACAATACCAACAGACAACGAAAAAAGAGTGTTTTGCTTTTATTGTTTTGTCTATATTAATCGCTAAAAATCCGATGTCCCTCTATAATTTTTTATTTTTATATGAATTCCCATTCAAAGGCGGCCGATCCCAGCGCATCGAATGACGAAGGCATAACGGCATTACACAACGCAATTTGCGCGGGCCATTACGATATAGTGAAGTTTTTGGTAGATTTCGGTTGCGACATCAACGCCCAAGATTCCGACGGGTGGTACGTCCTTCTCCCTTTCGTCCCAATTACATTATTACTTCTTTGAGATTTAATGAGAAATTCGGTTTTAGCGGAACGACTCATTAGAGTTGTACTTGCCCGTGTCTTTAGTTTTAAGATCTGGCGATGAAGCAGTAAAACTGCTTGGACTCGGTGGTTGAATGCTTTTTACCATTTAGAAATTTTGACTTTGAAAGAACGTGTTATCTTTAAATTCTGAGTCTTAACACCAAAATTTGTGGGCATCAGGCGTGTGAGTCGTGAATTTTTAAGTTGGCAGGTCCCTTTAAGGGCTTGTCTCAATATCGGATTCAGATTCAAATCGCGCAAATTTATCTTTGTCTAAATATCCGATTCAATTTTTTTATAATTATTACTATTTTGTTTTTTGATAGTTAAAAACGTTTTTGTTTTGATTATTTCAACACTTGAAATTAAATCCAAACTTTGCTGATACCAAAGACTTTAAAAACATATAACATTAAGCTACAAAAAAATTTGATGCAAACGTCTGAAATATAAATCCTGTGAATCGAAGTTTAGACACGGCTATGTTAGAATCCGTAAGACGATTCTTTCTTGCGCAGCAAAATTTAATTTGCGATTTCTAGGCAAAATCATGTATTGTTCTCACTAAAAACAGGACACCGTTACATTGCGCGGCTTCGTGCAACAATTTCGACATGATCAAATATTTGGTGGAAAATGGAGCCTCGGTTTTTGCTACGACGGTGAGCGACAACGAGACGGCACTGGAAAAGTGTGAAGAGGACGAATACGATTATCATCGTTGTGCCTCCTACCTTTACAGTTTATACTTTAATTTGAATAAAATGAAATTGCTTAAATTTTTTTATTTGGAGTCAATCAAGGATACATTCTCAAGTTGGTTAAATTTTGAGGTCAAAAATTTTTTTTTGTTATTTTATGTGAAAGAGCTTGAGGAGGCGCCTTTATAAAAAATTAATCTATTTAATGTTTAATAAGGTAAGTTCAACATTTTTAGTCACACTGCATTAGAGTATATTATATGAAGTTTGGACTGAATATAGCCAGCGGCGTTCGCTGTTATTTTTTTAGAGCTTTATTATGAAAAAGTGTTATTTATAATGACATTGTAAAAAAGGATAATAAAACGAAAGTAGTTATTAATGAAAAGAGATTAAAAGGCATAGTCGCTTTCTTCATTTTCTATGCGAATGGGAATAATAATTAGTAGAGATGCACCGATACCACTATTTTATGCCGATACCGATACCAGTCGATACTTAAGATTTTTTTGCCGATACCGATACCATGCCGATACTTATAATAAAAAAAATTTTTATACTAAAATATATATGCAAATTAAATATTATTAATTAAGTCACATCCAAATTTTGGTAGATCAGAATTTTGACGATAAAACAATTGTAATTATAATTTATAATATAATATTAATTTATAATAATAAATTTTGTTATTAATTAATTCAAAAGTATTGTGATTAATAGATCAAAAAAGAAATTTAAATTATATAATAATTTTTAAAATAAAACAATATTTACTTAAAAGCGCAGTTATTCGGAACAGATGGTCAATGAGTTTATTATACTCCACATAGAAATATTTATAGCCAATCAAATGAAACAATTTTCAAAAAATTTAAAAAGTCCTCTATTTTTTAATGGTAGGAGATACTATAAATATTATTTTTTGAGTTTCATATTGAAAAAGGTATCGGCTTGGTAATTGCCGATACTAGCAAAGTATCGGGCCGATTCTTTTGGCAAGGTATCGGCGCCGATACCATGCCGATACTTGGTATCGGTGCATCTCTAATAATTAGTTTTTGCAATAGTAATGACGATTGATTGTCTGAGTGAAAAACTATTGGAAATTTTCGAGTGAGGTGAGCGTTTATTAAGTCCTTCCGAATATCCTTGAGCAGATGAATTAATATAGGATTCTAATAAAGCGGAATATTTATACGATGTTCTGCCGATCCTAGGGGATCGTGAGTATTGTTAGAGGGATTGAAAAGATCGATACAAGTGTATTCCCCATTATAAGTGTAAACCGTCAGGACATATCTCCCCTTTATAAAGGGATCTGACTGTTTAGGATATAACTTTGCCCGTTTGAGGGCAGCATGTAACTATGTGTTTATTTTTTGGTGCCTATGATACCTGCTTTTATTGAATTTACAATTCTGAGGGTGAAGCGCTTTTTCATCTATAAGGGATTTAAAATCATTTCGAGCCTAAATTAAAAACGTTTTTATAATATGTATAATATATAAATAAAATTAAAATATTGCTTGTGATAATCATTTTTAAATATCAAAGGATTGATGAGCTGGCATAAATTAAAAACTTATCATTTCGATTTTAGATTGGAAAGATTTTCATCTCAACAATTTTGTAATGACTCATGTTCTCCGAAAGGTGCGCCTAAAACCTACATATTACCTTTTTTAATTTGGGTAAAGTTAAAGAGCTTTGGGTGAATAATATCCAAGTCAGAATAAATTTCACTTTTTGAGGCGTTTAAAGTAAAAAGCTTGGATTAAATCTAGTGCATATACTAGGTAGACAATAAGGGTGAGTTTACAAAGTTTGTTAATTTCATTAATTAGGTGATTTATAGCTAAACAGCATAAGGGGGGGGCCTAGAGGGTGGGTCGCCTTGTTGGACCCCCTCTGCAGGTTCTAACAAAATTCTCCACGTTTAAAAAAATAATGTAGTATATTAACTGTATTGCAGTGGCAAGGGTAGAACACACTGAGATTCAGAACTAAGAGACTCGTTTATTAAATAATACCCGCTTTATATGATAACTGCGAGTAATATATTCCCCTAATTCCACAATCAATCAAGTCTCACCCCTATGGGATGTAAGTATCAACTTAAGGGCATTTATGCCACAGTCCTATGACCAAAAGGATTTGGACAAGTCACGAATGGCTAAAAGCTTTAATATAGAGCCCTCCTCTTGGGTTTTAAATAGGACACCCTACCCCTGATGGCTTTGCGCGTCACCCTCGGCAAGTTAAATTCAATAAAAGGAGGTATATTAGGCACGGAAAATAAATACATTGTTACAAGTTGTCCTCAAACGGGCAAAAGTTACACCTTTGAACCGCCAGATACCTTTTTTGAAGAACGGATGCGTCCTGACCTTTTAGCACTTGTTTATAATGGAACTACACTGGTATCGATCTTTTCACACACTAATGATACTCACGATCGTCCTTATTTATTCCCATCGTTTCGTCATTCTCAGAAACGTGCAGGAAGAACCTCCCTCAAAAATTTCTAATTGTATTTTTGCTCAAACAATCAACATTGCTATTGCAGAACTAATTTTTATTGCTTGATACATTTAATGCCCTTCTCAAAGAAGATGAAGAATCTGAATATGCCTTTTAATCATTTTATTTATAATTATTTTTTTTATATTTTTTCTTAGTTTCGAATGTCGTACAATTGGGATTTCGCACCATGTATCCCCTGTCATTTATATTATATAATATCTAACGGGCAAGAAACCCGAAACCCGTTTCTTAAAAAATCTTATTACTATTGTATCTAGTGTGTGACCGGCAGTCAAGCGCCATTTCGGTTTTTTTAAGGGAATTATGAATTCTAACAATTTTTGTAAGGCGCACCACAAGTTTTTTTATGTGTAATCATATCTCAGGAATTCAAGAGAATACGGGCGTGGCCAACGAAGGCCAAGTGTTCGCGTTATACGATTTTCAAGCCAAAGAATTGGATGAATTGACATTTAGTTTGGGTGAAACACTCGTTATAAAAGATCGAGAGGGAGACGAAAATTGGTGGGCAGCTTACAATCTTGCGGGACAATCTGGATTCGTACCCAAAAATTTTATCGGGGTAAACCCATTTAATTGTTGACATGTTTGGCAAGTTTTTTTCATTGCAACACGGTAACTTTTATTGATTTACAAGATTATAGGTAGAACGAATAGCACGTAACCACCATAAAAGTGAACCAATCTAATTTGGTTTTATTATTAAAATTGTAAGTGTGTTTGTAAAGTAGAAACAAAAAATAGTGCTAGATTAAATATAGGGTAATACAGAATTTAAATTTTAATGGTGTAGGTGTAATAATACCTAAATAGTTGATTTGCAACTTATATTTCAAATTCAAACAAGCTAAAAGCTACTTTAAATAAAATTGTTTATATGTATTTTATTTACTTAGATGAGTCAAACAAATAGGGTAAACTTTTTGAATATACAATAAGCAAGTCAAATTCCAAAATAAAAGCTAAAAATTTAAATTCTGATGTTTATATTTTACTTGAATTAGGTGATTGACTAGAAGGTTTCAATTAATTTTAAATAGGCGGAAAAATGCTAATAGAAGTTTCCACGAGGAAAATATAAAATTCTAAATAATTAAAATCAATTTAAAAATAAAATATTGCGTAAATTTTGTGTCAAAAACATTAATTTTTTTAAGGGAATTTATCATAGGGAAAATTCAATTTTCCCGCGGGAATATTCCCGGGAATTAATGGGAATATTCCCGGGAATATACCCCCCTGTGCCATCTCTACATATACCTATCTCGATCACTATGTGACTAGGGAATTAACTATGGCATACTGATGAGCTCCATTAAGAGCTAAAACGTTATATGTCTAATACTATTATTTTCGAGACACATGCTAAAAGAGATAGGGATAAATAAACAAACTAGTCTCTAATTTAAATCGTGTCCTATATGGCATGTTAATTAGAGTTATTATTAACCGTCGTAAATCGGGCCCTCTTTACATAAACCCAAACTGGAATCTTATATAAATCCTTATTTCAACATTATATTAAAGCAAAAATCTATAATGTCAATTATATTTATTAGCTTTACAAACGCATATTGTGGAAGCCTTCGAAAGATCAATGATCTATTTCCGTTGCGTAAAAGACAATTACATCCTTAGAACCAATTAATAACAATCATATCATACCTAAATATATTTGTATATAAACACCTCTTTTTGATACCTAATTTATTTATTATTGCAAAGCCTTTTAAAAAATCTGTAAATACATAAAAGCAAAATATAGATAAATTTATTCTGCCTAAAGTCGTTAATATGGTTCGCGCTTAAATTGAACACTAAGCGAGGATTCTAAAATTATTGAAAATAGATAACGCATCGAATAAAATACATAGTTAATCAAATTAAAATGTGTTTTAACTGGTTCTGATGGTCGCGATCAGTAGAGTTCAATAGAGAGGGTTAAACACGATTGAAATGATATCGAGGGGTGCGTTGTTTACCTATACCTATAATTTTGGCATTTATATTGGCAAAATTATTTAATCTCCAAACGGTGCGAGACAAATATTGCAAATTAAAAAGGAATTTAAATGTTGATAGTGCTTCGCAATAATTACAATTGAATAGGGAAAGAGAGAAAAATAAGCCTATTAATTTCTATGCAATTTATGGGCTCACTTTCGGTGTCCTGTCATGCCCAATTTGGATTTATTATTTAATAGAAAATTCTTGTTCTTTAAAAGATATTTTGCTTCCGCATAAAGACTAACTAATGACCTCTAATATGATCTAAAATTTAGAATTCTATTTTTATTTTTGTGGGTTAACTTGCTTATTCGTCTTTTTAAAATAAACCCCAGTATCAAAGTAGAGAATATGATGAGATTTAGATAAAAAGATATCTTTAGGGTGGCAAGGAATAAGCTATCATGGGCAAAAATTTTGAGCCCATAATTTAATGATACACATTTCAAATATGAATTTGAATATTATTTAAATGCACAGTAATAAATTAAAAATGCTCAGTAAAAGGTGCTCAGTATTTTATAAATGTGCCAAGTTAAAAATTCAAAATTGCTCAGTAAATTAACTTTAAAATGCTCGGCTTTAAATTAATAATGCTCAGTATTTTTGCTAAAATGCTTAGTAATATAAATTTATAATTTGTGATATTAATTTATTTTGCGTTTATACTTTATAAATTATATTTTAATTGGTGTACAATTTTTTTTAAATAAATTAAGAACTTTGCCCCCTCCCTTTTTTTGTCCCGTTGGTTTCCCCCCCCCCTTATTTATTATCCTCTTTCTCACCAAGGGGGAAGGGGGTCATTAGACACCCCTTCTTTTTTGACCTCTTTCTCACCTGGGGGGGGGGGAGGGGGGTAATTTGACCCCCCCCTTATTTTTTGCCCTCTTCTCACGGAGGGGGGCAAAGTTCTTACTTTATTTATGATATATCTAGCTCACCAATTTTCATTTAGAGAATTTATTAATTGCTATGCAAACGATAATTTTGAGAACTGTCGCCAAAACAGACAAAAATGAATTTTGTCCTTTTTCTCAGTCGAACTTTTAAGGTCGACTAAACAAAGTCCATGTCTTTTTACCACATAGATAAAACATAGGACATCTATGAATTGACATTGCTGGTTCAAATCTCGCTTAAATATTAATTTTATTTTAAAATTAAATTTCAGTTATTGAGCAACATAGAAATAATAACTGAAATTCATTAATTACTGAGTAAATAATTAAATTACTGAACATTTAATTATTTACTGAGCATTTGAATATTTTACTGAGCATTTAATTATTCTACTGAGCAAAAATTGAATTAAATACTAAGCACAATAATTTGTTCTCTATGTATTTTAGCTCTAATATAACAATCATGGCACAGATTTTAATGAAATAAAAAGGTGCGGCCTTTTTTATAAATTAAATCAAACATAAAAATTATTGATAGTCCCCGTCTCCTTCCAAACACGTTAATAAAACATTCAATAATTTTATAAGATCAATTGTAATCAAAAAGTTCGAATAAGAATAGACGTGTACCCCGGATGCCATAGTACGGAGAGATTTTGAGTACCAACATATGGGTTTAAATTTAAAAGCTGCCTTATTTTAAAATTACGCCATTAAAAATTTACATCATTTTAGTTAAAATTTAACCATTCATTATTCCCGAGAGCAAAATATTTTTTCCGTATTCTCATAAATTTGCGTTGCTAATTTCGACAAATCCGGTTCTTTTTTAACGGCCGCCAGTACTTCCAAAACCTGGACGATCGTGCAAGGTTCATTTCTCCCTTTAACGAGAAAAGCTGGGTCGTATTTTTCCTTTTTCTTGCTGGGAAAATGGGTTTTAACGTATTTATAACTCGCGTGAGACGGCTTAATTTCACACCAAGGGGCATCTGACACGATATAATAATGAAAGTAAGATCTAGGAAGTTAAAGCAACTTCATAAAAAATCAAAGAAAAAACCGACCAGTTTCTATCATAATCCTATCGATTGGGATTTGGCTGGCTACCATAAGGTTTTCCTCCGTTTTAAGGGAGCATCCATTGATTCCTATGTAAATGTTGGGAGCCAAGTTTATACAATCTTCCATTTCAGCGAGCGTTCCAGTAAAGGAATGGATCTAAAAGCGTGCAACAAAAATGTGTTTTAACATTGTTTGTGCATGGGCGTAGCTAGCATTGGGATTAGAGGGGGGGGCGATAATGATTTAGGGAGGGGCAAAATGATCATTTTATGAAATTTTATCCATAATATTAATATATTTCAACAATTTTTTGGATTCACCTTGGCTACGCCCATGATTGTTTGTGCATGGAATGACATAGCCCGCTCATTTTAAACAACTTACGACGGCTCCTCGGAAAAGGCAATCCATATTTCTAAGCAATATATCCATGAAATCGGGGTGACAATTGCGACAGTGCAAAAATAGGGGGAGGTTATGCAACTTAGCGAGGCCCAGTTGTTTTTCGAAATACCTTAAATGTTGCAACACAAAAAAATGTAAGTCCACATTTTGGCAATCATTGAAAAAATATGATATAACCATAGACTAGATGGGCTGCTCATCAACGCACAAAATGTGTACCCCCTTTTCCACCATTTTGATTTTAACATGGTAAAGTGGTGATCATATAGAAATTAGTAATTTTTGCAAATTAAATAATCTAAAAAAGGCAAATAAAAAAATATTGAATTGGGTAGATATCAAAAACAGCATTTTAAAATAAATATCATTTACACAATACATAAAAATTAAAAATGTAAAAACTGCGATTAAAGTTTGTTTAATAATATAGCGCCATCAATATTTGTATAATATTAATTTATTGACGTTTGTTTTAATTTATAAACAAGTGAGGAAGGTAAATTGACTGTTGTAGGGCAAAAGACATGGCTAAAATACACCAGTTGCCCTCTTCAAAATGGAGGGAAATTTGACACACAATTAACCATATGCAACATATGGCATGAGCAGTCTATCTAGTCTGTGGATATAACTCACACATTTTTTATCGAACAGATTTAAAATATAGTTTAAAAAGGGAAATTATCACTTGAGTTGAATTTCCTTTGGACAAAAATGGAGCCGATCATAATCTAATAAAAATTGATGCAAGGATTAACTAAGAGATATAGAAATAAATATAAAAAACACTAATACAAATAATTTCTGCCACAAAATTACAAAAAAATCTCTGATAAAAAGTTTGATAATAACAATCTGCAACAAATCATACCTTAGGTGAGCGATACAATTTAAGGGCCGCATTGCAAAACAAAATTTAACTTAGCTACCTAAAATAGTGTTGGTTTCTGTAATTTTTAGGCAAAAAACACAATAGTTCCTATATAACACGGAATGATTAACACTAATTTTATCGACATTTAAAATATATTCGAAGTGGCAAAAAGATTTTGCCCTTAAATGGGTGTTTATCGAAGAAGCCTGAAACAAATCTCTTAACGTGGGGAGCATATGATCATTTGTACTCAAATAGGGATTAATCGTGACACACGAATCGCCACATTAGCGTTGTGCTCGAGCACGCACAGATTGTTTAATAAGCGCGCACAGCAAAATTTGTGTATGCTACTATAAAAATGCTCGAGAGGCGAAGTCGAAGCAACAAAATTTGTTCAAGCAATGAGCAGATTGCCTGCAAGTTTGCGCGGAAGCCTCGCACCATTTGGTAACGCATTTTGTGTGCTTGCAAGCAGAAACTCGAGCAGATAGTAGATTTAATAGAAGCAATTGCTACGAGTTAAAGACTTTAAAATTCTGTACAATACTCAAGAACTAAGCACAAGTCCGAACGACAAACCCCCAACCCCCTTGTTCCCGATTTCCCCCCCCCTCTTACATGCAAAGAAACAAAGAAGAGGGGTAAGGGGGGGGGCAAGGTCCTAGTGAGGGTAGACTAATAGGCAGGGGGGCAAGTTGGATATTGCTCTCACAATAACTCGTAGCAATTGCTTCTATTAAATCTGCTCTCTGCTCGAGTTTCTGCTCATTCCTGAACAGATTTTGATGATTCGACTCTGCCTCGAGCATTTTTATATGCTAACACTACTGATTATAAACATAACCCCTAAATTTAAGTTGAGCACTTGTCCGATTGAAAAAAATAAAGATCGATTTTGATGCTAACCTCAAGTATAACTAAGGAATATACATTTTATTTAGCTTTTTTGACCTCAAAAATGGAACTTTTAAAATTGTTACCAATACATCACGCTTTTTTTATGATAAAAAACTTTTTTAATATTTCCAAGATTCAGCATTGTTTTAGATCAGCTGCTGCTTTTTTACACACAGATATTCTTAAATTATACGAATCCACAATTAAAAACCTCCTAGAAAAAATTTCAAACTTATCTTGATACTAGCTGGTTACAACTTACAAGCCACACTTCCAACTAAATTTGGAGGATTAGGAATAAGGTCCCCTTTGACCATTCGCCTAGTAGCATAGACTAAACCTAGTAGCCTTTCTCTCGTCTTACAATCTAGTTAAAGATCGTTTTTAAATTGACCACCCAAACGGAAGATTTTTTAACGCAAACTGCTTTAACTTCATGGCTTGAAAACGTAATGCCAGGAACCATTATTCCAAATTCAGTCAAACAACGAGATTGGGGTGCCAGTATAGTGTCACGCTCAGTCGCTTACATACTTTCGAGTTGTGACGCCGTACAGCATTTCAATCTCAGGTCACTAACGACTGACTCTGGCCACGAATGGCTGGAATGCATTCCAAGCAAGTTCTCTGGGCTCTTACTCTCAAACCCCGAAATTACTTACGCGATCGCCTTGAGATTGGGGATCCCAATTTGCAAGCAAATGACTTGTAAAAATTGTAAGAAACAAATAAATGTTTGGGCCCACCACCCCTTACATTGTAAACTTAACAAATTCCGTTTCATTCGCCATCAAAAGATCAACCTTTTGATTCAAACCGCTTTACTAAAAGCCGGCTACCCTTCTATTCTCGAACCATCAGAACCCACTCTTGAGGGTAGGATGCGCCCCGATGGAACATCCACAATTCCATGGGAGGATGGTAAGTTCCTATCTTGGGACTTTACCTGCATCGACGTATTTGCACCCTCTAACAATAACGCTGACCCATTAGCTCTAGGAAGCACGCAAAACTTATAAATACCGTGATATAATTCCTTCTAAAATTTTTATCCCTATCGTGGCTTCCTGTTCCGCCACTTTTGGCAAACAGGCATTAGCCTTCTTTAAATTGATAGGAAAGAGATCTCCCAAAGGAAAATACTCAGCAAGTTTTCTTTTGCGCCAAAAAATAGGTATTTTAATAGTCAAATACAATTATAAGGCATTTTCCGACACCTGGCCTTTGGCCCTCGATGAAGAGTAGTCACGCTTTTTACTTATTTATTGATGGTGTTTTATATTTTTCATATATATAGATTTTACCTAATAAAGATTTTTAATTTAAAAAAAAATAAAAAATTTTTTAAAAAGATCATAGAGCAATTTTAGTACCAACTGAGCCACCTATCATATTATACCTGGTTGCGCAAGCAGAACAATATGTAGTATCAAGACATTAGAAATGGGGCGGGAGGGGGGCTAAGATTCTGTGTTAGAGGAGGGGGGGGCTATGGGGCGAAAACGTTTATGCACGTTGAAATACTTTAATCGATTCGATATATAGGGTACATTAAAGGATTAAGTTCGAGGATTTTACTCTCAACTAAATTTCTATTATTTTGCCAACAGGAACAACAGGAGGAGAATTATGTAAAAATGAGGAGGCAATAAAGATTAGTGATAATTAGTTATTTGTTTCAATAGCATCGAATTAGCAAAAAATACTATTCTTCATATTCACAGGGGCCAAAGGCGAGGTGTCATTGATTGCTTTATGGCTGTACTTCGCCATTAGAAACCAATTATGACTCACAATAAAATAGGGCAAATATTTGGAGGCAATATTTTTCCCATTAATTTGATAAAAAAGTCAATGCTTTCTTGCCAAAAGTGGCGGAACAGGAAAGCACAAGGATAAAAAATTTAAGAGGGATTGATATCCGAGTACTTAATATTTTACGTCCTTTGGCCAAAGAAAATGGAATAAAGTTAATATTTGAGGCGGCAATTATATCTATGCAGGTAAAGTTTCCGGCTAGAAGCTTTTCATCATCCCAAAAGACTCTATCAGGATGTAGCATATACACGCTGATTTAATCTTATAACTGTAAATTTATCCTCCTCCTCCTCCTATTTGTGTTAATCATCGTCGATCCATAAAAATGCGCTATTTATAATACGCGTGATATGTAAAGACTAAAGACGCGTGGTCTGATCATTGAGATGACTATTCATTTTTTGGATTAATCGTTAATATAAAAAAGTTATTATGATTGAGTATATTGGAAAAAAGAAGAATTTTACTTGTGTGTACATTCAAAGATATTTTAAATTGGTGATATCGCAAATTGACGCGCCCTAGCCTCTAGTGCAGTCGCTCAACTTTTTCAGCCATCGATCAACTCCTAATTATAACAAAAACGTCCTTCGCTCGCCCTTTTACAAATATGCAATAAACTTAGTCCTTAGGAACCCAAATATTCCGCCCCAGCACGTCGTTGTTTGTTAAGGCTTAAATCGGGCACTTCATATTAGAAACTAATTAATAAATTGCGGGTTTGTTAATAATTTGAAGAAGATAATAATAACCCCATTTAGGAGTGCCGCAATTGACTTAAAAGTATACTCTAATTCGCGCCATCTATAGGCAATCTTAGAGACTAATATGACCATATAATATATATCCCTATCTTTTTAGCATGTGACTCGAAAATGATACAGAAAGGCAGAATTTATTCACTATGCAATTCTGGGCTGATAATCACCATCATATCAATTGCACAAACCTGAAAATCCAAGTGGTTGGGGATAATTTATTCAATTTTTCAAAATTTCATTCCTTCCTCCCAAACAGAAGTTAGCATCTAAGCATATCAAAGATACAATTTTGAATTATAATAATGGATTATGGCATGCTCTACCAAAGAAATATCAATCATAGGCACATCCTTACAACACAAAGCAGATCTCAGAAGAACTTAATTCTTACGATTTGAGAAGAGCTTTGAATGTGTGTCAGAAATGCCCGGCCCGGCCCGCTGCCCGGCCCGCTGTCGTAAATTTTTACTTTCGGGCGGGCCCGGGCGGGCACGATGACAAGATTCGGGCAATTCGGGCACAATTTTGTTTTTAAAATAATGTATTATATTGTTTTTGTGTATATTTTGCCACTTTTTTAGTTGATTTGATAATGTTTGTTAATCCTAGTTCTCATTTTAAAAAAAATTAAAAATTAAGATAAAATTTTAAAAAAATATAACGATATTAGTGCTAAAAATTTTAAAACGAACCATTTCGGGCCGGGCAGTTCGGGCAGCTGGGATAATTCGGGCATTGCCGGGTGGACACATAGAAGGGTTCGGGCGGGCAGATTAATTATAAAGTCGGGCCGGGCCGGGTTCGGGCAGAAAAATTCTAACAAATCTGACCTCTGAAACACAGGTCTACAAATATTGTCTTTGTGATTTTATGTCTTGATCTAACAAATAATTCTAATAGAGAATTTTACGTTAACACTAATGTGTTTTTAGTTTTCTCCCGAGGCGTACAGATTTTAGGATAAATGCGGCAATGTGCAAAAAATGGCCTTTTGAACGTTTTTTAAGGCTAAGTTATCGCGCCATCTAATATTTTACAGAGGGCGACTAATATTAACTCCGGCTATATTAAGGGGAGCCGTTCTTCAGAGACTACATAGGGGCCATGTGGGTATCAAGCGAATGCAAGAAGTGGCATCACAGTATATGGTGGCCGACTCTAAACGATAACTTGCTGAGCGTAGCAAAAGGGTGCCGAAATTGCGAGACACGCTCCCTATAGTATTTATACTTCAAAGTATAGTTAAAATATCAAGGCATGTTGTCCTATTAAGTGTATCATATTCTCAAAATCTTAATGCCTTGATTAAACAAGGAATTGTGAATAAGATGGCCTCCAAATTTCTGTGTATAAACGAGCTAAGTATTTATTTAGTATTATATCCTTTCAGAACAAAAAACGCAATGAATTATCAATGAATGTCCTTTTCTCCTTTTTATAATGGTGCGATGATAACAATGAATTCGCTTTTTTCTAAAGCTCAAAATAAGTGATTGCAAACCGCTGAGTCTTGTAGCCGTGAAGCACCCCATTTTATAACTAATTCAGAGGGCAGGATTTCATTGAAATCAGTTGTCCATGAATCAGTTCCGAGGGCAAAGGCAACACTTGTCACAACATGGCCAGCAGAAATTACATTAATTTTGGGCTAAAGTTTGGAAAATTGTTTGAAAAGTTATGTTGGTTTGAACGTTGTTTTAAAATTTAAGCGCTCGTAATTCCGCCCCAGTTTTTAAATGATTTTTAACAACACTGAAACCCCTAAACCTTTTTCGGAACGTTAGGACTTTAAGTCTTTGACTTCTCGATAAAGGGGGAGGTGTGGTGTTCAACCTAAACCCCCCCCCCCCACACATACTTACACTTATACCCTACGATTTTTATAGTTATCCAATTTAATTATGGCGAATTTATTTTATGACAGATGAGTCATCATTGTTACCACGAGATGGTACCACTTCGCTTTTTAACACCTATCTCGAGCGAGCGAATTTAATTACTTCGCGTTAGTTAGTGTTATTGCACAATCATCATTATTAATTAATTCTAATTCCTCATTCTCATTTTTTCTTATATTTGTGTTTCGCCTAGTTGAATAAAAAATATACTTTTGGGAAGACTAATTAATTTAGAAAGATAATTGTCCTCCCTTTTTGGGGGAGGACCGAAATTCTAATAATTCATTAACCTATGGGATTCCTTAATTGGAGCTATCCTTTAGAAAATATTATTCTCCGTTTAAATAAATAAATTAGTTGTCTGAGCCAAGATAAGGCTCAGACTTATAAATGGTGTCCAAAACAAAATACAAACTACGCGAAAATGAATGAATTATTTTAAAATAATTTTATAATAACGATGAATGTGCAATTACACTAACTAAAGCGAAGGCCATTAAAAGGCTCAACGAAAAGGTAGTTAAAACCAGTAAGCGCTTGAGATGGGTAATAAAATCATAAAATCTTATCCTGGTGACAAAAGCCAATCGGAAAAGTAGTTAAAACCAGTAAGCGAGGGGGGGGGGGGGGTATAGGGGAAAAGAAACCGACTACGAAAACGGTGTGAAACACCACAGTGAATAATGAATTTTGTGGCCTCTAATATCAATTTAAAAACTTCTGGCATGTTTTTACCATTTTTTCCATGTAAATGACGATCATGGTTAGATAAAATTATTAAAAGATTAATCCTTCATGGGCAAAAACTTGCAAACTATCATTAGCAATAAAAACTTTGCTGATATGCATTACTATAGTGAGTGCTTTTTACAAGCCTAACTGATTTGTCTTGTATCATAAATCATTAGCAGAGATATTTCTCCCAAAAAGAGGCAATGATAAATAATAAACGCTCATAAGTTTTGAATATATAGAAAAAATACTATATGTCACAAGCAAATAATTGTAAAGATTGGCACCTCATCAAAGAAAATTTATCCTTAGAGTAGGCAAAGCACAATTTTTATGAGCAACACAGTTGAGTTGTCTTAAACACTTATTAATAGATAAAGATATTACAATATTAATGATAACAAATTTTTTGGGTTAGAAACAATAAATTTTACTGCAGGAAAGTAATATACCTATTTAATAAATAAATCTGAAAAATATTATATAAGGGCCATTCCATGTCGATTCGTCAAAAAAAAGACGATTTTCGACCGACCATTTCAGATCAGGATAATTTTTGGTGAGGGTGTAGGCCTCATTTATTAGATTAATTTCTGAAAGTTTTAGCCATTTTGGGCCAATACTTTTTAAGTTATGGACGTTTAAAGGGCCAAAATCACGTTCGGGAGCGTTTTATGAATTTTACTATTTTTGTCATATTTTTGAAAGTAATTGCGTTATTCACTCAGATTTTGGTGCATTTTGTTCCTAAAAAAATTCTCTATCGAAATAGTTTCCAAAAACCTCAAACTTTTGCGGTTAATTTTTTGTGGTACAATTAGTGAAAAATCATAAAAACATATTTCTCCGGTATATGAAATCACCAATTTCACAATGTGAACTCCTTTATGACCCATTATCATATTTCAATCATAAAAAATTTGGGCGCGGCTACGAGATGGTCAAAAATTCGAAAAATTGCATTTTCAACAAAAATATTTATAGATGGCGGTATAATCAATTATCACAAGAACATATTATGGTGTTTGCTTTTTATTAAATTCCAAATTTTTAAAAAATATATGGTAAATAAATAATATTGGATTAAAAATCAACTTAAATTTTGAACTTTTATCTACGCGGCGGGCAAGTAACCGAGTTTGAAAATAACTTTAGTTTTTAATTAAGATAAAAAATGGTCACAACTAGCAAGAAATTTTTTTTAAAATACCTTTCATCCTGCATAAATTTTTAATTTTTAGCATGGATTATCAGTATAAAAATAAAAATATATGAGAAATTTTGCCATCATATTAGTATTTATTTATTTTTTCAACCTCATATTAATTTTAGCATACCCCTATATCATTTAAGTTAAAATTCAAGATCTAATTTTCAAACTCGGATAATTGCCAATTGCGCAGAAAAAAAATCAAATTTAAGTTTATTTTTATTCCAATATTATTTATTTACCATATATTCTTTATAAATTTGCAATTTGATAAAAAATAAACACCATAATATGTTCTTGTGATAATTGATTATACCGCCATCTATAAATATTTTTGTTGAAAATGCAATTTTTTGAATTTTTGACCATCTCGTAGCCGCGCCCAAATTTTTTATGATTGAAATATGATAATGGGTCATAAAGGAGTTCACATTGTGAAATTGGTGATTTCATATACCGGAGAAATATGTTTTTATGATTTTTCACTAATTGTACCACAAAAAAATAACCGCAAAAGTTTGAGGTTTTTGGTTAAACTACTTCGATAGAGAATTTTTTTAAAAACAAAATGCGCCAAAATCTGAGTGAATAACGGAATTACTTTCAAAAATATGACAAAATTAGTAAAATCCATAAAACGCTCCCGAACGTGATTTTGGCCCTTTAAACGTCCATAACTTAAAAAGTATTGGCCCAAAATGGCTAAAACTTTCAGAAATTAATCTAATAAATGAGACCTACACCCTCACCAAAAATTATCCTGATCTGAAATGGTCGGTCGAAACCGTTTTGATTTGTCCTGGAATGGCCCATAAGGTACTTTTGACTTTCAGGCATTTTTTAAATGACATTTGGAACATTTATATAAATTCACAATTGCATCAAAGAAGTGGTAAAAATTTTTTATTTGATAAATCAATTTAGAGAGTTGATATATAAATATTTTTCGACTAAAAAAATAACAAAAAATCTATAATTTTAGAGATTCCAATAATTAAATACAGAAACTTAATTCAATTATCAAAATTTGAGATTATAAAATTATCATGGGCGTAGTCAGGATTGAATTTAGAGGGGGGGGGGGTATAATGATTTAGGGAGAAGCAAAATGATAATTTTGTAATTTTAGTCATAATTATATTAAATTTGAAGAATTTTTGGATTTAGAGGAGGGCCGCCACTCCTCCCTGTTACCCCCTGACTATGCCCATGAAAATTATCTTGATAAATTTAATTTAACTGGAGAGATTGTAAGAAGGTAGATTAAAAAAGAACAAACTATAAAAATAAGAACTGATGTAATTTTATTTGAATAATGTAAAGACAAAATTATTAAATGTGGCACAAATCAAAGCATTTATAAATGGATTATTAAAAAAAAATTCATAAGTAAACATTATGAATCATTATAAAACTAACAACAAAAGGTTGCTAAGCCCTTTTTAAATCTTTATTGGTAATACATATGTTTCCAATTGATTAAGGTTTAAGAATGCTTTATATATTAAACTATTTAGTAAAAAATTGTAGTGATATAATTAATATTTAAAATACATACAAACTATATATATTGAAAAGGTGAATAACAAGTTAGTTTTCAAATAAAAATTAAGGCATGTAAGGTCATTTTAAGAAAAATATACTTTAACTAATTACACAATATTACCTAATCCACATTCACCTATAGCAACAATTTTTTGTGGTCTGGATGTAATAAAATTTGATAATTGGTTTAAATAATTGTCAGGACTTGATTCAAATTCTTGACATCGGGTTGGATGACAACCAACTGTTACATAAATGTTTTCTAGAATAGAATAATCAAGCTATATATTCTTTACAAATTTCAAAGCAGATGCTTATTAATGATATACCATGAGTGTCTGAGACATTTAATGCTGCTTTTGAATCTATCAAGGATCCACCTGTACATATTAACTATATTTTTGATTATAATTCTATCATAATTAATTATTTAATATAATACCTTAGAAATCCCTTTATCAAAAGCCCTTTCAATTACTATTTTTATATCAGGAGTGTGACACATTTTTCCGTGGTACAACCCTTGATACATTTCATCTAACGCTCATTTTAAGTAAACATATTTTTTATATTACCGGTTAAATTGGCTCCTATATCTAATTAACGATAAATATATTTTTAAATTATATAAATCACCTATGAATCTTTTCATATCGTTGCAGGTAACATTCAAATTTACGGTGCCTTATCAACTCGCCGAATATACCCTGGGACATTTCTGTAATTGGTTAAATTTTTCACGTGGCTAAAAAA
Source organism: Gordius sp. MW1 (assembly GCA_964036665.1). NCBI lineage: Eukaryota > Metazoa > Nematomorpha > Gordioida > Gordea > Gordiidae > Gordius > Gordius sp. MW1. Next base: position 3,142,994 of record OZ038528.1, read on the forward strand.
TAGTTTATTGGTTTAGAGAACAAATTATTGTGCTCGGTATTTAATTCAATTTTTGCTCAGTAAAATAATCAATTGCTTAGTTGAATAATTAAATGCTCAGTAAAATATTCAAATTCTCAGTAAATAATTTAATGTTCAGTAATTTAATTATTGCTCAGTAATCAATTCATTTGTTCAGTTATTATTTATATGCTGCTCAGTAAATTTTTGAGTAACTGAAATTTAATTTTATCTCTTTCTTACCTGGGGGGAGGGGGTGAATTGCCCCCCCCCTATTTTTTACCCTCTTCCTCACCAGGGGGGGGGGTGATTTGCCTCCCGCCTTATTTTTTTGCCCTTTTCCCATAGACTAAATAGACTGCTCATTCCCTTTAAAAAAGTGATGCCAATTTTACCGCCATGTTGAACTCATATTAGCAAACCAACTATTTCAACGTTATAATGGGATTCTATATATACTCTCTATTTATTAAAATTGTTTATCATAATTTTTATATAATTTTAAGTTAAAACTTATATCATATCATAAAAAAATGCTTTGTATAAACAATTAAATATTTTAGATTATGTTATAAATAAAAATATTTAAATATTAAAAAAAAACATTAAATTAATGAGACAAACTATATTTAAAGCGCCATCTATATATAGTTTTATTCAAGTATACACATTGCATATTTTTTAATGCTGCTAGGAGGATCTTATTTTTTAGGGGAAATCTATTAAAATAGCAGATAAGCAAAAATTAAATCTAAAAAACATAAGTAGGTTCAATCTTACAATACTAAAGCAATATATATGACAACAATTTCTGCATATATTGCAGACATAAGATTAAATAGAAAAAAAAGAAAGAAAGAAGAAAAAAATTATAGTATAAAGGCAAAATTATAAAAACTCTGAAAATGTAGTTACACATAAAATAACATATTTCAAAGAACAAAATCTTTTATATTGTGGACTGCAAAGAGTTAAACTAATTTAAACATAAAGTTAAAGTGAATGTCCCCAAAATCTCTAAAAATCCTTTCATCAAATCAAGAAGCATGTTGTGTCAATTTAGTAGCTATTCCTATGAATATACCACTTACTACCCTCTCAACTATAAATGTGTAGTGTTGACCCTAACTAAATGAAAAGACAAAATTTAAATTAAGCCTACAATTTATGAATATAAAACATTAGATTATTATTAATGTAACACACCATAAATATAAATTTGTGTTTAAATCAACATAGTCTATTTAATATGATTAAAGAAATATCTTTGTGGGGATAACTTAAATATCTAATAAATTATAATCTCACATTCATGTAAAAGTCACTATCTTTTAGAAAGGTTAAATTATAGCAAAGCACATACTACCTATAAAATAATTTAAAAGGAGATTTATAACTAATATAAATTATCACAAAGTTTTTAATAAGGGCTAATAAATGGGTTAGTATAGAGAATAATAAGAGTTTATAATAATAAGACATTGGAATTAGAAACTTATCACATGAGGTAGGATAGAATATCATTGGAAAGAAAATAATGTCTTTTGATATCCCGAAATATAATTTGCCTATGTGTAAGGCCCTCCCTTAGAATACGTTTCTTGCTTGGATAACGTGGTGGAAACCTTTTTGTCTATTTCATTTGAAAATTCCTTAATAAAATTGTTATTTTTTCGAAGAAAATATATAAAAAAAAGGCGGCTTTCCCGTGTATGTCATTTTCTAAGGTAACATTTTGCACTTCAGACTCCATCTTTCAAATTGCAAACATATCAAATAATAAAAAACTCGGGCCTTCGGCCCTTGTTGGAAGGGGGAGGGGGGAAGGGGAGAAGGGGAAGGGAAGGGGGGAAGGTAAGGGGGAACGAAATTCATCTATACTCCGTATAAAAGTAGCATATTTGCTATGCAATTTATGGGCGAAAAAGGTGGGAAGGGACAAGAATGCTTATAGGGGGTATTAAATGCAAAATCATTAGTTAATTATTAATACAAATTTTCCATCACTTTGGCCAGTGGTGATCTTTTCTAATGGTTAGCAGATAGCCAAATAACTAGCCTATAATTACAAGAAAAAAAATCGACTTTAATCTCACTTTGGCAAATGGTAATTTTTTCCATTGGTCAGCAGCCAGCGGACGGCCAAAAAGCCATATTATCAAGGGTATTAACAAAAACAATATATTAATTTGACGAACAAAAAGCCATATTATCAAGGGTATTAACAAAAACAATATATTAATTTGAAAACAAACGAAAAAAAAAATTTCGATTCACAATTTGGCCAATTGTCATTTTTTTAATTGGTCAGTAGCCAGCAGAGGTCAAAAAGTCATATTATTATTGGTATTAACAAGAACAAAATATTAATTTAATATAAAAAAAATAAAAAAATTCGTCCTCTCCCGGGATTGAACTCGAACCTCCAGGTAGAAAGCTGGTGCCAAAAAATGCTGCGCGAGGAAATATCATTTTCATAAAATCGATATTTATGTGTGTGTGTATGCTTAAATGCCGATATTAATTAATAATTTCCCTTTCACCCCTTTTAATTGCTATATAATATAGGCGCGGTAGAGTAAACCCCAAAATTAATCGATACTGCATATACGTATACCGAGGGTATGGCTCATTATTTCGGGTCGCATGCTCATTCTTAAAAAATATAATTTTAATTTCAAACTGTTGTAGATTAACCGTTGCAATGTTTTTTAACATAATTTTTAAACCCCTATAATCATTAAATTATAATTAAGTTTATTAATTACGATTGGGTCAAAAATGCTAACATGCATGGTATTTGGGGTTAAAATAACCCCAAACTTTAAATAGCTATAACTGTCGTGTCCCCACGGGACACTAAATACCTCACCCCGTACCCCTAAATGCCCCGTCTTTGTTTTATTTAAATTAATTATTGACTAAGGAGAAACTCCTTAGTTAACCAAGTCTTAATCTAGGAGAGTATTTCAAGTACTAGCCTCAGCACAGATGTGCATATTTGCTATTGTAAGTTAGGAATAGTTATGTGGGGAATTGAATATTTTATGCTCGTGGTGATTAAGAGAAGAAAAGCTTTTCGCAAGGATATAAAGGGAGATAAGATCAAAATGAGACAGGAAAGGTTCTAAAGATACAAAAAGGGGCAGTTAAGTTAAAGATTGTAATAGCGGTTCCTTATAAGGAGACGTCTGGTAATAATAACCTGAACAAGCCAGAGTTAGAAAATCTTAACGATATAAAAAACCCATGTTTACCGAAAAAGCATTAATTATTTTCTTTTCTGGATAAGAATCCCTGTTTCGAGAAATCATTATTTAATTTAGTTGGTACACTCCGGTAATTCCCCGTTGGGGGAATTATCCTTACACAAACCCTTCCATTATACAAACCCTACGGAAATTAATTAATTTCTTACACGCGTTGATTGTATTAATATCTTTGCCCCCTTACCGCGACTTCAAGGTTTCTGATTTTACCCCAACGTTTGATTTTACCCCAAGAACCTTACCTGTTGAAATTACCCGTAACAGTGTTCTTATCGAAACCGTTTCTGACGTATATTTATCGAATAAAGAGATTCTCAAAGTCACGAGCTAACCGAAAACACCTAAGGCATTATTAGTTAAGTAAAACCCGGACGTGACAGAACTTAACAGTGGATAAACATCATTTTTCTTCCTTTTCAAAATACAACAATGGTGCCCCGGTTTCCGACGAGCCATCAACCTTAAAATTATGAGACTTATAACAATAAAACTATGAGACGTATGGAAAACGACGACGGTCTCGTACGACTTATCGCCAAAGAATAGAGTATCGAGGTATAATTTCTTATTCTTTTCCTAATCGTATGAGTATTTAATATAACCAAAAATATTTACTTAAATATTTGCATGTTAATTGATAAATTATGACGTAACTGTGTATAAGCGTTTAATAACCAATTCACCCCACAAAAAAATAATTTAAACAATTATTAAAATCCTAGATACATGATCTGTAACTTATCTTGCGCATAGGGCTGAATTTTGTGAAAATAATTTTGAATTTCCAGAATATCAAAAACAATAAGGGCCAAAATAATTACTTAATTATGCCATAATTAATATTAGAAAAATATTCATTTGATTATACTCCAATAAAAGTCAACAATTCAATAAATTATAGAATATTAATTATAACTCCCATGAATTCACACATATATCCGCATACATAAATACCCATATTTAATAACCCGATAGCAAAAGGCGGCGTTAGGTCAATACTCATGGGCTAAAAAATGTAATAATAAAGATATTATAATATAATTATAAAGAATTAATTCCACTTGAAAAATTACGGGAGGATAACGTCTTTGGGAATTAAAAAAATCATTAAAATGTTGAAAATATTTTTGATTTGGATTTTTGGGATTATTGTTAAAATAATAACCAATTTTATACGATTCATTACTTTTAAAGTAAATTTTGTACGTAAAGAACGAAAATACAAATTATATGATCACACCGAAAACATCAAGCTACACGATAGCTTAATTATTAAAAATACTCTAAAAATGGGGTATGTCATATATAGTGAGGGCAAGTACCATATGATTTATCGAAAGATTATAAATCGCGGGAGCGAGGTTAGTGGGCATAAGGCGCGAGGAATCGAAGTCAAGCCCTGGCAAACTTCCTGTACTGGTCCTCCATTATATAATAAAAAATCGATCCCACTTATGTTGGGGCGATTACGAATTAATTGGTGTAATATTACCAATTTTAGTGTTTCGGAATTTAGTGATCATAACTATTTGCATCCTTATGCGTATGTTGAATCGTTAACTATTTCTATTGACGTTAATGAAAGCATATCTAAAACGGGAAGGTTTAAAATGTTAATAAAAATTAAAGGGCTAAAATGGGAAATAATTTTAGACACCTTAAAATTAGCTCGCCGAGGAAATGATGAAAACGCTTACGCCAAGAATAAAGATCGGAGTATTAGGTACAAGTGTGGTTGTATGGGGAGGATATGGATGAATTCTAATTATTATCTTTTAATTAAAGAGGTGGATGTTAATTTAAAAAAATAAGTGACTTAAATTGTCGCAGCTTGGAAAGAGCGTGTAAAAATAAAGGAAAGAAAAAATTCCCAAATTATGATAAAAAGTGTATTATAAAAAATAATACCTACAGAAAACCCAAATTAAACACTATAAATATAATTTTAGGTGAAATCCCTACAATTGAAACCTAATTAAATAGTGTTCCTTTAATCTTAATATTTATTACAAGTTCCCCCATAAAGGTCATTAGCAGAAAATATTGTTTTATAAATGGTATTGGTGGATAATACGGTATCTAATTTAGAGATACACGTATTTGAAAAGGTGCGCTTGTTAAAGCAACATGAGGCGCGCTTAACCATGAGAAATACCAATAAAATTTAATTTTGCATCTGGCAAAAACGGGAACTTATTAGGGCTAGAAATATAAAATAAATTTAAATGTATTAAATTTATTAAGGGTACTAATTTGATTAAGTAGAGATAATTTGTAATAAGAGGGTGGGTGACATATGGGACAAATTTTATTTATTTTTACAGGAATCAAGTTACCTAAAAAAAGAAGCCGTTCATTGGGTCGATAACTTAATCAAAACGTGCGTTTTAGTCAATCTGTCCACTCATGAAGATCCGAAGGGGATCTCAAACAGAGGATGAAAAGACTCGACATAAGCGAAAGATACACATTATACATTAGCACCATTTTGCGCTTCTTATAAACCCCTATTTCTATGATTCCATTTGCTCGCGACTCGGCATGTGCAATCCCCGTCTAAAAAAAAAGAAAAAAGGAAGGTGTCGTGTCCCCACGGGACACTAAATACCTCACCCCGTACCCCTAAATGCCCCGTCTTTGTTTTATTTAAATTAATTATTGACTAAGGAGAAACTCCTTAGTTAACCAAGTCTTAATCTAGGAGAGTATTTCAAGTACTAGCCTCAGCACAGATGTGCATATTTGCTATTGTAAGTTAGGAATAGTTATGTGGGGAATTGAATATTTTATGCTCGTGGTGATTAAGAGAAGAAAAGCTTTTCGCAAGGATATAAAGGGAGATAAGATCAAAATGAGACAGGAAAGGTTCTAAAGATACAAAAAGGGGCAGTTAAGTTAAAGATTGTAATAGCGGTTCCTTATAAGGAGACGTCTGGTAATAATAACCTGAACAAGCCAGAGTTAGAAAATCTTAACGATATAAAAAACCCATGTTTACCGAAAAAGCATTAATTATTTTCTTTTCTGGATAAGAATCCCTGTTTCGAGAAATCATTATTTAATTTAGTTGGTACACTCCGGTAATTCCCCGTTGGGGGAATTATCCTTACACAAACCCTTCCATTATACAAACCCTACGGAAATTAATTAATTTCTTACACGCGTTGATTGTATTAATATCTTTGCCCCCTTACCGCGACTTCAAGGTTTCTGATTTTACCCCAACGTTTGATTTTACCCCAAGAACCTTACCTGTTGAAATTACCCGAAACAGTGTTCCCATCGAAACCGTTTCTGACGTATATTTATCGAATAAAGAGATTCTCAAAGTCACGAGCTAACCGAAAACACCTAAGGCATTATTAGTTAAGTAAAACCCGGACGTGACAGAACTTAACAGTGGATAAACATCATTTTTCTTCCTTTTCAAAATACAACAATAACCTCCATATTTTATAATATAAACTTGTCAAAATTTGCTAGAATAATACATCAACTCTTATACGTTCATTAATATATTAATTTGGCTATTTAATCAAGTGGTTTAAATTTTATACCTATAATTCGAACCCACATCAGTAAAGGCATAGGCTTTTGTAGGGGCACAGGGACCCATATCAGTAGAGGCATAGGCCCTTCTAGGGGAGGCACAGGGTAATTATCAATGTTAACCTAATATAACTATTCAAAAACGAAAAAAAAATTTTGATTTATACTTTGGTCAATGGTCATTTTTTTTCCATTGATCAGTAGCCAGGACACGGTTAAAAATTCATATTATCAAGGGTATTAACAAGAACAAAAATTTAATTTTAAAAAAAAATAAAAATTTTGCCCTCTCCGGGATTTGAACCGACATCAGTAGAGGCATAGGCTTTTGTAGGGGCAGAGGGACCAACATCAGTAGAGGCATAAGCCCTTGTAGGGAAGGGCATAGGTTAATTATCAATGTCAACCTAATATACCGAATTCAAAAACGAAAAAAAGTTCGATTTATTTGGCCAATGGTCATTTTTTTCATTGGTCTATGCCTGCGGACGGTCAAAAAGTCATATTATCAATGTTACAGTATACGGTCAAAATTATTGGGGTTTAACAAACTATTTAAATTTAATAAATAAAATTTAAAGTAATAGCTCTTACAGAATCCTGAAATTCCGTTTAGTTTAAAAAAAGGGCTAAATTCTGAAACTACCGGCCCGATTCGCTCGAAACTTTACCCGTAGGTTCCCAGGGCGGCCAGGGGTAAAATAGCTTTTTCAGATTCCTAAAATACCCTTTTGTTTTTAAAAAATCGGACATTTCCCGGCCAGTTTCATAGAAAAATTCGATTTATTTGGCCAATGTTCATTTTTTCATTGGTCAGTAGCCAGCGGACGGTCAAAAATTCATATTAGCAATGGTATTAACAAGAACAAAATATTAATTTAATTTAAAAAAAATAAAAATTTTGCCCTCTTCGTGATGCGAACTCGTTACCTCCTGTTTACAAGCCGTGCGCTATAACCACTCACACCCTGCTAGTATTAAAATGGTAGAAGTTTTTATGTTATTTATATAAATGAAATAATAAAGTTGTGTTTTTTGTTTAGAAAATCAATATATTTCATCGGTCAGTAGCCAGCGGACGGTCAAAAAGTCATATTATCAATGGTATTAACAAGAACAAAATATTAATCTAATTTAAAAAAAAAATAAAAAAAATTCGTCCTCTCCTGGGATTGAACACGAGCCTCCAGATCACAATGGCGCCATAACTTGGTGGACAACGGACGGACAACAAAAAACGAGCCCATAAATTGCATAGCAATTAATATAATTATATATAGCATATATATACAGTATATAACTTACCAGAGGCGTTATTTGAAGAGTTCGAGATGGCGGTAAAACATGCATCACTTTTTTCATATGTATGCATGCCCAATGAGCAGTCTATTAGTCTATGCCTCTTTCTCACCAGGGAGAGGGAGGGGGTGATTTGACCCCCTCCCTTATTTTTTACCCCACCCCCCCCCCCTCCCCCTCTTATTTTTTTGCGCTCTTTCTCACTAGGGGGGAGGGGGGATGATTTGTCCCCCCCCCATTTATTTTTTTGCCCTCTTCCTCACCAGGGGGGAGGGGGGATGATTTGCCCCCCCCCCCTATTTTTTACCCTCTTTCTCACCAGGGAGGGGGGGGGGGGGTGATTTGCTTGCCCCCCCTTATTTTTTACCCTCTTCCTCACTAGGGAGGGGGGTGATTTGACCCCCCCCCCCAATCAATCACAATATTTGGAAAATTTCGAGGTTTTTGGCATAACATCAAAAAATAGAAATAATAAGTTTATCAATAAATCCAAAATTTAAACGTATTTTCCCGCATTTTAGACAATCCTAATTGAAAATTTTTCCACTCTTCCGTCTGACATTTTTAATTGTTTCATTTTCAAATTTTTATGATGCACGGATATAGCGTTAAACTGCTACTGCAACAAGCATTAGGGCTGCAATTATTATCAAAATTTTGTTTTAAAATTTCAGGGCAAATCCCACTAATTGTAGCTACTTCTCACTACAATTTTCAAGTCAATTCTCAGGCCCTCAATGTTAGGGCAACAAGTATATTAAATTTTTTTTATAAATTTTTAAAATCTTTATTTCAAAATATTTCAGGCCAACTTCCATTATAGCTGCCAATTCTGACTACAATTCTCAGGCCCTCAATGTTAAGGCAACAACAATATTAAAAAAATTTAAATCTTTATTTTTTAAATTTTTCAGGCCAACTCCCACTAATTGTAGCCAATTCTCACTAGGTATAGAAGAGAGGAGAATGAAACCCATTTTGGATTTAAAGATATTAATACATTAAAAAACTTTGGTTCTCGTAATTTGTGGCATTAATTAGTTCGTGTCGATTGAATATCGCAAACTTGTTATTATTTTTAAGTCGGGTCCAGGTTGACAATCAGTAGCCCAGGGAAGGGTGTTCTCGGTTAAAACCTCCCCCCCCCCCCGTGCCGACCATAAGGTAAGTAGGTACTAATAAATTAAAGCTTTTTTTAAATAGGTATGTGATGAGAATCTATAAGCCTGAGTGCAAGAATATAATTTATAAAAATTAAGAATGTTTCCCAAATATTTAAAAATATTTCTCATGCAGAACTGCAATCAATATTTTGTGTTTATTAGAGGGCAATAAAATATCACCAATTTTTTTATCCTTACGCCGATCCCCCCCCCACCCCCCCCCCCCCCCCCTTTAATTGCATAACAAAGAAATATTGTTTCTCGCATCGGAAAAAAGACTAGGTTTGAGACTTAACAAAAAACACCAGCCAAAATTCATGAACGAGCCCCAGGCGAGGTTCGAAAGATGAGTTATAACACATATCTTGCTATTCTAATTTTGTTATTAGTTAAATTGCTATCCTATGAACTTGATTTGAATTTATAACTTTGCATTTACCAAAACTCTCTTACACAATAGATTCAGTATATTAGCTCTTGGTCGCCTTATTTCCTTAGCAAAATTAGTACTTTGAGGTGAGACTAAAAAGGTTAAATAAAAGAGGCGAGATATTATTAATGATCCTATATTGCCTATGTACTAAAATCCAAAAATGAAATAACCACATACATCAAGAATAGTTTGGCTTTTAAATATTTTAAAATTAATTTATATCTAGAAATGGATACATAAGTCGTATATATACTCTCCACCATTCGTAATATATTCATAATAAATTGTAAACCACACCAGTTACAAGGTCTTAAAAAATCTATAATATCTATCGAAACGCGAGGTGCAAAAAAATAAGTTAGGGTGAGGATGTGCTATTTTGAGCCATTTCTTCTTCGTTTTCCTTAGTTATTTCGGCGTCCACCTTTTTCCACTTCTTAGCCAAGGCCAGTAATTTAAGATTGGGTTTCTCTTGCTTATCTTCAGCAAATATGTAATCATAATATTCCTCCCATCCAGCAGTTTCCTCGCCCGCGTCCGTAACAATTTTCCTGCGTTTTTTGATGCGTTGGGGCATTAGTTTCTCAACGGCCACTATATGTTCCGATTCCCCGTTATCCACCTAATACCACGCAAATAAAGAAATTCGTGAAACTTTTTATACGCTCAAAGAATTTTTTTTCTAGATTAATTGCTTAGAAGGCACATATTTTAAAGCAAAGATCTATGCATATATCATAAAGTTGGTTAGTATAAAAAAATGCAAACTTGCTTCAACTCCAGCTACCATCTGCTCGAGTTTCTGCTCGGCCCTCGAGCATTTTTATATGCTACTGTTCTGCCTAGTGCACCGAACAGCGAGCACGCACATATTGTGCTAACGCGCATATTAAACAACTCAGCGTGCGTGCTCGCGTCTGGAGTTTGAAGCAAGTTAGCAATTCAACAACTCTAGTATTAACTGTTTCAAGTTTCCCCATTTTTTTTAAAGAAAATTAGGAATATAGCTGGTTGATTGCTTAGGACCGAAATCAAAGCTCGATTTTAAATAAAGATAAGGGAATTAGTACGCTCTTCCCTTATCATAATATTATATTTTGTAAAAGTGCCGTGTGTTTTAAAATTTTTAAGACCACGACCTTTACACTAAAAAACAAAAATCATTATTTCCAAGTTTCCACAGCTTAAAATTAGAAAAAAAGACAATTCGCTTAGAACAAAAACGAAATTTGATAGCATTTGCCGCATAAGAAAACTCTGTGCATAAAACCTCCATCAGTTTCCAAGCTTCCAAAAGCATCACACGTTCCTCCCGGTCGCCGTCCAGTTTGGCTAAAACTTGGTTCGCTCTTTGGAATATCGCTCTAGCCCTTTGGGCCCCGGAATTTCCTCGCGTTTCAACGTCTGCACCTTCTTTGTCCGAGCCGATGGAAAGCTCAAATTTGGCGTAACTGATCCACACCTAACGAGATAATATTCGTTGATAAAGTATTACAATACAATAAATTACATCAAAACTCGCTCACGCGTTTAGATGTTCAAGAAAATTTTTTTTTACTCGCGTAGTAAATATATGAGCCATGGGGAGGCGAAAAAGAACTTGAGTCGAGATACTCAAAATACACTATGATTCGGTTTATATTCATGGGCACACTCGCTAAACTATTTAGTAAACTCCGAAAATACCCTGAAATCCAACTAAATCACATTGCCAAGCCCAAGTTCCCGGCTAACATTGATTAAAGCTACGCCAGATAGCAAAATTCAATATCAGCTGATAAAAACACGACAATTAATCAGTTTCCTGATCAACTCGAGGTAAATTAAAATATTAAAAAGTAGTTTCAAAGCCTATACCTTAACGTGATTCGTCTTTTTGAGCAGCCTTTCATACAATTCGCGGACCCTGGGATATTCGACCTGCTCGATCTCAAAATCGATGTAAGCCTTCCACAATATTTCCGGCATATCCAGCCGAGGCAAATCTGACGCCAAGTCGAAAAGGTACCGTGCCCGGTCCGTATCACCCAAGACGGCCTCGAGCTCGGCAAATTTAACCCAAACTGAAACGTTCGCCGGTCCGAACTCGAGCCATTTGGAGTACAGGGTGCGGGCTCTATCAAATTCTCGCAATTGAATTTCCAAGTCTACGTAGCCACGAAATAGCTTGTTCTTTGGGCACATACCTATGGAATGACCCTGAAAGTAACGATATATTTAAAGAAAAAATTAAATAAGCCGTTTAAATTGTAATTGGGCTATCTAAGTAACAGAGTGCTTATATAAACTTGTTTTTAATTTAAAAGATATCAAAAAACACCGCTAATTTCACTCCTCATCCACATTTATAAGATTTAAATTCTAAAACTAAATTACGAATTTTGACTTAGTTTTAGGGAGTAGGCCACTACTACCCCGGAGTTATACCAAGGTATCTTAGCTGAAATAGGCGAAGGCGAATACCCATTAACCAACAAACAACCAAACTTTGATATATAAAAGTGTCACAGAAAGGGTTTAAAATGTTGCCTAATACATGCTCCATTAAGCTCAATGAGGTCTAGCAAGTTAGAGGCAAAAAATTGCTTAAATTTAACAAGAAATTAAAATGATTTGCCATTTCATGACTCCTAGTTCTAGACAACACTGTAATAATATAAAAATAAAAAACATAGCTTGAGCATTACTAATATCTTTCGGGCGGCGCCCAGGTTTTTTTGCCGTATTTCGAAATAGGCGAAGTATAGCCAAACCTTGGCGAAAGTGAACTTTTTGTGGGGTATCACCTTCAGGCAAGTCTTGAATATTTGACGCGTCCGTTCGATGTCTTTGGCATCGAGCTCCTCGTAAAAGGCGTAATTTATCCACAAGTAAATGTATCGACGCCAATAACGCTTCTCCTACGATTAAAGATACTATGAAATAACACTGGTCTACAAAAAGCCCAACCTGGAATCGGACTTATAATTCTGATAGAGAATTTTGCGCAGAACAATAATATGTTTTTACTTTTTTCCCCCAAAAGAGGTTGAAGGTGCAAAAAATCCCCATTTTAACCTATTTTGAGGCTATATTGCCACGGCATTTATAATTTATACCGTAAAATTTAAATTTATTCCTGCAGATTAAAGTTACATTTATAGGTTTATCATTTTAATTTTTATGTTTCACCCCTATATTTAAATTTATTTGCGTGTACGTAAACCCCTTTCTCTTATCAAAATTCGTACCACTATGTCTGGAAAACAGAGTCTCTAGAGTACATACTTTATATGCGATGTTTACTAATACATCCCTCTCTCCCTCCGCGCAATGTCCTCTCTTTATCATATGGAAGAGAAGAAGATAGGGAGAGAGTGATGTTTTAGTAAACATCGCGTATGGGCTATACAAGGAAAAAGATTGCTAACAAGGTATTCCGAAATTTTGCATTCAAACCTAGATAGCAAATCTGGGCGAGATCTTTATATGAATTTCAATACGAAATAAAAATATATACAAATAAGAAATAGTTTTTTTTATTAACATATATAGGTAGAGATTTTGGTCAAAAGTATAACAAAATATTAAGCTTTACAATACAAGATTAGAGCTATTACTTCATACATACTAAATTCCGTTGTTTTATAGCGTTAAAATCTTATAGAAATAAAAGTCAAAATTTTGCTTAAACGCGGTTATTTTCAATACTAACTTCAATGGGGGGTATGTTGGCGATGGATTTTTCGTATGTATCTCTAATAACTTCCACGTTTTCATCGGCCTCGTGAATGTGGATCAAGTCGAACCAAGCATCATAGTTGTAAGGGTCCAACGCTAATTCCTGTATTAAAAAGAAGTAAGTTTGTTAACGTGCAAAATTGTTTTCGCAAGATGAGCATAATTTCTATTAATTATTTAAAAGACAGTTAGTCACAAAAATGGAATGGGCTCGGGCGAGGTTGATAAAATTAAAGCCAACCAGCGGTTATTAGATTGTCTATATGCGAAAGCAAAATAAATGTCTTTTACAAAGCATAAGTCCAAAGTTTCCACATTAAAAGTTGGCGAGTTAGAGAAGACGGACAAACAAAAAACGAGCCCATAAATTGCATATCAAATAGCAATTAAAAGTTTAACCTACTTCTTCGTATTTTAACTTTCGCTTATTGATCACGACATCTTCTATAGCCTCTCGATTGCCGTACTTCTTTTCGTGGATGGTGTATGCCTTGTAAATCTCTTGGCATTCCTCCTTACTCAACGTATCCAACGCATATTTGTATATAACTCTCACCCTGTCGTGCTGCAACAATAACAAAAAAGATTAATGAGAATTGAATGTTTGAGGCACTTAGCGTCATATACTATAAGAAGGGAGACGAATGACGTGAATCGAAAAGTATTGGACATGGAGGCACAGGGGGAAGAGAGAAAGAGGACGATCCCGTGTCACGTGGAAAGGGCAAGTTGATAAAGTTATGAAAACAAAGGAGATTAGTCAAGATGGAAGAAACTCATTAAAACAAACCCCACGAATGTGGATCAAATAAGTGATAAAGAAGAAGGTGTATATAATATAAGTATATAAAACTTTGTAAGCATCTTATATCAAAAAAACACTAACTATTTATCAGCTATGTTTTAACACAACAAGCCCACTCACAAAATCAAAAAATATTTATACATAAAGGTGCTAAAATAAAATATATCTGCTAACAACCTCTTTGCATCTCTCTTCGAATCGCGCGAATTCGATGCAAAGTTTGGGATGCAAGTAGGCATCTCCGTAGAAATTTAAAGCACGTTCGTAGATAGAGCGGGCCCTAGCTATTGCTCCAGCCTTGCCTCCCAAACCTCCTGAGATGTTGTATTCTTCAAACCTGGCATACTTTATCCAGTTATGAACTTCGGGGTGAACCTTTGTAATAATAATGATAATTTAAAGATGTGAATTTTTAAAAAAGTTCAAAGCTAGGCTGAGGGGGTGTTGCATAGACAAAAGTTAATCATTAAGCTAACCAACTAAAAATTGTCTCTTAAATCTCAAATATCGTATTGAGGCATGTCTTTTTATACGCGCAAATTATATGTTGTTTAATAACAGTTGTATAGCTTCTGCAAAATGTTTAGGGTCACAAGAGGGCTTTACTGTTATCAACTGATTTGTTTTCCAAATTTTAGACACTGTTACATAAAATTTAATAATCAAAATTTAATTACTTTAACAATTCAGATTACAAAATACAAACTGATCTTGGAAAAATTCATCCATATAGATAAGGGACAGTGCAAAATGTATGTTAAAAATGTGGCTACCATAATTAAACGTTCATAAATGTCTTTAATTTTATCCATTTCACCATGCCGTTTTTCAAAATTTATATAAGTAGCCCAAGCTTGTTCATCTGGTGCCCACTCCATCCACCTTTCAAACACTTGACGAGCTCTGGGCAAATTTCCCAACATTTCTTCCATGTAAACGTACTTATACCAAAATTGGTTTACACGTGGGAGCAAAGAAACTGCTCGATCCCACAAATTTCTTGCATGATTAATTTGTTTACACCTTTAAACCAAAAAACAAATGAAGCAAATATATAAAAGTTTACTATACATATTAACATCAATTACAATAAGTTTTTTAGCTTCCATATGTAATAAAATAACAATTTGAGTAACTATAGTAACTTGCAATTTAAGCTTATATAACATTTAAGTGCACAAAAGTAACAGAAATATGGTAATATAATAAAATTTCTGACTTTACATTAAAAATTGTTTATTTGATTTAAAAAAATATTCTGCAAAGCATTCGAGTAAAATAATTAAAATATTTGATATATTATTGTTAATTTCATAAACCATATATAATATATTTCAAGATAAAAATTACTTCATTTCCATTTCTGCATATTTTAACCACAAACCAACATTTCTATGATCTACATCTAATCCTCTTTCATAAATAGATCTTGCCCTACAAAAAATATAACCATAATTAAAATAATTAAACCTCTGTATCTCTTGTTGACTTTCTTCCCATTGGGCATATTTAATCCAGTTCCCTGTTGAACTTCTACTTTTTCTTATATCATCTTCAAATGTCTAAGAAGATTTATACAAGTAATATAGCAAGTACTTTTCGTCGTTTTAACTTATAAGCTGCAAGTTCTTCTGGATCAGATATTTTCTGTTTAGGCGGTGGTGGAACAATCTCAAGATCTCTTTCTTTAGCTTCCCTAAGAAGCTGTTCAGCTGTGATTTGAATCTCTGCAGGTGTTTTGTTTTTAACCTTTTTAAACAAATAAAAATAATTGCAAATGCATTTTACCTGCATCGATTTAGGCAGTTTCTTTCTTGTTGTATCCATTTTTAAGGAGAAATTAATTTAACGGCCTTTTAGGTACCAAAGCGATGATCACGAGAGTTTTTGAACAATAAATAGAGTGTAAAATGCAACAACAATATATTATAATACAAATTATCAATTAGAAATTCCACCTATTTATCTCTATAAACAATTATAATCTATGTTGAACTTATATACTTTAAACAAAATGCGTTCAAGGGCAGAAGTCAATCATGCGCAGAAGGATGAACGCGCCTCCGCAAACAATTTTAATTGCGTATAAATAATAAATAAAAATGAGTCGCGATAAGGGGTTAACGGGGTTAAACATATCAAATATGGTTAGCAATCTAATTCTAACTTTCCTTTCAAAACGATAAGCATGTAATTTATAATGTCACTGATTATATTTAAATTAAAAACAACAGAAAAATCTTAAATTACCATCAAATATGTGAATAAATAGATTAAAAATAAAATTAGCTAATTCAGGTGTGCTATAACTTCATTTTTATGTTCGCAAATTCTCTCGTCCAATCGTTTTGATACAGAATATTGGAAATGGTCGTTGTTATACTTTGTAAATGTTTGAACACCTTTAATGTGCCTGTTAATTCTCTACGTAAGACTTTATTGCCACGCTGAGTATTGTAGTCTGTAGATAAATGTGTTGTTAGGATGTCGTGATTTATTTTTAGCTTACGTTTCAGTAATCGCGGTTTGGTTTGCTGACCCAACAGTTCGGATTATTGAGGGATGGTTAATCGTTTTTTTTTGAGATTTGTTTGTTTGTTTCGGTGCATTGTGATCCCACTTTGACATCATTTTAGGATACCGAGGAATAGAAAGGATGATTTAAGTCGAATAATTTTCCACAATGTTATCATAGAATTGGAATATATTTTATTAAAGCGGATATAATTCCGCGCAATCATCTTATAAAGATTTACTTTCTTTCTAATAATCATACACATATAAATTTCCTGAATTAAGTTTACCTTGCAACTTTAACCTTCGATTCCTTGATCTAATCCGTCAGGTCTATATTTTATTGGTAGTGATGCTGAAAAACCGAGAAAAATCTCGGTCGAGACGAGACGAGAATTTTAATGTCGAGAAGAGATGATGCGAGATTTTTTGGCGAGATCTCTACTTTTTATTGATCGTTAGATTTTTGTAATTATTGTGTATTTTCATTTGCAAGATTTACATTTATTAAATGTAAATCAATATGAATGGAATATATATGATAATAAAATTGCTAAGTGTAGTAAATATCTTTTGCAAAAAATTTGAAAGTTGGCAATTATTTACCTAAGTATAGTTGACCCTTAGGGTGTGTGAATAATGTTACAATATATTTTACAAAATTTTTGGCTTAGAATGAGTTCTGATGGAAATTCAGATATTACTAAAGCATATTTAAATTTTGTAATTACTTATCCTGCATAATGCGGTAATTATAAATATGTGGTCAATCTGTTTGAATAATTAAACAAGTTGAAGTTAAGCTAATGTGTCTCGAGATTTTTGAGGACCCGTCTAACGATTTAAAAAGTTCAATAGAGTATTTAATGACACCGTAATAGATTAAACCTAAAGTCGTTAGTTTTCTAGAAGTATTTATGCTTCAACTCATGGGCGTAGCTCCCAACCCCCTGAATGACAAAAAAAATTTCAATGCAAAAACCCTTAAAAATTAAAATATTTATGTTTTGCCATTCCCTAATTGAACTTTAAAACGTTTTGCCCCGCCCCCTCTCCCCCCCCCCCCCCATAATCCAAAACCTGGCTAACTAATAATATGCCTCCCAAATTTTGGAACCTTAAGAGACATTATGTGAATACATAGTTTTGTCTATGCATTACTTTTCACATTATCAGCTATGTTGGCAGGTGCATTCAAATTTACTAAAATTTCCTTAATTGTGCAATATAAAATAAATACAAGAACCTATACTGTACTAGATAAATTACTATTTAATGGCAACCTTAGTTAGATTGGAAGGTAATTATTTAGAAAACAAATTTGATTATAATGAATTCTATCATAAAATAAAATACTCGTACTTTAATTTAAAGCTTAAAATCTTATGTTCTTATCCATATAATAATGCTGCTTTTATTGTTGTTTTTACAATGTTTTAATATGTGCAACTAGCTATTAATTCTGTAAATAATAAAATATCATTAAAAGTCACTCGCACTTTGTAGTTTATAACGCAATAGTAAACATGCAATATAGTCTATGGGATATAATTGATGAAGGTAATATCAATGGACTTAAACGTTTGCCTTAAATATGTTAAGGTCTACTTTGAAGCTTTAGCCAGGGTTAATAAAGGGTCTCAACTTGCTCAATTATGAGCTATATAAGCGAACTTATAAATTTTCTAAGTCTATTTATAGTTGACAAACACAGTGAATTTGATACAAATGTTATAATTTGCTAAAACAATAAATTTCAATTTTCTATACTTCAAATTTATTTGTAGTTTTTTTAGTCTTCCATAGAAAATGTTATCTTTATGAGTTAATGCATTTCTTTATATTCTCAATGAGATGTCGTGATAACTAAATCTTTAAAAAGTTTGTGTATTAAAGTTTTTCAAAAATTATAAAAGTTTTTCATTTGGATTTTTTAACTCTTATTTAATATTTTTAATAAAACAGGAGAAATTTTCGTTCCGTGTATATTTTTTTTAAAAAAAGTCGAGACGACGCGATTTCATAATCGCTCCCGAGACGAGTTTTTGTTTTCGAGACCGAGACCGAAACATTATTTATTGGAATTCATCTTCGACTACGGGCCTCCATAATATTATATAAGTTAATACACGAATTACTACAATTTATTTGACCTAATAGGTTTCCATGAAAACAGCCATAAAAAATATTTAATTATTACCTTACAATACTTTATAAACAAGATTCAAATCGAATTTATAATTATTATTGCAGCGCAATCAATGTGATATACCCGCTTCGTTAATTACTCTTTCTCCATATAATATTTTAAATATAGCCAATTTATTTGAAATTTTCGTTGCAGTATAATATTAATAATAACAATACATAAATGGGACAAAAATTCGAAGTTGAACGAGTTTCCATGCAATCGGCGGTGTTATAAATAATTGCACTTCAACGTCGAATATATAAATAGCTTTGCATAACGTTTGAGACATTTTCTTATTATGTCTATTCTAAAAGCACGATTTACATGAGTGAGTTTCTAAGAAAACGCCCGATGACAAGGTAGGCTTAAATAAAATGTAAAATTTAGACACAAGACTTCCACTAATAACGTAAGGCAATGACGATAAAACAATTTTCTATATGCAAGCGTAAAGGTTAAAATGTCGCGTAAAATTTGATGAACAATTTACTTAGATGCGTTATAAATAAGGATAACGAGCGCAAATTTATATGTACAAGGGTGAGTGGGGGATTGACAAAAAGTAACAACAATTTTTAATATTCTTCGTGGACCAAAGGGGAAACAGATGGTTGGAGCTGGCGGGCGTTTCAAAAATCTCCACCAAAATCGCCACCACCCCCAAAATCTCCGCCGCCACCACCCCCGAAGAAGCCACCGCCCCCACTATCTCCACCCCCGAAAAAGCCACCGCCCCCGCTGTCTCCACCTCCAAAGAGGCCACCACCCCCGCTGTCTCCACCCCCGAAGAAGCTACCTCCACCCCCTCCGCCACCGAAGAGGCCACCGCCCCCGCTATCACCTCCGCCGTAGTAATCGCCCATGCCACCACCAGCACCTCCTAAGTTAGAGTTGTAACCTGTATCGAAGAAGCTACCCCCTCCGGTTGTCGCCCCTCCATAATCGGCGGCTCCACCCCCGTCACCAAAAAATCCACCACCCCCACCGTATTCGCCGGCGCCACCCCCGAGGCCGGGGCCACCTCCATAATCGCCGGCACCGCCCCCCGTATTATCGATGTTGTAATTATTGACGATGTTCGTGGTGTCGTTGTCGGAAAATCCACCGCCCATTCCGTAACCACCCCCGGGGTAACCCCCCATGCCACCCCAGCCGCCTCCCATTCCGTAACCGCCCATACCACCACCACCCCAACCCATGCCTGAGCCCCAACCTCCACCGCCACGGGTGAGGCTACTCAGGCCGTAGCCCAGGAGGCCGCCAGTTAAAAGACCGGTCCCAAGGCCCATGCCTCCACCTCCGAGCATGCCACCGCCACCCCCTCCGCGGGAGTATCCACCACCCCCACGATCATAACTTCCACCCCCACCGCTTCCGCCGCCCCTATCTCGATCAACGATCACGACGGTGGGGGCGGCACCGGGTGCGGCTGCCCCATATGTTTCGGGGTGAGGGGGTTGTTGGGGGGCGTATTGGGGCGGTTGTTGGGGAGCGTATTGGGGTGGTTGTTGGGGATAAGAAGGGGCTCCTTTGCCTTGGTTAGAGTCGTACCCTAAGCCACCTGGAAAGTAGAAGTGAAACGTTTAAAACATATATTTTTAAAGCAAAAAGTTTAGTAAATTGTATCTCAATAAAATAATATATAAGTTAAATAAGTAATAGCATAATTATAATGCATTTAATTAAAAAAGCGCTATATAAATGATAAGTCCGCGTTTTTGCCTTTTATTTTGGCCGGGATTCCAAGATTAATATGCCCATTTTAATCAATAAAAATAAGAATATTGTTAAAGGTGATTAAATATAAAGCTTATTTGATACGACTTTTATACGTCATATTTTTAAGAGCATTTAGCCTATTATACTTATAGCATATATAAGCAATTCTTTAAACTAGAAAAAACGGCATCAAAAAATGATAAACCCATATTCTGTAATGGTCGCTAAAATAAAATTATCCGATTTTTCAACTATAACAACTATTTTAACATGTTTTTATTAAAAACATAGAGGAGATTTGTTTTGTTCAATTTTAGAATAGTTGTATTTTATCTTAATCTGGCTTAATAATAAGAAAACAAAATTTTATAGTATAAATCCTAAGTCATTTTGCCTTAAAGCATAATTGGGGCCAACCATATATAATTTCTTTTAATCTTATGATTTAATAAAATTTTATTAAATTTTAGGACTAAAAAATATGTTTTATATTTAAACTAAACTAATGTCAAATAATATTTTTTTTTTAATTAACTAATTAAAAGCATTTTCACGAAGTAACACAAGATTACAAGTCTAGAATTGTTTTCCCAATATACTGATTTTAAATTATTTTTAATTTACAGAACATGATTAACAAAGATTTTTAACAGCATCTATATGGTAATCTTACAAATAAGATTAACTATAGGAGGTCCCTAAAGGAGTTGGCAATCTTACAAAATCTATTAACTTAACCTCTAAACATTTTTGGAGTTTAAAAGGAATCTATACAGACATGATATAATGCATTATTAATTCCTTAATATAAAAAAGAAAGTATACTTTATTCCTAAACATAACTAAAAATATGTAAAACCAATATATTAAGTACAAATAAATAATCATTAGAAAGCAGGTTTAATCAGATTTTAAAAGTTTTTCATAAAATTTAAAAAAATAATAAAGTAAAAGTTTATAAAAATAGTTAATATCAAAAGTTTTAAGAAAATTACATGAATCTTATCTTAATTTAAAATCATAAGCCCTAATATGAAAAATTTATGTCCGACTAATTTTGACAACTTAAAATTTCTATAGCAATTTACTCGTGTTTGAAGGTGGCCCAGAAGCAGATGTAGGATAGGGTGCAGAAGATGGAGGTTGTGTTGGTTGAGTTTTTGAATCTTGAGGATTATTTTGATTTTGGGGAGGTTGTGGGGGAGGGGGAAGCTAAAATATAAAATTTAAAACTTATTTGATTATATGCTTACAGTTCCAACAATTGAATTCATCCATGAGCTATTAAAATAAAAAAAATTGATTAGTATTGCTCTTTTAAAATTTGTAATAATATAATAAGTATTATATATATAAGCTTACTTAAGATCATTATCATCAGCAGTTAAAGCCCAAATGACTTTCTTCTTTTTATCAGTACCCAAAGCAATAAGGTGTTTGTATAAATATCCTGATGGCAAATCAGGTCTATTTGGAACCTAATAAATATATAGTCATAATATGTTGGACTTCAAGCAAATTTAAAATATATTGTAACTTACAATTTTTGTATAGTCTCCAACAGCAATAAGATTAGCAACACTTTTCAAGTAAACGCTTCCCAAAGGTTCTGTGCTGTCTGGTCTTTTATACCATGATAAGGTACTATCATCCTTAAGTACAAACCAGTCATCCCGCCAATCTTTCCCAAACAGTTTTTCTATGTTGGATGAAATATAAGTTTAATTTAATTTATTAAAGCAAAAATATATATTTTGTGAAGATGAATGAAATATGTATTAAAATATTTATAATACTTTCATAACGTTTAAGATATCCCGATTTTATAACATTAGCAACCATCGTAAGATTTATAAGACGAATAGATATAAGCCAAAGGAATGCAGGAAAAATGTAAATTCATTCAGAATCAGCTGACTTCGAGGGTTATAAGCACTTAAAAACTCGTCAAATAATTTAAAATTTTTAGCTTAAGTATAACGATTGAACTTATAAACTTTTATGAATGTCGGATAGTAGGCTTGCAATATTGTGAGGCCATATTTTATGTATTACCTCATGTAATATTTTTAAAAGCAAAAAAGATTATTCCAAAATTGCATTCATGTTGAGGACAATATTTTGATATAATAGTTTTGAACTAAAATATTTAGAGCCATTAATTATTATTTCCTAATGTCTTACAATAATATCCAAACCTTTCATTTACACTCTCTTACTTTGAATTTTTGAAAATATCAAATGGTTACACGATTTGTTGTCAGTGATTTTGTGTTTATGCCGAATGGGTCCATTTATACAAAGAACAGTGTCTGAATATCAATATAAAATATGGATTTAATGTTAAAAATGGTTTCTAACAAAGTGCCTAAATTGGTGCTATATGTATTATAGAAAGGTTATAAATTAGTGAGAGTAAACGGATATACTGGAAAAAACTAAAACATCAGCACAATGAACTTGATAAAAATAGACCATTTCCCTATCAAGATTATAGAGAGAGTGTTATATGTAAAGATCAGGCTTTGTAACTATTTTGTTGAACCTCATAAGATGCCCTATAAACTTGCCGAAAACTATCTCGTTGAATCCACCCTGAGACATTATTTTGATTAATTGAATTTATCACGTGTCTTTAAAATATTGTATGGGTTAATTAAGCGCGCGAATTTTTTATTCAAATATTAGTGATGAAATGTAATTTTATTATTTATATAGACTATAGATGTTAGAACAATTCTAAATAATAAAAATATAAATATTTCTTATAAAAAAAACTTGTTACCAACAAAAAATGAGGTTTAATAGCACAGATGAAGGGGTAGGGTTTACAAAGATAGAGGCGAAGAACTAATAGTTTTCTGTCGCTGGGTGCAAAATAAAAATGCAATTTAATAGTACTATTTATAAAATTAAAATAGAACTTGATCAGAAATCGCTAGTGTAATTATGCAATCATCCTATATTATTCAAATTTTTTATAAAATACTTTTAAAACTTATTATCTGCTCAAAATTGAGACTTGGTGAAATTATCATCCAAATATTTTATACAAGGTATACATGTTATAAAATAATTCAATTTTTAATTAAGAATATCTGCTGTAATTTCTGTTTCAAATTTATATTACAGGACAATAATCTTATTATTCAACTAGTGATCAAAGTATTTATAGACTATTTTGTATATTATATAAATCTATTAAACAAAAAAATCTAAATTTAATCCTTCATCACATGGAACTAGTAAAGTTTAATTTCTTGGAATTCTATCACATTATAATAAATGAATTAATCATAATGTGATCCATGGTAATTTGTCTAATGTGAAATTTTAATTTAATTAGTTTCATTTTTAATTATACTTAAATCTATTGGACACACGTTTACAAAACAAAGGCTTACAGACACTTTTAGTTAGAATAAGATTGTAAAAAGGGTTAGCGGAAAACTTTCAATTCATCTTTTTTTGACCCATCAACGCGAATTGCAATATTTTAAGGTTTTTGTTTAACAATTGCTAATAGTTTTAATCTACCATTATGATCATTATTTAAATATTAAGATTTTACATGGATAGGTAATTAGGGCTTTATAATAATTAAATAAGAGAGAATGCTTTGATGAGTTAAATTAAACCATCCTATGCTTAATCAGTGTATAAATTAAATTATAAACCGGAATATTTTAAACTGATTATTATATATAGATTTTTAAACAAACATGATATAATAGTTTAATATTACAATAACAATGAATTATTTATTTTATGACATTATACACTAATTTAATGTATTTATTCACTTCAACCATATAAATTTTTGCCATTGATTCCATTATTTATTAGTCTTATCAAATATTTAATAGAAAGTATCAAAACAAACCTAATCTTGGAATAGAAAATTGCTTATATGATTAATAAGCTTTTTTGCACGTGAAAATTTTATTGGGGGCATTTTTGAACCCTGGGACACTGAATTCGCCTAATTGGTTTTCTGCGAGTTAACAGGCAACTATTCCGCTCTCATACTTCTTTAAAACATTTCAATTTTAATGATTTTTGCTTGCTAACAATTAATAAATAAAATTTAAAAAGGTTCTTTAAAACTTATGACCTAAATTTTAATATTTGACTTCCATCAAATAAAAATTCATCAAATAAAAATTCATTACACTTTTTGTTTTATAATCACGAAGCCAAAACGTAGCTTCAAGTTGATGACTTTAACGAGGGCTATTAAGGGAAAATCAGCTCAATGAAAAGCAATGTGTTTCATTAAAAAAGGGTTAATCAAAATATTTCAAATCGTTGTGCAAAAAATCTATCTTGCAACATTACTACAAGCCCATGTAAATGCATGCAGAAAAGATACAATGAAGAATTCAGCTAATCCCATATTGATAATAGTTTCACAACATATTAATCATTCGACGTAAGCATTGTTAAGACCCTTCATTAGTAAAATGGTTTCAAAGATGACTCAATATTTAATCAAATCAACATTATCCTTTCTTCTACATAGAATATTAAATGACAAGTCTAAATAGTCGGTTGTAAAAACGTATGGGGCAAGTAATTAGTTTTAATCTTATCGTATTTATATATAAAAATTCTATGTGATATCTAATTTATGTAATAATTATAATTTAACCCACTATTCCATATCAAATACTTACAATTTGAGTTTACCCCCCCCCCCCCCCCCCCCAGCATAAAAAATCTTCAAACTCCTCCACTGCCAAGCAAACTGCCAAACAAACTTCTAAAAAAATTGATAACTTTAACCCCAAAAGTGCTCTAAGAATATTTTATGACAATGACTCAGTTGCTCCTTACTCCCTTGATTCATACTAACAACTCAAATCTAAACATCCCCCATCCTCATCGGCAAATCGACTCCCTACCTCAGCCTCTTCCATAAAACTAGACTCACCCGACATTCGGGAAGCCATCAATTCCTTTCCCATCGACTCTGCAGCAGGCCTTGATGGTTTCCGCCCCGTATATTTACAAGACCTGATTAACCTCCAAAACGTGAGCGCTGCAATTTTACTCAACTCTATAACGTCCCTATGCAATTTAATTGTCAACGGTAATATTCCTACCAAAATAATCCCTATATTGTTCGGGGCTAAACTCATCGCTATCAAAAAACCTGATAATTAGGTAAGACGTATTGCTATTGACAGTATTTTCCCACGTATTATATCAAAACTCATTTGTAAGACAATCAAATCCAGTTTAAGCGACAAGTTAATTCCTCATCAATTAGGGTTTGGGGTTAAAGGCGGCTGTGAGGCTGCCAGTCACGCTGTGCGGATAAGTCTTCAACAAATTCCCTCCAATCACTGCATGGTTAAATTGGGCTTTGACAATGCATTCAATAATAATCGCCGATAAACGATAATTAATTCCTTCATTGATGAGTTCCCAAAGTTTGCAAATTACATCAGTTTAAGTTACGGTTGCATTTCAAAACTAAAGTTTGGGGGCTTTTTAATTGAATCGGCAGAAGGTATTCAACAGGGTGACCCTCTAAATCCACCTTTGTTTTGTCTAGGGATCAAATTTAACCGAATTTCTCTCATACCAATGCTCTTTATCATTAAACGTCTGGTACCTAGACAATGCCACCCTATGCGGTCCTCCGGAAGAAGTCTATTCTTTTAATCCGAGATTATGAAGGTATCTTAAACCTGAAATTGAATATTTCTAAATGCGAGATATATCAGTGCCCGGATACAGACATATTTCCCATTTTTAAGCCGTTTTTAAAAGTTGAAATGAAGAGTTTAACTCATCTATGCTCACCAATAGGTGGGCAAATCGCCTTAATAGAGTTTTTACATAGGCACTTATCAACTCTTTCCTCGAAGACGGAAATTCTCAATACCCTCCCAAAACATCATGCGTTATATATAATCAAAAATTATTTTAATATTTCAAAAAAACACTGCTTCCGGTCGTCATCAGCTTTTTTATTACTCGAGATTTTAAAAAGCGATAGCTTCATGAAATACACACTAGAAGCCATCCTTAATATCAAATTTAGCACTTCTTCGTGGCTCCAAGCCTCCATACATACCAAAACTGGCGGCTTAGGCATACGCCCAGCTACCTCAATTTCTTTAGCAGCTTTTATCTCTTCGTATAAATCCGCCCAAGGTTTGATCGACCGATTAATCACAACAAGTGAGGATCCTTCGATTATGCAAGCTCTAGATGTCTGGTCCGCCAACGTCAATCCAGGGACCCCCTTCCCCATAACCTCAAGACAAAAGAATTGGGATGCTGGCCTCGTATCACGCTCCGTTTATTACCTCTTATCGAGTTGCGACGCCCGCCACCAGCACTTCAACCTTAAATCTTTGGTTTCTGATGGATCGTCACGAGTGGCTAGAAGCTTATCCTAGCTCACTTTCTGGATTGATGTTGGAGGATCCAGAGCTAGCATACTCCATTGCCCTCAGACTAGGAGTTCCCTATTCAAAGAAATATTTCTGCCGCAACCTCCCAGAACATAGACAATCATGCCTTTACAATAAATTTAAATACATAAGGCACGAAAGGGTGAATAGCCTTATCCAAGCCGCTTTTAAAAAAGCCAATACCCGTCCGTCTTAGAGCCGTCAGACCCTTCGTTGGAGGGAAGGATGCGACCAGACGGCTCTACCCTCATTCCTTGGCAAAATGGTCTACCCCTTAAATGGAATTTCACCTGCATAGACATTTTCGCCCCCTCTAACCAGAACTACAATGCTCTGACCCTCGCCGAACACCGCAAAACGGTAAAATACCAGGCCCTCCTACCCTCTAATATCTTTACCCCTAGCGTTGCCTCGTGTTCTGGGACTTTTGGTCCTGCCGCCATCAAGCTTTTTAAAGTTATCAGCCGTCGCTGCCCGCCCTCTAAATATTCCACAAATTTTATACTTAAACAAAAAATTGGTATCTTTATCGCCAAGTACAAGTTTAAATCCCTGGCCGACAGCTGGCCTCTTTTATTAGATGACACATGCGACGCTTTTTAATTATAATTTTTTTTATACCCGCTCTTATATTTTTCGAATGTTAACACTTCGTTTTTATAATGTTCTTACGTTCAAATAAACAATATATACAAAAAAAACTTAAAGGCTAAATTAATTAATTGTTCCGTCAGAGGTAATAATGAGTTAGCAATTCTACAAGGATTGCAATAAAATGAAGGTCATATATACGGCAGTATTAGAAAATAGAGTCTTGGAAGCCCATTTATTATGTGAAGTCCGGGGGTTTGTTTTTTAAATTCATACATTTTCAGTAACGAGCTAATTAATTTTGAATTTTCTAATCTTTTTAAACAATTTCTTATAAGCTTGGTGATAGAAAGTTCATACTGATCAAGGATATGCATATTATCGTCATGGCTTAGATTGTAATTATTTATTGTTACCAATACCTCATGTTTTAGAAGTGGCATTATGGCTATTGCTTTTTATACATGTTTAGGAAAAATAAAACCGATTTTGCAGCAGTCTATATATATATATAATCCTATGATGTATAACTAGAGCCCAAGGGCCGCCCGAAAGGCCAACCCGAGCCCGGTCCAATCGGGTTTCGGGCCGGGCACAATTTGATAAAATAATCGGGCTCGGGTTGGGCCTGATAAGACAGCCCGACCCGAGGTGAGTACGGCCATAATTAGACTAAAGCAAATTAATATCTTATAAAATATGATTTAAATAAACTCAATTCTATATTAAATAATCATCTTCGCACAGCGTACATAATATAGCTTCCAAACTTCAGTTTTTTTTCCCTGTCTATTGTAATAAAAATGTCTGAATTGCCAATCATATTCGAGTATATAAAAAAGATTAATAGTAGCTGTTAGAACTTTAGAAATAAGATATGTATATATTTAAATAAGTTTTTATATCAAACTGTTAAAAAAATATTTTGTAAAATAAGATTTTTAGTTTTAAATTAATAGCCGAATAAATTATAACGAGGGAAGATGGATTTTTTACAAACTTATCCTAATTGTAAATTATGATTAATAACAATCTAATGCATTTTATATTAGATGGTGAAATAATTTTTACAAATATAATTTTTTCAAAATTTTAATTGAAAAATTGGGTCGGATCGGGCTCGAGTCGGGCCAAAAATAAAAAAGTCATTCAGGCTCAGCCCGGGCTCGGGCAAAATAAAAATTGAGAAATCGGGCTGGTGCCGAAAAATTTTATTTTGCAGGGCTTTTTATATAACCTATATATTTTTTTTCTTCTTCTTTTCATGTATTTGGTCACGCAGCCTGAAGTTTGTTGCGATAAGTTTCCTCTATCTTGTTCGGGTAAAGGCCATGTTTTTATTAGTGTTGTTATCTGGCGCGTCTTGTTAGCCTGCGCTGATGAAAGGAGTAAACAGATATAGTAACATCCCCATAAAAAGAGTCTATCATGAGAAGCGCTTCCCTAGTGTAAAGTCCCTTTTTTAGCCCCTCCTCTAAGGCCCCAAATCTTAGATAAAATTACTATGGACGTGCTAATTTTATACACCGCCACATAGGCCGGAATATACAGCTAATTCACCCTAACCATTTTCAGCATTATTATGCATACGGTTCGGTTCTTAGTTTTACATATAAATAATGAATATGAAAGTTAAATAAGCTTATTGAAATTTTCCCTCAACATGGGAATATACATGACTTTACAGCAGAGCTGTTAAGAACTAGTTCATTTTGAACTAGTTCATAGAACTAGTTCATTTTTTTCTGAACTTAGAACTGAACTAGTTACCTTCCCAAAAATTTGAACTGTGAACTTGAACTAGTTCATTTTTTTAAGATTGAACTTGAACTTGAACTAGTTATTTTTTTTCTAATTCTGAACTTGAACTTGAACTATACAATGTAATTGAACTAGTTCATCACAAATATATTATTTCAAATAAATTTATAAGCCGAGTGTATATGCGTCAACAATTTGACGTGCATGGTCTTGTCGGTAATCTTACAGACACACAGTAACCGCAAATTTTTGATTTTAAAAACACAAAATTTTTTAGAAAAGATGGATACCATTTCTGAAGTAGATAATAGGAACGAGGCAGCTCAATCTACCTTTTTACCTTGGCCTTCAATGGAAGAATACTTCAAATATGTATCTTCAGATAAAGATTCATTCAAAGTTAAGTGCAAACTATGCACTAAAGTTGTGGCGGCTTCAAGAACCTCAACAGCCAATTTATGGAGACATATAAAGGTAATAAGAATAACGTATTATAATTTATAATATAAAATCTAGGTGTCTCACTATCAAAAACATGATGAGATTAAGAAGGCTGTCAAGAATAAGGCTGGAAAAAGTTGTGAAGCTAACAAAAAGTTAACACAGACCTTAATTGACAGGCCTTTAAACCAAAATTCCCCAATGGCCATTATCAAATATATAATCAATGGTAATCAACCATTTTCGCTATGTGATGATGAGCACTTCAATGAATTGTTGAGGGCTTTTAATCCAAAAGCAAAAACAATTTGTAGGCAAACACTCACAGGGAAGGTGATGAAATTTGCTGCAAAGATGAAAGATACAGTTAGAACAAAGTTAATGGCACCCAAGTATGTATGTACAACTGCAGACTGTTGGACAGCATTTAATAAGTACTTATTAATTTCTCTAAAATTGTCAATTTATTTTTTTTGTTAGGTCATTTATTGGGGTAACAGCTCATTGGATAGACGATGAGAGTCTTAAAAGAGTTGATGCAGTTCTAGCCTGCAAATGTTTAGAGGGGAGGCACTCTTTTGATGTTATATGCAAATCCCTTACTCAAATTTACAAAGAGTACCATATTCAAAACAAAAATATCTGTACAATTACTGACAACGGATCTAATTTCGTTAAAGCATTCAGGTACTATTTATATAATTCTTCTTTCCTAACTTTTATATAGGATTTTTAATGAAAATGATGAGATGCAGGAGGAAGTAGTATCTCTTAAGGATATACTTGATCGGGCTGGTTTAGAGGGACATAATCAAAATGATTATGATTATCTACCCAAACATAAGAGATGTGCTTGTCACACCCTAAATCTGATTGCTACAAGTGATGTTAACAAGCTTTTGAAAAACAATAATGCGTTTACTAAATTATATAATTCTTCATTCTGTAAGTGCCAGGCACTTTGGAACCTCAATAGCAAATCCACATTATCGGCACAAACCATACGTAACCGTTTTGGGTGTAATATACCCTACCCTGTAGTAACTAGATGGAATTCAACATTTGATTCCATCTCTGTTATAATAAAAATGATTCAAAATAAGCCTAGTGATTTTCATACTCTCTGTGATGAATTGAGGCTTGAAAGGCTTTCTTTGGAAGAAACAAATTTTTTACAGGAATATCACTTAGTGAGTCATTATTTTAAATTTATTTAATTTTTTTAAGGTAATGGAGCCACTTGCTAAGGCCCTTGAAATTTTGCAGGGGCAAACATACATGTATATGGCTTATTATACACCTACCATAAGCCAGATTCAGTTATGTCTGCAGAATATGGTAAATTTAAAATGGGCTCAACCATTAAAAGATGCTATTTTGAAAGGAATAAACATCAGGTATCACATATAAATGGATTCTAATATATAAATCATATGGTTTTAAGATTTCCTGATCTCTATGATGAGGAAAATATTATTGCAGCTGTCCTGCATCCAATTTTTAAGACAGACTGGGCTTGGATCCGAT
The DNA here is from genome assembly GCA_964036665.1 of Gordius sp. MW1. Lineage (NCBI taxonomy): Eukaryota > Metazoa > Nematomorpha > Gordioida > Gordea > Gordiidae > Gordius > Gordius sp. MW1. The sequence continues at coordinate 3,174,404 of OZ038528.1, forward strand.
CACCAGAAAATGTGGAGGAAAGGTCCAGAATCTTAAAAGCAATAAATTTACTAGTGCCTCAAACAACTGAAAATATGGAGGTGCATGATACACAGAATGGTTTAGATTTTTTTGATATAATACGTGAGAATTCTAATAAAGAAACAATTGAAGACTATATTAAATTAAATAATACCTCATTCGATGTATTCGATGAATTTCCCAATCTAAAGCAAATTTTTATAAAATTTAATGTTTGCCTCCCATCTAGTGCTCCAGTTGAAAGGCTTTTCAGTCTGGGAAAGCTTATATTTGGAGATAAACGTACTTGTTTATTAAACGATAATTTTAAGAACAATATTTTATTAAAGTCCAATGGACATCTACTTTCACATGATTTTTATTGTAAATTATAATTGTATATTGTTTGTAATAAAGATTTTAAACATTGTATAGTTGATGATTTTGTTATATATGAATATTTCCTTAAATTAGATTTTCAAATATATAATAAACTATGAAATTTATTTAAAATTTTGGATAGCTCTCAAAAAAACTGATTTTAATTTAGGAATCATTGCCTAAATTAAAACTTTATCATATTTAAAAAAATGAACTGAACTTTGAACTGAACTTTAACTAGTTATTTTTGTAAAATTGAACTATTAACTTGAACTAGTTACATTTTTTCCTACATGAACTTGAACTTGAACTAGTTACTTTTGAAGAAAAAAATGAACTTGAACTTGAACTAATGATTTTTTCAAATTGAACTATGAACTTGAACTAGTTCGTAACATAGATGAACTTTAACAGCTCTGCTTTACAGCATAGCACACAGTGTGTTGTTGACATTGGCAACTAGCTAACACTCCATATAGATATATGGCACATCTGAGTCTCTATGAAAAAATAATATACTACTAGTCGGTAAGCACCACACCCACATTGAAATTCCTTAAAGATAAGGAGACCAGAGGTCAGATTTGTTTAAATTTTTTTGCCCGAACCCGGCCCGGTTTGATTTTATGATTAAATTGCCCGCCCGGCCCGCCCGAACCCTTCTCAGTGTCCGCCCGGCCAGGCCCGAAGCGCAAGAGCTCCCCGACATGCCCGCCCGGCCCGGCCCGAAGCGCAAGAGCTGCCCGAAATGCCCGCCCGGCCCGGCCCGAAGCGCAAGTAAAAGTATTACACTTTTTAATATTAAACATGTTAAAAAATAAAAAAATGCAGGATATCACACAAATGAACACTTTGAATTGAAATACCACGAGACTTACTTGAAATTGAATGGAATAAATACTGTAAAGTAAATGTGAAAAAGGAAATAATAGCGAAGCGATTAAATTTAGTAGAATGAAAATGAATAAGAAAACGTTTTTAAGAGAATTGGATGTTTGTCTAGACTGCACGTGCACGCACATGCACAGCACATGTGTTCGTTAGTTAGCAATAAAAAAAGGAAAGGACGTAAAAGTAATAGTAATAGTAAAGTAAATATTCAACAAATTCATTAAAAATGCGATACTCTCAACAAGGGTTAAATAAAGGGTACAGACAGAGATCAGAAGAATGCCCGCCTCTTAATAAAGCACACTAAAAAAATAGAATTTTAAATAGCATTTCGAATCAATCAAATTGTGTTGTGTTGAGCCCACGGTCCGGGAGGGATAAAAAATATGCATCTTTCATATTACTATAAGTGTGGTTTGGTTAACACTTCAGAGGTTGGGTCAAAAATGTTAACACGGATGGTAGTTGGGGTATTAATTACCCCAAACTAATAGCTATAACTTAGATATTTTATAATATAAACTTGTCAAAATTTGTTAATATATTAATTTGTCTATTTGATCAAGTGGTTTTAATTTTATGCCTATAATTATAGAAAACGAATTCATTTTGCACAGCATTTTTAAACGACTTGGGGTCATTATTATAACCCCACCCGACCTCTGAAGTGTTAAAGGTGAAGCTGTGTAAGGCAATTCAATCTAGCTAGAAATTTTCAAAAATATTCCATTTTATATAAAAAGTCACACCCTACCCTAGCCCTACAATAATTTATTTATGCCCGAATTGCCCGAATCTTATCAAAGCGTGCCCGCCCAGGCCGCCCGAAAAGTAAAACGTGCCCGCCCGGGCCCGCCCGAAAGGAAAAATTTAAGACAGTTGCCCGGCCCGGCCCGGCCCACGGGCCGGGTCGGGCAGCGGGCCGGGCCGGGCAATCTGGTCTCTGAAGGAGACTAGCACATATGGTATATTTTATTCACAAATCACTAGTCTAGTCCCTTCTAAGTATATGACCATACCACCTTAGACTATTTTCGCTGATTAATTTCATAAGCTGAATGCCCATTTTCGTCCTCAGACAGTCAGTCATTCATCATATGGTCGACCTTAGTATATCCCAAGGTCCACCCATTCATTCTCATCTTCGTGGCTTGTAATAACCATAGACTAGATATACTGCTCATCAAACAAAAAAGTGGGTTCCCTATTACCCACCATTTTAATGATAACATGGTAAAGTAGTCATTATATAGATATTAGTAATTTTTGTAAATTAAATAATCAAAAGGGTAAATAAAAAATATTAAAATGGGTAGATATCAAAGACAGCATTCTAAAATATATATCATTTACGCAATACATAAAAATTAAAAATGTAAAAATTGTGATGAAAGTTTGTTTAATAATATAGCGTCATCTATATCTTGTATAAATTTATTTATTGACGTTCGTTCAAATTTATAGACTAGTGAGGAAGGTAAATTGACTGTTAAAGCGCAAAATTACATGCAAATCAGAGCTGTTAAGGTGCGCGCACCGGTTTTGCGGGGCGACGTGCTGGTGCGCGCACTTTTTTAAAACCAAGAGTGAGTGCGGGTGCGCGCACCTTATTCACCCGGTGCGCGTGCGAAATTGTGCTCCTATTTTGCGCACATTAAGAATTTTACAATTAATATATACGCATAGCATATCTCACAAATTAATATTGTAGTGAAACAACATCAAAGATACATTTATGTCCCTGGTGGAGGAGATAACAAGGCGGGAAATTTAATTAACATCGATGACAATATAATTAATTAATACATCCGCTATATTTTTATTCGCCTATTTACTTTATCAATTATTGCTTAAAACGTTTTGGTGTATCATAATCAGAGCTGTTAATCGCACCTAAAAAACCGGTGCGGCACTCGCACCCGCACTTTGAGAAAATTCGGTGCACGCACTCGCACCCGCACCAATTTTAACAGAGGTGCGCGCACTCGCACCGCAAACCCGGTGCGCGCACTCGCACTTACAATTTTTTACACTCTATCTAAATTCTAATTACAATGTTCAATTAAAAACTTTTAATATGCCGATTTATTATAATTATTAAAATAATAAAGATACAGAAAAAACAATTAAAATAGCATTTTATTGACATTCATCATTGAAAGCATTTCGAGGTGACTATCTGTCAGGCTACGCCTTCTGTCGCTTAAAATCGCCTTAGCTTTGCTGAAGAGGCGTTCCACGGGGGCACTTGAAGGATTCGGAGTGTTATCTTATATATAATATTTTTAACGAAGAAAATTGTTTAAAAAATATGCTTAGTAACAAGACAAATTATAATAATTTATTTATAATATTTGATGTACAATTCAATTATAAATAGCAAAGTATTTTAGAGAAATTAATATTTAAAAAAATATTTTATAACAAAATTATTATTTGATTAAACTTACGATAGCGATGAGAAGTTTAAAAGTGTTGGAAATGAAATATCAAGATAGTAACGGCGGGTAAAATTTTTCCAAAAAACACTGAATAGAAATATTACAATATTTTTTATTATTTATCCTAATTACCTGTCTGTTTTTGTTTTTCTATACTTCAACTTCTACTGCAATATTAATTATGATACACCAAAACGTTTTAAGCAATATTTGATAAAGTAAATAGGCGAATAATATAAAATATGGCGGATATATTAATTAATTATATTGTCTATCGATGTTAATTAAATTTCCCGCCTTGTTATCTCCTCCACCAGGAACATAAATGTATCTTTGACGTTGTTTCACTAAAAAGTTAATTTGTGAGATAAGCTATGCGCGATATATAAGATAATGTCAAATATATTAATTGTAAAATTCATAATGTGCGCAAAATAGGAGCGCAATTTCGCCCGCGCACCGAGTGAATAAGGTGCGCGCACCCGCACTCGTTCTTGGTTTTAAAAAAGTGCGCGCACCAGCACGTCGCACCGCAAAACCGGTGCGCGCACTTCTGTGCGCGCTCCTTAACAACTCTGATCATAATTAATATTGCAATAGAAGTTGAAGTATAATTAGAAAAACAAAAACAGACAGGTAATTTTGGAAAACTTTTACCCGCCGTTACTATCTTGATATTTCATTTCTAACACTTTTAAACTTCTCATCGCTATCGTAAGTTTAATCACATAATAATTTTGTTATAAAATATATTTTTAAATATTAATTTCTATGGTTGCTCTTTCATGCTAAAATACTTTGCTATTTATAATTGAACTAGCTGTGCCCGGCCAAGCGTTGCTTTGGCTAAGTCCTTAAGTGGTTAAATAAGTATAAGCTATTAATAAGACTTATCTAAAATGGGGTCATATATGAAATAATTTATAATGTGAAAGGTCCGAATGATTTTACGAACCCACTATTTTTAGTATATATTTATATAATAAGACAAACCAAATGCAAATTCTGTTTTAGTCATCAAATCCGACTAAAATTAAATGTTTTTGAAAAAATTGCTTATTAATGCTGTTACTTATTATACAATAATACCATTATTTTATTTTTCTAGTTAGCTGATTTATTTGAAATACAATTTTCTTTAATATAATAAAATAATTAATTGAAGGATGGATAATTATTAAAAATATGCTTCTATGATCGACCACGTGATAATAATGACAAAACTGCATAATTTAAATTTTATTTATTTAATTTAAATAGTCTGTTAAACCCCAATAATTTTAACCGTATACTGTAACATTTTTATTATACTTTTAAATATCTAATTCGAGAAAACTTCAGCTTTGTATGTATGACGTCATTATTGTATATGCTGCTATAAATGAAACTGGACGGGAAATGTCAGATATTTTTAAAACAAAAAGGTATTTTAGGAATCTAAAAAAGCTATTTTACCCCTGGCCTATCTGGGCATCTACGGCTAAATTTTCGCTCGAATCGGATCTGAAGTTTCAGAATTTAGCCCTTTTTTAAAACCAAAAGGCCGAGAAATGTCCGATATTTTTAAAACTAAAAGGAATTTTAGCAATCTGAAAAAGCTATTTTAAACCTGGCCGCCCTGAGAACCTACGGGTAAAGTTTCGCGCAAATCGGGCCGGTAGTTTCAGAATTTATTCTCATTTAAATATCTCATTTAATAAAGATTAATGATAGATAAATAATGACATTTATATATAAATAGCATTTACTCAGAATAATCAACGTTGGACTATTTTATATTACATTTAAATTATATATACTTTCATCTTTCTCATTTAAAATATCTCATTTAGTGATTATGAGAAAAATTCATCTTCTTCACTTATATATTTTCTCAATAATCTATAATTTTATTTATTTCAGGTTAATTCATAAATTTTATGTTGTCACCGTTAAGAAAAGATGACGTTTAAGAAATTTCATAAATTTTATGTTGTCTTGTCACCGTTAAGAAAAGATGACGTTTAAGAAATTTAATTCATAAATTTTATATTGTCACCATTAAGGAAAGATGACGTTTAAGAAATTTAATTCATAAATTTTATGTTGTCACCGTTAAGAAAAGATTACGTTTTACAAACTACTATAAGTGATACACTTTTACTACAGAACTGTCTGTATTCAAATTTTCAACGAACGCGAGGAGGTGCGTTTGATTGACATTTTATTGAACGTCAAAACGCATAAAACCCAATATCTCGAAAATTAAAAGGAATTTTAGAATTCTGAAAAAGCTATTTTACCCCTGGCCGCCCTGGAAACCTAGGGGTAAATTTTCGCGCGAATCGGGCCGGTAGTTTCAGAGATTAGCCCTTACATACATATATACATATATACACTTTACTTTTTATGTATAGATTGTACATCAAATATTATAAATAAATTTTTATAATTTGACTTGTTACTAAGCATATTTTTTATCAATATTAAAGATTTAATAATGTAACTGTAAGGTATAATTTATTGTCATAGTAAGCTATTATGGAAATAGAATCAAGCATAATTGAAGCAAGCACATCATGCATGAAAACTTTTTAATGATGAATGTCAATAAAATGCGATTTCAATTGTTTTTTCTGTATCCTTATTATTTTTATAATTATAATAAATCGGCATAATAAAAGTTAATAGAACATTGTAATATATTTAGAATTTAGATAGAGTGTAAAATATTATGGGTGCGAGTGCGCGCACCGGGTTTGCGGTGCGAGTGCGCGCACCTCTGTTAAAATTGGTGCGGGTGCGAGTGCGCACACCGAATTTTCTCAAAGTGGGGGTGCGAGTGCCGCACCGGTTTTTAAGGTGCGATTAACAGCTCTGCTTGAAATACACCAGTTGTTGTCTTCAAAATGGAGAATTTGACACACAATTTACAATATGGAACATATGGCATGAGGTCTATCTAGTCTATGATTAACGTTTCTTCCGAGGCGTCTAATGCTCATGTTTCACTTTCATAGAGTGACACTAGCCTTACGAGATGTGCAAGCTTTGCTCTTAAACCATATTCATCTACTTGTCGCTTTAACCCGATATACTTCGCCATTTAAGACTCCTTCTTAATCCGTGCATTAACGCCTTTTGCGCAACTTCCCTCTTGATAGCCGAGGTATGTAAACCTGTGGGTACTTTAGATGGTCACACAGCAATAGGGTGCTTGTAACGTTCAACTCCATGTATACCGTTTTTCGTTTGTTAACTTTTATATCGTATTCAGCTATGCGCTTTATATACAAAACTAAAAAATTGTATCTGTCCTTATCCTGGAATCTTAAATATTTATTGAAGCAAAATTTATCAAAGCTATTGATATCTAAAATGATAAAAGCCAAAAAAATTGTTAAGGGATAATTTTTAATATTCGCTATAAAATGGATCCATTGTCCTTATGTGTACATGTATAAATTAAACAGTTCTCCCAATATTATTATAAATATGAAGCTAGGTTGTAAATTATTGATAATCTATAAAAACCTATATACTAAAAAATTCATGACTACTTGCTTGGTGTAAAGCCCATTTATAGTGCTTTTAATAAAATTAGGTAAATAAAAGGAACATATATAATTACGGCAACTTGAAGCACCTTTTCAATAATTGTAGGGTATAACGTATCTATTTGAAAAAGGCAATTATGCCTAGGTCCTAATTTGTAGTTTTATATTTATGGACTAAATTAAAATTTTCTTATCCTAAAGATCTTTAAAGTTGAGAAATTTGAACCTTAATTTAGGCTATTTGATATCAAAATAGAGATCTACAACGAGTCATCTTTAAAAGGTTGGCCCCTCCGTACCCGTTTTGAAAACTTCTAGGCTCACCAGAGCCCGTCCATATTTATACGCATTTCAGGCCCGCCATATCTAATTGGAAATTAAAAACTGTTGTAGCCAAAGAAAATTTTTATATGTAAATCCATGGTTTATGGATGCGAAGAAATTATTTATACAAAATTACGTTTAAACTTTTAAATATCTCAAAATAAAATTGACATATAAATCTATAAATTTTATTTCGGGCCAATTTTTAAACGAGATATTCCCAAATGTCAAATCCGGAAATGAGTTATATTCCGTGGCCTTGATGATAAATAACAAATGGTAAGGCATTTATTCCTAACAAAGGGTCCACACAATTAGAAGTATCTATAAATTAAGATCCCAATTAAAAAGGCCTTTTGGTATACCTCAATGATTATTGATTTTAGCTTAAAGCCATTATTCATATAATTTTTGTCCAACTGGATTTATATAGTGTCATCCCAAAATCTCTCAGTGTCATTTTATAACAATAATACCTGTGAAAAATGCTAAAAATTTTAAGGAAACTAAAAATTAAGCATTTAGTAGTGTTAGTTTTGATAGTTTGTGTAAGTGCTGCTCAATTGCATGACATAGACTTGAAAATATCCAAAACCTACTTAATCAACTATCCGTCAACTCTCAAATTTAAGCTAGGCGACTTAAATATCGGAGCTCTCTTTGAAATATATTTTCCTTCGTCATATCCAGGAAAATCTTGCAGTGACGTGTTGGATAAATCTAGCATTACCAGGGCGTACGCCATGATATTTGCCGTGGACTACTATAATAGAGTATTCAATGAACTTTATAATATATCACTTGGCTATTTTATTCTACCAACCTGTGCGCAGCCATCTACCGCCTTAGTAAGCCTATGAATACTCAAGGAATATTTTTATATATTTTTCCTTTTAAAAGTCACCTATAAGACTCACTATAACTCTGGAGGTCGTTTATTATGATTAAATTGGAATCTTTAAATAAGAAATACAATATATTTGCCAGATCCTATAATTAACTTGCAAAGTTTTTTTATGCGTAATTGCTAAGTTTATAATTCAGCCACTGAAAATATCATAACAAGTTATATTAATGATTTGTATTATGCTAATAGTTTATTTAAACGTCTTAATTGTCAAACATATAATGTGAACATCCAGGACGTTAATAAAAAACGTTGTATATTATTGAGTTCAACCCATTTAATATAGATCCAGGCAATTGATATACTACATATTCTAAAGAACGAGAATATGGTCGCAATAATTGGCCCGTTATCAAGTCCTGAGGCTACGATAGTATCTCCTTATTTGTCTTTTAACAGAATTCCGCACATAAGCCCTGGGGCTAATTCTCAGATATTTGTCGATGACAGGTAAAATTTCGACCTATAGTTGAGACAATTATTTTAGTAATTAATTCGAAAATAGTTAGAAATCAATTTTCTATTGCATTTCTTTGCTTAACCAATCAGGATAAATCATTTAACAATTCCTATCTCTCAGTTAAAATTAATAAATAAAATAAAAGCATTGGAAAATCCTTTATAATTATTGATAAGACAATAGACTTGTGAACAGCTGATTTTTACATTAAAATTCATATATTAACATAGGGCGTTATTTTGAGTGGGGATTTCTATTATTTTACAGCCTTCGGAGAATATATTATAGATGGCGCTAATGTAATTTTCAAAGGTAGCATTCTATAAATTTTAGTTTCTTTCTTATTTTAGGGCTTTCTTATGCAATATTATTAATATAATTTTTAAAATTTCTTCCTAAAATAACAAAATTAGCATTTAGTTTTAATATATGTCCTAGAGATGTTGGGCTTACACACTAACAATTATCAGCTATTTGCCAGTCTATTATATTATTGGTATATGGATAGAATACAAAATTAGTCATTTAATTAAAAATCGTAATGCAAGATGCATTGAATTAGTGTTGTAAAAATGGCTGGGTTTTGTTTGGTCGACCTTCGGTTTTAGTCGAAATTTTTGATTTGTAATTGTTCAATTAATAACACAGGTCTATTGACTTAGCGATTCAATCCCGCACTCAGACCAATATTTCTGATAGAGAATTTGCGCTGATAAGTGATCTGTTTTTAGTTTTTCCCAAAACTTTCAGTTTTTTCATATAAATGAGGTTGAAGGTTAAAAAAATGTGCATTTTAACCTTTTTTGAGGTTATATTGCCATGGAATTTTTAATATTTAGTGAAAACCTTAATATATTCATGTAGATTAAAGTTTCATATATACGTCCATTATTTAATTTTTTTGTTTTACCTCTATATTTAAATTTATAGGCATTTACGTTTATAAGCATTGACGTAAACTCCTTCCCCTTATCAAAATTCGTCCCACTATGGTTCGAAAACGGAGTTCATTAGAGTCCATTCTACACGTGCGATGTTTACTAACACATCAATGTCTCCCTTTCTCCTTCTCCTTCTCTTCCACTCCCGCCTCCTATCTATCCAAGCACACATGAAGGGGGCGGGAGTAGAGGAGAAAGAGAGGAGATTAGGTGAAGGGAGAGAGAGATGTGTTAGTAAACATCGCGTACGCAGTATGTACTCTAATGTACTCCGTTTTCCCGACATAGTGGGACGAAAAGGCGAATAAATTTAAATATAGGAACAAAACAATAAAATAAAATAATGGGCAAATAAATAAAACTTTAATCTGCATGAATTTATTAATATTTTTCACTAAATATAAAAATGGCATGGCAATATAGCTTTAAAAAATTATTAAAATGGGCATTTTTTGCACCTTCAACCTCGTTTATCGAAAACCTGGAAGTTTTGGAAAAGAACTAAACAGATTGTTTATGAGCGCAAAATTCTCTATAAGAATTATGGGTCCAATTGCAGGATAATTTTTGTAGACGTGTGTAATCAGTGAATAAAAAGTTTGCAAAATTATAGGACAAAATTATTTAAATAAAACTAGGCTAAGTTAAAAAAGTTAACTGTGAGATAATTTTTTTACAATTATTTCATGTTTATCTAATTATAATCATATATCTCAGTTACTCATATCTGTTTCGCCTCACCACTGGACAAATGTATTATATCCAAGCTATTGTTAGTATCCTAGATCATTTTAATTGGAACGTTATAGCGATCATCTATTCTGACGATAGTTACAACAACTTTTTTTATAAAACCATGTGGCAATACCTACCCAAATTAAAAGCTTGCATTCCAATATCCATAAGGATACCTTACGTGATAAATAGGGATTTTTTTGAAAGTGAACCTTTCAAAAATGATATTAATAAACTTTTAACATACAAAAGCCCTGTTGTAACCCTCATGTTTCTGACCAATATACAAATACTAGAGATGCTAAAGTTCATAAAAAATTATACGGTTAAGCACAACCTAATTTTTGTTGGATTAGATACATGGCCCGATGCCGCTATTCTTATTCAAAATAACTTAACACAAGTAGCACTCGGGGCAATAACTATTTACGAATTTAGCGGATGCATCGAAAGGTTTCGTATGTGGATAAATAATCTTAAGGGAGATGAGGGTTCATGGTATAGAGATTGGAAAAAATCGCAGGCATCTGAACAATACAATATAACCATGAAAAAGATTAAATGTTATAATTCGAGTGATGATATCGATAGTGAAGCATCGGCTGGCTATGATAGTCGTATTTCTATAGTCATCGACGCAGTTTCAGTTATCGCGGTTGCCCTCCAAAATGAAATCGAAAATGGATATTGCGCTCATCTTACTTCAACGTCTTTAATCGAGTGCCTAAGTTCAATAAATTTGCATGCCTCAATCCTAAATACCTCATTTATCGGAAGAACTGGCTTAATCAAATTTTCTAAAGGGCAAAGTGTTCCAAATAAATTGCGAATAGGAAACTTTGTTAAGCTCACTAAGTCCGACGGGTATGGTATAATTACGGTTGGTACATATGACAATGTTAAAAACACGTTAAAATTGTTAAAAAATCTACATTGGGGTCATTATTATTATAACGACCCTTACAACGCTCCACCGTCATATTGCAGTTTACCGTGTGGTCCACGAGAGCTATTGATATTAACAGATACTTTGTGTTGCTGGAATTGCAAGAAATGTAGAGCGAACGAAAGGTACACCGGCAATGATTTAAATCCGTGTGAAAAGTGTTCTTATTCCATGCAACTCAATCTAACTATGAACGAATGTCTGCCAATTCCGATAGTGTACGTTACAAGCCTTAAAGGCTGGACCACATTCATATACATTCTCAACAGCTTTGCTTTAATAACAATCATTTGTTTATTGATCCACTATTTGTTAAGATACAACACTATGGTGTTTAAAATGGAAGTTAGACCATTGTTACACCTGACATTTTTTGCTATATTCATAGGCATCTTAGGAATCTTTTTAATAATTTCAAAACCATCAATTGTCAGGTGCGGTTCCGGACAATTCTTTTCATTGTTATCATTTACTATGTTGTATATTGTAAGTTTTGGAAAACTTATATTGATAAGTAACAAACTAAATGCATCTCATGGAACCTCAAAGTCAAATGAAAAGAATGTTTACTTAATAATCACGATTGCTGTGGGGATACAGGTACATAAATAATAGAATTTAATACGTTAACGAGATTTGGATTTTAATGTGAACAACACACAACAATTAAATCTAATATATTCAAAAATTTAGAGCGTAGTCGTAAAATCGTGAGGAGGGTTGATAACACAAATTTTGAATGGGCAAATGATGATATTTTTTGTAATACTTCCGCTAGATAATCTTTGGGTGTTATTTAACTGCTAAGTAAATAATTACAAATTGCTAAGTAATTTATGCTAAATATTTTAATTAAAGTGCTAAGTATTTTATTAAAAAAACGCTAAGTATTTTATGCTAAGTATTTTAATCTAAATGCTAAGTATTTTAATCTAAATGCTAAGTATTTTATTATTAAATGCTAAGTATTTTAATCTAAATGCTAAGTATTTTGCTAAGTATTTTAAAGGAAATGCTAAGTATTTTTAAGGAAATGCTAAGTATTTTATTTTTAAATGCTAAGTTTTTTAATATGCTAAGTTTTTATTATTAAATTGCAGAGTTTTTATTTTGATATACTAGTTTTTTTATTAAAATGTAAAGTATTTTATTAAAAAATCTAAATTATGAGTTTTAATCAAAATGCTGAGTATTAAAAAAATATAAGAGAATAAGGTTTTAAAGCTAAAAAGGAGAAAGTTTTAATGGTAATAATTTCAAAGAAAATGATTAATTCTTAAAAATGCTAGGTTTCTATTTTTAAGTGCTAAGTTATTAAAGTTTTTTAATTCAAAGTTTTATTTATGACACAAAAGTGTTGAAATTTGAAGTTAAGTTTTAATGGGAATTATTTTAATGAATTATCAAAATTTATAGTTGAAAAATATAATATTTCAATTTTATATTGTTATAATATAAAAAATAATTTATTTTAGATTTGAATAAAAAAAACTATGATTATTTATTTGTAGGTGAAGAAATACCCTTCATTAATGACTTCATATATAAAATAATCTAAATAGCCAATAGGATAATTGATAGAGATTTTATTCAACTACAATAAACCCTAACCTCAGAGGTCAGATTTGTTAGGAATTTTCTGCCCGAACCCGGCCCGGTTTAATTCTCTAACCTCATTGCCCGCCCGAGCCCGTTCGAACCTTTCTGGTGTCCGCCCGAGCCCGCCCGAAACATTAATGCTGCCCAAAAGGCCCGGCCCGAAATATTAAATTTGCCTGTTAGACCCGAAATTTTGCGACCTAAAATTCTTTCAATATCTAAAAGTCGAATGATTTTTTTAAATGAAATTGTTGTACTTTAATTTTAATTCTAATTGGTCAAAAAACGTAGTATTTGGTCTTTCTAAAATATTTGAGCTTAGCGATAGCGATGAGTGATAAGGGAATAATAAAGGCGAATTGGAGAAGCCTTGTTAAATAATTTGTTAAAAAATTAAATGATATTAGAATGAAATTTAACACTTTCGGCGTTGTATCAATTTGGGCGTGACGATTTTGTACTATGTATAGACGGCACATGCGAATTACGAACAATGAAAGGGCTGCATAAATATAAATATTTTAATCCTTTCCATAACCTAGCTAGGGACTTGATGGAAATAAAGGGGTTCTGGCAAAATTTGTAAAAATAACTTGGGGACGGATGGCGATTTTTAGCATTTTCATATGCAATTTAATGAAAAGTAACAAAAATTACACTATCTGAAAAATCTCATTAAGCCCGAATTGCCCGAATCCTATCCTCTTCGTGCCCGCCCGAGCCCGCCCGAAAATAAAAATTTAGGACAGTTGCCCGGCCCGGCCCGTTGCCCGGCCCGGCCCACGAGCCGGGCCTATTCGGGCAGCGGGCCGGGCCGGGCAATTTGATCTCTGTAACCTATACCACAACCATTTTATCCCCAAAAACAGCTTTAAATGCATTATGAATTGCACTGGCTGCATCAATGACAAGAACTTCAAAAACTGCATTTTTATTACTTAATTTCATGACCTCATTAGTCAAAATTTGAAACATGAATTTAAAATCAACAGACAGCTTTATTTGTTTAAATTTATAAAATCTTTACTTAGCATAATTTATTTATAAACCTAGATAATATACTTAACATAATTTATTTAAATACTTAGAAAATAATTTAAATACTTGGCACAATTTATTTAAATACTTAGCAATAATTTAAATACTTAGCATAATATATTTAAATACTTAGCATATTAGCAAAACATTAAAATACTTAGCAAACAAATAAAATACTTAGCAAATAAGTAAAATACTTAGCAAAACAAAAAAATACTTAGCAAAATTTATTTAAATACTTAGCAAATGAATAAAATACTTAGCATTTGAATTTAATACTTAGCATTAATTTAAATACTTAGCAAACGAATTAAATACTTAGCAAATGAATAAAATACTTAGCAATGACGCTAAAAATACTAAGCAATTTGAATAAAATACTTAGCAAATAATTTGTTGTGATAATCTTTGAGCTAAGGAAGGAAGGCACATATGCCCCTCTCAGCCTAATGAATAAAATTTATAAATGCATGTCTTACTTTTATATGTTGTATATCTTTATTTATTATATAATAGGCTATGACTTACATGTTAATGCTGGTTCTTTATATATCATACAGATTCTAATTAATTTCCTTTTGCTGGGATTCGAAAAGGGGAAGCTGTTCAAAGTCAAGATAAGCAATTTAAATGATGATAATGTCATGTTGCACACTTACTGTTCCGTGTACCCTTTAAACCTTTCCCTGAGAGGCATAGTTATGGCATATCAAGTTTTACTACTAGTCGTTTGTTTCATTGACACTTTGCGATTGAGAGAATTTCCATCAAGTTTTAAAGAGGCCATTCTCTTGAGACATAGCATGTTAGTCATTATCATACTTTACATCATCGGGCTTTTTACATACGCCTTTACCGTGGCGTTTCCTGGTCTAATAGCCTATAACATCTTCTACCTAGTTATCTTGTATATAGTAATTATTGCAAACATTTTTTACAAACTAAAAGCTGAAAGAGAAAGACGGTTATCAGCCAGATAACATTATAATTATATAATTATTGCCAGTTTTTATTCATATTATTGTCAAATTAAACATTTTATTTAATATTCTTCTTCTATAACAAATAAATGCAAAACAAGCAATTGTTGCACTATAAACTTATTTATGAAAATGATTTGGATATATTAAATTAACGACTAAGGCTTAGAGTGCTACAAGCTTATGCATAAATCCATATTTGCAATTAGCATTTAAATAATTTGTTTAAATGTATTATTTATAAACGGTTTTGAGGTCAACTTTTATGGTCAATTATAATTATATAATGCATGATAGTTTTGGTTAAATGTAAGAAAAGTTTAGATTATTATTATGTAAAAACTACTAATATATAATAATAAATATGTATGATAATGACCATTTGACTAGGATAGATTAACCGTCATCAAAAATACAAGTCTATATATTTTACTAAATAGAAATTAATCGTCATATTAAAATCGATAAATTTTTAAAGAAATATAGAAAATGTAATGACATTAAATAAAATGTTCTTAGCATTGTACTTTCTATCATATAATAGCATATAAGGATAAGATCAAAATTTTAGGATCTGCATCGCGAGGAGGTAAAAAATACGGAAGAAAAATTAAGTGATACTTCTTAGACGAAAGTGAAAAGACTTAATTGAATTAGATTGTATGGAGAATTGTATAAACACTTAAAAAATAAAATAAACAAATGTGCTAATAATTAAACGATTAAATTATAATCTCATAAAATTACCAGCTTAGGCGATAAACATTTATTTTAAATTTTTTTCTAGAGCAAAAATAGCAAATGCTGTTTTTACAATTTGCCCCCAAAATTAAACTTGGACTATTTTGTACATGGTTGAATATTACTTTTCAATGTTGCAAAGTTAAGGTACCAATTTGAGTTTTTACAAGCATCACTTATATATATATATTTGAAACATGGATTAATAATAACATGAATGGACTTTGTCTGAGTGTAACCATCATAAACAATCTTTTGATATAACAGAGCTAAAAACAAAGTTATATAACTATCAATTTTAATTATTCTTAACCGTATTATTTTTTTATGAGAAATACCACAATACAAATAAGCTTTTAAAGACATTGACTAGAATACATTTTAAAAATGACGAGTTTAAAACTTGATTTAATGAGGGTTTGAGATTGGGTAATGTTCATAATGATATTTGCAGATGAACACATCTATCCCGTTATGGCCCAACCCCAAATTGTTAATTTATGATAACAAATTTGCAAATAGTGACGCAGGTTGGGGGGTAATATAGTGCGGTTTTATTTGTTATAGTAGTGAACAAACTTCAAAGCAGATAATTTAACAGAACAGCTACAATTGTCAAAGAAAGCATTTGTTAATTTTGACAGGGAAAAAAAGAGATTTATACTTAAGAATTAATAAAGTCAAGTTTCAATTTTGAGGCGGCCAAATGTAGTCTATAAAATTGAAAATTTTTATAATCTATAAACCCCGACACCAGATGTATAGCTTGAGACAAAAAAATATAAAACTCAAGGAGAACTTTTTATAATATAAAATTGCAGATAGTCGCATTAATTTATCGATAGCGATATCGCTCGTGTAATTTTAGGAAGATATATTGTAATTATTGGCGGTACTTTAAAATTTGTGAACTTCATATGGCATTGCTTTATTCGCAGAAGCTAAAGTTTTATATAGATAACACATATAAGGAAAAGTAATTCACAATAATTTTTAAATAAATTTTTTAGTAAGCGTAATTTGCTCGTAAATGTTAAATGGGAAGCGCGGTCAAAGAAGGTATTGTAATAATAGATATACATTCAATATTTAGATTCTGCTATTAGAATTAATAGAAGATAATAATCTTTTTCATATATATAGAGCAGATATTGATGAAAATATTTTTTTAAAGTAGTTTTAAATTTCATTAATTTTATAATATTAGTTTAAAAGCTGAACAAGGTCTTTTGATAGATTTTGAATTATTTCCTAGGAAAATTATTGAATTATTAAAAATGTGTCAAGAAGAGGAAGGGAGATCAGCCCCAAAGTAAAATTGTTTTGGTTTATGATATTATGTATAATTCTATTATTGATTTAGATAAATATTCTTTTTATGCATATAGATATATATTATCACTTGATTTAGTGGATAATGGTGTAATGACAAATGCCACAACTTATTTACTTAAGATAACTGAGACAAATTCTTTTAAATATTTGACCCATTTGACAATAAAATTAATCTTGGCTTCAGACAAAGATATTAAAGATTATTTATTATTATATCTTAAACAGATTAAAGTAATTCCACATTTTAAACCTATTTAAGTTTTTACCTAGGAAGAAAAATCAAACTTAGAAATTAAATTTCAATGTACGGAAAATAATTTGGCCCATCAATTAAAAGAAACACAAGAGGTTTTAATTAATTATACTTTTTTTAAAAGTTGTGTTTATAGGCATTTGAAAATAAATCTCATGACTACAAAAAGATTTCAAATGAATTGCATGAAATAGAGCTTAAAGTATCTTCCAAATATGAAAAAGAATTAAAAGAAGAAAAAGAAAGATCACATCAAGTTTAACTGATTAAATTTAATATTTGTACATGATTTTTTGTTTTTGGCTTAATACAGGCAATTTCAAGGGTGCAAAGAAAATTGGACAATGAACGTAATAATGTTGACAAAAAATTAAATGATCATTTACGCGAATACAAAACCCGATTGGAAAAGTTGGAATCAGAAAATAATGTATGCAATTTATAAACAAATCTCAACAATGATATCATAAATATTTTCCTTTAATCATTATTAATTTTATATATTAAAATCTAGAATTTAAAAAAGTTATTAAGTTCTTCTGACATCGAAAAAACCAAAATGATGGGTGATTTTGATAGTAAAGTGAAGGAAATTGAAACGGAACGTGATCTATTTAAAAGAACATACGAAAAATTGAAAGATAAATATGAACAACTTAAATTGGAAAAGGTAATTTATCAATGTATAGTTTTATTTCAAAAGGTGGACAATTATGAAATTAAAATATATTTAACATAATCAAAATGCAGGAACGTTACGTTGAAGATTATGAGAAGAAAAAGGGTGACATTAATTTCATTGAAGCATCATCACAAAAACTTTTGCAAGATATGAGCAAAAGTCATGAGATTATCAAAAAGTTACAATACGAAAATAAGTATTTGCAAAACAAGGTAAAAAAATCCACGTTTTAAAAAAAATTCAACATTTTTTGAATGGAATTTATAGATGAAAGAACAAAATGTAGTTATCTTAAAACAAGAGAAATGTTTAGAAAACAACGAGAATGAACTGAAGGATATCAAAGAAAGATTAGAAAGGACTAGACAAAATGAGGAAAGATTAGAGAAAGAAGTTGTTGAGATGAAAACCATTTCTGAGATGCAATTTCAAGAAATCGAAAAACTTAACTCTAAAATTAAATTAAACGAAACAGGTATGAGTTTTGAATCAGCTTTTTTTATTGATTTTTAATTTAGTTATAAACTGGTTAAATAAACAAATCAAACAAGATCCTCCAAGCCAAGTTTCAAATATCGCCAACATTTTGCCTGACTTAAATTTAATGGGCATAACACAAAAATCTTCAAATCAGCAAGTTAAATTTTATTAAAATTAATAAGTTGAAAAAATACGATTTTGTTATATATAAGTTTACTTTAAGACTTTTAATTGGAAATTTATGTTTGAAAGTTTAAACTTATAATATAACTTTTTCTTTTTCAAATCTAATTTGTGGAAAATCGAAAATATGACATATTTTAATTTGGATATTTAATGGCAGCTTAGATGCTACAAGGGGTCCTAATTTTTCTAACATTACATTAGTGTTGTAAAAACGGCTGGTTTTGGTTTTAGTCAATTAAACATAAACAGACCATTTGTTTTTTGGTTCATTTTTCTTAATCGCATAAACATTCCTAAGGTTTTTTGCTCAAACTTTTCGTCAGTTTATGTTTAGTCGACTAAAACCAGAAGTCGATCAAACGAAACCCAGCCGTTTTTACAACACTACCATGGGCGTAACCAGCAGTGGAATTAAAAAGAAGCAATAATGATTTAGAGAGGGGCAAAATGAACATTTTTGAAATTTTAGCCATAATTTTAATATATTTCAACAAATTTTTGGATTTAGAGGGGGCGGCAGCCGCCCCTCCTTGGCTACGCCCACGAACACTATCTTACATCCATTCCAGTTATTCATTAATTTGACTAAATTTATAAAACAGTACCTTTAGTTTTTTCAATCTCTGTCAATTGTCATGACAAATTTCTAAGTAGTTTTTTATTTGGGACAAATTTTTTGCAATTAAAGGCGATGAACAATGGCCCAACGTTTCGTATCACAAACCCACAAGCTCTAATTCAACCTCCTAAAAAAGAGAAATCAAGTCCTACCACCTCGGATAAAATAATACAATTACCGCCGGGCTATTATTTCCCTGAACATTAGATTCATGCTTGAAGACCAAAACAGTCCTTATAAGGTACAAGCTAAATTATCCTAAAATTTACTTTGTAGCTTTATACTAGTGTTGTGAAAAGGGCTGGGTTTTGTTTGGTCAACCTTTGGTTTAACTAAGATTAACCGTCAACACTGGTCTGTCTTTCAAATTTCGACTAAGTGTCGAGGTCGACTAAACAGAAGCAGACCAAACAAAACCCTGCCGTTCTTACAACACTAGTTTGTTTACACACATCTTGATGTGTATTTAGTTTGAACGCCTTAAAAACTTATTTTATACAGCCCAAGCTTTCGTATTTTTATAACTTTTAAGGAACAAATTTGAATCCTAGCTTCTTATTTTTATTAAAAAAATTTCTTGAAATCTTAGGTATTAAGCTCCATTCTTTAGCTTTACCAACACGTAAATCTAGAGTAGTTTATAGTCTGATATGGTATTAACGGATTTTGCATCAGGGCTGTATATAGGACTAGGCACATGATGTATTATGTTTTAGAAATT
Organism: Gordius sp. MW1; assembly: GCA_964036665.1. Taxonomy (NCBI): domain Eukaryota; kingdom Metazoa; phylum Nematomorpha; class Gordioida; order Gordea; family Gordiidae; genus Gordius; species Gordius sp. MW1. The sequence continues at coordinate 3,194,600 of OZ038528.1, forward strand.
TCATGCTGGAACTATATTTATTGTTCCACTTATTTCTAGGAAGAGCTAAAGGAAAGATCATCAAAAGAGCTGCTGGCCGAGTAGAATAAATTTATTGCTCGACATTATTTATGCATGCATGTACATAATATCATACAAATTTCGACGAATATAAATTATGTTTTTATATAAACATTTTGTAATTTTAAAAATTACGCGATTTCTCGGTATTGTTACAACTCACTATATCACATATAGCATTATGTGTTGAGATTAGGGGGCCAACAGATCTATTTTATTTTATTTTCAAGCCTTGAGTATTAAATCGCTGTTTTTTCCGTAAAAATTGACTTAATGTTGAAAACTTATCTAAGTCAAAGATAACATTGTAAATTTTCTAATCAGATGCCTGACAGTGGCTGGCATATAATGTGAATAGCTATGGCATAGCTTTTAAGTAGCGAGATTCAGCAAAATAAATTATTATTTTAGTTGAGGATGCATCCCAAGCAATTGTTTACACCTTTATCATCGGGTACGAAAACTTCATTGTTGATACCGTATATATATAAATGGCGTTGTTTGCCTCTTTGGGTGAAAGTCATTTCTGAATAAGGTATGGCTTTTATGCTTTGCCTCTATAAAACATGTAAAATTTATCAATCATACTTTTTGATGGCTAATCTTGGAAATATGAATTTTTTTTCGAAATTTTAACAATACTACTATAAAATTTGTGTTAACCTAAAAGGTTTTTAATATATATTTGTTGATACCGGGAAGCAAATAATTTAATACTATGTAATTTGTCCAATTAAATGCCTAAGCTTGTGAATGTGTGACTCCAGGGCAAACTATTAATAGATCTTGGTAGAGTTTTGTACCGAATATTAAATACTTTTAATTTTTTCCCTATACGTCAAGTTTTTGAAATACTTGCTGTCAAAGTTGCTAAAAACAGCGACTTTGACGTTTTCAAACGTCAACAACTTGCAAATTAATCGATAAAATTTTAATTTAATAAAGCTGATTTATAAAAGAAGGGAGAGGAATCCATGAAAACCTCGTTATTTAATGAACATTAAATTATAAATTGTAACATAAAAACAAAAAAATCTAATTGATTTTGCAACGGACTTTTAGCGGACCTTACGTATATCTAAGCCGTTAAGTTGTATTACGGCCCGCCCCGTTGCTTTAATTTGAAGCAAAACCCCGGGCCGTGCAGATCTCTAGTAGTAGACCGGGGTTAATTTTATGTTTTGAATTATTTTTAAAAATAATAATCATAAAAATATAAACCATACGTGAATTTTGTCAGAAGTTATGAGAAGTAAAACGTTTTTTATACAATTTTAATAAACTATTAAAAGATTTTTCCATTGCAAATTCTGTCTTTTATGAGTACTTTAGTTAGATTGTCATCTTTACCTGTGTATTATGTAAATATAACCATGTTACATCTATATGTTTTTTATAATAAAATAATCGTTTTATTGATTTGAGTTAGCATACACTTATAAGAAGTAAAAATGTAAGGGTTAATCTATCCCCCAAAGGGGCTATTACTAGCCCCGGGCATTTTTAGGATTATTACCTTTTTCCCTTTACATTTTTTTCTTATAATAAAATAGACAAAAATACGTTTTCAGTTTCTTTTTAAAACGCGATGTAATTTTTTATGTCAATTTAGTCCCCGGTCTTTCATAAAAGATAAACAACAACACGCACTTTAACTCGGTTGACCATAAGTTTGGGGCAATTTGTCAATGCAAAAAGATAGAGATAGATTTATTTTGATCTTATATCAAAAATTAATAGAGCTAGGGTAAATAAATTTTTAATAGATTCTTCCTCCTTATTTATAAATTAAATTTATTAAACAAAAATTTACCGATTAATTTGCAAGTGTTGACGTTTTAAAAACGCCAAAATTGCTGTTTTTAGCAACTTTGACAGCAGGTATTTCTTGACGTAGAGGGAAAAAACTAAAAAATATATTTGTGTTCACCCTAAAAAACTCTACCAGAATCTGAAAACATTTTGCCTGTTGATTTTATGATTCTATTATTTGTTTTAAAACTTACTACCATTGTACCATAATAGTTGTATATTTTAGAAGAAAACATCCTTTAGTAAGTCAAAAACGCTCGACCCTCCATTTATAGGTTTAAATGATAGAAAAAATTATGAAATGATAATAGCGTATAGAACTTTTAGCCAATTAAGTAAATTTTTTGATTTATATAGCCTGAGCAAAATTTGTAATTATTTTTTAGATAAATAGAGTGCTGATTAACTGAAAACATCCATTTTTTATTTACTTCCATTTATTATTATTATATTGTTCACGGGAGTTATTTACAATTTTTTTAATTAAATTTTTTTAATAAGATATATTTTAAAGGTATAATAATGATTTTACTAAAGATATAAAATTATAAATAGGTCATCTAAATGAGTTTAATTATGAAAGCTTAGGCGAATTCCGCTACAATTATAAAATTAAAACACTGAAAAAAAAGCTAATTTATTTTACAAAGAAGTACTATGAAAAGTATTTAATTTATCAGCTTTTACTTAACTTAAAGTTTGTACTGTTTTTTAATAATATATTTTTGATTCTGTGGTATTTAAATATAATATACGGTATTCGGGATATTTCCCCGACTTTATTATTGAGTATAAATTAGTTATGTCGGCTTAGTTTTTTTAATCGAATTGATTTCAATAATTTACCTAGTTAATACAGATTTTTTATAATTTATTTTAATTGAATAATTTTTATTTTTTTGTATAAATTAAATTTTTGCTTTATATAAATATTTGTAAGTTACTATAACATTCTTGTACTTGCTGTATAATTCTTTCATATTTTGAAAGGTGCATGTGTTCTTGATAAATTCGATGTGAATTTTCATTTATATCGTCGTCTGAAAAGTCAGTCAATGGCACCACCTGTTTAAGATATTTAAAAAATTTATATTTGACCTTTGTTAATTTAATAGCATTTACAAATATTTATTTATTTAAATTTTAAAATATACTATACTTTAGTTTGATTTTGTTCCAATATGATGTTCCCTTGTTTGTTTTTTATAGTAGGGTCAGGAAAATTGTTAATTCCAGAAACGTATTCTGACTCGTAATTTGTACTGTAAAAATTTGCAATTTCAAAATAATATTATATTAAATGTAAGTTGGCTAAAGATAATTATTTTTGTAAACATATGTAAAATTTTAAATCTTATCGGCTTTATATATTGAATACAAAAATGAAATTTTATAAGTTGTTTTCTTTTAAGTCCCCAAACATAGTAACCATCATTTGCACAGCCAGCATTGGGATTAGAAAGGGGCAATCATGATTTAGAGAGGGGCAAATTAATCATTTTTCAAAATTTTAGCCATAATTTTAATAAATTTAAACAAATTTTTTGGATTTAGAGGGGGGGCAGCCGCCCCTCCCTGCCCCTCTTAGCTACGCTCATTGTAACCTTAAGTTTATTAATAGAGAAGAAAAAGACTTTTTTACCTGTCCAGTTTTTTTTTATTTTTTTACTTAATCTGTTCAATTATTTAGAATATTTAGGTATTTTATTCTTATTTTAAAGCCCTGAATATATTTGGCGTTTGAAGTTTTAATAAAATCATTATTATTATACATTATGTTTATAAAGTGCTATTTGTGAAAAACATAGGAATTGTTACTAATTAATAGTCATTTTGATGTAATTTTTGACGTAATTCAGGCCTTTGCAAGTGTCGCATGTGAGTTTACCATCGGTATTGCAGGTTTGACATCTATAATAAAATTTGATCGAAATTTTGCATATAAAAATCATGAGCGAAAATCTTAATTTTACTTCATAATTCTCAAAATTTTACATTATACCTCTTAAAAATATAGTTAACGCTACCATTTTTTTCTAAACCTTAGGATAAAATATTAATATTTTAATACTTGGTGTACGCTAATCATTACTTAATTTTTTTATGTTAATATCTTTTTTATTGCAACTAAATATTATTTACCACGTTTTTTACTTTTTTAGTTCGCGATTTTATTAAATTGTGTAAAATTATCTACCTTTCCATAAAATTGCAATTTTGCTAAGTCCCATACTTAAAAAAACTTACTAAATTTTGAAAATTAATATAATGACACTTAGTAAAATGGGTGAAGGATGCCAAAACCGTTCAACTAACTCGTTCACTTTAAGAAATTTTAAACGATTCAGAAACACCTTTCCAAGTGTTAACCATCTGAAAATATATCTTCAAATAAAACTCTAATATAACTTGATCCTTCATTTAAAAATCTTAAAGTCTTAAAAAGTTCTCATCTTTCTGTTTCGCTTATACGATTATAATTAACAAACTAGACTAGCCACGTTGCCAAAAAAAAATCATAAATAAAGATAATTAGTCGGGCACAAAAACAATATTTAGGCTCGGGCGAGGTCGAAAAAAGTAATGCCAATCGCGGTCATTAGGTTGTCTATTTGCGGTAGCAAAATAAAAGTCTTTTACAGAAGCATAAGTCCACAGCCATTTAAAGCCCGTATAAGTTTCCACAGCCATTATTGAAAAATTACAAGTTGGACAGGAGGGAGGATGTACAACCAAAAGCGAGCCCTTAAATTTTTTTAATATAAGAAAGTTTATTAATTATGGCTAATTATAATACGTTACCCCCCGCTCCCCCCCCCCCCCCCCCCTTGAATCAAAACCCAACGGTTTATAATAAAAAATAAGATAAAAAAATTTGGTAACACCTTTTACGTCCCCTTCCACTGCAACTGAAACAAAAATCTTTATTTTTCTTGGACAATATCAGTGTGGTCATCGATGTTTTTTCCATTGATGCTGGGCTGGGTGAAGCAACATTGCTTGATTGTCTTCCAGTTCCAGTACATGATATACAGGAAACTGTGCCTCTTCCAGAACATCTCCAACATCTCTTATAGCCATCACCATGGCAAATATTGCATTTCTAAAGTTAAAATAGTAAGTGTCAATAACGTGAATTCAATCTAATTCGGCCTTATATATACCTATCTCGATTACTATATCACTATAAAATTAACTATGGCATACTGATGAGCTCCAATAAGAGCTAAAACCTTATATGTCTGTTTTTATTTTCGAGTCTCATTCAAAAAGAGATAGGGATAATTTAGTCAAATTAGTTTCTAACTTAAATTGTGTCCTAGATGGCATGTAAATTAGAGTTATTCTTATTTGATTCACGGTTACCACCCGTTGTAAATCTGGCCCTCTTTACAAAACCCAAACCGGATTCGTATTTAAAATCTTTATTTCGCCAATATATCAAAACGTAAAATTACCTTATTTCCCTTGAAAAGTTACATTTATACGTTAATAAATTTGTTTAGTATAAATAAAAAATTTCTACTCTTTTAATTAAAAACATTGTAAAATTTTTATTAGCTGTATATGGTGTGTCTGACAAAAATAAAACATAGCATTTTGATTTTTATAAATATTCTTTGGGTTAATTAAGCTGCATATATTATTTAAACTACAATTTGATCAAATTATTTTTTTCCAGAATTGTCTTATATATAATATAGCAGGGGCGTAGACAAGGGGGTAGAAAAACGGATAGTTTACCCCCTTGGCCAAAAATTAATTTGTTTTATACGTTTTGGCACTTAATAAAACCAAATTTGGAAAACTACCAGACCGATTTGGCTCAAAATTTCAGAGTTTATTCCCCATACTCCGGAGCATGTTTTAAGATTTGTTTGAGTCAAATCGGGCTAGTAGTTTTCGAAGGGTCACGTTTTTTTGTTTTATACGTTGTTTTATACGTTTTGGCAATTAATAAAGACGTCATATGCTATGCAGTATAATATATGAAGCTTAAATGTTTTATGGCTGCATAAAAATTTTCTTTCATATTAAATCAGGTCAGACCCGTTACCATATGAATGAACCAGATATAAACATTAGATTCTACAAAGTATTTTATGTCATGGTTATGCGTTTATTTTGTAGAAGAAACTTAAATTACATTTAAAACTCAGTGACATTTCTTTAAGGCTTATGCTAAACTTTACCATAAATTATTTGGGTTATATCTGTATTGCGTTATGAATATTTTATGTTTTTAGTCAATTATTCATAAAGTGTAAGTCTACAGCCATTAGAAACACTTAAAAAGTGATACTGCAAATGCAAAAATAAATTTCATCTAGTCTTATATATATAAATGAAACTATGTGTGTATGCCGCCACCAATTTTGAAAAATACTAGACCGATTTGGCTCAAAATTTCATAGTTTATTCCTGACACTCCGGAGCATGTTTTAAGATTTGTTTGAGCCAAATCGGTCCAGTAGTTTTCGAGAACAGTTTAGCGCCTGATTCTCAACTTTTTTGGAAAACTACCAATCCGATTTGGCTCAAAATTTCACAGTTTATTCCTGACACTCCGGAGCATGTTTTAAGATTGTTCGAGCCAAATGCAAATCGGTCCAGTAGTTTTCGAGTATTCGTACGCCTTGCACTGTATACGGAAATAGAACAATAGAAGTAGAACATATAGACATCAAACTTTATTTTTACTTCAATAACCGCTTTATCATCATATATGCCCTAAAATTCCAACATAATTTAATACACCCGGGTAAATGGCAAAACAACGTTTGCCGGGTTCATCTAGTTAATAATATTATATTAGTAAATAGAAAAATAAGCCCTTCGGGCGTAGCTGGGGGCTTCGTCCCCAGACCCCCATCTCCTCGGGGGCTCCGCCTTATAAATAATTTATTGAAATAAAAATGTTTTTAAAAATTGGAAAATTTCTACCCCCTTGAGAAAATCCTGGCTACGCCCCTGTAATATAGCATCTAATTTCGCAAAAAGAATAATAAAACTAAAATTTATTTTTATATAAACTAAAGATCTTTAGTGAGATTAGTTCAAAATTATGGCTTTTAAAATTGGATTTTAAAAATAATACAAAATTGAAATTGCTGACGTAAATACGTGTAGATTTACTGTATAAGAAACGCTGTTTGGGATTTCTACAGTGTGTTCCTCTGTTATAAAATAACTTCTAGGATTGAATGTTATTTCCCATGGGTCTGGTGTAGCTTCATTCAATGACATGTTATTCAGTAATTTACCTTTAATTTTAAATTATAAAGGCAAAACATGAAAAATTTATTAATATAAATTTATTGAATATTATATTTTTTTATTACTTTAAAATAAATTTATTTCATAAAACTTAATATTTTAAAAAATAACATTATAAATCTAATTTATACTAGGCCCCAAACATAATTATTAAAATTATAATGCAACCTGATGGCTTAATTGAATTTACTTAATTGACTTTACTGTCTACAATTTATTGACTTTCATTTACAACATTAAGTTATAAATTCATTCTTAATATATAATTTATCGAATAAAATAATGTATTTTTGGAAAATATTACCATTTTCTTTTGCGTCCTTTTCACTAATATACCCTTTTCCATCGTTGACATTAAGATTTTTCCAAGGTTCCATAGCCCATTCCACTGACCGACTTTCTGTAAATGTCTCCAACGTGTACTAATAAATTGAATATTATCTAATTTTTTTTCAAAAATTTAAATATTTTTCATTTTTTTTATAATTTGCCGGTTTTATGAATAACTTTATTACTAATTAATTTATAATATGTAAATATACCACGTATATACAATGATTTTCGTATAGGTTGATATCAATCTCATCTTTCCATTGTTTGGAAAAACAGAAGTTTGGTTTGATGTAATTTAATATTATTTGTTCGGCCTCCTTTTCTGATAATACTGGTATGCTATAATATAATATTTAACTGTAAATTGTGTGACAAATTTATAACTTATAAATATAAATGAATTATTAATGTTTTATGGTTCAAATTTGCTTTATTTATGAAATACATCTATGATTAAATATAAATTAAAATAGCTTTAGTTATTTTTATAATTTTAGCTGGCTCTTTTGCAATTACCGTTTATATTCATTTTGCAGGGGTAATAGGCTATCGGTTGGAGAAAAATTTGGTGGCGTTACCATTTCTATAACATTATAATTGCAACAAAGTTTAAACAAATAATTTTTAAATCCTAAAACAGCGGCGTAGCTTGGTGGGGGCAAGTCGGCCAGGCCCCATCCCCCCCCCCCAGGAACAAATCCTGGCCCCTTCCGCCACCCCAAGGGAAGAATCCTGGCACTTTTGGCTGCTACGAAATTATTTGACATATCTTAACATGATAAATAATAATTCCATTTTATTTTTTTTAAATAAGAAAATCATTGGATTGAGCTAGGCGACGTATTTACATTAAATTTAGCTTTGTTACTTATAAACACGCAATGAACAAGCTATTAAAACTTAACGTTTTTAACACATATTTAGCTCTAAACAACAGCTTTAATCAATAATGCATGGATATAATTTAGTAGGGCAATATCATTGGTCTTTTTACAAAGATTATAATTTTAGAGACCTGCACGGCCTGGCCTGCTAGGCCTAAAACTCAACCCGCGGGCCGGGCTTTTGCTTTAAAAACTTACCAGGGATGGGCCGTTATATAACCTAACAGGCTTGGGCCGGTCATAGATGTAAGTAAGGCCGCTGAAAGCCGCTTACAAAATCTATAGATTTTTTATGTATTATAAAGTATAAAGAAAGGTGTGTTTTTAAAGGTTTTATATTAATTTATAATTATTAAATGTTCATTAAATTAACCATAAAATAAAATTTTATTTTCTCGTTATTCATTTAATCCCCAATGCCCATAGGCGTATCTAGGATTTACTCATGGGTAGTGTTAGAAAATTTTTAAGGCAAAATTTTTTTGTAAATATTTTTTTTTAAAAATGATTTTTTTCTAAAAGTTTAAAGTGACTATAGCGTAAAAATAATAAAATACTAAAAGTAAAATTCAGACAAATATTTATTAATATTCAATAACAATATAAAAATGATATAAATTGAATATCAATATCGACGATTATTAGATAGAAACGCATTTACAACATCTTTAGTTTCAGGAGTATATTGCCTGTGTACATAGAGCAACGTTAATCCGGTAAGCCTGAAATTAAAAATTAATAATAAAACCATTTAGTTTACCTTTCTTGTCCAATTGTGCTTCTAAGATATGTTTTAAGTCTTTTTAGCACTGTAAAACACCGCTCATTAGAGCACGTTGTCACAGGTAAAGTTGGGTAAAGAATTTTAATATTAGGATAAAGATCTAATTTGGAGGCATGATTGGATAAGGTATCCAATGCATTCCTAGGTAATGTATCTGAATTGGAGTTTTTAAAAGATGAATACCACGATTTAATATCGGATTTAAACTGCTCTTCTGATCCTTCAAGATCATCTTCATAAAATTTAGCTAATATTAAAAAATTATTTAATATTTGAGGGGTGAGCTGAACGGGGTCTTTAATAAAGAGGGTATCAAATCCCATAAGTATTTGTTGGTTTTTAATGAATCGTTCATCTAATTCAGCTAAAACAGAATCCAAAAAGGGATTGTACAATGAGATCCTGTAATAGACTTCGGGGCATGTTGTCTCTATATTGGACCTTAATGTTTGAAGGGACGTCCTTCTAGGGATATTGATGAAAAAATCATGACTCTTTCCAAATGTTGAAACATTGGTAAAAATAGTTTGAAACCCCTCTTCTGAATTTTTACGCAATTCTTTAATTTGGCAAAGAGCATTTTGGGCGGCATACATTGCCTGTGATAGATCAATGTTGATCGTTTGCAAATAGTTGCTTAGATGTATTGTATAAGAAAATACTTGGTGCAACATATAAAGAGACAACCAAAATTGGCCTTGTTTTAATGATGAAAGTAGAATCGTTGCACTCGATGATGATTCTACATCATCCCATTCACAAATCTTTTCAAGTGTAGTAAAAATGGCTTCTTTAAATTCATAAAATCTCTTGACAGCATTATGCTTTTGGGTCCACCTTGTTTCACAAAGTGTCGTTAATTTAGAGGATTTTGGATTGGTTGACAAAGATAGCAATACAGAGTTTAAGAGATTCAATTTTTTTGGCGAAGTTATAAAATCCGTAATCTTTTTAATAACACCTTTTATAAAAAACAAATTAAATATAAAAACAATCATAATCTTACCCATACAATTCCTAATATTGGAAATCTTGCAAGAATCTTTAATTGCCAAATTTAGATTGTGCGATGCACAATGAATATATATAGCCTTAGGGCACACATTCTTAAACAAAGTCTGCAACCCGTTTTTAGAGCCACTCATCACTGGGGCTCCATCATAACCCTGCCCTCTAAGTTTTGTAATGTCAATTTTTAGACCTTTAAGAGTCTGCATCACAACTTCAAACATCCCCTTTGCTGACATATCCTTGATCTTGATATATTCTAAAAAGACCTCTCTGACCACTGTTGGTTGTGTATTCAAATCAACATAACGGATAACAACGGCCATTTGTTCTTGTGTTGAGATATCCGTTGTCTCATCCAAGAGAAGTAAAAAAAAGGGTGACTTATTAATTTCTGCAACTATTCTTGTTTGAATATGTTGTTTGATAATACAAATTAATTCATTTTGTATACCAGGTGAGAGGTAATTAGCATTTTTAGGACATTCTTTTAAATCAGTTTTCACTTTCTCGCTGAACTTTGAAAGTAAAATCAAGATCTCCCTGAAATTCCCTTAATTGCTATCATTTATCCTGGGATTTTCAACTGGTAACAGGCCATAATCACGGTGACCTATTAAAAAGAACCTATACTAAACATTTAGATTAAAATACCTCTCAAAGCAATTCCTTGCCTGCCACAGAACACTAAAGCATCCGTTATAGTATATAATACTTCCCTTGTTTTTTCGTAATAGAATTTTTTTTCATTTAAAATAACAAGGTCAATTGCCTGTTTTTTGTTAATATAAATATCTTCAAGCGAGTTGATAATGTCAACTGCATGCAAATGATAATTATTTTGTGAATGTATGTTGAATGTTTGTTTTGCATTTTGGAACCTGTTTAAAGCACAAACTGTGATTTAAAAACTAGCAATTTATCTAACCTGGTATAAGCATTTACAGTTAAACTATTTAAATTTTGAGAGCCTTTTCCACCCGTAACCTTCCCTGCAAGTACACAATACTTACAAAAAGCTCCTCCAAGCTTTTTGGAGTAACATAACCATGGCCATTGTTTAAACCACTGATATTGAAATTTTAAATTACGAGTTCCACATTTGGGGAACTCAAAGCTTTCCCCAGGTTGCCAGATTAATTTAAAAACTCTAAATTTCTCCATCCCAATCAAATTTGAGTAAATATAATTGCCTATGTCATGGTCATCTAAAACTAAAAGTATAGATTTAATATATTTTGAATGTTATCCTCACTAATATCTATTTTAGACTTCACACTGGCTGTATCTACTAGTGTTTGATTATTTTCTAAAAAAGATTCTAGAGAGTGAGTTGAGTTTGAAGAAAGAGTAAATTACCTTGATCTTTTTCTTGTATTCTTAGTCTTACAGCATTAATACCTTTTTCTATGGAAATAGATTCTAGAATCTATATTTAGCTTATTATATAATTTATTTACCACCCTGATCCTGATCTCTATGTTCCTCTTCTTCTCCTACTGAATTAGTACTAGTACTAACATTTTCTAAATTAAATTCTAGAATCTAGAGTGAATTATAATAATTTGTAAATTACCCTGGCTGCTACTTTTCTCGTTGGAAAAGTTAATTTTTTTAGGGAAGTAGTTATAAATGGAAGGATATTGTTGGCGTTTCATATTAAAATTTCGGAAATTGGATGAGATGGGAGCTATTTATCTAAAATTTAAATTTCGAATAAAATTTATAAATTTTGAACATATAAAAATAGAAAAGCAACGAAAACCTTAATAACACTTCCAAAATAATTTATAATTATAATTATCAGTAATATTTGTGTGCAAATACAATATAAAAATTTTATTATTTGAAACTCATGGGTAGTGTTACAACCTTAAATCATACCCTTGTATACGCCAATGCCAAAACGTGCATTTAGAAATGATTAGTGTTAATCAAAAACTATATATAGAAGAAAAAGATCAAGGTAATTTACTCTTTCTTCAAACTCAACTCACTCTCTAGAATCTTTTTTAGAAAATAATCAAACACTAGTAGATACAGCCAGTGTGAAGTCTAAAATAGATATTAGTGAGGATAACATTCAAAATATATTAAATCTATACTTTTAGTTTTAGATGACCATGACATAGGCAATTATATTTACTCAAATTTGATTGGGATGGAGAAATTTAGAGATTTTAAATTAATCTGGCAACCTGGGGAAAGCTTTGAGTTCCCCAAATGTGGAACTCGCAATTTAAAATTTCAATATCAGTGGTTTAAACAATGGCCATGGTTATGTTACTCCAAAAAGCTTGGAGGAGCTTTTTGTAAGTATTGTGTACTTGCAGGGAAGGTTACGGGTGGAAAAGGCTCTCAAAATTTAAATAGTTTAACTGTAAATGCTTATACCAGGTTAGATAAATTGCTAGTTTTTAAATCACAGTTTGTGCTTTTAACAGGTTCCAAAATGCAAAACAAACATTCAACATACATTCACAAAATAATTATCATTTGCATGCAGTTGACATTATCAACTCGCTTGAAGATATTTATATTAACAAAAAACAGGCAATTGACCTTGTTATTTTAAATGAAAAAAAATTCTATTACGAAAAAACAAGGGAAGTATTATATACTATAACGGATGCTTTAGTGTTCTGTGTCACGCAAGGAATTGCTTTGAGAGGTATTTTAATCTAAATGTTTAGTATAGGCTCTTTTTAATAGGTCACCGTGATTATGGCCTATTACCAGTTGAAAATCCCAGGATAAATGATAGCAATTAAGGGAATTTCAGGGAGATCTTGATTTTACTTTCAAAGTTCAGCGAGAAAGTGAAAACTGATTTAAAAGAATGTCCTAAAAATGCTAATTACCTCTCACCTGGTATACAAAATGAATTAATTTGTATTATCAAACAACATATTCAAACAAGAATAGTTGCAGAAATTAATAAGTCACCCTTTTTTTCACTTCTCTTGGATGAGACAACGGATATCTCAACACAAGAACAAATGGCCGTTGTTATCCGTTATGTTGATTTGAATACACAACCAACAGTGGTCAGAGAGGTCTTTTTAGAATATATCAAGATCAAGGATATGTCAGCAAAGGGGATGTTTGAAGTTGTGATGCAGACTCTTAAAGGTCTAAAAATTGACATTACAAAACTTAGAGGGCAGGGTTATGATGGAGCCCCAGTGATGAGTGGCTCTAAAAACGGGTTGCAGACTTTGTTTAAGAATGTGTGCCCTAAGGCTATATATATTCATTGTGCATCGCACAATCTAAATTTGGCAATTAAAGATTCTTGCAAGATTTTCAACATTAGGAATTGTATGTGTAAGATTATGATTGTTTTTATATTTAATTTGTTTTTTATAAAAGGTGTTATTAAAAAGATTACGGATTTTATAACTTCGCCAAAAAAATTGAATCTCTTAAACTCTGTATTGCTATCTTTGTCAACCAATTCAAAATCCTCTAAATAACGACACTTTGTGAAACAAGGTGGACCCAAAAGCATAATGCTGTCAAGAGATTTTATGAATTTAAAGAAGCCATTTTTACTACACTTGAAAAGATTTGTGAATGGGATGATGTAGAATCATCATCGAGTGCAACGATTCTACTTTCATCATTGAAACAAGGCCAATTTTGGTTGTCTCTTTATATGTTGCACCAAGTATTTTCTTATACAATACATCTAAGCAACTATTTGCAAACGATCAACATTGATCTATCACAGGCAATGTATGCCGCCCAAAATGCTCTTTGCCAAATTAAAGAATTGCGTAAAAATTCAGAAGAGGGGTTTCAAACTATTTTACCAATGTTTCAACTGGAAAGAGTCATGATTTTTTCATCAATATCCCTAGAAGGACGTCCCTTCAAACATTAAGGTCCAATATAGAGACAACATGCCCCGAAGTCTATTACAGGATCTCATTGTACAATCCCTTTTTGGATTCTGTTTTAGCTGAATTAGATGAACGATTCATTAAAAACCAACAAATACTTATGGGATTTGATACCCTCTTTATTAAAGACCCCGTTCAGCTCACCCCTCAAATATTAAATAATTTTTTAATATTAGCTAAATTTTATGAAGATGATCTTGAAGGATCAGAAGAGCAGTTTAAATCCGATATTAAATCGTGGTATTCATTTTTTAAAAACTCCAATTCAGATACATTACCTAGGAATGCATTGGATACCTTATCCAATCATGCCTCCAAACTAGATCTTTATCCTAATATTAAAATTCTTTACCATATATTAGCAACTTTACCTGTGACAACGTGCTCTAATGAGCGGTGTTTTACAGTGCTAAAAAGACTTAAAACATATCTTAGAAGCACAATTGGACAAGAAAGGTAAACTAAATGGTTTTATTATTAATTTTTAATTTCAGGCTTACCGGATTAACGTTGCTCTATGTACACAGGCAATATACTCCTGAAACTAAAGATGTTGTAAATGCGTTTCTATCTAATAATCGTCGATATTGATATTCAATTTATATCATTTTTATATTGTTATTGAATATTAATAAATATTTGTCTGAATTTTACTTTTAGTATTTTATTATTTTTACGCTATAGTCACTTTAAACTTTTAGAATAAAATCAATTTTAAAAAAAAATATTTACAAAAAAATTTTGCCTTAAAAATTTTCTAACACTACCCATGAGTAAATCCTAGATACGCCTATGGACGTGGTCCACTCCAATCATACCTTTAGGGTAAAAGCTAATTGAATATTTTGATGGGTCTAATTTTTTGCATGATTATTATTATTATTATCATCTGTAACTTACATATTTTGCGTAATTAATTCAAAAAAATTACATACTAATCATGGGCGTACGCAGAGGGGGGGGGGGCAAGGGGGTGGCTGCCCCCCCCTAATTTAAAAAAAAAATTTATACAAAAACCCTAAAAAATTAAAAAAAAATTATGTTTTGCCCCCCCCCCCCTAATTAGCCACAGGGACCCCCTGCCCCCACTGCCTAATTAGGGGAGTTGCTTTTTTTCGCTCTCAGGAAACTGTATGGATGTCGAGACCTTTCTCTTTTTTCTTTTTTTGCTCTCAGGAAAATTTATGGATGTCGAAACCTTTTTTTTTTTTGCTCCCAGGAAAATTTTTTTTAATCTGCCCCCCCCCTTCAAAACCTGGGCACGCCCATTATACTAATAAAGAAGCAAAATATAAATCTTTTATAGAGTTTCGGGCTTTGAAAAAAATTAGCGGACCGGGTGTATTATATATTATAGGTTTTTATATATTTGTAACGGGCGGGCTGATTCATCTAAAGAGGCCCGTTGCCGTTGCAGGTGTCCAATTTCGCTTGCTCATGTGTAAGCCGAAGGTAAAGGGGAAGATGTAAGATTTGGGAACATATTATTAATATGGACTTAAAAAGTACAAGTTCAAACGAATTTTAAACAAAAAAATTACACAAAGGAATAGCTGATTATCAAGTTTGACAAATGGCTGTGGGGAATTTTTAACCGCCCTTGACCCCTCCCCACTGGTGGAAAATTGCCCCCCCCCCCCAAGGGAAAAAAGCTAGCTACGCCACTGTCTTAAAACAAAGAAAAACAATTTATTAAATAATGATATGGGAAGCGGCAAGACACTGGGTTAAAATATTTTTTAAGTTCCTAGATAATAAATATATTTTTATCTAACCATAAGGAAGGAGATCTTCCTGACTATGCATATAGATATCTATATATATAAAGTAAAGTGTATGTATGTATGTAAGGGCTAATCTCTGAAACTACCGGCCCGATTCGCGCGAAACTTTACCAGTAGGTTCCCAGGGAGGCCAGGGGTAAAATAGCTTTTTCAGAATCCTAAAATTTCTTTTAATTTTCGAGATATTGGGTTTTATGCGTTTTGACGTTCAATAAAATGTCAATCAAACGCACCTCCTCGCGTTCGTCGAAAATTTGAATATACAGACAGTTCTGTAGTAAAAGTGTATCCCTTATAGTAGTTTGTAAAACGTAATCTTTTCTTAACGGTGACAACATAAAATTTATGAATTAAATTTCTTAAACGTCATTTTTCTTAACGGTGACAATATAAAATTTATGAATTAAATTTCTTAAACGTCATCTTTTCTTAACGGTGACAAGACAACATAAAATTTATGAATTAAATTTCTTAAACGTCATCTTTTCTTAACGGTGACAATATAAAATTTATGAATTAACCTGAAATAAATAAAATTGTAGATTATTTGAGAAAATATGGTGAAGAAGATGAATTTTTCTCATTATCATTAAATGAGATATTTTAAATGAGAAAGATGAAGGTATATATAATTTAAATGTAATATAAAATAGTCCAACGTTGATTATTCTGAGTAAATGCTATTTATATATAAATGTCATTATTTATCTATCATTAATTTTTATTAAATGAGATATTTAAATGAGAATAAATTCTGAAACTACCGGCCCGATTCGCCCGAAACTTTACCCGTAGGTTCTCACGGCCAGGTGTAAAATAGCTTTTTCAGATTGCTAATTCCTTTTAGTTTTAAAATATCGGACATTTCTCGGCCTTTTGGTTTTAAAAAAGGGCTAAATTCTGAAACTTCAGATCCGATTCGAGCGAAAATATAGCCGTAGATGCCCAGATAGGCCAGGGGTAAAATAGCTTTTTTAGATTCCTAAAATACCTTTTTGTTTTAAAAATATCTGACATTTCCCGTCCAGTTTCGTTTATAGCAGCATATACAATAATGACGTCATACATACAAAGCTGAAGTTTTCTCGAATTAGATATTTAAAAGTATAATAAAAATGTTACAGTATACGGTTAAAATTATTGGGGTATAACAGAAGACTATTTAAATTAAATAAATAAAATTTATATTATGCGGTTTTTGTCATTATTATCACGTGGTCGATCATAGAAGCATATTTTTAATAATTATCCATCCTTCAATTAATTATTTTATTATATTAAAGAAAATTGTATTTCAAATAAATCAGCTAACTAGAAAAATAAAATAATGGTATTATTGTATAATAAGTAACAGCATTAATAAGCAATTTTTTCAAAAACATTTAATTTTAGTCGGATGTGATGACTAAAACAGAATTTGCATTTGGTTTGTCTTATTATATAAATATATATTAAAAATAGTGGGTTCATAAAATCATTCGGACCTTTCACATTATAAATTATTTCATATATGACCCCATTTTAGATAAGTCTTATTAATAGCTTATACTTAATTAACCACTTAAGGACTGAGCCAAAGCAACGCTTGGCCGGGCACAGCTAGTAAACTATAAAGTTAAGTTAAATACAAAAAATATCCAATCTAAAAACGTCATTTTTGTTTGTTAAAACGTGCACTCTGGCATTTATATGAGCTTTATGATAAAATATTTTTAAAACATAATTTAAAAAGACTTTACTAGTTTTCCATTCTACGTATTCATAACCGGGTGGCGCGTGTAGTTTCATTAAATCCGTGATCTTTGATAAAGAATCTTGACGTTCCTCGTGGTTTATTATATTTCCTGCAGCTGTTCCTTCAAAATCAGGTGTCTTCAAACTCGACAAACTCTTCTTATCAACATCCACTGACTTATCATTTAGGGATAGGGTGGCTAAATTTTCTTCGGCAAATGATTTTCTCGTTTCTAGGATATTTATAAATGACTTTTATAATTTATTAGAAACTAGGTGTCGTAAACATATAATTTGCGATTTCGAGATTTATTTGTTTTTCTGCAAATCGCATCAAAAAACATTATTAAAATTACACTTCTTTTCATTAAATTATTTATAAGTTTCTTAGACAAACTATATATTTACGTGATTTGCTTCATACAGTGAATTATCCTTTAGTCCAAGCAATTAAGTATGCCAGTGATTGCATTTAACAGTCTAATCGATTCATAGTTAAGAGTTAACAAGTTTTATTTAGAAAAATTTTGTTTAATTTAGTGATTTTGTTAATGCACATTATACGTCGAAAAGTCGTTTTTCGGTTTTTAATAAGCCATAATATTAATGAGCGTAGCTAAGGGGGGGGGGCAGGGAGAGGCGGCTGCTTCCCTCTAAATCCAAAAAAAAATGTTGAAATTTATTAAAATTATGGTTAAAATTTCAAAAAATGATCATTTTGCCTCTCCTTAAATCATTATTGCCCCCTCCAATCCCTCGCGGGCTACGCCCATGATAATATCGTTTTCAAACAAGTATAATCATAATCTAAACTTACATTTGGAATGCTAAGTAAAAACGATTTGAATATGAGTAAATGAAATTAACTAAATAGAATTTTGAGACCGAGATGTGTAATGTAAAAAGGGTTTAAAAATGTCAAAATAGAGGAAAATGATCATTCTCATTTCTCCTTTGCGACACTTGACTCATTTGTCAACAATGTACACTAATGTCGTGAAAAGTCGAGGATGTTTTTATATAATTAATAATTAACCAGAGAGGTAGAGGAATTGATGTAAGATCTTGCAAAAGCACTCTGTATTAGCTTAAATTATTAATGACGCGCTATACTATTCAATGGATTCAATGCGACTTCTGGTAGGCTAAAATTAATTTTAAAAAATCCCTCTATCCTTGCAGGTTTAAGGAATTAAATTAAGCCCATGTTATGGTTGCTTGCAGGTCTTGGTTTAATTTGTGGCTTTGTTAGTCTCTAGCATATTAATGAGACCAAACAGGTCAATGGTAGTTGGACCACGGTAAAACGCAATTAAACTGTAAGGCGATGGATGGGTTTGTTAATTTTTAAATTGCCTCAAATTAATTTGACTTTAAATCTATAAAAAAAATTTTTATCAGCTCTTGTCGCGATTTCGTTCTTGATTGCGATTAAAAAAGTTTTTGTTAACTACGTTTTGATAGTTTACAATTATTGTCAATTTGGAAATTTTTTTAAATTTAATTGTGTTCAAAAACATATTTGAATACGAAAATACATTATCTTAGTGTTTGTATTAGTGATGCCAAAACGGCTGGGTTTTGTTAGGTCGAATATGGTGTGCATTTTAAATTTCGACTAAGCCTTGAGGTCGACTAAGAAAAATAGACCACTGTTTATGTTTAGTCGGCTAAAACAAAGGTTGAAAAGCTATAAAAATGACATTTATTTAAGAAAATATTGTTAAATTTTAATATAATTAGGGAAGACTGGGGCTAGTCGTAGCCCGGGGTTACTATTATCTTTGTAATAATTTTTTAAAATAATAATGATATATAATTAAATTTTAAACCATATGTGTATTTTTTCATAAGGTATAAGTAAAAAAAATTTTGTTTATAAAAAATAAAATTCAAAATTTTTATAGAGAAAAACGATTTTTCAGGGATTAGTAGCCTTGATAAAATTTTGTATTTTGGACATAAAATTTTTTGGCTGTATATTTTGGACTAATTTAAGTTCTGTCTTATAAAGGGATATTTTTTATATAAAAACCGTCTAATGATTACATTTTTATTTGCAATATAACATGTTGAATTGCTAGTGCTAGCCATTTTTTATTGCGTAGACAAATGTCAAGATTTAAAAAACAATAACTTTGTTTAATAATAATTAATTTTAGTGAAATTTGAATATTAATGGACAATTTTTTTGCATCGCAGAAATTTGTCTTTTATGGGTACCTAAATCAGATTGTCATCTTGACCCTTTTTTATTTGTATTATGTAAAATATAACCATATTAAATTTTCATTCTCTATGTTTTTTTTAATAATAAAACAATCTTTTTATTGATTTGAGTTAGCATACACCAATAGGAAGTGAAAACGTAAGGGATAATCTATCCCCCGAAAGGGGCTATGACTTGCGCCGGGCATTTTTTAAATTTGTAGGATTTTTGTTTTTTTAAAATTTAATTTGTGAGAAAACTATTAATTTGTTCAATTTAAATTTTTTTTCTATAGTAAAAATAGACCTTAAAATTACCTTCCAACAAAAAAACTGAAAAAATAATTTTTAGTTTTTCTTAAAACGCGATTTAATCTTTTATGGCTATTTAGTCCCCGGTCTCCCCTAATCAAATTTGTCGGTTAATTTAAAACCGTTAGACCCTTTCACAAATTTAAGTTCTAATTGGGCTGATTTCATTAGGTTGCTTTGCATGCGTTGTTAATTTAAGTTTCATTATAAGCGAAAGTTTCGGGTATTAATACGTTCGATTATGATAGAATTTGAAAGATCCTGATGTATAGCTCTTAAACAAGCTTTAAAGCTTATAGTATTGGTTTCAATAATTTTGTAATGAAATGACTTTGGAAAAAATTAAAATAGTTATTTGAAGGACTAAATGAATACTCGATTGCGTTTTTGTAAATGAGGTTTAAATTTAAGTCTTATAAAGCAGATATTAATTAAATTCAAAATCTAGCAGTATTGACTTAAGACCTATATTCGATGTCAATTCCAAATATTTGTAAAACTATTGTACACCCATTTAATAAAAAAAATCTTCGGAAGAAAAAAACGGATTCTGGAGAATGCGAGGAAGCGCTGCCCCGCTAAAAGTTAGGTTTGTGATCAAAACGTTGACATTTGCAAAATTGATTAAATATTCAACTCCTTACTAGTTAGACCATTCCTACTCGTCATAATTTTTTAGTCACATATAAATTTACATATCATTTGATTAATGTAAGTCAACATGTTAAAAGGCGTTCAAGAGGGGACTAAGTGAGTCTGTGTGCTAAAAATCGATATTATTTGACAGAATTTGCTTGTACCTTAACGAAGTTAGGGAGCCCATGTTAATGGAATCGTTCGTTTTTAGGGACTTTTCGAAAGTGCGGCATGTTAAAGTTTGATGGCGATTAATTAAAGCATAGGAAGAAGACGCGTGTTCACAGGCGAAACTCTATTTATTTTTTAGACTTAAATTAAAGTTCTTCATTTTTTTTAAATATACTAGATATATCATTTCGTTCTAACCTTCTTAACCCTTTACAAATCCTATTTTTCAATGTAATTAAAATTTTAAATATTTTATTATCAACTTTGACGTAACAATATTGTAGCGTTAATTAAAATAAATCCGTATCCCAGACCCAATTTGTGTTTTTAAGTAGCTAAGAAAGGTCTGGCAAGTGAGAAAATGCATCTTCTCCAGGCCTTACAAGGGCCTTAAAAATACTAGGGAAATCCAGCCCTATCCTGCTCATTTTTATTTAAGGTACATCAGCCTCTGTTTACCTTATAATTTTAATTTTGCCCCAAATTTTGTATTGCTAGTTAAATATACATAAAATGCACATCTTTTGGCACTCATATTATGTCCTTACACCTTAAGCTAATCAAGTATATGCATCAAGGTAACGTATATTATAAATAATGACAAAGCATTAATAATTTTACGCTTTAATTAGGTTCTAACTACAAAGCTATGTAAACAATATATTTATGAATAGTAAACAATCGATCGCCTATTCTATTAATTGCAAATTAGACATTCAATATTTAACAATAATAAAACTTCATACCAAATTCATTTTTAAATTTATAGAATTTTATAAGAGCACGCCTGACTTTTATGTTTAATATGCAGGAAGAGTAATATGTGTTTTAATACATATACCAAGAAATGCTGATCATAACTCCACATTAAGTCAATTTGCAATAGTTGAGGTGCTATCTGAAATTATATTTACGCAAACTTACATACCTGTTTTAATCTCTGCATTAAAGATTATTTTAATTACTTACTAATCATAGAAAAATAATTTAAAAATTTGTTAACCATTGTGACTAAACAATAATTTTCAATTTAATTTAACAAAATATAGCCACTTTATTTTACAGATAAATACAAAGATAAACTTGAAAGTTTAAATTTTTAACATTTTGCAAAAATTTCAATTAATTATAGTTTTATTATATATTCAAACCGTTAACTTTATTCATTGCATTTTCAGTTTTATAACATATATTCATTAATGAACATCGTATGACTTAAGGAAAATTTATATTAAAGCTTAGGTTGCATTCCATTGTAAAAAGTTGTTTTTGAATTTGTTATAAGACAACTATAGTGCTATTCTAACTCAGTTTAGTTATTAAGACTTTACGGAATTATCAAAATGATAGTGAACAGTTTTCTAGTTTAACAAATAATTCAGTTTTGTACTAACGCAATGGTTTCGTTTAAGAATTTATTAAATACTGTACGTATCTTATATGAATGTTGCAATAGTTCAGGATTTATTAAAATTATTATGTTTTTTTCTGAAGCTAACTATAAGGCACGAAAAGTGATATGAAAGATAAAAAGTGCAATTATAACGATCACTCTTTAAAAAGCCTCTTCTATCCCTCTAGCTCTTCACCTAAAGACCATAATAAATTGCTAATTATATGAATATAAAATTGTGAAAAGCATTCAGTTAAAGATGAAAACATAATATAAATAAATTTCCTGGGTCACGATATTTTGTATCAAATTCCATTAGTTATTAATTGTGGTAAAACTTCTTAGTATTTAAAAATATTAGCATACCTTTATAAATACAATTAAATCATGTTAAAAGATTAAATGATTAGTGGAACTTAGGCATACATACCAAGGTTGCTAAAATATCGATCCCCCTTGAAAAGTGCATTTCAATGTCACATGTCCATTAAAGGTTTTGCACTATTTACGCGCCTATAATTTATCTGATTAAACAAATCTTGCAATTATAAAGAAAACAAGGGTTGTTGTATAAGTTTGTAATTGTCGGAAACTTTTTAACTTTTTCTTGATGAAGGTCATCATACACACGTAATTTATACTTAAACATATTAAGTTTGTTTAAATTTTGTTATTGTTTGTCATACAATAAAGCTAGTTTTTTTTTAAATAAATATTATTTGCAATAGATTCATATTTAAATTCTATCAAAACCTAAGAAGTAAGAACATCTTGATATTAAATGCTATAATGTTATAAGGTTTAACCGACTATTGAGCGTTTAGTATTTATAAGAAATAGCTAACTTTGATCAAAGGAGTCGAAGATGATTATGTCGCTACTATGGCTTGAATTATTTTTCGATTTTTTCTTCAAACAATCCACGTATTCTAACATAAGATTATCCTCCAAATCCTGGCTTGATGCGAACATTATGGTACCAATTATAAGGGTAGTATTTACAATCGGTCTCATTAAAGTAGTAAATCCTGGAGGAAATTGGATTTTTTTAAAGGGTGGACCCTTGAGCATTGACTTGTCATAGTACATTCTCTTTAGAGAAGGTGACACTGGCATGGTCATCAAATTGCGAGGATAAGGTTCTGAAGACCATAACTTCTGATATTTTGGGTCTTTAATGTTTGCTATCAAATGTCTTAAGGGTCTTCTCTCCACTGGATTATCAAGTTTAAGAACAGTGCTGCAAGGATGCTCTTTGTCATCCTCATCTTTTTTAATTAAATCGTCAGATTGGCATTGTTGAGAGTTTTCAAGTTTAGTTGCCCGTTCGAATCTATCATCGAAGTCGGAATAATATGAATCTTTCATTTCGATTGCCTCTTCAAATTCTTCTCTTTCAGCATCAACATCTTGTGGTGCCAAATTTTGCGTGTCGTCGCTCGAATCGGAAGCATAGTAAAATGGTGGTTCGGAAGTGATTAAAGGCGTACCTTGCCTTTTTAATACTTTTTTACCACTCAAAAAACCACGGTGTTCCCCGTGAGCTGTTGATGTTTTAATATCGTTGGCTTTCTGAAATTTAGGCGTTTCCTTAATAAACCCCATTTCTACGCGATTATTTTGGTAAATTGCTATCCCTTGAGATTGTTGCTCAACAAATTCTTCTATATTTTTAGCTAAATTGGGCTTCTTATAGTTCTGCTTTGTATTAGTCACGTCGCAACGAGGTTCCATGCTTTGCCACTTGGATATCACTCTTAAGTCGGGCAATTTACGAACTTTCCTTTCGTCGCAAGAACTCCACTTAGTCGAACTTAGGGTTTGCTTAATCAGTGCCGTTTTAGCAAGGTCGGGTAGCTGATTTGAAGAACCAACTCGAGCCTGCCTATATTCTTCATTGACCTGTTTATTTGCAAAGGCACTGTATGACGTCATCCTACTATGTCCTTCTTTGCCCAGAATGTATCTTTGGGGACCATTTTGGAAGCTTTTGTTGTAATAGTAAGGGGACATGAGTATATCTTGACACTTATCTTTATATGGAGAGGGTGGAACAATAGTATGGGCCGAATGTGATATAGCAGAATTACCTACATAACACCCGATATACTGGGGAAGGGATTGAGAATTGTTCTCATCTAAAGATCGATGTATGTAATAATCACGATTCATTGAAAATTAACAGAGCTGATTGAACGAGGTGATAAGTTGATGTAATAGGTATGGGTTTAAGGGGTGAAATAAAAATGGGAAAATTTGATACCCCTTAGCTGTCTTGGCATTGAAAAAATATATAATTACTAATGATTAATGACAAGGAGGCGAGGGGGGGTGCCAAGTAATGGATTAAAAAATTGAAATAAGTAAATAGGAGGGGAGAGGCCAAAGCTAGCTTTTGATGATAATACTATTAGAGAGGTGTTGTTAGGAAGTTCCCCACCCCACCCTTGCCTAGCTACAGGACACCGAGTCCTTTTAACAGGCTCGTGTCATTTAGCAATTAAGCTTGATCGATACAAAATATATTTGAATATAATTAAGGCGAATTAAGCTTTTCTCCTACGCTACCCTACCCCTTCCCATTATAAATAATGGAGGTGAATTAATTTATGCGTTGTTGATAATTGTTAAAATAAAATTAATCTTGATGTTATACACCATAACTTAATTCTAAGAAAGATTTTTGTTTAAACAAGTTTTTTTATTATGCAAATCGCTTTATTGTTCATTTCAAAAATCAATTTATTCACTTCAGTTTAATCATTTGGTAAAAATAAGCAGGAACAAAACAGTCTAATTGATTTTAACCTATTTTTGGATATTAGTCAATAAATAATTAGATCAAGGTAAGGGGTCGAACTCCTTTTAATAGTTAAAAACGAAAAGGGTCAAACTTTTTAAGCTGAAAGAGGTGATGGAAAGGATATTTTAAGGAACTTATGAATATTGCAAATGACAAAATTTCTTTCCCGACATTGAGCTTAACTTAAATATGGTCAAACTTTTTCGGGATGATGCAGTTAAGATACCATTAAACAAGATGCAGAACGCGAATGGCTCAGATGGAATTCTTATGTAAACATGGGCCGGATGCCGAGAAGAAGGAATCATGACATAACGAACCTCTTTAGCAAGATATTGGTGCAAGAGAATTCCTAATCAATGGAGAACAAGCACATTTATACTCGCAGTTACAAAGGTATCAAACTAACTTGTCTTACCCTGAAACTTATGGAAAGGATCTCGTGGTCCCTCGCAATTCAATATGGTGGTCCTTGAGAAAACAAGTTATCCCTGACGCTTATGTACGGCTTATGTAAAATATTTATGAAGCCAAAGTTCGTCGTTAGAGGGACACTTGGGGTTGGGGAAGCTAAAACTTCTTGGGTTAAAATTGGATTACATCAAGGATTTGCTCTAAGTCCTTTTTTATTCAACATTATTATACACACGATAACGAGAGACACTCAAAAGCCAACTTTGGTGTACGTTATATACCGATGATATGTACTATGCGAAGGGACAATGAAAAAAGTATTCGAAGAATCCAAAAGATGTCAAAGCGCTTGGCTAGATATAACTTGTCAGCAATCGAAAAACGGTATACATGGATATGAACGTTACAGGCACACCACTCCATGAACCTCTAAAGTACCCAAATGTCGACATCACGGCTCGATGCTATATCAAGAGGGAGGTTGCGCAAAAGAAGTGAAGGCAGGACCCATTAAAGAGGGCTTAAATGGCGGAGTATACCCGTTGTAATGTGAGACAAGAAGATGCCAATATGATTGGAGAGCAAGCTTACAAATCCATCTTGAGACCGGTGTTACTCCATGGAATTGAAACATGGGCATTAAACGCCACGGAAGAAACGTTATTGCAAGCCCTGGAGATGAAAATGATACCCTAAAGCTTAGGGTCATTTGTATTAAAACCGGTGCATAATGGAAGAGATACAAAAGGCAGAGTCTCTAACAAGAGTAAAATTAAGGTTTGTGTAATTTAAAAAATAATAATTAAAATTTTCGTCACTAGATTTTGGTAAAATAAATAATCATGTTTTAAATATATAACAAAATTAGTGATCGTGTAAAACATCAATTAAAATGCTTCTTTTTCCAAAATAAAATTTAAGTATAAATCCACAACAATTCTAACCACATACTGTAATGTATGCAAATACTATCTACCTAATTGGCATGACCTTGAGCGTTCGAATTGAAATGCATTGTTAATTGATTGTTAATGGTTGTAAATTGAATGTCTTTTTAAACGTGTTATTGTAATTACCATCAGTCACCTTTTGTTTTGTTTCTTATATCTAATAAACCACATACTTTATAATGGCGACGAGGCCTTAGAACCCTTGGACCTTTAACTCAACCTGGTTTAGAAGACGCTCCCTACCTCGTTCAACTTAAATAATTTATTATCCATATTATTTTCAGATGGACATCAAACCGGAGACGAATTTTTCTTGCGATTACTCAAAGGAATTGAAGGATTCAATTCTGTATGATCCAAGTAATTCGATTGATGACTATTTATTTAATATCGAGCTCTTATTCAAGTTGAGAAACATCACGGGAGAAAGGCGAAAAACTTTGTTACTCACTTACGTAGGTATTAACAATCTAACCGAAATAAGAAACTTTTTATATCCAAAATTTGTAGACGAAACTAATTACGATGAGATAATTAAAGCCCTTAGGAGTATATTCGCCAATAAGTTTTCTATTTATCACCATAGAGAACAATTTTATAAGGCAATTAGAAATAGCGAAAGTATTATTGACTTTAGTGTTCGGTTAAAATTTCCTTTGAAATACTGGAAATTTGAAAATAATCTAGACGAGGTATTAAAGGGCATATTTGTCTTAGGATGTAACTTACCAAGGCTTAACATTGAGTTAAGAGCTAAGTATCCGAGAGGTAATAAGTTTCGAAGAAACAGTTAATCTAGCACTGGCGTTAGATTCGGTAGAACACGAAACATCGGGGGCTGTTGAAGTAAACAAGGTTAAGCAGTCGTTTAATAACTTCAACAATAAAGATGTACATTTTCCTAAATAAGCATGTAATGTATGCAAATACTATCTACCTAATTGGCAATGACCTTGAGCGTTTGAATTGCAATACAATGTTAATTGATTGTTTATTGTTCTTAAATTGAATGTCTATTTAAACGTGTTATTGTAATTACCAACAGTTACTTTTTGTCTTATCCAATAAAGTGTTTATCTTACTGGATATCCTATAAGCACATTTAGGAAAAAGCCACCCCCTAAATGTTATCGGTGTGGGAAACCAAACCATATAGCAAAAAATTGTAGAACGGTGACGAATAGAACGGTGACGAATACGTTATCAGCCATTAACCACGACTCCTATCATCACACCAAAGCTCACATCAACGTACGCATTAACGATGTGCCCTATGAAATGATCTTCGACACGGGTGCGGCATGTAGCGTAATTGATGAAATAACGTGGTCTCGAATCGGCAAGCCTAAACTTTACCAAGCTCCGAAGATATACGGCTATAGTAGAACGGCTATTTCACACTTGGTAAAACCAAAGTGAAGGTGGACGTTGGTGGTGTGACAAAGTACTTAGATATTTATGTCATCAAAGGTAAAGGTTCAGCAATATTTGGTATGACATTTATCTCAAAATTTAACTTAACTTTACCAAAGTCGGTTTGCTTAAATTCTATTATTGAAATACCTTGAAATGTACATGAAATTATTAAACAATTTCCCCACGTCTTTTCCGAAAAATTAGGAAAAGTAAAGATTTCAAAGTGACACTCGAAATCAATGATCACGCGATGCCAAAAATGTTTGCAGCGAGAAGAGTACCGTTTCCACTACGACAAGCTGTAGAAGATGAACTACAACGGCTACTTAACGAAGACGTCATTGAAAAAGTTAATGCTACTTTAACGCCGATTAAATGGGCTACGTCAACGGTAAATGTTAAGAAGAAAACAGGGCAGGTGCGTATATGTGGTGATTTTCGTTTAACCATAAATCAACACTTGGCTAAAGATCAGGATATTTTACCGACTTTTAGTGACGTGGCCGAAAGAATAGCCGGAGGTAAAATTTTTTCTATCATTGATCTCAGGGATGCCTTTTTACAGCTTGAACTTGATGAGAAATCAAGGAAATATTTAAACATATCAACGCTTCGTTATAAGAGATTACCGTTTGGGCTTACAACAGCGCCGATTATCTTTCATAGGTTTATGAGACAATTGGTTAATAACATACCCGGGGTGAGCGTCTTTATGGACGATGTTATAATTAGCGGTAAAAACGAAAAGGATCACTTATACAAATTAGTAACAGTATTAAATCTCTTTCAAACTGTTGGTTTAACAACATCTCAAACAAAAATGCAACTATTTAAAAAGTCTGTCGAATACTTAGGACATATTATTAATAGTGAAGGTATAACAGCGAGTGAGGATAAGGTTCTAAAGATTAAAAGTTTTAAAACACCAAAAAACAAAAAGGAACTTCGTTCTTTCCTTGGGTTGGTAAACTATTTAGAAACTTTTATCCCCAAAATTCAGATAAATTGCGCTCCTTTATACAAATTAACTGCCATAAATACAAAATGGGTCAGGGGCGACTTAGAAAAATTAACTTTTGAAAAAGTTAAAACTATAATTTCTAACAGAAAAACTATAGTGCCATATCAAAAAGAATTGCCTATCATAATTTCAATCGACGCGTCAGATTTAGGTCTAGGAGCAGTTATAGCGCATAAGTTTTCCTCAGGCCAAGAAAAACCTATTGCCTACGCCTCTCGTTCCCTAAATCCCGCTGAGAAAAATTACTCTGTCATCGACAGAGAGGCATCGGCAGTAATTTATGCGATAAACAAATTCCATCAGTATATTTATGGTCGTAAATTTACAATTCAGACAGACCACCACCCTCTTATAAATATTTTTGGGACAACCCGGGATCTTAGTAAAATAACGAATAATAGGTTACTAAGATGGGCAATTAAATTACTTCAATATGATTATGATATAAAATACATTCCTGGGAAATCTAATCAGTGTGCTGACGCACTTTCTCGTTTATGCCTAAAGGATTCACCTCATAATTTAAACATAGATAATGATATTCGAAGAATTAAATTACAACTAATCGATGATTTGACAATACAAAAAATATTGTAGAGGAAACAATAAAAGATAATGTACTTAAAGAAGTTATAGAGCAATTTAAAAATAGATGGCAAGGCTCTTCAAATAACGATAACGTACGGAAATACCTGCAATTAAGAAATTACATTGCTTTCGAAAATAATCTTTTATTTTATAAAGATCGACTTATAATTCCGGAAAAATTAAGGCCAGATATTCTTAAAATTTTACATGATGGTCATCCGGGAATCGTGGCTATGAAGTCATTAGGGAGATATTATGTATACTGGAATAATATTGACTTAGACATAGAAAAATACGTAAATACATGTAAATATTGTCAAGAAGAACGACCAAACATTAAAGAGGTACCCCTATACGCTTGGAACGTTCCTAACAAGCCTTGGGAACGGGTTCACATAGACTTAGCGGGACCCATTAATAAGAAGTATTGGTTAGTTTGCATTGATGCTTTTACCAAATGGCCCGAAGTAATGGTGCTGGGCGAGATAAACTCAACAAAAATTATTCAAAATTTAAGGACAATTTTTGCGCGTTTTGGGTTACCTAGATATATTGTCAGTGACAATGGCCCGCAATTTAAATCTACGGAATTTAAAATTTTTTGTAAAAACAATGGCATAGTTCAATTTACGGGACCGCCCTACCACCCCAAATCTAATGGTTTAGCTGAGAGATATATTAGAACTATTAAAAGTAAGTTCTATGCGAATCAAAAGTCGGGGGTTAATGACTCGTTAAACTTACTACAAGTATTAATGAGCATGCGTAGTAGTCAAAACGCGACTACAGGGATTAGCCCGGCTGAGGCGATGTTCAATCGCAGGATTCGTACGACGCTAGACCAGCTCAGAAGAACGACTCGCGACAAGGTTGAAGAATCGATATGGAAACAAATGTACTATAAAAACCGATGGACCCAAGAAAGATTCTTCGAACCCGAGCAGCAGATGTGGGTACATAATGACACAAGTCCGGGATGGAGGGAAGGACTTGAAGAAGCACGAACAAGTTCGACTACGTATGACGTTAATATAGACGGAAATACAAGAAGGAAACACGGAGATCAGTTACGGGAAAGAACAACAATTGACCAAGGTGCGGTGTCCGAGCGAAACATTCAAGAACACAAAAGGGTATCCAAACCACCTGATCGATACGATGGAGGGCAACTTTAAAAGGGGAGTAATGTAACTACCTAATTGGCATGACCTTGAGCGTTCGAATTGAAATGCAATGTTAATTGATTGTTAATTGGTTGTAAATTGAATGTCTATTTAAACGTGTTATTGTAATTACCATCAGTCACCTTTTGTTTTGTATCTTATGTGTTATCTAATAAACCAGATACTTTATACATACCAAAATATAATGTTTACCCAGTCATTTTCTAGTTTCAATTACCTATTGACCTCGGTCACTTAACCATATATTTATATTACTCATCTTTGATTTCCGGAAAAAGGTGCCCATTAATTATTTCATTCACAAATTCTAGCACATGTTAGGCACGGAGCATTTATAGCACCCTCGAAATTAACCTTTAAATAAAATGAACTTCGTGCTAACGATTATATTAGACTTGAACATTATGATGTGTAAAATACTTACTAATTTGACAAGCTAGTTTTCGCAAAAAAGTAACTTGCTATCTAAGCTTTAAATTGTAATTTTCATTTTTAAAAATTAATAAATTGGACCCTATTTAATAAACTCCTTCAAAATTACATATTTGTGATGACGACTTATTACATAACCAATCAGGTAAAATTTTATATAGGCTGTTAGGGTTTAAAATATAATTTACGATATTTTTCTCTATATTTTAATTCGTTTTTGACTATTATGTGCTCTATATAATAGGTTTTAGGGTATCGCGTATAAATTTTAGTGATCGAGGCTATATGTGATATACATACGACGTCAGCGTCGCATCAAAACCAGTACTATTTGTGTTTGGGACCATAACGATCTTTGATTCTAATCAGCACACTGTTTCTATAATAAATAGCATCAAGGTATTTGTTTTTAGTCAAAGGACTTTTATTGGAAAATTTGATAACTTAATAAATATGAGATTTTGTCAATTTGATAGATATTAAAATGTTTTATAATTATTTCAATAAACATATTTATCGCGTTTTAAAGAGTACAGGATTATTTATAGCATATCATTTACATACTTATATTGGCGTTTTATAATGATTCTTTTCATATTATTAAAATTGCAATATCTGAAATTACAACAGCTGATGCATTTTATAATAATGTGTCGCAAACTCTTTTGTAAATAAAAATCTCTTAATTTATTTTGCTAGATGTTTATTAACACAAAATCGATTTAGTCCAGTAGAGGCCTGCTCTAATTTTAACAAAAACTTGCAGACATTTTTTGTTACACAGAATTTTGTGCAATTGTCAAATATTTGTATCTAAATAATATTGGAAGATTAACTAAATACCAATAAGTTTTCTTCGGGTTGGGTGTAAATCTTTAAACTATAATTATTTTGACAGAGTGGCATTATTTTTTCATCCTCTCGCCAACTTTAGTCGCTTTCTCTATTTTAGCAAAGAGGTACAACAAGCATCACGAACCTCTTTAATTAAATATTGGCTGGAGTGTGATTTCTTAATCAATTGTAAGCAAGAACGATTATACCCTTATTTAAAGGCAAAGGAGACTCTCAGGACTGTGGCAATTACAGAGATATCAAGCTATGCCACTCTTTAAAACTTATGGAAAGGATTTTAGTTACAATAAAAAACGAGGTGGAAATATCGGCTAACCAATTCGGAATTGTGGCCGGCAAATCCACAATCGACCCAATCTTTGCACTTAGACAAAGGATGGAATAAGGTGAAAAAAGAAGAGACTTACATATGGTCTTTATCGACTTAGAGAAAGCTTGTGACACGGTCCCTCGCAATTTAATATGGTGGTGCCTGAGAAAACAAAATGTCTCTGATGCATATATACGACTTATAAAAAAATTTATGAAGTCTCGAATTTTTGCGTTAGGACGACATTTGGAGACTCTAAACCTTTTCGGGCTACATCAAGCATCTGCTTTAAGTTCCTTTTATTTAATATGATTATGGACACGATAATCAAAGTCACGCAATGGTGCATGCTATATGCCGATGATATAGTATTATGCGAAGAAACAATGAAGAAAGTATTCGAAGAAATCGAAAAGTGGTCCTAAGGCTTAGCTGGATATGGTTTAAAGGTCAACGATCGAAAAACGATATAAATGGAAATGAACGTTACAGGCTGTCCATCGTTGGATGACCGTCTAAAGTACCCAAAAGTAGACACGTTTACTTACCTCGTCTCGATACTACATCAAGAGGGAGATTGCACAACAAAAGTCAATGGCCGAATTTAAAAAGGATGGCTTAAATGGCGAAGTGTATTTGGTGTAATGTGCGACAGGAAAATGCCAATATGATTGAACAGCAAAGCTTACAAATCTATCGTAAGACCGGTCTTACTCTATGGATGTGAAATGGGCATTAAACACCACGGAAGAAAAGCTATTACAAGTCACAGAGATGAGAATGATACGGTGGAGCTTGGGGTATACTAAGCTCGACCATAGGACGATAGACTTTCTCTGCGTATTCAACATATGGCGGAGATGATTAATGAAAATCCATTAAGGTGGTATGGGTATATTAAGAAGGGAGTCCAATGATGGAAATCGAAAAGTATTGGACATGGAGGCACCGGGGAAGAGAGGACGAGGACGACCCCGTGCCAAGTGGATAGGGCAACCCGATAGATCTATGAAAACAAAAGAGATTGGTCAAGACATGGTACTTACACGGTCAAACATCTGTAAAACATACCCGCGACTGTGGGGTAAAGAAATGATAAAAAGAAGAAGAAGAATGCTATTAATATATATAAGATCCCGCCATTTAAGGTTAATGCATATCAATTTATATTATTTAAAATTTAGATAAATTAAATAATATATGTTAAATATAACAAACATGCACAAAAACATAATTTTAATCAAAGATGTTACCAAATATATTGTAAAGTTTTTCAAAATTTGAATCCATTATTAGGTGTAAAAAATAATTTTGTGCTTTTATAAAACTTAAATAAATAAGTGCACGTAAATAACAAATGTGTGGAAAGATAACAACAGTTTCAATTATATGCGTCTCGTCTATTTAAATAAATTTAAAGTAAAAAATTTTCCCAATCCTTTTTCAAGATTCGTTTCAGATTTTCAATTCTAAATTTTCACAAAAGGATCCGGATTCGATTCAAAATAATTGGATCTGAAATCGAACCTCCAATATTTTCCAAAGGTATAGTATTTATTCTCACAATTCATGTATTCTCTTACATTTTTTCTACATGATTTCATGTTTTATAAACAATAAGAATGCCAACGCTGCTACTCCTTCTATATATATTTTTTGATCTTCATAAATCTGTTCTGTCCTTTAGATACATGTAAACTTTTACATTTACAGCTGTTTCTAACTCGTTACACAAGATTCTTTTCTGCATAATAATAATTTCTGGTAAGTGAAGGAAAGAGGAAAAATACAAATATATCAACAATTTTGTCTTCAGCCCTGTCGTGACCACGACCATGGATAACTTGGGACCCAAATAAGCCAACTTTTTAAACATTATCGCTATCACGCACAACACCAAAGAAATTGCTAACTTAAGACATTGAAGCTTTTTTCCCATTCATAGACCTTGCCGACTTTATTAATTGCTATGCAATTTATGGGCTCGTTTTTTGTTGTCCGTCCGTCCGTCCGTTGTCCGTCCGTCCGTTGTCCGTCCGTTACCCTCCTATCTATTTGCATTGGGTATATTAGGTTATCGATTTTTTAAATTAATGCATGAGAAAGAGGTGCCCCACCCCTCATCTGTATCTCCCTCGCTGTGTTATTTTTAAAATTAATGCATAAGAGGTGCCCCACCCCTCATCTTTATCTCCCTCGGTGTGTTTTATATAAGATTTGTTAAATTATCTATTATATAATAAACATAGATAAAAGTTGTTTACTTTAATGCTATGCAATTTAACTAGTTATATAATAAACATAAATAAAAGTTGTTTACTTTTTAATTGCTATGCAATTTAACTAGTTTTGCGGTTAGAATCCCGGAGTTTTTTTGACTCTTATGATTGTTCTTGTTACTATCATTGATAATAAGAATTTTTGGCCGTCCGCTGGCTGCTGACCAATGAAAAAAATGACCATTGGCCAAAATGTGAATCAAAATTATTTTTTTCGTTTTTTTTTGACTATTATGATTGTTCCTGTTTCTACCATTGCTATTATGACTTTTTGGCCGACCGCTGGCTGCTGACCAATGTTATATAATAAACATAAATAAAAGTTGTTTACTTTTAATTGCTATGCAATTTAACTAGTTTTTAGGTTAGAATCCCGGAGTTTTTTTGACTCTTATGATTGCTCTTGTTACTATCATTGATAATAAGACTTTTTGGCCGTCCGTTGGCTGCTGACCAATGAAAAAAATGACCATTGGCCAAAATGTGAATCCGAGTTTATTTTTTCGTTTTTTTTTGACTATTATGATTGTTCCTGTTACTACCATTGCTATTATGACTTTTGGGCCGTCCGCTGGCTCCTGACCGATGGAAAAAATGACCAATGGCCAAAATGTGAATCGAAATTATTTTTTTCGTTTTTTTTTGACTATTATGATTGTTCCTGTTCCTACCATTGCTATTATGACTTTTTGGCCGTCCGCTGGCTGCTGACCAATGGAATAAAATGACCATTGGCCAAAATGTGATTCGAAAACTTTTTTTTCGTTTTTTTTTGACTATTATGAATTTATATCCACTTTTACCGTGTCCTGGCTGCTGACCAATGGAAACAAATGACCATTGGCCAAAATCAAAATTTTTTTTCCGTTTTTTTGGCTATCATTGACTTATAGAGTATCTGTTGGTACTGACCAATAGAGAAAAAGTGACCATTGGCCAAATTTTTGATTTTTTTAATTAAAAATTGTTCAAATTCAACAAAAAATTTCTCCCAACAATTCTGCAAATTCTTAACATTGTGTTGTTTTATAATATAATGTTTGTTAGACCCATAATCACTAAAGGCCATAAAAACTAATGTAATACGCAACTAGATGCAAACACTAAATCTAACCCTAACCCTTGCCTATATTACATTTTGCCTATATTACATTTTGCCTTTAATGGAAAATTTGTATAAATAATTAATTAATCATTAGGCATTTAATACCCCCCTATAGGCATTCTCGCCCCTTCCCACCTTTCTCGCCCATAAATTGCATAGCAAATATGATACATTTATACGAAGTACAGATGAGTCGTCCCCCCTTCCCTTCCCCTCTTCCCTTCCCTTCTCCCCCTTCCCACGAGGGCCGAAGGCCCGAGTAATTTTATATTAACTTTTATTAATTCTTAATTTGTTAATAATTCAAATAAATTAAATGATGTATTTATTTTACCTCTCGATCATAAATATTTAGAGCTTTCACGTCTTCTTCCAAGCAAATTTCTTTTATTAATTGCTATGCAATTTATGGGCTCGTTTTTTGTTGTCCGTCTGTCCGTCCGTCTGTCCGTCCGTCTGTCCGTCCATCCCTATCTATTTGCATTGGGTATATTAGGTTATCGATTTTTTAAATTAATGTATGAGAAAGAGGTGCCCCACCCCTCATCTCTATCTCCCTCGCTGTGTTATTTTTTAAATTAATGCCTAAGAGGTGCCCCACCCCTCATCTCTATCTCCCTCGGTGTGTTATATATAAGATTTGTTAAATTATCTATTATATAATAAACATAAATAAAAGTTGTTTACTTTTAATCGCTACTTTTAATTGCTATGCAATTTAACTAGTTATATAATAAACATAGATAAAAGTTGTTTACTTTTAATGCTATGCAATTTAACTAGTTATATAATAAACATAAATAAAAGTTGTTTACTTTTTAATTGCTATGCAATTTAACTAGTTTTGGGGTTAGAATCCCGGAGTTTTTTTGACTCTTATGATTGTTCTTGTTACTATCATTGATAATAAGAATTTTTGGCCGTCCGCTGGCTGCTGACCAATGGAAAAAATGACCATTGGCCAAAATGTGAATCGAAATTATTTTTTTCGTTTTTTT
Organism: Gordius sp. MW1; assembly: GCA_964036665.1. NCBI lineage: Eukaryota > Metazoa > Nematomorpha > Gordioida > Gordea > Gordiidae > Gordius > Gordius sp. MW1. The sequence goes on from OZ038528.1 coordinate 3,231,256, forward strand.
TGACTATTATGATTGTTCCTGTTTCTACCATTGCTATTATGACTTTTTGGCCGTCCGCTGGCTGCTGACCAATGTTATATAATAAAAATAAATAAAAGTTGTTTACTTTTAATTGCTATGCAATTTAACTAGTTTTTGGGTTAGAATCCCGGAGTTTTTTTGACTCTTATGATTGTTCTTGTTACTATCATTGATAATAAGACTTTGGCCGTCCGCTGGCTGCTGACCAATGAAAAAAATGACCATTGGCCAAAATGTGATTCCGAGTTTATTTTTTCGTTTTTTTTTGACTATTATGATTGTTCCTGTTACTACCATTGCGATTATGACTTTTTGGCCGTCCGCTGGCTCCTGACCGATTGAAAAAATGACCATTGGCCAAAATGTGAATCGAAATTCTTTTTTTCGTTTTTTTTGACTATTATGATTGTTCCTGTTCCTACAATTGCTATTATGACTTTTTGGCCGTCCGCTGGCTGCTGACCAATGGAAAAAAATGACCATTGGCCAAAGTGAGCATCAAAATTTTTTTTCCGTTTTTTTGGCTATCATTGACTTATAGAGTATCTGGAACTGACCAATGGAGAAAAAATGACCATTGGCCAAATTTTTGATTTTTTTAATTAAAAATTGTTCAAATTCAACAAAAAATTTCTCCCAACAATTCTGCAAATTCTTAACATTGTGTTGTTTTATAATATAATGTTTGTTAGACCCATAATCACTAAAGGCCATAAAAACTAATGTAATACGCAACTAGATGCAAACACTAAATCTAACCCTAATCCTTGCCTATATTACATTTTGCCTTTATTACATTTTGCCTATAATGGAAAATTGTATAAATAATTAATTAATCATTAGGCATTTAATACCCCCCTATAGGCATTCTCGCCCCTTCCCACCTTTCTCGCCCATAAATTGCATAGCAAATATGATACATTTATACGAAGTACAGATGAGTCGTCCCCCCTTCCCTTCCCCTCTTCCCTTCCCTTCTCCTCTTTCCCACGAGGGCCGAAGGCCCGAGTTAAATATTATTCGTTCGGTTTGTTATTATTAAAATATTGACATTATGGGTTACACGACGATTATGTTAAATTAAAAAATAAAAATTTAAATGAAGTTAATAATAAATTAAGTACAATGAAATGACAGAATAGATAAGTTTTGGTGAACATTAACACAAAAAGCTATTATAAATCTGAAAAATGATTTGTATTTATAACAAATGAAAAGTCGTAAAACTATATGGTGATTCCAACGGATATGCACGTTAATAAGTTCATGTGACCGTGCAGCGTATTTAATTAAAATCCCTGCAAAAGTTAAGTGAGCGTTAAGTAAATTTTTAAATTGCACATTATATTATTACTGATGAGAGTATAAGCAACCCTTGAAAAACTTTGGATAATTGATCAATTTAAAACTCTTTATCGTGCAATACTAAGTATTATAAACTTAACAAACTATATTACGTTTATGAAATAATTTAGCGGATATATTACAGTTTGCATTTACATTTTCAGCAAACTTTTACATTAATTAAACAGCTGATAATATTTTTTGTTTAAGCCGATGTTAAGAATTAAGCCTAAAATATGTGTTATCAAGTATTTGGTCGAAATCTAACCCGATTAATGGACACTTAACTTAAACATATTGAATTAGACAAGATATATAAAATAGATTAAAGGATAAATAAACTCCTATAACGCTTTTAATATTATGCTAATTTAAACTTCAAATATTATATAACATGGAGACTGATGGTCCAAGTGAAAAAAGCGTTCAAAGGTAGCCAAATCATTTTAGAAGCAATATCACATATCATTTGCAAAAAGCCTTTATACGTTTAGTTATTTTTCATATGGTTGACATTCAAACTTATAAAGTAGTTTTAACTTATTAAATCACTAATCCAAACAAGATAAGCGCATGTGTTTCATTGTAAAATGAAATGTCCAATTTATAAAGTAAGAATTTTATCAAAATTTAGTCTTCTAATCATATAGGATGCGTTTTACTAAAATATATTAAATAAACACTCTTCTATAAATCTTAATATGATACGTTAAATAATTTGTCAAATTGCTTATTTTAAAATAACAATAGACAAAATAATGTTTACTTTCTGGTGGCAATAAGGTTAATCGTAACCGCTTCATGTTTTTTCCCAACCATCTATTTATATCAATGTTTTGCCCTCTTTCATTCCTTATAAATTCCAGCGCTCTGTCATCATTGTCTATAAAACTTATAGTTCCGATAGAATTCATAGATCCATACGTTTCTATAGTAGTTTATAAATCAAAACAAGCATCTCGTAAATTTTATTAATTCGTAATAAATGGCGCTATAATTTTTAACTAATGCGAACAATATGAATAAATGAAAAACAAAGTCACAAAGATAAAAAAAAAGTGAACTTACGCAAGCTTAATCGACTCCCGCATCTGAAACTTTTTTTTCTGTACAACGCCATCCACGCTTGATTTATAATAGGTATGTCATTTGTGATTTAATAAGGAAGTAGTGTAAGACGAGGTAAGATTTATGATAGGGCAGAAATAATGAGATAGAATCTGTTAGGTTAAACTAGTATGGGGAGATAGGTATATAATATTTTACACCTACTTTAAATTCAACCCATAAGCAATGCTATCCTAGCAGACCCAAGCATAGTTTCATCTTTTTGGCTGAAAAATCAATAAAACGGACAGTGTTACAACAACTTAAACATATTTATGGCTATCATCTGTACTGCACATTGAGGCTTGGGCTAAATGATTAAAGTGTCCACACCCCAGTCCAACTTAGCCTGCTCTATAGGGTAAGAGTATAGAAGCTCAGTATTATAAAACCAGTTTCTCATTTACAAGAAAGCATCCGATTAATGATTTTAATTTAATTAGAGTATAGAAGCAATATGCGTTTTTTAATTAGTAAAAACGTGACAAAGTGATCATTCATTGTTGAAGGATCCAATTCTTAAATCAAATTTCCTAATTAAGTAATGAAATATTGCGCGAAAGTTTAGAGATGATTAATCAAAAGTTAATCTTGCCTGATTTCATGCGTAGATTATAAATAAATCTTATTTATAATGATTTGTCAAAACGTATTCAAAAAAATGTGGATAATATTCAATAATATTTAATTATAATTTGGTTCTTAACAAAATGCTATCTACCCTACCATCATTGTACATCATTTAGGGTGTTCCATTTGTTTCGATATTTACATAGATTTTTATTTATCTTATATATTTTTATATCGTGCTTTATTTTATAATTCCACTTTTCTCCGCAATTTTCATCCCAACTTAGCTGCCGTCCTTTCACTCTAAATGATCATAAAATCTAAATGACTTTATGATCACTCAAATACTAATCGAAAATGTGAATTTGAAATAATATTTATTTTTTGCTTAATTAGATTCAACTATTGATCTTTTTTATACATAACTGTATCTGTCGCCAAATGATGGCTACATAAATCCGTTAATAAGTGTCTATTATGATTGTGATTTTATAGAGTGCCTGATATTTCTTTAGGGCGCCCCTACTTAACTATAAAAAATGTAATAGTTTATCTCCATATGATTAATTAGTGACTTTTAATATTAGCAACTTGTTCATATTTAACATTTCTTTGATAAACCTAAGTATGAAATATTTTTTTCGGTGCCCTATCTTATAATTAGAAGGTTTCCCAAGGAGGTATTTTTATTAAAGTTATAGCAGTTTTAAGGGTTTAAAATATTCCCTATGTTTTTTGCTATGTAATTGAATCGATAAAAAATAGACGAATTATATCACTATGGAGTTACAAAATTACCAGACACCATTTAGTTTTTTCCAGATTAATTATTATATGCCAAACTCCGTTTTATAGTTAAGTCTATTAAAGACGAGGCACGGATGACCTTGAATCCACATGGTGCAAACTCTATATTTATTTTGAGTTGCTAAGGTTCAATATAACACTACCTACGACGGTCCCAAGTCAGTGTGCAAAAAGTGGAGGGTTGGCGTCAAGTCGGAAACTGGCTATAAAAACCAACTCCAAAATCATGAGAGTTTCAAACAAAATTTTTTAAGAGAAAGCTAGGGCCTCCACAAACGACGCACACTGCATACCCCACAGGTGCAACGTAAAAAATACACTAGGGTTACGGCCCAACACAACAGAGGCGCCCAAAGGAAACTAGTTGTGGAAAGAATGAACATGCTGGAATGTGGGGACGTTGATGGGGAAGAGCATCGAGGTCGTACAAATGCTAAAGAGAAGAAAGGTACACATCGCCTGCATACAAGAGACGAGGTGGAACGGAACCAAATTTTGGGAGTTAAGAGAAGGATACAAACTATTCTACAGTAAGTCACCAAATCGTAGAAACGGGGTCAGTATCGGTCTAACCGAATCGTTCAAGGAGAAGGTGGTAGAAGTCAAGCGTTGTTAGGCTAATGTGAGTGAAGATTGCAGATCAAGGGGGCTTCCTAACCATTATGTGCGCTTATGCTCCCCAAATTGGGTGTATCGAATCAGAGAAAGACATATTCTTCGATTTATTGGAAAAGGAAATACAAGGAATCGGACAAGATGAAAGGCTAATTGGGGCGGATTTCAACGTCCACTTAGGGAAAGATCGCTTCGGGTATGAACGCAATCATGGAGGTTAAGGGCATGGTCTGAAGAACAAAAAAGGGGAAAATTTAAGTATCCCAAGCCGTTAACACCTATTTTCAAAAGCTCGAAGATTACATTGTGACTTGTAGAAGTGGAAAACTTTTGGTCAAATCGTCTATCTGCTGATACGGCGATAGGACTAATGGAGTATCAAGGATTGCATAGTAATACCGGGAGAAAAAATCGCCAGGCAACATCGTCCCTTTGATATGGATCTTGACAGAAGAGTATTTTCCGAAAGAAGAAAGGTCTATAAACCTCGAATTCGATATGAAAGGCTGAAGGATACGTCGACAAGCGAAAAATACTATCAAAAAGCCTTTTCACTCTTGGGTGCAAGGAAGTTGCAAATGGACGTAAACGACGATTGGGAGAAGCTAACTAAGGACATAAAGGAAACAGCGATTGGCGTTCTAGGAGAGACCAAAGGAGCAAAGCTATGAATAGGGAACTATTGTGATGGTAGACGGTGTCATTAATCAAAAAAGTCGGAGGATTATCAAGAGTATAAGGACGCAAAGAGAGCCGCAAAAAGGCCTTTGCAATAGCAAAAAAAGCCGCCTACACCGAGATGGCATACAAACTGGATCCTAAAGGGGGCGATAGGCATATGTACAAATTTGCCAAGATAAGGGAGAAGAAAAGTCACGATCTCGGAGTTCTTAAAATAGTCAAAAACGAGAAGGGTTTAACTTTATTCAAGCCGAGGGAAGTGAAAAGGTGGAAAGGATATTTTAAGAAACTTATGAATATTGGAAATGATATAGATTCTAGTGATGATCAAAACCTAGGTCAGGTTTTCCCGAGGTCCAACCTGAGGTCGGTTTTAGGTTCAGGTTTTCAAAAACCTGATAAGGTTTTTTGAACACCCGAACCTTAACCTGAGGTTCATCCCGAAAATCAACCTGAAAAACCTTCAGGTCAATTTTACACCCAACCTGAAAACCCAGGTTGACCTCAGGTTAAGCTGGAAAAGTCTTGTTTTTTATATGATATATATAAGTATAAATGTGGTATTTTATTTTAAATATTTTCCTTTTTCAAGATGCATTAAACTTTTTAAATATTTACAATTTTAAATGATAGAAAAATAGTATTTTGTTATTATTTAAAAAAAAATTAAGATTTTTTCAATATTCAAACGATTTAAATATTTACCATGTATATTAGGTGAAAGGTGAATGCGGCATCTATATTTTAACAAATTTTCATAAAGCGTTGGAAAGCATTGCATGCATATACTATGCAGCATAGTATAGCATTTTAGTGTATGGTGTGTGATAAAATTATGGGGCTGGGTAGGGTATGCTATGCTGCATAACGCTTTATGAAAATTTGTTAAAATATAGATGCCGCATTCACCAAATAACATGGTAAATATTTAAATCATTTGTATATTAAAACAATCCTAATTTCTTTTTTAGATAATATCAAAATACTATTTTTCTTTCATTTAAAATTGTAAATATTTAAGAAGTTTAATGCATCTTGAAAAAGGAAAATATTTAAAATAAAATACCACATTTATACTTATATATATCATATAAAAAACAAGAATTTTCAAGGTTAACCTGAGGTCAACCTGGGTTTTCAGGTTGGGTGTAAAATTGAGCTGAAGGTTTTTCAGGGTGATTTTCGGGATGAACCTCAGGTTAAGGTTCGGGTGTTCAAAAAACCTTATCAGGTTTTTAAAAACCGGAACCTGAACCCTCAGGTTGCCTGATCAAAACCTAGGTTTTGATCATCACTAATAGATTCCCTCCCGACAATAAGCCAAACTTAAGTATGGTCGAACTCTTTCAGGAGGATGAAGTTAGGACACAGATGAACAAGATGCAAAAAGGAAAAGCTAATGGCCCGGATGGAATACCTACGGATGCATTGCTCGGGTGTCATGAAAAAGGAGTCAGCATCATGATGAACCTCCTTAACAAGATATTGGTAGAAGAGTGAATTACTAATCAATGGATAGCAAGCACGATTACACCCCAAGAGATCCTCACGTCTGTGGCAATTACAAAGGAATCAAGCTAACTTGCCACTCCTTGAAGCTTATGGAAAGGATCTTAGTAGCGAGGCTGAAAAACGAGGTGGATATATCGGCTAACCAATTCAGATTTATGGCCAAATCCACAATCGACCCAATACTTACTAGGGCAAATGGTGGATAAATATGGTAAAAAAACGAGATCTACATATGGTCTTTATCGATTTGGAGAAAGCTTATGGCACGGTCCCTCGCGATTTAATGTGATGGTGCCTGAGAAAACAAAATATCACACATGCATATACACGGCATATGATAAATATTTATGAAGCCTCAAACTCTTGCGTTAAGACGACAGTTACTCTAAACCTTTTCGGGTTTAAATTGGATTACAATCTGCTAGTCCCTTTTTATTTAATATAATTATAGACACGATAACGATAGACATTTAAACGCCATCGCCATGGTGTATGATATATGTCGATGATATAGTACTATGCAAGGAAACAAAGGAGAAAGTATTCGAAGAAGCCGAAAAGTGGTCAAAGCGCTTAGCTGGATATGGTTTAAAGGCCAACTATCGAAAAACGGTACACATAGAAATGAACGTTAGAGGCAGCCCACCTGGATGACCATCTAAAGTACCCAAAAGTAGACAGGTTTACATACCTCGGCTCGATGCTACATCAAGAGGGAGGTTGCGCAAAAGAGTTAATGCCCGTGTCCAAAAAGGATGCCTTAAATGGCGAATATATCCGGTGTAATGTGCGACAAGAAAATGTCAATATGGTTGAAGAGCAAAGCTTACGAATCCATCGTAAGACCGGTGTTACTCGATGGAAGTGAAACATGGGCATTAAACACCACGGAAGGAAAGCTATTACAAGCCACAGAGATGAGATTTATACGATGGAGCTAGGGGTATACTAAGCTCGACTATACGACAAATAATTTTATCATTACAAAAATGGGTCAACCTATGGTAGACATGATTACGACAATCGGTTAAGGTGGTAGGGGCATATGCTAAGAAGGGACACGAATGACGTAAATTAAAAGTACTAGACATGGAGGTACCGGGAAAGAGAGAAAGAGGACGACCCCGTTTCACGTGGAAAGGGCATGTCGATAAAATCATGAAAATAAAAGAGATTAGTCAAGACATGGCACTCACCCGGTCAAGATGGAATAAATTACAAAAACAAACCCCACGACAGTGGGACCAAATGACTGATAAAAAAGAGGTGAGGTTCAACTAATTAATTTGAAATTATTTAATGTTTAGCTGAACAAATACTAACTTTTTTATCTTAGTAATTAAAAAACCTGCCTTTATAATAGTTATTTCCAAAACCATTATTAGTAATGATTATATTCATTAAGCCTGGTTTTGGATTTGTTGGATTTTATGATTAGGTCAAGTTAATATAATACATTAAGAATTTGACACCGATTAGGGAGGTGGGTTAATTCAATAATTTAAAATTTCTTTTTTAGGTCAAGTCGGGTTCAGGTTGAAAAATTTTAATTTAAACGTTAACCGTGATGACTAGCACAATTAACATATAGTTATGGCAACCCATTTCCACAAAGAATCACTGACAAGGTAATCGGAAACGTTCAGTAGCAAATATCCCTACAAAATGCGAATTAAGTCTGGGGTAGTAGTGCAAAATTTAATAATGTATGTACCTAACTTACTTAATAATGTTAATTAATATGTAAAACTTAAAAAGACTATTTAATCCCGTTTGAACATATTTATTGATAAACTAGGACACAATATGGCCAAAATTATACTATGTTTGACTACTATACACTCAAGATTAAAAATGAATATTAGCTAAATTGGTATTTTTATTTAAAAAGTATTCATATTTCATTTTATATTTTGGCCGAATTATGTATCTAATTTTGATTTGTCTCTTTTTTGAGGATATTTGATGAAACAGCCTTTATTCTTTTATACGTCTTACAAATTTATAAATATTTTGCAAAAAAAATTATCTGTCAAATTCTATTAGAACCCCCAATCAGAAAGCTTGTTGATTGATTTAAACCCAAAATTTAGGGATTTCATTATACAAACATTGCAAAATAATCTATTTTTAATAATTCTTATTTGTATAAAAATTAGAAGGAGATTATTTTATTCTTAATCTTTAAATGAATTTTTTTATTATAATTCTGTAAATACATGTTTTCCTAGTTGTAATGAAACTCGCTTATCTCACCTGTTTCATGTGCATTCGTTAAAATATCAACGGTAAAATGTTTGTGCGTCTAATTCACTATCATGATATTAAAGTATGACTAAATTACCATTTTTAATTTAATATTTTTTATCTTAGAATATATTTGGGGCAATTTTGTTTATTTTAATAATACTAGAATATTATTAACAATGTTTGATATTTTTAAACCCATTAAAGATGTAATTTTAAATCTTAAAAATATCTTATATTTTAATTGGTCAATTTTTAAACTCATCCTTATGCATTTAATATATGTTGAATTATACAAAAATTAAATGGTGCTCCTTATATGTGTAGACATTTTCAATTTCACTATAATAATTTAATTTTAAGATGATTTCAGTTTTATTCATATTACTAAATTAATGTTACATTGAGATCATTTGACTTGTAATTAATTTAAATACCATTTCTTTAACATTTCGGAATGGTTAATATCATTATATTGTGCCAAAACATTATACAAATTCTCATAAATATAAATTTTTTAATTAAAAACCATGCAATAAAACTATATTAAATAGGGCATTCATGCAGTGCACCCGCCAGCTCATAAATGCAAGGTGTTTGTAGCTGGTTTTGTAGCACCATTTATAATTGAATCCCCTCCTTAATACCCAATCCACACACACCCACGGATACAACCGTATAAAAACATAAGTTTACGTTTTGCACAAAAAAACTTGATTTTTCAAATTAAACTTTTATTCTAAAATCGCATACAAATGATAATTTGCAAATTTTTGTGGTTTAAATTATCAAAAAGGAAATTTGAGCAAATTGTCTTTGAGTTAATTAACGCGAAATCGATTTTCCACCCTTCCCTTCCAACCCCTTTCTAATTAAATATTTACGCTCAGATCCCTGTTAAGATAAAATGGAGAAAAATAAACTCTCGTTCTTTAACTTCTAACGAATTCTACTTTCGTATCTGATCAAAATGTTTTTTTTTACTGAAAAAATATAACCTTTTTGCCTCTTATAATAATAAGTAATAACTTTGGAAATTCCTAAAACTAACCTATTACGCGTGCCTTATCGCATTTTTTCCATCTCTCCACTGACCTATTACATTGTATACGTATAATGAATGAATGTAGCGTTGTAAAAACGGCTGGGTTTTGTTTGGTCGACTAAACGTCAACTGACCAACGACTTTTTTTGGCCCTTTTTTCTTAGTCGACCACCAGGCTTAGTCGAAATTCGAGAAATGGACCAGTATTTAACTAAAGGTCGACCAAACAAAACCTAGCCGTTTTTACAATACGATATAATAATATATCGATATAATATATAGTTGTTTCCCATGTCATGTAAACTCAATAATAACATGGTGTACACAGAAAACCACGCGAACATAATATTTTTTAAAATATGAAAATTAGTTGTTTTTATCAATTATTGTTGGTAAAACAAATTTACAAAATTGTTCAAAGCTAAGTTAGGCCTGTTTTGGGGAGATTATAGAAATAAAAAATCAATAAATTTGGTGGCCATTTGGAAATTCCGAAACTTAAAACCCCTCCTAATTAAAACTCGCTTTTCGACGCCTAATGCCATAAATGGTTTTAGTTTAGCTATATTATACAACAGCGCTTAAAAGGAACTTTTCTAGATTTTATTGATTAGTAATAAGGGTATCAATATTGAAATAAATTTATTATTATATTAGGATCTTAGTTTTTTTTTATTATAAAATTTTCATATACGACAGAGGGGACCGGAAATTTTTCCTAATCGGGTCGCTTGCTTTTGTAAAAAATATCCTTGGAATTTTTATTTTTTTGTGCTGGCCCTGCTGAGCATAATAGAAATCACTAAAACCCCATTACATGTCGAGTTTATATTTTTACGCTAATATAAAAACCCAACCGTTGCAACACTACCTCCCCATTTTCATCGCCACCAGCCCAACATACTAAAAAACACCAACGAGTAAAACGTCTATGAGCTTGTCTTAGTATCGGATTCAGATTCAGATCGCCCGAATTTATCTTTATCTAAAAATATCCAAATAGGGAGGGGGGGCAAAACAAAATTTTTTGTAATTTTTACGGCTTTTTGCGTTGGAAATATTTTTTTTCGCCATTTAAGGGGGGGGGGCTACGCTTATGTCTATTCTATATTATTGCTATGGGTAAATGTAATGTAAGTGAATAAATTTTATAAACACTGCATCCCTTAAGGGTTTTTGCCTTGCCTTGTGGTCGTAGTATAGTAAGTATAATAGTAGCATTGACACCACCACGCTAAATTTAGTGGCGAAAGACTCATTCGTAATCGTATACGTAATGGGGAAGGGAAGGCTAGAGCTCGAATACCTTTTAAATATATGTATACACTATGAATATGCATCACCATGGGGAGGCAGGCAGGGGCGGGTGCCCCCTCCCCCCCTCTAAAGCCATGGATTCTTTAAAATTTCATATAACCTGTAGTAATATCTCTCCTACACATTAAATTATCGTTATTATGCAATTTTATATGTGATATTGTTATTAATATACCTTGCATATGTACCCTCTCTCTTTCTCGGTCTTTTTACTATATATTAATGCCGGTTGAAAGCTTCTATTGCATTTATATACTGTACGTACGTACCAGGTTTTACATTACGCATATGTGATGACACGCGGTGACATTAAAAGGTAGTAGCCAGGGTGGGGGGGGGGGGCAGGAAGGGGCGGCTGCCCCCCTCTAAAGCCATAAATTTGTTGAAATTTATTGAAAATTTGGCTGAATTTGAAAAAAATGATCATGTTGCCCCTTCCTAAATCATTATTGCCCCCCCCTTTAATTCCAATTAGTAGCGCAATAATAATGTAATTTTCAAAGTATTTTATTCCCCCCCCCCTAATCTTACTAGTAAAGTATCGAATCGATATTGATCAAAAATGTTCAAAAATTTTAAGGCTATCAGAGCGACCGGGGTGCTGTTTTTATCATACGCAAGATTAGGACTTGCAAAATTCTTATTTTTACTCTTGAAACCCAATCAAACATACTAATGGGCGTAGCCAGGGGGGGGGCAGCTGTCCCCCCCCCCTAATTTACGAAAAAATAAATTTCAATGCAAAAACTTTGATAAATTAAAAAATTTATGTTTTGCCCTCTAATTGAACTTTTAAACATGCCCCCCCCCCCTAATCCAAAACCTGGCTACGCCCATGAACATACTGTTAATTTTCAAGCGTCGATAATAGACCAAATTTAATTTTGTTATATAATGATGATTAATCGACTTTCTATCACTATATTTTTATAAGAAAAAATTGTTGGAGAATTTTAAAATCTCTTGCAACGTTATGTTCAAAAATTGAATGCTGGACACTACTAGTGTTGTAAAAACACGGCTGGGTTGTTTGGTCGATCTTTGGTTTAACTAGCCTAGGGGTCGACCAAGAAGTGTGGTCTGTTTATGTTTGGTCGACCAAAACTAAAGGTCGACCAAACATAACCCAGCCGTGTTTTACTTATTTGTGCCGTCATAATTTTATTTTATAAAGGCGACTCGTAACGTAATTAAGTTGCTTGTTTGGACAATGGGGGACCCTTTGTTCTTCTAGGATAAGCTCGCCACTTCAAACTTCCTATTCACTTCCTCCTACTATAAACTATTTGCTTTTCCTTCTTTACACACATCACATATATATATATATTTTTGCAAAAATCTTTTTATTAATAAAGTTAGAAGTTATGAAAAACATCATTGGGTATTTTAGTGAGTTTTGTCGTTGGGGTCAGATGGACCCCATTTTTTAATTGCAAAGCTGTCGCTGTAAGCCTTTTGACCAGTGAAATTTTTCCCTCCCCAAGTCTCTATTATATTATTGCATGTTTGTTTACATTGCTCGCGACGTACGCGCGCATGTGTCTTTTTTATTATAGTATGTTTTTATAGGTAATAGTTTTTCTTAGAATGTCATTAAAATTTAATTTTGCAGTTTCCTTTGTCTTGTCGTGTAAATAAAGTTATTTTAAAAATAATAATATATATTTATAATTTATATGTATTTATGTGAAGGAAAAAATTGTTTTTGAAATAAGTATGGACACCGCCTACAACGATGATAAACTGTGCAAAAGCGTTAAAAAAAACTTGGCAGAATGATTAATTAAGTCCATTTTATGAAAAGTGTCGTTAAATTGTCACCGTGCTATAACATTAATAAAAAATTTAGTTTCTAATTTAGCTTGATATGGTCCACCCAAAAAATATTTAATTTCTTTTATTGATTTTTAAACTTTTTTTTGTTTACTCTTACATAAAATATCAATAGCACTCAAAAAAATTAATGCTGAATTTTGAAAATTTATTCATGGAACATGATTTAACCCATGGAGCGAGCTAGAGCTAGTTAGTGAAAAAGAAGGGGGGGGGGCAAATGAGCCAATCACACCCCCTCATTAACGGGGTAAAAATACCCCCCCCCCCCATGCAACTTCAATAGACACTCGCACCCTGTGATTTACTAATACTTTCTGTTCGTCTTCCCCCATCTACGTAGATAAGACATATATATATGCATATGATAAATTATTCATAGATTCATTTTCCATGTTTATTGCGTAACATTGCGCCGACATTGAATCTTCAAAACAAAAAATGGCTTAAGCCCTGCGAAATGGAATTTTTTTAGACCCGACCCGTGCTTAAAGTAACGCCCGACCCGGCCCGGCCCGCAGTTTAAAATTTAAAAAAGGCCATCTATCTGTAGGGTATAATTATTGATTTTTCATACATGCTTTATAATTATAAAGCATGTAATGGGAAGTATTGGGAAATTTATTGCAGGTAAATTAAGGAATTTGTATATAGTTTTGACTACAGCTTTAACAGCTTCAAATATTTAGTATTTAAAAAAAATATTTATTCCCGTCCGGATTTATCTATAAAATATTTAGAGCCCAGCCTAGATTTTAGGAATCTCTTCTGTTTTAAGGCCTGAGCCCGTCTCCAAGTCTATTGGTTGGGAAAAGTTATTCATCTATTTTTCCGAACAATAAATAAAATTATACAATGACATATTTGCCCCATGGAATCTTAACAAAAATCTCACAGCTGAAGCATGGAAAATCTCAAATGCTCGAAAATTAACAATACTACAATTTTTTGTCCCATTGCGACAACCACCCTCACAACCTTTGGCCCCCAAGCCTTGGAAATTATTTAAAAAAAAAATAGGAAAACAAATTGTTTTACTGTCTCCTGATAATATCGGTTTATTTTTTATGAGGTAGAAGGGCGACATTGTAAATAAATTTAATAGCGATATCGGAATGTTTTCCAAATATTTATAATCCTTAACTTTTTTTTCCGTTTATCTCTTTCATATTCACAAAACATGTATTTTTATAAAATAATAAATAATAATTAGTTTTTCATTATGTGAAAACTTTTTTACCGATTCTTTCGTAAGTTGAATGTGGGGTTTAATGAGTGAGATTTCATAGCAAAAATTTGTAATTTTTTGTGGTGTTAGTTAGCCTTTTTAATCCACATCTATACCGCTTTATTTTATAATTCCCAGCACCTCGCACCCGGTGAGAAGAAAGTGTAGGTAAGTTTAGTTCTAGTGTTAATTAGAAGAAGTCATGTTGAGAGACTACACTATTATCAACTCTGTACTTTTTAGCACTTCATTGCATTTGCCTATCCATGATTCAATGCAAAAATTGATTTTCTCATTTAAAATAAATATTTAAAGTTCTTATTACGAGATCTAGCATGTTTTACACTTTATGGTTTTTTTACTGTTATTGGGCCATCAATCCATGACAAATCAAACCGTTTTCTATTGACCATCTCAGATTTTGACAATTTTTGGTGAGGGTGTAGGTCTAATGTATTATAATAATTTCTGAATATTTTAGCCATTTCGGACTTTTACTTTTTAAGTTTTGCACTTTCAAAGGACCAAACTTATGCTCGAGCGCGTTTTAGAGATTTTACTATATTATTTGTCATGTTTTTGAAAGTAATGGCGCTATTCACCTAAATTTTGGTTTATTTTGTTCCTAAAAACTTCTCTTCAATCATTTAACAACAAATCTCAAAGTTTTGCGGCTAATTTTTTATACTCAAATTAATGAAAAATCGAAAAATTTATTCATCTAACTCATATAAACCACCAATTTCTCAATGTGTACTCCTTTATGACCCATTATCAAATTTCAATTGACTATTGTCAAAAGTATGTGATCGGCTACGAGGTGGTCAAGAGTACGAAAAATTACATTTTCACCAAAAAAATTTTCTAGATAGCAGTTTATTAATTATTAAAGTAACACATTTTGATGTAAGTTTTTTTTTATCAATTACGAACTTATAAAGAATAAATGGAATACAAAAGGTTTAAATTTTGATTTTCATTTGGCAGGACTTCGAGTTTGAGAATAAACCTTGATATTCAAGTTAATTGATACAGGTAAATTTTCCCATTATGCGCCATGTTTTATAATTTTTCGTAACATCTAGTTAGCTCATTTGTGTTTTGAACTTGACTTTTTAATTGCTATTTATATAATTTTTGTTTTTGAAATAGGTATAAGTTATGTTGTGGTGGTGGTACAAGGTAGGTTATTTATTCAAGCCCGAAATGGCCTGAAAAATTTGAAGAATTTAAAAAATTTCTTGTAATAATTTGCCGAGCGTTGTGGTCATATTTATAATGCAATGGGTGAGACAGTATTTATTTTAAGGATGTATGATTTTAAATTTGGTAAAATTGTTATTTTTTAGCGTTTTTCCTTAAGATTTTCAAAAAAAGGTTATGATTTTGTAAAATTAATTTCGTAGTTCTAAGAAAAATGTGAAAATTTTTCATAACATCACCAGTAATTTTTATTTGCTATTTTTTGATTGTCAAATCTTTACAGTGGCGTAATTCAATCTTCTTACATTCATTTATCGACTAAAATCACAACAGGGAAAAGGCCTTGGGGCGGCACTCCAGCTAATTTTTCGAATGTTGTTTCATTGATTAAATTGCATCCGATAACAACACTCTTTTTTTTGGGCAACCAGCTCATTATTACTACGCTTTTGCATGGAAAAAGTTAACTTTCTTAGTGGTTAATCGACCTATGCATGGCCGCACAGCTGTTTAAAAGTTTGGTCGAAGATCAGTTTTAAAAACGAAATTCGTAGCTCTAAATTGCACTTTCTCCCATGTAAAATATAGCTTTTTTGCCATATTTATAAAAACCTCTCCTTTTTTTCCTGCACCATTACGCATTTGTTATATAAATTTTCTTATTATAACGGTTTTAACGGCTGATGCCTTATTCTTATAAAAGCTTTCTCTCCTCGCTTAAAAATAAAGTATAGAAAATTTTATGATTTTATGATTCTTAATTTTATTGAAATACGTATATAAACTATTTATTGCCTTTAGCGTCGAGGTAAATTAGAACCGAGTAGTTTATGTATGTAAATCTTCTTGGCACCCCTATGTTACATTCCTTTCTAAATTCTCTCGCTCCTTCTGCATATTGGTGGCCCCCTTAATTTCAAAGGCGGGGGGGGGGGGGTAGGTTTGAGGTAAAAGTGCTTTTAACTCTTCTTTTAGTGTATGTATATGATAATTTTACTAAAGAAATCCTCCTATCATCATCATCACCTCAGTAGTCATCATATACAGACTTTAACTCTGTGGATTTATAGTGGGTTAAATGCAAAGTGGCCCCCTCTTTTTCCACGGCAATTGTCGCACTTAATTCCTGTAGCACGCCAACTCCTGTGCATCGCGATCGGTGGTTGCAAAAGAGGGTTTGAACTTTTTCATGGGAGTAGCGTGGAAAAAGTGAACCTTACCAGAGCGATTTGCAACGGGTCCGGCGTTTTTGAAAGCCGCCCGAGCCCGGCGCGCTTTGTAGTCGACTAAACATAAACAAACCAAAAGCTTTTTGGTTTCCGTTTTCCTTAGTCGACCTCTAGGCTTAGTCGAAATTTGAATAACGAAATAGAGTCGACCTAATATCGGATTCAGATTCAAATGGCGCGAATTTATCTTGATCAAATATCCGGTTTAATTTCATGTGTCAAACTCGGTTGTAATTATTAATATTTTGTTTTTTGATAGTTAAAAACGTTTTTTTGTTTATTTCAACTCTTGAGATTAATCGCTGCTATATTATGCGCCTGAAATGTAAATCTGCTGTGAATTCGAAGTTAAGACACGGCTATGTTATAACCCGTAAAACGATTTTTGCTGCGCCGCAAAATCCAATATTAAGACAAGCCTTAGTTGAACCAAAAGTCGACCAAAACTCTACAATATATGTTGAATTAATATAATTTGATTGATTTATAATAAACACCGATTGCATCAAATTATTGTGAAAGGTGCAATTAAAATGTACAAATTTTATGTTTTTTTTAAAATACAATTTTCTATAATTTTAATTTTTCATCTAAATTTTTGAAGATTTTATTATTGCTCTCGAAATAATAAATGTCGTAGTATTTCTGTTAAAATTGGATTTTTTTATATGGCGTCGCACTTGTTTTTTTTTGTGCGTGGATAAAAAATGGGAATGCGCGACCTTGAAGTTTGTAATCCCCTCACTTGAATGTCCAGGCTGTTGGAAATAAGATTATTATTTGTGAACATTGCATCGATATTTAATAAACTCAATCTTAAATTGCTGATCTTTTCAATGAGAAAAACTAGTGTGATTTTGTAATTATATCTTAATTATTATTATACCTGGATCTCTCCAAATCATAGACTAGATAGACAGCTCATCAACTTTAATAATAAGTGTCCCGTTTTTCCGCCATTTTGAAACGTGCACAAATAAGGGCAGGACATATAGATTATAGTTATTTTGGTTAATTAAGGTGTTTTTAAAACGTAATTAATGAAAATTGAACTAGTTAAACATTTAAAACAGCATTTTAAAATACATATTATTTATAAAATTCATAAAAAATAAAAATATTGCGATGATGTGATGTTAAAGCAATTTAGTGCCACCTGTATTTTATTAAATAATCTTTTTTTAATAATCCTTTTCAATTATAAACTAATGAGGAAGGTAAATTCACTTTTTCCGTTTTAACAATGGGGTACACTGCAGAAAGGACATGTAAAATTCAAAATGGTGGATTTAATGGTACCATTTTGCCATATGAAGCTTATGACATGAGGAGTCTATGTAGCAATCACTCTACTTATCTCAATATTCATTATGAATTAGTTAAATTTTAATATATATGTGAAATATAACAGAGATTTCTGGACTTTTTATAATAGTCCTGACCCTTTTAGCAAATAAAAGATTTTTTTTCGTTAATTTTTGGTTCCCAAACCTTACAAATTTTTAAAAATATAGGGAAACAATTCTCTATACTATCGCATGATAATCGCGAATCGTATTTTATAAGACAGAAAATCGGCATAATTTTCTGTAAAAATAATTTTGTCAGCCATATCTTAATATTTTCCGAATATTTAAAATACTTAACTTCTTAATATATTTTTCTCACCTTCACAAAATATGTAATTTTTTATAAAAATATAATAAATGACTATATTTTTATATGCCTTT
This sequence comes from Gordius sp. MW1, assembly GCA_964036665.1. NCBI lineage: Eukaryota > Metazoa > Nematomorpha > Gordioida > Gordea > Gordiidae > Gordius > Gordius sp. MW1. The sequence goes on from OZ038528.1 coordinate 3,249,745, forward strand.
TAAATAATCTTATACAGAAAGGCCTGAATCTATGGTGATTGTATGGGAATGGGAAGTTTCAACGTGAAAATTCTGATTCGTTGCTAAAATTTTGCCCTCCAAAAACCCGTAATATGTCAGGTCCTGGTGGCCAAAGAATAAAAAGTTGGAACCCTACAACTAATACACTGAAAGACGTCGAACATTTTTCGTTATTGCACGGCGAAACCGCCCTCGCAGCCCTAGCCCGTTTTTCTATATCGACACCTAATCTCTACAAAATTCAACAGAGGTATATTTACTTTTATTTATTTATTTATTTGATTATTTATATATTTATTAGTTTATTTAGGGCCGAATATATTTGTACTATAATCTGAGATTTTACAATCAATTTACCCCTGTTTTTTTTTTGTTTACTTGGACAAGGTGCAGGGAATGTAGGTATAAAAATTTAGTTGTATATTTAGGGCAGAGCTTATTAAGGAAACCTTAAATATATAATGTGAAAAAAATACACATCTTTTAGATAATTGAATAAACTCCTCTACCATTCCATTGATATATTTATTATAGGAGTAATGAAAATTTTGAGATTTTACCTTATTTTAAAATTTAAATCCTTATCGCAAAATGATTTTTATGGGCCCGTGGGGGGGGGGGGTGGCGGTTTACCCCCCTCATTCCATTGCCAACTAGGTTATCAGTGGCCTGTTGTAGCAGTGTTGTAAAAAGGGGCTGGGTTTTGTTTGGTCGACCTTTGCTTTAACCAAGACTACTGGTCGATTCTGGTCACTTTCGCAGAATTCTACTAAGTGCGAGAAGTCGCTTAAGAAAAACGGAGGAGACCAAAAAATCTATGGTCTGTTTATGTTTAATCGACCAAAACTCAAGGTCGACCGAAAGCAAAACCCCCAGCCACCTTTACAACACTAGCGGTCTGGCTGGATAGCATACTGACCATTAAGCTTGACACTGGCCATAACTTGAGCATTTTTGGCTGAAAAGTGTAGCTAGATTAAAAAGTACCGGTCATTCACGCAGTTGGTTCATTAATATTTTATCAAAATCTATTAAAGGGGGGGGGAGGCTGTGGCTGCAATATTATTAACTCTTACTACTATAACTACACTTAGTGTTATTATTTATAGGATTTCAACTTGGTCCCCTTTGCCCCCCCCCTTGCCCCTTGTCGAAAGTTTTTTAAGTAAACCAAGCGCCACTGGCCATTAATTTTTTGTGTCCGTTTCCCTATTAAAGGTTAATTTTATCATTCCACTGGCCATTAATTTTTTGTGTCCGTTTCCCTATTAAAGGTTAATTTTATCATTTTTATAGGAAATTTTAGGTTTTTCGTTTCAAAAAGTTTTTCTAACTTTGACTAAGCTTTAAACTTTAAAGCCACGCCACGATGTAAGGATGGGTCCAAGAAATCTCGACGATGAAAAATTTAAAATTTGTTTTTACAGCATGTCGGGTTTCGTTTTTGAAATTCGAATAAATAAGTTGACATAAGTATAAAAAATTTAAGGATAAAAAATTTTGGACTTTAATTTTAACAAACTATTGAATAGTGAGTGTATAAATTATATAAATAATAGATACATAATGTTGTAAAAAGGGCTGGGTTTTGTTTGGTCGGCCCGTTTTTTTAATTTCGACTAAGCCCAGTGGTCGACTAAACATAAACTGACCAAAGTATTTCATTGTTTTTCTAAAATATTATTTGCTAGCGTGTCATATATAATTAGTTCTGCCAAACCCTTCACGGGTTCGGGTTGAGTTCGTGCTGTATAAAATAGACTTAATAGAAGCATTTTTTATGTTTATAATTAAAAAATCGTTTAAAAAACAATATCTAACTAAATTATTATAGCTAAGCTAGTGGCATAAACATATTTCTCGATCTAAAATTCAGGACTTGCTACATACATATTTATATTGAAAGATTTGTTTTTTTTCTTATTTTTTATAAATTAAATTGTATATAATTTTTTTATAAATAAATGGAAATATTCAAGCAAAATGGGCCCGAGTCCACCGGATTTGCAGACAATAAACGGTTTCGCCACCAAATTTCGATCTCGCATAGACAAAGCCTTAGCCGTATGCGAAAATTTATTCTTGTCTAACGTGAGGGAAATGGCTTCGGTTTCACAACAAAACAACTTGGTCCCCCCTGTTGAATCTACTCCTTCCCAACTTCTAAACGGCAATACCTCTCATATACATACCGTACTATTTTTAATATCCATTTTTCTATTATTTATTTATTAACATTTTTATTTAATCGGTTTTTATGGCAATTGCTTATTTTGAATTTTAATAATTTAAAATCTTTTGTGTGGACACTTTAAAATAACTTTATAATCATCTCTCGGCTAAATTCAATTTGTTTTGGCAAAATAAATTGAAATTTCTCCTAGTGAAAGCAAAGCCGTCGTGTGCCTGAAACGAAATTCAACTTGTCTGCTGAGCTAGTTTTTATCTTTGATTTTTCAATTTAATTACATTTAAATTTTCGACCAATACTAGTTAAGGTTTTTAAAGTCCAAATCAAAGTTAATTTAGTTTTAGTATGGCACGTTAGGGAAAAATAATCGTACCTAACATTATGAGGCATTTTCATAGAAATTTATTGGGTCGTCGTTTCAACTAGTTAAAAGTAAAAATATATACAAAAAAAAGCTAATTAGCGATGATTAGCTAGTCTATTAGCAAAAGCAAAAAAAAGGAAGTTTTTCTACAGAAGCATAAGTCCACAGTAGTGTTGTAAAAAGGGCTGGGGTTTGTTTGGTCGACCTTTAGTTTTAGTCGATTAAATATAACCAAAGATTTTTTGGTCTGTTTTTCTTAGTTGCATTAAAGGTCGACCAAAAAAATCCAGCCGTTTTTAAAACACCTGTTCACAGCCATTAAAATCCGTATAAGATTCCATAGCTATTATTAAAAAGCCAAGTTGGACAGGACGGACAGACGGACAACCCAAAAGGAGCCCATAAATTGCATAGCAATTAAAAATTGAAATACATGCATTTTTGGAGTAAATCTCTTAATATATTTGGGTGTGCAGAAAAAAAGGTTTGTGAAGACTGATAAATTGGTCACATCTATCTCCTGCAATGCTATTCACGATAATACGAATCAAGAACTGGGCAATGGTTTAGGACAAGGAGCTGAAAATACCCAAGAAAATCAACACAAGATTCGCAATCGTAAATATATTGGAAACTTATCGATTGATTTTATAGATTTAAAATTTTTTAAAGTAACAAAATGTTTTTTTTATTAATTTTTGTAGGGATAAAAATTGTAGCTTTTCTTTGATCACATCCTTTTTCTCGACTTTTTGGGAATTTTTGCGTTTAAATTCAATTAGAGAACTAACGTGTTTTTGTCTTTTTTTTCAAAGCGCGATAAGTTTCGATTAGTTAACGAACGAAAATATGCCCATAAAATCCTAATTTAGATTTGTGAAATGCTCCTAAATATTTAAAAATTCAAATCTGCTCTCGAAATCCGGGACCATATCAAACTTGGCACATCATAGGTTAAGCTTACATGGACCATAAGTCTTTATAAAGTAAGTTTTGATAAATTTTTCAACTTTTTTAAAACCATATTTCATCTAATTTTTTTTTAAATTTTATTGATTTTTTTAAAATGTGTTATAGATAATAATTCTAGTATTACGAACAATCAAGGCCTGTTGACCCACATCGTAGGGCCAATCAGCAACAGTATTAAAGAAAAGTCAGTATTTTTAATTATTATTACTTAAAATTCATGCATTTAAAAATATATTTCTGAGTTTTATAATTCTTACTTGAATTCTTTATTTATCCATAAAAACCAAGGAATATTACCCAAAAAGTATTGGGAATTTTGGATTTAGATTATTAATAAAATCTAAAGTTTTTCCAAATTTTGATGAAGAGATCAAGATGGAATTGTGTTATATAACAATCAAGACAAATTAACCGGAATCTCAAATTTATATTATAATTTTTTTTTGTTCTTAATACAAGAATTTATAGATTGTTCGCCAATAGCCAATTTATGGCTCCCATTCCAATTTGGGTTTTAAATAATTTCTTATTAGCGATATTGATAAGCTCGTGATCAAAATCCCTGTTCTTATTTAGCCTGAGTAACTACATAAAAAAATTCATTGTATATTACAAAATTTTAGTAATTTTTACTATGACATTTCGACCTCATATTATTGGATATGAAATTCGTTTTCCATAACTGTTTATTTTTTATTCGCATCAATGATAAAAAACATAAAACCTATACCTTTTATCAAATTTAAAGTTCACGCTACGTAAAAAATGTATATTACCCAGATTTTTATTTCGTTTTTACGACTTTATTAAAATTAAGTCCTATAATAAGTGATTTTTATATAAATCCAAATTAGTGTATTTCATTTTACATTTATAACGATGACACCATGATAGGAAACATACCAATAGATGCAAGATTTTACCATCGCTGAAGTCGTTCAACTTTAATCAAGCCTCAGGCGACAGAAATGCGACGGAATTTAATTGCGTCGCGGCGACACAGGATTCACAAAGTGTCGTCAAAGAACATAGTAGCAATCCTCACCAGCAGCAAACATTCCTCCGAGGCGCCTCTAAAAAGTGCAAAAAAACTTCCAACAAAATATTTCGCGTCGGCAGTTACCGCAAAAAAATGGTTAGTTTTTCCATAAATATTTTTAATTTTGACGTTATTAACGTTTTTTAAAGTTGTGTGTTTTACCCTTAGTTGACGACGCTTTTTATTAAAACAAGCTTGGCCGCGTGTGAAAGTTCGTTTTTAAGCGAGAGATTTATTTAAAAAAAAACTTGTATGAGATTGTACGTTGAATAAGAAGTGATTTTAGAAGGGTCTAATGAAATTTTTTTATAATAGAACACACCCAATATTCCTTGATACTTGATGGCATTTCGGAATTTCATCAGGATTTTCAAACTATATCTAAATCTACAAATGAACTTGAGATATAGGAAATTAACTTTTATAAGAGTTAGTTTTTTCAGTAGCAAAGGTAGGATATAAGCATATTAATTTGTTTTTTTCTAAACAACCTCAAATTCGAGATGAAAAATCTTTTGTTGATTTCTAAAAGTAAAATTTAAAGTTTATGTTAATTAGTTGCTAGGCAATTGATAGGCCGTCTGGCCTGTCCATGTCCAACATTTTAATTTATTTATATAATATAAGAGTCGGGAAACAAAAATGAGATTTGGGCGAGGTCGGAAAAATTAAAGCCAACCAACGATCAATAGTTAGTCTATTTGCGAAAGCGAAATAAAATTCTTTTACAGTAGCACAACTTTCCACGGCCATTAAAAACCCGTAGGAGTTTCCACGGCAATTATTATAAAACATTTAGGAGTTGGACAGGACGGACGGATGGACACAGGACACAAAAACGAAGCAATTAATACAGAAAATAACCAGAAAATTAACCAATTTACAATTCTGAAACCAATATTTATTTATTTATTTATTTATTTATTTATTTATTTATTTATTTATTTATTTATTTATTTATATTATGATGTCTAGGTACTTGCAGGCAATACATCACCGACCCAACCCAGGGTAAGTCAGGACAGGGAAGTTCCTCACGTAAATGGCAATGAAAAAGTGCGTTGTATGAATTCCCTACCCGAACAATTTGAGGAAAATAACTTAAATTCACTTTCAAGACAAGTTGAAGATGACTTTTTTAACGGAGATTTGAATTTTGGATTACATCGTTTTGTGCCCATGTGCTGTAGCATAGCATCAGCCACGTGCACCTCTTGCTCCCGTTCAATGGTTAACAAACCGGCACTGCAATGTCAAAGTGAGAAATTATTACATTAAATATCTTTGTTGAGCTCAACTGGGATATGTTAATTTTTTTTTCAACTAAAAAGTTATTATAGCTCATTATCGCTCAGAGTTTCTAATTGAAGTAATTTTGCCTGTTTTATCATTGGTTAAATTGCAATTTTCAGGGCGAAGCTGTATTCTACTATTTTTATTGGCGCCAAATAGTGTTTTTGATCCTTTAAAACGCGCCAGAATATATCGGGCAAGAATGTGTTGGCGGCGGGTAGGTATATAAATTAAATGAGGTTTTTTCATTTTTAAAATAATTTTAGGTAGGAAGGGCAGTGCCCCCCCCCTTCTTTAATACATTCAATAACCCTTTTTTATATATATATATATGATTAAATGTTGACAATTAAAATATTTTGCTCTCCCCCCCCCCTCCCTTCTGATCCGATCCCTGGCTACGCCCACGTCGCCTCCATTTTTTCTGCTACTTTAGGTATCTAAGATATATATCAAGTATTTAGGTGTGTTGAAAAACCTGTTTTGTGAAGGAACATACATTGATTTTATTTGCAATTTTGGGAAATTAATCTTTTTTAAGAGGTCTTTAACTGTATCGGGGGTCGCTTGGGACCCCATTCTTTGGTTTTATTCATAATTTCGCATGCAATTACACCTAGATTGCCTAATTACCGTCCACGACGAGCTTGGCTGTAGTGGGGACTCTAATGTGGGTCCTTGTTGTCGTGTTAAACCACATGGCCTCTCCTTGAACGCGATTAACGAGGAAATTAAGGTAGCTCTTTCACAACGCATGGCCCTTCGACTTAGCCCTTGCTCGGAAAAAGGACCATACCTCCCCCCTCCTACCCCGGTATGTTTGCAATCATAAACTGCTGCCCCGTAGCTTAGTTTTATAAAGACTTTGGTTTGTGTAGGTAGTAGTAGTGTTGTAAAAACGGCTGGGTTTTGTTTGGCCGACCCATTTGGTCTGTTTTTCATAGTTAACCTGTAGAATTAGTCGAAAATTGAAAAGCGGACTAGAAGCGACGGTTAGTATTAGTTAAATCAAAGGTCGGCCAAACGAAATCCAGCCGTTTTTAAAACAATTAGATAGTGCCGGGGTCAGATTGTCCCCAAATGAAAACGAAATTAACATCGAAGATATTATATAACTTTGGGCTTTTAATGATATCATTTTTTAACCATAAAAGCAAATTCAGTGAATACAAAAACTTATGATCTCGTACAAAAAACTTGTGGAAAAGATATTTTTAATAAAATAAAATTTTTAATTTTTTGTTTGTTGTATTTAGCCCGTTCAAGCAATCACGATATCTTCGCTACCCGTTGCTGTACATTCACCTGCAATCGAATTTGAGTTTAGGAGAGTACTATCAGACACCGGTAATACCTAGCTCGAAAATTCACCATACTTTCATACTTTCTCTTTCTTTTGCCAGCTCGTTTTCATTTTAAATTCTGTATTTTTGGGGGGTAGACAAAGCACTTGAACGATCAAGAATTGCCTTTCTATTTATAGTGTTGCAAAAACGGCTTCTGTTTTTCTTAGTCGCAAAAATAGACTTACGATTTTTTGGCCAAACTTTTGATCTGTTTATGTTTAGTTGACTAAAACCGAAGGTCGACCAAACAAAACTCAGCCGTTTTTACAACACTACTCTTTAGTTACTAATGAAAAATCCTAGTTTTTTACATTAAAATGCCTTGTACAGAGCTCTGGATTTTGATATAGAATAATGAGCACGTCTTAATAGAATTTGAGTTTAGGAGATATTTAGTTTGAGAATTCACCCTAAATCCCTTTTCATTCTTGAGCTCATTTTATTTCTGTACTTTTTTTGAGTAGGCAGAATATATAAAGGATTCTTAATACACATCAATTTACACGGGCCTTGCCAGCATTGGGATTAAAGGGGGGGGGGGGGCAATTGATGATTTAGGGAGGGGTAAAATGATTATTTTTTTGAAATTCTAGTCATAATCGTAATAAATTTCAACAAATTGGCTACGCCATGTCTTTTTAGTCACTAATTAAAAATCCTAGTTTTTACATTAAGAGATGTCATATGCACAGAGTTCTTGAATTTTATATAAATGAGCGGGATTAAACCAGCCTCACCTGATGCTTTCAGATTGATTCCATTTATACCACACTTTTTTTAGCTTTGTTAGAAAAGGGGAGAGCTGACGCGAAAAGTCATATGGGAAATTCATCGAATTTAACGACCACTACTACCTATTCGTGTCCCGTCAATGTAAATACTATGCATAATCGTTTTCCCGCATCTTCCCCACCTATAACCGCCAGCGAGCTTATCGAATCCACAGCCCGTTCAAGTAGTTCCGTCGACAAAGGTAATATTATCAAATGACTTTTTTTGCTATTTTTTGCGCAAAAAAATTGCTAATTTATGTAATTTAAACTTTTTTTGTTAGGATTTTTAATGTTAAAACTAGTGTTGTAAAAACGGCTGGGTTTTGTTTGGTCGACTTTTGGTTCAACGAATACTAACGGTCGACTTTAGTCTGTTTTTCCAATTTTCGACTAAGCCTAGTGGTCGACTAAGAAAAACAGAGACCAAAAAATTGACTAAAACCAAACAAAACCCAGCCGTTCTACGACACTAGTTAAAACTTAAAAAAGAATCACCTTTTCCCCATTTGCACCTGCTAAAATTATATAAATTTATACAGAAACAATTGAATAATTTTCTTTGAAATTTACGGTATTTATTTTAGCTTGGAATCCCTTTGATCTTTTGGATAAATCAATCGCTTACATAGATAAATCAATGATAGAGTGTGTAGACGGGGCAAATAACCCTAGCGGGCCATCAAGTTTGAATAGCAGCGCAGCAGAAGGCACTCTGGATTCACAGTACAATGCCGAAAATGAAAATACCGAGTAGCACATTAATTATGCATCGCAGAATTGAAAACTAAAGTGTTTTTTAATACATATTATACAGAGATATTTTTAGGGTAGTGAATAATAAATTCTTTAATATGATTTATATCGGTGTCATTTATATGTTCAAAAAATACTTTAACGCTAGAAAGTTCGATTTTCTTAAGGTTTATTCAATTTTAAGTTATATTTCTAAAAATTTGTGAACCGCTGTCTAATCGGATATTATTTGTAATAATCATCAAAATGGTGCCTTAGAAAATATTTTTTTATTGTGTCTAGGCTTATAACTTACTTTAACCCATAGACTAGGGATCTAATACGAATTATCTCAATCTTTATTGCATTCCCTGGACACTAGTGTTGTAAAAACGGCTGAGTTTTTGTTTGGTCGACCTTTAATTTTAGTCGATTAAACATAAACAGACCAAAGGTACCATATTTATGCGATTAAGAAAATCGAATAAAAAAAGGTCGACTAAACAAAACCCAGCCGTTTTTACAACACTAATTTCACTAATTTCATTTCAAAACTTCTCGTTGTTTGCTATATGAGTGTATTCCTTCCTTCTAAATTGAAAAATACCCTGTCTTTAACCTTTTTAGTAAATATGGAGTTTTTTTGAAAATCATTTTTTTGTAAAAATTCCTGTTATTTTATTTTAAGTACTAACTCACCCGATATAAATCGCATTGAACACCAATTTTTAATATATAGTAGTTTTATGGCTTTTTGTTTATATATTATAATCATCATAATTTCGATGTTGCTATTACAAAGTTTATTGTTTTACTATCACCCCACTCGATCTAATAACGTGTGTGCGCTAGTGCCATCAAGGTTTAATTTTTCTCGACGGGACAATTACGTCGTTTTTTGTCGAAAATTTATTTTTTGTTTGTTTTTAATATTTGGGATTTTTGAAATTTTTATGCTAATTTTCTAATCCCAGCCTTTTACCTTCTTACTGCTTAGTTGTGTCAATAAAGAAGATGATTTTGATTTACTCCGTCCATCTAAAATATTTACTCAACCGCTCACGCCCCTCGGCTGTTCGGGTTTTGGGTAAACAAACGGCACGGGCCTTCCCTTGCCCCCTTTAATATAGTTAATAATAACTAGATTCCCTAAATCACCCTAATCCTCCTTTCCTACTTTTTTAAAGAAGAGCTTACAGCCCTCTGTAAGCAAGTTGACATTCGATGTAAAAAAAATTTAAGTTATATCGAGCAAAATATTAGCAGTAAAAAGCAGCTTTTTCTCCACGTTCGAAAATAAATATGATTATTAACTTTTACGTTGGTTTTTATAAATTTTAACGCGATTGTAAAATTGAGAATTTAATTTTTTTCTCGTTTTATGTTCATCTACTCAACTTATTATAACATTGACTTCTTGTGATATTCTTGACGCAAGAAATAATTTGGCGCCAATTTACACGGATAAAATGGAGGATCGGGACGAAAGTGCGCCAACAGTCTCAAATTTAAATTTGAAAATGTGTGACGCCATGGATGGCGTCATAGCCACTCCCGTCAGCTCATTGGCCCCCGTCTCTTTATCACATGACTCGGAATCGTTGTCGTCGTCTAATCTGGCTCGAGAAGAAGTCCAACCTCTACGCGATTCGTCCGTCGTTGAATCAGATGCGGGCTCGAAGCACCAAGGTGGAATAGCGGATTTCCCAGGTGTGGCGCGAGATGCATTTTTAAATTTCGACGGTCAAAACCCCGCAAACACCGATGATTGGACCGCCGTAAGGAATGAAAAAAAGGTATGTGATTTCATATTTAACAATTTGTTATATTTTAGTTGGGGTTTGCTTAAACTTAATTTCAAATTTAATAATTTGTTACTTTTTATTTGAGGTTTGCTTATATCTATCAATTTAAATTATAAAATCATGATTAATGATGCTTATAATATCAAAAAAATCATAAATTTGTGTATTTTATGGTAAGATCGAGTTTTGAAGCTTTGAGTTTGTTATTAAATCTAAAATATATATCTAAAAATGTTTTTCAATAAATTCATAAAATGCCTCTCGATTTGACAATTAAACTTTTAAAGTATTTGCTTCATTTTAATAAATGTCCAGATAACCAAAGAACTGACGTCCAAAGAAATTAAAAAACAGGACATAATTCACGAACTCATACTCACGGAAAAGCTTCACGTTCAAACCCTATCCATAATTCTGAAAGTAAACACTTAAAAACATTGATTTAGCCCTGAAAACCAATTATTATTTTATTTTAATATACCCGGTCTGTCGATGTTGTTATTTTTCCGTAATTTTTATGGACTTCTATCGCGAATACTCTAAAAATTACGTTTAAAAACACTTATTGTCTTGTTTAATTTTTAGTGATGCTGGAACCTTAGTTTATATACCGTGAGGTAGTAGCAATAAAAATTAATTCGCTCGTATGCTCAGCCGCGCTATTATAATATTGCTCTAACTTACCCAAAATATCATAGAGTTATAACAAACGAGCTAGTGTAACTAATTTAGAAGAGCTGAAATCTGACCGTTTGAAAGCTTATTTTGTTATGTTTTTTTAAACTTATTTGGCCAAATGTTGATTTTCCATCCCACTCGATTTTCCGCCGGTTAACGATGATGCCATATACTTTGTAAACGTTTAGTTAAAGCTCAAAATCAGGTGTTAATATTGTATTGACCTACAAAAGTTTTTGCTATTGTGTCTGATTGGGATTGCATAATATAGACTTTACAGATCTCTGGCCTTAATTGTAGCTAGTGTTGTAAAGAGGGGGCTGGGCGGGTTTTGGTCTAGTCGCACAAACATACGAAAGGTTTTTTGGTCAAACCTTTCGTATGTTTATGCTTAGTCGACTAAATCCTAAGGTCGACCAAACAAAACCCAGCAGTTTTTACAACTAGGGAGAAGCTAAAATTTCAATATTTAAGCAATCAAAAAATCATAATTTTGTTAAACTACTTAGAACTCTTGGAAGTATATATAATGGCAATAAAAATTTATAACGTTATACCACTAGATCTACAGCTATGCTTTGAGCAATACGTTAAACGTGGATCAAAGTTTGGTAAATTTGATATTCCCGAGAATATCGAATCTTTACGCTCTACACGCGGCTTTTTACCAAAATTTGAAAGAGCGTCAGCTTCAAGCGCCAATAGTGGCGGCAATCGGGGATATTTTGGTGGAGCAAGTAGGAATTGAGCGTTTTATTTTTTGACGCTCTAAAGTTGCACTCTCACTTATTTTTGCCCGATTTGGTTTTTGAATTTTAATTGTTGAATGAATTAACTTTTAATCTTGTTAAATTAAATCTAGTGTTATATCGAAATCTAGTAGGATTCTGAAAAATGCTTGACAAGTTAGTTAAGACTTTTTCACAAGTGTTTTTGATTTTGGAAAAGTGGTGATATTCATTAAGCATTTTATAATTGCGTTTTCAAGGTGAAATGTAATAATGATTTTATTTTTAATAATACACTGTTAAATATTTTGTATCATATTGTAATCTTGTTCGATTTTATGAAATTGCCAGTTTCGTTTAGAATGTTTCACCGTTTTTTTTATTTTGGAAAAGTTGTGAATTTCGATAAGCATTTATAATTGCGTTTTTAATTTGATATTTATTAATGAATTTATTTTTAATAATTTACTGTTGAATTAATACATCTAGTATAATAAAATCTTGTTAGATCTTAAGAAATGCTTGCCAAGTAATTTTGATTTGGTAAAAGTTGCTATTTTAACTAAGCATTTATAATAATTGCGTTTTTTATCCTTTACTTGTAAATTCAAATATTTAGTATCATATCAATATCTTTTTATTATTTCTTTATCGCAAAATTTTATTTATAACAATTTTTTTGAATTTATGTGCGTTTCCACAGTTTACGGGGACCAATGGAGATACTATGAAAAGGGAGTATGGTATATTCTGTTCCAAGCATAAAACAGCCATCACAACTTACAAAAATTTGGTCAAATCCGATAAAAATGTGCAAAATTTTATGAGAGTAAGCATTTATCTTCTGGCTTAATGTGTTAATTGTTTTAAATTAAATTTATGATTAACTTTACTTTTTATATGTATATAGGATGCCCTATTGCATCCCCTGTGTCGAAGAAAGAGTATACCCGAATGTATTTTAGCCGTAACCCAAAGAATAACCAAATATCCCATATTTATCGAATCCATCATCAAAGCTAATAAAAGTAAGTTAAAGCATGTAGAATTTTTAATCATTGGTGAGTTTTGACCGCTGGCTACACTTTTAAAATTATAATTTTTACTAGATCAATAATGCATTTTGAAGCATCTTTTGGTTCTAAATTAAGATATTTGCCAATGGAATTCATAAAAGGGGTCTTCTTGGGACTAGAGAACCAATAAAACTAAGTTAAGCATTTGAAAGTTCCATGTGCCCAATGCCTAATGATGCAATAAACCGGTGAACAGCTAATGTTTAAGATAAGACTTATTAAGCAACTTGAGCAGCCCGCATTTTAGATGAATTTTTTCAACGTGCGCACTGATGAGTTAAGAATTGCAAAAGTTATGGAAGAGAGAGTAATGAGAACTTCAACGATACTTAAGTTTAACATCTTATACGATTCAGCAAATTGAGTAGCATTATTATATACCTCAAACATGGCGCCTACGCTCTTTACTTAATAATGATCAGCTGTTCATAGTCCGTCGTTTATTAGTCTACGCGTGCACGCGAGGCTTTAATTAATGTTTCATACGTAATATCAATGTGTTAAATGTTATTTTATCTAGTTAAAAAATAACTATGGTGTTGTAAAAACGGCTGGATTTTGTTTGGTCGACCTTCGGTTTTAGTCCACTTAGAATAATTGGTCGGTTCATTCTTTAATCGACCAAACCCCTAGGTCGACCAAACAAGTAAAGCCGAGCCGTTTTCACAACACCAGCCTGGATAACGGGTAATTTTTAATAAATGTTTACCAGGTAAAAAGATTTATTCGCCCGACGACGAGCTAGTTACCAAAGCTTTGGAGGGTCTTAAATCGGTATTAACGCACGTGGATGAACAAATTAATTTGAAGGAACTCGAGCAACGCCTGGCCTTTATATGCGCTAGGATAGAGGCTAAATCCTATGCCATCTATGAAGGCCACCGCTTTGGGGTAATTCTATCATGAACGTTAGGAAATTTGTTCGCCTTGCCTTTGACTTAAATACAATAAAATTAGGTTCGTAAAAAGCTTTTTTTGTTAAAAGTATTCTTTTAAATACATGGAGAGGACCAATAGTAGATAGTAGTGTAGTAACAACGGCTGGGTTTCGTTTGGTCTACCTATAGTTTTAGACAACTAAACTTAAACAGACCAAGGCCAAAAAATCTTAAGTCTGTTTATGCCCGGATTAATTGGTCTGCTTATGTTTAGGCGACTAAAACTAAGGGTCGACCAAACAAAGCCCGGCCGTTTATACACACTAGTAAGTAGATAGATTGAGGGATTATTTTTGGGTTTTAACGGAGTATTTGCAGATTAGCAATAGATCTCTCGTAATAATGCCAGGTTTTATTTGATTTTTTGCGATATTTTAGCAAAAAACTGGTGAAAAACAACCCTTTCTAGACTGATTTAGGGGAACAATATTTTACAAAATAACAACATTTTCGCGTTTTTTAGAAAGGGGATCTTCTGATATCGGCCAATTCGAGCACAAATTTGGAAAATTTCGAAGAAAGTCACATCACTAAAGGGAGACGACTACTTTTCGAAGGTAATAACCCTTTGGAACTGACTTATGCCGGTTTGAGTGGGGTAGCTAAGAATAAGCAATCTTGCGAAGTTCACGCGCTAATCCTGACAGACCTGATCGTTTTTCTGCAAGAGAGCGGAGGCAAATATACGTTCGCCAGCACGGATAACATGGTAATTCATCGATATTTTTGGATTTTTTTTTGTAAATTTTTAGATTCGCTAAGTTGCAAAAGTGATGAGCGTTATATATGCTTATCATAATATCATTCTCCAATCCGAAGTTTATTCAGGATCTCGTAAAAATAATAATCCGTAAACAATCTCTTTTTTGAATGGTTTCTCTGCTGTTATTTTTCTTCTGGGTACAGTTGTTTTGAAAATGATGTCTGAAAAAGTAACGATTTTTGTTTTAAAATTCTATTCCCCGATTGTTGTTTAGTTTGAAATTACTCTATATTGTCAAAAATTACCAGAATGATAAAGTCTCTTGTTGGGTTTTTCTAAATTTTTTGATACCCAAATATGAGTTTGTTTTGTTGGTTTTTCAGTTTTGTGAATAATACTTTGTTGGTTTTGATTATGCTCAATTTGATTATTGGGTTTGTCCAAAATTAAAGCCATAATATTAGGGTCCCTATCGGTAAAAAGCTGTTTTCGATTAAATTAATTGATTACAAAATTATTGGAACACATTAAACGAAAAACAACGATTAAAAACACAAGTCATAACCTGTTAATTTTGGTTTGTTTATTGAAGCGAAATTTGCAAGGAAATGTATTTTTTATAACGCCGATCCATATTTGTTTGATTGACGCTTAGATTTATTCGGAAGATTTTGATTAAAATAGTAATTTTCTGCCTTTCATTTGTTTCCATTTAAATTACGGCGTTTATTTTAGGAATTGTAAAAATGTCTAAAAATAATAATGCTTTATCTGACTTTCATGTCCAACTTTTTGTTTTGTTACAAAAATCTAAAATTCTAATGTGGTAACATTATATAATTTTTTTTGGGTAAAAAATCCTTTTATTATAAAAAAGTATTAAATATATAATGACAAAAATTACCCACTACTATAAAATTTATTAATTCATCAGTAAATTTTTATGCTTTTTTGTGCAAAAGTCGGCAGTTTTGGGTTTGAAAAAATTGTTGGTACGAGAAAAAGCTGGAGATTCCACAGCCTTTTACATCATAAATTGCCAACCCAGTGCGCCCGAAATGTATGAAGTTGCCTGTGAAAGTGCCAAAGTAAAGGGTCAATGGTTACTCGCCCTGCGAAAAGCTATATCCCAAGCCTCTATCAAGCACATCAACGAAAACGAAAGTGCGTTTTTTAGCCTTGTTTTTTTGCACAAATTGCATAATTTTGAGGAAATAAAGTAAAATATATGCTAGTTTTTGAGGGGTATGGGGTCTCTCTCGATTAGAGACCAAAACCTTCTGGTCGGTCTGGGGCGCTTTTGGAATTTGAAGTTTTGGGCCGCCCGTACGGGCACCTTAAGATGATTTACGCTTAATTCAATTTTTATATTTTGTTTATTTAATTTTCGTCTAATATCTTATCTAAAGATTCATTGTAAATTTATGAAAACAACAAATAAAATAAAAAATCAGTTATTAAATTGGTCGATAAGAGACTTTGTTATATAAGAAATAGTTTAAGAGGGATGAGTACTTCCCGAGAAAAATTTTATATGGAGAAATATATTATTTTAATTTTTAAAATCGTGAAAATTTTAAAAATATAAGATTTCTAACTTTTTATTAGTTTAGACGATTTATTAATTGTACATTTTAATCATGGAACTTTAAATAAGCGTAGTTTCAATGAAAATGTCTTTAAGGTAATGCTTTTTTAAAATATTTAATATTTTTGGGGACCATTAATTAAGAAGGGAGTTATATTTTGCAAGAAAATAGCTTTTATTTTTGTGTCTCTAATAGTTACGAAACAAGCTTCACAAATCGACGAAGACATCAAAAAAATGAACGAAAAATATGCGAAAGTCCAAAAACTGCTGGGTAAAATTTTAAACCATTCTTTTAGATTAAATATAGCGTTATTTTTCCACTCTTTACATTTATATTTATAATTTTATATTTTAATTTATTTTAACTTAAAATGTTCAATAGAGTTATATTTGTAAAGTACGTTGTATTCATAGACTAAATGACTGAAAAAAGTGTACCATTGAATCCACCATTTTGAATTTGACTATCTCCCATGTCTTTCCGCAGTGAACCCCATTTTTAAATCAGAAAAATTGAATTCACCATGGAAATTTTAAAATCTAATACAATCTCAATCCATGGCTCGATGCCAGCTTATTAATTTATTACTTTTTAGCATACAACATACTTAATTATTTGGAAATAAACTACTATCGGTTTTTGAAAAAAACAATTTACTTTTCTCATTAGTTAATAAATAAGAAAGAATGTTAATAAATGATTATTTAATAAAATGCAGATGGCACTAAATTGCTTTAACATATTTTTTATTGAATTTTGTAAATGATATATATTTTAAAATGTTGTTTTTGATGTTTAACTAGTTCAATATTTTTTATTAAGTTTTAAAAACACTTTAATCAAGCACAATTACTATAATCTATAAGTCCTTCCCTCATTTGTGCACATTTCAAAATGGCGGAAAAACGGTACACCTAATTAAAGTTGATGAGCAGTCTATCTAGTCTATGGTTGTATTTTAAAAATTTGGAAAAAATTATCGGTGAATTAACTGATTAATGATTTTAAATACTAAATATTTTACAAGTTTCCCTAGAGACATTACCTTAATAATACATTCATTAACTCTGTTTGAATGTTTAATAAAATTTTCTGAAAATATTTTCCAATTTTTTAAGGTGAAGCCGATAAGAAAGACGCGGACATAAAAGCTATGTTGATGCAGAAAAATGGGATTTTATCCATGATTTTGGATTGCTTACACAAAGGCACTCCCCAAAACCAAATAAATGAAAATTTTGCCATAACTCCCCACCTGACCTCCTCGGATCAGCAAAATACATTATCTCAGTCGACTTCTTTCATAGAAATTGCTTCGCAAAAATCACTGGGCTCAGCGGAGACAGAATCTTCTAAAAGACAATCTCTAGAAGCCAGTGTTTTAGAAAATTTGACTTGGCACTTACCGGTCCCTAGAAGTTCTAAGCTAGATTCTCAGCCTTCTGGTTTGCTTCAACTGAAAGAATTTTTAGAAACCCTGCTGGTCGAACGTGAGTTTATATTTTTATTTATGTTGAAATTATCTAGTATAACATAGAGGTTATAATTTATAAGTTAGATTTGTTAGATTTTATTCATGATGACTGTTTCATAAACATGAAGATGATTTTGTGGAAATAATTAAGTTATTTATTTTACTTTTATAATTTAATCATCGTTCTATAGTCTTGTCTTGTTTAAATAAAGAAAAATGAAAGTTTTCTTGGCTATTTCTGCGTAGAATCAATAAAAAACCAAAATATAATGTATATTTTCGAATTTTTAATCAATTTTTTGGCTAATAGCCTTTACACGCACTTAACCTTTCCACGGTTATTTAAACGATAACTCGTTGATCATATATCAATTTGCATATACAATAGTTGGGAAATTTGAGCACTTAATATTTCACTATTTCCATTACAAAGAAATAACATTTTTTTATCACATCTGCCTTTTAGGTCTCATGTTTATTAAAAATCATATTAATTGCTATGCAATTCGGGGGCTCGCAATTGATTGTCCATCCTGTCCAACTTGTAATTGTTCATTAATTGATGTGGAAACTGTAAAATACTTTTATTTTGCTTGCGCAAATAGACTAGCTAATGACCGCTGGTTGGCTTAAATTTTTTGACCTCGCCCCAGCCCCAATTCCTTTATTGTTTATGGGCCCCACTTATACATTTATATATATATTCATGTTGGCAATTTGTTCAAGAACTGACTAAATAATTCCCTGCAACTTAATGATGACCCTTGCTTACATCTACTTTATCTGACCCCGACCAAAGGCCAGAATCCATTTTTTTCTTTGTGCCCACACGTTTTGGTATAAATTTTTTTTTTGCCAATTATATTATATGTTTTCTATTCTATATATATATATATATATATATATATATATATCGTAGTGTACAAATCTTCCCTTCACAATGCGCCGGTGCACGCTATAAATTTAAATCGCAGCGTGAGTAATGTGCTAGAGCATAGGCGAGATGGTTCGGCTTGGTATTTGGCGAACCCGTTGGCCTTGCCTCCAGGCACAACTCAGTCATTTTGGCCTTACAGTTTTTCCCCGGGCGAAAATCAGGTTTGTAAACTGGTTTTTTACTAAATTCTTAAATATTAGGAAAACAAGCTTTTTGACTGCGCCTATTCGAATGTTTTTTATTATTATTTTAGCTCTTCTAATTCCGGACGAATTTTAAAATCTAATTAGGTTCTTGATAACTTAAATAAAAGTGAGGATTTAATTTTAGACAGGAATTAGGAATGTACTCATACTTGAATGGCGCTTCAATTATTATTAATTTCTAAGCCATTCATGGACTCTTTTTCGACGAAGAATTTGGCTTCTGTCCCGTCCCGTCTTGTCCAATTTGTTGATTTTAAATGAATATTTACAACCAGGTCAGGTGTTATTACCCTAAAAATAATTTTTGCCCAAAAAATAAATAATGACCACTGTTTAAATACAATTTTAGTAATATATACATAGAGCTTATAACAAAATCTTAATAAAAGTTTACACTACACATTAACGTCGTCAATAATTTTAAACGCTAACAAACACACTACTACAGGTTGGAGGGGGTCAATTTAAAAGAGCCGAAACATTTTCTGGTTTCGATACACAACCCACCCCACCGAACGATTGCCCCCCACACCTGCTACAACCCTCTCAACCAACCTTAACAGCCCCCGGGGCTAGAAATTATTTGTTGAAATCTTTAAAATTTAGCAAAAAAAGCTTAGAGCCCGGAACTCGTGAAAAAGTTGAAGAAGAATTACCAATAAACTCCGGTGGTCCAACAATTGCTGCATTGGATTCTTCTAGCTATTCCGCCTCTACAACCTCTTGTAGCAGCATACCCCTTAGCGATTCTTCCAAGGTTTGAGCAGTAGCAAAAATTGGATTTTGAATCATGTTTTTAGCACTGTAAAACGCTGAATTGTTTTAGACTTGGTTGTGTATGTTTTTCTTCCATTTATATTGGCCAACAATTTTAATGAAACCTTTGTTTTTATCAACTAGATCGGCAAAATTAGTGGAATAGTTTTTGAGATAACTATTTTAGGACAAATTTGTATCGTAGTCCCGAAAAAAACTTCTTGTTATGGCTTTATATTCTTAGACTAGATAGACTGCTCATAAACTTTAAATAAGTATATACCGTTTTTGCGCCATTTTAAAATGTGCACAAATAAGAGAAGGATTGTGATTATAAAGCAATTTAGTTTCATCTGCATTATATTTAATAATCGTTAATCAACAGTCATTTTTATTTATTAACTAATTAGAAAGGTAAATTAATTTTTTCTGTCTGTTTGAACAATGGGGGGCATTGCAGAAAGACGTGGGAATGGTGGATTTATTATTAAAATTTTACCATATGAAACGTATGATATGAGCAGTCCATGTAGTCTATGATTATAACAAAATTTTATTTATTATACATTGCCAGCGCGCCCTTAATATGTAATTACGAGATAAATATATATATATTTAAGAAAATGACTTCTTTTACAAAATTACAATTTTTAATAGACTTCTCAAATTTCATCGCCTAACTCATCGGCTTTTACCAGCCAATTTTATCTTCCGTTCAATCGGGCATTCAAAGATCAAACTTATCCCCACACCGCAATTTACCATACAAATTTAGACGATGATACCACCTTCAGAATCAAAACCATACAAAGCTTCAATTATATATTGGTATAACAATTCTAAATTTAAAAAAAATTCTTATTTCTTGTGATTTTTGTAGCATGTTATACAGTGAACAGTGGGTAAAATAAGAAGAAAAGATATTTATTATGTCAAAAAAGGTACCTTTTGAGGTTTATTTTTGCAGTCTTGCCTAATTTACTTATAAGGGTGGACCTAGAGCTGATTCCTAACCGGAGAGCCGCGGCCCCCTAGGGGGCCGTGTAAAGTTTGCCGGGGGGCCGCCAAATTATGCAAATTTTTTTAGAATATTATAAAAATATTCATAAAAGCTTTAGAAAAAATACTCACCAGGGGGATTCGAACTCGTTGCCTTTTGTTTACAACAGTGGTTCCGCAATTTTTGATACAAATGCGTGCAGAATATCTTTCATTATTTTCAGCAGCAATGCAAAATTTGCTGCCTTTCGCTAGTACATATTTATGTGGAAAAGGCTTCTCAACTATGGTGTATATAAAAACTAAAAACGCAATCGATTGCGACTAGATTCCTGCATGAGGATAGCATTACAATCAATTGAACCAAGAATTAACAAATTGGTTAATAATGTTCAGCAGCAGAAATCTCATTAAATATATTTCCAAATGCATATATTTTTTATTATAAATGAATGCTTTTTATGTTTAATTATGAAGTTTTTATGTTATTTAAATAGATAATGAAATAATAAAGTTGTGTTTTATGTTTATTATTTAATAAAATGAAACATAGATAATCTATTATAGATAATTTAACAAATATAAATTATTATAAAAAAATGGGGGGCCGCAAAAAATTTATAAAATATTTGGGGGGCCGCGTGTATAAAAAGGTTAAGAACCACTGACCTAGAGTACTTTATGAACCACTCCAAGTCCAATTTTGATCAATATAAAATTTGATATCTTGCATTATATAAACCATTCCTTTTTCTAGGGCATAGTTAATCAAGAACTGACGGGCCAGGCTAGGCTGCTTGCAGAAAATGCGGATTTGCAGGGGAGAGTTAATCGGTACGAAAGTGAAAAAACCGATAGGAAATCTCAAATGTGGCACAACCAACAGTTGGAAGAGTTGAGAAATTTGCAGGAAACGGTTTCTAAAGAAAAGGAAGCACTAAAACGCGAGTGCGAGGCTGAAAAAGCCGCTATTCTCGCTGAAAAACGTTACGTTCAAGCGCAAACTGAGCAATTGATGGCTTTGAAAGTAATAATAACTATTATTTTTTCTTTATTTTTTTTGTTTGTTTTTAATAATTAAAGTCGGGCTGCCCACATTTAGGTTATTTGAAGTCATGTTAAATTGAAATTTATCTACCCATGTTGATAAAAGTTATTTTTTGTTTTGCTCTAAGCTTGAATAAAAAAGTTTTGAAAGACTTTGGTGTATTTTGAGGTACAACATTACGAATATTTTTAAGAACGAGATTTTTTGCCATTCTCATTCTATAAACTTTCAACCTAATAAATTCAATCGTATTATTACGCGATGGGCAGTAAAGGTTGTTTTTATAATTTTGCCACATTTCCACTTATAAAAAGATTATAAAAAAATATTTTTAAATGGTACGACCTTTTCTATATTTTTCATTTAAAAGATCTCATACCAAAGTTACCAGGTAAATCAATTTATTTATCCAAAGAACTTCAATTTGACATTTTGTTGCTTAAATTTCAAAGTTGTTGTATTAATTTGGATTATATATAAATAACCACGTATTATTTCAGCGACACACTAGCAACATTTTTATGATTTTATTAATATATTATATAAGCATTGTCATTTTAATGTGATTTAAAAACCATCCGAGCCTTTATATTATTAACTCTTATAATGCATACATGCATCAGGAACGATTGAAGGCGGATCAAGAGTTAATTCTCACGCAAAAGAACACAATCCAACGCTATTGGGCCGAAGTTATGGATGACAGGGGCAGGCATTCGACTCCTTTGTCTCCTCAAAGAACCACTGCTAATATTAATCCGCATCCAAGCGAAGGGGGTCTCGGTATTAGCTGTAACTCAAACGCCCAACACGGAAGGTCTAAATCTTACGAATCGTCTTCTTACGAAGCGGCCATCTTGAAAGCATCAAACGCCCCACACGGCTCCTCTAACTCTACCAAGGGTAATTCATATCCTCTAGATCAACTGGGGGAGGAAGCCTTGGGCAGTTGTGCCAACTTTCCTCCCCACCTGATATCGGCGGTGAATGAGAGGAAGTTAGAATTACTACCGACCATCCCCGCGGTACCACTCTTCAAAAAGAACGCACATAAAATCGGTCCGGGCAATAGCAAACTCTTACCCCTCCACCTTTGTTCGACTACTAGCTTGGCCGGTTTGCCCGAAGCTAACGGGCCAGTCGTTGTTGGAAACGGTGGCAATAGCAATTGTAAAAAGGGGTCTCAAATTGTGGGGGGAGGACATCATCACCATTCCACCTCCTTTTTGGGATCCTCATCTTCGTTTTCCTTCAAAAAATTTCAGGATTGGCGCGAGGCTTCCGCTTCCAACAATCAAAGTACACTTTCTAATGGTGGCGCACAACCTCAGGGGGGCAGACACAGTTTTTTCAACGCTCCTCCTGCGGGGAGTAAAACTCAAAATCCTAAATCTCGCCACGTGACCCCCGATCAATTCCCGACAGTCACCGAGGTAGCGGCTACACCATGCAACGGAGGATTAAACCATCAAATGTTACCTCTCAAATTGGCTAGCCATGCGCCAGGAGGTCCCAGGCGTTTCTTATCTCACATGGACCACGCGAGTGTACTAGAAGTTCAAAACGAAGAATTCAATGGCAACGATATCGATCCCCAGCAAGACCCAATGTCGGGGCGAGAACTTAGTAGTGATATGATCAGTATTAAAATGTCGTCGTCGTCCCCCATTTTACAGCAAGGCGAAGGAGGTATAAATCATAACCCAAACCCTATTTCTTTCAAAGCGCAAGCCAGTTCTCCCACCTCAAACACTGCTATCAGTATCTCTAATCCACCCCACACCAACGCTACGCCTCTCACTAATAATGGCCAAAGTTCTTTGTACAGCCCAAAGCTCATCCAATCCATTTATTATTTTTAAGCCTCATTTTTAGGCGAAATTATGTAATACGAGTGCATTTTAAATTATCCCAATTTTACTCCGACATTTACATACACATACACGCACCTATATTTATACATATGTAATAATCCAGCCAATCAATCTTTTTACACCAAACTTGTATCACTCTAATATAATAGTTATGTAATGTGTAGTAGCTATATTTTAAAGAATTATATAAACGCATTTTGGGACTTTAGTATCTATGAAGAATGTATTGAATTTTTTATACTCATCGCATAATTTAACCTACCAAACTTTATGATTATTTTACGACATAAATTTGTATTCGATATACGACGTATTTATTTCGCTCCGTTTCGACGACAGCACAGCATTACTTTTTTAACATGTGATTTGTTGTTATGATCGATATCAGTGACGTCCATTATCCCAATTGTTGTACCATTATTATCATCACCAGTGTTTGTATTTTATCACGTATTGCCTAATTCCTCATGTGATTCGATTCCAAAAAAACTATATTTATTTATTGATCAAGTAAGTTTTTGATGGGGGGAAGGGGTTTACGTTAACACGGATAAATTTATAAAAGTGAAATAAATAAATTTTATAGCCCTGTAGAATAATTCATTATTTATAGAATTATATAACTAATAAAAAAAATAAATTAAAAATCGAGTGAAAACTTAGCTTCAAAAAACGTAAAAATGACATTTTTTGCACCTTTAACATAATTAACGAAAAATCTGAAAGTTTGGACAATCGCTCAGCGTAATCTATTATATTCAATTGTCATATTACGGAATCTTTTTCTTCTAGATCTGTGTTATTAATTTAAAATTAAATAGTCACTAATGAAATTTAAAGCAATTCATTTATTAAAGTATAATGCGTACAAAGTTGGGAATCTTAATTTTTTAAATAAAAAATAAATCGCTATTAAAAATTGTGGTACACTTGGTTCCTCTAACAAACAACTCACTAAAACTTCATAATATAAATTTTATAAGCCCGAGAAAAAAACCCACACTCATGGACGTGGTCAGGGAGGGGCGGCTGCCCCCCTCTAAATCCATGAATTCTTTAGAATTTCAAATTATGACGCCCCTCCCTACCCCGCCCCCTGGCTACGCCCATGTTTAAAACTATTATAAAAACTATAATTCATAAAGTTGATACGTGCACCATTAAACGTGATTTTCTTAATTATATTAATATAGCGAATAACGTAACAAGGCTAAAATTTGCAATAACTCGATCGACTTACATCAATCAATAGTCAACTAATAGCAAATTGCTTTGAGAAACACTTGAATAATTTCACGCCAAAAAAATTTCACAAAGGCGTCCAATATTTTAGACTTGCAAAGGTTTTATGTCGGCCAAAAATTTAGTTAAGACGCTCTAACTATTTATACACAAAAGATATTAGTGAAAGGTTTAACGTTTTATTTAAAAAGGTCTATCCAATTCTTCGAGCCAGTTCAAATACACTTAGAGTTAGCACAGACATGGGCGTAGCCAGGGGGGGGGGGGGTCCCCTTAATTAAAAAAAAGGATTTTAATACAAAAACTCTTAAAAATTAAAAAAAAATTATGTTTTGCCCCCCCCTAATTAGCCAGGCGGGGGCAGGGGGCGCGGCTGCCCCCCCCCCCTATTTGAACTTAACTGAAATTAATACAGATGCGTATTAGCGAATTTACCCAAAAATATAAAAAATAAAATTTAAATTATTTTTGGCCTTTTTTTTTTTTTGCTCTCAGGAAAATTTTTGGATAGTTAAGACCTTTTTTTTAATCTGCCCCCCCCCCAATTCAAAACCAAGCTACGCCCATGAGCACAGAGATAAAATAATGTAAAATTGCAAAGGTTGAAAATACTTTATGTTGTATAACACAAAAATTTGAAGATTAAACAAACACTTGTACTTACTTACAAGTGCAAGATGGGTCACTCATGTGAATTCAAATAGTGACATCACTTATATTTCAAGCTCAATACTGATTGAACCTGCCTTTCATAACAAATAATTTAATTCCAAAACAGATTTTATTGCAAAAGCAATGTCAAATACTAAGATAATGCAGTAAATGGTCAATAATTATGCTAGGAAGCCCTAGGTTAATAAAACAATTCAATTTTAGTTAAACAACTAAGGTGTTTATTTACATTAGTAAATGAAAGTGAACACGAGCCATAAATGATAATTTGTTCCCCTTATATTTTTCTTGTAAATCTATAAAGAATTTTTAAAATATATTAGACAACATTGAAATAAATTAAATTAATTATATCTGCAATTTTCAGATGACTAAAGAATTTATCCTTTATTCACATTAAACACTAAGCTATGTATAAAGACATTCAGGTGGGCAACAACATCATTAGGAGTTTCAAAATGTAATAAAAAGTTGTTTCAAACATTCGAGGAGACATAAAATATTTTATAATATTAGCTTGTGATTCTAAAAAGTGTGAAGTGGAGCGAGAAGCAGAGTGAGACTTGACATTGATATATTAATCTAATTATAAAAAAAATAACTTATTGAATCGTCGCTATTAAATAACAAACAAGCTATAACAAATGAAAAAAGATCATGGTGTGCCTAAATATTTTAGATAAATATTTATATTAATGATTTGTGGAATAAATAATGTCACAACTTGACAATTACAAAATTATTTATTATGGACTGGTGTAAGTCTTTAGTTTGATTTGGAGAAAGTTCATTCATGGCAGCATGCCCGATTCATAGCTGGTTAATAGAGCTGCATCTACTGGTTCCATACAAGAAGGGCAGGTAAATGATCGCATGAGCCAATCATCTATACACACTGAATGATAGGTATGCATGCATGGAAGATATCTCACTTCTTCACCAGAAACAAATTCAACCATACATATCACACATCTAATGTGAAATATATGTAATAATTATTCATTTAATTCCAGTTAAAATAATAACCAAAACAATTATATCATATTGATCTATACTTATGTATTAATCTAATATGATTAAACATGATAAGGTGTAATATTATTGTTACTCTTTTTCTGATTTAGATACATCATCATATATGCCTCTAGGTAAATGTTGTATCAATCCTATTCTTTTGGCAATTTTAATTTGTTCCTCTTCGGTTAGTTGATTTACTGTTCGTGTGACATTAGGAGAAGGATAATAAACTACAGGTGGAATCTAAGAAAATATAAAATAAACATACAATTTTATAAACTTGTTCATCATAGTTATCTTGATTTATATGATCACTAGAATCACGCGGAGAATTTGAATCTTCAATTAATAATGCTTCGTTTTCTGATCTGGATATTTTAAGACAATTTCCCATAACTTCCCATACCTGGCGAACCTTGCAACAAAATCGACCTATTTTTCGTTATTGTTCAAAATATTAATGCCCATATGGACTCAGCTGATTTTATATTCTATGATGTACATGCATATTTTTACACACATTTTGTTTTTTTTTGTGTGTATTTAGCCCATAGACTAAAAAAACCATACACTGCTTAACAGCTGATAATTTTTTATCAAGTATAGAAAGCGCCATTTTGAATGAAATTGCAGCCAAACAATAGAACTCAACAAAATTTATTGTTCTAATTCACTTATTTTTTTTAATTTATAAATTAAGCTAATAGTCTTATTTAGTTTCTCGAATATTATGTCGTGCAGAAGTATAAACAAACTTGTTGCTAAGTTTTTCCTTCAAGATGGTAGCTATTATGGTGTCTGAATGCTTATAATAAAAATCAACTGTTTGGCAGCCTATGGTTTTATTAGTCTATGATTTAGGTCTATAGCTGTGGAGCTTGTTTTAATCAAGCAATCTTAGTTATAGTAACTTTGTACTTTTGTCTAGATTATAAACCTCTCCTCGTTCTCACTTTTCAAAACCTTTATTTCCAATATTTTTTGGTTTACATAATTCGCAACCCTCAACGGACGCAGAAATACCTTGTAGTGGTGGTTGAGTTTGTGTAACCCTCGTGATTCAAAAAGCTATATTTTGGTAGCTAAAAACAATTTTGTGCTTCACGACAGCCATAACCAGCGACGTTAGCATTTGGGTCGATCCCCGCGAAGTGTCCTATCGTATAGGGGAGAGCAGGACAATGAAGAAACTCATTAATTTTGCTGCCCCCTCTAACGCCCTGCCTGTCAATTACCCCCCTTTGGCCTTAGGAGACACCTCTTTCTCGGGGGCACCGAGGACGACTATTATAGTGATTTATCAATTAAAAAGGAGCCCTTGGTCGAAGATCAAACTAATAAAGTATAATAGGTGAATTAGACCCAGCGGATTGGATCATGGGAAACGGAGGTCAAAGATGCTATGCGTAAACTAAAGCTAGAAAAAGCTCTCCACACAATACACTAATAAAAGGTTTTAAAGCGTGAGGTAATATTGGTATCCTAATCCTCGTCGAACCCTTCAACAATATTTTGAAAACGGGTAAAATGTCAGGGTTAGCCATATGATATATTGAAAGGGGATATTCAAAAAATAACAACTACAGAGGGATAAAGCTTATAAGTCACACCTTAAGGCGTGGGAAAAAGTAGACAAAAAGTGGCTTCGGAGTTTAATTTAAAAGGAAACTACCAAATCAGATTTATCCCGGAGAGGTCTACAGCAGATGTTCTAAACAGTGTTTGAAGATTAATGGAACGGTTTAGATAAAAGGAGGAGGATTAGCACATGTGTTTTAAAGATCGAGAAAAAGCGTTTAATAAGGTCCCTAGTAGATTAGTTTGAAAATGTCTTATCGAACACAATGTCCTTATACGTCAAAGCCCTAAGAGATTTGTACAAGGGAAATAGAGCGTACGCTGGAACAACAGTGTCGACTACAAAGGGTTTTGCCATCAGCACCGGCCATCAAGGTTCAGCTCTTAGTCCCTTCCTATTCACAATGATAATGTATTATTGCAAAGAATTTGGGTAATTCTGTACTACTGTATATATGTGGTCCAGGGTAATTCGAATAAAAAACGGCATACATGAAGACAAAGTTTAAATAGATGAAATTCAGCAATGTGCATTTTTTACTTTAGGCGAGTAGGAACTTACAAGCATGGATTCCTTCAAATATCCAGGATCAATATTTCAATCTGATGGTGGTGTGGATAAAGAAATTCAAGTAAGGAACATCCCAATAAGACTTAGAGGTACACTCTACAGGTCCAACTTAAAGCTAACAGTCCTTAGCTCCAAATTGTAGGCTGTACCTATGAGGAAAAAGCAACGCCTAGCGCCCATGCAGATGAGAATGCTAAGATGGATGCTGGGAGTAAGAGGAGAACATAAACAAAATGGAAAAACAAGGAGAAATCTGGGTACAACATCTATGAAAACAATGCTCGTAACAAACATACTCGAGAGAAGGGACGATAGCTACGCCTAAAAGTTTTTTTGTTAAGATAAAATTCGCAGGAAAACAAATAAGAGGAAGCCCCTAACTTACGTTGAATCATATAATAACAATAATGAAAATGCATAAGATATATAAAGATCTATGTAAATATAAAACAAATTGAAATATTTAAAAAACTGACCACCAGCCTAGGTTATAGACTAGACAGTCATGGAAAGACAAAAATTTATTCGCATCCCTTTTTAGTATGTGTAGTCTAGTTGATAGACAGTCATAGAAAGAAAAAAAATATCTCGCATCCCTTTTAGTATATGACCAAACCACCTCAACAAATTTTTATTTATCATGCTCGCAATAAGAAAAATACCCATTTTTGACCTCAGGCAGTAATTTGCAGATGGTCGAGATTAGTATACCCAACCAGCGTATTAATTTCATCTCCATTGCGATAAATCTCATTCACATAAAGCAACCTATTTAACGATGAACCATATCAACTTATTGTCGAACATTATGTCATTTATGCCATCCTTTTTGGATCCTTGCATTGACTTTTAGGCATCCTCACTTTTGATGCAACATCGAATCGAGGTATGCAAATTTTTTTTGGGATACTATGATTAGCCTTCCATAGATGGGGTACCATTAATGTTCATCTCCATGTTCACCATGTTTCAATTGTTGACTTTTAATCGTTATGATACTTTCCCTTTTTCCTTCGCATACTGCAATATAATCGGCGTATAATGTACACCCATGGGCGTACGCAGGGGGGGGGGGGCGCATGCCCCCCCCCTCCTAATTAAAAAAAAAATTTCAATACAAAAACCCTAACAAATTAAAAAAATATATGTTTTGCCCCCCCCCCCTAATTTGCCAGGGGGGCAGGGGGTCTGGCTGCTTACACTGCCTAATTTAAGGCAGTTGCTTTTTTTTTGCTCTCAGGAAAATTTTTGGATAGCGGAGACTTTTTTTTTTGCTCTCAGGAAAATTTTTGGATAGTGAAGACCTTTTTTTTTGCTCTCATAAAAATGTCGGGACCTTTTTTTTCATCTGCCCCCCCCCTAATTAAAAACCTGCGTACGCCCATGTGTACACCGATGAGATATCTTTTGCATGTCACTTGCTAGCGTCTTTAAAATTATATTGAATTAAAGGGCCTTAAAGAAAATTTTTGATGTAATCCAGTTCTAACTCAAGAAAGTTTAGAGTCTAATGCAATAATCTGTGGCTTCATAAATAATTTTCCCGTATATATGTATTAGGGATACTTTATCTTTTTAGGTAGCTCCAAGGAAATGAATACCACATGTAGATTTCTTCTCTTTTCATTTTTATCGTTTGTCTTGGATCTGCCGGCCAAATTGTTTAGCCGATATGCCCACCTGGTTCTTCAGCCATGTTGTTTAAAATCTTCCAGTGGCAGTTGGCTTGATACCTCTGTAATTGCCACACTCCTAAAAGTCTTGTTTGTCTTTGAATAATCGTGCATGCTCTTTATTGATTGGAATTCGCTCCTCTCTTAAAACCTTGTTAAAGAGGTTTGATAAGGTCGTTACTCCTTCCTCCCGGTTTCCTGTGCATCCATAGGAATTCCATCATTAGATTTTCCTTCTTGCATGCAAATTTATTTTTGGCTCAATGTAAGGACTGTTTGCCATTTGCAATTTTACATAAAATATTCTTTCCATTTTTTTATAACCTCCTTTGGCTTGATTGAGGATTGATCCTCCTTGACTAATTTAAAGACTCTGACTGCGACTTTTTTCTCATTTACATGGCCTTCTTCTTCTTCTTTTTCAGTTATTTCCCACATTCGTGGGGTTTGTTTTGATGAGTTTCTTCCATCTTGACCGGGTGATTGCCATGTCTTGAGTAATCTCTTTAGTTTTCATAACTTTATCGACTTGCCCTTTCCACGTGACACGGGGCCGTCCTCTTCCTCTCTTCCCCGGTACCTCCATGTCCAGAACTTTTCGATTTACGTCATCCGTGTTTCTTCTGAGTATCTGCCCATACCACCTTAGTCGATTTTCATTAATCATGTCCGCCATAGGTTAGATATTAATTTTTGGAATGAAAAAGTCATTCGTCATATGGTCGAGCTTAGTAGACCCCAAGCTCCACCCTATCATTCTCATCTCAGTGGCTTGTAATAGCTTTCCTTCCGTGGTGTTTAATGCCCATGTTTCACTTCCATAGAGTAACACCGGTCTTACGATGGATTTGTAAGCTTTGCTCTTCAACCATATTGGTATTTGTCGCACATTACACCGGATATACTTCGCCATTTACCCCATCCTTTTTGGATCCGGGCATTGACTTCTGTTGCGCCACCTCCCTCTTGATGTAGCATCGAGCCGAGGTATGTAAACCTGTCTACTTTTGGGTACTTTAGACGGTCATCCAGCGATGGGGTGCTTGTACCGTTCATTTCCATGTATAACGTTTTTCGATCACCATATCCAGCAAAGCGCTTTGACCACTTTTCGACTTCTTCGAATTCTTTCTTCCTTGTTTCCTCGCATAGTACTATATCATCGGCATGTAGCATACACCATGGCAATGGCTTTTGAATGTCCCTCGTTATCGTGTCTATAATTATATTAAATAAAAAGGGACTTAAAGCAGATCCTTGATGTAATCTAATTTTAACCCGAAAGATATAGAGTCTCCAATTGTCGTCCTAACGCAAGAGTTTGAGGCTTCATAAATATTTTTCATAAGCCGTATAAATGCGTCAGGAATTTGTTTTCTCAGGCACCACCATATTCAATCGCGGAGGACCGTGTCATAAGCTTTCTCCAAGTCTATAAAAACTAAATGTAGGTCTTTCCTCTTTTCACCATACTTATCCATCATTTGTCTTAGTGCGAAGATTGGGTCGATTGTGGATTTGCCGGCCACAAATCCGAATTGATTATTCGATATTTCCACCTCGTTTTTCAGCCTTGTTACTAAGATCCTTTCCATAAGCTTCAAGGAGTGGTAAGTTAGCTTAATACCTCTGTAATTGCCACAGTCTTGAGGGTGTCCTTTCCCTTTAAATAAGGGTATAATCGTGCTTGCTCTCCATTGATTAGGAATTCGCTCTTCTACCAATATCTTGTTATGAGGTTCGTCATGGTGGTAACTAGAGATGCACCGATATTACTATTTTGTGCCGATACCGATACCAGCCGATACTTAAGATTTTTTTGCCGATACCGATACCATGCCGATACTTATAATAAAAAAAATTTTATACTAAATGTCTAGTTTTTAAATGTTTCCTTAAATTTGAAGTGTTAAAGGAATGTTTGTCTTTGCCCCCACGACTTATTTTAGCTTTGCATAATTCACAGATTACAATTTTTTCATCTGCTGACACAACAAAATAACTCCATAGTTTATCTAAAGAATCCATCTAAGGCTTAATATATAATAATTTTTAAAATAAAATAATATTTACTTAAAAGCGCAGTCGGAACAGATGGTCAATGAGTTTATTATACTCCACATAGAAATATTTATAGCCAATCAAATGAAACAATTTTCAAAAAATTGGAAAAGTCCTCTATTTTTTAATCGTAGGAGATACTATAAGTATTATTTTTTGAGTTTCATATTAAAAAAGGTATCGGCTTGGTAATTGCCGATACTAGCAAAGTATCGGGCCGATTCTTTTGGCAAGGTATCGGCGCCGATACCATGCCGATACTTGGTATCGGTGCATCTCTAGTGGTAACTCCTTCTTCACATCCGAGCAATGCTTCCATAGGTATTCCATCTGGGCCATTTGTTTTTCCTTTTTTCCTTGCACCCAAGAGTGAGAGGCTTTTTGATGGTATTCTTCGTTCGTCGACGTATCCTTTCCTTTCGTATCGAATTCGAGGTTCAAATACCTTTATTTTTTCGGGAAATACTTTTCTGTCAAGTACATAACAAGGGGACGTTGTTGCCTGGCAATTTCTTCTCCCGGTATTACTTTGCAATCCTTATTACTCCATAGGTCCTTTCGCCGTATAAGCAAATAGTCAATTTGACTGAAATGCTTCCCACTTCTATAGGTCACAATATGATCTTCGCGTTTTTGAAAAAAGTGTTAAACCATGTCATATGCTTGGGATACTTGGAGAAGTTTTTCCCCTTCTTTGTTCTTCAGAACATGCCCATACCTCTATGATTGCGTTCATACCCGAGGCGATCTTTCCCTGCGTGAGCGTTGAAATCTGCCCAATAATTAGCCTCTCTTCCTGTTCTATTCCTTGTATTAAAAATATGTCTTTCTCTGATTCCGAACACCCAATTTGGGGAGCATACGCACACATAACGGTTACGAGGCCCCCTGGATCTGCAATCTTCACCCACATTAGCCTGTCGGAACAACGCTTGACTTCCACCACCTTGTTCTTGAACGATTCGCTTGGAGCGATACCGACCCCGTTTCTACGATTTGGTGACGTACTGTAGAAAAGCTTGTATCTTTCTCCTAATTCCCGATCTTTCGTTCCGTTCCACCTAGTCTCTTGTAGGCAGGCGATGTGTACCTTTCTTCTTTTTAGATTTTGTGGGACCTCGATGCTCTTCCCCGTCAACGTTTCCACATTCCAGCACGTTATTCGCATTCTTTCAGCAACTAATTTCCTTAACCGCCTTCGTTGTGAATTGGGCAGTGACCCTAGTGTATTTTGTGGTGTTTCCCCCTCCCTGAATTATTATTACTTATTTTTATTACTTTACGCATAGCACGCGATTGATTATTCGCTTATTTGATTTTGTTTTTGTTTGTTTATTTCTTCGTATACTTATATGCTACGATTATTATTATTTATCGGATGACTAATGAGTCACGACAGATTACCCCTGTTACTGTACGTTTATTTATGACGTTAATCTACTCCTTTTTATGTTGAATCATGTTTCTATTCCCTCTTCCCGATTCCTTTTTTTATTACCCTGTTACTCAAGTTCTAGTTTTAAATTGCTAGAAATGTACTGAGTCATAGCTTTAGCTAGAAAAACTTGACTTTGGAAATGTGCCAAGAATAATGATGAGCGATAGCTATATATATCCCTTTTTTAAAAAATGCATTCATTCTCATTCTCATTTCTCGATTCTTCCTTTTTTTTCTTTTCTTTTTGAGTGAATAAATATATCCGGAAAGATGTTAAATTAGAAAGACAATTTATTAAACCATCGCCTATAATTTTATCGCGGACATTTATATTTATAAATAGATTTTTTCGATAAATGAAATTGATTAGAACACAACAAAGTCTTTTATCAATATGAAAATTAGATTATTCTTAAATAAATAAAATTTTAATTCGGACAATTAAATAAATAAAGAAGATGGAAAGTACTAAAGTGAATAAAAAAGATCTGTTATTTGTTTTATAAAAACAAAATATATTTTTCACATTGCACGGGCGGGGTATGCAGTGCGCGTCGTTTGTGGAGGACGCCCTAGCCTTTTCTTGTAAAATCTTGTTTGAAACTATCATAATTTTGGAGTTGGTTTTTATAGCCGGTGTCCGACCTGACGTCAACCCTCCACTTCTTGCACACGGACTTGGGACTGTCGTAGGTAGTGTTCTCATTTACATAGCCAATTTATATATAAACCTGTCTACCCCTTTATGATTAAATTTGGCCCTGTAAAATTTCTCTCTATTGCAGCGGCCTTCATCGCAATTTCCTTCGCCTCCTTTTATCTGATTTTAAATTTATGCCAACGTCTATATCATATTTCTTTCGATAAAATCTTTAACAGGCTGCCACCTTTTTGTCTGCCCTATAAAATAAATTGCATAAATTGCCGTTCCCCCGTTAGCATTTCCATTCATCGTTTACCTTTCGTTCCAACTTCCATCCATAAGTATGGAGGCCTGGTGGTTATTAACCTTGTCAACGTATCATTGAGCATATCTAACTCGCCGTCTATAACTCCTGCTTACTTCTTTTAATAACACTACTTTCAAGATCCATAACGAGTAAACGATGGTTGCAATTATTAATCCATTATAAATGCTTTGACCATATAAGAAGATAGTGAATCTGAAACGTCCACTTCTATAATTCATAATATGAAAATCGTGCCTTTGATAACGATCGGCATGTCGTATGCTTTGGATACTTGGAGAGACTTCTCCTTTACTGTTCTCGCCTTAAATAATAGGCATTTCTTGCTATTGTATTCCTTGTCTTCCTCCAGTGAATCCAAAAATGTCTTTCTCTATTTTATACACTATATTTGGGAGTATAGGTATACATAAAGGATAGGAGGTAATTTTAGTCTGCAAACTTTACCCACATTTAAGCTTAATCAGTTTGGCATATGGCTCGAGCCCGTCCTCAAGGGAATCTTGCCAATAAGCCATTTAAATCTTAATTTGCTTATTTAACACAACCTAATTTTAAAATAATATAACATATGTAAGGCGTAAAAGCATCATAGCTTTTATAATTTTGTTAAATGATATTAATTCTCGTATTTAGTTTATATCAAAACGGGCACGGCTTACGGCAGACATTAATAATACTTTCTGGATTGTGTCATGCCTGAACGAGTTTTAAAAAATTAACGGGCTCGAGCCGGGGTCAGGCTGATTCAAGCTTTGGTGGACTCTAGGGGTAATGGTTAAAAATATTTGAGCTATTAATTGATAAATCTAAAACAATGTCATAATTCTAACTTTAGGATATTTATTTTTTATAAATTTATATCTATTATCTTCCTAAACGGTAATTTGCACTCGCTGTAACAAGTTGAGTAAGTTTAGTTCACTGGCTTAAATGAGGGGCGGGGAACGGGAAATTCTCCCCCACCCCCCATTGTTTTTTGATTAATAACTAAATTAAATGCCTTAAAATATTATAGTTTAGTTACATCAAAGACTTTAAGATACTTATTAAAATGTAGAAACATAATATATATATCTATTTTTTTTATTTGATTTTTGACAAAATGCGTTGTAAAATTTCCGAATATGATTGTGAAAATTGCTATGTAAAAAAAACTTGTTTGAACATTTATTTCCTGTGAAAACACCAGACCGCCCCAGGAAGTAGATAACTAAGCGATTATTATAATGTTCCTCATTCTATATAATCTTAATACTTTTTCATTTATCATATTTGTCTAAAATTTTCTGCTAGAACCCATCACGGTTTGATAACTAAGTTGCCTGCTAAGGCCAGCCAAAACCCTTTAATTGCCCAATTCACTAATGCTGTCCGAACAGCGTGGCCCAAAATGACGATTTTAAATTTCAAGTTTTTTCAAAAAATTTTGATCTAATTCTATATTTTTATAAATATGAAGGTGACAAAAAATAGTAAACTATATAAAAAATATCATTATGGTGCCCGCCCAGGCATACTAAAAAATCTCAAAACGGTAGCCTGCCCGACCCCCTAGCCGAGTGGGCCCAGCAGCGAGCCCGATTTTTTGGTTGTTTGATTTTTACTTTGAATTAAAAATAAAATGGAGGGAAATCTTTTTGCCAGGTTTCCCTCCCCCCTCGTGAAAATCCTGGCTACGCGCCTGGTTTAGTTAAAAAGATAGAAAATATCTAAATACTCTATTTCGTACAGCTAAAGGCGTTAATTCGGTATATTATTAACTTAAATTGCTTGTTGATTAAAAACCTAATGTACCTTATTATTATAAATAGTTTAAAAAATTTTGGTAACAGAGTTAGATTGCTATTCCTAAAATGAACTTGAAAATCTCGAATGGCAAAATCTAAGGGACCAAAGCGAACATCCACTAGGCATCATATAAAAATTTGGGGATTATTTGCAATTTTATCGAGTTCAACTACTATAAGAAAGTAACCCTATCTTCACAAAATATGTATTTTTAAAATTTAAAGGAAGGGGCAAAATTTTGCAATAAAACTCAATATAATGAAAAAGAAAATTAGGGCTTAGAAATACTTTTTCATTTGCAGTAAAATTTATAGCAAAAATACTTAAAAGTTTATTGGATGGCTCATAAATTTATTTGTAAGAGTAAATTTCACGAAATGAATTTTTGATTATGCTAAGGAGCTTATAAAATTTTTACGGGTGGATGATTATGATTAACAAGCAATAAATATGTATTTATAATAAGATAATAATTAGTTAAAATTAAAGAATCTTGTAAGGTCCTGATGGCATTTTTTATAACGCTTGAGGCAAACGGCTAGTTGCCTCCCTTCTCACCCCTCTAAATGATTTTTTTTATTAGAAAAAACCATTTTTTTGTTTTCTATAGTTTTGCAGCTCAACTTGAAAAGAACGATAAATGTTTTATAACATTTTGTAGTATTCTAAATAATTTGTCAAATTTTTTTATTTATCTAATATGAAGCTTAAAAGGGATTCGTTAAAACCCGAACAGATAAAGTTTGAAAATTATGATTTTATATAATTGGCAGGGCAATCCACCCTTCGCTCTAAAGATTGACGCTTATTTTTCGATTGAAATCCAAATCAGTTATTAAGCATCTTGTATGATTTATTTTTTATGGGATCATAAAACCTATAAGTTAATTGCAATTTAAATATTGATCAGATTTTAAGTATTAATTAGATCCAAATAATGAGTATTGCAATAAATTAGTTAAAGCGTTTAAGGTGACTTTTCAAAACAAAAATCTATAATTTTCTCCATTGCGACAACCACTCTCACAACCTTTGGCCCCCAAGCCAGTATTTAAAATAATAGGGAATTTCTTTGCTATCCCATAATAATCGCGGATCTTTTTTTAAGATAGAAAATTGGCATTACTATCTGCAAATATAAGTCAATAGCAATTTATGAATATTTTTTAAATATTTATTATACTTAACTTTTATTTATTTCATTCATCTTCACAAAAATTGTATTTTTACCTTTAACAAATTAAATGGAATCATTTTGATTTTATAAAAATAAGAAAGATGTATCTTCGCGATTAGGAAGGCAGATTGCTGCTATGTTCCTGTCAAATTTATCGCAATTATTAACTCATTTGTCAGCAAAAAATGATTTCTGGACTTATTTCCGAGGCATTTCATGCTGTTTACAACTTCCGTACGACAATAAATCTATTTCCTTGCCAGACAGCAAGGTTATCTGATCACATTTGATCAGTGTCTAATTGTCTAGTTAAACGATTAATAAGTTAATTGCTTATGTGTATCCTGGATAATATGATTTTATTGCTAATAAATATCTCTGTTTTTTGTGAATATTTTGAAATTTACTGTGAAAACTCTAAGTTGATCCTATTTTATAATAAAATTCATGATTCAATTCAAAGTATTTTCGGGTTATTGCACAAAATGATTTTATTGCCATTTTTTGTAAATATTATTAAGTTTACTAGGAAAACTCTAATAAGATCTTATTAATAATAAAGTTCATAACTTTATTTAAAATTTTGGTTCAATATTCGCTTTTTAAAGTATTTTTACGCTGTATATTGATAATAATTTTAAGAAAATGGTAGGTCGTTTTTAGGCTAAGCTAGGATTATCTGGTGGAGAACATAGTTAAATATTTCTAAGGTGTTGTCAAATATCTAAGAATTTTTTAATTAGGGGATCAGTTGCTTCTTCCTGTTCCCCCCCCCGTCCATTCTTATTGGTGATTTTAAAATTTTAAGAAACTTTAAAGTTAAAATTTTTCTTTAGTCAGGATTGCAATGTGTTTTATAAATTATGAGCTCTAAGAGATTAGTTAATAATAACTATATTATAAAACAATGAAGGATTTTAATTATCTTTATATTATGTTATGTTATATATCTGCTAAAGATTTATTGCATTGACAAGTTTATTTATGTTCCATTTTCCCCATTTGATTTCCATATGGCCATACCTGTTAGTGAAATAAATTATAATATTAAATATAGATTAAAATAATCATAAAGTTCTATATTTTAGGTAAAAAGTAAACTTCAAACTTTAAGTACATTTCGAATTAAGAATGAATTTTTATTATAAAGTTGGATGGTTAAACAGATATTAATATAAATTAAATCAAAGTTCGTGGCATTCTGGACCAGAACCAGAAACATAGGATGGATATAAATTAGATTCTTATATATTTTTGAGCTGAAAAAAGTTTACTATTAAATATAAAATAATTATTTTGCGAAGATCACGTGAAAAATATGTTTCATTGGATTTCAACAGTCCATCTAAGCCCAATCATAATTAAAATATTCTACACGTCAATTTCTAACCATAACTTAATTCGTGTAGAAAAATTTTCAAAATTATAACAAAAATTCGAGAAAACATTATGACTCATCGACTGTTTATAGGCATAATTTTTCGAAAAGACTCCGAAAACAACTTCTTATGTTTGCCAGTTCTATTAATTCGTATTATTGTTAAAATTTAGTATTGTTAAATAAACTCGGTCTAACTCTTTTAAATTGAAATTTAAATTGCCAAGGCAGGGGTTTGGTCAAGAAAAGGTTTAATTTCAAAATATAAGATTCACATAGGAGGCGTAACCAAGGGGTGGCAGAGAGGGGCGGCTGCTCCCTCTACATCCAAAAGTTCTTGAAAATTTAATATAATTATGACGAAATTTAGTCAAAAATATTATTTTGTTCGTCCCTAAATCATTATTGCCCCTCTAAATTTTATCCTGGCTACGCCCATGACGGTGGATAATATTACTTGCAATCATATTTTAAGATAAACGTAGTTATTTTCATCTATAAATAAATAAATTCCATGATCATAATAATAATAATAATAATAATTATAATAATACCTACATGAATTTAATTTTTATTAGTGTTACTTACTATGGAAAGCGGGTGCATAAGTGATTTCATATCGGTCGCAAAATCCATCGGCTCCAAATCTTTAATTAATTCGGCATACTCCTTACTATTTACGTGAGAAGGTGATAAACCTGTTACAGTCGTCATATCCTCCCTTTGTCGTTTCAGATCCCTTTGAACTAACAGATCACTCGGGATTATTGAATTTTCTGAATCATCTTCTGTAAGGATTGACCTTAAATGAGCTATATAACTTGAGGCCAACCTCAAGGTATCTAATTTGGACAATTTTGTATCGGCTGGGACCCAGGGCAGTGTGGTTTTAAGACGGACGAAAGCTTTGCTCAAAACCCTCATTCTGGCTCTTTCACGAGCGTTAGCTGCATTTCTTTGAACTGGGTTTAGCTCTTTCGACAAATTATTTTCATTTTCTAGCGGTTTATGATTAATTTCTCCTAAATAATTTTGCTGAATTGCCTCAAAATCGTCAAAATAGTGTAAGGAATTTGGTAGTGGAAAATGATTTAAGCTTTCTTCGAAAAACTTGTTATTTTGATTGAATTCCTTCTCGGCGTTAAAGTGTTGAGAAGATTCTCGAAATTTATTCTTTTTTAATGGTAAGGACTTCATCATTTTGTCTCGAATTTTTCTTTTAGTCCCCGACAATGCCGAATTGTCGCATTTTTGCATTTTAAAATGTTTAAATTTCACCTCGGAATCTAACTTATTATCGAAAGAATTCATATTTACAACGACTCTTAAATTTGTATGAAGATTTAATAAGTTTTACTAATCATCTTAGTTATATGCCCGCCACTCATTATTGACGTGGATCAGACTGACTGTATAAGATTATGATCCGTGGAATCAGTAAAACTGATGAGTGAAACCTATTTATAAAAAATCCCATTTATAGTAGACATTAGTGAGTTAAGGACTGAGCAAACAGTTTAAAAATAATTTAAGGATTTTAAAAATTTTCTTTAAATTATGCTTTAATTTCAAATTCATATACCAAATTAAATTTAATTATTTATACCTACTTAGCGGATTTATGTAATTAGCATAGTCGCAATTGGATCAAGCGAAATTTTAATAATTTTGCATTCTTTAAGGATATAGTAGATAATAATCTGAATCTAATAGTAACTTGTATACTTACATATCTTTTTAAATAGCATTAGAGGGGGCCAACCATGATGCAGGAGGGTCAAAATGATAATTTTTTGAAATTTCAAACATAATTTTATAATTTTTTAAGATTTTTGAATTTAGAGGGGTGCAATCACCCTCCCAGCCACCCCCTGGCTACGCCCATGGGCCTCTTCTAAATTTTTATCTATCTTTAAATTATTAGAAAACAGCAAAAATTGTTTACCAAAAAATTTAAGTTTATACCAAGCCTGTCCTTGAACTAGCCATACTTTTATTTAACAATTATACTAAAATTATATTATTTTGGTGTCCATTTCAACATTTATCAAAATAGAAAGAGTTTCTAAATTCCACATTTGATTAATTATTATTCTTCCCAAAAATTGGATGCCAAATTGATCTAATTTATTAGTTTCTTGATCCTTTTCTTCACATTTTATAGGTAATAATTTTTATTTTTACATTTCAAAGTGGTAAAGCATGATTTAATGGCAATTTAACATGGTTTTCATCGTCCTCTTAAATGTTCGTGTACATGGATATTTTGCGAAGGTACATCAATGATTAAATGTTTAATCGGTTCTTGACCATTGGGACTTTGAATGAGATCTTCTTTAAGCCTACCGACCACTTCCCCAGTTTTTAAATCTTTTACTTCCTCCCCCACTTGCAGTGTTCTACTGATCTAAATATACGATTAATTGAAACATTTATGAAATATATTTTACTACTCAACTTTAAACAAGTATATCTCATAAATTATTATAAATTTAAAAAGATTTTATAATACTAAGTTATTTTAATTTAATTATGACTCGCTTGTTTTTGCATTTCCTACGTTTATAAAAAGTCATTTTTAATAGTTTCAGGTATTGTGTTACGAAAACGGCTGGGTTTTGTTTGGTCCACCTTTGGTTTTAGAGAGGCCTGCACGGGTCACCCTAAACCCGAACCCGACCCGAGGTCGGGTCGTGTTGGGTTTGGGTTAAAAATTTTCGGCTCGGTTCGGGTTCGAGTTGAAAATTTTAGAATGCATTCGGGTCGGGTTGGATTTATAGAGTCGGGTCAAAGGATATGAATCTTACATTACCAAATGAACGAAACGTATTTGTTAAATTAATGCTATTATCTATCATTTTTGTAAAACAATATCGAATTGTATAACTAAATATAATCATTCATTCATATAATCAATTTCCTTTTCTACTTTTTTAATTAATTTGGAGGCAAATTTAGCTTTAAAGCTGAATCAAGAAAGGGAAAATATTAACAAATGAGTATTTATTATTGTATATAGTCTATAGAGACAATTATAAATTCAACTACATAAAGATATAATTAAATATTCATTTAAGAAGGTCAAATTCCCCGAAATTGTAGACGCCACAATATTTAAACATATAATTATAGTGAATCAATTTAATAAATTTATTAATCAAATTTTGCATGATCATTTCTGTCGAATAAATTTTTCTCTCAAATAATTTTACTTGGTCGAGTCCGGGTTGAAAGTTTAAAAAGCTTTCGGGTCGGGTCGGGTTCGGGTTAAAAAAAGTGACTCTGCAGGCCTCTTCGACTAAACATAAACAGACCATAGGTTTTTTGGTGTCCGTTTTTCATAGTCGACCTCAAGGGTTAGTCGAAATTTGAAAAACAGATCAGAAGCGACCGTTAGTTTTAGTAAAACCAAATGTCGACCAAACAAAACCCAGCCGTTCTTACAACACTAGTTTCAGGCAACTCTATCCCTACCTTGCCCACGCACCCAACAAGCGGACCTTAATATGATTTATAATTCATAGGAATTCTAGAGCAAACCTTTTAAAATTTTGTCAATATACTATAAACTAGCTAAACCAAATTGATGATATTTCCACATAAATACTGTTTAACGCCTTCCTTATGGCAAAATTCAAGCAGATTGGAAGTTTTTAAAATAATTTCATACCTTATCACCGCTAATATTTTCCTTTTCCTCCTCTTCTTTTACCACTTGCAAGGATTTACCCTTCCCAGCGGGACCTATATTTTTTTCAAACTCCGCAATTTCTTGCATATATTTTTTCTGGATCGCGTCCATCTCATCTACTGGCATACTATTTATACCAAAATTTTCAATTAAAAACATCCACACCCACACAATTTTCATGCTGAATTTTTAAGTAATTTTTTTAAAGCTTTATATATTTTCCAAAAATTTAAAATATAGAGCATTTTAGGGATCTCATTTTTTAAAAAAGGCGGTTTTCCTGTAATATAAAATGGTGAATTTTTTGCCTAGAATAACAAGCTCCTCCTAGGGATTAATAGTAATTTTCTGATGTGTTCCAAACATATGGTGGTAAAATTCATCTTGTATAATAGAAATATAAGCATAGGAATAACACATTTATGATCAGGTTCGGGTGTGTGAGTAATAATAGATTAAGCATTTTTTCCTATTAGCAGTCATGTCAATGTATATTGATTGTTACACGCTGAGTATTAAGTTACAATAAAGTAATTTATATGTATACCGCTTTCTAGAAATCACATTATTTTTCAAGTAAAACTAATTGTAATTAGGAAACTGTAATGTTGATGATGGCAAATTGCCTATTAATCCATTTATTCGTTTTCACTCTAAAAATTTATTTGATTTTACTTAGCATTGAAATTACGGGGGGAGGGGGGCAATAATAATTTAGGGAGGGGCAAAGTGAACATTTCTTCAAATTTTAGCCATAATTTTATTAAATTTCAACCTATTTTTGGATTTAGATAAGGGCAGCCGCCCCTCTCTGCCCCCCCCCCGGGTACGCCCATGCATATTATATGATTTTGTATTAATCACCTATATAAGAACTTGTAAAGCCAAAAATGGTTTTTCAGAAAAATTTTATTTTAAATATTATCAACTAATTGAATCTATTTTTTAAATTATACAAGATATTAAGGCAAATTTCTCACCTAAAAATGAATTTTTTAATTGAATCCAATATTTTACTGATATTATTGTTAGGACATCAGGGGCTTACGCAGGATTTTCTGCGAGGGGGGGGGGTTTAATAAAAATCATTTTAATTTTACAGGAAAAATATATTAACGCTTAAAAATACTTAATTGTTAAAAATAAGTGTTCCTCATAGTTAATTAAGTAACACTCATTTCAGAATATTTATTATATAATGCGATATTAGAAAAAAAAATATTTTTCGAAATCCGAGGGGGGGGAGGTTTGAACCCTAAGACCCCCCCCCCCCCCCCCT
Organism: Gordius sp. MW1; assembly: GCA_964036665.1. Classification (NCBI taxonomy): domain Eukaryota; kingdom Metazoa; phylum Nematomorpha; class Gordioida; order Gordea; family Gordiidae; genus Gordius; species Gordius sp. MW1. The sequence continues at coordinate 3,293,826 of OZ038528.1, forward strand.
TGCGTACGCCACTGTAGGACGTACATAATTTATATCTCATTAACAAGGAAGGGCATCATAATATAATGTTTTTTTAAATAATATTTTAGGTAAAGGAGTTAGAAATATTTAAAATTCAGTAAATTTGATAACTTATGGCAGACAACTTCCCCTTTAGCCGGTTTAAGGTCTTTCTCCACTAAATAAAAATTGATGTGATGTTTTTTAATAGATCTGTGTGTCTCGTAAAAAATATTAAAATGTTAACAACTACGAAATTGAAGCCTGATATGATGTTAATCCGACTATTTAATTTTGTCGTTTAGAGGTAGTTCTGTACGGGCACCGGTCAAACTAGCAGAAAAAAGCAGCCAAATTGGTCAGAATTGATCAAGATTGGTCAGGATTTAACATAGAATTTAAGTTTTAACCTATAATTATGCTGTAATTTAGGGTTAGGGTTATAATTATGCAGTACTTTAGGGTTAGGGTTATAATTATGCAGTACTTTAGGGTTAGGGTTGGGTTTATTGTTTCGACTTTTTCTGTTACTTTTTCATCATTCTGCTACTTTGACCCCGATTCGTTCTGTATTATTCAATTATGCTATGCTAAAATATGCTTAGCTTGGGAAGGGCAAAGGTTGAGGTATACTTAAGTTATCTTTATAAAAGAATGTTTTTGTCTGACTACGAAAAAAATGTTTTAATTGCTATGCAATAAAATTTAAAATATACGATTTAGAATTACGGAATTTTGCACCAGCCTTCCCCCACCTATTTAAATTACTAACTATTTTACTAAATTCTAGATTAATCCGAAAGGTAGCAGTGTAACAACAGGTGACGCAAAGAGGTTTTTCTCAAAAACGACTGAAAATTGAAACATATTTCAAATTAAATTTAAAAGATTGTTGGGATAAATCAGCTGATAAAAAATTTCATCATTTCCTCTTCCTTAATTAATTAATTATTCTCGTTCAAAAATTTAATCCGCATTTCCGACCTGCTTTTTTTATTCAATATTTATGTATCCTCAACCAGCATAATACGAACATTATAATGATGATTTTGATTTTATTCGAAAGGCAATTGAAATTACCGATTTGCGTTTACAAAAAGCTTCGATCAAATTTTTGTGTCTTAAATCAGCCCCCATTAGGGGGTTTGGGGTCGGAGCCCCCAACGGGGGAGCGAAGCCCCCAGTTACGCCCGAAGGGCGTATTAATTGCTAGGCAATTTATTTTTTTAAACGATAATCAATTCGGGGAAGGGAGTATCTGTAGTGACGTCAATTTAATCAATACGAATTGACGCCATGACTTTATTCGATTCCTTTTCCTAGAATATCACGCGCTATGACGTTAATCGATATTCCTTCCTATAAACTTAGCCCTATTATTAGATCTTCCGAGAAAATCATCGATTTTCTAATGATTTATGTTAATTATTATTGATTTCTTGGTAATTTGGATTACTCACCATATCATCCCTATATAAACATCTTAACACAGTTTTGTAATATTTACACTCTTTGTTCGCCGGGTAATAAAATAATAACATCAAGATATTAAACATATCAAGCCATAAAACTAAATTTGCTGTTTATTGTTTTCACTTGAAATGACCCAAGCTCCTATAAATAAGTATTATATTTTTTCAAATTTCCTATTAGAATATAAATAAATAGCTTTGATCGAGCGGCCGATATTAGCATAGTCTATCAGCATGCAGAAAGGATTGCAAATACTATCAAGCAAAAAATCAATTCCAAATTTAATCCATCTATAGGAATAATATGTGGATCTGGATTAAATCCCTTATCGGAAATTGTCGAAAAAAATAGCAAAATAGTCATACCTTATGATGAAATTCCCGAACTCCCTAAAAGCAAAGGTTGTATAATGTAATTTTTAATTCAGAATAATATTTTTATGCAATAAAATATTGTAAAGATTATATATATTAACACATATCGATGAAGATAATTATAAATAAATAATAGCAAATTTTACCTCGTGAATATCTAATATTAAATTTTTGTTAAATAGTTGAGGGTCATTTTAATTCTATTATTATCGGCCAAAATTCCAATCAACATATTATATGCTTTGAGGGAAGATGTCATTTTTACGAAGGTTACCCCATGTGGAAAGTAAATTACATTTCCTTTTTGCAAAATACCCTCTCAAATTATAGGTAACTCTATCAGTGCGCGTTATGAAAATTCTGGGAGTCAAAACATTGTTTATAACAAATGTCTGTGGTGCAGTCAATCCAGATTACAGCCTCGGGGATATTGTTATAATCAAAGACCATATTAGTATGCCAGGAGTGGCAGGATTTAATCCATTGGTAGGAGAAAACGATGAAAGGTAATTATAATTTGTAATAAAGATTAGATCGCAGAACTAGCATCTCACATACATCGCTTTTGGCAAAATTAGGATTTCGCTCAATTTTAAGACACACAATTTGTAATTATCATTTTTTTGTTACAAGTGTCGAAAATTAATTTATTATTTTTAACCCGACCTTTGTGTTATAATGCAAGAATTTGATAGTAATGTCGCAACAATTACACACATACATAGATGGGGTCCACGATTCCCCCACTTATTCGATGGGTACAATATGGAACTGCGGAAATTATGCGCCCGCGCCGTTAAAGATTTGGGGTTGCCATGTTACGAAGGAGTATATTGCATGTTTTGTGGCCCTAGTTATCAAACTAGAGCCGAAGGCAAAATGGTTCACATCAATGGAGGAGATCTAGTGGGTAACGTTTTAATTTTATAATTAAAAGCAATTAAAGAATTTTCCGGATTTTTATCACTTTTGCCATTCGTTTGATATTTTTAACATTTATTTTTGCACTTTCATAATAATAGTATAATTTGAATCTTTCTAGTTTTTGTATTAATTGAGATTTTTTAAAAATCTTATGCGCAACTCGAGATTTAATTATAATTATGAAGGTATGAGCACGGCCCCAGAAGTTGTTGTTGCTAATCATTGTGGAATAAAAGTTTGTGCCTTAAGCTTGATTGCTTCCCGCATGGATTATTACCAAAATATCAACCAAGATGCTGATTGTCATCGAAATGATTCTCTCGGAGAAAAAGGCGATGTAAAATCTCAACAGGATATTAAGCATAACGATGTGGTGGAAATCGGAATTGCAGGAGCAATTAAGATGGCCAAAATTATTGAAATAGTCATATCTAAGCTAAATATATGAGGAAAGTTAATGTCCTTTCCTTATAATACAATATTATGTATCAAATCTAGGGCACTTAATTTTATATAGATTTACATATTTGTTAAATAATTAATTCTATAACACAAAAATGTTAATGATATGTTATCCAATATGGCACCAAAAAATAACAATAAAGATTTGTTATATTAGTATATAATAAATAGTATTTAGCATAACAAATTTTCTGGTAAGTTACCGAGCCACAATGCTATTTCTTCCCTTTGAAACATGCCATCTTTGTTTTTATCACATAATTTAAGCATCAATTTTCGGAATTTCTCTATTATTATGGCACTTTCAGTTGCATCAATCTATAACAATCATGTTTTCAAGCAATGATCTGGGTAAAATACAGATATGTACATTTATAGTGTATAATATGTCTCTAATGAATGCTATTAATTCGCTCCCAGATATGATCCCATTTTTATCCTGCAATTTAAATATTAAAAATTTCAGTAAATATTTACTTTGTCATAATGATCAAGTGTTAAAAGTTTTGTAGCTTAGCACCAGTGGCGTAGCTAGCCTTTTTGCCTTGGGGGGGGGGGGGGGTGAGCTGGTCAGGCCATGGAGGGGACAAAAAAATTTAACTAAAACTTCCCTTAAAAATTAAAAAAAAAAATTATGTTTTGCCCCCCCCCCTAATCCAAAACGATACGATCATGCGCCAAACGCAAATGAAATTTTTCCCTCATAACCGTTGGACAAACTTCAAATTCCGCTACTTTTGTGTATTCTTTATAATAACATTACACTGGTATGTCTTAGACCCTCATGTTTATAGGGCATAAAATAAATAAAATTATTCATAAATAAAACAAGTAATGTAGTTGAAACAATATTGAAAATTTCACTTAATATAATAAGTTTTTGTATAAATGAATTGTAAGGGCACAAAGTGGAACGGGGATATTGACAAGAAATCTAATACATTTTAAAGATAATACAAACAAATAGTAAAATAAAAATATTTTATTGCCATAACCCCCAAAAATCTTGGCCATATATATAACAAATTTTAATTTTCCATATGCAATATTGGCAGCATTTATATTAGCAAAACAATGAGAACATTTAAAAGCCTTTTTTAAGGCTAGATCCACAAAAGACGTAATTATAACATAAAATAAAAAATTATTAATTATAAAATTTAAATTCGTTCGAGAATGAGTATTTAGAAGTTATTGCCCCTGATGATATTATAGATATGTTTGCACAACCCCTCCCCCCCCCTTTTTACACCACCTAAAAAATAAAATGAACTAATAAATTTAACGGCTAAATGAATGCGCAGAACAACCTAGCGTCCAAAGATAAACATCATTAATTGAAAGTTTTGATGCGTTAACAATTGTCTATAAAATTCAGGAATTGGTTATTAATATTAATTTATCAAACTTTTGATGGGATATCACTAATAAAGGGGAAATAATGGTGTACAAACTATGTTTTGGAAAATCATTGGCTTTATGTGCATGTGGTACATAAAAATATGCAAGATATGTTAAACAATAAGCATATGAGGAGATGGACAATTAAATTGAATTGAGGATCGAATTTTCGTATATTTAATAATATTTTAATATATTTTGAAAGTGTTAAAAAGTTTAAAAGCAAGTTTAAAAGCTTAGATAATTTTTCATTAAATATTAAAATTAGTCTTTTAATAGTAGTTCATTACGCCTTTTACTCGATGTTGCAAACGAATTTATAAAAATAGCGTAACTGGGGGTTTCGTTCCCAGACCTCTGCTGGGGGCTCCGCCTCCAGTCCCCCGTTTCCTCGGGGCTCAGCCCTCAGACCCCCGTCCCTAAACTTCTATCACCTGGGGGCTCCGCCCTCAGACCCCCATTTAGCTCAGGACAGTCCCTGCTTCGCATATCTTTGCTTCAAATCCTCATACACATCGATCACTCTTTTTTACTTCGTATAAACAAAGCATATTTGCTATGCAATTTATGTTGGAATCGTCATAATTGCGTAACCTAGCCCCCTTTTCCTGGGGGCCATAAATTGCATAGCAAATACTATTGGCAAAAGCTAAAGTTCATGCCCGACTTGACTCAATCTATAGTTATACACCTCTTTCTCATGCATTAATTTAAAAAAGCGATAACCTAATATACCCAATACAAATAGATAGGGAGGACAACGGACAACGGACAACGGACGGACAACGGGCAACCAAAAACGAGCCCATAAATTGCATAGCAATTAATAAAAGTTTTACCTATTGCCTAGTTTAACCCTGTACTAATTTAAAATAAATAAAAAATAAATTGCATAGCAATTAAAATAAAAATAGCAATTAAAAGATGTCACAGGTATCATAAGGATATATCAAATAATTTACATGTTTTAAATTGTTCCATTGGTCAGTACCAACAGATGGTCTATTAATCAATGTTGGTCAAAAAAAACGAGAGAAAAAAATCACACTTTGGCCAATGGTCATTTTTTCATTGGTCAGCAGCTAGCGGAAAATCAATTAATTGGCATAGCAATTAATAATACAGTAATAAAAAGTAACAATTAATAAAAAAAAAAAACTAACTTTATTAATGGAAAATTTAAAAAGAGGCTTACGACGAAACTAGCAGCGACATGCATTAGCTCCGCTATTGCCTGTTACGACCGCGCATCTAAAAATATCACAGGTATCGTAAGCATATCCTAAAATTTGCAAGTGCTAAATTGTTCCATTGGTCAGCAGCCAGCGGACGGCCAAAAAACCATATTATCAATGGTAGTAACAAAAACAATATATTAATTTAAAAAAAAGAATAAAAAAAAATTTGGCCTCTCCGTGATTTGAACCCCACCTCTGGAGAGGCATAAGCGGGGGGGGGGGGGGGGGCAGGGACCCATATCAGTAGAGGCATAGGCCCTTCTAGGGGAGGGCATAGGTAGAGCCCTGCACGGGCCGTCCGAGGCCCGGCCCGAGCTCGGGCAAATTTTAAAACATTGATCGGGCCTCGGGCTTGGGTCGGGCCTGATGGGCCAGCCCGACCCGAGGTCCGAGCCCGAAAAAAAGTTTGAATAAATATTAATCCAAAATATAATTACAATACAAGATAATCCTCCTACAAATAAATATTTAGAATTTTACTACCCCCCCTCCACCACCTCATATTAAATTCTTGGTTAGCAGTTTAGGGCTATCTATGCTAGTATGACTTTGACTATGAGTGATGATGAAATATTTAAAACAATAAGTGTAGATTAAGCTTAAAAGCAAAAATAATGGTAGCTATTTTGAACAATAGAGTGAGTATGATTTATTATTAGGGGTATTATCAACATACAAATATTAGGAGGAAGGTAGAGGGGGTTTGGATTTGATGTAGAACTTGAATCAAGAACGCCACCCCCTACATAATTTTTTTTGTATCTGAAATTTTCAGTATCGTAATATATTTATAAATAAATTTTTGAAATAAAATTGGTACAAATTTACATTTTTACAAAAGTCGGGCCGGGCTCGGGCTCGGGTCGGGCCTGAGTGAAAAAACAAATCGGGCTCGGGTCGGGCTCGGGCAAAAAATAAAAAAAATGTTTCGGGCTCGGGTCGGGCTCGGGCCGATAAAATTCAATTTTGCAGGGCTCTAGGCATAGGGTAATCAATGTTAGCCAAAAAAACGAAAAAAAAATTAGATTCACATTTCGGCCAATGGTCATTTTTTTCCATTGGTCAGCAGCCAGCGGACGGCCAAAAAGTCATATTATCAATGGTATTAACAGGAACAATATATTAATTTAATTTTAAAAAAAAATTTGGGCCTCTCCGGGTATCGAACCCCATATCTAGAGAGGCATAAGCGTTCGACGTGTGTAGATGCGGTGCGTTACACGTTAGGTGCGTGACTTCAGAAAATGGAAAGTGAGCCCATAAATTGCATAACAATTAATATCATCCGGGGGAATAACATTTATAAAGTCACGTTCTAAGCTGAATAAAGGTAAGGAAGATAACCTATCTTGTCCAATTGTGGAACGAAGATAGTTTTAATCCATTTTAGCAATGAGAACGGTCCTTCGTATGAACACAAAGTTATTGGGATTGTTAAAATTATTTTAATCGAAATAATAAAATTTGGAAGCACTATTGAGGGCAAAATTTTAATAAGTAAAAAAATATCATTGCATTTTATTCTATTCGAAGTAAAGAATTATAATATATTACATAATTTTTTGCCATTATTATTTCGGCATCTTGCAGTTTTAATTCATAATGGTTAATTACTTCTGATAAAAGAGATTTGTCGCAAAAAGGGGATGAAGGGGTTAAACCTTCCAAGGGCGTAGCCAAGGGGGGTGGCAGGGAAGGGAGGCCGCCCCCCCCTCTAAATCCAAAAATTTGTTGAAATTTATTAAAATTATGGCTGAAATTTGGAAAAAGATGATTTTGCCCCTCTCTAAATCATTATTGCTTTTCTCTGCATTCTAAGGACCTATATAAATTACGATTAATTTTCGAAAATCTTATGTTTAATTCTGCTATTATTCTATCAATGATAGGATAATATAAATCAATTTTGAATCAATTAATGAATTGGTAGATTCGAAAGAGTAAAAAGTGTCATACTTTTTTGGTTTTTTAATACGTTTAGAAGGTACCAAAACAAAAATTGAAGCTAAATATTTTGCCTTATTATAAAGAATAGTGATCCTCATTTCTAATACCATTTAAAGTAAGCTATTAACCGTTGAAATTGCATTTATTAAACAAATATTTGGGCTTTATATAATAATTAAAAGTTATATTCAAAAACAAATAATTATAATCTTCATATTTTTCTTAATTAAGATAAAATAATGGCTTACGGGGCCCAAGGGGCTAAGATTTTTCCCTTGGGGGGGGGCCCATGGGGCCCGGTTTTTGCTCTTGGGGGCCACTGCTAAGCACGTATTCATCCTTATTCTTTGAGTGCACAAACGTTATAACCCTTTCAGGACAATTTATTAGATTCAGGCGGCGCGTAGTCAGGATTTTCTCAAGGGGGTAGAAAATTTTCAATTTTTTTAAAAACATTTTTATTTCAATAATATAAATACGTAAGCGGTGTATAAAAATAGTCGCTATAAACAATTTTTAATTTTCTTTTGCCAAATAAGACATCAAGAATTTCATCAGGACCTGGGGCTAACTCCCGATGAATGAATCGTTAAAAGCGCCAAACCATTTAATCTAAAGTGTTTTATGATGCTGTTAACATACAAAAATATACATACGGCTGCTGGTTTGATGATGATTTTGAATCCAACATTAAATAAAAAAAAAAATTAACATTTTACAAATTCTAATTATCTCTTAATAAACTAAAAGAGACAAACCATTTGACAAATCCTCTGAAATTATTATAGTTGGTTAAAGTTAAATTTATATATATATACAGGAAGATAACATAAATATTAGTAGTCAACGCTCGCTCATTGCTTAATTATGTTAAAATTGGGTTAGGAGGGTGAAGCTTTTAGTCGAAAATTAAATTTAAAAATTGAATGTTTATAATATTATGGTTCCAGACTTTTATTAATGTCTCAAAATCTTCTATGCAACTAAACTATATTATTTTTTAATCAAAAAATTTTGGTCAAGGGGACAGAAAATTCCCGCTTTCTGCCCCCTTGGCTACGCGCCTGCATTAGCGACATGGGCGTAGCCAGCATTTGTAGAGGGGGACAATAATGATTTAGGGAGGGGCAAATGATTATTTTTTCACATTTCAGCCATAATTTTAATAAATTTCAATTTTGAAGGGGGCGGCCGCCCCTCCCTGCCCCCCCCTCTTGGCTACGCCCATGATTAGCGAGCCAAGGACTGAGCAAACAATTTAATAATAATTCAAGGGTTCTAGATTTTCTTCAAATTTTTTAATTTCAAACTCATGTATCACATTTATTATACATAAGTGGAATTATTTAACTAACATATCGCGATGTGGCGTAAATGCGGGCCGATTTTTTATGAAAAAAAATTATTTTAGATCTAAAATTTATATTTTATAGTTGTGCAACGTAACTGAGCAAGTAAGACACTTATTATTGCTATGCAATTTATTGGAATTAGCTTCCACTTCAGGTGAAGTTCTTGAGATATTATCGCTGGGAAAAAGAAAATATAAAATTATTTTATAATGACTTTTTTTTTTAATTTTAATGTTGAAATAAAAATGCTATAAAAAAGGGCAGATCCATTTAATCTATTTTTGACATAGTATTTCTTATATAAAAGCTGTTAGGTAAAGAAGAGTTGTGATGTCGGGCAAAGATTACAACATTTTATAATCTGATAGGGCGTCCAAGGATTCTTTGGACGAAATCCTTCTATAATTTATTTTCATGCGCTTTTCTGGCAAAACGATCAAAGAATTCGGAGGAAATATTATTTGGAAATTTGCCAAAACTTGTTTCTTGTCCAAAAACGGTTCCTTTTCTTTGCACATGGAGATTTTTTAGGTTCAAAATCATACAACATAGCCTTAGGTTCGACTACTATTACTAAAGTTTCTGCTAACTGTCTGACTTGCTGAAGATCTAGGTCCTTTTTTGCAATTGCTTGCATAATATATTCAGATTGTCGTAGAGAAGTGAGCAAAGTTGCAGCTTCTGTTGCAACATCGTGATTCGTGATCATACCAGCTTGCTTCAATTTCTCCTTCTTAGGTTTCTCTTCCATTTCTGACAACATTTCCATTAAAACTTCATGACGTTTGAATAGATTAAATGGATTGGCACTTTTATTAACGATTCATGGGGAATTAGCTCCTACTCCAGATGACGCTGGGAAAAAGAAAATGTGAAATTATTTTATATTTATAATTTTGATGTTAAAATAAGTTTTAAAATTTTTTTGGAAATTCCCCCCCCCCGGAGAAAATCCTGGCTACGCGCCTAAACAAGCTAAATTTTAATAATTTTACATTTTTTAAGGATAGTATAAAATAATCTGAATCAAAAAGTAGCTAGCATTAGAGGGGGCAACCATGATCCAGGGAGGGTCGATAATTTTTTTAAGTTTTAAAAATAGTTATATAAAATTTTTCAAATTTTTGTATTTAGAGGGGGCACTCACCCTCCCAGCCACCCCCTGGCTACGCCCCTGGGCCTCTATCTATCTTTAAATTATTAGAAAACAGCAAAAATTGTTTACCAAAAAATCTAAGTTTATACCAAGCCTGTCCTTAAACTAGCCATTTTTAAATTTAAAAACTATACTAAAATATAAGATTTTGGTGCAAGAGATAGCACTTATAAATAGATTTTTCCATTTCAACATTTATGAATAAAGAAAGAGTTTGTAAATTCAACATTTTAATAATTATTTCTCCAATAATTGGATGCCAAATGTAACTATTGGTAATTTATTAGTTTCTTGATCAATTTCTTCACAATTTATAGGTAATAATCTTTATTTTTTATTTCAGAGTGGTAAAGCATGATTTAATGGCAATCTTAACATGGTTTTCATCGACCTCTTAAATGTTCGTGTACATGAATATTTTGCGAAGGTACATCAATGATTAAATGTTTAATCGGTTCTTGACCATTGGGACTTTGAATGAGAACTTCCTTAAGTCTACCAACCACTTCCCCTTACTTCTTCCCCCACTTGCAGTGTTCTACTGATCTAAACATAATAGTAATTGAAAAATTTATGCAATATATTATACTACTAAACTTTTTATAAGTATTTTTCTTAAATTATTATGAATTTAAATTTTTATATAATACTATATCATTTTGATTAATTAGAACTCGCTTGTTTTTGCATCCCCTATACGTTGATAAAAGTCATATTTAACAGTTTCAGGTAGAGTTGTAAAAACGAATGGGTTTGTTTGGTCGCCTTTTGGTTTTAGTCGACTTAACATAAACAGACCACAGGTTTTTTGGTGTCCGTTTTTCTTAGTCGACCTCAAGAGTTAGTCGAAATTTGAAAGACCAAACAAAACGCAGCCGTTTTTACAACACTAGTTTCAGACAACCCTATGCCCACCTTGCCCACGCACCAAACAAGCGGACCTTAATATGATTTATAATTTTCTTCTTAGAATTCTAAAGCAACTTTTTACATTTAGTCAATACGCTATAAATTAGCACATAGGCGTAGCCAGGTTTTGGATTAGGGGCGGGGCAAAACGTTTAAAAGTTTAATTAGGGGAGGGCAAAACTTAAAATTTTTTAATTTTTCAAAGTTTTTGCATTGAAATTTTTTTTCTCGTAATTTAGGGGGGGGGGGCAGCTGCCCCCCCTGGCTACGCACATGAACTAGCTTAACCAAATTACTGCTTTTTAAACTTAAATACTATTTAACGCCTTTCTTATGATAAAAAAGTGCTTAATTCAACACTTTAATTTATAATGTAACAAAAATAAACTTCGCTTACAATATATGCGAAACTTCAAGGCGCTATATAACCAGCTTTGGAAAAATCTCTTCTCTTAATCAATCAGAGCATTTACTATCGCTTTTATACCTTAAAAAAGGACATGGACTTTATGCAAGTTATTCAACTGGCAGAAAATATTATGATTTAGGTAAAATTAAATAATGGCAACAACCAAAGCAAAATTATATGAGTTTGATCTGAAAATTCTCAAGTGCTAATAAGCAAAATTATACAGTCACTCAATCTGTTTGCTTGACTTTTTTTAGTACACCTAAATGAACGGTGTTTAGTAAAAAAATATAAGTTTTCATAATTTACAATCAATGGTCGAAAATTATAACAGTGGGGTGCAAGCTATTAGTCGAAAATTAAATCTAAAAATTGAATGTATATATTATATTTCCAAACTTTTATAAGTGTCTCAAATCTTTTATGCAACTAAACTATAATATTTTAATCCATTTAATGTAATTATTAATCAAAATTTTTCAAATTTTGGTCAAGGAGGTAGAAAAGTCCCGCTTTCCGCCCCCTTGGCTTAGAGCCCTGCAAAGTCACTTTTTTTCAACCCGAACCCGACCCGACCCGAAAGCATTTAGATTTTTTCAACCCGAACCCGACCCCACCCGAAAGCTTTTTAAGCCAAACCCGACCCGACCCGACCCAAAAGTAAAAAAAGTTAATATTGTAAAATTGATTTTAATGGATTTAAATGGCAACAAAATATTGTATCCCAAAAATGGACAAAACGATATATGTCTATCATTTCCCGGTCACATGCTAAAATAAAAAGATAGGTTATATATGTAAAATCAATTTAGTCTCTAATTAAAAATGCCTATAAATGGCCCATAAAGTATACTTTTGAGTTAATTGCGGCACTCCTAAATGTGGTTATTATTATCTTCTTCAAAATATTAACGAACCCGCAATTTTTCACATATAAAATGCTTATATTCTAATTAAAATGAGTTTGTCTGTATTATCAGGCAATTTTGATTTTAAGGCCAATAACGGTTGTGGCAATAATGTGCGAAAATGAAAGGAGAAAATTTGATTATGTTTTCAAAAACTCTTATTTTTAAAATCATGTGTGTAAAATATGATAAATGAATTTCTAGTGTATAAGTTAGGCGATAAAACAAGTTAAGACATTAATATTTAAAAAAGAAAAATGGGAATTAAGAAAATCATAAGTTTTGTTCCAACTACATGTTCAGTATAATTTAGCATCCATCAAGATATTTTACTTCTCTGAGTTTCAAAAATGCGTAATTTCAAAATTCAGATATAACGTAAAAGAAATTTATTTAAATGAATGTATGAGATAAATTAATCATACATTTCGATATTAATTATAAAATATTATATAAAATAGCATTAATTTAAAAGATATGTTTATTATTCAATATAAAATTTAACGTTCAACTCGACGCGGACCCGACTTTAAAATTTTTCAACCTGAACCCGACCCGAAAGCTTTTTAAAATTTTCAACCCGAACCCGACCCGACCCGAAAGCATTTTAAAATTTTCAACCCCGGGTCACCCGTGCAGGGCTCTATATGGCTACGCCCCTAATTCAAGTAGAGTTTAAGTCTTTATAACAATTTCTTACTTTATCACCGCTAATATTTTCCTTTTCCTCCTCTTCTTTACTTGCAGGGATTTCCCCTTTCCAGCGGGACCTTTATTTTTTTCGAATTCTGCAATTTCTTGCATATAGTTTTTCTGGATCGCGTCCATTTCATCAACTGGCATAGTATTTATACCAAGATTTTCAATTAAAAACATCCACACCCACACAATTTTCATGCTGAATTTTTAAATATTTTTATTAAAGCTTTTTATATTTTCCAAAATTTACAATATACAGCATTTTAGGAGGGTTGCATTTTAAAAAAGCGACTTTCCTCTAATATACAATGGTGATTTTTTTTGCCTTAGAATAACAAGCTCGTCCTAGGGGTTAATAGAAATTTTCTGATGTGTTCCAAGCATATGGTGATAGAATTCATCTTGTATAATAGTAAAATAAACATAGGAATAACATATTTATGATCGGGTTAGAGTAATAGATTAAGCATTTTTCAAATTAGCAGTCATGTCAATGTTTATTGATTGTTACGCGCCGAATTAAGTTACAGTAATGTAATTTATATGTATACCGCTTTCTAGTAATCACATTATTTTTTAAGTAAAACTAATTAGCAAATTGTAATTTTGATGATGACAAATTGCCTATGAATAAATTTATTAGTTTTCACTGTGGAAATTTATTTGATTTTACTTAGCATTGGAATTACAGGGGGGGGGGGGCAATAATGATTTAGGGAGGGGCAAAGTGAACATTTTTTGCAATTTTAGCCATAGTTTTAATAAATTTCAAATTTTTGGTTCAGATAAGGGCATGCCCCCCCCCCACCTTGGCAACGCCCATGCATATTTAATTCATGTGATTTTTATTAAATAACCTATATAAAAACTTGCAAATGGCAAAAATGGTTTTTTAACAAATTTATTTTATATAGAATCAACTAATTGAATCCATTTTTTTAATTATTAAATTTGATAAGGCACATTTATCACCTATTTAATGATGAATTTTTTTAAAAATCCAAATTTATTGGCATTTTTAGTAGCACATATATATAAAAAAGGGCATCATGATAAAAACATTTTAATAATATTTTAGGTGAAAAAGTTAGAAAAAATACTGAAAAGTCAGTTTTGATGCATAAAATTCTAGTCTCACTCCCAATGGAATTTTCAATCAGCGAGAACTCTCAATTTGAGAGAAATGAAAATTTTATTTTTGCGTTTAGTTAGCGCCAATATCATTTTAATAAACAGAATTCTTTTCGAATTTAGAGTGTCTACCCCGATGAAAATCGATTTTTATTTTAGTAAATAAGTCTATTTTCTGTTGAGCATTTAGTAGTGATTTTGGGCTCGGACCTATAGAAATTAAAGTATCGGGTTCGGGCCGGGGTCGGACAAAGTACAAACATCAAGCTCAGGCAGGTTAGAGTAGATGCAAAACAAATTTGCAGGGCTTTGATAATACTATAAGTCAACAGCAGAGTAGTTCTAAGGAGAAATTTGGGTACAAAATCTATGAAGACGAAGCTCGAAACAAACAAACTAAGATATGGCCATGGGCGTAGCCAGCATTGGAATTAGAGGGGGGCAATAATGATTTAGGGAGGGGCAAATTGATTATTTTTAGGAATTTTAGCAATAATTTTAATAAATTTCAACAAATTTTTGATTTAGAGGAGGCAGTCGTGCTTCCCTGCCCCCTCCCTTGCCTACGCCCAAATGAATAATGTAATTTTTTCAAACAACCTTCACGTTGCAATACTAATATGGGTCTTTTACATTGAATATTGGAATCATTTAGTTTTTAAATTTTTGCCATTGCACGCTTATAAATTTACAAGAGTGTTGACAAATCAAATTACGCTATTTTAAGAAGACCATTTTTAAGTACCACAATCAAAAATTGTATCATCAAAAAACATTCATCGTCATATTCCTTAGAAATTTTGCAACTTTAAATTGCTAATTTTATAGGAAATAAAATTTAATGCTTTAGAATCATATTGGACAGCCTTCCAAATTATAATTAAGCATAAATAAATATTGTTTTTTAATTTAAAATTTTTACCTTTCTTATTATCGTATCTCTCGATACGAGGATACTTTCCCCCCCCCCTATACAAAGAAACGCCGCCGCTAACTTTCTAACACGTATAGGATAATACGCAAGGTACTCTTATTCTCTTTTGTTCTTCAGAATGTAGTAGTCTACAACACCATCTGCCTTTCATGGACGTGCTAGTTAATGTGTAGTACATAGAACTCTATTCCTGTACATTTAATTTCTAGTACGCGTATATTCCCCCCCCCCCCCGACGCGCTTATGCTTATACGTATTTGTTATTTTCTTACGCGCGAGTGATTTTCAATATACGCGTGTGATCGGATTAATAATTTTAATTCTTGTGTGATTAATAAATTATTTAATTCTCGGATACAAAATATATTAGGTAAAATTCTATGTAGTAAAAAGGAGTTTAATAATTTTACCCCTCTTCCTAAATGGGAAGAGGGTGTCCCTTTATTATGCAACTCGTTCAATCTGAAATGTACTTGCTTCTTAGATTAATTTTAATGTGATAAATTTAGAACGGACATGTAAATAAAATGAATGGCATAAAAAGAAATAATTAAAATTATTGGCATATACTATTTTGACAATAAAATCTAAAACTGTGTCTAAAATTGTTATTTCAAAAACTATTTAGTAAAAATGCACATAAATTTGCGAAATTGTTCTAATTGGATTACATAATTAACCTGTTAAAACTCCATGTCCTAAAGTTTAAAATTCTTGCGTCATATAGACCCAGAAAATCTTGAGAAGATTAACACAATTATAGTTGGCACAGACTTTATTTACTTGGGAAGTCTGGTGAGAGTCAGAATTTTATGTAACTCGTATTCTTAAATTTTAAGACCAAAAATTTAAAAGATGAATAATATGAAATTTGGGCCGAATTGCAAAACCAATGATGAATTTGGATCGCAAACCTTAATTAACTTAATTGCTTTTGCGCTTTATAGGTGCAAACATTAATCAACAGCAGTTAATATCATTCGCATGCAGTTGATATAGGCAATCATAATTGAATATAACTAGTCATGGGCGTATGCCCCCCCCCCTAATTTACAAAAATTTTATTTTTCAATGCAAAAACTTTAAAAAATTTAAAAAAAAATTATGTTTTGCCCCCCTCTAATTGAACTTTTAAACGTTTTGCCCCCCCCCCAATCCAAAACCTGGCTACGCCCATGTAACTAGTAATTAATAGAATTTGTCAAAATCTTGTAATATGAAAAAATAACCATCACTCTTGCTTGGGTTATTTTACTAAAGCCCCTGTAAAAATATCTAAATTTATTAGTTGAAATAGATTGTATACATATATGGTAAATATTTATTGATTTCAAACTTCATATTCGATTAAGTATTTTTTAAATTCCATTTTAGGGATACTTTGAGCAGTTGCAATGTTAAAACCTTATAATGTAACAATTAAGATATTGTTTTAATAATTGCTTGAAGTATTTTAAATAACTAACAATTATATAACATTACTACATTGCCTTTCTATATCTAGTCAAATGTTGTATATACAAATTTATTTTACACATTTATTCCCAAATCTTATATTCCCCAAATCTTTCTAGATTAAATCTAAATGCTTTTGAAAGGATGAAGGCTCATCTTTTGTTAAATTTTTCCATATTGCTACTGACTAACGATTTTCGCGCGATTTCGAGGATTGATTTCGGTTTTGGGACATCATTAGATGTGGTTTCTTTGTGAAATATTGAATTAGCCTTAGCTTTTGTACCCTGCATGAGGTTGTTGAATAAATTGCATTTAACATGGACTGGCCCAGGCTTTGGTGCAGTATTGACGGTATTAATTTTTAAAGCTGGAGCCGATGTTTTCCTTACGTAGTCTTTAGTGGTGGAATCAGTTGGATTAGTGTTATTCTTATCTTCGTTAGTTGATTTGTTGCTTTGCAGTGAATGAGTCGATGATATTTTGGTTATATTGGCCTGACTCGAAGTAGCTTTAGGTGCCTACATCCAAATAAAGATGGACTCTTACAAGATTGATCAAAATAAAATGGATTACAAGACTTTAAAAAGGAGAAAATAAAATATGGTATATGAACAGCTGGGTACCTAGTGTTGTAAAAAGACCTGGGTTTTGTTTGGTCGACCTTTGTTAATAGACCATAGGTTTTTGGTCTGTTTTTTAATCGATCTTTGGGCTTAGTCGGAATTTAAAAACACCACAGGATTGATCTGTTTTTATTAAATTGGGGGTCGACTAAACAAAACTTACGTCATTTTAAAACAATAGGCTTGGGAAATATCTAATAAGTGGCCTGAACGCTATAATGTTAAAAGCTTCGTAGAAAGAGTTTGTAAAAGAAAATGTTTTAAGGAATCGGCAGAATGATGAAAAAGTAGCAGAAAAATATTTTTTTAGATTATCAATATATTTCAATTAAATCTCAAATGGGGAGGGAATTTGATGTGCAAATAACCCTAACTCTAACCCTAACCTAAAACGCCAACCTAAAACACTAACCCTAACCCTCCTGAATATGTTTAATCCTGACCAATCTTGATCAGTTCTGACTAATTTGGCTGCTATTTTTTTGCTACTTTGACCGGGTGCCGTTTTAAGTTCAGCAAAATTCAAAGGAAAAATTTATTTTGACTAAAACCTTGAGCTACGTGTTCTTAATACTTGTAAAACAGGATTTGGTGTTGAAGATGGTTGAGACGATTGTTTGGGACTAGGGCCAGGTGGAGCTGAACGTTTTACCACAGAATTGACATTGTCTCCAAGTCGGTTATTGGTCGGCAGCTTAGGACCGGGCGTTGGTGGTACATATTTTTTTGGTATCATGGGCATTTTCATAGAATTTAATAGACTCGGGTCGCTCCTGGAATTTTTAAGGCTGGTTGAATTTCGCCTCTCAGGCGTTGTAACATAATCGGTTATGTTAGAACCCAATTTTTCTTTGAGGCTCAATAAATTTATCGTTTTGATAGCGCCAATGGCTTGCTTTAAATTGAAAAAAATATTATATAATTCCCTATTGTTTCAATAAGAGAGAAATAAAGTTTTATAAAAAAGGCACGACACGACATAATAGATAGATAACATTTTGTAATCACAAAAACAAATAAAATTAGTGCGTCTGAAGGGAATTGGTTGAGGATATAAAATAAAGCAAGAGCACACGAGACTATCCCACACAAAAATACGTTTAGACATAGATAAATTAGTTTAAAATCAGGGGCAAAAATGTTGCGTATTTACGAAATTTTTCTATTGTAAAAAAAGAGTACCAAATTAAGGCTATGTCTCGGGCCGAAGATCAATTTTTCTCGATCGGACTTGAAAAATATAAAAAATTATCAACTATTATTTGCTCGATTTGAGTGATATTAAAAGTGAAAAATTAACAAATTTTAACGAAGTTTTAGGGTAAATAGCATGGATATATTTGGCAAAATATGGATTTTGTGATCAATACCTGCCAACGATGGTGAATGAGGTATTTTTGGTGACGTTTAGTGTTGATTCGTCTTAATTTGCGTTTTTCGGGAGTCGGATTGAGCCAGGGGTGTTTGAGAGCTTGGGCAGATGTCATACGCTTGCTATTAATTTTATTAATATATTTTCAAAAAAAATTAAAACATAAAACGGGTTAAGGTTAATTTCGCATATCCATCATCAAGGAAGATCAAATTAATTTTAAATTTTTTTAGAAAATTAAACACATATACGTATGAAAAGCGTCGGTAAGGTGATTAAAATTTTTGCTAGGTTTGATAATTTAAAATAATTGATTTAATATTGTGGGGTCTCAGAAAATGGGTTTTTATCAAAATGTATAAAACTTAAAAACAGTATAATTAGGTAAAATATTGGATAAATATTTACAATATTTATGTAAGTATAATAATGAATATAAAAAATAATTTTAATTACTATTAATCAAAATATGACTTTAAATCAGCATAAAATTATAAAAGAGAAAAATAAATTTATTCCAAATATAAATTTTTATAATGTAAAAATTGTATAGTCTGGAGAATGTTCAACAAATCGCAACAAAATACCTTTTTTCTTTAACCAGCAATTTAGTAATGAAATCTTTCGCTTCTTTAGACACATCGTCAAATTCTTCATCATCAAAATCAAAGTCGGCTTTTGTTATGCTACTTAAAGTCTCACCCGTTGTTTCACCCATAAATGGCGATAGCCCCGATAATCTTAATCAAAAATTTATTTATTATTTTCAAGCTTTATTTGCTCAAATTTAATAAAAACCATTTGAAATTATTCTTTTTCATTGGAGGGGTTTTAAACGGCATTGCAAATTACCAATATAAATGCAAAAAAATATAAAGTAAGCTGGCTTACTGGTTTTATGTGTGTGGCACGTTAATTTTTAATAATAAATTTGAAATATTTATTTCAAGGTGTGGATTAAAAAATAGCCATCCAGACAATTCCGTATTTTACCCAAAATTTGAGTTTAAATTGAATTTAAGAGGTTTCAATATTCGGCTGGACATTTTCAAAGGGTATTATTTAAGAATGCATGGGCACGCCAAGGGGGGGGGGGGGGAGGGACGGCTGCCCCCCTCTTAATCCAAAAATTTATTCAGATTATAGCTAAAATTTCAAAAAGAGAATCATTTTGCCCCTCCCTAAATCCTTATTGCCCACATCTAATTAGAATGCTGGCTACGCCAATGTAAGAATGAATGCATATTTTGTTATTTCTACGCAAATTCGTTATCTTTAAATATTTTTAGAAACTTAGTATTTAGTATAATGGATTATAGAATTAAATAAGTTCAACAGTATCTTAAAGGACGTAAATTTCAAATATAAAAATAAAATTAAAAAAACTAAATTTGAGGAAAATAAAATATTAGGGAAAATTAATTTATTATCTTTAAAAAGCATTTCAAGGGTCGAAAATGTATAAAACGACTTACACTGGTAGCTAATTTAGGTTAAACTATTTCCCTGTTTTACAAAAATCCAACTATAATTTTAGTTATTAATATTATTGTATTTTTGTATTATTGCTTATGCCTTAAATTCACATTAGCTATTATTTTAGATTTAAACTGGGTAAAATAAACCCCCCCCCATCACATTTATAAAATAAAACTTAATTTATAGCAAAACTTTGAGATTTTACAAAATTTCACATTATCTCACTTGTAAAATTTGATTTTAGCATCCAAAATTAAAAAAACAATTAAAATATTAAAATTTATGTGTTAAAATTCCCTTACAAAACGTATGCTATGACACCCAGACTCCACATATCGGTATTCAAGTCAATTTCTTCGTAATTAACAACTTCAGGGGCCATAAATTCCGGTGTACCAAACAAAACTTTTATTTTTTTGCCGGGGTTATAGCGTTGGGCAAGCCCGAAATCGATCAGTTTTATTTTATGAGCACTCCCAATGACACACATCACATTCTCTGGCTTAAGATCCAAATGGATAACACCCTGCTTGTGAATGTATTCTAGGGCCAAGCAAATTTGACGTATGTAATTTTGGCAATCTTTTTCCGTGAGTACGAAATCGTCGTCAACCACTTTATCGAATAGCTCACCACCACCCACGCTATTGAAAAGAAATTTAACGTAAAATTATTGATTTTATAGAAAACGCATAAAACGTCTAATTGAAAATAAATGAGATTTTATGTAAGAAGAAGAAGAAGTAAAAAATGAAATATTTAATAAATAAATGACAATAAACTCCCAGAGACAGAAAAAAATAAAATTGAGACGGCCGACTGGATGAAGTAGCCCAATCCCATTTTGGCTAAAAGCTTTGAGACTTAAAATATTTCAAAAATGAAGGCGGGGGGGTGTATGAGAAATTTAGAAAAATATATCCAAATTTAAAATAAGTGGTAATTCTCTAATATAAATTTATTCATTAAAATTATTATTAGTATGAATTGTAAAATTTTTTTGATTTAATAATAAAAAAGAATTTTGAAAATAAAAGTTACAATTCTAGGACTAGAACAAATTCGTTGTTGGATTCGAAGGCACCAAAGCACTCTACGACATTGGGATGTTGCAATGATTTCAAGATGTCAAATTCTTTTTCCGCATTTTCTTTTTCTTGAACGTTATATTGACTGAAAAATTTAGCTGCATACATTTTCTTAGTAGTCTTGTGGCTGCATAATTTGACTTCCCCAAACCTTCCCCTGCATAATGCGAGAGAATTAATTAAAAATATAGTATCAAAATTCTTTTATAAATTTTTAAATTTGAAATTTTTTCGGACAATATGCATCTATGGGCAGATAGAGGATTAAAATTTAAAGGAAGGGGGAGTTTGGTGGTGATTTATGGAGTGGAAAATTAATGATTGCTTAATTTTTATTGTCCATAATGGCTCTAAACTGACTAGGCTCAGGTTTGTAGGTATATTTTAAAAAATTCGTTAAATTTATGTGCAAAAATCATTCATTGCTTATTATTCATTATATACAATTTTGACAATAGTTGACATAACATTTAATTTAATTACGTAGTGTAAATGACAAAAATCTTGTTGCTTTCCTACAATGAAATTTTAATGCCTACGTAATAGAGTTGTAAAAGCGGCTGGGGTCGACAAAACAAAAACAATTTTCTTAGTCGACCTCAGAGCATAGTCAAAATTTGATAAACAAACCAGAGCCGGCCGTTAGTCTAGTTAAATAAAAGGCAGAAATCCAGCTTTTTTACAACATTACGACGACGTAACTTTTATTTGGTATAAATCTTAGTAGTCATCTTAACAATAATTTTTAACTCATAACGTATAAGAGGGAAAAATTTTATTGATTTGGTAATTTGATATATGGCAGAGAAATATATATATTTGGAAGAAGCAACAGAATTTTGAGGTCTATATATATGATGGATGATGAGTGAAGCTTATCAATTTCATTTATAAAATACGGTTTAGCCTTAATTTTGTTTTTTAAAACTGTTTCAAACTCAATAAGCAATTGCGCTTATCAATTCTCACAAGATCAATCTGCTTTAAAAACAAGTGAAAGTTTACAAATATAAATATAGTTGCATAAATTAGATTTCAAGAAAAAATTATTTAGCTCTGTCGATTAAATAAATTTTCATTTTATTTCGCCCTTAGTCAGTTTGAGTTAATTGTCGATCTTTTAACATCATTAATAAGTATTATTTTATTAAAAGTGTGTCGTAAGTTTTTTTTTTAAATTTAGATTTACTTTTCCAAAACCTTTTAATACTTCTTATCTCCCAGCTAATTATTTTTATTAGAACCATATTCCTCAAGAAAAAATGCTAGGAATTTCAAGAATACTGTCTAAATTAAAAAAATTGGGCAGTTATTAAAGTTGATGTTTACGGATTTTGGGTAAAATCTGCAAATGCCCTATGAACAAGCTAAATCTCTTTGTGGTAAATTGTGAAAATGAGTCAATAAGCTAAGCCACTGCAGCTAGAAAATGTATGGGAGAAAAACAGCAATTCAGTTTCGAAAGAGAAATACTATCAATACTTTGTGATTATTAACAGATACTAAATTTTGTTTGCCAAACAGGAATGACAAAATTCTGGCGATGATCGATTCTTCCTCGATAATGAATTTAGATAAAATCTTTGGCAAGAGGAATAAATAATTTTTAACGCCCAAAATCTAATTATAAACGTATGGAAATTTTTGATAAATCTAAGATAGAAAGGGGATTATTTCATTATTGCACGCACATAAATTATACTAAGTTTGATCAAAATACATTGAGGCGTTAGTATGATAAAAAATGTTCCCTAAACTCTCAGCTAAATGAGTTATTTCTATAAATATAATGCTTTTTAAAAGTTTGAAGTAATTTTATTAACCTCTTTGCTCATGGGCGTAGCCAGGTTTTGAATTAGGGGAGGGGGCAGATTATTTTTAACAAAATTTTTTTGCTTGACTATTCCAAAAATTTTCCTGAGAGCAAAAAAAAAAGCAACTCCCCTAATTAGGCACTGGGGGCAGCCGGACCCCCCCCCCCCCCCCCTTGAACATAATTTTTTTTAATTTTTAAGGGTTTTTATATTAAAAATTTTTTTTTTAATTGGGGGGGGGGGCTGCCCCCCCTGGCTACGCCCATGTCTTTGCTTGTTATTTTGTGTAATCTTTTAAATTTTTGTGAGCAAATATGGTTACAATGCAATTTCCACAAAATACAATGTTGTTTTTTGATAAATAATTTATATCACCAAAAGCCACATGCAAAAGTTATAGTGGTAAATCATGGAAAAAGATGAGAATTTCTTGGAAATTTATCATGATCGAAATGTTGATTAATTTCTCATTAAATCTACCCCGAAATAACCCTGAGGCAAATAACCCAACGGGTGCTTCCGATATACAAAACTATAACCATACATAAGCATTAAATACTAAATTTTAAATTATTTTGTAAAATCTATAAATTAAATAAAATTAGATTGTTTATAAAAAAAATCATATTATTTAACGCTGTGCAATCGTAAAAGAATGAGTTATATTATAAATGACGAGTTCCTCTTTGGAATATATGATTTGAGTAATCCAAACATTTACAATAGTAACAACGTACAATCCTAATTTAAGGATAAAAAAGCGATGTATCTAAAACCCCATTAATGCTGTTTATAATTATAAATTTCTATTTTACAAGTATATATCAAGGCGCCTTTAAAAGGAATGAATGGCTCTTTCTTGAGTTAGATTTTTTTTAATGTTATTGAATTTCTATTTATGTTTATCGAAGTTTAATGAAAGTAAGAAAAATTAATCATAACAATTTTTTATAACATAAATCAAGGTTTATGTGTTGATATGGTAAAGATAAATGCAATAAAAATTGGTTAACAAAAAGTTAGGAAGAAATACATACTTGCCAAGTTCTTGTTTTTGGTCAAAGGAGGTAAAAAATTCGTCAATTGGCCGAATACTCACGTTAAACATCTACAAAAATACTAACATTTAAAACAAAAAAATGATAAAAATTTAAGAATTGATAAAAGTTTTTCAATAAGTAATCTTAATCTTATGCCCGAGGGTAGAATTTATATATACAAATTAGCTTTTGTACCACTTGTAGCAATGAACATTTTAAATTTTTCATAATTAGAATATATAAGACTAAACTTAGTTTGACCATTTTGAGGTAAAGGACTTAAAATTAGATGTTAATTTAAATGAAATAGCTAAATTAAAATAAAAGTGCTACAGAAATATTGATTTTTGAGTCATTAAATCAAACTAAATCGCATTTGATATTAAAAAGCTTTAAATAATTCACGTTTTATTTCATATAATAAATAAAACAATTTTTTACCAACAAATACCTTTTCTTCCACTAAAGCTTGAATATTTTTTCGTTTGTTTATTTTAAAGGAATATAATCTGCAAGAATTTTCCGCATATTAATGCTTCTTTAAACCCCAGTTAAAGAGCATTTTCAAGCATTTTAGCAAAATTTCAAGAAGTTAATTTGTGATGTGAGATGCAGTAAAAAGAAGTCGATAAAAGTATAAGTCAATATGAGGACATTTTGGTCAATAAGTCCAAACCAATAAATAGTTGGGGAATTTAGATGATTATATTTGGCAAATAAACGACCGACTTAGATCTACAGCATATATAGAAGGGGTGGGTGTTGTTTGTAATAATACGAAATCAAAAATATTCTTATACTACCCTCCCCCCTTCTCTGTTTGTATTATTTATGATTATTGAGAGTCAATATTTTTCCAATATTATTATTATAGGGAATTGAGGACTAGGGGTAATATCTGTCCAAAAAACTCTTTGAACTCCCTCTTTCCTCTCCTCCTCTCTTTCACTATAAAGCTGATGATAAATAAATATTTTTCGATTATTTTTTAGCAAAAACAAAATACATTAGTAAATCACATTAGTCAATTGAAACATAATTCTAATATTATTTCAATAAAAATATGGTACCTAAATGTTAAAAAAATCAACGAAATCCAACCCCTGAATATCTTTCACTCTTTTCTCTACTCCTCCCTTTGACTATAAACCCGATGAAAAATAAATATTTTTTTGATTAACTCTCAATTATATTAAAGGAATTGTGAACTAGGGGTATTATCTGTCCAAAAAATTCATTAAACTCCCTGTTCTCTTTGCTCCACTTTTTCACCACAAAGCGGATGAAAAATAAATATTTTTAACAAAACTTATTAATAAACCATATAATATGTCAATTTATGATTCTAATATTTTTCTAAATAAAAACTTAGGTTCCAAATGTTAGAATAATCAACAAAATCCACCCCCCCCCCCTGAAAATCTACTGTACCCTAATCCATCAAGCTAGCTAAAGGAGGATAGTGTATGCGAATTGTCGAAAATTAATCAATTCTCGACGACATATGTCCCGTGGAACATTGGGTATTTACCCCAAATTCCAATCTCTGTGACAAAAAATTGCTTAAAGCGCCAGAAGAAAATATATACAAGATCAAGGTCATAAAAATGATTAATATTCTACTCATGATTAAATCGCTTCAGCTATCGATTTACTTAAGCTGGGGAGCGCTAAATTGTAAAGTACTGTTTGAAAATAAGCTGATGGATGGCCCTTTAGCTGTGAACATTTTATTATTATGCAAGTTAAAATTATCCATGTTACAGCTATTTTCATAATATTTTTAGATGCGATTTTATTTTAAGTCTTTAACTCAATTTTTAATAATTTGAGCGTTTTGTTGACTGTTTTAAACAGTATAATCGCGTGTTAACGTTATTTCGAGCAGAAAGGGGGGGGGACAGAGTAGGATTTATTTGTAATTAAATTGCCGCACTTAATGTTATAACAAATTTAAAATTTTTGCTCATAATGTCAAAATTCTATGAAATCCGTTTAAGATTATTTTTTTAATGCCCTGAAAGTGATAATATTATAGAGCAAAAAGAGAATGGTAATATTATCCAGAATAAAACTTTTTAGTAAAATTAAGTAGTGGTATTATAAACTAAAATCTTGATTGTAAATTGATAACAACTCAATAACTTTAAAATATAATTAAAACTTAGGTTTGGTTCTAATAATATAACTAATTTTCTTGTTACCTTGCTTATTTTGAATTTTATCCTATTGGACGTAAATATGCTGATTTTAATGTTGTTGAATTGAGGAAAATATAGGATTTGCTTTAAGGTGATTGAAGCCTATATTTATATTTAAAAAAAAACAGATAAAT
Organism: Gordius sp. MW1; assembly: GCA_964036665.1. Lineage (NCBI taxonomy): Eukaryota > Metazoa > Nematomorpha > Gordioida > Gordea > Gordiidae > Gordius > Gordius sp. MW1. Next base: position 3,320,352 of record OZ038528.1, read on the forward strand.
TTTGCCATTTTTTAAAATAAGAAAATTTAATTATTATTAATATGAGCAATGCATAACATATATTAGATACCTGTATTTTTTATATCATCTTTATTGCCCCGTCCCATCGATTACCTTAAACCCGAACCCAATAAATACAAAAAAGGGTTCGGGTTCGGGTTTTTAATTCAAAAATATATTGTGAATTGAATATCTCAGTTTTCTCTACCATGACAATGTAACGAGAACCATACGATTGTAATTTCAATATTTTTATGTTTCCGGCATTTTTCATTCATTAATCGATACTAATTATCTCAAGAATTATTTGTAAGTATTATATATATAATTGATATAATACAATTACTTGAACCCGAACCCAATTCCTTAAACCGAACACGAACCCAATTCCTTAAACCATGTATGGTTAAAGATTATCTAAAGGACTGTGGGCACTAGGTTCAAATCATAAAATGCCTTTAAAACGTAAAACGGAGCCCTATAAATTTTCATCTGAAATATTAAATCCTTTATTCATATTAAATAAATCATCATTTCTTTGGTAAAGCGGCACTACTACGACCGCGCTGGATCAACACTTAGTATAATATACACGAAAAAATGATATAATATTTTCGCAAAATAATAAAGACGGTAGTTGCTGTGTACACGAATAAAATAATATATTTAACAACAGGGGGTAGGGGGGGGGCAAAAGGGGGGCACGTTGAACGAATTCCAACATTGAAAGGCTTCTTGCAATGCATTGGATCGACGATGAGACACAATTAAAGCGTATATTTAAATAATAATATAATATATAAATTTTTATGGGTATAAAAGTAGCACGCGCGGGGGGGGGGAGTGAGTTTAGCTTTACGATATACAGATAGTTTCGGCGGACAGGCATTTTATGTTACAATACGATGGAGGTAAAAAAGTAGAAATTTCATAGCACACACACACACTATACATATCTTGCCTTGTGAATTTCGTAGAAATTTTCCAATTTCAAATCCATTTAAAGGCTGGTGTTGGCTGGCTCGATGCAATTATGAGAGATTTGGTATGGCCACCCTGATTTTGCTTTACCCAAAAGCGTGCCAAAGATAGGCTGCTTAATAATGGAATGGACCTCTCTGCTATAAAAAGCTGGGGGCAAAACGGAAAACAATACGGTTTAGAGGGAATCAAGTGTTTTTACGATGGTGAGCTCTTTGGGGAATTTTGCTATTTAAAACCGACGCCTTTATTGAGGGAAGGGGTTAGATTCATTTGAGGTGGCATGAGGAAACCGGTTCGATGAAAATGAACGTTTTGCCATTTCCCATCTTTCTTTTGCCAAACTCGCGTCTCCTCCGATTGCTGAGTGTGGGGCGATCCGTGGCTATAGGCAAAATTAACGGAAAATAAATCATTAATAAGGAATTTAAATAGTAAGGTATAAAAACAAGTTAAATAAAATGTGCATGGGCGTAGCCAAGCCGCGGCTGCCCCCCCCCCCAATCCAAAAATTTGTTGAAATTTATTAAAATTATGGCGAAAATATTAAAAAATGATCATTTTACCCCTCCCTAAATCATTATTGCCCCCCTCTAATTAGAATGCTGACTACGCCCATGGAAATGTGCAATAATAGTTTTTTAATCACAATTTATTTTGGTATAATACAGGTACAAGCCTTAATATGAGATAAATTAACAATGCAGAGCATGCTTTTTAGACCATAAATCGGTTGAAAAAATACAATCCTCAATTCAAATTTGATATCAAAATTAAAAAAGCCTTTATTTTGTTTCTAGAATGTACCTCTACCATGATAGAAAGTTATACTGCAATAAACGCGAAAACAATTTTTAAAATTTTAAGGTTTAAATGTTTTAAAACTAAAGTAAAACAGAGAGCGTAAACCGTCTTGCCCCTAGTCAAAATTCCTAACATGCTGCAAGGTTTCAATTGAAGCCATTACATTATTTTCTTTATAAACTATGTACCTAATAAATTTAAAAAAACCTAGATTCTAATATAGAGCCCGACGATCCTTAATTTTAACATATAGCCATAGACTAAATTGACTGCTCATCAACTATAAAATAAGTGTACAAATTTTCCGCCATTTTGAAGCACAAAAAAGGAAAGGACGATTATGGTAATTTTGGTTGGTTAATTTGTTTTTAAAACGTAATAAAAAATATTGAACTAATTATAAATTAAAAACAGCGTTGGAAAATATATAGAATTAACAAAATTAGATGAAAAATAATAATACTGTGTGATGTGATGTTAAGACAATTTAATGCCATCTGCATTTTATTAAATAATCATTTTATTTATTAACTAATGAGGAAGGTATCTTCACTTTTTCTGTTTTAACAATGGCGTCCACTGCAGACAGACATGGGATATAGTTATATTCAAAATGGTGGATTTAATCGTGAACATTTTACCAATGAAACATATGATATGAGCAGTCTATTTGGTCTGGGCATATAGCCAATGTAAAGGAGTGGTACCAACTTAAAAATTTAGATTTAACTCCAAATAAAAATTAAAATCAACCTAAAAAAGTCCAAAGTTTAAATGACAAAAATGTAATTTACAAATCGATGTATTGAGTTAATCGGATGTATGCAATGCAAGCGATATCGTCGGATAAAAGGTGCACGTGCGGATTGAGAATAGTGGTATTGACGGCTTTCGAATTTTTGCCTAATACTTTTGACAAAGTTGACAAAACAAATTATTTATATAGAAAATATAATAAATTATTAAATATAAATTATATTTAAATAGATTGTTATTGGTTTACCACTAAGAAAATGATTTTTTCAATTTATTAATTGGATAAAGATGGGATTTAGGGTTTTGTTTTGGCCTTTGATTTACCAGACCAAGACAAAAATTTATGGGTCCAGCCCTAGTAAAAACCAAGAAAACTTGTGAGTACTAGTGTTGTAAGAACGGCTGGGTTTTGGTCGACCATCGGTTTCGGTCGACTAAACATAAACGGACCAAAATTTTTTATGGTCTTTTTTCTTAATCGATTTTTAAACTTAATAAAAAAAACACAAGGTCGATTCAACAAAACCCAGCCGTTTTTACAACATCAATGAGTAAATATAGAACAGCAACCCCCATGCAATTTTTAAATCATCAATTTTTCTATATTTACCTCAGCCCGCCCCCCCCCCCCTCAACGACAAGGCAAGAAGGTAAGATAACAATAAATTCTCAGATACATATTTGAGCCACAAATTTTATCGTAAAATTTAGCTAATAACATTCGTAGCTAGCTCATCGCTCTAGTTAATGAAAAAAATAATCCTTAAGTTTCAGCGATAAATATCATTATTACACGTATTACTAGTGTTGTAAAAACGGCAAACCGCGACTACCAAATTGGTCTGTTTATGTTTAATCGACTAAAACTAAAGGTCGACCAAACAAAACCCACCCAGCCCTTTTTACAACATTACGTATTACTTTAAACTAGTATTACCGTTTTCGAAATAAAATTTGTGAAAGTCTGTGCCTTCCACGAGGTGTCCCATGGCCTCGGGCTCAAAAGCGGTAACCGTAGGATCACAGATTTTTCTATTAATCAAATACTCGCAATTTAATATAAAAAGTTTATAAAATAAATATAAAAACCAAATTAAAAATTTATAATTATTTCCCCCGTGTTGTCAAAGCATACAATTTTATACTTTTTTGCATTAACCATCTCTAAGAATTAAATTTACAAAAAAAAAATTACCCCAACCAAAAAGCTTAAATTTTTTTATTATAACTTACGTATAAGCTTCGAAGTCACCATTTGTAATAGCGTCAAGTATTTGTTCCGTAACTTTGATTATATCTTGCTTCTTGTCTGCAAATAAATAAACGCGAAATTATGTAAAGGTTGCCATCTTGAAATATACAATTTTTATCGGTAATTATTGTATATTAAAAGCAACATTTTAATTACCAAACATTGAAAAATATATAAATTTGCGCGAGTTTAGCTTTCAAGTATTAAAAATCTTTATCACATATTGTTGAATAATAAACATGATGACTATAATAATAATAATACAATCAATAGGACCTCGTATGGTTTTCTAAAAACGCTTCATTCGCTAGAAGAGGCTCATACAGAAAACTCAACTTCTGAAGACGCACAAATAAGGTTTTAATTCGGAAATTAGTATTTTTAGTTTAAAAACCTTACAAAATACTACTCTAACTAATTTTCTTGTATTAGCCAAATTGCAAATCTTACTTTAAGTCAAGGCCAAGTTATCACGGAGCAAACAAATATCTATTGCTTCTTATATTCAAAGCGAGCGAGATTAATGATAACAGTTGTAATGTACAATAATTTATAGATAAAAAACGATGTTAAATCAAGCAAGGGAAACCTTTTTGATACATATTTATTTACGTGTCTGTCGCTAGATTATAATAATTTTTGATATAACAAACTAATTTTATGAATAAATTTCACAAATATGTATTTTATAAATATTAAATTAAATTGATTCATAAATGAATTATATCACAAAAACGATGAAATAACATGAAATTCAAGTTTGTGGATAATCAATCAGAAACACATTCATTTATGGATAAATTTATTCAAGGAATATTCATGCCATATGAGAAACATTATGATTATTTTTGCATTTTACGGTTAATTAAATATTTTTTAAAATTATAGTTATTAATTTATGCCAATGTTTGTAAATTTTATACCATTATTTACTATTTTTAAATCAAAGCTATTGTGTCAGGGTTATATTAAATCATTATTGAGAAAGAGTCAATCAGTTAAAATTTAAATAATGATATTTTTTAAAAATATATTTTATATACAACTAAAATGGTGTTATTGGAACAAGCCAAAAATTAAAAATTTTAATAAATATATTGATATTTTTTTAATAACTATGTAATATTCTCTTATAAGAATTGAATTGAGATTAATAGATAAAATATAGAATTTATAAACAATTTTTACATTTCAAAATTAAAATGACCATCAAAGAAATAAAAATTGAGGACCAGCACGAAAGAATATTAAAACATATTAGCTTATAGCCACAAAATACATAACCGTTTTAAGCTTTTTGACTGAGAAAAAATAAATTGAAAAATTTAAGAGGACGGAAGAGGGGAGAATTAAACCTCTTTATACTTAAAAAAGTCAATATTTAAATTTTATGATTTTTACAAAAACAAAAAAATCAACTTCTTTTAAATTTAGTCCAATAATGTTTTTAATTTTAATAATATTGAACACCTAGTAAAACATACATCGCACATAATATTATGGTGGTTGCGCTAAAAAGGCCAATTTTTTTGATAGACAAAGTTTACTTAAAAAATTAATCAAAACGGTAAAGAACCAACCCAATGAATATAAATCGCTGTTGTAATCAGCAAAATTTCTATTAATACTTTGATTTCAAATCGGCCCAAGCTTCTACGTGTCAAAATGAAAAGTTTGAGAAAATTAACGATAAATCTCTAATATTCCCCGTGCCATCTCACTAATCAAAACCTCAATAGCATCAACACATGCGATCGAGTCGCTACTTTAAAGCGGATTATATAATCATCTATATATATATAAAATTAAAAATGTAAATAATAAGCAATTAATAAATTCTTACCCATCAAACACTACCAAGTGTAGAATATAACTAGAAAAAATATTTTGACTTCGAGAATAAACTTTTGAATAAGAAAGCTTTAAAAAAAGCGAAATATTGTCACAACCAATTGTCGAGACGTAATTTAATTTTCACGCATTTGAGCAACACATTTAAGGACGCAGAATCCTCTTTTCAACACCGTACAACATACATAACTAATGTCGCGTCACTTTGTTTTGTTGAGAAAAATGAGAATCTAATATGGGGGGGGGGGGGGGGGTGAGATGAAACATCATAGCACAGATCGATTGGATTATAAGAATGAATATGTATGAATTCACTATGAATAATGGAAAGAAGGGATGGGGCTAGGGGGTAAAGCTCCCAATTTGATTTAATTACCCTATTAAGTCGTGGGAGCTCGTAAATTAAATTAAATATTGTGGATTTTGGTGTACAAACATTCGGTCAAGATTAATTTTTATCGAAAGTTAGTGGAGATGATGGAAAAATTTACAGTTGTCCGAACATATTGAGGTAGGTCAAAAAAAATTGTATGAGAGAAAGAAAATATTCCTGAAAAACTAATATATTAATTGCTATGCTATTTATGGGCTCGTTTCTGGTTGTCCGTCCAACTTGTAATTTTTCAATAATTGCCGTAGAAACTTGTACATAGATTTGTGTTTTTTTTTTGTTTTTTTTTTGCTAATAATATCTTTTATTAAATGAAACTATATACTACTATAAAAATTATATGCAAGGTAAACATTCAAAAATTGCAATCGCGTTGAAATGACAAATTATAATTGATTTGTGGTTTGTCATAATTTTGTAGGCGACAAAATGCTTAAATTTTATTTAAAGTGGTGTCTCGATTATACATACTTGAGAGAAAAATCACTGATTCTGTCTGTCCAAACTTATTAAAGTGAGTTTCCAACAACAAGAGCTGCTTAGTGCTACTAAGTTCAATCGGCCTGCGCCTTAGAAATTGACCTAAACTACTTAAGGTTATTAAGAGAATTTTGTCGTAGCAATATAATATGTGTATTATCCCAAAAATATTATAGATAAACACGGAAACAAATAACACTTAGTCCTTTTCCAAGGCAATAAATCTATTTCCTATTTATAATTTTATCTATCGGACCTCATTGTGCCATATATTTGCTAAAGCTTTTAAACATAATGTCACAGAACTTTATATTAAATCTTTTCAAAATTTCCAAAATCAAATGTACTACCTCCAAGGGCGCAGCCAGCATTGGAATTAAAGGGGGGGGGCAATAATGATTTAGGTAGAATGATAATTTTTAGTAATTTTAGCCATATTTATATTAATTAGTTTTAAACAGCCCCCCCCTCCCTTGGCTACGCCCATGACTACCCCTAAAGTATTAGTATGTAGGTGTATACTATGTAGGGTCAGGGGCTTCACTTTAGCTTGAACAACGATAGTTTGCTGAGGCGGTTTAGCGCTTCGTTTAAGTGTATCATTATCGTCATTGTACGAAGCTGTATCAAGGTGGACACTTGGGCCTATGCTGGGGTTGGATTTTGACCCCGAAAGTTTGCATCGGCTAAGGAGTGGCACGAGATGGACAACTTTTTTAGGTGTTGCACCCGTGGGGGTTGGCAAAAGTTTCCCGTTTAGCGTTATCAGGGGGCTCAAGGGCTGATGCTTTTTATTGGTCTTCTTCCTCAAACTCGAACCCGGGCTGAGCCAAGAAGGCAAACTAAAGGGGCCACTACTCGAATGTTGTTGTTGGTGATGACCATTAGCGGAGGGGTTAGGGCCTTTGGGGGCCAACAAATCTGAAATGTGTTGTCTAATGCTCTCCACGTACCCATTGCTATTATGGACCGTCTGTGGTATAGTAACTAAAGAATCACTACTATCCGACTGCAAGGGTGAAGGTACGCGAATTTCCCGTTCACAACCGTACAGTTCTAAAGCGGATTTACTATTGCCCGGGCTCGAGTCTATAGCATCGCGCCACCCCAAACGCGAATCTCCCCTATCGTAAGCATAATAGAAATCACCGTCGCCACCATTTCCCGGTCGGGCCGGTGTCCCATTTTGATGATATCGATCATAAATTTCGTGATCGGGCCGGGATTTGTCAACATCGTGCTGATGGTTATTATTGCTGTTGCTGTTGAAAAAGTAGAAAGTTTTGACGCGCCGTTTCTTAGAACCTACCATAACGTGATGCTTGCCACCACTACCACTGTCCACAGCCTGATCATGCTTTTTGTCCTTCATTCACTAGGGCTCGATCGAATGAATAGGGAGGGAGGGATTAGTGATGATAAAAATGGAAATTGTGAGAATTTAGGGCTTGGAGATGATAGTGTGTAAAGGCTAAATAATCTGCTCGGATCCGGGGTTAAGTATAAGGAGCCAACCTGAATAGTTTGTGGGGGGGGGGGAATAAAGAATACAATGATGTCATATCATATCACATTTCTCGTCTCGTCTCCTCTTCTCGTTCGCTTGTCATAGCGCTCGCTGGTTGTTTAATGACCCACGGCAATTTACATTGGTGTCCTCTTTAGCTTTTACACGCTAGCTAGAAGATCTCTGCACTGTCAAGATTATCTGGAAGAGAATTATTTCTCAACTAAACCAGGGCGCGCGCGAAACTTTAGCTTTAATGCATAAGTAAGTAAGTATGTAAGAAATAGATACAGGGAAGTTGAGGTGGTAGGGTAGATGCCTGGCTTATATTTTCTAAGCAGTTTTACTTACGGAGAGCGGATTTCAATATTGATATCAAACATTGCTCACTCTGTGTGGTATAGTGTAGGTGAAAGAGTAATATCATCTTGAAGTTAGGTTGATACTGAGGGAAGGGAATGGATTAGCAAAAAGCATATTAGTAGGAAGATTCTCAAGGAGAGAGGGGGGGAGGAGATAAAAAAGTAAATTCCTTTGCTATAGGTGATGTGAAATTTTTTTGTAAACGATGTGATATAATAGACTCCCAAATTAATATACTGATCAAATACAAAAGTCATCAGACAACGTTGACAAATCATCAGCCATTTTCAAAATTTAACAGGTTACCAGATCCATGGGCGTAGTCAGCATTGGAATTAGAGGGGGGGGGGGCAATAATGATTTAGGGAGGAGAAAAATGATCATTTTTTGAAATTATAGCCTTAATTTTAATATTTAACAAATTTTTGGATTTAGAGGGCCCCCCCCCTCCGGCTACCCCCTGAGGATGACTCCCATGCCTCCCCTTTTTTGTAAAATCCCATTAGGTCGTTTTTAGGATAAATTGTAACCCAAAGTTTCGCTGAGCTGATTGTCGAAAATAAACCAGCCCATAATCTAACTGAGCTTTTGCTTAGATTTATAGTTCATCAACTAGCTTATCTTTGCTAAACCTTGGGGGTGTAAGGTAAATTACAACCCCCCCCCCCACCAGAAATAAAATTGAGTGATTTATTGGTTTTATCAAAGTATTATAATTTTTTTGCACGCCTCAGCTCTGGAAGCACTTCTTCGGACCAATTTTAAAAAAAGAGGAATCAATATTCTTATTTTAATTTAAACGACAAAATTGTAAAAAGTCTTATTATTACTATATAAATGTTGATTATAACAAGATTTAAACAAAATTACGAAAAATTTGATACATCTACAAAAATATAAAAATGGTAAATCTTTAAATATACGATCGACGCATTATTAGAAATCCTCACATATTTCTAGCCAAAACCAGTATAATTAACAAACCTTTTTAACATTAGCTATACAAGACTAAATTAACTCATTAACAACATATGCTAACTCGGTTAAGTTTTCAAACAGCTATTTTCTAGGCTAATCATGGGCGTAGCCAGGGGGTCCATGGAGGGGCGGCTGCCCCCCTCTAAATCCAAAAATTCTTGAAAATATAATTATGACCAAAAGTACTAAAATTGTCAATATTGCCCCCCTCTAAATCCACCCTCTGGCTATGCCCATGACGCTATATTATTATTTCAAGCAAAAAAATAAAAAAACCTTTATTTTTGCTAAAATTCATTTTCAGCGCTAGCATTAATTTACGCACAATCCAAAATCAGCTTCTAGTTAAATATATTCGCAAAAATATTTTTTAATAAATAAAATAACATGGTAAAACAAGATAAGCATGATATGAGTGTCCATTTATTTCATTTCTTCATACATAATTTCAAAACAAAAACTATTACATTTTAATTTTAACATAAAACTGGAAGGTAAATTTGCAGATATTGGATAGAAATCTTAATAATATTTTTAAGCTTTTTACACTTTAATTTAATTCGCAAGGTGCAAATTTAAAAAAATCATGGAAACAATAGGGATCTAATGATATCATTAGCTATGCTTGCAAAATAAGTTATTTAATATATTGTTTTAAAATAAATAAGGTTCAACTACAACCTTCCCTTTTCTAATTTCAAACCAATAAATTCTATACAAAATTTTCTAAAATGCCTTTGACTTCAATTGCTTGTTTTCACGGTTGCATGTTAAATTGAGAAAAGGAGAGGAAAACTATTTGGGGAAAAAACCAACTAATAAATAAAAAATTATCATTAATTTTAATTGTTCATTTGAAAAAATTACATAATCTGAAATGTTCGCTTAAAAGGGCCAGGAGGTTAGGGTTTAGTGAGCCAGAAGGGGCCAGAATTTTGGTCTTAGGGGGGAGGAGGAGACCAAATTTATAACTAAATTAAAGCTTGCTTGCTATAGAACAGATAATATCTAATTTCTCACTCAAGTCAAAAATAGCTCATGAAACCAAGCGATTATAAATTTTTTTAAATATTTCAACATAAAATCGGAATATAAGTTTATAAAAACCAAAAATACACATATAAATCGCAGCACGTTCGCTTAATTTTGTCATGCAGGAACTTGGAAAAATATTTTTTTGTATAAAAACAAAAAACGCATTGAGGCTTAAACTAATCGCCACGCGATATTCTTTTATACGTTTAGAGACCACTCGAAATATCCTGAATTATTGATGTTAACGATTATAAACTCGAATGGTTTTACTAAAACTAGAAATAAACAAAACAAATGAAATCATTTTACAATTGTGATAACATATAACTTATCAAACATTTATTAAGACATCAAAACGCACAGGTATATATAGTGTGAATAAAGATTTAAATACTACAATCTAATTTTGTTTTTGTTTTTTTTTCGTTCAAAATACATAAAATTTTACATGAGAAATTTCATAAGGGTTTACTTTTTGTATCTTCATCTTCTAGCGTAACTGTGCTTTCAGTTGACTCCTTAATACCTTCTATTTTCTTGCCCAATAATGTCCGTCCACCTAAATTTTTTCAATCATATTGCTCAGTTTTTTTCATTTATAATGCTCAGTTTTTTATTGCACTCTTCGTTAAACGTGACATTGATAAGGATTAAAGTAAAAAATACTGAGTAAGAGTTTTATAATCTGAACTTTTAAAATAGATATATAAATTTTATAAAGATTTGCCGCAAGTTAAATTAAAATGAAATTTGTAGCAAAAATTGACATTTGATTTAATAAATAATTTATTAACTCACTAGAAAAATTCCGCGTCGATATCATGGCAGTAAGGATGGCTCCCTGTTTAAAAAATGAAAAAAACCGCATAAAAATTGGTATTTTATGATTTTATAAAATTTCACAAAAATTTGTAATCATTTCTAACCTTTAGCTTTCTTCTGGCATTGAATTTCTTGAGACAATCTACGGTTTCTTGCCTATGAACGGACGCAGCAACTTTTTCCCTTTGCTATCATTGATTTTTAACAATAAAATATTTATAAATTAAGCTTTTAAAAAACACTATTTTTTGCAATTAAATTTTTTCAAAAATTTATTTAGGTTATATGTTACTGATTTACCACTATATAAAAGGCATCTTTATTATTAAAAAAAAGGAATTCTAAAACTAGTTCATAACGCTTAAAATCTATGCCAAAAAATAAAAAATAGAAACTTCCACATATTTTCTTCTAAAAACAATTAAAAATCTCCAATCATGAGCATTTCCTAAAAAAAGAAATTTTATTAAATACAATTTTAAAAAAACTTTATGAAAAAAACAATAATAAAATATTGTATAAAAAACGAAAAAATACATATACATATATAAATTTATCAGCATACGCATATCCAGGGGTGCTTGAGGGCTTCTGTGGCAGTTACGCGTTTCGCAGGGTTTATGGTCATCATTTGAGTGATAAGACTTTTAGCTTCTGGCGTAACTGTATCCCATTCGGGACTGGGAAACTAAAATTCATAAATTTAAACATAAACACACATTAATTTTACCAGTTATATTATATAATTTTAAAATGATATTTATTCTTCATATTTCAATCAGTATTAAACATGCGATTATAATTTTTGCATTTCAACATTAGAACACATTTTTATTTTTTTAAAAATGCTTATTAAACTAAATGAGGGGCAAGGGGGGGGGGGCAGTTGACCCCATTCCCCCCCCCCCCTTAAATAAAATTACTTCAGAATTATTATTGAAATTATGGTAAAAATTTCACAAAAAAGCAAGGTCGGCCTGACCAAACAAAACCCAGCCGTTTTTACGACACTATTGTCTACCATTTTTATGTTTGATATAGGCGATTTTCCCCTAACACATTAAAAATATTAAAATAAATTTGCTTGGTGTGTAATGCAAGTAAGCCCCCATCTCGGGTGTAAATTACTTAAACATGCCCAGTTTGATTGAATAAATGCTCAGTAGTAGTATTAAAGTTCTCCGCAAAACAATTTCAATAAATGTGGCTTTTATAACATTAGAAAAATTTAAAAACCGTTGCGTTTGGCAAGTGGCAGGGTAAAACAAGCATAAATAAGTGAAGGTCACGCTAAAAGATCATAATTTAGTTAGCTTTTCGAACTATTTTAGAGCAAGTACAATATTTTGACATTCATTTAGAAAAAAAATTAGTAGAAAAAGAATACAAATCATTGTTAAAAATCCTTATATGAGCCTTTTACGATAATAAAAAATTAAAAATAAGAAGAAAGTAATATTTCTAAATAAAATTAATTTCTTTTTTCAAATCACGATAAAAGATTATGTACAATTATAACTATTTTTTATCGCTACATAAAATAAAATCATGTTCGAGGAGATAGTTATTTACATTACAACACATTAGATGGGTAAATATATTGGATTTGAACAGTCTATTAGTCTTAGCTTAGAATATTGTGCAAAGTTTCGTAAAAATTGTGAGGCAGCTATAAAGAAATTTTAAGACGGCATATTGAGATTTTAATTGTAAATTATATAATTAATTACTATTTTATATTTTTTTCTCATTATATTAGTTTTTAAAAAGGAGTTAATTAAGCAATTTTTTAACGTTTTTAAACAAGTAATTTTTTCGTAAGAATTTAAAATTCAAACTAACATCGTAGGCGCCAGATTTTATTTGAGCGTATAAGCGATGTTGATCTTCGTCCCAAAAAGGAGGATACCCCACCAGCAGGATGTACAAGATAACGCCTATGAAAGGAATGAAATAAATAAACAAAACAAATATTATCTATACATAAAAAGGACAAATTTGCAAAAATAAGCAGTAAAATTTAAAAAAATTAAAAGTTGGACAAGACGGACGGAGGGACAACCTAAAGCGAGCCCATAAATTGCATAGCAATTAATAATAATAACTTAGAGCCAGCAGTATAAATAAATTAACAGCTAAAGAAGGAAATAAACTAAACACATATTAATAAAAATAACTTAGAATACACTTTAATCGTATGAAAATATCATTTAACTAACTAATAATTATATTGTAAATTTCTATAAATTAGCAAGATAATCTATTTTCAATAAACAAAACTCTTGAATAAATAAATATACAAACAAATGACAAATTCTCGACATTTTTTAGCAATCAAGATCCCAATCCCATGGGTGAAAAAATAAAAAGCTTAACCTCGAGTTTATTTACAAAAATAAAATCGAATATTCATAAAACTCAGCCACCAATTATTACAAATTGAAATTTCTAAAAAATCAGCAAAAAATTATTGATTTGAAAATACGAAAATCGATTAAATTATTACCACAGGCCCATATATCCACTGGTTTGCCGTAGGGATCTTTTTTCAATACTTCGGGCGATAAGTAGCCAGGCGTACCTGCGAATCCTATAAATTTTTATAAAAAAATAATATTATATCTATCGGTAAAACAATTTTATACATAATTTTTTGAATTTAAACAAAATAATACAATTAATTTCTTAAAATAAAAGTGCTAATTTACCGAACCAAGATTGCTGGTCGCCGTCCACTTCAATTGCCAAGCCAAAATCGGCCAATTTAACTGCTGCATTTTTGGCCTTACTGGCCAGGAGCAAATTTTCGGGCTATAGGTAAAAATGTTTGCAAGAAATTAATACATTTTCAAATTTAAATTAAATACATTTAAATTTTAATATTTTAGGACGTTAGTTCATGTTAGTGTAGATGTGTTATATACATAACAGACTAGATAGACTGCTCATCATCTTTAAATAAGGTGCACCATTTTTCCGCCATTTTGAAATTTGCACAAATAAGGGAACGACATTATATTATAATAATTTTGGTTAATTAAAGTGTTTTTAAATGTAATAAAAAATATTAAACTAGTTGAACAATAAAAACAGCATTTTAAAATATATATCATTGACAATTTTATAAAAGTAAAAATATTGTGATGATGTGATGTTAAAGCAATTAAGTGCTATCTGCATTTTATTAAATAATCATTTAATAAGATTCCTTTATTTATTAACTAATGAGGAAGGGAAATTTACTTTTTCTGTTAACACCGCACAAGGACATGGGAGATAGCTTATTTTAAAATGGCGGATTTAATGGTATTTACCATATCAAACATGTGACATGATTAGCCTATGATGTAGTCTATGGTTATACATAAAAGAATCCTTAATTTAATGCTTATTCGCCTGTTAAAATAAATTAAAAACATAATTTGATTTCATATTTTTCAACAACTAAATCAAATTCGCACGAACTTCTTAAAACTTTAAATAACAGGCTATAGTCTACATTTTTATTTTCTACACTTTTTTCGGACAAAAACAATTGGTCCCATGAAAGTTTTTCAAGAAATTGATTTTCGTAAATTAATAACACACACTCATTAATAAATTTAATTTTTTTGAGTTTCGGACATGGGCGTAGCCAGAATCGAAATTAGAGGGGGGGGGGCAATAATGATTTAGGGAGGTGCAAAATTATCCCTTTCTCAAATTTTAGCCATAATTATGTTAAATTTCAAAGAATATTTTAATTTAGAGGGGGCAGCCGTCCCACGCTGCCACCCTCGGGCTACGCTCATGGTTTAGGATCATTCAAACTCGTCCTCTAACAGGAATTTAAAATCCAAATGCATTATTTACCTTTAAATCCCTGTGAACAATATTATTAACGTGACAGTGGTGGACGCTCTCCAAGATTTGTTGAATGCAATGGCTGAGGATCAAAATAAAACAAAACAAAATTACACCTATAAAACTCTAATATTTCAATGTAATCGCCAAAAAATTGATAAATTCATCGAAAAACAGAAACTAAAAATTTAGATGATGTGCCATATATATTAAGGCACCGTTAAAACACAAAATATTACGCGTAGTGTTGTGAAAACGGCTGGGTTTCGTTTGGTCGACCAAACCAAACCCATCCCTTTTTACAATACTAATTACGCGCATCATTATTCGCACCCTTTGTTACGTAATTTAATTTGAATGCAACATAGACATTTGTAGAATATTGAAATTTAAATACGTAAAAACTTATAAGCATTATTCATAACGCCGTTTATTCTCTAATTACAAAAATTAATCGTATATATAAGGCTGTGAATTTCAATATAATGGCACTTTTTCATTTTTGTTATACTAAAACAGTATTGTAACTTTTACTTATTCCTCTGTTTATTAATTTTACCTGGCATCAGCTTCGCTGTAAAATTCACGAGCTACGATATCTTCAAAAAGTTCTCCCCCAGTCACCCTGCAGTTAATTATAACACTTGTAATATATAATCTTTAAAAATAAAACGTTTCTAAAACCTTACACAATGGCCAGCTAGATTAAATAGAATTAATTATAATATAAAAACGAAATATAATCTATGATTAAATAATTTTACATAAATATTTAACTTTATAAATCTTAGTATCTAAACCCCAGCTAATCAAAACAAGATCTTCTCTCTTTAGCCGAGGCACTAAAAATTTTAAAATACTCGGAACCTAACAATACTATAATTTTTATCCCGTTGCGACAACCACTCTCACAATCTATAGCTACTAAGCCTTGAAATTTTAAAAACAATAGGAAAACAAATTTGTTTTGCTATCCCATAATAATCTCGATTCTTTTTTTATAATACAGAAAATGGGCATTACTATTTGTAAGCCTAATTCAATAGCAATACCGTAATGTTTTCCAAATATTTATGAAACTTAACTTTTATTTATTCATTTAATAAATTAAATTCAAAAGAAATTATCGCTTACAGATCGAACACGAGATAGTGAACACCTTCTTCCGATATACTAGCATGTAGACGGACTGTAAAAACATAACGAAAACGACTCATTAAAAAAATTGCCTTGAAAAATATCGGCAAAATACATGAACATCTAAATTATTGATTTATAGTGAAATACACAAGATAATATTTTTTAAAAACTCCAAGCCATCTTACTCTTAAGCTTAAAGAGACGAGATAAAATTGAAACCTAGACAAGTTGCCGAAAGAAATTTATATATAAAGGTAATCAGTCGGGCCCAAAAAACAAAAATGGAATTTGGGCAAGGGCGAGGTCGAAAAAATTTAAGCCAACCGGCGGTCATTAGCTAGTCTATATGCGAGAGCCAAATAACAGAGTTTTACAGAAGCATAAGCCGGCAGCCATTAAAAACCCGTATAAGTTTCCACAGCGAATATTAAAAAATTACAAGTTGGACAAGACAGGACGGACAACCAAAAACGAGCTCATAAATTGCGAAGCAATTAATATGTACACCCAACAGATGATAAAGTCCATTTTATTGAATAAACATAGCCTGATAAGTGAGAAAAACTCAGCTCTTATTTGACGCAATATAGTTAAAAGACACGTAATCTCATTTTTCCCATATTATCTAAAATCCTTGATACATCTTTGGGTTGTGACAATATGTATGGTTCGTCCAGATAAGGAAATAACACTAATAATAATATCGAATCCCATGGAGAAAAAGAGATAATCTTACAAAGAGAGAGCCTTATTTACGGATTCATGAACATATAATAGGAATGATGAATTAGTCGAAAATAGACAAAAAGTTTTTCTTTGACTCATTTTAAGCTTACTGCTGCCTTGGTTAATTGATATCTACACTTGGAGTTTCTTATAAGTGCGCAAAAAAGCTACTCTAAAAACCCCGAAAAATCGAGGCGCTTAGAAAGGCCTTTATTAGTTTTGCACAAAGAAAAGCAATTATTAAAAAAGAGGTAGTTGGACAGGACAGGACAAGACGGACGGACAACCAAAAATGGGCACCTATATTGCATAGCAATTAAAATGTACAAAATAAAATATGAAGATAACTAGATATAAGGAATTTAAAGTCCATCCAAACTTGTTTGATTAAAAAGGCAATTTATTTATTGAAATTATAAGAATAAAACTTGCGTTTCTAACGTATATTTTGGTAGCAAATTTAATGAAAAAAAAATGAATTTAACCGATGTTGGGGTGGTTAAGCTTTCTGCATATCCGCGCTTCACGTTCTAATTTCTGAAGATCTAAAAATTTTAAACATAAAAATAAAAAAATACATCAAAAAGGAAAAATAATTAGGCATAATTCAAAAAAAACAATCGACTCTAAACGCATTTGATTTTTATTTAAGTAACAACTATAATTTTTTAAATTTGGGGAAGGGGCAATATATTATTTTAATTGGTTTGTCGAGAATATTTTCCCAAAATTTTATCAGCTAAAGCCTTTTTACATGCAATAAAAGATTAATATTAATGAACACTATCAAATGTTTCAAACTAAAATTACAAAGTTAATAGTAAAACCTGATCCAATGATGTCTATATAATTTTAATCATTAAATTTAAAAATTAAAATAAAATTAAATAGGCTAAAATTAAATTAATACTTTAAATTTTACGACTCATCTTATATCGTAAAGATTTTCTAATAAAATAAATTTTTTAAACCAGACAATGAGGTCGGGCCAACGCTTACCCCGAAATCTTATAAATATAATTACTCTATAGTTTTATGAGATATAATAATATTTCTAATGATAATCATCATGAATCGTCAAATAACTTTCACAATTTAACAGCGAAAAAACTTTACAATCTCCGCCTTTTAAAGATATTCAAAAACATGAGCGTAGCCAGAGGGAGGCATGGAGGGGCGACTGCCCCCTCTAAATTCAAGAAAACCCTTTTATTATAATAATAGCCAAAATTTCAAAAAAATATCATTCCCTAAATCATTATTGGCCCCCTCTATTCCAAATCCTGACTACGCCGAGCCTAATTTTTGATCCTCTCGAACTAAGTTGTAAATCCTGTTTAAAAAATCCCAATTTTTAGTATTGTTCAAAATTCAATTTAACGTGTTTAAACGATGATCTAATTAAATTTACAATAAAATAGCCTTAAATTACATAAAAGCTAACTAATGGTCGCCCAGATTTAATTGTGCATCCAGCAAGAAATTTTCTATGGCTCGCGATAGGAATTTTAAATAGGGCCACGTTCAACCATGTAGTGTTGTCTACTAGTTTTTAGGGCTATTTAGTTCAATGCTCGCTGGTGGTGACAGCCGATATATAACAATTAAAAATAAAGAACGACAAATTATTTTAACGCATAACTAAAGTTTTACAAAATTGCCTTTTTTTGCAATTTTTATACTGTCCGAGCCCGACCCCGGAATTATATTTTAAACATGGCCCAACCCGAACCCAACATTTTTCGGACGTAGCGGGATGAATAAAATATATGTTTAATTCTATAAAAAAAATTTTACGATAGATAATTTTGAAAAGACGGAGAGATAAATAAATAATTGAATTACGAAATGAACGCTTTAATTTAGATTAATGCTCTGTAAAAAGCTTAGATCCTAATGTTTGTTCAAGAGACCTACACGGGTGACCCAAAACCCGACCCGACCGAATTGAAAATTTTGGAATGTTTGCGGGTCGGATCGGGTCGGGTTGAAAAAAAGCGACTTTAGTTTGTAGTATTGATGTAAACACGGCTGTATGGTCTGTTTTTCAAATTAGGACTAAGCTTAGAGGTCGGTCGACTAAGAAAAACAGACTAAAAACCCATTGTTCTACTACATATGTTTAGTCGGCTAAACAAAACCCAGCCGTTTTTAGGACACTAGTCGGTGCTTTGGAAACGTGACATTATGTGGGAGGCATTAATTATTTAGGGAGGGGCAAAATTATAACTTTTTCAAATTTTAGACATAATTATGTTAAATTTCAAAGAATTTTTTTGATTTAGTGGGGGGCAGTCGCCCCTCACTGCCACCTCCTGGCTACGCCCATGATTTCGAATCATGGAAGCTCCTCCTCTAGCAGAAACCCTAAAATCCGAATGCAACTTTTATAGATACTCAAAATAAATAGTAGTGTTGTAAGAAGACCTGGGTTTTGTTTGGTTTTGGTTTTAGTCGATTAAACATAAACAGACCAAAAGGCTTTTTCGTGTGTTTTTCTTGTTAAACCAAAAATCGACCCAAAAAAACAGGTCTTTTTACAACACTACGTAGTGAAATCGTAGAAGATTCGAGCATTTCTATTGAAATAAACTTATTTTTATCGTGATTTTTACCTTTTTAACACATTTTAAGAAGCCGTAACCTCAAATTTTTCAAAAAAAAGCTTTAAAGATGAAACAAAAATTGGGGGCTGGGGGGGGGGGGTGACAGCTTAAAGTTTCAAGCAGGTCAATGAAACGTGGGTGTTTTATGGTCTACAATTTTATTTTTAAACGCTCCCCATTTAGTCTATGTATAAAATAGTGCCGATGCCGACATAAGGTTGAACTAGAAATCTACGAAGTCACTTTTTTCAACCCGAACCCGACCCGAAAGCATTTTAAAATTGGTCGAGTCTGGTTTCGATAATTTTACCCATGCATCAAAGCAACGCTGGATTTATTAGCTTATTAATATATAAGTAAAGAAATCCAACCTTGAAGCAGTCAAAATTGTTGGAAATACACATAGGGAAAGGTGTAAATATTAGGGGGGGGGGGGGGAAAGGATAAGTAGTTATTATGAGCATTAGTGTTGAATTTTGGTCGATTTGTCGTTTTCTTAGTCGACCTCCAGGCTTGGTTGAAATTTGAAAAACAGACCCGAGTCGGCCGTTATTCTTGGTTGAACCAAAATTCAGGTCGACCAAACAAATCCCACATCTTTTACAACACAAATGAGCATGTTTGGGCAGATTAGAATTTGCGGTCAACACTAAAGCTAAACAACTGCGTCGCTCAAACTTTTACGAAAATATAATTTCCAAATTAACGTGCAATTACACTGGAGGGGGAGGGGGCCCGTTACAAATTTTTTAAACGTCTATAGTTTAGCTCCTTAACGCTAAACACCAATAAAAAAAGTATATTCCCTAGTGTTGTAAAAACTACCTTGGTTTTGGTTGGTCGACCTTTTGTTTTAGTCGACTAAACATAAACAGACCATCGACCACGACTAAACAAAACCCAGCCGTCTTTACAATACTTATTATAATCCCGTTCAAAAAAATTTTTTTTTCACAATGTTATTTAGCTGCACACATACATTGGCTGGCATTGGATTTAGGAGACTCTTCTTCCCTCTCCCATTCCTCCCCATCATCATTAATTAAAGGCTGCCGAGAGACGGGTTAATAAAAATCGATTGAAATCAATATCAGCCTTGCGTTGGTTGTAACACGTACGAGTGAAAATGCTGAAACGAAAACTAATTTGTGCTACAAACTCATCTCCTACAATATTTTTACACCACGCCCCCTTTATTCAATATTATTATAAATCGTAACACGGGGGGGGGGGGGGTGGTGCCGAGGACTAATAATATTTTAAAAAATAAATCAAAAATGGGAAAAAATTATTTTTAATATTATTTTTAAGGTTAATAAGATAATTTAAAGTTTTTTGCGCCTTAAGAATTCTATAGAAAATGGTTAAAAAAATTTTATTGTGTATTTTGATCGGGGTAGAAAATACCTTCTACAATAAATCCTGTCTTTTATGAACATGTGCGTAGCCAGGATTGAAACTAGAGGGGGGGGGCAATAATGATTTAGGAAGGGGCAAAATGACAATTTTTCCAAATTTATCCCATAATTATACCAAGTTTTAAAGATTTTTTGAGGGAGGCAGCCTCCCCTCCCCGTCTCCCCCTGGCTATGCCCATGTTGTTAAACAATACGGGTTTCCTTTATTTAGAAATAAAAACGATTAAAATTAATTTTGATAACTTAACAAAGTCCCTAATTCTCAGACAAAATCTTAAATTTAGCATATAAAATAAATATGATCATAGTAATTTGCTAACCAGCCCGAGACCATATTCCCCTTATCTACCATGTCCAGCACCATGGGCGTAGCCAGCATTGGATTTAGAGGGGGGGGGCAATAATGATTTAATGAGGAAGAAGGGGGGGGGATAATTTCAATAAATTTCAACATTTTTGGATTTAGAGGGGGGGGGGCAGCCACCCCTCTCTGGCCCCCCCCTTGGCTACGCCCACGTCCAGGACTCTATTGCCATTAGGTAGATCACGAAAAAAGACAGGGAGTCAGATAATAATAATAATATAGCAACGAGCATAGAGCGAAGCATCAAATTTACACAAGGTCGACCGACAGTAGGGGACTAGACAGGACAGGCATACTCTCGCTCAACGAATGGCTAGCGACTTTATGATTCTATAATTTTCATTAATCAAACGGGGGAACGCCAAGGTTAAACACAAAACAGGGGGGATTCATATAAATAAGGACCAATATATATATATATTATTATTTATTAATGATTAAAATAAATTGCCTAGGCTCCCCCGCCTCCCAAAAAAAAATCTACAAATCTCACAGTAAAATCCATCATAAATTTAGTTGGAGCGCGCGCGCCACAATTTTGCGCGAGCACTCGGGCTTTAATACCGGACCAGACCCCTATCGATTTTCAATGGGGGGGGGGGAGGGGTGGTTAAAAATTGTATTTCAATTAGTTTGACCCCCCTCCCCCGAGACAGACAGAGGGGCTGACTGATTGAAAAGGAGAAAGGACTTCTAGATACAATACTATTATAATTTTGCAAACTGGTAGCTGCGTGCTAAGAAGCTAGGCTGGGTGCGTGTTTCTAATTAATTTATGCCGGAAATAAGTGTATGGGAAAAAATAGCGTGTAATTTTTTATATTTTGGCGTTTATACGACAATTGACTTTACGTCTAAGAGGGTTTTAGTTGGTTTTTTTTAGCGATATGACGTAATATGGGTAAAAGGTGAGGGAGAGATTTTTGAAATTATTACGGTGCAACTATAAAATCATATGTTATACGCCTTTGTGTGGCAGAAACGGCTGGGTTTCGTTTGGTCGACCATTGGTTTTAGTCGACTAAAGGTTTTTTGGTCTTTTTTTCTGAGTCGACCCTCTAGGCTTGGTCGAAATTTGAAAAACCGACCCGAGTCGACCGCTAATCTTAGTTGAACCAAAGGAGGTCGACCAAACTAAACCCAGCCGTTTCGTAAACACTAATGCGCCGTTATAAAAAAGGTTTTCGCGTTTAAGTTTTATATTAAAAGCCACGACCTTTGATCATTAATACTGATAAAGAGCCAAGCTTGAATATATAAAAACGACGATTAATAAATAAAACAATTTTTAATTAAAGGAGCTTAGATAGCGGAGCAATGTCAAAACGACTTTTTTCCCCCAGTCTTCTAAATTATTAATATTAAGAATCGTAAAAAGCAAATTTTTAATATAGAGAAAAGTGATTTTAAATCCATTTATTCAAGTTATAGAATTTAAATCCATTTGGAATGTCAAAACAAGAACTTACCAAAATTTTCTCATTAAGCTAATAAAATTTTTGTATCCCATCCAATGTCACAACTAAATTATCATAATTTTATTCAAAATTTTATCTTTTATATAAAAGTCCGACTTTATTTCAATGAATTAAATGTAAAAAAATAATTTTTATGCCCCAACAAATCGTATAAAAATTTTAACAAGTTCAATTGAATCCTTATCATTTTATAAAATTCCATCTTTCTGGTATTAAATTCAACAGATTTTGTCCCTAGTAAAGGAAATTTTAAAGAGATTCCCATGCACCTGTGTATAAATCTCGTAAAAAACTTCTTTTAATAAAATAAACGTATATTGTCTTAATTTTTTATTTAGCTTGTATCGTTTAAAAGCGATAAAAAAAACAAACAAAAAAATAGAAGGAAAAATTACAAAGTTTATTTATACCTCGAGCTGTGAGACGTTTAGTGGTGATGATTTTGGCAGCAAATTCCATGCCCGTCGCCTTTAACACACATCTCTTGACGATGGAAAACGCGCCCCTTCATTTAAATATAAAAAATAATAGTTTTCACATTAAAATTTCTAAAAAAAATTTAAAATGAGAGAAAATAAAAATTTAGCTCATATAATAAGTATTAATATATTAATTGCTATGCAATTTATGGGCTCGTTTTTTGTTGTCCATCCGTCCGTCCGTCCGTCCGTTACCCTCCTATCTATTTGCATTGGGTATATTAGGTTATCGATTTTTTAAATTAATGCATGAGAAAGAGGTGCCCCACCCCTCATCTCTATCTCCCTCGGTGTGTTATATATAAGATTTGTTAAATTATCTATTATATAATAAACATAGATAAAAGTTGTTTACTTTTATTGTTTACTTTTAATGCTATGCAATTTAACTAGTTATATAATAAACATAAATAAAAGTTGTTTACTTTTTAATTGCTATGCAATTTAACTAGTTTTGGGGTTAGAATCCCGGAGTTTTTTTGACTCTTATGATTGTTCTTGTTACTATCATTGGTAATAAGAATTTTTGGCCGTCCGCTGGCTGCTGACCAATGAAAAAAATGACCATTGGCCAAAATGTGAATCGAAATTATTTTTTTCGTTTTTTTTGACTATTATGATTGTTCCTGTTTCTACCATTGCTATTATGACTTTTTGGCCGACCGCTGGCTGCTGACCAATGTTATATAATAAACATAAATAAAAGTTGTTTACTTTTAATTGCTATGCAAAACTAGTTTTTGGGTTAGAATCCCTGAGTTTTTTTTGACTCTTATGATTGTTCTTGTTACTATCATTGATAATAAGACTTTTTGGCCGTCCGTTGGCTGCTGACCAATGAAAAAAATGACCATTGGCCAAAATGTGAATCGAAATTATTTTTTTCGTTTTTTTTTGACTATTATGATTGTTCCTGTTCCTACCATTGCTATTATGACTTTTTGGCCGTCCGCTGGCTGCTGACCAATGGAATAAAATGACCATTGGCCAAAATGTGATTCGAAAACTTTTTTTTCGTTTTTTTTTGACTATTATGAATTTATATCCACTTTTACCGTGTCCTGGCTGCTGACCAATGGAAAAAAATGACCATTGGCCAAAATGTGATTCGAAATTTTTTGTTTTTGTTTTTTTTACTCTTATGAATTTATATCCACTTTTACCGTGTGCTGGCTGCTGACCAATGGAAAAAAATGACCATTGACCAAAGTGAGCATCAAAATTTTTTTTTCCGTTTTTTTGGCTATCATTGACTTATAGAGTATCTGTTGGTACTGACCAATAAAGAAAAAGTGACCATTGGCCAAATTTTTGATTTTTTTAATTAAAAATTGTTCAAATTCAACAAAAAATTTCTCCCAACAATTCTGCAAATTTTTAACATTGTGTTGTTTTATAATATAATGTTTGTTAGACCCATAATCACTAAAGGCCATAAAAACTAATGTAATACGCAACTAGATGCAAACACTAAATCTAACCCTAACCCTTGCCTATATTACATTTTGCCTATATTACATTTTGCCTATAATGGAAAATTTGTATAAATAATTAATTAATCATTAGGCATTTAATACCCCCCTATAGGCATTCTCGCCCCTTCCCACCTTTCTCGCCCATAAATTGCATAGATACATTTATACGAAGTACAGATGAGTCGTCCCCCCTTCCCTTCCCCTCTTCCCTTCCCTTCTCCCCCTTCCCACGAGGGCCGAAGGCCCGAGTTAATTTATAATTTTCGATAATATAAAGTAGGTTGCACCTAAATAAGTTATGGCGAGAAAATTCATATAAGTGTAAAATTTTGAATCTCAAATTTTTTTATTTTATAAGGTTACACAAAATACAATTGTCCAAAGAGACATAATCAAGCTGAACTTAATTTACTGAAAGTAAACTTTTATGTAAAATTACTATTGTAAATTTAAAAATAAAAGTTTGAAAACACTTTAACTAATTCTGGAAGATATCAAAATCATTCATCTCTATGTCTAATCTCTCAAGGGTCGGGCCAATTTTGGCGGCCATTTTGAATTGTACTCGATCCGACGCGTTTAGAGTGGTGTAAAAAGACAATAAAAATTAATGTCACTAATGTCGAGGGGTAGCACTGTGGAGGTGGTGGGAGGTTAATGTATGCAAATTCAGGCCCAGCCCGGGGAAGATATCTTCTTAACCTAAATCCCATGTGCTGCTAGCTGACAACACTCAATAAAACATACCTGCGTTGCATTGGTTTCCTATAATTTTATAGTGGCCACTGGTGGGCTTATAATTTTTTGGTCGGTACCAAAAAATATTGGTCTGGTTTAGTTTTAATAGAGTGGGGGTCAAAGGAGCTCATCAGGAAAAAAGGAGCACACTTTGTTTATTGAAAATAAATCAAGGCAAAACTATCAAACCTAATTCTAAGAAGAATTTGCACAAAGAAGGGTGTATTAATTTTAAAATAACCCTAACCCAAATCAAGAAATCAGTCCCTCATTTTTTTAAAAATCATATCATCTCATAAAATGTCAATATACATCATGCAATTATATCACATGTATATAAACAAAATGATACAATAAAATCTTTTCATACATGATTGACTTTTATTATAAGTAAGAAAAAACATCAGGATAAATAAAATATGTAATTTTATAAAAATCCATAGTTGGTATTTAAAAAATATAAGTGCTAAATTATACAATAAAATCTTTCCATACATAAATGACTTTTATTATAAGTATAACATCAGGATAAGGTATTTGCTAAAACAATATGTTAAATTCTGATATAAATGATGAGAAATGTTCCAATACAATCTTTATATATTCATATATTTACTTTGATTTCACTAGGACATGTTAATATAAAATATTTTGTGCTAAGACAATATGTTAAATTCTGATAAATAATATGAGATAAGTTCCAATAAATTCTCTAAAAATTTATGTGTATATATATTACTTGTTACAAATTCACCCTATCAAAAAACCCTGAGCAAATCTGAGCAATCATGACGAGTTTCGCTCCTATTTCTGTGCTCCTTTGACCGGTTCCCGTTTTAATATGCTAAAAAATTAATTTTTTATGGGGGATGCGGGTTTTAAAATTTGGCTTTAAACCAGACTCCCCCATGAATTGTTCGGGTTTGAGGGGCTGAAAAAGAAACGAAGTTAAGTTCGGTTGCAAAAACCATATTTATCTATTCAAAATTTTAAACTCGACTATTTTAAAGTTAAAAATTTGGGATCCAATTTATATTAGGACTGAAACTGATTACTCGATTATATTTTAGCCCACGACAGTGCAAAGTAGTGTTGTACAGCCGGTTTTGCAACACTATTGCAAATCATTGAGAAATTGCAGTAATCAAAACATACGAACTTAGCGGTTAACTTCTATAGGGCAGCTTAACACGCTAGTGTGCCTGGGGTCAAATCGACCCCAAACCCATTAAAACTAGTTAGTCTAATATACGGCAGGCCGATATAAGAAAAAAATCATAAAAATTCCCAGGCCTCGAGATGGTAAATAAAAAACCATTTCTTCGAGGGTCGTGTTAAAGTCATACACAATTTATTTATTTAATTGCAGCGCGTGCCTCATAAAAAACTCTTTTTTGCACAAATAACATCTACTAAAACATCTCTTATTACTTTTCTATGTAGCGTAGCGTAGCAATCAACCAACCTTAATTTCAATCACCACAACAATTAAAACTAAAAATAAATTAATTGCTACGCACTTTATGGGCTAGTTTTTGGTTGTCCGTCCTGCCTAACTTCTAATTTTTCAATAATTGCCGTGCAAACTTATACGAGTTTTTAAGGGCTGTGGACGTAGGTAGGTAGGCTTCTGTAAAAAACTTTTATTTTGCTTCTTTCCCAAATAGAATAGCTAATGACCGCTACCTCGCCCGAGCCCAGAGACCATTATTTTAAAATATTTTCCTCCAACCTTCTTAATTATTCTGTCAGATCCTTCCCTTGAGGGTCGAATGCGTCCTGACGGTTTCTCACTGGTCCCACGGAAAAATGGTTTACTTTTAGAATGGTTTAATTTTAAAACGGGACTTCGCATGTATCGACTAGTTCCCCCCGGCAATCTTAATCATGACCCCATGGCCCTAGCCTAAGATCGCGAGCTCAAAAAATACGAGGTCATCCTAATACTTTACCCCTGTTCTGGATCCTTTAGAAAAATGGGGTTGGCTTTATTCAAGGAAATAGGCAGGCGACTTCCCCCCCCCCTCCCTCTAAATATCCCTTACATTTTTATTGGAACAAATAGCAATTTTAATCGCAAAATTTAATTTTAAATCATTTTTTACGGATTCCTGGCCTATTTCTAAAGAGTAAGATGAAGAAGTTACTCATACAACGCTATCTTTTATATTTTCATCTTATAATTGTAGTATTTTAACACTAATAGTATTATGATCAGATACACACACATCAATAAACTAACTTGGGCGTAGCCAACATTAAAATTAGAGACGGGGGGGGGGGGGGGCCAAAATGATCATTTTTGAAAATCTTAGCCAAATTTTATGAATTTTCACCAAATTTTTGGATTTAAAAAAGGGCAGCCGCCCCTCCCTGCCCCCCCCCCCTGGCCACCCCCATGCAATCTATAATTTGAAGAAAAAAACAGCACCACATTTATATGGAAAAATGGTGATGACAAAGGGAAGACAAAGAGAGAGCTAGCTAGCTGAGAAAACAATAATTTTCTCGTTCTCCCCTGGGGCTATCCTTTCTAAGTCATGGGGATGGGGGTAGGTGAGCTAGAGAGATGAGATTATATATAAAATTTTACGAGCCTAGCTAGGAGTATGCGAGTAGTTTTATTGATTATTTCCCCATCTTTCGCATTTACACTCTAAGTGTTGTTGTTGTAGCGAGCTAGACTCCTCCTAGTTAAGCACATGATGCAGGACGTGCAAAGGTGAGGGGGGGGGGGCATAGGCCCATTTGGCCCCCCCCCCCCTACAGCAAACAAATTTAAAGTTTAGCCTTTTATTTTCAACATATTTTGCACAAAAGCAATTAAAAACTTTTGTAGGGATTTCTACTCAATGCTCATCAACGGTCGACTTTGGTATCTTTTACATATTTTTGACCAAGCATAGAGGAGGTCGTCTAATAAAAACAGTCTAAAAACCCTTTGGTTTGCTTGGGTTATGTAGATTAAAACCATCCAAAGGACGACCAAACAAAACCGAGCCGTTTTTACAACCCTCACAGGTTGAATAATAAATTAAACTTTATAAAATTTTTGAGAACACTGCCCCCCCCCCCTCAGCCAGATAAACCTGTGTTGAGCATGAAGCTAACGGGTATGAGAAATCCCATGT
The DNA here is from genome assembly GCA_964036665.1 of Gordius sp. MW1. Taxonomy (NCBI): domain Eukaryota; kingdom Metazoa; phylum Nematomorpha; class Gordioida; order Gordea; family Gordiidae; genus Gordius; species Gordius sp. MW1. Next base: position 3,348,970 of record OZ038528.1, read on the forward strand.
CGTATTCTTTTAGTTAATCTATCTATATATATAAAGTAAAGTCTATGTATGTGTGTATGTATGTATGTGGATAAGGGCTAAATTCTGAAACTACCGGCCCGATTCGCGCGAAAATTTAGCCGTAGATGCCCAGGGCGGCCAGGGGTAAAATAGCTTTTTCAGAATCCTAAAATTCCTTTTAGTTTTAAAAATATCGGACATTTCCCGGCCAGTTTCATTTATAGCATCATATACAATAATGACGTCATACATACAAGGCTGAAGTTTTCTCGAATTTTATTATATTAAAGAAGATTGTATTTTTAGCAAAACAACGTTTGCCATGTCAGCTAGTATTAGTATAAAAAAAACTGTTAACTTCCCTTACATACCAGAAACTTATGGAAGGCAAAAAAGTTAATATTTTGCGAGAACTGCCAGGAATATGGCTAAAAATTGGTATGAGAAACGTAAAATCCTTAATTTAAAAAAGCTCAATTTTTCACAAATTATATTAATAACTAATAAGTAGTGTTGTGAAAAGGGCTGGGTTTCGTTTGGTCGACCTTCAATTCAACTAGGACTAACGGCCGATCGGATCTGTTTTTCAAATTTCGACTCAGCCTAGAGATCGACTAGAAAAACCGACCAAACCAAAACCTCCTTTCGCCTGTTTATGTTTAGTCGACCAAAATCAAAGATCGACCAATGAAAACCCAGCCGTTTTTACAACACTGTAATATGAATAAGTAGAAGTGCGTATCTTGCCATAAGCGTAAAGGAAGGGGAAGACGTGATGTGATATAAGGGCATGATGGGGGATGCATTAATAATTTAGATGATTAAATTAATCAAGCTAGAGATAGAGGTACTACTGTATGTCGTCTATTCAAAAAAAATTAAGGTTTCCTGGCCCCCCCCCGCCCCATTATTCATTTCCCAATCAATATAATTATCTCGCTCGTAAGGTTTTAAGCTACAGTCAAAAATGTCCACGAAAAACTTTCATAAATAATTGATAAACCAAATTCCCTGAAAACCCTTTCCTCGATTTCAAATGATAATAAAGGTCCTGCTTGTTATAATTGAGGAAAAGGTTTATAAATATCAACGCCTATGGGATTTTTAAAACTGTTTTTTTGCTATTTAAACCAAAACTTTTAATCGATTTAGGGATGGGCGTAGCCAGGGGGAGGCGGCTGCCCCCCCCCCTAAACCCAAAAGTTCTTGGAAATTGAGTAAAATTACGGCTAAAATTATTGTCATTTTGCCACTCCCTAACTCATTATTGCGCCCCCCTCTAACTCCAATGCTGACTACGCCATAAAATTTTAATTCGCAATTTCGTTATAATACTTTTAATACTAATTCCTCCCAAAATTTGAAATTTTTTTTACTAATCCACCACTTATAAGATATATTAACTTCCTAAAAAAACTGCTCGTTTAATTTAAAACCACTTTTTCCTAAGCAAAAAACGGCAAAATGAATAAATTTATTTTTTTAAATAACATGGAGAATTATTGATTTTTGGGATTAGCAGAAGGCTCCCCCCCCCCTCGTTAATAAGGCAGGTAAAAAGGACATTTAATGGTTGCATATGGCTCCTATGTGCGTGCGATAATGATCATCCCCCCCCCCCAAAAAAAAGGTAATATAAAATTGAGATGATAAGTTGTTGTAAAATTTTAACTATTAATTAAATTACTATGACAAATTTATTAAAAATTTCACGGATCCAAAAAAATAATGGCAGGTGGCGTTGAAAAAACTCGATTTTGCTAGAATCAGCCGGAAATCTTGGGGAATATTAATTATATTTATAGTAAAAAATTTTTAAAAAAAAGTTGTTTTATTGTTAAAAAGGCTTTACTCTGTAAAAAAGGCAAATTATTCCACCTTTTATTATTGAACAAAACTGTCATTTGCTTAATAAAACTGAGCATTAAATTTTTAATTATACTTAATTAATATATGTTTAAACAGCATGTGGAATAATCGTTATAATTTATGACAAATTTCGTGAAAAATAATTCCTTATACTTTTTTAGAGATATAATTAATATTTCACCCAATTTATACTATTAAAACGAAATATTATTTAAAAAACCATAGTATTTAATACAAGGTCATCAAACAAAATTAATGAGCCTTTTTCAAAATATCAATACTATAAAATCCAATTTCCAATAAATTTCGCGAATTATATTTACCAAATAGCTTAATTTTATAAAGTATTTTAAAATATTATCTAATATGGGTGAAAAGCTGAAAAATAAAACCTCTATGTACAAATGTATAAGTGAAATGGTCCTGTAAAATATATATAGGCTAGCAAATCAATCATGATTTTTAAAAAAAATTTTATAAACACTATATCATAGCCCGTCGGATTTAAATATAAAGAATTAGAGTAAATTTAAAAAAAAAATACAAAGAAAAATTAGATAGGTTTAAAAAATATACTAATAATGAAAAAATAATGTTCAGTGGTTAAAACGATAAATTTTAGTCATCATACAAATAGAATTATAAAAAGACCTGGCATCTATGAGGAATTGTATAAAAAAAATTTTTTTTACATAAATATTATATTTTAAAACAAAAAGACCATAAGTTTAGTGTAATAAATATTTAAAAAACCATTTCAACTCTGAAACATTAATAAGCTGTTGCAGTCATGCCAAAAATAAAAAATTTACTCTTTTAGGGTTTGCAAATTTCAAGATGGCTTGTTAAAATTACAATGTCACTAAGGTTGATAATTCAGGAAAAATTCTTAAATTGAACAAATAAAAGCTAAAATAACTTTTAGAAAATGATAAATTTTAAATTAAAAATTGAAAATCAAGACTAATAATTTTTGCAAAAATGTTTACCTCATTGCACCTCTAAAATACCTTTATACTTGAAAATTATCTCAAGAAAAACCCTTGAAATTTGGCATGTTTAACTTTATAAAACTAATTCCTATAACATTTTTGCATGCAAAGTTTATTATGAGTATTATGGCATGGTTCAATACTTATTAGATTCCAGTGCACGTCATATTCCTTTTAGTTACGTCTCATACTAATAGGTGTAAGAAGCATATAATGTATGATGGACATGAGTGTACTTACTCAGACCCTTAAAAAGCAACAGAAATCAATCAAAACATTGCATTTATTATGATAAAAATGCCAATAATACAAGATTGCCTTCTCTCAGACACTAAATTGTTTGATAAGGTTCCATAATTAAATTTAGAAAATCTCTACAGGGCATAAAATGAGTTTTCTAAATTACAAGAAAAATTGAATAGCAGTTAATAATATTTTCAAATGTTGATGCCCCATTTATAAATAACCAATAACTTGTTATCAAAATACAATCTATGGCTTGGTCATAATAAGATATAGGAAGCTGAATAATTAGGTACTAACATAAAAAAAATATTTAAGATATTAATCCAGATATTTAGAATTTTTAAAAAATATACATTTGTTTGTGCAAGAAAGGATATATGGAAAACAAAAATACCAAATTATCTCAAATAAATTAAATGATGCGCTTTGCATGTTATAATATAATGCCTAATATAAATCATTATATAAATTAAATGATAAATCAACACACAGATGTATTTTAATTAAGTCATTATTAAGAATATAGTGTTTATATTAATTTATTACTTTCCTATTTCCTCTTTCAAATCATATTTGTCCAAAAATTTATTCGTCATTAAAATATAAATTAAATCACATGTTTGACATATGGTAAAATGCGTGAATGTAAACAATATCAATACAATTTTATAGTTGCGCATTTGCTTAGCGACGGGTCATCAATTTCTTACTCCTATAAATAGTTTTAGGATTCTTATAAAAAGAAATCTGTCAAGTGAAAGATTCAAATTCTGATAGAATCATCGCTGACTAGTAAAACCATATATGCTTTACAAATGACGACTTTAAAACGCTACCCCTTTAAAGTCTGAATAAAAGCGGGACGTTTAAAATGGCAATGAGAGAATTTTATAAGGTTTTTAAAATGTTGACAACGCTAATTTTGGATATAAATTGAATTTTCTACTTTTAGATTACACAAATTAAGAAAGATATTTTAAGGAGGTTTTTGTAACAGCTTAAATTTGGGTGAAATAATGGTATGGCAAAATTTAAAGATAAAATGGCCTAAGCTAATTCTTCCCATTAAATCGCGTATCGTGCAGAACAAAACATGCATATCTCGAATACTAAATTATATAGATATCGAGGAACGAGGAAGAAAAAACTCATAGCGAAGGGGTTACTGTACGAGTATAACAATTCTATTAATGTTATTATTGGAAATCAATCATATCTAAGGATAATCATTTATTAAGTAAAGATAAAGATAGTATAATGATATATTATAGATTAGGAGAAGTAATAACTAGTGCCGGGGTGGGGAATCTAATACGCATAGGGTTTCTTTCAGAAAAAATGCTCCGGGGGTGTATTTTCAACTTCCGGGGGGGGGGGGGGGGTAAAAATTTTTTTAATTGCTAAACCATTTTGTTTAATATTTACTGATTTTTATTGGTGATATAAGTGATATCTAAATACATACATACACGCATAATCATTTAATAAATACATGTAATATTTTAACGGGCAAGTGTTCTTTTAAGAAAGTATGTTTTAAAGAGAACAGACAGAGCATAAAGCCCCACCTAAGGCTTCATCAAAAATTAGCCCATTGTATTTAGATGTCCATGAAATCATAAATTTATATGGTGGTTTAAGTTTTAAAATTTGCCCATGTTTTTCACTTTTAGAGACTGTGCATAGAGCTGCCAATACACTCATCTTTATCAATATATATTAATAAAATAAAAACAACTTGCATAATTTTAATTACCAGCATTTTTATCATAAGTAAAAGAAAAGACAGTTTTCCCCACTCCAGCAGAATTACAATTTTCATCTTGACCTAAAACATGAAAATTTATGTAATACTTCTATATTAAAGCCAAAATCTTTCTTGCCTCTTTCAGAGTTTATGTAAATTTCACTACTGGAAGCAGAATAATATCTGCCTTTAACTTATATATATTTAAAATATCTAATGCTTAAAAATAATTACCATAATTTCCCATAGTAATGGATAAAACAAGAGTTTTTTTTAATTCAATACCATCTTTACCTATTACAAACAAACATATTCATGTCTTATTTTATATAAACACAAATACCCATAAATAATTAAAATTATTCTAAATTAAATCATATTTACCATCTTTTTTATTAGGTTTTTCCTTTCTAAAGTAGTGTAAAAGAGTACTTTTATATTTACCAGACATCTGCAATTCAAAATAAGCAAATTATATTAATAAAAAACAAACAATAGAATCTATTATTAATAATAATTCTTCTTAAGTTTATAAGATAGTGATTTAATAATTCTAAAAGCATTTATTTATGTTTATTTACCTATTGATATTTTTTAATTAAAGATAATTTGTAACTTTCAAGATTGTAAATTAGGGTTCACAGATGTTAAAAAATATGTCTATGAATGATTTCCACCTGATTTGTAAAACAAATTTAATTTCGCCAATTTTATATTTTTTTTATTGACAAATTAAAATAATTTATTGAATTTCAATTTTAGCCTATTAATATAATTTATGACTTCATGATGGAACTTGAGTTCATGCTTCCTTCAATCAAAACTCTCCGGGGGGTATTTGAAATTGCCCGGGGGGGGGGGGTAATACCCCCCGGGCTCCCTCCTGAAAGAAACCCTGAATACACAAAGGATAATTATAAGATCAGATTAAAACATATGGTAATTACCAACTCGGATTTGGCTTACAATATTAAAATATATTATAGCAATAATACAATCTGTAGCACATGATATACAAATATACGTATTCACATATACGACATCTTTCTCTTTTAAGAATGAAGGCTCTCTCTGGTTTTGTTCTTCGACCATGTGTTCCATCAACAATGTTTAACATTCCCTAAACTCTTGAAGGGGGCTAGCTGTAAGGGTGAGATGGGATGGAAATTGTCATTAGAAAAATATGTAAGTTGAGTTGAGGGTGTGGACTTGGCAAAGTAGGTTCTGCGGGAAGCTAGTTCCAAGAGTGGGTTAGCTGGAAAGATGAGATGGGATGGAAATTGTCGGGAAATATGGAGGGTTGAGGGTGTGGATTTGGAAAAGTGGGTTTTGGGGAAGCTAGTGGCAGGGGTTGAATTAATATGTGGTTTTTTACCTAATCTAAGGACTTTAAGCATAAGCATAATCCTCCCCACATCCCTAGAATAATGTGTCCTATTTCATTGAATTAACATCATAATTCTCCCCACATCCATAGAATAATGTTTCATTATCCATTGAATTAACATCTAAGTTCTTATTATCCCTTGATTCTCATTGAATTAACATCATAAGTTCAAATTATTCCATTCATTCTCCTTGAATTAACATCATAAGTTTACATCATTATCTCTTTTCGTCCTTAGAATTAAGCATTGAATTTTGAATTCCTTCTTTACTCTTTTTGTTCAATAACCATGGTTTATTGCGGCCTTGGGTTCTTCTGTCACTATGTTTATTAGAAATCAATCATTAATCTAAGGATAATCATTTATTAAGTAGAGAGAAAAATAGTATAATGATATATTATAGATTAGGAGAAGTAATAACTAGGGCCGGGATGGGGAATCTAATACACAAAGAATAATTATAAGATCAGATTAAAAACATATGGTAATTACCAACTCGGATTTGGCTTACAATATTAAAATATATAATTATAGCAATAATACAATCTGTAGCACATGATATACAAATATACGTATTCACATATACGACAGTTATTTTACAGAGAGAGAGTAGGGAGAGGGGGAAGCGTGGGAGCCAACCACAATAATAATGTTTTTAAATGATATTTCCATTATACAATTGTTGAAATAATTGACGCACATGTGACAGTTCAAAGTCATTCGTTGTGGTCCTTGATTGATCAGCTGGTACCGGACAGTGCAATAATGGGGCGCTCAATGTATGTATTTGGGTGCTGTTGGACGCTATAGCGATTCTAAAAAAGTTCTGTCGGTACTTACTCGATGATCGTAAGATGGCGGGTAGACAAAGCGACACGGTGGTACGTACCGTTATGCCTGAAAGTTATTTATATGCGCTTAAGAGTATTTTGGTGCATAGGGAGGGTACGGCCAAGCGTGAAGGAATTCTGTAGGTACAGAGCAGTGCGTGTCTGACGATGATCCTGGTATGAAATTTAGTATTGCGCGTACGTTGATCCTAGATGCGAAATTATTTACGGAGGCTTAATGCCCGTACTGACCTGTTTTTGGCTATACGCCGTATCACCTATAAGTAGGTTTGATGGGGTCGGATTTGGGCAAATATTTTTAACTGGTTGCGCATAGTGTGATTTATACATTTGGTTGGTTAAGGGAACGTCTCACGTTGTTCGATGAGAGGTAATAATCGTAGTCAAATCCAAGGTTGCCTGTCATGGAGTTCATAACTCCCAGTTGATTCTGGTAGGCGGAGTTTATGCAAGTACGCCTGGTGACATTTTTTATAAACTTAGGTTATGTCCCTGGTGCCCGTATCGACGCTGATGGCTGATGTGTGGTATAGCGACGTCATCGTTAATTTGACGGAAATATCCAGTGTGGTCGAGGGGCTAGTAACTCTCATTGGGAAGCGGCCTGGGGTGGCGAAGATGTTTCTCGCTCCTAGCTGTAGATGAAAATAATGGATAGTGTATCCTGGACCTAACGTCCAGACATAAGTGGTCAATCGCTAGCGATCGATGTCACGTTTTGTTACAACATACCCTCTCCGTAGCAAGCTCAATGGGGAAGGATGACGGTGAATTACAAAATCAAATGTCACCTAACCTAACTAAATACAGAGAAAAAATCGTGGACGACATGTCCCGTTAACCTAGGCAAAAAAATCGTTCAATACCTTGGCCCGATCAAGCTATTAGAGGAAAACGTCTGCTGTCTGTGAGAAACTCAGGTTAGAAAACCGTGGTGAAACAGGTCAACACTCGGGTCGGAAGAAGTTATCTTAAAGAGGATGGTGTTGTGGTTGGTTTATTTTATTCACACACTCCCCCTTCCTTCTCTCTCTGTAAATTTCTAAATAAAATAACGATTTTCCTCTTACTGTAGCCCCTCCCCATAAATCGCGTTTGCATATTAATCAATTACCATCGCATTGTAAGTTCGAACGGAATCCAGATGGGGATAAAGCAATCGAACGATACAGTTTTTCCCATAGATTCCCAATATATAATTTAATATTCGTAATTTTCCTTTATATTTCGCGCGATTGTTGATTTACATATCTGGATTTAAGATCATTATTAATTAGTGAAGGCGTATTATTATTATTGGGGAAATGTAAGTAAATAAACCCATGTTGATTATAAATATCGTCTCATTTAATGTTCCTTTTCAGATTCAAAATTAAAATTTGGATCATTTTTTTTAATTTTTAACGAATGGTATATTTAATGCTAGGTGCTAAAAAAGTTGGCTACTTTGTTTAATTGAAAAACATTTTTGAATTCAACGATTGTTATCTAACTTATATGCTGTTGATTCTTTTTTAGGCTTAACTAATTTATATATTTTTTTAAAATAATTTTTTAATTTGAATGTTTAAAATATTAACTTTGTAGAGGCTTCTTTTATATTTCCAAGTAATTTATATATATAACGTGCTCTGTTATTTTCTAATATTAAGTTCCTGTGTTTTGGAGTGTGTCTTAGAAGTTTTAATTTGATGGATCAAGTAAAGACACTTCTTATTTATAAAAATTTTTCAACTGCCTCCTCTACCTAACAAGAGTCTTACCCTAACTTCGTTTCTCAGCAACCACATATCCGACACTTTACGATTTAAATCACTCGCCTCCCTTCTTACATATATCGACACCTCAACCAATTTTTATTTAGTGTTTTGGTTTCGTCTCACCCCCGTCCCGAAAGCCAAATATCGTTTCGTCTATTAAGCAATTATAATCATCTCTATCTCGCATCGACGAAAATTCTCGATTTGTCTCGAATAAGAATATTATTACTCTAGATAAATTTTTCACCTTCTTTATATACAGACTTTTATACATTGTTAAACTGAAAGAACCGCCTCCGGTTAAAACCATCACCAATTGTAGCTTAAACATTTATTTCGTGTTATTGAAACGTTATAAAAGCCTAAAGGAGCGGGTGAATACATCTTATCATGATTTATAACATAAGTAATTGATCACTTCGGGTCAAAATATATAATGGCCAAAATATATAAACCAATCAGAACCTTTAAAAATATAGCCGGTTAACGTGTATTTATACACCGTTTCAAATAGTTCCCAAAATGACTATTTCTGGTCCAATATATTAAAAATATGATTATTAAATCCTTAAATTCTGATGTTTGCAAAATGTAATATTGGCAAAATGTAATATAGGCAAGGGTTAGGGTTAGATTTAGTTTGGGAAATATATTTGATATTGTGTCCATTATATATTATGGGTCCAAATCTAATTGATTGCACATATTGGAACATTGTTAAGACAACAATAAAAGTAGCAATGGTACTGGAATAAGAACAAATGACTTTGAGGTTCAGTAAATTATACGTCTATAATTTTTTGACAAAAAGTTTAAAAATCTAAATTAAACATACTATTCTAGTGTAAGGCCCCATATCGTGTTCTATATTCACTTATTGATTTTTCTACTAATTTTGTCATTAAAAAATTATGAGAATGGAGGTAATGTGCATTACAGGATGTATAAATCCATAGACAAATACTACAGACTGAAGAAAAGGTGTTTTTTCCATTAAAATTTATTAGGCAACGTAGCCATTTTTAGTGAGATACTTTCTTTATGCAATTTGTACAATAAAAATTTCTCAAGTAATAAGAAAAGAAATAAAGGGAACACTACAAAATTATTAATCCCTGCTGTAGATAAATATATATTATAAAAGTTTTAAGAAAAGCATAAAAAATTTACAATAGACGTTGAAAACGTTAATTTAACGATAATATATGACCTACTCAAATATGTGGATGTTCCAGACAATTTTATCTATTTACAATATAGTTTGAAATTTTTTCCACCTAATATAAGTTTTTTGTTAAGGGCTTTTGTTAGGTGATATTAGAATGATAAAGTGTTTGAGAAAAAATATTGTCCCTGACATGTCGGAGTAGGGTTGGATATTTTCCCGGGAATTTTCATTAGGGGAAATTACCCGGAAATTTTGGGGAAAAAACGGGAAAATAAGGGAAAAAACGGGAAAAACATTAAATTAAGGGGAAATAACGAGCTAAATAGATAAATTAGTATAAAAAATGTTAAGGAGTATGATTAAATCTACTTGAATTTATTTGTCGAACAATATAAAGCAGCAAATACAAGCAATCACTATAAAATATAAATCATAGTTATAAATTTTCAATATCGGAATCTTCATTGAGGGAAGACATTGACTCATCAGAGGATGTTAACAAAAATGTTTTTTGTGGATAAAAATTTACAGTTTCATTCAACTGCATGTTATGTTTGATGGATACTAATTTCTTTATTTTCTCATTTTTAATCCGATTGCGCGATTTGGAATGAACATTTCCAAAAGTAGACCATATTCTTTCGGTTGATAAGTAAACTTCTTGACAATTTTTTGAACTAATAAAATCAGGGCATTTAGCTATATGACTAGCCATTTTTGTTGAATTTGGAAAGGTGTATTTAAGATTGCAATAATTGCAAATGGCTATGAAGCCCTTTTTATTTGATGCTACATGTTTGGAAAAGTGTTTGTATACATCAGATGTTTTTCTTGGCATCTATTAATCAAAGAAACTAAGTTAATTATTATTTAAGTTTGTTTAAATAGAATAAGAGTATATAAACGTAGTTAAATTTTCATTAAAATATACAAGTTAAATTGAGTTGATTTAAATGACAATTAATTAGTCAAAAATTTAGATGTTAATATAACCATTGATTGCATAGCAATTAAAAAACTAGATTACTTAAATTTGAGTTGATGAAATTTAAGTTACAGTCTGGCAATGTAAATTGACTTAAATCTGCAAAATATTATGATATAATATCTATAATCATAATTAAATTTACCTTATGAATATAATATTTGAAAATCCAGATGAATATAAAACCTGATTTTTAGTTGATGAAAGTTAGTATCAGATTCAGAATAAATGTATAAAAGCTGCAAAATATAAATTATATATATAAAAATGTGTTTATGAAGTTACCTAGTACTAACACGTGAAAAGAGGAAATTTTTAAAATATTAGTTACCACGAGGTAAATATAAAATTTAACTAAATTAAAATAAGATATGAACCAAATTAGATCAAAGATATATAATTGTTGTGTCACGACTCCTTGTTTTTACTTGCCTCCTACCCTTTCTCACTCGTACTGCTTTATGCCGGTTTTGGTTAATTGCAGTTTTAATAATTTAATTGCTTTCTCTTAGAAAGAGTTAAAATTAGATTTAATAAATGGTCGTAAAATTTACCCATCCAAGGTCACGGTGATCTTGAGTATGATTGTTCTAAATCCCCTCCCCCATTGTATTACTTACATCTTCAATTCCCCCCGATTATGATTATTAATTACCACCTTCATGATTATCAACGCGCGGTACACGATTATTGTTTACTTGCTTACATCTTCAATTCCCCCCCCCCCCCGATCATTATTGTATTATTTTTGTTTATATCTCCCCGCTATTTAAAGAGGGATTATGTGTAAAAAAAACAGTTATCGAAATTTGTTTCGGGAATTATAATTGGAGAAAACCATTAATAGATAATTGTGGATATTATATTGTGAATTATTATCAGTGGAAAATAAAATTAGTATTTGTGTGAAGTGGACTATAATATAAAGTTATTTAAGGAAGCCCTTCGTTATCTAACAATAATAAAAATACATTTTTTTGAGGGGAATTTTCCCTAGGGAAAAAACATTTTTCCCCAGGGAAGTTTCCCGGGAAAAAACGGGAATTTTCCCGGGGAAAATTCCCACTGTGCCATCCCTATGTCGGACTAAACCCTTATTCAAAAATTGTCAGCTGTCGCCTGTCTATATTAATATTGGGCTATGTGTAAATCACAAGCATTGATAATTAATTAAATCATATAAAAATTGACTATTTTATAAAAGGATTTATTAGTTTATATATTCGCGGAGCCACATTTTGAATTTCTTTCACGCTTTAATTAATTAACATTCTTAACTAGGAACCGTTTATTACACTTAGTAGAGTTTTTAGACAACTTTGAGAATTATGCGGTGTTAAAATACAAAAATCGTAACCTTGATTCCCGTTATTAATTGTATCACGTCATTATATTGGCCCAGATAGTTCTCCCTTTTGTTACTTATTATAAATAGATTAACGCACATTTTAACTTAGAAATTAAAAGATGATGAAATTTAAAGATGCACAGGGAATCTAAAAATGAGCCAAATAATTTAAACGACCTCAATCTGCAAACCTACTATATTATTATTATTTAAAAATAGATTAAGCAGATAAAGAATTTTAGTTACTATAAATTCTTATTTAAAAACTTTAGAGACATATCGGCTAATATTTAGGATTGCTACCATGGAACTCTGCTTAATTACTGCTAGTATGATAACAAGTATCCCAATAAACCACAGAAATTAGTTTTTTAATAACAATCAATAGTGAAAACTCTATTGTTAACGTTTTTTGTCTGTCCCCAAAAAACTTTAAGAAACGTTCTATTAACAGCTCTATGGGAAGGCCCAATAATATATTTGTATGATAGACATCTGAACTTTTATAAAATATATAGCCATCAACAACCGTCCCAAGTCCGTGCGTGCCTGTATACCTGTTTACCCCACTTTAATGGAGACCAATTTGAAAAAATCTTCAGTAGAAGGGTAGGACGTCCTCCTTAAACGGCACTCCTTGTATATTTGGCTGTGTTGTGGGTATATTTATTGCACTTCATCACCCCAACCCACTCATCCCCACCCTCTGACTGTACAATAATTATTAGGCTTTCCCTCTATGATAAATAGTACACTTTCCCCTCCCAGTACAACTGTTATTCAACATTAATTAATTACCATCGTATTGTGAGTTTTAATAGAAACGACATGGGGAAAACACAGATTATAATAGAGCGCTAACATTTTATGATTCAGGGGGGATATCAATATACTTACTTTTTCGTGATTATCGCGATATTTCATATTATTAATGCATGACGTTTTGGGAGAATCTTATTATTTATACGCTCGAGATTAATATACAAGTAGGTAAATTTAAATAGATAATAACATTCATTTGATTTGCTGATGATAATAAGTTTTCCCTTTGTGTCATAATTTCCCCAAACTATTGTAATTTGTTAGGCTAAAATGCGAATACACTAGGATTATCACCCGACTCGCAACAAAGACTTTCAAAGAATTTAGTAGTGAATAGATGCTAAAATGTCGGCACTTTGACAGAAAAGGGCTTGAGGTCACATAAATGTTAAAAAGAAGAAAGTTACACAATGCCTGCAAGAGGCAAGATGGAATTAAACAAATGCTGGAGTAGTGTTGTTTTGGAGAGCGTCATTTTAGACCGCTACGAGTAAACAGACTAAGTACCATCACCATTATAAGGGTCCATCGTAAGAGGCGCTTCCCTAGTATAAGGCCCCTTTTTTTGTAATAATTCCTTCCCCCCTGGTCCTAAATGATAGATAAAATTACTATGGGGCGAGCGCTCTTGTTTTAATAGAACCGCCACATGTGCCATATTTTCTAGTAAGATTAACCATCACCTTAATGAAAAAAAGGCATGAGGGAAGGGGACAATAACAACTAGCTAACACCCCAAAGCATATATCTAATGGTCCATAGGGTCTCTATGAAAAAATAATACACCAGCGGTCGGTTTGTAACACACCCACACTGAATGTCCTCACAAGAAAGGGAGACTAAAAGTGTGGGTGTGGCTCTTTTATTAAGACTACAATACCACCTCAGCAGACCGTGGGCTGCGCCCTCTAGCGTCCCCTTCACAACTCTAGTCGGGAGCGAGGAAAGTAGTGCAAATGTTTTAAAGTAGGTATCTTAGATACGAGGTCTGCACGTGCTAAGCAATTCCTATGATATTCTAATTGGCTGATGTGGGTAAAAATCATAGAACAGGGAAGCCTTTTAACGATGTGAGCGAATGCTCCTCCGAAAATCCATTTATTTAGAATCGTTTGAGGATGAAGCACCAGGAATAAGGCACGAGGAAGAGCTAATTATTAAGGGAGACTTCAAAGGTCAAGTGGGCAAAAGCATGGGAGTTTTATCTTAATATGAAGAAGTGAAAATCGTATAAGTATACTATTGACTGTCCGCTGATACTGGAAAAGGATTTATGGAAGATTAAGTTCTGTGCAATATGGGGGAAATCGCCAGGGAGCATTATCAACTTGTTATGAATCTTGAAAGAAAGGATTCAGATGCAAATACAAAGAAAATTATAGGCGATTATTACCCCCAGGAAACCTCTACATTTATGGGTATTTTAAAGTTGAAGCGATGATATTTAAAACACTGATTGGGATTCAGTGGTATAGCTAACATATTCCCTTGAGAGGGGGGGGGGGTGCGAACTTAAATTACCAGTGTTGAGGGGTCAAGGGCGATTTAAGAAAATGTTTCATAACCATTTGTCAAAGTTAATAATCAGCTATCCCTTTGTGTAAGTTCTTTTTCGAAAATCACTTAAACTCGTACTTTTTTAGTCCATATCAATATTAAATTCTCGAATCATCTTCACTCCTTTGTTTATCTTTGGCTTTCATATCAGCTTGCGAATCTAGAGGCCTGCAATAAGCCTCTTTGTGTCAAACAGCCCGCCTGTTAAAAATTAATATTAATCATAATAACACACCTTTGTTTAGACTTTATAATACAGAAAAAAAATCTATATGATTTGGTGAATCCATCGGGTCTTACTTATATCTATGCACGGCCCGAGCTTACTACGTTGTATTACAGCTCGTCCCCGGCCCGTTGATTCCTGTAAAGAGAAAGCTTGCGGGCATGCAGGTCTCTAAGCAAAATTACCCGTAATATAATATATTTTATAATAAAAAATGCATCTGGTTAAATAACAACGAATTATGTAATTAAAAAGATTATATTAAGGCAATCTAAAATTATATGTAGTATAGTGCTTTTGTACAAACCATTTAAAGCCCAAAATGGAGCGGGTATATTGACAAAAAAAGTGTTCATTTTTTTAAAATGATATTATTGGTATAACTATATAGCGACAATCTTTATAACAATTTGGTTAACCCCGATCCTAATACCATACTTATTTGATAGCTGTTGTTTGGAGCTTTTAAAAATAAGTTAAGTTTTAATTGACCGCTCTGGTTGTTAATAAATAACAAACGAAAATCTATATATATAAAGTAAAGTGTATGTATGTATGTGTGTATGTATGTATGTAAGGGCTAAATTCTGAAACTACCGGCCCGAATCTCGCGAAACTTTACCCCTAGGCTCCCAGGGCGGCCAGGGGTAAAATAGCTTTTTCAGAGTCCTAAAATTCCTTTTAGTTTTAAAATATCGGACATTACGTTTTAAGGGCTAAACTCTGAAACTAACGTCCCTATTCGCGCGAAAATTATAGATGCCCAGGGCGGCCAGGGGTAAAATAGCTTTTTTAGATTCCTAAAATACCTTTTCGTTTTAAAATATCGGACATTTCTCGGGCAGTTTCATTTATAACAGCATATACAATAATGACGTCATTGCGTCATACATACAAGGCTGAAGCTCGAATTAGATATTTAAAAGTATAATAAAAATGTTACAGTATACGTTCAAAATTACACGGTTCAACAAGAAAATTCAACCGGCAAACTGTTTGTAGATTCTGGTAGAGTTTTTCACGGTTAACACAAATATGTTTTTAGTTTTTTCCCTATACGTCAAGTTTTTTAAATAATCGCTGTCAAAGTTACCAAAAACGCGATTTTAGCGTTTTTCAAACGTCAATAACTTGCAAATTAATCGGTAAAAAATTTGTTTAATAGATTTAATTCGTAGATATATGGGAGAGAAATGTATTCACAATTTTTTATCCTAGCACCTTTACTTTTTAACTTATATACAAAATTAACTATCCCTATCTTTTACATTGACAAATTACACCAGACATGACGTCGCCCTCCCTTCTCTTTAACACTAGGAATTAAGTGCGTGTTGTTGTTTTGAAGAGAAGGGAGGGCGCCCTCAAGTCTGGTGTAATTTGTCAATGTACAAGATAGGGATAATTAATTTTGTATATAATTTAAAAAGTAAAAGTGCTAGGATAAAAAAAAATTGTGAATTCATTCCTCTCCCATATATCTACGAATTAAATCTATTAAACAAAATTTTTACCGATTAATTTGCAAGTTATTGACGTTTGAAAAACGCTAAAATCGCGTTTTTGGCAACTTTGACAGCAAAAATTTAAAAAACTTGACGTATAGGGAAAAAACTAAAAACATATTTATGTTCACCGTGAAAAACTCTACCAGAATCTGCAAACAGTTTGCCGGTTGATTTCACAAGTCCATTATTTGTTGACCAGTGTTATTAGGGTTTAACAAACTATTTAAATTAAATAAATAAAATTTAAATTATGCAATTTTTGCCATTATTTTCACGTGGTCGATCATAGAAGCATATTTTTAATAATTTAATTATTTTATTATATTAAAGTAAATTTTATTTCAAATAAATCAGCTAAATAGAAAAATATGGTATTACTGTAAAATAAGTAACAACAGTAATCAGCGATTTTTTCAAAAACATTGAATTTTAGTCGGATTTGATGATTAAAACAGAATTTGCATTTGGTTTGTCTTATTATATAAAAACTAAAAATAGTGGGTTTATAAAATCCATGACGTGATAAAATTCGTGCCCAAGCAGCAATGAGGCTGTTTGGCGAATTTAATTATAACTACCAAAAATTCACATATCTATATATATAAAAATGTAACTCCGTTTTCTTCGGTTTCTAATAACTCCTAAAATTCTCGACCGATTGCCACCAAATTTGGTCTGATCATTGCCCTGTGCTTTATAACTTATACACTTTTGTCACCCAATGCTTATTATCGCTAAACATCGCTATCTAATAAATTTTTAAAGTGTTATAAATCTATTTAATTATTAAAAAATATGCCTTTTCCTTTTAAGTTAAATAATATGTATTTGCACATTATAAAAAATATATTTTTTACATCCTAAACTCTTATACAGATAACCCAAATTCTTTCATATATTTCCAATTAATACGCACTAATTTCATTTAGCTAAATAAAACCTAAGCCAAAGCAACGCTTGGCCGGGCACAGCTAGCTTAATTTAAATAAGATAAGTCTTTTAACTGAAGTAAATTTACTAATATAAAATAAATAAAAATAATTGTATCTAAATTAAATTACGATACATTAGATGATTGCTGGGGGGAGGCCATAGGGGCCAGAATTTCCCTTGAGGGGGGGGGGCGAAGAGGCTAGGATTGCTCTTGGGGTGCCTTGGCCCCCCGCTAGCTACGCCACTGCTGAGAACATAAATTAAACGGTGATAGAGGTTTTCGGCAGACCATAGGAGGTAAAGCTTGACTGTATAACTATGGTGGTAAGATTAATCGGTTTTAGAGTTCTTAGGAAAAACTTTTAATAGACGGAAAAATATCCTTACCTATGTATTTAGGCTGGTTTGATAGTTTATTTTAGAAGCTGATTAAAAAGTAAAATATCGGATTGCATTTGGTAATATAAATCAAATCCTCGTTTTTTTATATAAACTCAAAATTTTATTTAATCTATCTAATGAAAATTGTTTTTAGCACACCATGCGTATGTCAGATCATTGCTAGGAATAAATACCACACATAGAATTGTTTATTAAAAACCAGGAATTTAATGTAAATCAATTAATTGGATTATTCATTAATTTAAATGCTAGATAAGCGTGATCAATTACACCTGTGTAGCTAGGGGTGTCATATATAGGATTTTTGCCTTATGTAATATTGAATTAATCAAATTTAAATTAGGAACACAACGGACAAAGTTAATGGATAAAATTATGTTGAGTTACTATTAGTATGTGTTTTCAAGGTTGCTTGTTACTCAGCATATATATATATATATATATATATATAGAAAAATCACGCTTGTCATAGGCAATTCATGCTCTAAAATGTCTGTATTTCCCGCCAAACTTTATAATAATTTCCCAATCGACGAACTCAATTTCGGAGTTCTAGAAATAAATCTAAAAAATAGACAATGGACGAGGGAATTAAAGAGAAACCCTCTTAAATGTCAATTATACCCATATTTTATTGCCGCCACACTGGCATTTAATATATATTTTGTTGGATACTGGATCCTCTCTAGGTATCCTCAAATGAATTCATCTTTCAACATACAGGGCGGTAGGATGCGATCCTTAGTATATGTAGTTAGGAAGATTATGGGTATTGTTACTACTAAAAAACTAAATTCCGATCATTTCGAAGAAAATTTTGAGGCTAATATGATTATAATCACGTCATATTCATTTCTTAATATCCTTCTATCTATTGTCCAATGTGCTAACAGCCATCGTGATTGTAAATGGACACGGTCAAAAGATAAACTTATTGGCATTCTTTTGACCCAAACAACACACATTATAAATGACACTGTAAAGATGAGCGCTTTTGACGAATCCAGAAGGAGAGGTGTTAACATATTAAAGACAGCTTTGAAAGATATCTATTCGGTTGATAGTTACCCCTTCGCATATTATATAGCCAACGTTTATTTACCTATTATACAAAGTATTGTGAGCGCAAGCTTTTTATGCTCATTTACCTACGTTGCAGCTCGGTACGTAAGTATAACACGGCCCGAAAAATATCACGAGTGGGTTAACCCTAAACAAATGTATTTATACATAGCAATAATAATATTTACTTGCACCCTCTTTTACATCCCCTCTACTTTCTACTTCACCTTGGACGATTTTATTCAATTCCAAAATAATACTTACAAAATAGGATATGCTTTTCAAATCCTCATCAGAAGTAAACGCATGGGAGGTTTGTGGCTATTATACGAAATCATTCGAGAATCATTGACTAAAGTTATACCATTCATCTTCCTTATAATTATGACCTGGACTATTTGTTTGCACATCAAACACCAAAATGCTCGAGTCACTTCTCTAGGGCAACTCTGTTTTATTTCAAGGGGTGGAAATTCTATAAGAATTGGACAACTTGTAAATTCTGACCGAGCTAAAAAATCGTTTATTCAGGATCCATTTCTCTACATAACCTTTCTTATGATTTTAAATTTCACACTTTGCATATTATTACCAAGTTTATATATGTTATACGTCAAAGCGACCACTAACCACAACAAAATGTATCGCGAATATGGTTGGTATGTTAGTTACATGTACAGTGTGAGTATTTTTGTCTATTCTGTATTTGTTCCTATTGGTTTAACGGTAGGTACTATAATTAATGGAATTCTATTAAAAATTTAATTTTACCTACAACTGGTTATTGAATAAATTTATAAAATTCAAAAAATTTGTGTTTGTGCAGGCTTATACTATTTCGAATCACGTGGGTTCAAGGACAAAATAATAAACAAGTTTTAAGTATTTTGATATGACTCTAAAAAATTAAAAATTGTGACAATTATACAATTATAGTGGATAAAATCAAAACATCTTTACACTTTTTAATGATCCGATTTATAACTTAAATAATAACAATGTTGATTGTAATGCTAAGAACAGTTTAAATTTTAAGAATAGAAGAGTTCTTTTGATACTTTGTACCACCCCATAAACATTGTATCATCAACGTTGCATCCGACTTTTATTGCTTAAATATACTCAATTCGCTATCAGATTTTACATTTATAAACGCCTAATTTTACCCACTATATATTAGTAATTGTATGTATTGTGGTGTAATATCATCATAAAAGATGATATGTTTATGTTCGTAAATTATAAAAGTCATGTCTCTAGTTGTACAAAAATAAATGAATTTCAATAATGCGTTGTTTACGGTGATGAGGAAAATAATGCAAAAGGTGTAGAAAGCTATTTAAGCTTGAATAGGGCCAAACTTTATTACCACTAAAATTGAGGGGACGGAGGATTAAACGATGCAAAGTTTAGGGGAGCTGGGCAGGTTAAAGATATCCTCCTAAATTTAAAGACATAAATGACGATATTGTAAATACACAAAAATTTACCCACTTATTACTTTAGAATTATAATTAAAACTCCGCACTAATTGATTTGAAAGAAATTCTATAATCATGCAAATCACCTAAGTTTACTAGAAATTCTTTAGTTATATTTGTAAAACGGGTGCAATAAGGGTAAACACATTTTTAAAATATTTCAATTGTAGGTCTAACTTGCAGAAACGGCAATATTATCAACCCACACAAAGAGCAATTTTCATAAGCCTCAAATATGTTAAACCTTTGTTTTATCCTACCATCATCAAATCATCATGTTACTTAGTTATCTTATATATAAAAATGAAACTATGTATGTATGTTTGTGTGTTTGTTTGATTGTGTTTGTTTGTATCTATGCCACCACCAAATTTGGAAAACTAACAGACCGATTAGGCTCAAAATTTCACAGTTTATTCCCCATACTCTGGAGCATGTTTTAAGATTTGTTTGAGCCAAATCGGTCCAGTAGTTTTTGAGGGGTCACGTTCTTTTGTTTTATACATTTTGGCACTTAATAAAGACGTCCCTCAAAAACTACTAGACCGATTTGGCTCAAAATTTCACAGTTTATTTCCTATACTTCGGAGCATGTTTTAAGATTTGTTCGAGCCAAATCGGTCCAGTAGTTTTCGAGGGGTTACGTTTTTTTGTTTTATACGTTGGTTTATACGTTTTGACACTTAATAAAGACGTCCCTCAAAAACTACTGGACCGATTTGGCTCAAAATTGCATACTTTATTCCCTATACTCCGGAGCATGTTTTAAAATTTGTTCAAGCCAAATCGGTCCAGTAGTTTTTGAGGGGTTAATAAATTTTAATATACTCTTTACCAAATAATTACATATATGCTTTTTATTCCACTCAAAATTGCATACTTTATTCCCTATACTCCGGAGCATGTTTTAAAATTTGTTCGAGCCAAATCGGTCCAGTAGTTTTTGAGGGGTTAATAAATTTTAATATACTCTTTACCAAATAATTACATATATGCTTTTTATTCCATATGATAAAAGATGCTTTTCCGTGTAAATTATATTAATTGTCAAAATTATGTTTTTCCAGATCTTCCAATCGTAGGACGGTGGGGTGGAGAGGAGAGATGGCGGGCGCATAAAGGATTTATTTTCATCGTTTATGTAAATTTCAAAAAATGTAAAAATAGACAAAATTTCTCCTGTTTATAAACTATGATAATCTAAATCCTCTAAATTATGTTTTTCCAGATCTTCCAATCGATGGACGGTGGGGTGGAGAGGAGGGATGGCGGGCGCATAAAGGATTTATTTTCATCGTTTATGTAAGTTTCAATAAATGTATAAATAGACAAAATATCTCCTGTTTATAAATTATGATAATCTAAATTGTCAATATTATGTTTTTCCAGATCTTCCAATCGAAGGACGGTGGGGTGGAGAGGAGGGATGGCGGGCGCATAAAGGATTTATTTTCATCGTTTATGTAAGTTTTAAAAAATGTAAAAATAGACAAAATTTCTCCTGTTTATAAACTATGATAATTTAAATCCTCTAAATTATGTTTTTCCAGATCTTCCAATCGAAGGACGGTGGGGTGGAGAGGAGGGATGGCGGGCGCATAAAGGATTTATTTTCATCGTTTATGTAAGTTTTAAAAAATGTAAAAATAGACAAAATTTCTCCTGTTTATAAACTATGATAATCTAAATCCTCTAAATTATGTTTTTCTAGATCTTCTAATCGAAGGACGGTGGGGTGGAGAGGAGGGATGGCGGGCGCATAAAGGATTTATTTTCATCGTTTATGTAAGTTTTAAAAAATGTAAAAAGTAGAACATATAGATATTAATTGGTAGTTTTTTTCTTATTTAAATTTTTTATTTTTTTAATATTTTTAATAGGGCAAAACAACGTTTGCCGGGTCAGCTAGTATATTATAAAAACCAGTTTGAACTTTTTTAAAATTTACACCTTTCTTAACACTTCGTAGGTCGGGTGGGGTCGTGAGGACCCCAAGACGTTTAAAAATGTTGTATAAAATAAGTTAGAAAATATTATAATTTCATTTTTTCAATAGCTTAACAAAATTTACCCTAGAATATCTCTGCAAAATTTGGCTAGTTTTTATCCAATAGTTTTTAAGATAGTGTTTTAGATGCCTGGGGTCTTCCAGGACCCCACCTTCCATGATATGAAGAGAAAAAAAATTTCAACATTATTTTTTGAATTCATTATTGTAAACCCATTTGAAATATTATGTATACATTTCTTTTTATTTAAGATATTCAAGTTTTAAACTCTGATTTTAACTTGTTAATTTTTCCTCATGGTATTTTAAAGTACTTATTTTTGTGATTTTTCCCGCATTTTTTGATTTTTTAATATGTCTAATCTTAAGTATCTACTATAAAAACAACCATAGCTGATATTATTATTAACCTCGATGATTTGTTAAATGCTAATCTTGATATAAAAATTAATTTATTAATGACTTACCCCGCGTTCGTGATGACGCGCGAAGCGAAAAAAAGCGAAGTGAATTTTTGTGCTAATTTATCAAATTTTTCATTATTAATTGCTATGCAATTTATGGGCTCGTTTTTTGTTGTCCGTCCGTTGTCTGTCCACCAAGTTATGGTACAGCTTTGTGACCTGGAGGTCTAGAGTTCAATCCCAGGAGAGGACGAATTTTTTTTAATTTTTTTTAAATTAAATTAATATTTTGTTTTTGTTAATACCATTGATAATATGATTTTTTGATCTCCGCTGGCTACTGACTGATGAAATATATTGATTTTCTAAACATAAAACACAACTTTATTATTTCATTATCTATATAAATAACATAAAAACTTATACCATTTTAATACCAGCAGGTCGTGAGTGGGTATAGCGCACGGCTTGTCTCCTGTAGGCTCGTGTTCAATCCCAGGAGAGGGAATTTTTTTTATTTTTTTTTTAAATTAATAATTTGTTTGTTAATACCATTGATAATATGAATTTTTGACCGTCCGCTGGCTACTGACCAATGAAAAAATGACCTTTGGCCAAATAAATCGAAATTTTATTTTTTCGTTTTTGAATTGGGTATATTAGGTTAACATTGATAATTTTTTTTTAAAGATGAAGTTAATTTATTGATATATATCTAAACATAGTTAAATGATACAATTATATAATAATTATATTTAAAAAAACATCATATGAGTAATATGTCTTCATCTTCCTCTTTTAGAAGAGGCCAGGAATCCAAAAAAGATTTGAAATTAAATTTTGCAATTAAGATAGCTATTAATTGTTTCAATAAAAATGCGGGGGAATGTTTGGAGGAAGGGGATCGCCTGCCTATTTCTTTGAATAAAGACAACGCTATTTTTCCATAGGATCCTGAACAGGAGGAAACTATTGGGATACTAGAGTCCAAAAGGGCCTTATATTTTTGGAGCTTGCGTTCTTCAGCGAGGGCCATGGTGTCATAATTAAGATTAGAGGGGGCAAATAGGTCTATGCATATAAAATCCCACTTTAAATAGAGACCATTTTCCCATGGGACTAACGAGGAACCGTCAGGACGCATTCGACCTTCAAGGGCAGGATCCGAAGGTTCAAGTATGGAGGGAATATGGGCCTTTCTAAGGGCTGACTGGATAATAGAATTAATTTTAGAGTGTCGCAAGTGTCTAAATTTATTTAGTCTGCAGTGTAACGGGTGGCGTGCTTCTTCATCTACTGGCAGGTTGCAATTTTTACAGGCCAATGCCTTGGTGTATATTATTCCAAGGCGTAGTGCTAGATTGTAGGATAGCTCGCAATCCTCTAACATCATATTGGAGAACTTGCTAGGATACGCCTCTAGCCATTCATGTCCATTTATCAAACACCAAAGATCTAAGGTTGTAATGTTGTTTGGTATCACAGCTCGAAAGGAGATAAGGAGCGCGAAACCAAACTCCCAATCCTTTTGATTTGGTGTTTGTGGTGGTGAGCTTTCTGGTAGAATAAATTCCAAAGGGATAGAACCTGTATAAATGTTTCATCGAGGGAGTATGAGATTAGTTTGGCGACGATGGATTTTGAGGATAAGTGGGAGGATATAAATGAGGCCAAGGATAAGGAGCTTGGTGAACGAATTCCCAGACCCCCAGATTTTGTTGGTAATGTGGCTTGTAGCCAGGTGTTAGTATCGAATGATAAGTTCAGGGTGGATTCGATGACAGATTTTATGTGGGTTTCGAAATTATGTAAAATATGTGTATGCAAAAATGCGCTTGTGGATCGGAAGCAAAATGATATTTTGGCTATATTAAAGTAGTTTTTCAATATGTAAAATGCGTGATAGGCGGGCATAAGCTTAAAAATTTCATTTCTACATTTTAAATTTTTAAGGTTATCGTCGAGATAACTTCAGCACTCAGGACCGCCTATTGGAGAACCTAGTAAAAATACCCCATCCTTCTCAAGGCGTAGAAAAGATGCAAAGGACGGGTGGATGTCAGTTGTGCTGTCAGAATAAATTTCGCATTTTGTCGCGCTTAAAGATAGGTTAAGTTTTATGTAGTATTCATTAATGATGTTAAGAGCTCTGATTAGCTCTTCCGTACGTTTAATTTTAAATTGCATTTTTCGTTGATTTCATCTATTAATGGTTTGATGGCCATACAAAATAAGGGGGGGGGGGGAGCCAAGGGGGTCCCCCTGTTGAATGCCCAGCCGCTGAATCAATTAAATAATGCCCGATTTTTAGGATAGAGGGTGTCCCACAAAAGGATATAATTAGCATATTTAGGATAAGTCTCATAAAAGTTTTAATAAAGGAATCTCTTTTTAAATTATTAAAAGCGTTTAAAAAATCTAATTTTAAAAAAGACTCATTGGGCAATAGATTTTCGAGGGTCAATCCGGCGGCGTGTGTAGCTATTTCACACCCTCCTTTGACCCCGAAGCCTAGCTGGTGAGGCATTAGCGATAGGGTTAAGTTTGGTTTAATTGCTTTGCATATTATTTTAGAGATGATTCTTCTAAAAACTCCGCCGATAGCTATCATTCTCAATGTTTTGTTTGGTTTTTCGATAGCAAGTAACTTTGCCCCAAAAACTATCGGTCGTACTTCCTGGGGAATGTTGCCATTAATGATTAGATTGCAAAAATTTGTTAGGGCAGTGAGTAAAACTGGAGAGTTAATGTTTTCCACTTTTATGAGATCTTGAAGATAGATTGGTTTAATGCCATCCAAACCTGCAGCAGAATCCATGGGAAAAGAATGGATAGCTTCACTTATGTCTGAGGACTTTAAAATTATGCTGGATGGTGTAAGGGGAAAGGTATATTGTGAGTAATGTTTGGGGTGTTTTGCTAAGAGTTGTTGATATTACTCCTGACTAGGGGTTACAATTGGATTGTTATCCTCCAAAAGTCTCATAGCCCCTTTGATGTTAAAGGAATTAATTTTCCTCGAGATCCTATTTGCCGTTTGTTTTGGAGTAAAAGGCTTTAATTCTCTCTCTGGATGTGTGTAAGGCTCAAGGGTATTATTTATATCAAAATTCAAAACATCCTTAATTTTCTGTGATTAATTAGACTCTTTAGTTTGAGACGGAGCCAAAATATGATAAGAAAATTTGATAAGTTTTTGCCATGCTGTGATGTTGTGTGGGTCACTAATAATGCTGTTAAGCAAATTTATCAAAAATTGTTGCATGCAAGGTCGTGCTCCTCTTGGAATTCTTGAAATTGTGGGGGTGAAGTCATGTGCCAAAAGGACTTTACTCCAAGTTGAATCCAGAGGCTCGTCGTTGTAATAAACATTATTAGGAGTAGCTGGGAATGTATTAGAGTTAGGTGTAATATCAATATTATTATTAGATTCAATTTCTAATGCTGTAGGAGGACATATTATATTTGGGGGGGGGCAGCTTACCAGATAAAGGGCATTTAGCCAATAATGGGCCATGGTGGACAAAACAATTTTTTTTGTTTAAACAAATGTTTCTCTTACATGTAGGGCATAGAGATTTAAGTGCTACCATGGGTGTAAATTTAAACGTACAAGTTTGATATTTTCAGGGTACGTGTTTAATTGATATTATGCCTTTAGTAAAAAGTGATGAAATAACATAAGTCTGTTTATTTTCATATTTAAGTGATACAGCAAAATTAGAAGGTTGTTATGCAATATAAATTGAAATAAGGTGGGATCAGGGAGTTCATATATGAGCATAGCAAAATTGTATTAGATCATATGAATAATAAAAATTGTATATTTCTCAAATTTTGATATCTGTTTAAAAAAAAGGATTGAACCTTTTATCCAGGGAGATCATATGAATAAATATTGTATATATCTCAAATTTTGATATCTGTTTAGAAAGATTAAACCTTTTATCCAAGGGGATCAGGGTTTATTTGTAAGAGTATATAATTGGTTGTTGCCTGAGTAGCAGATATTTTTTTTCCAAGGTTGGTGTAAAAGGGTGTACAAATTAAATATGCTTCTATATTAGTCTTGTTTGTATTGATTCTTAATTGTACAGAGTTTTGTATTGGTTATATAGGTAAGCTGGTTATATAAGTTAGATATTAATGGAGAAATGCGTTGAAGTGTATATCTTCATGCTTAAAGAGTGGTATGTTTTAATGTGGAATTAGTGGATATAAGAGATTAATTGATTGTGAAGTTGTAGTTGTATAATAGATTTTCTTTGATATAGGCTTGATTTAAACCTCTATATTCTTCATGTTAGAAAGCCTTGAATTAGGTGCTAAAATGTAATTGTCTCAAGTTATAAGGGGATCATTATGATTGTCCATATT
This sequence comes from Gordius sp. MW1, assembly GCA_964036665.1. Classification (NCBI taxonomy): domain Eukaryota; kingdom Metazoa; phylum Nematomorpha; class Gordioida; order Gordea; family Gordiidae; genus Gordius; species Gordius sp. MW1. The sequence goes on from OZ038528.1 coordinate 3,376,104, forward strand.
GGCTTTAATCTCATCTTCTTTTGCACGTTATCGTATGTTAGAAGTATTTCGGAATAGGTAATTATAAAGTGCACGTATATTTACATTACATACAAATTCATATGGTAAAATGTAAACCATTAAATCCACAATAACCAAAAAATGGGAGGAGCGGTTATATTAGACTTAGAGAAATTACTAACAGAATTTGGTCTCTATAATGTTTATTTTGATAATTTTAAACCAGCCCTAATCTAATAAAGTGTCTTTCAAATTGAATATTGAAAACGGAGGATTGCGAAAAAATAGTTTAAAATGCCCGAGTATCGATTTAAAATTATAACATAAATTGCATAGCACCCTATGCCCTTTCCTACAAGGGCCTACGCCTCTACTGATATGGGTCCCTGTGCCCCTACAAAAGCCTATGCCTCTACTGATGTGGGTTCGAATCCCGGCGAGGGCAAATTTTTTTATTTTTTAAATTAATATATTGTTCTTGTTAATACCATTTAACTTTTTAAATATATGTATAAAATAATAATTAACTAATAATTTTGCATTTAATATCCCCCTATGGGCATTCTCGCCCCTTCCCACCTTTCTCGCCCATAAATTGCATTGCAAATATGCTACGTTAATATGGAGTATAGATGAGTCGTCCCCTTTTCATCCCCTCCTCCCCTTCCCCCCTCCCTTCCTTTCCCCTTCCCTTCTCCCCCTTCCCACGAAGGCCCGAGTTTATTAAGAACCCTACAAAATAATTTTTTTGCGGCCCGAACCCGTTGTTTTATCTTTTAATTTGTCTGTGCACAACCCGAGCGCGAAATGCATTTTTATGAAGGCTCTTAGGCAAATTTACATTTGAAAATTAGTTTACCATATAATCATAATTGAAATGTTAATGTTCGGAATATTAAACAAGGATATGCATAGATTAAAGAATTCAATTTCTCGTGCTACAATTTATCCGACAAATTATTTTAAGATAGCATTAAAAAATTTATTTAAGGCTTTAAAAGAAGTAAGCTTTTTGAAATATTATTTTATATTTGAAGTTGATTTTTTTTACATTTTAATCCTAAGTTAATTTAATGACTTACATTATACATAATTAATTGAGATTTCGCAGTATACGGCGTGAAAAGGGGCAAAATTGCTTATTTCTACAACCATATATTTTAAAAACCACCTTTACAGTAAAAAACGGAAAACATATTCGTGCTCTCCAAAACTCTATCAATTTCAGGTTTCAGGTAGATGTTAAAAGTCCATTATTTTTTAAATAATACAATTTTATTAGTATTTTTTATATTGTAGCACCTGAAGTTGATCTTTTTTATGAATATAATTGATAATCTACCTCCTCTTCAATTCATTGAACTCAGCAAGCTGAGATAATCACTTAAAAGCTTTTCATCCAAAAATTAAATATTATTTTTTTTTAATATTAGAATGTTATTAGTTAAAAATGATTATCTATGATAAATTCCATTTTTAACAAAACGAACAAAGGATTTGTTATCAAAGTACATACTAGGGAAATTGATAAAAAAAAGTGTACAAGATGCCAGACCGGTGTTATATAAGGAGGCATAACTCGGCCATTAGACGCTAGGGAAAAAAGCTAATACATGCCACGAAAATGAAAATAATAGACTAAATTTGGCGTACACAAGGCTCGGCCATATGACAGAAACCATCTCAGGGAATAAGGGATTCAACCATTGTGGGCGTGACAAATAATTATTACGATTTTAAATATTTAATAAGAAATAATGTAGAAATGTAAACCAAAATATTGGCTATTAAAAAGAATCGTTTATTCGTAATTCCAGGATGTGTTTTAGAACTAAGTTTATTATTCTAATTTGATCATATGATATATATACTAGATGAACCCGGCAAACGTTGTTTTGCCATTTACCCGGGTTCCCGATGCTGGTTCCGTTACACAACTGATGGATTTAAATTGCGAAGGATCATTATAGGTGAACCAATTTTCAGAATCAATTTGTGAGGTGGCATTCCCGATGGTTCCAATGAATTTAGAAATTCAGTTGGATAATTCACCGCCTGATCTGCATCGATAACTGTGTCAACAGATGTGTAAGTAAGTGGTTCACCGGGAATGTTCAATAGAATGCGATTATTTATTTTGTTCACGTCGTCATTCTTCAGAGCCAAGATAGCCAGTTCATAAAGCCAGTCGTGATTTGTGAAGTTAATAAGAATTTCCGGGAACACCATATTTACGACATCTTCAATTGTTGACCGTATTTTGTAAAAGTGCGATTGAAATGATATTTCGTGCGTTGTAGGTTCAATTGGAAATTTACCGTCTCCCAAGTCCAACAGTTGGTTAGCAAATGGTTGCGCCGAATCATCTTGAACACGCATGTTGGTGGTTAGCGTGATTATCTTCACACTTCTCCAAAGATATGACGCTTTCAGGCAAGCATTAAGCTCATCTGAGGGTGTTGACTTTAGAATGACTGGCAAGGTTTGACGGAAGCCACCGGCTAGCAGCAAGAGAGCTCCTCCCATAGGACGTGCAATCTGTCTCAAATCTCAGAGTATACAATCCAGCGCCTCGATTGCTTTTTTATGTGCCATCGTACATTCATCCTAAATGATGATTGTGCATATTTTTATCGCATTCCAGAGGGTCAGAAATGAAGTGTGAAATTTTGAATCAAATCGGTCTGGTAGATTTCCAAAATTGTTGGCGTCTCCGATTATTTGTAGATTGTCGGGATGGAAAAAAGGCTCCTATTATTTGTAGATTATCGGGATGGAAAGAATCATTTTTCGCATTCCGGAGTGTCAGGAACGAAGTGTAAAATTGTGAACCAAATAGGTCTAGGAGTTTTCCAAAATTGTTGGCGGCTCCGATTATTTGTAGATTGTCGGGATGGAAAAAAAGGCGCCGATTATTTGTAGATTATCGGGATGGAAAAAAATTTACCAACAATTCTGATTATTTGTATTGTTTCTGAATAAAAATAAACGTCTTATCTTTATTAAATTTGATTGTTGGCACAAAATGACGTCATATGACGTCTTTATTAAGTGCCGAAACTTATAAAACAAAAAAACTTGACCTCTCAAAAACTACTGGACCGATTAGGCTGGAACAAACCTTAAAACATGCTCCGGAGTGTGGGGAATAAACTGTGAAATTTTGAGCTAAATCAGTCCGCTAGTTTTAAAAAAATTGGTGGCGGCATACACACATACACATAGTTTATATATATGTGCACAAGGAATATCGAACTAAACGAAATTAATAATAACGTGTATAACACAAATTATAAAACATAACATAAAGTACAATCATAACATTTCCCCTCGCCGTCTATAAGACCTAAATTTCTTCTATCAACTGGCTCGGGGGTTTTCTATTCCTTGTAGATTTTTTTTGACTGATATGACATTCTGGATCTTCCACGTTAGAGGTCGGAGTTGATGCGCTATCGTCAGAACTATCTTCCGTTTCCTCATGCCTCTTGGTATCCATGGCACTCGAACGATCTCTCAACTGATCGCTATGTTTCAGCATGTTTTTACTTAGTGTTTCCACTAAGTATGACCATGGACCATTGCGTTTTATTATCTTCCCCGTTCTCCAACCATTATTCACTTCGTTTTTCACCCATACTAATTGGCCAGGAATGAATTCTCTATTCTCCGTCTGCGCATCGTGTCTCTTTTCCTGTTCATCAATTTTTTGTTCCGTGAATTTATTTTGAGTTAGACGTACCAAGTCCATCGAAGTTTTAATATTTCTTCCAATTAACGCCTTTGATGGTGACCTTCCGGTAGACGAATGTTCGCTGATGCTATAACTGGTGAGAACCTCTATCATACAATCATCCGGATCAGTATTGTATTCGCGTGCGGCAGCATAGCGAGATTTCAAAGTCCTAATGGCTCTTTCGACAAGACCATTGGTTTTGGGGTGATATGGAGTTGCTTTAATATGCTTGATATGGTATTTATCGCAAAAACACTTCATTTCCAAGCTTCGAAACTGCGGCCCGTTGTCTGTCACTATTTGCTTAGGAACTCCCCACCTAGCAAACCAATCTCGCAGTTTCTTCAACGTAACTTCAATTGTCGAACTTCGCAGTAACGCAGATTCGATCCATTTGGAATAAGAATCTATTAAGTATCCAATTTACTACACGCTGATTATTCACTCTCGGATACGATCTTTATTGTAAATCAACTCAAATTCTTATATAGACGATGTTCGTAATCAGGATAATAACAAAAATAATATGCCTCTCGATTTACAACATGTTTTTAAGAGGGGAATTAATTAATAATTGAATGATGTTCGATGATGTGTGTTCTTTGTCTCTGATAATGATTCCCCTCTTCACTGAGCCCTTGCGCCAGTTGTTATTCTCTGCGCCAGTTGTTACTCTCCCTTGCGTCCCTTACGTTATTCTTCTTAGACCCTCTTTGTCTCCAGCCTACTATCGTCTAGCATCTGGTAAATTCCCCTAGCATCTGACCGCTATCCCACCCCTCTCTCCCACACCACAGATATTTAAAACGTATATGACAGACGACATATACGACAGAATCTATCGCCACCAGCCAATAATAACCATCCACTGGCCCCGCATAATCTATGTGTATTCTTTCCCATGGATTTTCTGTTATGTTCCAAGGATAAAGGGGAACTTCAGGTCGATTACATCTATTCTTCTGACACCCAACACATGTCCGAACGTTATTTCGATATCCTTATCCAAGTGTGGCCAATACACGTATAACCTGGCGATGGATTTCATTGAGTTAATCCCTGGATGACCCCTATGAATAATAGTCAAAACTTGTCGCCTAAGCCGCGTTGGAACAACTATCAATCCGTTAATGTAAATGACTCCCTTGTCTTGTTCCATTTCATTCTTTATATCGAAAAATGCCTGCAATTCCTTGCTAACCGCATTTTTGTCCATTGGCCAACCTTTGTCTATAAATCTTTTTAATATTCTTAAATTCGAATCATTCTGTGATTCCCTAATTAAAACTTCTTCTTTAAGGTGCAAATCTTGCAAATTAAGGAGACGGATGTGATAAGTTGAATTACTTTTATAAAAATTGACTTTATCCGCATAAGACGCCGGTAACGGTAAGCGTGATAATGCATCAGCACATACATTCACCTTGCCAGGTATGTATTCAATAGTATAGTCATAAGCAGACATCTTCCATGCCCACCTAACTAACCAATTCTTGCTTATCTTCGGTAAATCTCGTGTGGCTCCAAATATTCTTTCAAGAGGTTTATGATCGGTCCTTAGAATAAATCTACGGCCTAGTAGGTATGTATGAAATTTTTCCATACCAAAAACTAAGGCTTTTGCTTCTCTGTCAATTGGTGAATATTGTTTCTCTCCATCAATTAGCGTTCTTGACGCATATGAGATTGGTCTTTTATTATTTTTAATTAAATCATAGAGTACAGCTCCAAACCCCAATTCTGAAGCATCGCATTCAAGAATTATTGGAAGTTCATTCGAGTAAGGTACTAAGGTCGATTGGTCTGATAACAAAGCTTTGACCTTTTGAAAACTGACTCTTCCGTTTGAGACCACACCCATTTGGCTTTGACGACGTCATTTTATGTAATGGTGCCATTATACCATGTAAATGTGGAATAAATTTCTCGTGGTAGTTAATTAAGCCTAAAAAAGATCGCAATTCTTTAACATTCTTTGGAGATGGGCTATTTTTAAAAGCTCGCACTTTATCCGTAGAAGGATGAATACCATTACAATCAAAGGTATGCTCAAGAAAAGTAATAGATTCTTTTAAAAATTCGACCTTAGAAAATTGCGCCTTCATACCCACTGATTGTAATTTATTAAGCACCTTTTTTACATTGTATACATGATCCTGGTAGTTTTTGCCCGTGATAATGATATCATCTAAATAAATTCCCGTTTGATTGCAATCACTCAATATACTTTCGATGTATCTCTGAAAAATCAAAGGCGCACAAGATAACCCAAATGGCATCCGTTTGTACAAAAAACCGATGTGTGGAAATAGTTAGTAATTCCTGACATTCTTCAGCTATTGGTAGCTGAAAATATGCATCTCGCAAGTCGATTTTGGTATATAAGTATCCATCTCGAATTTTAGTTGCGATCAAAAGTTGGAATGATATGATGATCATTATGAATGAAAGGATTTAAGGTTACCTTGAAATCCGCGCAAATTCTTATTTCACCATTTTTCTTCCTTACATTTACTATGGGAGTGCTCCATGTAATTTTGCTAACACCAGGATCTACCTTTTCTATAATACCTGCATGAATTAACCTGCTAAGTTCAAGCTCGACAGGCTTGCGTAAAGGAAAGGGAACCCTTCTTACCGGAATCGCGATTGGTTTTGCATCATCTAGTAATATGATTTTTACGAAAAATCCATTTACTTGAGTCGGAGTATCGTTAAACACCAATGGAAATTCGTTATCAAGGTTAATTAAGGCTCCGTTTTGCTGGAATTTTTCGCCGATTTTATGTATTTTGACTTCCCTCGGTATTTGGAATCCGAATTTTATTATCCACGGCAAGCCAAATAATGGTACATCATCCGATTTTGCAACAACAGCCGAGAGATAATGTGAGATGTTTCCCATTTCGACTACCATATGTGTTTTCCCCAATATTTCTACTGGTTGATTACCATAAGCCTTTGGAATCGTACACCAGTGTAACTTCAGTTCCTAACAGTTGCCATACTCTAGCATTAATTACTGAAGTTTGGGCCCCCGTATCGTAATCCATTTGAATGGAATGTCCATTCAACTTAACCGTAATTGTGGCTCGCTTAGCCCGTTGTCTAAGACGTTTTATAGAATCAGACGGTTCATAATCTATGACTCGATTTAGTGTGCTGCGGCAGCATACGGCAAAGTGTCCTTTTTGTTGCATTTGTAGCACACAGCATTGAATGCTGGGCAATGATATTTTTGATGCACCTTTTGGCATCTAAAGCACTTTGATGTTGTACCGTCTTTTTTTGTAGGACCGGGCTGTTGAATATGAGTGAAAGTTTTATATTTCGTTTTATAAAGCATTTCATCTTTTCCTTCTTGTGTTTCCATTTTAATTTTATCGAGCATTTCATCTTTCCATTTCCGCCCTCTCCATTGTGATTGCCATGTTAACTGTTCTATCCAAGGTTAAAGGACTTCCATGTTCGTCTAAAGTATCAGGATACTAGCTGCGTAGTTCCAATTCCAACCTTTTCAATTTGCATGCGGTCTCGGCAACGTTCGTCAATATCCGACTTATAGTTGCACTTACTAATAGAAGTTTTTATTCTTTTTATCAATTCTAATATACTTTCACCGTTTTGTCTTGTAATGCTCAATAGGTCAAATCTTGATGCGAATGCAGTTGGGGGGGGGGGGGGGGTTGATATTTCTGATGTAATAATTTCTCAATATCTTTCCACTTGGCATCTTTCAATGAAGTGGGATATAATAGTTGTCTTAATTCTTTAATAATTTCCAGCCCTATGAAAGCAAGCACAACTTTTTTCTTTATTATATGTGTGGGCTCGATTCCTTTAATTTATAAAATTGTTTCCACATTGAATAAGTAATCCTCTATGGAATGTAAATCCGGATTGAAACTAGCTAAATGGATTTTAGCTAGTAAGGATTCCTCCATAATCAATGTTTCCTAAAATCAATTTATTTATGTACTTGTTCTTTTATCCCATCCTCGTCGCCACTGAAAAGAATCGTTTATTCGTAATTCCAGGATGTGTTTTAGAACTAAGTTTATTATTCTAATTTGATCATATGATATGATATATATATATATATGTGCACAAGGAATATCGAACTAAACGAAATTAATAATAACGTGTATAACACAAATTATAAAAAATAACATAAAGTACAATCATAACAGCTATGGATGTTCCAGCATCGACAAAAAAAAACCACCTCGTGTTCGTAGGTTCGGCATGTGGGACGTTATTATTTATAAGATATAGATTTATACATGGCAAGATTTTTTCATAAACCTAAGTCTAAAAAGATAGTAAAGAATTATAGGATATTTTTTAAAAATTATATAGATTAAAAAAACTTCAAGTTACCTCTAATTATAGCATGCTATCAACTATAATATTCAAATAAAAATATTTTTTCGTTAAATTTCACCTCTATATTTATAGATCTAAAGATTTTAACTTGTCAAGTATATATGGTAATAACGGATACAAAACATCATAGAAGCTATTATAACACCACTCGTTCAAATGCTAATTTAAAGTCCCTCGAAAATATAGTTAAAGATAAACTTTAGTCAAAGTTTAACTGGTAAAAAAAATAATATGTCTCCAGTTGTCTTAATTTCTAATATGTCTTCAACTGAAATGAAAATATATGTTGGTACAGAATTAGGAACACTAAAAAGTATAACTTCTTAGGTTAATATAAATCTAAGATAAGAATTTTACAATGCTTCAAATAACTTGGAGAATTTATTGTTACCTCAAATTGATCAGAGTAGAAATAGTATAATTTATGTCAAATGGGCAGATAAATGTCTTAAAAAAGTATGTAAATTATATAGATCTTAAATGTCAGCTTTTAATAGATAATCTTGTTATATTCAAATGGTGATATATGTATTTATAACTTGTTGACCAAAATATCCAAAAAGATTGGTTGTCTAAAATCATCATCAATTAATGGATTTGAATTATACAAAAAGTAAATACTACCCATAACTTTATAGGGTTTGCTTTGATCTAAATTAATATAAGTAATAAACTATTTATTGCTATAAAATAAAAATAATATTTAATAAATGGATATAAAATTTTCCAATTAAGGCACTTCATTTGTACAACAAAAGATGGTTACATAAGGATATATAACAAATTATGCAAATTGAAAGTAAACAATTTTCATATGTTATATTTTTTGATTAGCTTGAAATGAAATATAATAATATATCCTGCCTTCAAAAATGTTCTAAACCAAGATGGCTATTAGCTTTTGGAGGGAAAGAAAATGACTTGAAGATATTTAACATTAACAAATTAATTAGCAAAAATATTAAACCATTTTTTCAAGCAAAAAATGTAAACTATATAATATTTACTTTTTAATTAAGGTTAGGTATCTAATGATAACTTAGATATGCATATGCCTATCTGGATTACAGGAATTTCTTTTTTAAAGGATACCAACAAAGTTGCTGTTTGTACAGCTTATCATCAGGTAGTATTTTTAACAAAATTTATTTTTATAATTTGCAATTTAATGTTTGTAATTTTGTTGTTATTTAGATAAAAGTTTATGGCATTCCTGTATCAGGAAAAAGTCAATTGTCAACAAATAGGCCAATAATAATTTTAGATATTGGGGAAAACCCCTTTACTACACTTTGTTATGTTTCCACTAACAATACCCTATTAGCTGGTGATAGTAAAGGTTTTTTGGCAATAATAAATTTCAAACAAGCCATCAATGAAAGCAATAAATTCATATCACCTTCAGATTTACCTTACAAAAAATATGAAAAAATTATAAGCCATCAATATATAGCCAAAAAAGTCTATGTTCATTGTTCAAATGGAGCTATTACAAATATTTTAAGCACATCGTCATATAATGCAGAACAAGAAATACAAACTTTTATTATAATTTTGAGTAGAGATAAGTATCTGAGACTTTATTTAATTGGACAATTAAAGTCACCCCTACAACAAGTATCGTCTACATTTTATTTTTTAAATAACAATATAGATTTATTTAAAATCTATGCCACTTTGTGCGTTAATTGCTTATAATCCTGGGGGTGAAAATCAAGATACCTTATCAACATTAGAATAATCAAAATTTTTCTTGTATAATTCCAATTGCCGTTGACGTTCGAAATGTTCCACCTGTTGAAAATAAATAAGTTTCATATTTGTTTACAATTTACCCATTGTTCAGGACACGCTTTATTATAAATAGCTTTCAGTTTTTCACATTGATCTTTATTTTTCTCGTTATCTAAACACTTCCAATATCTTTAAGCATAAGATTATAAATCAGTTATATACTCGTCTCGAGCGTCATAACATCGTTTTCTTTCTGCTTTTAGGGGAGGCAACGACATATAATATTTACATCTGATTTTATAATTACGCAACTAGATACATTGTACCTAAAATATGTCTCCTTGTGCCGCGTTACGTTGTGGTCGATACGCATGTAACAAAAAATAAATCGAACTAAATCTAACAATGACATCTGATTCAAAATTATCAATGCATCATTATAATTATTAAAAAGAGGACAAATTATCGACACTATAAATTAAATATTTAAGATAAACTGTTTATTATGCAAGTTATCATTGTATATATATTAGAGACCTGCCCGGCCCGCGGACGGGCCCTGCTTAAAAATAAAACAACGGACCTAAACGGGCCGATATTTAACGTAACGGGCCGGGCCTAGTTATACCTAAAGCCCGTTAAAAAATTAATTAGATTTAGTATAAAAGAAGTTTTTATAATGTTCTAATTTGTAATTATTTTATGTATATTAAATTAATAAGGAAAGTTAAATTTTGTTTCCATCCTAGTTTATTAGCTCATCACGCATTATAAATGTTAAAGATAATTTATACACGTGATCCCATGGGCGGAGCCAATTTAAATTGGAGGGGGGCAGTTTGAATAGGGCAAAAAATGTTCTTTTTATGAGGAATTTTTGAATTAGGAGGGGTGCAGCTGCCCATATTTGCCTCCCCATTTATACCCTCTAGCAATATTGAGTGAATTAATTTAATATTATTTAAAATTATTTATATTAATTGCTATGCAATTTATGGGCTCTCTTTTGGTTATCCGTCCTGTCCATTTTGTCCTGTCTAACTTGTAATTTTTTAATAATTACCGTCGAAACTTATACGGGTTTTTAATGGCGTGGACTTATGCTTCTGTTAAAGACTTTTATTTCGCTGACCGATTGGCTTTACTTTTTTCGACCTCGCCTAAACTCAAATTCCATTATTGTTTTTGTGCCTGACTGATTACCCTTATTAAAACTTATTTTGGCAATTTGTCTAGGTTGTTAATTTATAACGGGTGAATCGAAACTGGCTAAATAATTCCCTGCAAATCAATGCTGACTGCCATGGGCGTACGCAGGGTCTTTACGAAAAAAAAATTTTTCAATGCAAAAACATTGACAAATTAAAAAAATTTATGTTTTACCCCCCTCTAAATGAACTTTTAAACGTTTTGCCCCCCCCCCCAATTCAAAACCTGGTACGCCCATGCTGACCGTTGCTAACTTATACTTTATCTGAACCTGGTTATATGCCAAAATTTATATATTCATTATCATTAACAAATTTAAAAACAAATTATAAACTTATTTCCTCAAGTTACTTTTATCACTGTTTTCTCATTTTATATCAATAACCTAATTATTTAAAATGGTGGCAAAGCAAAGAAGCTAAGTAGTTTTATTAAACATTATAACCTTAAATAAGGGATTTAAACGTTTATTTGGCTTATATATGGTTTTATGTATCTTGAAATGCCACTTGTAAAAAAATTTTTCCGTGTAGATCGTTTCTTAAAAGATAGAAGGACTCGAGTGATCGGGAATTACCAATTTTTTCTTTTAAAACTATTTTTATTAACATTTTTAACACAAACATATTGTTTGCCATATCGATAAAAAAATTAAACAAAAAAATAAAAAAAAATTTACGGGCCCGGCTCGGACTTTATATAAAATTAGCGGGCCGGGCGGGGCCTTGTAATTTAATATTTTGGCCAGGCCGGGCTTTTAAATTTTTATTACGTGCGGGCCGACTGGCCTAAACAGGCCCGTTGCAGGTCTCTAATATATATTATACTTACAACTTATGGATAATTGTGAAAAGGGAACAGAAGAGTTATCAATTAATAACAATGAATATATTGCCGTTGCGAGATATTTAAATAAGGAGAACAATAATGATATATATCATCACAGATGGCGTTGTATCGAGGCCATGCAAATGGGAACAATGTCCTCATAAAATATTTCAAACATAAGTATAAACAACGAGGGGGGTTGGGCACAAAAAGTTCAAAGAGATAACCGCGAGTACCGATCACAACAAGAAAATGACTGTAGGCTCTATTATTAGGTTGATATGCATCGTTGATTGAATAATTCAATTAAACTCATTGCATTGCGGACATATCGTACTAGTTGCAATTTTGCATTCAAGTTTATAGTTCAAAATATTACCCTCTAATTTTTATTTGACTCCCTCTATCCATTATAATAGAATTACTAAGTTTAATCATAATCACATTTTGAGAAAAATTCACGATAATAAACTATAGCTTATCATTTATGTCGCCATGATAAGTTTCTTTAGCTAAGCTGAACCTCCTAATTAAAAAGTTTTGTAATAAGATTTAAAGGTAGTATATGATATATAATTATGTATACCAATCCTTTGAATATAATAGAATCTTTAAATAAAATTTTACACAAACATAATATAAAAAATTTTAAGTTTTCTCAAAAAACATCTTCCAACCTATTTGCACTCATAAAACATATTAATAACATAATCGATAAAAATATCTCTAATTTAACATATAAAATCTCCTGCGCCGATTGCAACCAAATTTTTGTGGGAGAAACAAAAAGAACCTTAGCTAAAAGAATTAAAGAACACAAAGCCCCGCTGACACCATGCGCGACCCACTCCGCCTTAGCAGAACACTCTCTACAAAACCAACATACCATCGACTGGAACAACCCGACTGTCCTCTACCGATCTCAGTATAACAAAGAAAGAAAATTCATCGAAAGCGTTCTAATCGACCGCCTCAAGCCCCAAATCAATGACCAACCAGGACAATTCAGAAATTACAAGCACATACACCCACACCTACCTCTACAATTACCTGTTACCATTATCACACCCTATTGCCTTTTTTCTTTCCCTATTGTTTCGTAACCACCTTGTTTACTACTTATGCCTTATTTTGTAATTGCCATTGTTAATACTATTCTTATAATTGCTATTGCTTCATTTTTTAAATCCCCTTTTGTATTTTACCTTATCCTTTATCTTAAAGTTGTTTACCCCACTATTTCAATAAGTGTAAACTCTCTTGTTCCAATCAGTGTTCGCTATTATTCACCCTCCTGTTTCAACTGGTTTTTAATACTTTTGTTTATAAATTAAATCTTGTCGACACCTTATATATACCTTCATTTGTCATTTCCCTTCTCTATTTAATTTAACCTCGTCATTCGTTTATTTATACCTTCTTATTTGTAATTCATCTCACTTGAATTTACCTCTTTTTTTAATATTGATAATGGTTGCTGGACGACCGAAATATCTAAACCCATTTCCACCCTCTCATTTTATCAATCCCACATTACCATTATTGGAAACAAATTATTATAGTATATGATATCTTTTTGTAACGCTATCCGACGGCCAAGTCCGTGTGCAAAAAGTGGAGGGTTTAATGGCGATTGCTGACACGTATTAAAAACGCGAATATCATATAGTGACTTATAGAAGCGGGGAGCATTTTAGTCAAACTAATTATTTCCTCCTAGGGCGAAAGGATTTATAAAAAAAGAATTGCGAATTTATAATGATGGCCAGGCACCATTGTCCGCTTGTTTATAGTCTTGAATAAAAAGTGCTTCGCGAAGGAAGAAATGTTTATGAACCTTAAATTTGATACAAAAGGCTAAAGAATCTGTCGACGAACGATAAATATCACTAGAAAGCCTGCATTTTGGGTGCCTTAAAGCTGGAAAGGGTAAACGACGATTGGGAAATTATAACTGCGAACAGATTATCGAAGCAAAGTATGAATATAAAACCATAGTTGTGGAATCAATCGATTAAGGTCTTCATCGAAAGAAAGACCATTCTATATAGACGGTGGCATAAATCAAAAAAATCGGAGGAGTATCAAGAATATAGGGAGGCAAAGAGAGTTAAATAAGGTCGTTGCAATAGCGAAGAATGCTGCGTGCACCGAGAAACAAACTGGATTATAAAGGGGACGACATATGCTAATATTGGTTAAGATAAGGGATAGGAAAAGTCACGATGTCGGAGTCATTGAAATAGTGAAAAATGAATGAAGGTGGATATATATTTAAAGAAACTTATGAATATTGCAAATGTCAAAAAGTCCCTTCCCGATATTTTGCCAACCACAAGTATGGTCAAACTGTTTCAGGAGAATAAAGTTAGGCCACAAATATGGAAAGTGGGTCGGATGCCTATAAAGTCACGACCATGACGAACCTCTTTAAAACGATATTCGTGGGAGAACAAATTTCTGTTGGCGGGCGAGCACGAATATATTGTTATTTAAAGGCAAAGAAGATCCGCAAGAATGTGGCATTTACAGAGGTATTAAGCTAAATTGCCACTCCAACTTATAAAAAAGATTTTAGTAACAAGTAAAATTATTGGCTAACCAATTCGGATTTGTGGCCGGAAAATGCACAATCGACCCGATCGTCGCACTAAGACAAATTAAATGTGGGAAAAATATGGTCTTTATAGACTTAGAAAGCCTATGAAACGATCCATCGCGAATTAATAAGATGGTGCTTTATAAAACAAAATATTCTTGACACATATGGAGGGCTTATGAAAATTTTTTAGAAGCCTCAACAAGCCTTGAAACGGTTAAGGACTCTAAATAATTTTCAGAGATCTGATCTAAGTCCCTTTTTATTCACCTGAATTATGGACACGATAGCTAGAGACATTTAAAAGCCATCTCTTTGAATATATTATATGTCGATTCTTTGCGAAGAACAGGAAAAAGTATTATCCGAAACCAAAAAGTAGTCAAAGCGCCTACTTGGGTAGGGTTTAAATATCAACAATCGAAAAACGGTATATTTGGAGATGAACGTTACAGGATCGCTAGATGACCGTCTAAAGTACACCGAAGTCAACAGGGTACATACCTCGGCTCGATGCTATATGTAGAGGGAAGTTGTGCAAAAGAAGTCTATGCATGGAAGTATGGCTTAAATGGCCAGGCGTAAATAAGGGGGTGGCAAAGATTAAAAATATTTTTTTATAGCTTCTCAACGCTCAGGAGGCTAAAAACTGACATTAGAAATACCGTCTAAGAATAGATTAAATGGATTGGCTTTATTGACAATTCATCGGGAGTTCGCTCCTACTCCCGATGAAGTTCTTAAAATTTTTGAAATTTCCCCCCCCCCCCTTGAGAAAATCCTGGCTACGCGCCTGTGGCGAAGTATATATGGTGTAATTTCATACATGAAGATGCTAATATGGTTAATAATAGAGCCCTGCAAAGTCGCTTTTTCAACACGAATCTGACCCGACCCGAAAGCAAAAAAAAGTTACTGGTGATAAATTTATTTTGCTGGTTTTAAATTGCAACAAAATGTTATTTCCAAAAAAAACAACAGATATCAGAGGTGAAATTAGAAAAGCAGACATTTTAGAAGTATATTTTACCCAAAGTATTTCTCTTGACAAGCCATTTATCTTCAGTATGCACCATAAAAAAATGCAGATATTCTTAAACTTTTGCTAAATTAAAATTAGTCTGTCTGTATTATGAAGCAATTTATTAAAGCCAATAATGGTTGTGACAATATTGTGTAAAAATGAAAGGAGAAAATTTGATCATTTTCTTCAAAAATCTCTAATTTTTAAATCATGTGTTTAAAATGAGTTTTTTATACATTTTAATCATTTTTAATAAATAATCATAATAATTTTATTTTAGTACAGTGTATATGTTAGGCGGTAAAACAAGTTGAGGCATTAATTTTTAAAAAGAAAAATGAGAGTTCAGAAATCGTTAATAAGTTTTGTGATATCAATTATATGTTTGTCAAAATTTGTAACATGAATCAAGATATTTTATTTTTCTGAGTTCAAAATTGTGCAAATTCAAAAATCAGATGTAAATTAAAAGAAATAATATAAATGAATAAATGAGATAAATTAATCATACATTTCGATATCAATTATAAAATGCACCCACCCGAGAATTATCAAAGGTTATCTCGCGCATTTTGTTACATTACCATATTAGTGATTTATTCAAATGCCTAGAGTTATAACGTGTCAATTGCGTCTGAATAATAGGCTGTAGTTTGCTTTGATAAAATTTGAATCGGAAATGACTAGCCCTATCGCTAGTGATTGTATTTGGCATGTCATAATTGCTATCCAGTTATTAAGAAAACCGTATTGTTCAGCGGAGAGTTCCTATATTTTACACAGCAATATGCCACCGAGTAAAGGCGATTGCGGTTAGGATAAAAAACATTAAAACTGTAAAGGGCCTACTAAGTCAAGATATGCCTGTTAAAATTTAGCATCCGTTTGGTCAATGAACTCGGTCAAGTTATACAATTTTTGTTAACATGTTAGGGTGCGTCTTAATAAGCGATTTTGAATCTAGATTAAAAACGCGAATGCATGTTAAAATATGCCGCATCTTAATACGAGCGTCACGTCATTTTTTTTGTGTTTTTGCTCATAAAACAAATATTTATCCTTTAATTACGCTTACTAATGCATATTCACTTGGTAACTAAACTAAAATTGTTGATTCCACGTCATGTATATCGCATATTTGGACAAACAAAAATATGGCGCTTTGAAGTTGAATCGTATATTAAGACGGGAGTTTAGGCAGTGTTTTGTCCAATTCATTAAATACAAATTGATGTAGGGTCACATAAAAAGCTCAATTGCTGTTTTTTGTGGCCCCTTCTTGAGAATGTATCGTATCCGGAGATACGAGGATATCTTCCCCCCCCCTGTTCTTTTATAAAAAGAAACGTCGCCGCTCACTATACGTGGTACGTATGTTACTTTTTCTTTCCCCCATGCCCCCTGACACAAAAGGTTAATTGATTGTAACATCTGTGTACTGAATATATACATAGAACTTTATTCCTTTACATTTAATTTCTAGTACGCGTATGTTATCCCCCCCCGACGCGCTTATACGTATTTGTTATTTCTATCAATACGCATCATTGATTTTTACATACTCGAGAGTTGCGTGATTTTATTCATTAATAAATTTATTCTTGGAGATAAATAAAATACATAAAGGACCTAAAGAAAGAATTAAATGGTGAGTCCCCCTTTGGGGGGGACAAGGTTTACACTTGAGGGACCAATATTTCCCCCAATTCTAGCAATGATAATTCCCCCTTCCTTCAAATCATTTTTATTCATATCTTATACCCCTTTTTAAAGATATGAAAATGGTGTCCAGAAGAAAAAAAAAAAAAATCCCACCCTCGTATATTCCTATTCATCATACCCCAATCGCATCCTGCACAAATATAAATTTCCTCAAGGTAAAGAAAACAGGATTGAAAGTGATTTAGAAGTTATTCGAAACAAATCACCCCTACCCAATGCATGAATTATCGACTAATTGCTTCAAAAACTTATTGAAAACTGGTACATGGAAAATTCAGGTCGGGTCTGAGACATCCATAATTGTTAAGGCAGCAGGAGTCTCCTTAATTTTCAGATGAGGGCAAGAGTTCCTCATGTATGGAGGTAAAGGCATATTAAAATGCTGAGAATTCCTCATTTTAGATGGATTTCAGAACGACAATAACAGAATTATCCAATAAAAAGAAATTCATAGAGCCGGGATTCAGTTACCTATAGAGCGGGGAAGATATTATTGGATTATTCCAGGAGTATTCCCACAAGCCATAGATGAGGTATTTATAATTACATCCCGTTGGCCATGAATACTTAATATTTCAAAAGAAGAGACCACGTGATTGCTTTGAAGGATACATATATCGTATATAATAATTTTTGGATAGTTAGTATAATATTTTTGATATTGTTACTATTAATATCATGTAAACCCATAATTAGAACGTTGGTGATAAAAACCATCCGATTGCATGATATCAATTATTCTTTTATCCACCCCTGGTCCTAATTTTTTTTGGAAAACCGCAAGGTATCGTATCCGGAGATACGAGGATATCTTCCCCCCCCCTGTTCTTTTATAAAAAGAAACGTCGCCGCTCACTATACGTGGTACGTATGTTACTTTTTCTTTCCCCCATGCCCCCTGACACAAAAGGTTAATTGATTGTAACATCTGTGTACTGAATATATACATAGAACTTTATTCCTTTACATTTAATTTCTAGTACGCGTATGTTATCCCCCCCCGACGCGCTTATACGTATTTGTTATTTCTATCAATACGCATCATTGATTTTTACATACTCGAGAGTTGCGTGATTTTATTCATTAATAAATTTATTCTTGGAGATAAATAAAATACATAAAGGACCTAAAGAAAGAATTAAATGGTGAGTCCCCCTTTGGGGGGGACAAGGTTTACACTTGAGGGACCAATATTTCCCCCAATTCAAGCAATGATAATTCCCCCTTCCTTCAAATCATTTTTATTCATATCCTATATTCCCTTTCTAAAGATATGAAAGAATGTTCTAAGCAACACTGAAAACTATACAAAAAAATTTTATCTAAATAAATACAGCTTTATATAAAAACTCGGGCCTTCGGCCCTCGTGGGAAGGGAGAGGGGAGAAGGGAAGGGGGGAAGGGAAGGGGGGAAGGGAAGGGGGGAAGGGAAGGGGGGAAGGGAAGGGGGGACGACTCATCTTTACTTCGTATAAATGTATCATATTTGCTATGCAATTTATGGGCGAGAAAGGTGGGAAGGGGCGAGAATGCCTATAGGGGGGTATTAAATGCCTAATGATTAATTAATTATTTATACAAATTTTCCATTTATAGGCAAAATGTAATATAGGCAAAATGTAATATAGGCAAGGGTTAGGGTTAGATTTAGTGTTTGCATCTAGTTGCGTATTACATTAGTTTTTATGGCCTTTAGTGATTATGGGTCTAACAAACATTATATTATAAAACATCACAATGTTAAGAATTTGCAGAATTATTGGGAGAAATTTTTGTTGAATTTGAACAATTTTTAATTAAAAAAATCAAAAATTTGGCCAATGGTTATTTTTTCTCCATTGGTCAGTACCAACAGATACTCTATAAGTCAATGTTAGCCAAAAAAACGGGAAAAAAATTTTGAGGCTCACTTTGGTTAATGGTCATTTTTTTCCATTGGTCAGCAGCCAGCACAAGGTAAAAAAGGATATAAATTCATAAGAGTAAAAAAAAACGAAAAAAAAATTTTCGAATCACATTTTGGCCAATGGTCATTTTTTTCCATTGGTCAGCAGCCAGGACACGGTAAAAGTGGATATAAATTCATAATAGTCAAAAAAAAAACGAAAAAAAAGTTTTCGAATCACATTTTGGCCAATGGTCATTTTATTCCATTGGTCAGCAGCCAGCGGACGGCCAAAAAGTCATAATAGCAATGGTAGGAACAGGAATAATCATAATAGTCAAAAAAAAACGAGAGAAAAAAAATCGATTAACATTTTGGCCAATGGTCATTTTTTCCATCGGTCAGGAGCCAGCGGACGGCCAAAAAGTCATAATAGCACTGGTAGTAATAGGAACAATCATAATAGTCAAAAAAAAACGAAAAAATAAACTCGGATTCACATTTGGCCAATGGTCATTTTTTTCATTGGTCAGCAGCCAGCGGACGGCCAAAAAGTCTTATTATCAATGATAGTAACAAGAACAATCATAAGAGTCAAAAAAACCCGGGATTCTAACCCAAAAACTAGTTAAATTGCATAGCAATTAAAAGTAAACAACTTTTATTTATGTTTATTATATAACATTGGTCAGCAGCCAGCGGACGGCCAAAAAGTCATAATAGCAATGGTAGAAACAGGAACAATCATAACATAATAGTCAAAAAAAACGAAAAAAAATAATTTCGATTCACATTTTGGCCAATGGTCATTTTTTTCATTGGTCAGCAGCCAGCGGACGGCCAAAAATTCTTATTATCAATGATAGTAACAAGAACAATCATAAGAGTCAAAAAAAACTCCGGGATTCTAACCCCAAAACTAGTTAAATTGCATAGCAATTAAAAAGTAAACAACTTTTATTTATGTTTATTATATACTAGTTAAATTGCATAGCATTAAAAGTAAACAACTTTTATCTATGTTTATTATATAATAGATAATTTAACAAATCTTATATATAACACACCGAGGGAGATAGAGATGATGGGTGGGGCACCTCTTATGCATTAATTTAAAAAATAACACAGCGAGGGAGATAGAGATGAGGGGTGGGGCACCTCTTTCTCATGCATTAATTTAAAAAATCGATAATCTAATATACCCAAAGCAAATAGATAGGGAGGGTAACGGACAACGGACGGACAACGGACAACGGACGGACAATCAAAAAACGAGCCCATAAATTGCATAGCAATTAACATTTAGATAAAAACGAAATTAACAAAAATTGTATTCAAACTGGTACAGTCAAAACCGTTTAAGTGCAAAGCCTTCTCCATGAAAAAAAAAATCGCAATTAACCGATGTTTCGCGATTAAACGATGAAAATAAAAGTATATGTACATTATATTAAATATTCATTTCTTACGCTTGGCAATAAAACGATATTTTATATAATTATCTGATTGATTTAAGGACTCGAAAATGTTTGTGATAATCCTATATTGTACTATTAAGCGATTTGTCAATAAACGATGTTTTTGTTATTATCGTTTAAAAAAAAAAATGGCGGTTAACTTCGCGATTAAAAGATTTTCGCGATAATCCGATTTGCGATTAAGAAGTTTCGACTGTAACAAGAAATCATCAGCCTCAAATCTCCGACTCTAATGTAAATTCAAATAGCAAACATTCAAATAAACGTGTATTTAGACTAGATACGCGCACGGGTGACCCTGGTATAAATTTTAAAATGCTTTTGGGATTGGGTTGAAAACTTTAAAATGCTGTCTGGTTTGGATGAAGGTTGTGAATTTCATAGCAACTTTTACGAAATACGCAAAAAATCTATCTTTTAACTATAGATTAATAAAGCCATAGACTGCCGAACATCTGTTTTTTTGCATTTAAATCTATTAAGCAACTCAAACCGCCATTTTAAGCATACTTTCAAAATGTGCGCTTGTGCAATAAGTAATTGCACAATTAATCATAGAATAAATAAAGATAACAATACAAATATTTCTTACCTAGCCTAAATTTAAACTAAATTTTTTATTTCTCATTTTCGTTTTTCTAGAAAAACCCCTGAAGTTTGAAAATTAGATATTAATTATAGGTCTAGAGTTTCAATTAAAGAAGTCATCCATAGTATGTAGCAAGCCTTTTGGCGAAAATTTTTTTTTATCCTTATAAGAGAACCATATTGAGAGAAAACACTGTATTAACATTGAACTTGGATAAAGTATTCAAATTATTTTAAATAAATAACTTTATTTTGCTAATATAAACAAACTTTTAACATATAATCCCTTAAATCGGTATTCATAATAATTTTTTTATAAATTTGGATCAAGTTTGTTTTGTTTTCAATATATAACTCCTCTTTTGATTATTATTTATTAATAAGCTCAAAAATTGTGGCATCCCTCTTACGCGCCAGGTGACGTGCTATTTTATATCTCTAACTTTTATCCTATATTCTCCTTTTTATGTCTATTTTAGTCGCTACCATTTCCTCCTTTATATTTAATTACCGACGGCGATTGCTTTGTCTGGTGCATCGGGGGATAGACAATAGTGAGTGATGAAAACATCATGAAGGCTACCAAAGAACATCTGCGCAATCCCATGATACAAAACTATTATGTTGTTACCCCTCCTCAACTTGATTATACCCAACCATTACGATTATACTAAAAATATCATTATAACTGTTTTCTTCTCAACGGTTCTCTCCCCATTCGTTCCCACTTCTGACACTAAATAATATAACAGTTCTTGAAAGCGTTCACTTTTCAATATCTTTATTTCTCCAAATTCATATATTATTATACATATCAACTCTTTCAGAAACCAAAACTTTGGGCATTCAGAGGTATAAGATGGCACTAGGATTATATCTATTCATTTGTTAATGTTAAGTTTTAATTAATTATAAGTTCACCTGCTTAGATAATACTCTAACTATATCAATTTATTCTAAATATTCAATTTAACAACTTCTAAGCACGAATTTAGAGTTATAAGAGGGCACTCAGATAATTAAACATTTGTTAATACAAAGCTCTAATTATTTAAAACCATTATATGATTGAAAAATCGTATGTATAAAGGGGGGGGGGGCTTGCAGCAGGCGCCATTAAATTATAAAGTTTTGTGCGACGCAAAGGGGAAGGGAGAATATTTTGAGATCTTGCAGCAGGCGCCCGTATACCAAAAAGTATCATTCATGACAGTTCTCTCCAAAATTATATTGGATAATTATGCGTCTCATTTATTTAATTGTAAGGCTAAAAAAGTATTAATCGTTGCATTGATTTGAAATCTTCTCTCTTTACAAAAATAACGGTGGATTAGTTGTCCCTTCCACTGATTTTATAAAAATTTGTAAAAATGCAGAAACAATTTTTCGAATTTTACAACCTAAAGTTCAACTTTTCTCCAGAAACATTCTACCCATTATGGGAGTTTTTCACGCGCTTATAGAAACAAATATTGTTCATCTTTGTAACATCATAATGTAGGTCAGGAATTGGGATCATTGAATCAATTACAATTTTTAATTTAATTAATCATCCAATATTATAGCAAAATTTCGCTTCATAATTTTTGGATAACTTGAACCAACAATTTATCTAACATAGTGATTAAATTGTTTGAAACTTGAGGGACAACAATAATAAAATAGTTGACAATTAGTTATTTGTTATACGCTCGTGAAATTTTGTATGATGCCAATTATATATGTGTAGTCAAATTTTATATACATTAAAAATGTAATGTAAAAAAATATTAATATGTACTTTATAGCTTATAAAAAATATATTATAGACGGCGCTAATGTTACTTTTAACGATAACATATTATCTCTTAGAATATGTAAAAGTTCTATGTAATTTCATCTATTTCTAATGTAGTGGTAATTTATTTATATCTTATCATAAGTTTTTTTTGTTAGGGCTTTTGTTACCCTATATTAGGTAGGTTGATATAAAGGACATTATATGTAATTAAGGATGAGGAATGAAAGGAATAATAATAAGGAATTATAGGAATAAGGATGATCACTAAAAGGGAATATATTATATCCATTAATTTTTTACACTAATAAAATTTCATTTCCAATAATTACTTATGATACATGCTAAATATATTGGATTAATGAGCTGGCATAGAGCCATTGATTGAAATTGTATTGGATTTTACAATTTCGTTGTTTTCTTCTTGATGTAAAAAAATTCTATGGGATCGTGTGTTAAGGAGGTAATATATTTTGACAGTTGTTTATGGAATTGGCTGCCCTCGGTATTGGCTGCCCTCGGAACCAAAACTATCAAGAGTCGTGGCCACTTCTGGGTTAAAAATGATATTGCTGATGTATTTGTATTTTTCCACTTTCTTTCTCTCAGTAGAAGAGATGAGGTCCGGAGAGGTGTTGGCAAATATATCCACTGCAGTGATGTCACAACAAGCGTTTAGGCCGCGGGGTCTTTTACCATCTGTAAAGCTTAGACCTGTGGGTTCCTGTGAGTTAGGAAAGCCAACTTTTTTTAAAAATTGCCCATTATTTTATTTATTATGGAATGACGGACGGAGATGCCGCCCCTTGCTTTATTGGTAGTGCAAAGGATGATGACTAGGGCTGCACCGATATTGGTATCGGTATCGGTACCGATATCACGATTTTTTAACGATATCGGTATCGGTTATCAATCGTACCGATACCGATACCGATACTTGAAACTCAACAAATAGTTCCGATTTGCCAATATTAGGAACACTGGCCAGAAAATATCTGTCGTCACCCGCCACATCTATCCCTTCTGAATCTATTTTTAGTATAACTGGTGATATTGATAATCCGCATAGAAGATCTCTTCTACCTGAGACTATCGAAAAATTACAATTTATGAAAAAAAATTTGGAATATTTTAAATAAAGCTTTATAAATATTAACTAACAAGTCTAATTTTTATAAGATGTAAAATATCGGTATCGGTATCGGTATATTTATTTAAATATCGGTAGTATCGGTATCGGTATCGGTATCGGTTGAAAATTTGATATCGGTGCAGCCCTAATTGATGACCTTTGCTAGAACGGGTTGTCGACAGGGCTCGCAGTGGAAGGGAGACACAATGTCGCAGCCGAGGCGTACTACAGCTATTCGAAGTTCCTCGCCCGACTGTAATCAAAAGTAGATTGCAAATTTTTAGTAACATAAATGTGAGAGCGAATCGCTACATTAGAATTGTAGTGCTCTATCTGCACATAACTCCGAACTGAGATAATTGAGTTCAAAGTTTGAAATGCTAAAATCTAAACTTATTATTATTATTCATATGACATAAAATTAGTTTCTATAATGTAAACTATTAGAATTTGTAATATTTTAACCAAAAATGTGGATGTTTTCTTTTATTTCATAAAAAATTGATTTTCTATATTTCAAATAGAACAAAGCTCTGTTTGCGATTTTATTTAACTATTTTACTCTATCTGCATTTTTAACCGCAGGTTTTAAGGTTTTGTTAACATTGGATTTATAACTTATAGCTATAATAATAAGATAAATATGAGATTATGAAACTAGTTATAATTATAATGTCTATATTACTTTAATAACTTATATATATTTAATATTATAATAAAATTGTGGTAAGTTGGGGTTGTGTATCCTATTAAACTAAACTATGATTCTTTAAAATCTTTAATAAGTAAATTTATATAACAATCAAAATGATTTATATCCTTTATATAGCTAAAAATATTGACTGGGGCCAATTTGTGGCAATCAGACTATTTACAACAAACACTATTATAAATATTTATTAATTATAAAATAGATGATACGTACAAAAGAATATGTAGTAAAAGTACATCAATTATATCTAGTTTTAAACAAATAGCTCTTTTAAAATTTTATCATTTGACAATCTTGAAGAATTTTATTCTCTTTTAAATTAATTTTTTTTCCTTTCCCTGCAAAAGTTTTTTTGGCTATAATAACAAACATCTTTTTCCATGATTAATAATGTAAAAAGCCTAAAACTATTATTACTAATCATTGTATATATTTTGCCTAATTTTAACCATCATTTAAAATTTTTTGATTTATTACCTCGGAACTTATAAAAGATAGGGATAATTTTTTTCTATAAATTATACTCTATTTCATCTGAAACAGTTCTTATTTATCATTGTTTGACATACCACAGTTATAAAGTAATTTGTAGGAACTTTATGTGAATGATCTAAAAATCGTTTTATTTATAATTAACTAATAATTTAGATGGTTTACATAAAATTACATTCACGACTAAAAAAAATTAAAAACGCGCTATAACTAAACGGATGGCATTGATCCGTGTATGGAAATCGTGTTGGATATAACGATTTCCATTGTGATCTTTTGCCTGATAAAAAGTACTCTTTCAATCTAAAGAGACGCTGGAGATCGCTTTTCCAATTTGTTTCAGGAGAGCGAGAGCTTCGGCGCCTAAATTTCCAATTGTGGTTGCCACTACGAGAATGAATAATGTGTCCGAGAGGGAAGAATCTTTGGCTGTCTTCCTATTCTCTTCACTAACTATAAGGTCGCGAGAGGAGTTGGATGGGGCAAATATGTCGACCGTGGTGAAGTCCCAAATGAGATTCATTCCACGGGACCATGGGATGAGTGTGACCCCGTCTGGTCTTTTTCCATCGGTGGTGCTAAGGCCGACGGGCTATAAGGTGTTCTAAGGTACTAGCCGATAATTCTGTTGATCGCCGTGTGCCTGGGGTTGCGGCCTTTGCTGTATTTGCAATGGAAGAGATGATGACAATTGGGTTGGACCGGCTGTTTGCAGAGATCGCATACGAAACTATGTCACATCCGAGACGTAGGCCTATGGCTATGCGTTACTCCTCCCCAGACATATGGAGTCCCAAATTCCTGCTCGGGATAGCTTCAAGCTATTCGTAGCCGTTCTTGGAAGAGGCCCAATTGAAAAGAAGTTTTCCCTGAGATAGTTCGTTCGAAGAAAGAAAAGCTATATTAGGTAAAGATCCCATTCCTTTGGGGTCACACCGAGTGGTCGTTCGGCTGACTTCCGCGTCCCACCTGTGGAGAGCCTCCTGGAGGTGCGGGTCTGGGAGGGATGTCATGGCAGAGATAAGGCAATTGATCCTCATGCACGAAGATATAAAACCCGCTAATGCTATCTGTTGCGGAGATCGAATACAAATTCTCCCACTCTTAGAAGGGAGGGATGCTTGGAGCCAATGGACTGGAGTAAAAATTTAAAGGCAGACGATAAATTCATGTGGTTAAATGAGCGCTTGCTATTGGGTTATTGCAGATAGAGTAAACCAATCCTAAAAAATATTCATATTCGCAATTTAAGCAAAATAAGTACCTTAATAGCGAAGCCCCAAAAATTTTTTCCGATATTTTTATAAATTTTATGATAAAACACATAGAAATCGACGGAATAGCACCTTTAATTTAAAATCTTCAAAAATTGCAGATAGAGCCTCCAAGGTAGCGAAATGCTAAGAAATTAATTCAACATTATGAACAATTAATCACCTTAAAAAATTAAATTGCAACTATTTAATTATTGAATAGTAACAGAAACGTGAAAGAAAATGCTAAGTAATTATTAAACTTGATGATCACTAAATTACCTTAAAAATATAAATTAAAAATTTTAAAATTCTTGAATATTAACAGAAATGTGAGAGCGAATTCTAAGTAATTATTTAACATGATAATTACAAAATTACCCGAGAAAGTAAATAGCAAATTTTTGAATAGTAACAGAAATGTGAGAGCAATTGCTAAGAATCCCTAAGTTACCTTAAATGGGTAAAATGCCAATTTTTAAAGTTTTGAATAGTAACAAATGCAAGCTAATTCTACTGTATTAAATGTGTTACATTATATATGTAAATAACCTGTACCACTCACAAAAATTTTACATAATATATTCAACTATACCAAAATCTATATAATATTTTATATACTCTATAAGAACTTGGGTAAATTCAATTGTTTGCATTTTAAAAGTTTGTATTAAAGTGGCAAGATTGTCTTGAAGAAAGTACTCAAATTTATATAATTGATGTCGGTAATTTAAAATAATAATTAGCGCCAGAGGATATTAATTATCTTGTAAGAGGGCTAATTAATATGATATAAGGCTATCTCGCTTTTGGCACCATAATCTAAAAAGAGAACAAATTATTTTGCATAGTTTTTATTCAAAGTGCAAAGTTTTTATTGCCATTTTCCAAGTTTTTTATTCAATTTGCCAAGTTTTGAATTAAATGTTAAGTTTTTTATTAAATGTTCAGATTTTTATTTATTTGCTCAGAGATTAATTATACTTGCCAAGTTTTTTTATGCAAAGTGGTTTTAATTTTTAATTAAAACGAGATAGGTGCGGGTATCGAACCTGCGAGGTACGAGCTATTGAAGCTGCTAGTCAGACGTTCAATCCACTGAGCTATTACACCTCAAAATATTTTTGGTTATATCACTTATATATAGCAGCTATAACATTTTATTAGGTTTTTATATATATTATTTTAATAAATGATTATTAAAGGCATCATTTTGTTTGTTTTTAATATACTTTGATTTATGTACTTAATATAGACAATTTTTATTATACAAATAGAGTAATAACTTACAACGATTATAAAAGCTCTCTAAGGTTTCCACAGATAAAAATAATTTTTATAAATACGCGATTTAAATGAATAATTAATAACTTTTATTAAAGCTCTCTAGCGTTTCCACAGCTCAATAACACTTCTGTGCAAAATGTAATATAGGCAAAATGTAATATAGGCAAGGGTTAGGGTTAGATTTAGTGATTTTAATAACAACTGAGCATATTTTGAAAAAAAACGAAATATTTTTTTGAAAAAAAAACTGAACATTCTTTGAAAAATTACTGAACATTTGTTTACAAAAAAACTGAGCACTTTTTAATTAAAATCTGAGCATAAAAAAAACTGAACATTTTTAATTAAAAATCTGAGCAAGTTGAATTAAAAACTTAGCACAAACAACTGAGCATTATGGAATTTTTCACTATGCATTTAAATAACACCCATCTAAAAATACCTAATTTTATAGTATCTCTATTTAAATTACTAGACAATAAATATTCGCGATTGATAGTTGGTCCCAAATTTGAACATATGGCATATTTCACGCATATTTAAATCATCTATCCTATGGAATAAAATGGCGTCGATGGTAGAATCAGAGGTTGATATGCCTCCTGAACTTCAGGAAGTCGAAATCGATAATTTGCCGGTAGATGTTCCATTAAATTCGTCGTTCGATAATCTTTCGCCCAGCATTATTTCATTTAAAAATTTGAGTGATGTCAATGAGGATATTATGCTTCAACCTCGTGAAGAAATTGTAGGTGAAATATCCGAAAATCTATCTTCTTATGGTACCGTTCCCATCCCTATTGCTAATATCACTTCCCATGACGAATTTAATTCATTATTCAATAAAAAACCGCGCAAACTAAAAAAACTGGATAAAAGAAAGCATGAATTCCTTATAGACGACCTTTCCGACTTCGCCTCTTATGAAAAACCTCTTAAAAAATGGGAACAACGCCAGGTACAGATAAAGACTCTCGATGGAGAATTCACAGTATCCATGTGGACAAATGGTAATGCTTTGAAGCTTTGTTAATAGGATAATTAGTGTCTTAATTAGCTATTTTTTTAAATATTGACCAATTTGATTATTTGTAGCTATGGAAGAGAAAAAGTTAGAAGACAATGATATTGATTCTGACTTTGCTGATTACATGTCTGGAAAGAAAACTGGTCTTGATTTAAGCGATCCAAAGCAACTCGCTGAATTTGCCAAGTACTATTTAAATTCAATTAAAATAACTTCATGTTTAGAGGGAAGCCAAAAAGATTGTCTATTGATGATACACCAAAAACTATAGCTTGTCCACAAAAGGTATTGTAATTTTTGGCTTATATGATCTTTATAATATTTAGGGTTGTAATAAAATGTTTAAAGATAATTCCTCTATGCGAAAGCATTTACATACACATGGCCCCAGAGTTCATGTGTGTGCAGAATGTGGTAAAGCTTTTGTGGAAAGTTCCAAGCTTAAACGCCATCAACTTGTACACACTGGTGAAAAACCTTTTCAGGTATTACACATAAGTTGCATGTTTTATTAAAGTTGATTAGTTTTATAACCATAGTATATTTCCAATGTTATTAATATTTACATTGGAACAATTATATTATAACATTAAAAAAATAATCATGCAAATCAATTAATATTAAGTGATTTTCAATTTAATCTTTTTTTCAAGTCATTATTTCTTATGAATGTTACTCTTATATCTTATAATTTTGTTGTCATTTTTGTAATTTACAAAATCTCTTTTAATTGCAACATTAACCAAATGGGCTCTCCATTCTTTCAGATTTAATCTTCTTTTTCAATGTTTTAACTCTAATGTAATTTATATAATATACAAAAAAAATTATTGACAATATTATATTTGGCTTACTGTATAGTCCATTAATCAATCCATTTTATCTTTTTTCCATTTAACCCAAAGTTTTTAGACCTGTTTTTATACAAACATATTTATTAAATGTTTATTGGATGGAGAGTTAATTGAACTTCGTATGTATGATTAATGCTTGTTAAAACTTTTCTAAATTTAGTTTTAAAGAAAAAAATGATCAAAAAACAAGAGTTTATAAAGAGTAATATTGGGTTTATATTCAATTTTAACGTAATCTTGGCAAACACTATCTTTTCAATAATTTATACGGTTCTTTTCTTTAAAAAGCACTATAAATAAAATTAATTTTACCTTTTCTCTTATAAAATGAGTATATATATTTGCAGTGTACGTTTGAGAGTTGTGGTAAAAGGTTTTCCCTCGACTTCAATCTCCGTACCCACGTTCGAATTCATACGGGAGATAGGCCCTACGTTTGTCCCTTTGACGAATGCGACAAGAGATTTGCTCAATCTACTAACCTTAAATCCCACATAATGACCCATGCTAAAGCCACTACCAGATCAATTTATTCTCAGTAGCAGCACTGTGTTTTGTCAAGCCAAATGCCAGAAATTATAATCTGAAATAGTCGTTATACTAAAGGCGTGCTTTGGAATGGGAGATACTTCTTTGAATATATGTAGTTTATGTGTTATATAATACATATATGCACTTATTTGCCACGTCTATTAACCATTGTTATAACTTATACACGTATATTGTAAATATTTATAAAGGAATCGTTATTTATGTATGACCCCCAAAACTCACGTGATACAAATGATAAAAATTATTGCCAGACAATGTTAGTTTTAGAAATTAACCAATTTTCATGATGTTTATAAGAAATATTAATTTTTTGTTTAAAACATCAATATTCCTCAATTTTTAGCTCCCTTATTAAAGTAAACGGGTAATAACGTTTTTTTAGACAAATATGGATGTAGACACAATTTGAATTAAGGGGGGGGGCAATAATTATATAGGGGGGCCATGTTTTCCCCTGACTATACCAATGCTTGGTTTTTATTGAAAAATAGATGTTTTAAATTATTTAAAATTTTTAGTAGAGGCTTTATATTTTTTGCTATAAAATTTAGTTTAACTTTCTCATTTTCCTCAAATTTGGTGTATCTATACATCTATGCAATGAACTTGACCATGGCGATTTTTAATTGTCAAAGAAAATGCAATAATAAATGTACTCACTTTTAATTAAACTTTTATAGTTATTAATAACAACATATAAAAACAAGTTAAAATGTGAAATTTTTTTTTAAGAATTATTATATTATGTAAGAACATTGCTGATTAAATCATCTTATATAACCTTTTTATAATTATTTGCAAAATGCACTTGAAATTTGACATTAATATTGTTTTAACATTTTGTTACTTTCATATTGTTTTTGTTTTATATTTGTTCTATGCAAATATTATATTAACATTAAACTAAATCTCAAATGGCCTCTTATTATGTGTAAGTCTAATTATATCAAATCATAAAAGTATAATTTGTGAACTAGCCTACAAAACTGATATAACTAGTTTTTAATTTATTTTTTTAGTTCTGTGGAAGTAATATGTTGGATATTATTAAATTTATCTCTTGTATATGATAACTTTTTATCTTTTTTAAATGTCTTTGAAATTAAAGATTACTATAGGCCTACGTCTCGGAGTCGGATGTGATATAGTATCCCCTTTCGTATGCGATCTCTGCAAACAGCCGGTGTAATGATCTGAAACGTCGACATTTAAAAAACGACGACGCTTAATTGAACATTCCTATTGGTCAATATGGCATAATAACCAGTTATATGCCATATCACATGATCTTCCTAGAAGCACAATTGGTTAGTTTTGGCACAAAAACATCTATTTTTTTCGAAGACACTAAAATGACGACACCAGACCCTTCAAACTAATACAAGTAATTACTTAGAATTAGATTTCGAAAATGGCCAATTGAGTCAGATTACAAATCATCAAAGTTGATAATTGTACATAATCAAATCTTTTTTTTCATACCATATGTATTTGGCATATTAATTCATATAATAATTTATATTAGATCAAGATAATTCAGACTTTAAATTATAGCCATTTAACTCAGTTTTTAATTTAATAAATTATCAAACTTGATTTTTGAGTATCAATCAAATCATTTTTTAAAACACTTGTATTTGTAAATTTTAAATTAATTTATATAATAATTTATATTAGATCATAATAGGCCAGACTTTAAATATCCATTTGAGTCAGATATAATTTAAACAAATTATCAATTTTGATATTTGAGTATATAATCAAATCTTTTTTCATGCCAGATGCATTCAAAAAACTTTACTAAAATTGTATTCATTGTTGTTAAATTATGAATCAGACAAGATGTATTTTATTCCATTTAATATCTCTAATTTTGAATAAAAATGCACATAATCATTTATTAAGCTTATTGAAAATCATTTTATTATAATTTGTTCTTATGATTTGAATTAGCTTAAGTTATAAACTTTACCTTAATTTTGTATTATATATATTTATTTGAAGCTTATAGACAATAATAATGATTAAAAGGATGGGCTTATAATGATGTTATGAATATCAGCTTAAAGTCAAGAACTTGTATTTAATACTCACTTAAATATCCCTAAGGGTATTATAAATGTAATATTGAGTTTATCAAGTAAATTAGCTTAGGTTATAAGCTTTACCAAAATTACATTTAAAAGGATAGGCTTATAAACATAGATATAATGATCATCAGCTCAAGCTCAAAAACACATATCAAAAGATAAGTAAATGCATAGTGTGCTAAATATTATAAATTTTAATTATGCTTGGAAACCATGGTTGAATTATAATCAATATTATTTGTGATCTTAGGTTATTAAATGAAAACATCTGTATTGACGTTTGTGTTAGCCTATAGAAATTTAATTTCAAATTGTAAGAAATATTTTTGATTAACATGTCGATTTTTTTGAGCGTCGTGAAAATGGATATTACACCGGTCCAACCCAAATTGTCATCTAAAATAATTACAATTAATTTTTAATATATACATAGACTAGATAGACTGCTCGAATCTGGTGCAAATCGTAATATAGGCAAATCGTAATAAGTAATAAATATTATCAAATAAATCACTAAATCTAACCCTAACCTGTAACGAGTATGTAATTGTAACGAGTGTGTTATGTAACGAATACGTATTTTTTGTTGTTATGTAATTTCCTGTCATCTAATCGCGTTATTAAAATTCCAATAAACCATCTTATCCTTATATCTGGCGACGAAGATGGAATCTACAATAAAGACAGAAAATTCTATCAAGAACGAAGTGGATATTTCAAAAATTACACTCCTACCTTATTCCACGGATATTCCGATAGAGGAGTATTTAGAAAATATGGAATATATTCTAATAGCCAAAGGAATATGCGCAACGGGTGATGCATTGAAACAGATCTACAAAAAATTATTCCTCGCCTATTTTGGAATTCAGAATGTGATACAAATAAAAAGTTACTTATTTCCATGTAAAATCGAAAATGTGGATTGGGAGAAGATCATTGAAACACGTAAGACCATTTTTAAACCTAGATCCAGTACTATGGCTTCAAGATTAGAGTTTATTCGCCTTATGAGGTCAGAAGGTGAGTCGGTGTTAGGATTTACGAAACGATTGAAGGAAACTGCACAAGCGGCACAGTTTAATAATGATGTTGAAGAGCGTCTTCGGGACCAATTCGTAGCAGGAATTCGATTCCCGAAGTTGGAGGTCAAAATTCGGAGTAAATATCCTAGGATGCTTGACGAAACAGGTAAAAGCTTAACTTTTGATAAAATTTTGGATATGGCTTTAGCATGGGAGACGGCAGAGAGCGAGGTTAATTCCTTGAATATAAATCGAATAAGGGATAATCGTAATGGTGTAGGTGTTAGTAAGGGTCAGACCGACTCCAACCGTACCGCCTCTAAATGTTTTCGTTGTGGCCGGTCACACACTCGTAATCATTGCGCTGCAGTTACGGCAAAGTGTTATAATTGTAATAAGATGGGGCATTTTTCGCGGGCATGCAAGAATAAGAGGGTTAACCAAGTTTTTGATGATCGTGAGGAAGAGGTTGGCGAAATTGATTCTATCAATCACATTAAAAAAAGTGATCGGAAACGAGCAACAATTGAAGCCACGTTAAATGATGTTCCATTCCGGTTTGAATATGACACCGGCGCTCAGGTGTCGGTAATAAATGAGGAAATTTGGAATCACATAGGAAAGCCGAAATTACGGCCAACGCATAATTTAACGGGGTATGGCCATCAAAAACAAGATGTAATCGGCGAAACAAACATTAAAGTGGGGCTAGGCGACCAGAGCAAATTACTGCCTGTCATCGTGACAAAAACATCGGACACACCCTTATTTGGCCTACCCTGGATATTAAATTTTGGACTATACATTCCGAAATGTGTCAAAATTTCCAAGGTTCAACAATCAGTAACTAGTTTAAATCAAAACTCGAGTACCAAAATTGATAATCTAATAAAGAAATTTGCCGGAATTTTTGATGAGCGACCGGGAGTCATTAATGGTTGTCCAGTTCGTATAAACGTTGAATCGTCAGCTAGTGGGAAGGTTCTGCCGGCCCGTCGGGTGCCCTTTCCATTACGGGGCCCGATAGAAAAGGAATTAGATAGACTCATGGCGGCGGATATAATCAAAAAGGTCGATCCTTCTAAATGTCGCGTTGAATGGGCAACACCAACGGTATACGTTATGAGAAATAATGGTGATATTCGTATTTGTGGGGATTTTAGGGTCACATTGAACCCTTTTCTTCTTAAAGACTATCACATCTTACCCACATTTGATGATATTGTGGCAAAATTATCCGGGGGAAAAAAGTTTACGACGTTCGACCTGAAAGATGCATACTTACAAATGAGTGTGGATGAGCAATCCCAAAATTTCCTGATCATCAATACGCATGTGGGCTATTATCGCTACAAACGGTTGCCGTTTGGACTTGCCTCAGCACCAATACTATTCCAGAGATATATGGACGACTTGCTTAAGGATTGCAAAAAGACGGGAGTGTACCTAGATGATGTGATAGTTACGGGTGAGAATGATGACGAGCATTTCCGCAATTTAACAGTGGTACTATCAAGACTGAATAACGCAGGATTAAAAGCTAAGTTGGCAAAAGTTAAATTCTTAGAAGACTCTGTGACTTTTTTGGGATTTCGTATAGACAGATTTGGCATACACCCAATGTCGGAGAAAATTCGAGCAATACAAGAGGCACCGATTCCGCAAAACGTACAGCAATTAAGGGCCTTTTTGGGCCTGATAAATTACTATGAGAAGTTTATTCCCCATCTGCATAGTTTATGCGCTCCACTACATCGATTGACGAGTCCACAGTGCAAGTGGACTTGGACACCAATAGAAGACGCTGTCTATAAAAAAGTTAAGACAATCTTAACTCATAAAGACACGGTTATTCCCTATTCAATTGATTTACCTTTAATCCTTGATTGTGACGCTTCAAATGATGGATTCGGAGCCGTTTTAATGCACCAATTTTCCAACGGGTTGGAAAAACCAATTGCTTACGCTTCAAGGACTCTTTCAAAATCAGAGAAAAACTATGCCTCGATTGACAAAGAAGCGAGGGCATTGTTATTTGGCTGTGAAAAATTCCATGCCTATATATTTGGAAGGAAGTTTACCTTGCGGACAGACCACAAACCTTTGGAGCGGCTATTTGGCGGACATCAGGATTTGTCGAAAATTGGCAATAATCGATTAATAAGGTGGTCTTGGAAGTTGTCCGCATATGATTATAGTTTAGAATATAGACCAGGGAAAGAAAATTGCGTTGCAGATGCCTTGTCGCGACTACCCTTATCGGAAATTAACGAGGGGCTATCAGAAGATGAAAAAAATTTTGCTTGCCTAAAGTCAATTACGCTAGAAGACTTACAAGTGTCGGAAAAAACAATCGCGAAGGAAACTCTTGGTGATAGCACTCTCAAGAAAGTCTTGATATATATAGATCAAAGTTGGAATGTAAACAAAAATGCCGTCGGCGAAGATGTATTACCGTATTTCTATAGGAAAAGTGAATTATGTTCGGATAAGGGTATCATACAATGAAACGGTCGAATAGTCATACCAAAGACACTACGTAAATCTGTATTAAATATTTTGCACAGGGGACACCCTGGGATTAACGCGATGAAATCTATTAGTAGATATTATGTTTACTGGCCAGGTTTGGACTTAGACATTAACAAATTTATTGCGAATTGTGGTAATTGTCAAAGGAACCGCATAAATATTCCTGAAGTTCCATTATATTCGTGGAACGTAACGAACACGCCTTGGGAACGATTACATATAGATCTAGCAGGACCGATGGACTCCTACTACTGGTTTGTCGGTATTGACTCTTATTCAAAGTGGATTGAAGTGGAACTCCTTAGGAATACATATTCTAAAATATTGATAAAAAAACTAAAAGGATGGTTTGCTCGATTTGGTGTTCCACGTCAAATAGTCAGCGATAATGGACCTCTGTTTACTTCCGTGGAGTTTAGGCAATTCTGCAAGAATTATAATATAGTGCATATTCTGATCTCTCCTTACCATCCCAAGACAAATGGTTGTGCAGAGAGATGTATTAGAACATTAAAAAGCCGTTACTTGGCCACCAGAGAAGACATCAAGGATCCAGAGGAGTGTATGAATGAAATTTTATCAGCATACAGGGTTTGTGAACATAACTCAACAGGTAGGTCGCCATCCAAGATGCTTTTCGGACGGAGGAATCGGACAATGCTCGATTGGTCCCGACCAAGTCCCCAAACCATTATGGAACACAAAATTAAAAAACAAGCCTTTCACCATGATATGACGAAACGTCCACGAAACTTTGAAATAAATGAATTAGTCTGGGTAAAAAATGAATTGGCACCAGGATGGCGGGAAGGAAAAGTACTCGCTAGGAATGGGTTATTGTCCTATAGCGTTGAAAGTAACAATAAAGCCGTGCGCAAACATGCGGACCAATTGAGAAAAAGAGAAGAGGAGGTAGTGGAAGATCAAGATTTGGCTTGCCCGGTTGTTAATGATGCATCATGTGAAGAGGAGGAGGTAGTTTATGATCAAGAGAAATCAAGACCAGAACCTACAGAGGCAATACAGGAAGAACTAGTGCCGGTAGATAATGACATACCGGAAGATAAATGGAAACTTAAAAAGGGAAAATAGACCAAGGAAGCCACCGCGGATATTAATTGAAGAAATTTAAAGCTGGTTAACGGGGAGAGATGTAACGATTGTGTTATGTAACGAGTATGTAATTGTAACGAGTGTGTTATGTAACGAATACGTAATTTTTGTTGTTAGGTAATTTCCTGTCATCGAATCGCGTTATTAAAATTCCAATAAACCATCTTAGCCTATTACATCGTAAAGAAAGGAAGCGCTCATGCACCACACCTCGAATTGGCCTTCACAAAGATCTGTGGTAGGATGGGTTTAGATCACATGATTAGAATTAAACAGAATCTTGAGTGGGTCCCCACGCATAGCAACCCCGCGGACGCCCCCTCAAGGGAAGCGTACTTCAACGACCACGAGCTAGGGAACATAGTGCACTGGACACGCTCGAACATTTCCCACACACAGAACAACAACTAGTTTGCCAAACCTAAAAGACCGTAGATGTTCCTAAGAAAGTTCCTATAACTCAACACCCCTAATTTACGATCTTTCATTGTTTCCTACTCGCTTACTTAACCTCTGCTGCTCGTCTGTGTGAATCTTCTGATAGCCCCTAGTTAATTTCCGATAAGGGTAGTCGCGACAAGGCATCTGCAACGCAATTTTCTTTCCCTGGTCTATATTCTAAACTATAATCATATGCGGACAACTTCCAAGACCACCTTATTAATCGATTATTGCCAATTTTCGACAAATCCTGATGTCCGCCAAATAGCCGCTCCAAAGATTTGTGGTCTGTCCGCAAGGTAAACTTCCTTCCAAATATATAGGCATGGAATTTTTCACAGCCAAACAACAATGCCCTCGCTTCTTTGTCAATCGAGGCATAGTTTTTCTCTGATTTTGAAAGAGTCCTTGAAGCGTAAGCAATTGGTTTTTCCAACCCGTTGGAAAATTGGTGCATTAAAACGGCTCCGAATCCATCATTTGAAGCGTCACAATCAAGGATTAAAGGTAAATCAATTGAATAGGGAATAACCGTGTCTTTATGAGTTAAGATTGTCTTAACTTTTTTATAGACAGCGTCTTCTATTGGTGTCCAATTCCACTTGCACTTTGGACTCGTCAATCGATGTAGTGGAGCGCATAAACTATGCAGATGGGGAATAAACTTCTCATAGTAATTTATCAGGCCCAAAAAGGCCCTTAATTGCTGTACGTTTTGCGGAATCGGTGCCTCTTGTATTGCTCGAATTTTCTCCGACATTGGGTGTATGCCAAATCTGTCTATACGAAATCCCAAAAAAGTCACAGAGTCTTCTAAGAATTTAACTTTTGCCAACTTAGCTTTTAATCCTGCGTTATTCAGTCTTGATAGTACCACTGTTAAATTGCGGAAATGCTCGTCATCATTCTCACCCGTAACTATCACATCATCTAGGTACACTCCCGTCTTTTTGCAATCCTTAAGCAAGTCGTCCATATATCTCTGGAATAGTATTGGTGCTGAGGCAAGTCCAAACGGCAACCGTTTGTAGCGATAATAGCCCACATGCGTATTGATGATCAGGAAATTTTGGGATTGCTCATCCACACTCATTTGTAAGTATGCATCTTTCAGGTCGATCGTCGTAAACTTTTTTCCCCCGGATAATTTTGCATGATGTGATAGTCTTTAAGAAGAAAAGGGTTCAATGTGACCCTAAAATCCCCACAAATACGAATATCACCATTATTTTTTATAACGTATACCGTTGGTGTTGCCCATTCAACGCGACATTTAGAAGGATCGACCTTTTCGATTATATCCGCCGTCATGAGTCTATCTAATTCCTTTTCTATCGGGCCCCGTAATGGAAAGGGCACCCGACGGGCCGGCAGAACCTTCCCACTAGCTGACGATTCAACGTTTATACGAACTGGACAACCATTAATGACTCCCGGTCGCTCATCAAAAATTCCGGCAAATTTCTTTATTAGATTATCAATTTTGGTACTCGAGTTTTGATTTAAACTAGTTACTGATTGTTGAACCTTGGAAATTTTGACACATTTCGGAATGTATAGTCCAAAATTTAATATCCAGGGTAGGCCAAATAAGGGTGTGTCCGATGTTTTTGTCACGATGACAGGCAGTAATTTGCTCTGGTCGCCTAGCCCCACTTTAATGTTTGTTTCGCCGATTACATCTAGTTTTTGATGGCCATACCCCGTTAAATTATGCGTTGGCCGTAATTTCGGCTTTCCTATGTGATTCCAAATTTCCTCATTACCGACACCTGAGCGCCGGTGTCATATTCAAACCGGAATGGAACATCATTTAACGTGGCTTCAATTGTTGCTCGTTTCCGATCACTTTTTTTAATGTGATTGATAGAATTAATTTCGCCAACCTCTTCCTCACGATCATCAAAAACTTGGTTAACCCTCTTATTCTTGCATGCCCGCGAAAAATGCCCCATCTTATTACAATTATAACACTTTGCCGTAACTGCAGCGCAATGATTACGAGTGTGTGACCGGCCACAACGAAAACATTTAGAGGCGGTACGGTTGGAGTCGGTCTGACCCTTACTAACACCTACACCATTACGATTATCCCTTATTCGATTTATATTCAAGGAATTAACCTCGCTCTCTGCCGTCTCCCATGCTAAAGCCATATCCAAAATTTTATCAAAAGTTAAGCTTTTACCTGTTTCGTCAAGCACCTAGGATATTTACTCCGAATTTCGACCTCCAACTTCGGGAATCGAATTCCTGCTACGAATTGGTCCCGAAGACGCTCTTCAACATCATTATTAAACTGTGCCGCTTGTGCAGTTTCCTTCAATCGTTTCTTAAATCCTAACACCGACTCACCTTCTGACCTCATAAGGCGAATAAACTCTAATCTTGAAGCCATAGTACTGGATCTAGGTTTAAAAATGGTCTTACATGTTTCAATGATCTTCTCCCAATCCACATTTTCGATTTTACATGGAAATAAGTAATTTTTTATTTGTATCACATTCTGAATTCCAAAATAGGCGAGGAATAATTTTTTGTAGATCTGTTTCAATGCATCACCCGTTGCGCATATTCCTTTGGCTATTAGAATATATTCCATATTTTCTAAATACTCCTCTATTGGAATATCCGTGGAATAAGGTAGGAGTGTAATTTTTGAAATATCCACTTCGTTCTTCATAGAATTTTCTGTCTTTATTGTAGATTCCATCTTCGTCGCCAGATATAAATTTGAGAAGGGAGAGTCCCAATCGGGATATCCCCCTAACTCTTGTTTTATTTATTTATATTCCGCCAATGTAAATATGTATTATATTCATGTATAAAAACGCGAGAAAATTTCACACAGACGAGCAGCAGAGGTTAAGTAAGCGAGTAGGAAACAATGAAAGATCGTAAATTTGGGGTGTTGAGTTATAGAAACTTTCTTAGGAACATCTACTTATAGAGTATCTGGTGGTACTGACCAATGGAGAAAAAATGACCATTCGCCAAATTTTTGATTTTTTTAATTAAAAATTGTTCAAATTCAACAAAAAAATTTTCCCAACAATTCTGCAAATTCTTAACATTGTGATGTTTTATAATATAATGTTTGTTAGACCCATAATCACTAAAGGCCATAAAAACTAATGTAATACGCAACTAGATGCAAACACTAAATCTAACCCTAACCCTTGCCTATATTACATTTTGCCTATATTACATTTTGCCTATAAATGGAAAATTTCTATAAATAATTAATTAATCATTAGGCATTTAATACCCCCCCCCCTATAGGCATTCTCGCCCCTTCCCACCTTTCTCGCCCATAAAATACATAGCAAATATGATACATTTATACGAAGTATAGATGAGTCGTCCCCCCTTCCCTTCCCCCCTTCCCTTCTCCCCTCCCCCTTCCCACGTGGACCGAAGGCCCGAGTTTTATTATCTTCTTCTGATTATTATTAATTGATTTCAAAAATGTTTTTAGTGTGCACTTTTGAAAAATAAAAATTATCTTGCCATCCAAATGTTGACTTTGAAGTGACTGAGGCGATTTAAAAGCTTAAACTTTTCGTTTTTAACGATAGCTGACAAAGTGTTTAAAATATGCTATAACTCTTTGACTATATTCTATACTCTATATAGGTTCTTAATATAAAATCTTTAAAATAATCTTTTTGAATTTTTCATGTAGAAACTTGCAACGGGCTTTTTAGACCAATCGACACCAACCCGTTACAAAAATTAAAATGCCGCGGGCTCGACCAGCCCCCGTCAAACTGATAAATAATAAGCATGGACCCAGCCCGCTAATTTTTACAAAGCCAGGCGCGGGCCAGTATACAAATTATTTTATTTTGCTTTTTCGTTCCAGAAATATATATTCATAGACTAGATAGACTGCTCATCAACGCACAAAATGTGTACCCCTTCTCCACCATTTTGAGGTTAACATGGTAAAGTGTTGCATATAAGAAATTAGTAATTTTCGCAAATTAAATAATCTTCAAATGGTAAATGAAAAAATATTGAATTGGGTAGATATCAAAAACGGCATTTTAAAATAAATATCATTTACACAATACATAAAAATGTAAAAACTGCGATTAAAGTTTGTTTATTAATATAGCGCCATCAATATTTTGTATAATATTAATTTATTGACGATCGTCGTAATTTATAAACTAGCGAGGAAGGTAATTGACTGTTATAGGGCAAAATTACATGGTTAAAATACACTAGTTGCTCTCTTCATTTGACACACAATTAACCATATGCAACATCGTATGGCATGAGCAGTCCACTTCTGTGCAAATCGTAATATAGGCAAATCGTAATGCAGGCAATAATTGTTGGTAAGTTTTCTAATATTATTATCGTTTATTTTGTAAATTTCATGTAATATAGGCAAAATGTAATATAGGCAAGGCCTAATGATTAATTAATTATTTATAGAAATTTTCCATTTATAGGCAAAATGTAATATAGGCAAGGGTTAGGGTTAGTATTAGTGTTTGCATCTAGTTGCGTATTACATTAGTTTTTATGGCCTTTAGTGATTATGGGTCTAACAAACATTATATTATAAAACATCACAATGTTAAGAATTTGCAGAATTGTTGGGAAAATTTTTTTGTTGAATTTGAACAATTTTTAATTAAAAAAATCAAAAATTTGGCGAATGGTCATTTTTTCTCCATTGGTCAGTACCAACAGATACTCTATAAATCAATGATAGCCAAAAAAACGGAAAAAAATTGATGCTCACTTTGGCCAATGGTCATTTTTTCCATTGGTCAGCAGCCAGCACACGGTAAAAATGGATATAAATTCATAAGAGTAAAAAAAAGCGAAAAAAAATTTTCGAATCACATTTTGGCCAATGGTCATTTTTTTCCATTGGTCAGCAGCCAGGACACGGTAAAAGTGGATATAAATTCATAATAGTCAAAAAAAACGAAAAAAAAATTTAATTCACATTTTGGCCAATGGTCATTTTATTCCATTGGTCAGCAGCCAGCGGACGGCCAAAAAATCATAATAGCAATGGTAGGAACAGGAACAATCATGATAGTCAAAAAAACGAAAAAATAAACTCGGATTCACATTTTGGCCAATGGTCATTTTTTTCTTTGGTCAGCAGCCAGCGGACGGCCAAAAAGTCTTATTATCAATGATAGTAACAAGAACAATCATAAGAGTCAAAAAAACTCCGGGATTCTAACCCAAAAACTAGTTAAATTGCATAGCAATTAAAAGTAAACAACTTTTATTTATGTTTATTATATAATAA
The DNA here is from genome assembly GCA_964036665.1 of Gordius sp. MW1. NCBI lineage: Eukaryota > Metazoa > Nematomorpha > Gordioida > Gordea > Gordiidae > Gordius > Gordius sp. MW1. The sequence goes on from OZ038528.1 coordinate 3,418,864, forward strand.
AATGAAACAATAATAGAACAAGCGGACGGCCAAAAAGTCATATTATCAATGGTAGTCAGGAAAAATATATTAATTTAATTTAAAAAATAAAAAAAAATTTTGCCCTCTCCGGGAATCGAACCAGCAATTCAGAACGTTCGCCGGGGTTCGAACCCACATTAATAGAGGCATAGACTTTTGTAGGGGCACAGGGACCCATATCAGTAGAGGCATAGGCCCTTGTAGTGGAGGGCATAGGGTAATTATAGCAATTAATATCAATGTTACCCAATTCAAAAACGAATAGATATACTTATGCATTAATTTAACATAGCAATTAAAACCCGACCCCGCCCGAAAGCGAGGGAGATAGAGATGAGGGGTGGGGCACCTCTTATGCATTAATTTTAAATTAACACAGCGAGGGAGATAGCGATGAGGTGTGGGGCACCTCTTTCTCATGCATTAATTTAAAAAATCGATAACCTAATATACCCAATGCAAATAGATAGGGACGGACAGACAACGGACAACCAAAAACGAGCCCATAAATTGCATACCAATTAATAACCCCTTTTAGGAGTGCCGCAATAAACTTAAAAGTACACTCTCATGTAAATTAAGTGTAAAATTTAATACAAAAAGTATTGGGGTTGCTTCTTATTAATAGCTAACAATTCATTCAGGTATATTTAGTGTTTTTATCTCGTCTCGTATTATTAAATAAGAAATATTATAATCAAAATAAGATTTTCCAAATATTAATTATAATGGTTGATAAAAAAATTAAAATTGGGATCTCGCTGTCAAAATCTCATGTCATGGTCGTATTAATTAGTACAATGAACATATGAATAACAATTCATCTCTTTATGTTATGATGATATGTTTCGCCTTAGTTAGAGAAGTGGAAATTGGTTAATTAACTAGAAAGCGTTCATATAGAAATAATTTTTAGAGTTATAAGATTGGCAGCTCTCTTTAAAAATATACAATGTTGATACCTCATATGTTTGCTTAAATACCTACATTAATTTACCATTATACTTCAAAATCAAATGGTAAGTTATTTAGATATTGCACACTTATGAGCTGGGGGTGGAATTTGAATTGTAATTAATGTAGAAATTATATCATTTGAAGGTTTGATTTATTTATCGACATTTAAATATTATGTAAAATTTCTATTATTATTTTATTTAAATTCATTGGATTTTGTATGAGAGGGAGGATAAAAGGTTGGTAATTTTCTTAATTAAAAATTATGATTTATCAACTATAATCTTTTAAAACATGTAATAACTTTTTATAAAAACTGTTATGTGATAACAATTTTATTTCTGGTTAGCCCACTTAGATTTTCTTTTGCGCCATTAGTATAAAATCTATATGTGATTTTAATTAGTAATTTCTATTTTTATAATGTGACACATGTGTAATAAATGTTAAGCTACTCACTTTTATTTAAAATGGATTTGAAAACCAAAAGTTACTTATAATATAATTGTATGCTAATGTAAATGCACATTGTAAAAATGCAGTGACAATTATAATACAAAATAGAAAAAAATTATAAAAATATATGTGACAAATAAATATAAGTAGTGGGGGCAAAATTGTATTAAATACAAAAAAATTTAATGCTATAATTGTATAAAAATGTATGTAGCAAATAATAATTTCAAACATACATAAGGTGGAAGCTATGATTTTTCATAGATGGTATTGAGATTTGTCATTTCATGATGACCATTACTAGTTGGTGAAGGTTTTTGCCAAAAGATTTTCTTGAGTAAAGATATTATTGTAAACAAATCTACAATGATGTATAGTATATTTTTCATAATATATGTGGTGACATTAGTGTCAAGAGTTGTCCATAGTAAAATTCTCAATACAAGATATGGTATATTGAGCAAAAATAAATTACACATTTTGTGGAGTAGATCAATTGTGTTGAGACATTTGGGATTAAATCCAAACTTAGTTTTATGCAAAAATAAATTTATATACAATAGGCTATATATTGGAAGTACAAAATTAAGACAACCTAAAACTATTAAAGCATTGTGGTATGAAAATGGCAGTATAATGTGAGTTTCTTCAATAAATAATATTTCTAATATATCAATACTGTCAAATATATTAAATGGTACAGAATGTAATATGGATTTAGTTTTAGCATTATATTCATGATTTCTAGAATTTAGATCCTTTAAGATTAGGAGCATAAATACAATGGTGGATAGGGCTATTGTCAATTTCAGCAGTATGGTCCCAAAATAATGATGAGCCCTCAGTCTGAACACAATGTATTTAAAGACAATACTTATTCTAATTATTAAAAAAAGTGTGTAAAAAAACCAAAATGATACATCCCAATAAAAAAATAAGGCAAAATATGCCTTTTTATCAAATAGAAAAGGAAGAATCAATTTTTTAGCAAAATACCAAAAAATAGATATAGAGAAAATGAATAAGACATCACAAACAATTGAATAGTAGAATAAATTGTTCTTGTATTTGAAAATATAAAGGTCCAATATAACTCCTTGAATTATAGCTATGAGCAATGCCCCAAAAAATGAAGTGGCAACTTTACATGAAGTTATTTTTGTCATGGATAACAATAAAAACTTGCGAATGTAGATCAACCGACAAAGTGTTTTTTCAAATAAATGCTAGTTAAGTACATATGAAATACAGTGCCCTATCAGCTCGCCGAAAACCATCTTGCGGAATTCTCCCTGGGACATTAACGACCATCTCACCATTATCATAAAGAAGGCCCTAAATTGAGTACCTCTTATATTAATTATCAATTTTATTCTAAAAAATACCTAAATTTTAACTTTATCTGAAATTGAGTGATTAATAGGCTTTTTGTTGGGAGACATTTTCTAATTGGGGGACATTTTAACTTGACACATTCAATTCGGCGAGATGGTTTTCGGCAAGTTACTTTATTTTAAAATCGCAACACAAAACAACAAAAATTTGATGATTATAAAATCATATTAAGTTTGATATTAACAAATTGTTGGAATTGAGTGTGCCTATCGATAATTCATGTGTAATGTAAGAATTAAATAAACTTGTTTAAAAAATCTCAATACAAAACATTTAAATTATTATCCATATTAAATTAGTGTGTTTACGTAGATTAAATAACAAATATAAATAAAAAAAATAAAATAGCTTGAAAAATATACTAAATTGTGCAAACACTGACTATTAAGTTACCTTTAAACAATTTAATTGCATATTTAATATTTCAAACATTAAATAATAGGTAAATTTTATTAGTGAGTCAGATATTAGTCTTTATTTAGATTAACCTTATCTTATGGTACCATTTTATTCACTTCCGTATTATGAAATTTAAATATTATTTGGTACCGCTTTATTCACCTCACCCCCCCCTATGATTATACAATTTGAATAAACAATAGAAAACGAAACATAGATATTTGAATACCTTAAAACTTACATAAATTATTCATATTAACATGGGCGTAGCCGGGGGAAGGGGGCAGGGAGGGCGGCTGCTCCCCCCCCCCCCGACGGGAAAAAAAATTTTAATGCAAAAACTTTGATAAATTAAAAAATTTCTTGTTTTGCCCCCCTCTAATGAACTTTTAAACGTTTTGCCCCCCCCCCTAATTGAAAACCTGGCTACGCCCATGCATATTAATACTTACTTTATTTGTACACAAGTGTATAAAGACGCATACACATTGAAATATGATCATTCCATTTTCTAATTATACGGAAACTCATGGGTAGTGGTGTTAAATTGCTAAGTAACTTCAACTACAAACGCAAGCACGCACACTGAGCTGTTTAATATGCTAGTTTAGCACAATGAGTGCTCCCTGTTCGATGCAATGGTTTAACAGTAGCATGTAAAAATGCTCGAGAGGTTAGTCGAAGCAGCAAAATCTGTTAAAGCATTGAGCAGATAGCTCGAGCAGTAAAATCGAGCAGATAGGATATTTAATTGCTATTTGCTATAATTACAATTTTGATCATATTATATATCATAAATAAATTAAAAACTTTGCCCCCACCCCTTATTTTTTGGATGTTATTTAAATGCACAGTAATAAATTAAAAAATGCTCATTAAAACGTGCTCAGTATTTTATTAAATTGCCCAGGTAAAAATTCAAAATTGCGCAGTAAATTAACTTTAAATTGCTCAGCTTTAAATTAATAATGCTCAGTATTTTTGCTAAAATGCTCAGTAGTATAAATTCATAATTTGTGATATTAATTTATTTTGCGCTTATATTTTATAATTAATATTTTAATTGGTATACAATTTTTTTAAACAAATTAAGAACTTTGCCCCCCTTCCTTTTTTCCCCGTGGTTTCCCCCCCCCCTTATTTTTTACCCTCTTTCTCACCAGGGGGGAGGGGGTGATTTGCCCCCCCCCCCTTTTCTTTTTACCCTCTTTCTCACCTGGGGGAGGGGGGAGGGGGGGGTGATTTGCCCCCTTCCTTTTTTACCTCTTTCTCACTTTTTTCACCCCTCCCCCCCTTATTTTAAACCCTCTTTCTCACCAAGGGGGAGGGGGGAGAGGGGGGCATCACCAGGGGGGATACCCACTTTATCACCAGGGGAGAGGTGATTTGCACCCCCCCCCCTTACCACTTCTACCTTCTTTCTCACCCGGGTTTGAGGGTGATTTGAGTCCCCTTCCCTTTGCACCCGGGGGGAGGCCCTCCGGGTGAGAGAAAGGGCAAATAATAAAGGGAGGGTGAAAAGGGGAGGCCCCTCCCCGGATGGGAAAGAGAGCAAAAAAATAGGGGGGGGGGGCCCAGATAAGAAAGAGGGTAAAAAATAAGGGGAGGGGTGAAAAAAAGGGGGGAGGCAAATCACCCCCCTCCCCTCCCCCCTGGTTAGAAAGAGGATAAAAATAAGAGGACTTCTATGAAATGACATTGCTGGTTCAAATCTCGCTTGAATACTTATTTTATTTTGAAATTAAATTTTAGTTACTGAGCAAAGATTTACTAAGCAACAATAAAATAAAAAACTGAACAAATGAATTAATTACTGAGCAAATAATTAAATTACTGGAGATTAAATTATTTACTAAGCATTTGAATATTTTACTGAGCATTTAATTATTCGACTGAGCAACTGATTATTCTACTGAGCAAAAATTGAATTAAATACTGAGCACTAATTTGTTCTCTTTTCTAAAACCTTTTGGATTAGATTTAAACTTTATCGTATTTAAAAAAATAAACTGAACTTTGAACTGAACTTTAACTAGTTCTTTTTGTAAAATTGAACTATGAACTTGAACTAGTTACATTTTTTCCTACATGAACTTGAACTTGAACTAGTTACTTTTTAAAAAATATGAACTTAGAATCAGAGACCAGTCCGGCCCGCTGCCCGAACAGGCCCTGCCCGGCCCGTGGGCCGGGTCGGGCCGGGCAACTGTCCTAAATTTTTGTTTTCGGGCGGCCCCGGGCGGGCATCTTGAAGATAGGATTCGGGCAATTCGGGCTTAATGAGATTTTTTAAATAGTGTTCGTTACTATAAATTTCATTATAAATACGGTGGATTTGGATTGATAGCGTAGGTAGAGGGAAATGGAACGCAATATTTCGGACACTTATGGTCCATCTTCAGGAAAAAAAAGGAGAAGATGAAGTCTCAAATTTTATTTAATTGCATATGAAAGTGTTAAAAAAGTTAAGAAACTTGATTTCGCCTTCACAAGGTTTCTCCAATTAGCCTTTAATATTCCCTTGTCATTCGTCGTTTTCGCTAAGTTACTACTTTTTATGATAAAAAACTTCTATGCCTTTCTTTAATTGCATTTAAATTCTATTGATAAATTATTGTCTTTTTATCAAAAAAGTAAGTTTTAACAGAGCACAGATTGACTAATTGAACTAATTTTATTCATTAAGAAATTTATTTATTGGTAGGCCAAACGGGTTAACTCAAAAGGGGAGTATAATTTTGTTTATTGTAATATTATTTATTAAATATGTTAACTTTAAACTTAATTAAAAAAATTGCTACATAAATATTTTCATGGACATCGGCTGCATTAAATTAATATTTTGCTATTATATGATTTTTAAATGTTCCAACATGTTTGTCCCTTAATGCATTATCAAATAACTTATTAAAATATTGTGACCTAAAGCGGTTTCGCCTGTGCTATCTGGCCAAATTTTCCGAAAGACCAAATACTAACCTTTTTTCACCTATTAGGATTAAAATTAAAGATTAAAAGTTTCATTTGAAAAAATCTTTTGACTTTTAAATAATATAGGAAATTAGATTTTATTTGTGATAATAAAATATTGCATATTTTTTTTAAATGCCATTAATTTAATGTTTATATTTTAATAGTGGTTGATAGAATTTAAGATCGCATAATTTGGGGCCTAACGGGCAAATTTAATATTTCGGGTCGGGCAGTTCGGGCAGATTTAATGTTTCGGGTAGGGCCCGGACGGGCACCTAGAAGGTTCGGGCGGGCGCGGGCGGGCAATGAAGTTAAAAAATTGAACCTAGCCGGGTTCGGGCAAAAATTTCTAACAAATCTGACCTCTGCTTGGAATAGAACTAATGATTTTTTTCAAATTGAACTATGAACTTGATCTAATTCGTATCATAGATTTTAACAGCTCTACTTATCAATAAAAAATAAATATCCCATCCCCTCATACAATACTATTAATTAATTTTGGTAAAAAAATTAAAGATACACAAAATTGGGGGGGGGGGGCGAAAATTGTTTAAGTTCAATTGCAAAACATCATTTTTTAATTTTTAAAAGTTTTTGTATTGAATTGTTTTTTATTTAGGGGGGGGGGCGTTCCGTAACATAACAATAGGTCACCAGTTCATAAGACGCAATAAAGAAGTAAAAACTTGATAATTTTTTTCAACATAATATCATATTTAATATTTTATCCATCTAATTTTATAATTAATTTTGTAGATTCACCCACCTCCGGAAAAGGAGAATGAAAGATGGAATAACACGTCCAGATAAGCAGTCCGGTTTTTGCCGCTGGATGACAACGGATCGGGGTCTGGGCATGTTATGTCCCAAATTTGTGGGCGGTACGTAAAATAGATATTTATATTTCGTAAACAATGCTTACAAATGAATTTTTATCCCAGCTTTTATTAAAAAATTTAGATGAGCATTCGGCATCTTTAGGACAAGGGGAACTTTTATATACCACTCTATCCGGACCCACTAATTTATACATTAAGCATATTTGCTTATTGTATTTCTAAACTTTATATACCACTTTCGGCACTCTTTTGTATATAAATTTTGCATAGTTGTTGAAGATCTAATCTAACCTCCATATTCCACTTAATTAAGACCTTTGTAAGTGTGGTAGTTAGGTAGTTTTTACGTTCATTTGGTTACTGCGGCAGCCGTAGTTAGGTAGTTAACTCTTTGAGCGCGCCTATGCTAATGAGATAGCGTCGGGAATAAAATATAATGTATTTTGTTATGTGAATAGACGTGCACTAATTAGAAGCAGGCGTAGAACGGTCGGCATCCCTCATGGCCCATTCAAATTAAGAGGCGCATCGACTATGTTATAAGGCTGGTTTTTAAGCTGCATTTTAATCATGTATATTTTTCTTCCCTCTGTGCAGTAAAGCGATCAAACTCCAAAAGTCATACGACTCCATACCGTTACCGACTCGTAGACGATTAAAACTCACGGAATTACTTACGTCCATTCCCCGTTTATATTTTATTCTTATTACCTGTTAATTATTGGTTTATCGGAATTATAACGAACATTCGACCGATATTATTTGTACGAGTTATTGATACTGAATAAAGAGCAGTATTTTGGATATTACAAATCAGTCTGGATACGTTATTGGTAGCACGAGGCTGAGAAGATATACCCACGCATAGAGGCGGATAACGGAATTTCTTTTAAAGATCTCAACCTTCAATCCCGATACACAGGACTCTATCGGTCAAATGTTCGTTATAATTCCGATAAACCAATAATTAACAGGTAATAAGAATAAAATATAAACGGGGAATGGACGTAAGTAATTCCGTGAGTTTTAATCGTCTACGACTCGGTAACGGTATGGAGTCGTATGACTTTTGGAGTTTGATCGCTTTACTGCACAGAGGGAAGAAAAATATACATGATTAAAATGCAGCGTAAAAACCAGCCTTATAACATAGTCGATGCGCCTCTTAATTTGAATGGGCCATGAGGGATGCCGACCGTTCTAAGCCTGCTTCTAATTAGTGCACGTCTATTCACATAACAAAATACATTATATTTTATTCCCGACGCTATCTCATTAGCATAGGCGCGCTCAAAGAGTTAACTACCTAACTACGGCTGCCGCAGTAACCAAATGAACGTAAAAACTACCTAACTACCACAGTAAGTTTTGCATATTTGTCTGATATCCACCATATCTAGTGAACCCTTTCATATATTTTCATGTATCTAACCGTACAGAACTGATATGAATAAATAAACTCGTTTTAAAAGAAGAATTCGTCATCGCTATTTTTGATAAATAATGGTGTTAAAAATCAATTAAATTTTAAAGTTCAATATATACGATAAGGGTTTAATATAAAATGCATTGATAACTTCTTCAGTATTTTGTTTCTACTCAGAAGAAGCATTAACAGTTATTTTTTTTTAATTTTGTGACCCAGGTGCGCCTGTTGTCTTTCTTTAAAGGACAATTTGCAATGAGCTTCTTTTAATTATTCTAAATATGCAAACGTGGATCATTGTTGGAACTAGGTATAGGGCCATATTGGCCTTTTATTACGATAGATTTCTGACCCGGCCGGGGAACTGGAAAGCAGAGCCTGGCTGGAACATTCTCGAATTTTTTTATTTTGCTGCTTTTTCAAATGCATTCGTCATAAAAGAAAGAATATTTTATTTAAATGTTTAAAATGTTCAATAGTAATTATGTTAAAAAATTATCAGTCTCAAACGGGTTCTTATTGATTCCAACAAGCGAGGCGGCATAACTTTCACCAGTAATACTAGTAGCTGCATAAAACCCGTATGCCAAATAAAATGGAAACTCGATGCAAGATTAATTTAACCATAGTTGCCTAGTTTTGTTAATATTAAACTTATCTAAGAATTAAAATGTTACGGATTCACTTTTCACAAATTCGGCGAACAAATAAGGCGATTTAAATTTTAGTTAAATAATTATAGCAAAATTGTAAGTAACTATTAGAATATTAATTAAAATATGTCATAAAAAACACACCTCTCTTATGCCTTTAAATACAAAAAAATAAAACAATATTTACATAATTTTACTGGCCGGAGCCTAGCTGTCTTCTAGCTATGCCCGGCCCGAGCTTGTTTGGTTATACAGCCCGTCTAGGCCGGATCCTTAAAAACAAAGTTCATTACCCCATCTAAAAACGGAATTTTATAATTTAAATCGATATTAACTATTGTTTTAATAAAGTTGGCTTTGTCATTATCATCTAAAAGTAGACATTAAAAACAACTTACTAAAGAAGGATTTAGGATTCTTAGTTGAATTTTATCTTCTACAGGTAGCACACTCTCCAAAGAAATGAGTTTTTTAAATAAGTTTAAAAACGAGGGACGCATGATGAATAAAGCGTGAAAAACGCTTTGCAAAGTTATCATCTACTTTCAGTATAAATTCTGTATTTTATTATTATTTTATTAAAATAATCTTCCCTTATAGTATAACTATCGCATTTTAAAATTACAAGTAAGTTTTATTCTAAATCCCATTTTAGATTTTAATATAAGCCAGCTTGAATGATTTTCATAGAAATTTGTAGAGGGGAAATATATATAAGGCATGCCACAAGGTATAAAAAGTCACATTAGTAAATAAAAATAGATTTTTGCCTTTGGCCGGGGAAAGATAAAGTAGAAGTAGGCTAATCAGCATTAATTTGCAGGGAATTAATAATATTTAGCCAGTTCCGCAATTATTCATTATAAAGCCACAACTTAGACAAATTGCCTGGCCCAAAAACAATAATGCAATTTGGGCTCGAGCGAGGTCAAAAAATTAAAGCCAACCAGCGGGCATTAGCTAGTCTACTTGCAAAAGCATAATAAAATGTCTTTTAGAGAGGTCTATGTCCTCAGCCATTAATATCCCGTATAAGTTTCCACGGCAATTATTAAAAAAATTACAAGTTGGACAGGACGGGAAGACAACCAAAAAACTAGCCCATAAATTGCATATTATTGTGTCCTCTATTTGTTGCTGAGGGGCGGAAATTCCACAAGTTTAAAGTCCTATTAAAACTATCTTTTTGGTAGTTAATATTTTATTTGTTTATTTTTATCATTTCACGCATTACCTTTAATATTATTCATATATTTTACTTATATTTTATCATATTTCCGGACTTGTAAAAATCGAACATAAAAAAGAACTAAGTTTCAACTTAGCCCCTAAGCCTTGCTTTTATTAAGTATCTAATAAACGCGAAAAAAAGTTAAAAAATTAGTTTTTCAATGATATTTTCCAATTTATGCAGGTTTTATTTGAGTACTCAACATTTGACTATAAATTTATAAATTATGTTATTAATTGACATCTCATTGGTAGATATGTTGAGACGATACAATACCGCTCTAAATGTAAAATTACAACAGAAATATATATAAATGTACGAATTATGAAAATACACAACTAAAATATGATATAAGCAATGTTGTGGTCTTAATTTTTCCCCTTTCCAGGTTTATGCAATTTGGGTAAATAATAACGTTTGATCCACTCATTACTTTGACTCTTGAGTTTGGATTGGATTTGGCCAATTTTGGGCAAATAAAATCTTTTATCTTCCATAACAAAATAAAAAATAAAGTCAATTAAGCAAATTTTTACTCAGAACCTCGAGCTCTTCACCAGCACCACTACTTATGATTTTTAAAAGACATGACTGGACAAGACAAGACAAAAAAATATTGAATGCAATAAAATCCATAAATTGCATAGCAATTAATTAAGGATAAATTAAAAAAAAGGGTTTTACCCTCGCCCCATAAGATAAAATTATTTTGCGCTCCACTGTGGGAAAGAATTTTTGAAGTTTTTGATTTCAAATAAAAAAAATATAATTAGCTAGAAAAGCGAAGGGAAGGCTAAATAAATTGTTAAAACGATAAACTGCTTTTTCCTCTAAAAATATTTAATAATAATTACTTAGATAATCATAAATGCAAAAATAACTTGTAGTTTACCTTGTTCGAAATAGTAATCATCATCCTGAATATCATCCTCCTACCCAATAAATGTATGAATAATATGGATATAGTTTATACTTACCCTTCTATAAACTTTATTCTGTTTTGACTTTTTTGGGCACTTATTATCTATAAAAATAAAATTAAAAATAGACCAAGGTATCTAACATTTACTATAATTTAGTAAAAATAATTTAGATTAAAAATCTTTGAAAAAATATGTAAAAATATAAGATAAACCCATGGAGTTTTTTAAAGCGAAATAGGCATCGCAGTTAGTTTGAAGGTAAAGATGCATGTACATCATTAGGTTTTTTTCAAATTCCTCTTTTTTCTCCATCTTTCCATTGCTATCTAACTGAGCTAAAAAGCATATAAAACTCGTTAATAAACTTTTGAAAATAAATAATAAATAAATTTAGCTAAAATAATGTTTGTTTTCAATTAATTTGTTACCTAATAAACTTTGAAGAAGAGCCGCTCTTAAAGCTAAAGGTATATTACTAGATTGAGCAGACTTTTCATTTTTAGTATAATCTTCTAAATCCCTTTCTAACTGAGGCAAAAAAATTCTCCTTTTTATCCTTAAAGGGGCTACATTAGTAATTTCATTCTTTAAGCCCAAATTCTAGTATTTATGATGTAAAAATGTTAATTTTACTATATCATTTTTAAAAATGTTATAAAACTATACATATTTTTGTATTATATGTTACATTTATGATTGAATTAACATGCATAATTTATTAATTACTTGATGAATAGATGGCTTCATGTTCATATATTGAACATCGCTTCTTTTATCTAGTTAATTAAAATATTAAATGAATTAATATATCTAAAAAACATAATAATTATCTAATTTGTTTTGGTATAAATATATTTCATATTTATCCTCATGGGCGTAGGCAGGATGAGATTTGAAGGGGGCATAATGATTTATGGAGGGGCAAAATTAAAATTTTTTGAAATTAGACAATAATTATAAAAATTTAAAGGATTTTTGGATTTAGAGGGGGGCAGACGCCCCTCCCTGCCACCCCCCCCCCCTCATGGCTACGCCCATGTTTACCCTTGTAATTCAACCGCCAATATTACATGGCGAATTACCTAGGGGGTGATTAATATTTTATGGGGGGGGGCAGATGCCCCTCCTTACTTACCCTTAGCTAAGTCCATAATAATAATAATTATTATTGAAAATAATTTTCTCATGCATTTTTTATCGTTGATGCTATCAATTTGCATACAAATTAAATCATTATCTTATCGGAATGTGACTGTAAGTAAATCAACCATGAGAATTTTAATTACTATTAATAACTTGATAAATTATTGGTAATATTATTTCTATTTCGAGGCCTCTAAGTCTATAAAAAATGCTTTCAAAAATTGAAGATATTTAATTTAATACCAAAAAATAATTGCATTGTAGGCGAATCTAAAACCATAATAGAGACGCATTCTCTTCAAGGAAATAGGAAAACTAATTACACCTTTTAAAAATTTTTTAATAAGTTTTTTTCCAAAATAATTAACTGTGATTTTTGTAGAAACTTTATTTTTACAAGGTCTTTCATAGGTTTTCATTTGAAAAAATTCATTTGAAAAAAATCGGATCTAGTGTGTATAGAAAAAGAATTTAATTAAAAAATGAAATTTTACATGACTTTGAATTAAAGCCTACATAATGCTGAAGCCTAGCAAATTTTTAATTAAGCCATCGTAAAATTTTCTCATTAAAATCCAATAATTAAATGTCAATTAGCAAAGGACCAATTTTGATTGTTTATCTTCAATGCAAAATCAATCAATAAATTTACTAATAGGCTCCTCATTATTTTATAAATGAAATCTCTAAGATAAAACTAATTGAGCCAATCTTTTAGAAGCACCCAAATATTATTTTTAATGATATATTGTTCAATTCCTAAATAATTGTCTTTATACATCAGTCTATATCCTATTTTCATAAAGTTCAAATGTTATATTAATTTTACATTTGATGAAATTTTTATATTTGCTTCTAAAAAGTTAGTGTTTTAAAGATTTAATTTGGCGTTTAGTTTTAAAGTCTCATTACTTTTTAATGAGACTAATAACCTTGGATAAAGCTTTCTTCATTAATATTAAAAGCCTTAAGTTGTGGAATGGAACACTAATTTGTAATTTAAATATAATTTTTAACTTTAAATGCTGAAATTAACTAAAAATAAATGTATCTTTAAATTTAAGATTAAATCAAATTCTTTAAGCGCAGGCACCAAATTACAAATTTTGAACTAGGGTCGAAATAACATGGCAAACTTGTCAAGTAGTTTTTAAAATACCGATATTTGAAAGTTTTTTTTGCTCAAAAGAAAAATCATAAAAATTCAATGCTTTTTTACATGTTTGTCTTAAAAACCAAATTTTATGTTAAATTTTAACATGTTTTTAAAACATCCATTATTCAATTAAAAAAGTCTACGATATATAAATCTAATTACATTAATGTACAACATGACAATAGATCTTTTTATTCCAATTAAATAAATCAAATTTATAACTTTTTAAGAGTTATTTTAAAATTACTTCTATAGAATCAGTTATTTTTCTCAAAAATTTTAATTTGGTTTAAATTAATATTTAATAAAAATTTTGAAAAATTCCTATTTTTAAAGGCATAAAGTTACATTCATTAAATTGATCATCAAAATTTAAATTATAAATATGAATTCGAATCAATTTTATTTTATACAAGTTATTTATCATTTGCACAATCTATTTTTGCATAAATTGTGAGCTTTATGTAAGACGGGTTATAGAAAGACGGATAAATTTCTCATAAAAATAATAATTTAAAATTTGAGTTTACCAAATAAATTTTTTAAACCTTATAAAACATTTTCTTATTGAATAGTATAAATACAAACTTAAAGCAAAATATATCCATGAAAAAAAGTATGAACCCTAAAAATATTATATAAATATTAATTAAATTTTTTATACAATATCAAAAAAAAGATGAAATTTACCCGAAAATATATTTCCAAGGTGGTTAAAGGCGAATAAAAGGGTAAAAATGAATACGTAGTCTTTAACAAACATTTTAATGTAAAATAATGGATAATTTAAGAACTGAATAACTGCTCTAAGCGTGGCGACTTTTTAATCCTATGCTTAAATCGATACAGGTAAAAATAACAAATTGATTTATTATCGGAAACAAATAAAGGTTGAAAATTTTACAAAAACTTATAGCAATTTTTGAGAATAATTGGTTATTTTTATAATTATTAAATCCGACTCCTCCCCACAAAACCGGGTTGGTTGATTTGTTAAATTTAATTTATTTAACGCCTCATTTCGCCTGTTTAAATCAATATTTTAATCGGTAGGGTGTCTTATCAAAGAAATTCATTGTAGAGCTGTTGTTTGCCGAAAATTAAAATTTCCATTAATAAATTGTTAAGTGCTTATAGCATATTAGGCTTAATAAGGGTTTTCCTAAATCGTAATTTATTATTAAGGTAGAACATTAAAAAGTCTCGAAATCAGGGGCGTAGCCAAAAGAAGTGGAATTCCTCCCCCCCCCCACCCCCTTTGGCCAAAATTTGGAAAAAATTGGTTAATACATAAAGTGAATGGTTTATATTATAGTTTAGTTGGATAAAAGGGTTATAAAGGCACTTATAAACACCTGGAAAGATAATGTATATATTTAGTTTTTAACGCGTTTTCTTTTGTTATTTACCAATGTATTTTACCCATGTGATACTTTTTTATATATTAAATCAAATATATATTCAATATATATCTTTCATTTTTTTAATTAAATTATCGACAAAAAGCTTATCATCATCATCGGAATTTTATTGTAGAAATTGCTATGAAAAGCAAATACCAAACTAAGCGATTATGTTTAATATACAAACTAATTTCGTATATATTTCATTTGTTATAATTATTATAGTTTTAAATTGTTGCTTAGCCTATACAGACAAAATATACATGGGCGTACCCCGGTTTTAAATTAGGGGGGGGGCAAAACGTTTAAAAGTTCATTTAGAGGGGGGCAAAACGTAATTTTTTTTAATTTTTCAATGTTTTTGCATTGAAATTTTTTTTCTTCTCGTAAATTAGGGGGGGGGGCAGCCGCCCTCCCCCCTGCCCCCCCCCTGCGTAGCCCATGAAAATATATGTATATCCAAACCTAGTTAAGCGTTGACTATCAAAATAAATATCTTTTATGGTTCATCCTACAAAATTTTTAATCCATTGATATCTTGAATTTGTCAAATGATGTAAATGAAAAAGTCTCACCTTTACAAACAATGTTGTGGATCAGTGGTGTAGCCAAGGCGGTCCCCCCAGCTAAAATTAAAAAAAAATTGTTTTAAATAAAATATTAAATTAATTAAAAATATTTATAGTGGGATAAAAGACTAGAAGATAATATATATAACCATGGGCGTAACCAGGGGGGGGGGGCTAAAAAAAATTTTTAATGCAAAAACTTTGAAAAGATTTATGTCTTGCCCCCCTCTAATTGAACTTTTAAACGTTTTGCCCCCCCCCTTAATCCAAAACCTGGCTACGCCCATGTATATAAATTTCATTTCTTAATTAAATTTTTGGGAAAAAGCTTAACCACATTTTTTTCTTCCCAGCACCACATGCATCAATAACCCTAGTTTTCCCATACTCAAGAGATTAAAAGCTCTTCAAAAAATAGGATGTCAAGACATCAATGAAATGAATTTGCTGCAATATTAACAAATCATCGGTACTGCTCCTTACTTCAGGTCAAATCTCAAAAGACAATCCCTGGGCAAATGAATAATCAAATGACTATTTATTAAAACGTTCCACATTCTATACATAGAATTTATACCTTTATCATTTGTTCATATTTGTCAAAATTTTTCTGCCAAAACCCATCACGGTCTGATAATAATCAAATTGCCTGCCAGTGCCTTCCCAAACCCTTCTAAAAATCCGTTCGGTTATGCTCAAATCACTAGAGATATCCAAACTGTCGGGCCGAAAATGATGATTTTATATTTTAAGCATAAAATTTTGTCAGCTCTCGCAAATTTTTGATTTAACTCTCGAATTTCTTATAAAAATTAAAAGTGACAAAAAAAATCGTAAACCTATCTAAAAAAAGCTTGCATTGCCCCAATTTTGTTATGGTACCCCCCCTGGGCTACTTGAAAATTTAAATTTTCGACGGTTGCCTGCCCCCTAGGCCGAAAATCCGGCCCGACATTTTGGTTGCTTAATCTTTATTTCTAATTACAGATAAAAATGATAAAAAAAATTGGCAGCTTCCCCCCCCCCCGAGAAAATTCTGGCTACGCGCCCGCTAGAAATTGATATATTGGTGGAAGCAAACTGAATATATTGACTTAGGAAGTTTAAATACTATTTTTATTAATAAAAGTAAATTTTTTTGTTTGCAATTAGTCTGGTTACATGAGGTAAAATTACTAAATTAACGACATCGTTGTAGCTATAATAATTATTTTTGACAATTAGGTGTTGTTTAAATAATTTTTTTATTGAATATCTAGTCAAATAAGAGAAAATGAGGGCTAAGTCTGGGTAAGTCTATGGTCTGTTTTCAAAATTTGGACTAAGCCTAGAGGTCGACTAAGAAAAACAGACCAAAAAACCTTTGGGCCGACTTAAGCCAAAGTGCCAAGTTTTACAACACTGCAATGGGGGTCTACAAAATAAAGCTAAATTAAATATATAATGCATTAGTAAAATGAATTATTCAATTATAGTTTAATCAGCTCCTCTTAGAACATTGAATACTACCTAAAAAACAAAGAACTTACAATGCATTGATGTTTTAGTTGACATTTTAACAAAATCGAAGGTTTGTTATTTTTTTAATTAATACACAAAGTTTGACAAATAGTTATATATATTGCCCAAATTGACTAAATTATGTATTTTTTTCAATTCTATATTAAAACTTGCCATTGTATTCCCCAATTTTTCCGTTCCGATGTATGAAAAAATATTAAATTCATGAGTTTATAAAGTTAAATATCTTAAATTCCCAACAAAATCGTCCATCTTTATAATATTTCAAAAATCATATTTCTACTAAGCTAACAGAGCATCGTTTAACTAGCAACAATTTATTAAAACAAGGCTATATCAACACAAGCCTAGACAAATTTCCAACAGTTTATGTTATATAAACGATGTTTTAAGAGTAAAATTTTAACGGGAAGAGGTATACGATATTTGGGAAAAGCTAGTAGCAAAAAAAAAATTAGAAAATAATTATTTTTTAACAGTGGCGGGTACATATATTTTAACGCGAGAAGGTATATTGCGAGATAAATCGTTATCTTTAATAGCTTTAATCAGGGCACGTTCTAACAAGGCTGGGTTCGAGGATGTATTCTTAGCACCAAATGGATTGGTCCCCATAGCATCACCTTGAACCACAGCAGAAAAATCCTTCCTTTCGGGGTGGTCTTCAATACCTTTTTCTGTTCGTAAATATCATTTTAAAAAGATTTTAATAACAAAATAAAAAAATCCCATATAGATTCCTAATATATCTCATCTAAATATTTTATAAATTGCTGTAGTTTTAATAGTCCCTAAATATTAAACTTGTTAAAAATAATTTTAAAAACACATATTGGACGGTATACTGGCAAATATTTCAAACCCTAGTAAATTTCCCAATATTTGTAGTAAGTTTTTGTTTAATTTTAATCTGCGGGAACTCAACTAAAATCAAAAAATAAATTATAACCTAAAATTAGGCACTTAAATTGAAAAAAAACCCTTTAGAATGCAGTTTCTGTCCACTTCACAACTAGTTGATTAGTTCTCGCTGCTTAAAAATTCTTACCGGGAGTCAATCGATGATAATATCATTCTTAAATTTACTTGCTTTTAGATATTTTATTCAAGCTCCTTCACATAAAATATAATTATTTTGGTCTCAAATTAGTAAAATATCCAAACGGGCACCCTACCATAGACTTGATCATCAGGATATCTCATAGAACTTTAAGAAAGGTTAACCAATAATAAGGACATCACTAAGTTTAAATGCCTCAAAAAAAGCAAACTTTCACAATATAATAACCTTTAAGAAGAGCTGTAAAGGCTGAGGTATTCTGTTTGGGTACCGGTTTAGAGGCCAGAGAGAGAAAGTAACTCAAAGCAGTTTTGCCCGCTTTGCCTCGCTTGCTATAGCCTGGGATAACCTTAACGCGATACTTAAACTCTTGCAAAGCCGTGTAGGGTGCACAAACGGGTAGTGCGAACATTATGGTATCCGGGTTTTCGGGGTCCGCGTAGCAAGGGCGACCCGTTAGTGTGGTCAGGAGTGAATCGTCCGGCCCACCCGCTTGAGCATTTTCGTCATCTTGGGAAGAGTCGTAAGCAATGTCGTCTTCAATTGAGGCAATGGCTTCAGCCGGACGGCTCCTGTTCAAAAATAAGGCGTTTTTATAGTGAATATTTTTTAATATTAACATTATTATTATATAATTGAAGTGTTTATTATAATGTTTAGTTATATATATCAATAAACTAACTTTATCTCTCTCAAAAAAAATAAGGCATTTTTATAGGGAATTTTAAAATCTATTTTTTTAACCATTTTTGCCAGAGAAGTGTGGGAATACCTCGGGGATAAATAGGAATGACAAAAGGCTTGAACTATTTTAACTCCACAACTAAGACGTAATTAAATTCTACACTTCGGTTTTAAGTCGTAATAATGTTTAAAAGGTCTGTCAAAATATTCGAGCGTTATCTTAATTTGGCCGGTCATTTAGTCGTTTAATTCATTTTAGCCAAAAAACTTTAATTTTAAAAAACATGGGTCAGGCTTATGCTAAATTGATGACGCTAGATTCTATTGTCTTGCTACAAACCAGTTAACATCATAATTGCATAAGATATCTGCTGCATGCTCAGTAATAAAATGCAACAAATAACATAAAGCGGTTGTGGTATAACCTAATAGGCAATAGAAATACTATTTTGGGTCAGGGCTATTAGGATTAACAAAAATTTATAAATTAATTAAATATATTTATTCAAAAACAATAAAGTCGCATTTACACTGAGATTCCCAAACAAAGAAGGTTAAAATAAAAACTAACCGGCCCTTTTGTGACTGGCAAATCTGCAAAAGTCAAACATGTAATTTACGAGATAAGGAGGCCTCATTAAACATTCAAGCGGAAAAGGGATGTGGACGCTTCATAAATAAAAAATCTAGTTAATATTAATTTCGTGACTAATTAGCATCCCGACCTGGAGCCTTAAAAATTAATCTGATTAAGATCATACCTAATAGCTAAGTCGTTGTTCATTAATATTAATTTAAACCTTAGTTTCCCAATGGAATAAACGTATATTACTTTTTATTTCGAAGATGCCCGTCGGCTGTGCTCTTTTCAAGATGGCGCTCATCACCATTTGCAGCAATGTGGGGAAGGGGAGCTTGGTTGGCAATAGGTTTAAATTGGTCAAACAGGGAAACCTTATTCTTCTTGTCAGCACCTTGTGTCCCCTCTCCTCCTAATTTATATTTATGAGGTAGGCATACACACAATCTTGTCACACTTAAATTAAGGTCAAATTTTTTTCTAAAAAAAGGCACCTAAAACTTAACATAATTGCTTAGAAAATAGCAAAAATAGTATTAATTGTATACCTTTACCCACTTTGCCGGCTTGTTTTGCTTTAGCCTTTTTAGCAGCCTTCGACATTTGATTGGTTTGAGCATTAGCCTAGAATAAAGGAATAGGTTATAGCAACACAATTATTGACCACGACTTTGAAAAAATTAAAAAATAGCCTAAATTGAGTAAAAAATTTATAAAAAATATTTTAAGGCGCGTTAAAATTAAAAAGAAATACAATAAATGCTAGCAGGCTTCATACTATTAACTAGAACTGAAATACCTATTTAATAAGTTGTCGCAGTGTACAATTTAACACTTGAAAGAATAGGTAATTCAGTACAAACTTCCCCCAAAAGAACTAAACCAAATTAAAGTTCTTTATATATATCTTTATATTTTTTTTTATAAAAATATTCTCTAACTGGGCCTGTTATTCTATTCATGATAAGCGTTTCAAATATAAAACTTTTCTTAAAAACGAATTTTTACCTACTTATGTACTTTAATACCCCTTACTCACATACCAATCAAAAATAACATAAACGAAATAAAGAAATAAGGAGAGATCTAGGTACAACAAATACAAAGCTCCAAACAAACAGACTAAGATGGTGTGGCCATGTCGAGAGAAGGGAAGATAGCTAGGGTGAAAAAAAATTTGAGAGGATAAATTTCGCAGGAACCCAAGCTTACGTGGACTCATAAAATAGAGCACGATATGAAAATGAACTAGATAAATAAAGATCTATGTAAATATAGAGGCAAATGGAAATTAATGTTCTGACCACCAGTTTAGGTGATAAATAGTTATAAGAGACATATCAATCAAAATCCACATTTTAGACGAATTTAACAATAACTCATCCATAGGCGTAGCCAAGGGGGGGGGGGAGGGGGTGGCTTGGAGGAGTGGCTGGTCCCCCCTAACTCCAAAAATTTTTAAAATTTATTGAGGCTAAAATTTCAAAAAATGATCATTTTGCCCCCCCCTCCCAATGCTAGCTACGCCCATGAACTCATTATTAAAACATAAGTAAACAATTAAAAATAGACAAATGACCATATTATGTGATTCTCACAGAATCCAGCAGAATATTAAATATTTACAATTTTCCTGGACAAAATTTAAAAAAATTATAATATATGAAAATAAAATGTACTAACAGCTAATAATTCAAGTTTAAGTTTTCTCTCTTCTTCGTCTTGATCTCCATACTTTTCCCTAATTTTTTTCAATTTAGCTTTTTGGCCTCGCTTGAGACAGACTCCTTCCCCCACAGCTGATAATTTATCTACCGGCTCTTGAATTTCTGGCAGGGTCGGCATCAATTTTTCATCCTTTTTTCTCCTATGTCGAAGCTAATTCAACCGGAATCATTCAATCATAAAATCGCTTTATTACGTAATTTCCAAGATTTTTTTCGTTAAATTAAGCGTTTTTGAAAGACAAAAAAAGGATTTTTAAGCATGCAGTCTGAATATAAAACACAGAATTAATATACAATTCGAGTTAAGAGATAAAAGTGATTAATACAGAGCTCTAAAACAGTATAAAAAACATAGATATGCAAGTCCTTGATGTTAGTTATGGTGGAAATCTAAAACAATTCAGTGCTTTAATAGTTAGATTTTAGATAAAGGTATCAAAAAATGAATACACTTACTTTTTGCATGGATTTGGTGGCTATCGGAGGTGCTAACAAGGGCGAATATTCAGGTTCCTTGATTTTTATTTCAAAAATTAGTTATATAATGTTATAAAAATATCGCATTTTTTAAGCTGTTTTGGGTTAGTTATGGATAAAAATATAGCTAGTGATCAAATGTGAAAACACGGTTTAACAAAAAAAATCGACCGGCAGTTTGTAGATTTTGGTAGGGTTTTTTTGCGGTGACGAATATTTTCAAAATGAATTCATCTTGCCCTTATTTATAAATTAAATTTATTAAACTAAAATTTTACCGATTAATGTGGAAGTTATTGATGTTTGCAAAAGGCCAAAATCGCTGTTTTTAGCAAATTTAATAGCAAATATTTCAACTTGACCTATAGAGAAAAACTATAAATATATTTGTGTCCACCGTAAAAAACTCTACTAGGATCTGCAAACAATTTGTCGGTTGATTTTATTGGTCCATTATTTGTTGATCAGTTTTTTCATAAACAAGATAATATTATAGATACACTAAGAATAGAAATACCATAACATGTTATGGTAAAATTTGCACACAATCGCAAAATTAATAAAAAATACTTGGGAATAGCTATTTACATACTTTTTGCTGCAATCGAAGAGACGTATTATTCTCAAACTATATAATTTTACAAAATTAACCCTAACAACTTTTCAATCAAAAGCAAAAATTTGAAAGGACAGTTAAGATCTACAAAATTAACGTTTGTTCGTTAAAAATATACTCAAATAATACTGGTCAACGAAAATGAATTTATAAAATCAACCGGTGAACCGTTTGCAGATCTGTTAGAGTTTTTTATGGAAAATACTTTCCCCCTACGTCAAATTTCTAAATATTTGCTAAAAACAGCGAGTTTGTTATAAAAGTCAATAACTTGCAAAGTAATAGGTAAAATTTTAATTCAATAAATTTGATTTATAATGAAAGGGGTGAAAATTCCATTATATTTCTTGTTGAACCGTGTTATTACGATAAACATTGAAATAATAAAGCATAAAACTCTTAACAATTAAATTAATACGCTTTTGCTTAAAATTTTGAAAACTTAGGCTTGAGAGACCGCAAACCTTAAAAATATTTCATGAATTTTCAACTTTTGTAATTCTTTAACATAAAAAAAAGCACAGGATTCATTTTTGATGATTTTAGCTTCATCTATTCCTTAAAAACTGCGTAGAAATAGAAGATGATAATAAACCCCCTTTTAAAACCAAAACTACCATTACCCAAAACAATTTTAATTCTAAAAACTGATTTCCTTTATGTAAAGTGGGCTGAACATATTTTCCAAACTTTTTGCAGATTAATTGATGATCACTATATGATCAAACTTTCTAAATACGAATTTAATATATTTTTTTTCTTCTAAAAGTTACTTCGTTTTCTATGCTTTCGCTGAGGCGCAAACTCGTAGAAATTGGGCCCGTTAATTCGGTATCGGGAAAGAGGTGGTCCCTTTCTACAAAATTGATTTTAAAAACAACACAATCATTTTAGATCATATAATTTTGCAGCATTTATTGTGATACACCTATAAATTATCGTGATAGTCCATTTATTGAAAGTAAGAGAAGTTAATTGGCAAAAAAACAAACTAACAAGATTTATTTATTGCTATCCAATTTATGAGCTCGTTTTCGGTTGTCCGTCCGTCCTGTCCAACTTGTAATTTTTCATTAGTTGCCGTGGAAACTTATATGGGATATTAATGGCTGTGGACTTATACTTCTGCATAAGACATAATTATTTTGCTTTCGCAAATAGACCAACTAATGACCGCTGGTTGGCATTAATTTTTTGGGCCTCGCCCAAGCCCCAATTCCATTATTGTTTTGTGCCCGACTGACTAACCTTATAGGGACATTCCATGTCAAATCAAACATGAAAACGCGTTTTTCGGCCGACCTCCTCAGAATTTTATAAAATTTTGTGGAAATGTTAAAACTAATATAATTATTAATTTCCGAAATTTTTGGCTCATTTGGGCCACTACTTTTTAAGTTGTGGGCGTTTAAAGGTCGAAAATCGGCCTATAAAAAAATCGGTTCGTGACGCTATATTCCATAAAAGTTATAAGTTATTGGCCCCCAAATCATAGAATCTTGTTGTAATGATAGGTAAGACCTATCACCATAGAAAAAAAATAAAAAAATTTTTTTTGTCGATTGGTCATCTCATAATGGCTGAAATGGCCAAAATGGCTTAACTATTGTTGAACCCTCTTAAACCGTTTCAAATTTGAGAAAAATGTTTCATACTAACTATTAATCAAATTAAATAAAAGAGAAAGTTGGACGGCCATCTTGAAAGGGTAATAAATTGCTTAAAAAAGTATTTTATTTATTTAGCGCCAAAATGACCCTCTAAAAATGGTTTTATTGCTCATTTAGCCATCTTATAATATTAGTATATCTATAATACAAATGTTTTTGCTATAAATTTACACCCCAACCCCCCCCCCCCCCAAATCCCTGTCAATTACAATAAAAATAGCGAGTGATTTTCCTCCGAATAGGCTACAAATTTAATTCTTTTTTTGAAATACAAACACCTTTGCAAAATTACTTTTAATAATTTGCTTCAATATGGTTGTAGGTACAAGTATATATTGATTGATTCTTATTTGATATTTAATAATAAGTGTTTATGAAAAAAGTATGACGGAGGGCATGTCTTCAACTGCCTATAAAAAATTAATTTAACATTATCTGAAGAGTATTTAACTTAAAGCAATATGTTTTGGTGTCGCATCAAACTTTCACTATAAGATAAAGTATAAGTTCTCCCGGTTGTGGTTAAAGGTGATACAAGTGTTAATATATATATAATTTCTTGAGAGATAATTTGCGACATTTATTTGGAAAAGCGAAAGAGTTTAACGGCCCGCATTGCTTAAGCAATAATCAAAATTTCTTTAAAAGAATTTGACATCACTTGAAATTCGCGCTACAGGGTCATAAAAATTGATTCGTACTTCCCAAAAAAGAAATAAATCTGTGATGACAAGCATTTTTAAAGCTTATATTCGATAATCCTGACGATTTTATTTAAATAATATTTTTATAGCTATTTTGCTACCCTGTTTCCAAATTACAATAAAATAATTTTTGAAAAAAATCACTCGCTATTTTTATTGTAATTGATAGGGATTTGGGGGGGGGGGGGGGGGGGGGGGGGGTTGGGTGTTGATTTATAGCGAAAATATTTTTATTATAGATATACTAATATTATAAGATAGCTAAATGAGCAAAAAACCATTTTTAGAGGGTCATTTTGGCGCCAAATAAATAAAATACCCTTTTAAGCAATTTATTACCATTTCAGGATGGCCGTCCAACTTTCTCTTTTTTTTAATTTGATTACTAGGTAGTATGAAACATTTGTCTCAAATTTGAAACGGTTTGACAGGGTTCAACAATAGGTATGCCATTTTGGCCATTTTAGCCATTATGAGATGACCAATCGATAAAAAATTTTTTTTTTAAATTTTTCTATGGAGATAGGTCTTACCTATCATTACAACAAGATTCTATGATTTGGGGGCCAATAACTTATAAATTTTATGGGATATAGCGTCACGAACCGATTTTTTAAAAGGCCGATTTTTGACCTTTGTGCGCCCACAACTCAAAAAGTAGTGGCCAAAATGAGCTAAATTTTCGGAGATTAATCATTTTAATAGTTTTAACATTTCCTCCAAATTTTCTAAAAATCTGAGGGGGTGGGCCGAAAACGTGGCGATTTGACATGGAATGTCCCTATATATTTTGATTGGGCAATTAGTCTAGGTTGTTGCTTTATATCGTATAATTGTGGGAGTAAGTAAATAATTCCCAGCAAATTAATGCTGACCGTTGCTTACATCTAATTTGTCTGACCCAGGCCCAAGGCCAAAATTGCTTAATTTCAAATCAATAAGGTATGTTATAAATTCAAAACAGAAAACAAAATTGATATAAAATATCAAAAAATACCATTCACATTTTCTTCTTCTTTAAGCGTATCATTTTCATCCTTTTGAGAAGTGTTATCTTCATCGTTAGAGTCATGATTACTTTCATCATTACTCATGTGCAACTCTAAATCTTCACCTTGCTCGCTAAAAAAAGGGGGAAAAACCAATTATACAGCATTTGATTTTTTAAATATTTTAATTTTTCTGCTGAATTATTAGATTCTGAATATATTGTAAAATTTCAATATCTTCTGATACCAATGCTGTTTTAAAAATTAAAATTTTTCACGGCTTTTATCTTATATCGAGATCACCTTGATAGTAAAGCCCAATTATATGATTTGTTATTAAAATTAAATTCCATGGGCCCAAAACAAATTTAAAATATGCTACAATTTTTGTCATAATAAATCTCAAAAAATTCAGGAATAAGCAATCAAAACTAAGTCCTGCGCAAAACTTATTAGTTTTAGGTGTTATTAAGTGAAAATTATGTTATAAAGTTACATTCAATCCAATATGGCAGGTAAACAAAAGCTTCTCATCAAAACAAAGAAAATGCTTCTAGCCCAAAGAATTGTTAAAATTTAAACCATTTTTCAATAAAAAAATAGTTAAAAAAAGCTAATTTTTACTTTTGATCAACGCTATCACCAAAATCGCTGGCCTCGCGCATCTTTATTTTCCCAGCTCGTCTATGTCTTTCAGCAGACGCGTCGTCCAATTTAAACATGATTCCAAAACCCATTATTAAGGTTATGGGCGGTAAAAAATTCTTTTTTCCTGCGTAATAACGCGTAATTTTAGCAAGCAATTTTTAAGGAATTTTGAGTTGAAAACAATTAAAATACAGGTTTTAAGCCAAATATGTCTCTAATATTGTTAAAATCACGTTTATTATAAATATTTTAAGAATCTCCAAAGGATAGAAGTCTTTATGGGCGTAGCCAGGGGGAGGCGACTGCCCCCCTTCTAATGCCAATCTTTA
Organism: Gordius sp. MW1; assembly: GCA_964036665.1. Classification (NCBI taxonomy): domain Eukaryota; kingdom Metazoa; phylum Nematomorpha; class Gordioida; order Gordea; family Gordiidae; genus Gordius; species Gordius sp. MW1. Next base: position 3,445,416 of record OZ038528.1, read on the forward strand.
AAATTTAATATAATCATGGCTAAATTTTGAAGTCATAATTTTACCCCCCCCCCCCCCCCCCTTAATTCAAATCCTGGCTACGTTAATGGAAGTCTTCCTTTTATATAGGATATGTAAAGATGCTAGAACTTAACATTGAAAAGCACCCTAAAAACCCATTTATCAAAAGTCTTGCTACAAATATATAAATTAAGTCTAAAGCATAAGGCTATCTCACAAAACACAACTACCTGATATATAAGGTTAGCAGCCTATCCAAGAAAACCCCTCCAGATGAATCTAAAAAGACTACTACCACATGAAGCTTATACTATTTTTAAAGGGCCACCACGAGAGCTTTATCAGTATAATTTATAAACCATCCATTTAACATCGCTATTGCTGTTCCTCCTTATAGTCCTCAGTTCTAACCCTTAACTCAATAGTACCCCATCCGTCCCATGCCCGACCCGGGCCAAGATAGTCTTGGGCCGGGTTCGGGCAAAATGTAATAAAAAGATCTCCCCCCCCCACTCAAAGTTATTAAATTTCAAATTTTAAAAGTTTCTTCATGCACACGAATAATTCGAGGAATACCTCTAATCATGAAACTCCCAGTAGTTAGGTATTCACCGGTGGGGGCTGTTTTAGAAACTTGATCGTGGTGAACCCACCATACACCCACAGTTATTTTGGCATCCCAGGCTGAGCTATAGCAAGCGGCCATAACGCCAGATTCGTTCAAAGTTTTTGGTCCAACAGAATCTCCTGTAAAAATGGATGGGAAATGCGACAATAAAAAGTACAAGACAATCAAAACTAAACTTTTCATTTGTCATTGGGCAGCCGAGGGAGGACAAGTGTCTTAGGATGGCCTAGTGTCGTAAAAACGGCTGAGTTTTGTTTGGTCGACCTTCGGACCAAAAAAACGTTTGGGTTGCTTAAGTTTAGTCGACCAAAACCAAAGGTGGACCAAACAAAACCCAGCCGTTTTTACGAAACTAGGATGGACTTTATTTAGCTAAAATTAAAAGCTCTTCACTATCAATAAAAACAGATTTGTGTTAGCAAGAAGAAGCCACTATGAGAAAAAATCCTATAGAGAAATTTACCTTGCTGAATTTCATATTTTAGAGTAGTGTAATATTTGCCGTCACATTATTGTTTAAATAGTAACTCAAAAGTTTCAAAATTATAAAAAGTTGGAGGATGAGTAAAAAAAATTATGATACATATACTAACTATTGCTGTAAAAAACGGCTGGGAGTTTTGTTTGGTCGATCTTTTGTTTAGTTAAGAATAACGGTCAACTCCGGTCTATTTTTCGAATTTCGACATGTTTAGTCGACCAAAACCAAAGGATGCCCAAACAAAGCCCAGCTGTTTTTAAAATAACACTAACAAAGCTAGGTCTATATTACAAGCTTGCCTAAAAGCTAAGTTAAAATGTTCCAAATTTCTGCCTTCAAGTTACTAGTTAAAAATTATTAAAAAATGCCTTTTGGCATAGATATACTTAACCTAAACAGATTTATTAAAGGAATTATACTGAAATTAACATATTTTTCATTATGACCATAATTAAAATTTTCCACCAATTCAATTTCTTTATAATCTGTAAACATTTTGAACTGCAAAAAAACGACATTCTAACCCTGAAGACTGACAATAAAAACGCTTAATGCGTGAAAAAGGGTAATTTCGTCGTAAAAAAGGATTCTCACATTAATTCAAATCAACATTACTTTCAAAAAAGCCTTAAATTAGTCCAAAAAATGACCATAATATTTCAAAATTCAAATTTTAAACTATGAAACCCCAAAAATACTTTAACAACCTATATTCTGTTATTGATATAAAAAACTAATTGTTAAAAAAATAAAATATCATGCGAAAAACGGCAATTTTAAGGTTAAAAAACACATTACATACCAATGGGATTTTTAATTACGACACTAGAGCCCCCGTGAATATCAGCGTGGACGTATAAGTCACCAGCGTTAAGGTACTTTTTAACCAGCAATTCATTTTGTTGTTGATCTCTCCCAGCTATTACCAAGTATTTCTCCGAACTGATAAACCAATAAAATTTCTCAAACCTGCAGGCAAAAAAACAAAAAAAAACATATACATGTATGTGTATAATAAAAGTTGCAAAAATACTTAGTTCAAATAATATTATAAAATGGTGAAATTTATGTGAGACTAGCCGATGGTTGTTCTTCAGATAGGTTTTTAATTTGACGCTTTTGATATATATATATACAAGCGGTGATTAGCTAGTCTATATGCGAAAGCAAAATAAAAGTCTTTTACAAAAGCATAATCCACAGCCATTAAAATCCGTGTAGCGATTATAAAAAAGTCGAGTTGGACAGGACGAAAGCACATAAATTGCATAGCAATTATTATCATTTTCCTTTTACTCTTTTTCACTAATTATTATTTTTAGGCCCAACTTACAGTTTCTTCACACTCAAACTTACAAGTTAAACAAAGTCCCCATTTTAAAAATTTCCTAAACAATGATTTGCAATTAATTTTTTAGTCCACCATTAAGTCGCTCTAAAATACGCGGTCACTTGCCTTAATAAAATAAGCGGGATCCAAAAGTTTTTTATTGGTTAAAAAGTTTAATTTCACTAAAACAAAGTTACATATATAAGCCTAATACAAAAAAAGACATATTGGTTAAATACAAAGATCCAGATGTCATAATCCTCTAAAATAGGCCAAGAGTCGGTAAAGGATTTAAAGTTGCAGATAAAATTTCATCTTTCTATCATATTTACCACGTATTCGTACTTCAACCTTCTAATTAACATTTCAAACAATCCGAACATCAAAATCAAATTTCTCCAAAAAAACATCATTCCAAAAAAAGATTATTAAATTTCAATCGTGTTTTAAAATTTACCAGTATATTTTGCGGGATTTGTTGATGCTGACTTGAGTTTGAAAATCTTTAAGTAACTGCTTAGTTTTGCGCTCCGCCGATTTTAACGCTTTACCCGAACTTTCCAGCGTTTTAAGTTCTTTGGTGAGCGCTTGACGCTTACGCTCGTAGTAAGAGCGAGCGTTATTGTAAGCCGATAGATTTAAATCAATTTCAACTTGACGGGCTACTCCGTTGTTTCCTTTATTAATGTTGTTATTATCACCTTTGTCATCGCTTTGTTCAAATGGATTCCTAATTAAATTATAAAACTTAATCGTCTAATTTAGTGCAAATATGGCATTATTACTTTTAATAAAGACTATCTACTTTTTTTTATCATGTACTAGTTCCATAAACTAGATAGACTGCTCAAACTTTAAATAAATGCACCATTTTTCCGCCATTTTGAAAAGTGCACGAATATTGGAAGGACAAGCAGATTATAGTAATTTTGGTTAATCAAAGTGTTTTTAAAGCGTTTAAAAAATAATAAACTGGGTATACGTTAAAAACAGCATTTTAAAATATATTATTTACAAAAATAATAAAAATAAAAAAACTATGATGGTGTGATGTTAAAGCAATTTAGTGCCATCTGCGTTTAATCAAATAATCATATATTAACATTCTTTTTTATTTATTAACTAATGAGGAAGGTATGCAGAAAGAAGTTAAATTCAAAATGGTGGATTTAATGGTACACGAAACAAATAATATAAGCAGTCTATATAGTCTATGATTAGATCCCACGATGGTACCTCTTAATAAAGCCTATAAATATATATACACAGAAGCTGACTTATAACTTGGATAAAGAATATATTTCTAATTCAACTCTTATATAATTCATGCTCTCATAAGCTGGACCAATCAGTTTGGTCAGAAATTCAAACTTGCCAATTAAGCAGAACAAGAGGTGATTGAGGGTTTCCTCAAAGAATCACTTGTTTTTTACCTCATAAAATTAAAAATTCCTTCCAAAAAAGTCCTTTAATTGCATAAAATAAAACAAAAAATTAACTAATTTCAAGGGATAAATTTATTTCAAAATCACCACAAACTAAACGTTTTTGCATCTACAAATGTCAGAACACGAATGACCCCAAACTTCGCTTCATCATTTCTGCATGGTAACACTCATTTTCCCGCAAAACAGTTCAGAAAAAATAACTTAAATTTATAAATAACTTAATAGGTAAATTTTCAACGACTATTTACATTGCGCGTGTATAAATCCTCCAAAAATTGCATTTCAAAATTGCATTACAAAATCCCAAGCAAAATCTCAACCAAAATTAAGGAAGAAAAAGCCTTACTTCAAAATCATGATCATTCGACTAGTGTCGAGCTTGAGGGATTTTATGCATAGCGCTATGGGGTCTCCGCACTTTTGCGCTTCTTCGATGCTACCTTTCAAATCGCCCCAATTCATTTGCGCAGCGAGTCCGCTTTGAATTATCTGGATCGCCCTATCCACCAAGTCCCTATTAAGTTCTATCAATTCCGCCAGCTCTGCACTGTCGTCCTGTAAGTTGCGGGCCATACGTATAGAATCAAACATATAATCTTTTTTAAAAGTTTAAAATGTCATTTAATCATGATTTAATACGATATTTATGGGATTCAAATCGGGCCAGGTCTAGCAATATTGCCGTCTCCTTTGAAAAAACATTAATTTCTTCATTTAGAATCGTCGTAAGTTTAGGTAATACTTAATTTCAAACAGAAGCCTGAGGGGTGCTCGATTTAAAATTAAATCCAAAATAAATCTTTGCCGTTGGAATTTTGGTTGTACGTGCAAGTGTCTGAATGCATCGAAGTTCGATACAAGCTAATAATTATGGTATCACAACATCCAATTTTAAATTAAGTTAAAGTTTTAAAGCATAAATCTATGCGGTCTCTAGGAACTGATATTGTAGCAAATGTAGCTAGAAATTCGTATTTTTTCACCCACTTAAATAAGCTCAAGGCCAAAAAGTCAGACCTTTTTGGTTTACAACAAGACTTTAAGTTTATTAAAATCTACCATTAAGACACGATTTCGAAAAACTAGGCTACTTAACCAAAAAATAAGCCTTTCTAAGGATATATTTAAAAAACTAAAAATAAGAGACGACCCTAAAAGGGGGTGGTGTGTTTAATCCATAGCACACCAGGTCTGTAACTTAACCTTAGAGTCGGGGTCATTTAGTGTCCCAAAAAGCGCGTTTCCAAATTCAATACCAAAATGGTGCATTACTTGAGATTTCTTCAAGTTAATCCTGCGATTTATGTGATCTTGACGCACGTTTTCCAATTTTTTTATCGCAGTTTTTTCCTGATTTCCAGCTTTTACATCCAATTTTTGACTTTCAACCTTGGAAAAAAACTCGTCCACGCACTTTGAGAATGAGGGGAAAGCTAGGCGAGACGCGTTGCCCTCTGATTGAGCGTATAGCATAGGCTCGAAATCCTCGTATATTTGGGTAGAATTATCTTGACCATCGAGCGCTTCTTGTTTGGCTTTTTTGTAAAAGATGAAACCCTATATGCAAACATACGCAAGTTTATAAATGAATGGAAAAAAAAAACAAAGAAATATGTAGATAACAATGCTTTAGATTTTGTGTAAAGAAGGTAAATAAGCCATAAAAACTACGCTCTCTTTAAACTATAAACTAACGGTTTGAAAAACATAATTATTATTATGGATTCAAAAGTAGAATAATCCAGAATATTCAGATATTTAATCCAAGCACAAACAGTTCAAACTTACTAAATCCATGCGAAAAGTTCTGAAAAAAGCAACTTAAATTATGACTATAGCCGCGTGTGTCTTATTTGTTATTCCTCGCAGACTAATACTACGATAAATTAGGAAACAGCTACAATTATTAAGTAATGGGTGTAGGATGGGGTAGATATTAACAAACTATAACTATTTTTGCTGAAACGCTAGACTTACGCGTGAAAAAGAGAGAATCCTTTAATGTTCTCTTCATTCTTTATTCCATAACTTTTGTAATTTTAACTGCACAGGGCGCATAATAAAAACCATCACCCACAATTGCCGCCCAAGTTACTTAAATGTAAAAATCAGCTGTTCGCAATCTATTGTATTTTATTAGTCTCGTTTCCTATAGCCTAGGCGAGTTACATAGAATAAGTCTTCTTTACCACACTAAAGCAGATCATTCATAAAGACAATGTCAAGAAGCATGGACGTAGCCAGGATTGAATTTAGAGGGGTGGGAGGACAATTATGATTTAGGGGGGGGGGGGGGGCAAAATTGGCATTTTTTTTAAATTTTGGCCATAATTATAATAAATTTCGAAGGATTTTTGGATTCAGAGGGGTGCAGCCGCCCCTCCCTGCCACCCCTTGGCTACCCCATGTCAAGAAAGGTAGTCCACAATGTTTTATGCTTACTTTATACAGTTGTCCAGCATTAAACCCCTTTATTAAAACCCCTTGACGCCACAACAAGAATTTGAGATTTCAAAAAATCTGTAAAACCAGGCAGCTCAACTAAAATTAAGTAAGAATCCCTTTTTCAAAAGATTTATCGTAGTGTAAATCGTAAAAATTGCTTAGCCGAAACCTGAATTCATGAAAAAACTCTGCACAAAATTATGTTTACTTCATTAATTTTGCTCCCAGCCATGGTGTAAAGTTCTGAGGCCAAGGCAAAAACTGATAAAAGCTGGGCTCGCGAAACCACGGAATATAAGGTAGCTTCTGAGCCATGGTCTGGGCAAGTTAATTGTACTTTAGCGTCGGGCTGGGAACCTTTAGTTAACAAGCAATGTTCTAGTAAGGGAGCACCGTAGGGCAAAATTGATAAGGCTGAAGATAGTAATTTCTTGAGTGGAATACAAGTTGGACCGGTTGAATTCTTTGGGTTCAAATTGCCTTTTTTCCCCTTTTTACCCACTTCTAAAGGCTCTTTGGGCTTTTCTTCACACTTTTCCACCACTTTTTTACTGTTCGTACTGATGTAAGTAACAACTTTCTCCAAGCTTTAATTACCCCCAAAAATAATTTTAAGGTGAGATAAATTTTTTATATATGTAATCAACTATTATAGTCAATATATGATCTTAGGCAAACAACAATTTTACAAATTCATTTTTAATCAATTCAAAATCTTAAAATTAATGTTGAGCTAAACAAATGATATGAAGGTTCTAGAGTTTTAAATTATAGCTAAAGACTTAAAGAATATGTGTGCTGGATGTACAAGGCAATTGTTGACAAATCATATGAAAATTAACTAACCTGACATAGTAATAAGATGATATTGCCTTTAAAAATTTCTATTAAATTTCTGCAATTAAAATCAACGTTAAACTCTCTAAAATTTTAATAACTCAAATTATTTGGTTGTGAGCAACCATAAAAAGTTAGCACCAAATACTAGGTGAGCATAATTTTATCTGATTAAAAATAATGCATATGACTCAGCCTTAAAAAAGATTGCTTTTATAGGAAATTTAAAAAAATATATTATTATAAACATAAATAAATGTTAGATTCATATACGTTGCTTCAGGGTCTGGCAAAGCTTGTTTAATTTTAATCAAGTGAAACGGGTATAACTCGTTCACAGCAAATTTTGTTTCTTCATTTAAAGCCCTCGGTCTTAGTAAAGACATAATTCTCCCTTCATGATCAGTCAATATAATATTTCCCTGATTATATTATAAATTAAATATTTAACAACATTAATATGGTATTTATAATAATACTAAATAAATACAGATTGAAAAATAAATATGATTTAGTGTGATACCCTGTCATATAACTCAAGGATAATGTGAAATGAGGTCTCCTCAACACCAAATTGCATATTTATTATCCTGTCTAACCCCATCATTTCAATAGATTCCAGCCTTTTTTGTCGCAAATGTTTCCTCAGCTATAACCAATGTTAAAGGAATCATAAATCAAAGTATAGTAAACATTTTGCTTTTAAGGAAAATAGTAATTTTAAAAAATAATATAGGACATAAAATATTTGTCTACTTTCATTGTAAACCCAGAGGGCATCATGTTTTTTGGCCAATCAAAGTCAGTCAAGTGAATCCTGATGCCAGACTCAATTAGCAATACAAACTTCTCATCCTGTCTAAAAAGATATTGAAGGGTTAAATTATTTTAAATTTAATAAATCATAGTTGCTTATATATAATCGCTAACTACATAAATGGGATTATGATCAACTTTTTATAAAAAAAAGTTTAATAATACACACATATAGGTTTTGTAGAAATCATAATTTACTAAGATCTTATGCATTAAAAAACATGAGTATTTTAATATCCAGATTTGCATCAAGAAGTTTTGGATCAAAGTTAAATCCCTAATTAGAGATATCTTTACTTGATGATAAAATTGCAGAGCCCTAATAGTAATCAAACATTTTGATCCTCTTTAATTTTTGCAATAACATAATTTAATAAAAAAATTATAAATAAAGTAATTTAACCATATTATTGCAAAGAAAATAGTGATATTTATTAGAATTTAAAACATCATCAAAGTTATTTGAGAATACGCTCTTACCTAACAAATCTTATTAAATATGTCTTCTTGTCAACATCATATATATTTAACACGCGTAACCCATTAAGCCTATAAGGTTTAATTTTTAATGAAAAGTTATATACTTTTCACGACATTCAAAAAGAATTGAACGTATATCAAATGCAGAAAATCTTGACTTCATTAAGTATTTACACCTGTAAAATAGTGTCAGGTCATTTGGGAAGCGCCGAATTTGCACTTAAAATGGTTAATGGTCAATGTATCGGCGAATGCATTCAATCTAATTTTTAGCCTTTATATAAAATCTAATAGCATTAAAAATTACTCTAATTTTATTCCTTCTCGCATTGATTGTTTTAAATACTAATTTGCTAGTTGATCTAAAATTATTAATATATTCGTACTTGGTGTATATATTAATTGTCTTATCTTTATATCTTTAAGATGTATATAAAATTCTCTTCAACTAAAATAAATCTTTCTCCTAGTCGCTGGAGAACTGAAAAGTGACCTATAAGCTTTATATACATAAACTAACATGTAACAAGCAGAGGTTGTCGTCTGAAATCAGTCGTTAACTCCTATCTAGCTTCATATAATAGACATATAATAAAATTTGATAGCCGAGACACGGTAACCTATATGTATAGATGTAGCGGTAAAAGAATCGCTCTCTCCTTTTTATCACCAAAGGTTTTCAAAGTCCTATTTTACAGTTATTAAATGATAAGCCATTAATTTTCAAATTAAACATATATGCCAAGGTTTACTTTATAACAAAATAAAAAAGTTTTGTTTCTATAACGGAAACACAAAGTTGTTTAATACTAGACACTAATGCAGAATTCAAGATATTTTATATCCTATAGGATTTTATATAACAATCGAAAATTGTCCAATAATCTAAAACAAACATGGTTATACGAAGGGAAAAGAGCAGCTACCCCATAAACACAAAAAAATGTGTGTGTTTTAAGCGTATTTTAAATAAATTAAATACAAAATAATTTCCTCTCATAAATAGATGCAACATTTAGACACATCGGTAAAAAATTGATTATAAAAACGATTACAAAAATACTAATAATTCATGATGGTTAAACAGGAGGTAAACCATCACCGCAATAGAAGAAGTATGTCGGAAATAATTTGGTAGACAAATCGATAAGGTAATTGTCGTATATACGCATTCCCCCCTCCATCTCCCTATAGTCCTATATACGGATTCCCCACCTCTCCCTCTAAACACAAGTAGGATATACGGATTCCCCCCCTCGCCATATGGTCGTTTATACGGATTCCCCCCTCTCCTTCTAAACAGAAATTGTTGACGTATATACGGATCCCCCCTCCCCTTTCTCCATATACACAAAAATTTTAAAACCGCCTATCTCATATATAATTATCCGATTCCACCCCCCTCTTTCTTTAAACATTAATTGTAATATCGCTTAGCGTTCGTTGTTTTATTACCTAGGCACTAGCGGCCTATGTACCACATACCCCTTTTGATCCTACTCGCCATAATTAAAAAAAACTCTCCCTTCATCTTTAAAACTTAGAACAAAAACATCTGCTCTACCTACAACACAAAATAGAATGTTAGTTAATATGTACATATTTTGTTCCCAATAAAAAATACATATAAAAAATCTCCGTAAAACACCAGATCAAAAAAATGTTGTAAATAATGATGAAATATATTTTTAAAATTCATATGTTTCTATTGTTGATAAATCACTTAAAAGTATGAAGGATCGGTAGAGTAATTAGCAAGAAGGTTATGTTGAACAGACAGAAGAGAGCTATATATTAATAAAGATGCTAGTAGGATGGACGGACAGAAGATGGACGTATAGTATTACCTAATTATAATATTGGTACCTTAATGATTTGGATATCACTTTATTCACACTTCTCCTTACTCTATTTACACTTATTATTGGAGTTGGGGATCTTTATTTACTACAGATAGGTTTCGGAGCGATACAATAATAGAAAGTGAGTAAAAACGTGAATATCCAAAGTATATAATACATTCCGCATATAACCAATTTACGATGATTTGATTGACAACACATCGGTAAATAACATATCCCCTGAGGCACTTCGCACTCCAATTACCTCTCTACACTTATTCTAATTTGATTACACAACAGACACTGAAGTTTAGATATTTGAATATCTTACGATTTAATAATGTTATTCATATTCACCTCGATACAATGGTATATAAACTAATGCTTAGCGATAGAGGTTATCTTTTGGTTATATATTAATAAAGTAGAAATCCTCTACAGACGAATAAAATTCTTAATAACTATAATTGATGAAAAGAACTGTGTACTGGATGAGATAGATTTGTTAACTTACGTTTTAACTTTTATTTTCAAATTCAAAAAACGTTGAATTCGACGTTGTGTTTATTAACTTCAATTGCGACATAGATCCGCGCGCGTATGTATCGCGATAGTTTATTAATTTCTCTTTGTTAGCTCACATTTTTCTCAGGACTAAAAAAAAATTAAAATCTAAAGAAAAAAATATATCTATGTAAGTGAGGCAATAATAATCGCTAAAGAGGGGTAATAAAAATCGTTAAAGTGGGGTAATAAAAATCGTATCAATTTATATCATAAAGATATTAACAATCGTGACTCATTATAATCAGGACTAAAATTTACGCGTATGTGTGTATGTGTGTGGGGAGGGGAACGTATATATAAATTTTTGAATAGCACACACGTAAGGGGGTGGGACGTAAGGGGGTGGGACGGAAGGGGGTGGAGGATACCACAATTTTCTCCGTTAATTCGCTCAGCACAATGCCCATACTACAATAATTGCATACCGTTTACGAGATTCGGAAATAACATATTTGCACACTATCATATAAAACACTTAACAGTTTCCAATAGCTGGCAAACGGAAATGGGTATAATATTAGACTTAAACCTAAGTTTGCCTAGATTAATGAAGTTTAAAAGAAGGATGTTATAACCAAGGAGGCTAGAGTGATTATTTTAAAATAATTTAATTTTAGGGGTAGAGCCCTGCAAAATGAAATCTTTTCTGCCCGAGCCCGGCCCAACGTCTTAGTTTTTATTTTGTCCTAGCACGGCCCGAGCCCGAATTTTTTAATTGCCGGTGTAGCAGGTTAAAAATACGCTAGGATATTTGTGCGCCGCAATTTGATTGGTTATAATCAAATTTGATAAATATGATTAGCGTGAATGTTCATTACACGTGGAGTGGAGCGTATTTCAATTGGTTTCCTATCGCGTTTTCAATCGAAAAGCATTCAGGATATTTGTACAGGATATTTGTACACTACCAATTCTTACCAAGTAACCATTTAACCTAATAACTTTGATGTTATTATATTTTAATAGTAACTTATAAGCCAAATATTAGAAAAACTAAATTTTGCCAAGTATCCATCACATTTTTCCAGGATATTTGTACAGGATACTTGTACACTACCAATTCTTAGTAACCATTTAACTTAATAACTTTGATGTAATTATACTTTAATAGTAACTTAAAAGCCAAATATTAGAAAACTAAATTTTGCCAAGTATCCATCACATTTTTCCAGGATATTTGTACACTACCAATTCTTACCAAGTAACCATTTAACTTAATAACTTTGATGTAATTATACTTTAATAGTAACTTAAAAGCCAAATATTAGAAAAACAAAATTTTGCCAAGTATCCATTATCCACTTATACTTTCATAGGAACTTAAAAGGTAAAATATTAAAACACCACCAAATTTTGCCAAGTATCCATTTAACTTAATAAACCTTGGTCTTTAATAAAACTTTGTTTAATATATTAGATCACTTAAATATTATTATTTTATAGTAACTTAAATGGTAAACTATAGTTGCAAATAACCTTTGTCTAATTATACTTTAATGAAACTTTGTGTAATATATTTGATTACTTAAATATTATTATTTTATAGTAAATGGTAAACTATAGTTGCATTGCAAATAACTTCTGTCTAATTATACTTTAATGAAACTTTGTTTAATATATTTGATTACTAAATATTATTATTTCATAGTAAATGGTAAACTATAGTTGCATTGCAAATAACCTCTGTCTAATTATACTTTAATAAATCTTTGTTTAATATATTTGATTACTTAAATATTATTATTTTATAGTAACTTAAATTGTAAACTATAGTTGCATTGCAAATAACCTTTGTCTAATTATACTTTAATAAAGCTTTGTTTAATATATTTGATTAATTAAATATTATTATTTCTTAGTAACTTAAATGATAAAGTATAGTTGCAAATAACCTTTGTCTAATTATACTATAACAAAACTATGTTTTTAATATTGTTCACAATATAGATATTGTCTTTTCCAATATACATATTAATACATTAAATTTTGCAAACAACTATCACTTAATTTATAACCAGTATTATTTAATACATGATATTTATGCTCAATTAATTTTTAGATGGCAAAATATGATTTTGATGCAATCATTAAATACACAGAGGAAGGTGTGATGCCTGGGGCATTTGATAAAAACAAAGAGCCTACCTCAAAAGGAAATCAGCTCTTTTCGTATTAAAAAATGAAGTATTATTTCACAAGAGACTGATAAACTCTGGAGGTGTGAGGACAGGTATCTTATTTTATAAACTTATTTTAAGTTGTACTTTTAGAGATGCTGGCTAAAGTGTTAAGAGATCCAATGGAAATCTCAAAAATTATCAAATTACACCACAGGGCAAATGATACAATTCATGCCAAAAGCTTATCATCATTCGATTATCCGCTCACTTATAGGCGGGGCATTTTTACAAGAGGATATAAGTGTTGCTATGCAACCTTATATCCACCCATATTCTTCTAGTTCGCAATATCTGGTGGAGAAAGAGATGTGGACACTGGAGGTTTGGTCCACAGAAGTGGATATAATCCTAGCGGCAACAGTTTTTAAAATAAATATATATGTTTATTCTTATCAATTGGGCAAATGGGCTGTTTATACACCGAAATTGAACGACGAATTATCAACTCATAATATTTATTTATATCATCGTATCAATCATATTTAATATATATTGGATTGTGAATAAAGTTATTTCCACCTAATGATACAATCTATAAAATTAAACATCAAACAGAGAAATATCCTGAAAATTTAGACAGAAATTTATAAAAAATTAAAAAATTGAGACAGAAAGTGATAGATCAACATAGAAATATTAAAAAATTTAGACAGAAACTTGAGAAAAATCAAACAATTTAGACAGAAATTTATAGAATCGACAACTCTAGACAGAAATTAGAAATATCAAAAAAATTAGACAGAAACTTGAGAAATATTACAAAATTTAGACAGATATTTATAGAATATCAAAAAATTTACACAGAAACTTGAGAAATATTACAAAATTTAGACAGAAATTAATAAAAAAAACAGAGAATTATTAAAAAATTTAAACAGAATACAAAAATTTAAAGGTAAAATTAAGTATATTACCAAAAAGAATATTATTATAATTTGTTAATTTAGATCGTAATGTATATTAGGGCTTTATGAACAATCTATCTATATGAAACGGTTACATTTAATTTTTCGATAAGTCGTGCATAGCCTTTAATCAACAATTTTAAGACATTTGTCGGCCATTTTTTATAATAAATGTCTTTTAAAAATAATTTCGACATATTAAAAAACAGTGTATGAATTAATAGAGGAATCAATAGTAAATTTATCAACTTACACCATATTCCAACTTTATTAATTTTTATACGATAAAATCAAAACCACATGAATTTTAATTTTCGTTATAAATAATGTATTTCTAATGGCATATCTTTCTAGCAACTTTCATTGTCAAAATTGCAAATTTATGAAAAGCAAAAATGGTTGAAAAATATAGAAAAAAACATTATGATTCTTCCAATGATTCAGATTTCTCCTTCTTTAAAATCCGCTTTTCTCGTTCCATAAGCCTTCGTTCTCTTTCAAATTCCTTTACCCTTATCACGTAATCCCTGCAAATAAAAAATTTCATAAAATAAACGTAATTTACTTAAATCAACCATACTAAAATTGGTAACTATGACCCCAAATGCGAAAAAAAAGGTTATTTTAAAATATTTTTAAAATAGGTCAGGTAAAAAAATACCCTGATCTGACACCTATTATAACGTTAAAAGCCATTTTTCTACATTTATGGCGATAGTTGGATAAAAGATAAATCTATTTCCAAAAACGGTCAAGTTTAATTCTTATTGTAGTATTTTTCTATAAAAATTCTGTAAGATTTCAAATAAGGTACTGTAAAAACCAAAATTTTATTAAGTAGAGATGACGAATTTTGGTCAAAATTTAACATTGAAATCACACCTAAAATAGCATTCCGACAATTCATGGACCAAAATTTTGCATTTCTTAGCGACTAGGGGAAAAGTTTGCCTGCGACATTTTTGATATGCCAATTGATATTCCATACAATAATCGCGGGTGTTAAAGGGTAGATTGGATGCTTCTAGCTTAGCTACGGACAGGGGTTCTCTGATTGGTCTGACACCATTTTCGAACCCAAATAGTGGGTCAAACATGACCCCATTACATATGTCGGGTGTGGTCTCGGGCGATACGAAATTAAATTTTATCCAGTAGTAGATGTGAGAAAACACCATAGATCACTAACACACTGTGACTTATCACCTTCATCGAAGAAATTTAAAGATATATAAATTTGGTATTAAATCATAGGGTTGGTTTAATTTATAACAGTTTCAAGATATAATTCACATACAAATGAAAAAAATTGTTATTGATTAAACTTACAAAAATTTAAACTTTTTTTTATATAGCAAAGAATTTGCTGATATCTCTTTAAGGAAAAAGTTATTGTTTTTAAGGAAAACAAATGTTGATGCTAATAAACTTTTTTAATGCTTAATTGAAAAATTGTTATAAAAACGTTTTATGATGAACTTGTGGGCTACCTTGATGACCCCTTACAAATAATAATATTAGAGTAATCAGAGAAATTCAATAAGAAATGCAAAAGGTTGTTTTCAAGCATGTGCTCCCATTTTTTAACTAAATGCATTATTTTAATATTAAAGTTTTAATGTCATCTTAAGCTTATCTTATTAAATTTAAGGTAATAAGCAATTTTAAAGATTAAGATGACCAAAAACTTTTTTAATAATAAAAAGAAACTAAGTAAATAAAATGTTATGGATTATTTTAAGCTAATCAGTACTCAGCACATATATAATCTGTTAAATACAGAGATTTGTTATTAATATAAAGAAATAAATATTTAAGTGCATCATCATAAAATATTAATTGCTATATACAAAATCTAGTATGATTTGACAGATAGATAAGATAAATACATTGGAAATCTTTTGTTTAATTTGAAAAGCAGCTAATACTGTATACTTTTAGCAACTAAATTTTAAATGGGCAAGCTTCAATATAATTTGCATAATTTATGAAATATTTTGAAATACACATGCTATCTTTAAAAAAAATTTAGTCAGAAAAAGCAAATTGGCAATAGCATGCTCAAATCCAAATCAAAATAGATTTTATTCAATAAAATTATGATTAATACCACATCTTTGAACAAAATTTTATCAAATTAACAAAATTTTTTAGTAATTTGCATATAAAAAGGGAGCAAATATAAGTTTTTTTTTAATCAAAACTTTTGGAAGTGGGTGTATTATATTATCATCTGCTAGGATGCCAAGAAATTAACTGGTTAATCAAACTCAGACAAGTGCCATAAATATAAAAAATAAAACAGGGTCAATTCCTTTTCTTATAATACATTGTACAACTTTGTGAAACATACAATTATTAAATAGTGATAAAATAACAAAATAAAGAATAAAATCAAAGACACATGTTGCATATATAGGTACAAATGTATTAAATAATTATATATATATAATGCATCAACTCAAAGTTTAAAAATTCTCTAATTTTAAATTTTATAATATTCTTAAGAATATTTTAAAATTTGTTTTTTTAATATAACAAAATTTTCAATTGCAACGATTTATTTAAAATTAATATAAATTATATATATTAAAAACCTTCAAATATTAATTTGTCAAGTAGAGTGAATTTAGGGGTATCGTTTCAAAATGTCACAGTCCAAAATGTAACAAAGCCACATCGTGAGATTCGCGAATCTCACGATCGTGAGATTCGCAATTACTCATTGCGCAAGCGCATAATTTCCATTGGGTAGTGTTTTAGGTCAGCGTTTTAGGTTAGGGGTTGGGTTAGGATTAGATGTACATCAAATTCCCTCCCCATTTGAGATTTAATTTTTCGTGATATTCGTGTGACATTTTGGACTGTGACATTTTGAACCCAAGACGAATGTATTTTCAAAGTGGCACTCAGTTAGTAGCATACATGAATTGGAATCCGTTTCAACTTACACGCTTCTGTACATTAGACGATTGACCTGTTAGGCGACAACCAATTAGGGTTAGAATTATATTAATTGTATAATGTAATATATTAATTGCTATGCAATTTATGGGCTCGTTTTTTGGTGTCCGTCCGTCGTCCGTTACCCTCCCTATCTATTTGCATTGGGTATATTAGGTTATCGCTTTTTTAAATTAATGCATGAGAAAGAGTTGCCCCACCCCTCATCTCTATCTCCCTCGCTGTGTTAATTTTTAAATTAATGCATAAGAGGTGCCCCACCCCTCATCTCTATCTCCCTCGGTGTGTTATAATATAAGATTTGTTAAATTATCTATTATATAATAAACATAAATAAAAGTTGTTTACTTTTAATTGCTATGCAATTTAACTAGTTATATAATAAACATAAATAAAAGTTGTTTACTTTTAATTGCTATGCAATTTAACTAGTTTTTGTTATAATGCTATGCAATTTAACTAGTTATAAATAAACATAAATAAAAGTTGTTTACTTTTTAATTGCTATGCAATTTAACTAGTTTTGGGGTTGGAATCCCGGAGTTTTTTTTGACTCTTATGATTGTTCTTGTTACTATCATTGATAATAAGAATTTTTGGCCGTCCGCTGGCTGCTGACCAATGAAAAAAATGACCATTGGCCAAAATGTGAATCGAAATTATTTTTTTCGTTTTTTTTGACTATTATGATTGTTCCTGTTTCTACCATTGCTATTATGACTTTTTGGCCGTCCGCTGGCTGCTGACCAATGTTATATAATAAACATAAATAAAAGTTGTTTACTTTTAATTTCTATGCAATTTAACTAGTTTTTGGGTTAGAATCCCGGAGTTTTTTTGACTTTTATGATTGTTCTTGTTACTATTATTGATAATAAGACTTTTTGGCCGTCCGTTGGCTGCTGACCAATGAAAAAAATGACCATTGGCCAAAATGTGAATCCAAGTTTATTTTTTCGTTTTTTTTGACTATTATGATTGTTCCTGTTACTACCATTGCTATTATGACTTTTTGGCCGTCCGCTGGCTCCTGACCGATGGAAAAAAATGACCATTGGCCAAAATGTGAATCGAAATTATTTTTTTCGTTTTTTTTGACTATTATGATTGTTCCTGTTCCTACCATTGCTATTATGACTTTTTGGCCGTCCGCTGGCTGCTGACCAATGGAATAAAATGACCATTGGCCCAAATGTGATTCGAAAACTTTTTTTTCGTTTTTTTTTGACTATTATGAATTTATATCCACTTTTATTGTGTCCTGGCTGCTGACCAATGGAAAAAAATGACCATTGGCCAAAATGTGATTTGAAAATTTTTTTTCCGTTTTTTTTACTCTTGTGAATTTATATCCACTTTTACCGTGTGCTGGCTGCTGACCAATGGAAAAAAATGACCATTGGCCAAAATGTGAATCCGAGTTTATTTTTTCGTTTTTTTTGACTATTATGATTGTTCCTGTTACTACCATTGCTATTATGACTTTTTGGCCGTCCGCTGGCTCCTGACCGATGGAAAAAATGACCATTGGCCAAAATGTGATTCGAAAATTTTTTTTTTCGTTTTTTTTTGACTCATGAATTTATAACCACTTTTACCGTGTCCTGGCTGCTTACCAATGAAAAAAAATGACCATTGGCCAAATTTTATATATAACCTAAAAATTTATTATAGATGGTCTAACAGACAGCCAACTATGTAATATATATTTTTAACCTTATAAATGCATATATATTTTTTTATTGGGTTAATATATTTCATTTAATTAGATTGTGATTTCATAGAAAACCTAAAAAGTAATATTTAAAAAAATAATATAGGTATGATTCTAATTTACGATAAAATATATCGATAGAAACTAACGCAAAATTCGAAACCTCCTTCAAAGGTATAAGCATAGCCCGTTATTTCTAATTAAATTGAATCTACTATTAAACTCAAACACGAATTGTACTTTATTAGATGGCGCGCGTAAGTTTATATAATTAGTAAAATTTTTCGACGTGTCATAGATATTATACCGCACGTGTAGCAGGGAAATGTCCGATATTTTTAAAATGAAAAGGTATTTTAGGAATCTGAAAAGGTTATTTTACCCCCGGCCGCCCTGGGCACCTACGGGTAAAGTTTCGAGCGAATCGGGCTGGTAGTTTAAGAATTTAGCCCTTTTTTAAAACTAAAAAAAACTTTTTTTTTAATTTTTTTTTTACATTAAATTAATATTTTGTTTTTGTTAATACCATTGATAATATGACTTTTTGACCGTCCGCTGGCTACTGACCGACGAAATATATTGATTTTCTAAACATAAAACACAACTTTATTATTTCATCATCTATATAAATAACATAATAACTTCTACTATTTTAAAGCCAGCATGGTATAGTGGTTATAGCGCCGGCTTGTGAACTGGAGGTGTGGGGTTCAAATCAGGGAGGGGACAAATTTTTTTTTTAATTTTTTTAAATTAAATTAATATTTGTTCATGTTAATACCAATGATAATATGAATTTTTGACCGTCCGCTGGCTACTGACCAATAAAAAAATGACCATTGGCCAAATAAATCGAAATTTTTTTTCGTTTTTGAATTGGTTAACATTGATAATTACCCTATGTCCTCCCCTACAAGGGCCTATAACTAATTAACTAATTATTTTGCATCTAATACCCCCTATAGGCATTCTCGCCCCTTCCCACCTTTCTCGCCCATAAATTGCATAGCAAATATGCTACGTTTATACGGAGTATAGAAGAGTTCCCCCTTCCCCTCTTCCCTTCCCCTACTCCCCTTCCCTTCTCCCCCTTCCCACGAGGGCCGAAGGCCCGAGTTTATTATATTGTATTGTATTTAATCTGTTGTATAATATTTATTTTATTGTATTATATTTATGGTATTATATCATATTTATACTATATTATTTTAATTTTTAATTTGCATAATGATTATGTTGCAGTCACGTGTTCAATGATCGCGAACTGAAAAATCGCCTAATGAACCAGATTCAATTAAGGATTAACGATGTATGGATGTCGTATTTGTTAAAACATATGATTTTAGAATTAAATTTGCATAATATTAACTTATAAATTGAGTTTAAATATAAAAGGCTATAAATTGCACATAACTACTTAAATAAGATGCAATAATATGATAGATTATTTTATATTGAAGAATAAATGGATAATATTGAATTTTTCTTTGTAGGCAAGAGTTGCACTATATATATTAATTTAAGATATGAGAATATAATAAAAAATTGGATATTAGACTGTAAGTTGTATAATCTGTTAGCTTTTGAGGTAATTTTAAACGTTGAAGTGATACTTAGATACTTCTGTGCACATATTGGGAAATTTAAAAATAACTGAGCTCTTAACCCTAAAAACCTAATGTTGTATATTGGAGTGCAAATTGTATTCCTATTTAATTAAGATTGGAGTGCAAATCGTTAATATTTTAGCTTTTATGATGAGTTTAATTGCAAGAGTTTTTAAATAGCTTGCTATTTAACTACTTAAAAAAGTTGCAATAATATGGTTGATATATACATTTAATTTTTTTGATAAAATCACTTAAAAACACTAAATTGACTAAGAATATATTGTGCAATTCTAAATGTAGGCAAATTTATTTAAATTTCTAATGGCAATTCATGACTTTGTAGATGCATATAGTTAGATACATGGTCAACATAATTAAATAAATCAAATTAAGCGAGTTATTCATGAATGAAGATGAAGTTATTAAAGGTAGAGGTCCCCGGACTTGGACTTGTGAGTCATTACCTAACATGATTTAGAAAGAATTACATTTGAAATGATTAAACTTAAACATAGGTAAATTTAAATTAAAGCATAAGTTTACATTAAAATATTTAAAATAGGGTTATACTTTAAGTGGTATAAAAAATACCTAATTCTTAAACCTATACAAACATAAGTAAATTTACATTAAGCATAAGTTTACACTAAAAGATTTTAATAAAGGATTATATTTTAAGTGGTATAAAAAATACCTAAGTCTTAAACCTATACAAACATAAGTAAATTTACATTAAAGCATAAGTTTACACTAAAACATTTTAATAAAGGATTATATTTTAAGTGGTATAAAAAATACCTGAGTCTTAAACCTAATTTCATACATAAACAAAAATATGCCCAACATATTTTGTTAATATATTCTTTTCAAACATATCTTACAATTTATTGATATATTGATGATGGAAGGGTTATGACTGGCACTATTATTAGCCCGTACATTTTGGATATATCTAAAAAAGTTTGAATCAATCTAATAGTTAACTCTAAACTTACTTGTTACATTTTGAATGTTGAGGGTCTGCAATGGCGAACATGAAGGAATTTGAAAGGGTAAGTTAGGGGAAGCTATAAGAAATAGAATTAAAAAAGTTTGAATCAATCTAATAGTTAACTCTAAACTTACTTGTTACATTTTGAATGGTGAGGGTCTGCAATGGTGAACATGAAGGAATTTGAAAGGGTATGTTAGGGGAAGCTATTAGAAATAGAATTTAATTTTATATCATTCTTCTATGTGGGATATCGTCATGTTGGTGTGTCAGGTTAAATTGGGCATTATGTAAAATTGCTCTAGCTCCACATTTTTTGGTCCTACATCTATAGTATTTCTGCATTTTTTTCCCCACTTTTATATTGACGTATTGAAAATCACCAAATACCAGAATTGGTTTTTGATTTGGGGATAATATAAATTCAATAGACATGGAATAATAATAAAGCGTAAAAGCAAATGTTCAAAATGCGTGGGAATTAACGATCGTTAATAGGTTATTAACGATCGTTAATAACCTATTAACGATTTACGAGCTAAACGTTTGTGAGTTAAATTGAAACGACATGAATTGATCGTGATTTCTGCGATTCAGTTGCAATTGACCAAAAAGCAAATAACAAATAAATGTCTACGAAAATGCATTTGTCGATTAAAATGTGTGCATCTAATCCTAACCCAAACCCTAACCTAAAATCCCGACCTAAAACACTAACCCTAACGTTTTCGTCTCTGTAAACCCCTCTCAAGGAGCATTTTTGTTAAATATTCATAGACATTCATAGATATTTGGTCAGTTAAACTTTGGTCGAATGCACCGATACGATTTCTGCGACAGATGTTTAGCCTGGAAAAGACACATAATCATGACAGAAACCATACCTTTTTGGATTTAAACAGCTACACACCTATCCCTTATTCTGAATATTTATAATTACCCCTACTTCCCAATTTTCACATTAAAATTTGTATAATAGAATGCTACAAATTTTAATGGAAAAATTTTATTTTGGAAATCTCGTACACATTGCTCAGGATCTAATTCTCAGAAAAGAATCTTCTTACTTCTTTGATATATTTATGTCTAGCTCCAAACTTATTGTCTTATGTGAGTAGGCTTAAGACTGTAGTTAAGAGTCATGTACAAATATCGCAAATGAATTTAAGGGCATAATAATTTGGCATTAAATAAGATTTTTACTAGTTTATTTTTTAGTTATTGTTGGAATTATATAATTAACCGGCATAGATTTGAATGCCACTCGACGACGGGCATTAAAGGAACATCTGAAGGCTAAAAAAAAAATTGGTGAGGGCTACTGCAAAATGAGTTGCGCTAAGATGAAAGTGTAGGATATATGACATTAAGCCATATATGCGTTAATTAATAAATTCCGCTAAAAGAATATTCTGCCTAAAACATTATGCTATACTTTAAACTATAAAATTTAGTCTAATTATTATAATTTTTGACTATAGTGGGATATAGCAATCAAAATACAAAAAAAACTATTTTTTAATTAGGGGAGGCTGGGGACTAAATAGCCATAAAAAATTAAATCGCGTTTTTAAAAAAAATCAAAATTATTTTTACAAATTTTTGGTTGAAACATATTTTTAAGGTTTATATTTAATATAGGAAAAAAATTTGGACAAATCAAGTTTAAAAAAACAAAAATTCTTCAAATTTTAAAAATGCCCGGGGCTGGTTATAGCCCTTATCGGGGAATAGATTAACCCTTATGTTTTCACTTCTTATTAGTGTATGCTACCCCAAATCAATAAAAAAATTGTTTTTTATTAAAAACATAAAGATGCAAATGTAATATAGTTATATTTTACATAATACAAATAAAAAAAGGTCAAGATGTCAATCCGAATTAAGCTCTCATAAAAGACATATTCTGCAATGGAAAACATCTTTCAATAGTTTATTTCTCTATAATCATAAACTATTTCTATTCCAAATTACATTAAGTTAAATTATTAAACAAATTTTATTTTGTTTTTTAAATCTTGTGTTCACAATGAAAAATGGCTGGCACTAGCCAGGGGTTTGAACCCGCCCAAAATAAAATCGGGTTTGGGTTCGTGTTCGGGTTTGGCATAAATTTTGAAATCGGGTTCGAGTTCGGGTTTAAGGAATTGGGTTCGGGTTCGAATACAGGTTCGGGTTCAAGAAATTCTATTATACCGATAATACATTTTTTCCTTAAAAAAATTATTGAATAGTTAACTTAATTTTTTAATAGCACCTAATTAAATTCATATGCCAATTAATTCATCTCATTGTGAATATGTATTTATTGAATTTTTAATGTTCTAATTTATTTTTGGATTTAAAAGCAATAGAAATATAATTAATAAAAGCCATACCATATTATACATTACACAAAATAATTTTTATTCAACGTATACTTCACATCATGAAATATAAGTACAGTTGACACATAAATTGCCGGAAACATAAAAATATTGAAATTACAATCGTATGGTTTTCGTTACATTGTCATGATAGAGAAAACTGAGATAGTCAATTCACAATATATTTTTGAATTAAAAACCCGAACGCGAACCCTTTTTTGTATTCATCGGGTTCGGGTTCGGGTTTTAAGGGTATTTTTAAAAATAGGTTCGGATTTGGGTTCGGGTTCTGTACATTGGGTTTTACCCGGTTTGGGTTCAGGGGTTCGGGTTCGGGACAAACCCCGGCCGCTAGCCCCCCTCCGACTAGCCCCGACTACTATTTTTTTAAACATTCAATAATTTAACATGTTAAATCGCAATAAAAATTTAATCATTAGACGGTTTTTATTAAAAAAAAATATCCCTTTATAAGATAAAACCTAAATTAATTTAAAATATATAACCAAAAAAATTTATAGGCAAAGTACAAATTTTTGTCAGGGCTTCTAATAGCCCCAAAAAGGCGTTTTTCCTTTATAAAATTTTTAATTATTATTTTTTTCAAACAAAAAATTATTCCCTTATGCCTTATGACAAAATACACATATGATTTAAATTTTAAAGTTTTATGATTATTATTTTTAAAAATAATTGAAAAGATAAAAGTAACCCCGGCCTCCTAGATGGGTTTAAAACCAAATATTCTATGTTGATTCTATATGTTGGATTTTGAGGATAAATCATTGCCCAAAGCATATATAATTGCCTCCTGCTATTTTTGTTTTATAATAAAGTAGTAATAATACCAACATTCATCCAAATAACAAATTAACTTAATTATAGATGGCGCTAAATCAATAGAGTTTATTCTGGATTTACATATAGGGTCATATTAATTAATATCAATATTTAACGTTATTAAATGGTGTCAATATTAATTTTATCTATCAAGAAGAATGCATTAAAATTTAGTAAAGTGGTCCATAATTATATTACTTTGACCCCGCTTCTAAAGGGCGTCTTAAATTCTACAATTTATAATTCGTATCCTAAATTGCTTATGTTGCACAGGTGACATTTGTCATAATTGTTATTTATATAATTTTTAATGAAAAAATTTAGAAAATTATCATACTTACCCGTTAACATTGCGCATTTTTGTACACGTTTTTAGCGAAATGATTTGTTTCTTTTTAAAATCTTAATTTAAACCTCAAAAATGTTTAACATAAAACTTTAATATTTTTTTTATAGATTTGATCATATTTATATAAATGCCTCTAGCAGCAAAGTACGATATTTAATAAAGTGTTTCTTTAATTAATAAAGCTCTGGAAAGGCAGCCCAAACATGACAAAAATAAATAGAGCTCTGGGTTCCAGTCGACCAACCCCACCCAAGATTAAAGCTCAAAATAATTTTTAAACTAACAAATACAACATTTTTTGACTTATTATAGAAACCCTCCTCCTATATTTCTTGTCTCATGTAATCTTTTCTAAATTTATTTCGTCTGGGGTGTATTTGGACTCATAAAATCAACCCACCAAACTGTTTTCGGATACTGGTAGAGATTTATACGGTGAACACAAATATACTTAGCTTTACCCCTATACGTTAAGATTTTGAAAAATATTTGCTGTCAAAGTTGCTAAATAACTTGCAAACAAATTGGTAAAGTTTTAATTTAATAGATTTGATTTATAAATAAAGGGGAGAGGAATCTATTACAATTTTTTACCCTAGCATAAATAATTTTTGATTTATATAAAAAATTAATTTATCCCTATCCTTTTACATTTTTTAAATTGCCCCAGACTTAGGTCGCCCTCCCTTCCTTTTAACACCAGAAAACGAGTATATTGTTGTTTATCTACTACTAGCTGATTTCTTTTTTATAGTAGATGCTTCGCTGCCTGAAGGTTTAAAGTTGCCGTTATGGCGTTTTCTTAATTTAGCTCTTGTGTAAATAAAAAAAATTTAACATTAAAAAAAAACTCGGGGCTTCGGCCCTCGTGGGAAGGGGACGGGGAAGGGAAGGGCTATA
The DNA here is from genome assembly GCA_964036665.1 of Gordius sp. MW1. Taxonomy (NCBI): domain Eukaryota; kingdom Metazoa; phylum Nematomorpha; class Gordioida; order Gordea; family Gordiidae; genus Gordius; species Gordius sp. MW1. Next base: position 3,471,108 of record OZ038528.1, read on the forward strand.
CTCCGTATAAACGTAGCATATTTGCTATGCAATTTATGGGCGAGAAAGGTGGGAAGGGGCGTGAATGCCTATAGGGGGGTATTAAATGCAAAATGATTAGTTAATTATTTATAAAAATTTTCCATTTAATTAAAAAAAAATAAAAATTTTGCACTGTCCGGGATTCGAACAAGCAATTAAGAATTTGCCCTCGCCAAGATTCGAACCCACATCAGTAGAGGCATAGGCTTTTGTAGGGGCACAGAGAACCAGAAAGGGCACAGGGTAATTATCATTGTTAACCAATTCAAAAACGAAAATAAAATTTCGATTTATTTGGCCAATGGTCATTTTTTTTATTGGTCAGTAGCCAGCGGACGATCAATAAGTCACATTATCAATGGTATTAACAAGAACAATATAATAATTTAATTTAAAAAAAAAATAAAAATTGTGCCCTCTCCGGGGCTTGAACCCGAACCTCCAGGTCACAAAGCTGGCGCCAATAACTTGAAGGGTAACGGACGGACAACGGACGGACATTAAAAATTGCATAGCAATTAAAAATTGTCCTCTCCTGGGATTGAACACGAACCTCCAGGTCAGAAAGCTGGCGCCAATAACTTGAAGGGTAACTGACGGACAGCGGACGGACGGACAACAAAAAACGAGCCCATAAATTGCATAGCAATTAAAATTGCTACATTTTGGCCAGTGGTCATTTTTTATATTGGTCAGTACCATGAGACGGTTTATAAATACATACGAGTCGAAAAAAACGAGAAAAAAAATTCGATTCACACTTTGGCCAATGGTGATTTTTTTCCATTGGTCAACAGCCAGCGGACTGCCAAATGGTATTAACAAATACAATATATTAATTTAATTTTATAAAAAATAAAAATTTTGCCCTCTCCGGGATTTGAACCCACATCAGTAGAGGCATAGGTTTTTGTAGGGGCACAGGGACCCATATCAATAGAGGCATAGGCTACTGTAGGGGAGGGCACAGGGTAATTATCAAGGTTAACCTAATATACCCAATTCAAAAACGGAAAAATAAAATTTCGATTTATTTGGCCAATGGTCATTTTTTTCATTGGTCAGTAGCCAACGAACGGTCAAAAATTCATATTATCAATGGTATTAACAAGAACAGAATATTAATTTAATTTAAAAAAAAATAAAAAAAAAATGTCCTCTCTTGGGGTTGAACACGAACCTCCAGGTCTCAAAGCTGGCGCAAATAACTTGAAGGGTAACGGACGGACAACAAAAAACGAGCCCATAAATTGCATAGCAATTAATAACCCTCTCCGGGATTCGAACCACCAATTAAGAATTTGCCCTCGCCGGGAATTGAACCCACATCAGTGGCATAGGCTTTTGTAGGGGCACAGGGACCCATATCAATAGAGGCATAGGCCCTTGTAGGAATGGGCATAGGGTAATTATCAATGTTAACCTAATATACCCAATTCAAAAACGAAAAAATAAAATTTCGATTTATTTGGCCAATGGTCATTTTTTTCATTGGTCAGTAGCCAGCGGACGGTCAAAAATTCATATTATCAATGGTATTAACAAGAACAAAATATTAATTTAATTTAAAAAAAAATTTAAAAAAACCGTCCTCTCTTGGGCTTGAACCCGAACCTCCAGGTCACAAAGCTGGCGCCAATAACTTGAAGGGTAATGGACGGATAACGGACAACGAACGGACACATAAAAAGGAGCCCATAAATTGCATAGCAATTAATAAATTAAGAGATTATGGTAAAATATGCACACATGTCAGTTAGTGGAACTTATAAAGTTAAGATCATTAAATGGGATTTTTGCTTTAAATTTTTAGTTGACATCTATTTGCGTACTTAGCAGATCTTATATAATTAAAAAAATATTTCCACTAATCTTGTGCATGTTATACAATTATAAATATTTTAAAATGTTTTTTTTGTCTCATATAACCCAATACTAATGTTAATCAATAAAATAATATTTATTAATTTTTAAGCCTATTTATTATTTAAAGAGCTGTTGTAGTTATTATTTATTTAAAAATTTTACGTCTTCAAATAAAATGACGTGTTCTTTATTAAAATTTGCGCGGTGTTTGATTTGTACACTCTAATTTTAGTAAAATTCTCACCGCAGACGAACAATTGTATCATTGTTTGATAAAATTTCAAATATTACCATTGAGAAAAGACTGACAAAATATTTAATTTCATGGAATTTATTCGATTCGACTTTATTAGAAATCAATACACTTTACAAGGAACACGCGCGCGCAGGAACATGCGATAAAAACTGTATTCGATAAGGAAAAAGGAATAACAATCACGTCACGCGATAGGAAAAAGGAATAACACGTGTTGCATGTCTTTAACTCCACCAGTATAATAGAATTTAAGCGTACATTACACATCGTCAGTTATCCTCTACACTTCCCCCCTTTTCACGAAGATAATGCTTTAGGTAGCTTGGGGCCTGTCGTATCCGGCGCGGGTATCTAATCTTGGGCAGGGCCTTGTTAAGCTCCAGAGCCATGGGAAGGGCAGTGTGTTCAATCGCTTCTGTAGCGGCATTGCCATTGGGAATCATTGGCAGGGAACCTTGACTGGACGCCGTTGGCAAGGGACTTGCATCTATTGGCTCATTTGCAAACTTGATCGCGCGAGCGTATCTCGGTTCGGCCATCCCCCTTCATGTCCAACCATTCTCCAGTCCAATATTTTCCTTGGTCTCAACTGATCCCAATGTCGATGATGACTTTTCCCTAGGGCCCTAATATTGAACGAGCGCGCCTCGCCCTTGGAAATAACGGTGCCCTCCACCCATTTATTGGGCACCAGAAACATCCGCACCCACACTGGGTCTCCGACGTCGAAGGTGCGCGCCTTTCTGCTCTCTGTCCCATGTTGAGGTTCGATTTCCCGTGACACCTCCCCCTTGATTCGCCTTTTCCGCCCTAACCTTCCTTCTGCAGGAGTTGTCCCAGTTGCTGGATCCACGTGTACCTGGATCCAAGGCCTAAAGTTTTGTTCACTCTTGATCAACGGTGCCCTTTTTGGTGCCGCGGCCGTGTAGTTGCGTAACCTGCAACTTTTCGCTAGGTTTGCGATGTCACCGCTCCCTCGCACTGGCCCCAACGGGCTTGCCCAGCGCGAAAATCCCCCCGGCTTAATTATGTCGTCATTAAGCCACTTGTTCAATCCTTCCTTTATCCCCCCCCCCCCCTTAAAGCTAAAGGTACTCGCCGTGCCGGGATAAATACCGGTCTGATCTTGTTTCCACTGGTACGTTGACTTCAATGTCCTTCACCGCTTGCGGATCTGCCCCCTTCTGCACCGTCATCCGCCGAACCATGTCTTCGACGTGTTTATTGGTTACGAGCGGCTCTTTTGGGGCCTTCTCCTCGACGAAATTTACTATGTAGCGCTCCATGACGGTTCGCGAATTTCATTTGGCTAGCTCCCATACGTCTTTTCCAACTTTTATCCAGTTCGTTCCGAGTAAGGGCGGCCCCTTTACATCTGCCACTAACAGCGGCAGGCGCTTTCGGGTGGAACCTAGACGGGCCTCGGCTGTTACGTCCCCGATAATCTTTATCTCCTTACCGCCGAACGCATGTACGGAAGGTCTCGGGTTTGTTTGCACCGGTAAACGCTCCTTCCACAAGTTGGCCGGCACGATCGTAACGGTGGAGCCCGTGTCCATAAGAAAAGTTATCAAGGTGTTATTAACATATAAATCAATAGTCAAAATATCTAACGCATGGCCGAACCTGGTCATACTCGAGCCCGTCCTCGTCGCGTCGACCGCAAATGCCTCGTCCCCTGGCTGGTGCATAGTCCTTAGGCCTTCGCCGATTGCGTCCCGACCTAGGGCGATTTCCACGGCTTTGTCCTATTTGAGGTCCATTTCGGCCATCAACGCGGCTTGCACCATTGGGTAGTAGAGCCCTAAAATCAGCTGATCAAGCATCCTGGCCGATATTCTCCGGGATAAAAACCGCAGTCCTTTGATGCTTCCTTTAGCCTTCGAATATATCGCATGAGTTCCTCCCCGGGCATCTGACGAATATTTCCAAACATGAATCTTTGCGCAAGAGGGCAGGTTTGCCCCTTTTCTTTGCTCTCTTGGTCGCTTCCTCGAAAGTCCATTCGGTAGGGTTATCCGGGTATGCGTCGTCCGTGATAACATTAAATGCCTCCGCCGATAACGCACTTAGAAACCTGCACGTTTTCTGGGTATCCGATAACGTTCCTAATTGTGCCTTGATGTTGGCCTCGAATTGAATTAGAAATGTTTCGACGAATCTCCTATCCTACTCACGACGCCAATGTCGAATCTATTCGATTCGACTTTATTAGAAATCAATTCACTTTACAAGGAACACGCGCGCGCAGAAACATGCGATAAAAATAAAGTACGCGATAAGGAAAAAGGAATAAACAATCACGCGATAGGAAAAAGGAATAACACGTGTTGCATGTCTTTTACTCCCCCAGTATATTAGAACTAAAGCGTACATTACACATCGTCAGTTATCCTCTACACTTTTGCAGTCGAGTGCAGGTTTTAAATCTATTATATTTGCTATTTCTTAAAAATAGTAATACGGCACCCTAAATTATTTAAATAAATTGTGATCAAATATATGCATTATATTGGAAGAAAGTGAGAATTTATGGTTATGCATGTGCATCCTTGGCTGATTATCTAGGGTCGTCAGCGAGTCGTTTCAACGTGTAAAATTTTAACTTTTATTCGTTTTAACATCCATGTATATTTATAAAGTGCCATGCCTTGATTAATCTCTTTTGTTATCGTAATTTTATCGACTTGCCCTTTCCACATACTTTTCGATTTGCGTCATCGTGTTCCTTCCTAGTATATGCCCATACCACCTTAGCTGATTTTTGTTATCATATCCGGTATAGGTTAAATACCCATCTTTGTCATGAAAAAGTAATTCGTCATATGGTCGTGCTTAAAATACCCCAAGCTCTACCGTATGATGGATTTGTAAGCTTTGCTCTTCAGCCACAGTGGCATTTTCTCGTCGCACATTACAACCGATACACTTCGCCATTTAAGCCATACTTTTTGACTCCGTTGACTGTTGCGCAACTTCCCTCTTGATGTAGCATCGAGCCGAGGTATAAAAACCTGTCCACTATTGGTTACTTTAGATGGTCATCTAGCGGGCCTGCCTTTAAAGTTCATTTCCATGTATATCCAGCTAAGCGCTTTGATTACTATTCGGCTTCCTCGAATATTCCTTTGATTCCTCGCATTGTACTATATCATCGGTATATGCATATACCATGGCGATGACTTTTAAATGTCTCTCGTAATCGTGTCCATAATTATAATATTAAATAAAAAGGGACTTAAAGCAGATTCTTGATGGAATCCAATTTTAACCCAAAAAGGTTTAGTCCAACTTCGTCCTAACGCAAGAATCTGAGGCTTCATGAATATTTTTTATAAACCATTTATATGCATTAGGGATATTTTGTTTTCTCAGGCACTACCATCATAAGCTTTCTCCAAGTCGGTAAAGACCATATGTAGGTCTCTTCCCTTTACACCATATTTATTCATCATTTGTCTTAGTGCGAAGAATAAATCGATTGTGGATTTGTCGGCAACAAATCCGAATCGATTAGCCGATATTTCACCTCGTTTTTCAGTCTTGTAAGATCCTTTCCATTAGCTTCTAGGAGTGGCAAGTTAGCTTGCAATATCTATGATTCTCACAGTCTTGAGGGCCTCCTTTGCCTTTAAATAAGGGGAAAATCATGCTTGCTCTCCATTGATCATAAATTTGCTTGTACCAATATCTTGTTAAAGAGGTTCGTCATAATCGTGACTAATTTTCGGCATCCGAGCAATGCTTCCATAGGTATTCCATCTAGGCCATTAGCTTTTCCTTTTTGCATTTCGTTCAATTGTATCCTACCTAACTTTATCCTCCTCAAAGATTATGACCAAACTTATGTTTAGCTCAATATCGGAAAGGAAATCTTTGTCTTTGCATTATAATATTCATAAGTTTCTTTAAATATCCTTCCACCACTTGAATAAGGTTGGACCCTTCTAGTTTTTGCTTATTTTAAGTACTCAGACATCGTGAGTTTTCTTATCCCTTATCTACTCAATTTGTACATAAGCCTATTGCCCCCTTTATGGTCCAGTTAGTTTGCCATCTCGATGTACGCAGCATTCTTCGCTACTGCAACAGCCTTTTTTGCGGCTCTCTGTGCCTCCCTATACTCTTGATAATCCTCCGACTTTTTTGTTTTATGACACCATATATAGATTTTTGTTTACTTCGATAAAATCCCTAACCGATTGATCCCACCACCATAGTTCCTTATTCATAGCTATGCCTCCTTTGATCCGTCCTAGAACTCGAATCGCTGTTTCCGTTATGTCCTTAGTTAGCATCTCCCAATCGTCGTCTACGTCCCTTTGCAACTTCCAAGAGTGAGGAGGCTTCTTGATGGTATTCTTCATTTGTTGACTATCCTTTAGCCTTTCGTAACAAATTCGAGGCTCATCGACATTTCTTCTTTCGGTAAAAACTTTTATGTGAATACATAACAAGGCGCCGATATTGCCAGGCGATTTCTTCTCTCGGTATTATTTTGCAATCCTTGATACTCCAATAATCCTTTTGCCGTATGAGCAGATAGTCAATTTGGCTAAAATGTTTCCTACTTCTATAAGTAACAATATGATCTTCTCGTTTTTAAAAATAGGCGTTAATGATCTCCATGTCGTATGCTTGGGATACTTGGAGATTTTTTTTCCCTTCTTTGTTCTTCAAATCATGTCCATAGCCTCCATGATTGCGTTCATACCCGAGGCGATCTTTCCCTAAGTGAGCGTTAAAATCCGCCCCAATAATAGATGCCTACAAAAAAACATCCTGCAATCGGACCTATAATTCTGATAGATAATTTTGCGCTGAACAATAATCTGTTAGTTTATTTCCAAAACTACAACTTTTTTAGATAAACGAAATTGAAGGTGCAAAAAATGCCCATTTTAACCTTTTTTGAGGCTAGATTGCCACGGCTTTTTTAATTTATACTGAAAAATATGATCATTCTTGTACATTAAAGTGTCATCTTTAATTTTTTTGTTTCGCCTCTATATTTAAATTTATTCGCACTTATGTATGGTTTGAAAACGGAGTACATTAGAGTACAAACAGCGTACGCGATATTTGGAAGAGATGGAGAAAGGGAGAGAGAGATGTGTTAGTAAACAGCGCGTGTGTATGGGACAAATTTCAAAAAGGGGAAGGGGTTCGCCTAAATGCGAATAAATTTAAATATAGAGGTGAGAAAAATAAATAAATAGTAGACCTACAGATGAAACTTTAATCTACACGATTAATTTCTTTTTTTCAGTATAAATTAAAAATGCCGTGGCAATATAGCCACAAAAAAGTTAAAAATGGGCGATTTTCGTACCTTTATCCTTCTTTGTTTGAAAAACGGAAAGTTTTGGAAAATAATTAAAAACAGATTATTGTTCAGGGCAAAATTCTTTATCAGATATTGATCTGATTGCGGGATGAATTCACAAAGTCAATATTTATAAACCTGTGTAATTAGCCTTTCTTCCTGCCCTGTTTCTTTTATTTCCTTTTCCAAGGAATCGAAAAATATGTCTTTCTCTGATTCCATACACCAAATTTGGGGAGCATTCGCGCACATAACGGTTAGGAAGCTCCCTTGATCTGCAATCTTTACCCACATTAGCCTGTCTGAACAACGCTTGACTTCCACCACCTTGTCCATGAAAGATTCGCCTAGAGCGATACCGACGTCATTTCTACAATTTGGTGACCCACTGAAGAATAGTTTTAAACTTTTTACTAACTCTCGAGCTTTGTTCTGTCTCTTGTAGGCAGGCGATGTGTACCTTTCTTCATTTTAGCATTAGTTCGACCTCGATGCTCTTTTCCGTCAACGTTCTCACATTCCAGCACGTTAATCGCATTCTTTCCATAACTAATTTCCTAAACCGCCTTCTTGTAAGTTGGGCTGTAACCCTAGTGTATTTCACATTGCACAGGCGGTGCATGGGCGTCGTTTGTGGAGGACGCCCTAGCTTTCTGTTGTAAAATTTTGTTTAAAACTATCATGATTTTGGAGTTGGGTTTTTAACCGGTTTCCGACCTGACGCCGACCCTCCACTTTTTGCTCACGCACTTGGGACCGTCGTTTTTCAATCATTTATCTATTTAATATTAATAGATAATATTTCAAGATAATTAAGCTAGGAAGTACCATAGGTAATTCTAATGTTTGCATACCATTTATTTATGTTAATCAAACATTAAAGTGCCTTTACCCTAAGATAATAGGTAAGGGTCTTATAGGAAACTTGGGTGTTGAAACGAAAACTGACTCAGCTAAACCAAAATTTATATTCAATGGGAAAATGTCCAGCACAATGTTTAAATATAAGTTAATGTTACCAAATGTAGAGCTCCATTAATATTTAATTTATACTCCTCAAGCGGATGATGAGATTGGTAATAAAATCCAAGCAAAAAATCATGGTTGGTTGCTTCAATAGAAACAAATTTCTGAGTGACGAAAAATTTCAATAGGCCTTAAGGGTAAACGGTATCCGTCAATTATACAGCCCATGAATTAAACAGAAAGACAAAGGGAAATACAAAGCCTAAATTGAGATGAGAATATTTAGCTAATAACTACAATAAGAATGCATGAAGAAACTTAAAAGAGTTTAAATAAAGAGATAAAACATGACATGTAAGAAGACGAGAGGAGAGTAAGATATCAAACATGAGTATCTTAAAATGGCTTTAGAAATGTTTAGATGTCAAAGCAATGAAAATTAATGGTAAAATAAAAAAATACCATCATAAAAAACTTTGCCAATTTATGAATGTTAATTAATTCTTCACTTTTATATATACCTATTTTAATAGATCATAGTTACATAGATATTTTATTGTTAACTCAATGTGTTTTAAACTACTTATTAACGTTGGTTCTTATGGGCTTAAAATAGTCGCTTTAAAAGCTCAATATAAAGGTAGAGTTTATATGGGATCTATAAATTAGCCATTTAAAATTTCCGGAAAAATAACCATTTTTTGAAATGGTACATATCTAAAAAAATATTTTTTCCGGAAATTTTAAAGATGGGTTATTTAAAAACCAAAAACGTACTCTTTTAATATACCCAAAAACATTTATATTTTTAAGCTTTCCTCTTAAACTCGCTATTTACCTTTAATTCAACTTTGGGCTAAGTGCTTGAGATTAAAGGCTTAAAAACAGTAATCGATATTAAAATCTTGTTACAAAAAATCCTCCTCAAATGACATTTGTTATTTCGTAAAATTTGTAAATCCTAAATTTAGATAAAAATTCAGTCTCAAAAATTAAAAAAAAGAAGATATTAATAATTTATTGATAACTTAAACTGCTGCAAGCGTATTTTTTTGCTTGCTCAGGTAGTCATTAATATAAACCCGACGTAAATGTAAGTGTAGCCAGCATAAAATTAATCAACCACTTTGCACCTTAAATAATGTTTATTTTCCAAAATAACACCATATTAATAACAAGCCTCCACACTACTAGAGAATGAGTGAGTGACTGCGACATAAGTGTGTGTATTGTATATATGCCTTTTAGGATATCAATAATTTAGTTGGTCTAATAGGGCAGAAATCAGGAAATGTATAAAGCAAACTATTGGATATAACGCAAAAATGGCAAAATAAAAACTCGGTATTTGATAATTTTTATATATTGTAGTGGTTATTTAAAATTGAATTTTATAAAATCCGATATGAACTAAAAAAAAATTGAGTAATATTTTTCATAAAAACCATCTTTATTTTTATAAACAAAAAAATTTCGAAGAATGGACTAAGAGATATATTTTTTGATTAATGTATATATATGTATAATCTATCTATCAAAACAATTTTTTGTTTAACGAAAAAATTGATGCAAATAAATGTGTTATTTTAATTTCAAAGTTTTATATTTAAAAAAGCTTTTACAAAAATAATCAATAAAAAAAATAATTTAGAAGTTCAATATTCATCTCGAATCCAACCAACGTCATAATTTGGAATATGAGATTAATTAATTATAAATTGTTATCACAAAAAATTGAATTTTACAATGTTTTAATATAATTATATCATAAAATTTCTCAAAACAATTTAATAAAGTTATTGATTATTTTTTTTGGTAGTGCTAACGTGTTACAAATGATTTATTATTACAGCCATAAGATACACGGATTCCAGGCTTAACCTTTCTAAAAATGTAATTTTAAAACTACCAGTTTATATGGTGGTTTTATTTACATTATAATATTTCTTTTATCTTATTACAAAGCAAAATATAAATTAACAACGAATTAAATAACTAAATTTGCTTTAACAAAACTTTGGTTATATATCATTAAGGAAAAAGTATTTCTTTGACCACTAAAAATTTTCAATTTTTCAATTATAATAAATCATAGATTAACACGTTTAAACTCATTTATATTAAATAAGCTACATCCTTGTGGCTTTTTAATTAGATTTAATTAAAAAAATATTTATTATAGACGAACAATAATTATATTTATTTAACATATAGATATTGTCTAAACTATTTTTAACAAATGATGAAAAGATGAATAACCAATCAATTTGCGGAAGATAAACATTACCTAATACCGTATATAAAGGCAATTTATTAACAAATATTTAAATGAAATTCCAATAATTCTAATAAGTTAATTAATATGATAGTATTATTTATTCATTATATAAAATATATAAATATATAAATTTAGCTAATAATATAATTTAAAGCTAAACAAATGTTATTAACATAATACATATGTGTATGGTATGGTATTCAATTTCAAATAATGGTAATTTTACCCTGATCAATGCATTTTCACAAATTCGATAAGTTTAGTTTCAATTACAAGGATATATATAAAAATTGTGTTAATTTTTATCTAAAGTCTATTTTTAAATTATTTAGCACCATTTTAGTGGACAGACCATATTAGAAAGCAAGAAAGCATCTTAAGTTCTAGGAATTTCACATCGGAATCGGAACCGCTATGAAAAATAGTTCTATAAATGAAATCTAATGATTAATAAAAATCTTAATTCCGAAAGATTAAATAAAACAAATTAATTAAAACGCCCTCCCTTTGATCGATTTTATGAATAATTCAAAGAAGAGCTAATGCTATAGGCAAGTTTGATTTATTAATCCATGATAATGGTTGTACAAATTTAATCATTTTAACAATCCCACGTAGATCTTCTCTACCATTCCTTATTTTATTTTTAAATATTTAAGATTAAGTTGACAACTCTTTATAGCAAACTTTTTACAAATATTTTTATAATTATTGGAGAGAAATTAACATGGGCGTAGCCAAGATTGGATTTAGAGGAGGGCAATAATGGTTTAGGGAGGGGCAAATTGATACATTTTTTTGAATTTTAGTCATAATTATAGTAAATGAAGAATTTTTGTATTTAGAGGGAGCAGCCGCCCCTCCCTGCCACACCCTGGCTATGCCCAAAGAAATAAAAGAAATATTAATAAATATAACTTAACATTTTAATCATTATTTACTCCAAAATAAACAAAGACTAGTTATGTACACTACACATATAACATGTAATTAGAATCTAATCAAATCCTAATAAGACAATAATTTTATTACGTATGAAAAGTAAACACATGTGTGCGCTTATTAATTAGAGTAATTCAATCACGCACAAAACTCTCGGTAAATATTGATGTAAAAATCCAAAAAAAAAGCTAATTTTTCATATGATTAAAGTTTCCAGATCCTATGTTCCATGAAAATCGTAGAAATTTACTGTTTATAAATATCAAAATGGATCTTTTAAATTTTGTAATTGTCAATCAATAAATTACAATTAATTTTAAAACACGCATCGGTTAAGCTTTTTACCACGAGGAATTGCGTATGATATAAAAGTCAATTAAATTTTTTTAAAACACTTTAATTAATTTTGCACTGTGGATTTCACATTTTTTGAAGCTATATTCGATTACAAAACAGGCAAAAATGTTACGGGAAAAGTATATAAATAAAATGATTTTAATGCAATAACTTTTGTAAGAAATTTTCTTCTAAAAATGTAATATTGGCGCTTTTAAGCAGGAATATTTACTACTTCAAACCTACATTAAATTAACGGGTGGATGTTTAATTTCATTTAATTGAAATAAATAAGATGATTGATATTATATTGGACTATAATTTTTGACATTATTTTAATTTTGTAAATATCTTACGTTTACATTTAAAACTATTAATTTTACAATTTTTATCGGTAAATTTTAAAATATAAGGCATTATCTAAAATAACAATTACAAAAGGACTTAGAGGTTAACAATTCAATTTTGGCAAAATAATAGTTTAGCTTTTTTTTAAAAACAAAACTCGGACCGAAGCGGGTCCAATTCCCACCACTGGTGTAAAAAACTTTAACTTGCACTAACCTTCTAATATCCTCGTTATATTTGCTTAATTAGATATTTTAGGAAATAAATAGGTAGGGGGCTCATGGGCGTTTCCAGGGGGTAGCAGGGAGGGGCAGTTGCCCCCTCTAAGCCCAATTTTTTTTAGATTAAATATTTATGAATTCTATTTAACAAAATTATCATTTTTCCCCTTCCCAAAGCATTAGTGCCCCCTTCCCCATCTAGTTACAATCCTAGCTACGCCCATGAACGGGCTTGTTTTTAATTAGTGTCGGAGTAAATACTAAATTTCCTTAAATTTAGGGGACTATAAAGCCTACGCAATTTAAAATCGATTCGTATTTATCATTAACTCAATTAGCACAGCACCTAGGATAATATAGTGGAGGGGGCGGTAAAAGGTAATTTTTAAATTTGAGAATCAATACTTCGGATTTATCGAAATGACTCAACTAGCTGGAATATTTAATCTATATAAATATTCCACCCGTGATTTAATGATAATATGACGTCAAACGATGCCCAAATATAGCGTAGCTTTAACGGGCACACTGGGGTCAATATGACCCCAAATGAGTGAAGGGCTTGGATTAAATGTCAATTGCGATGTAAAGGATAAGCTAACATCAAAATGATGACTGACTTGGCTCTTTACGACTTAAACCCGTTTTTATTATTTAGCTTAAACTAAAATTGTTTTGATTTTTATAAGAAGACTCGGGGGTAATTTTTGAAAAAAAACTTTTGATATTATTTTCATGGGCGTAGTCAGGATTTGGATTAGAGGGGGGCTATAATGACTTAGGGAAGGACAAAATGATCATTTTTCAAAATTTTATCCATAATTATATTAAGTTTATAAGATTTTTTGGATTTAGAGGGGACAGCCGCCTATCCCTGCCCCCCTCCTTGGCGCCCTTGACCATATTAATCAGAGTAGCCTGTCTGCAATATTTAGCGCGAATTGAGCGTATTGGCTGCTCGTTCTAACTTGCGACCAATCGAATTCATGAGATGCTTAATATGGCAAGAAAAGCCCGCCAATCCTACTATAGCCATATATAAAAATCGATATGTGTTGCCATTTGCGTCACAAATCTTTTCTCATTTTAAATGAAAGACCTAGAATTGGGGGGGGGGGCACGAGGGTAAATCCCACCACGTCATAGATATGTAAAAATTTACTTAACATTGCTGCATAGGCAAAGTATTGGTTTTTCTTGACCTTAGCCAACTTGCTTGGGAAAAAAAGCTTTTTATTTACAACATCGACCGCCCATCATTATTAATTGTTGTTTGTTATTTATTTATTTACAACCTGTTAAAGGGTGGGGGGGGGGCATTTGTTGAATTATCGATTTATTAAGAGATAGGAAATATACACATAAAGACACCTGACAAAACATATGGTCGTCCCTCGACCTTCTCTCATTATTGTTATCCAAATTTAAAATTGGTGTAACATGATTGATTTAAACTAATTTTTTCACATTTTTCCCCAATTTTAAAACAAAAAAGCTCAACGACATTCCATGCTAATTTACTTATCGGATTATATTGGAATTTTCGGGATCTAGTGTCTATCTTAAGAGGTAAAATCATGGAAAACAATTTCTTTTTTTTACGCAAAACTTTATTTAAAATTTAATTTTACAGATATGAAAAGGTTAAAATGTGGCTTCCCAACAGCCAATTCCTCTGCGTTCTTGTCCAAAATAAAATTTTTATTAATTATAACCACGCTTTCGTCGACTCAAGCTTTAAAGGGCCTTGATAATGTTATAACAAATGCTATAAGTCAAGAATACGTGCATCCAGAAATAGCTGATGGGATTCAAAAACTAGTAGCAAGACCCAAAAATGGCATAGATCGAATTGACACTGATCATTACTTGGTTATATTGCACGAAAATAAAACGGAAAGTTTGAATCAAACTCACGCTAAAAGTAAACTCCTAGCGGATAAACATGGTTTCCTCCACTTTGGGCAGGTCAGTTTTTTTGGTGCTTACGTTTTTGGGGTCATATAGACCCCATATGTAACCCATTAATCTTCTATTATTTTTACAGATTATGTATTATTGTATAATAGAAAATTAAAGATCAAAATTAATATATATTAATGAATTTTTGGCATAATTTGACAAATATATAAGGTTATAGAGTAATAAAATAATTGCTTCACTAGATTTAATAACTGATGCAGTCTTTTTTAAACGTTATTTTTCCCTATAATTATACTCTATCATTGTCAAGTTAATTGCTAATATATAATCCTATTAATTTTAATTGTTTCAAGGCTTTTAAAACTATATATAAATTCATTAATAATTGAAATTGAAGTTATCATTTATATGTTGGATAAATTTTGAAACATTTTCTTTATAGAAATAAATATAAAAAGTCAAATTTTCATTAAATTAAGTGGTTTTCAAATTTAATGATCAGTGCGTTTCCCTAAAGAAGACAGAATTATATATTTCTAAATTGAAACATAAATCATCAACCGAAAATGCTTTCAGATTATAAATAAAATTTCAAAATTTATAAAAAAAAGTTATTTATGCTTTAGACTCTTAGCAAAATTACTAAGTTTTAAAAAAAAATAAATAAAGATTATTTTTAATTTAAATTTTAAAGTTAAATGAGAACTCTAGGTTATGTGTTTAACCTTATTAAATTTTTCCTGATATGTAAAAATACATTTTAAATCCATTAATTTAATTTTTTTTATATTTGTAAAATATTTTTATAATATTTTTTTTTATTTTAATAATTATTTGAAATTCGTATCTAGGTAAAATTAGAAATAGTAACTTAAAGAAAGCAAAAATACCGTTATTAGGCTCAAATAAATCTTCCAATGTTTTATTTGATTTTCGTTAATTAATATTTAATTGCAAGTCTTAATTTATTTTTAATAAGAAGATGTTAACCTTTAATGTAGATAATTTCTTATCGTTTAAGAAAACCTATTTTCTACTAGTCCTTTAAATCTTGTGTTTTAAATAAATATCTCTTAATTTATAAAAATAAATATTCATTGCATAGCACCTGCGTTATATGCCAATTAAACTTTTAAATTTAAAAATAGCAAAATTAAATAAATTCAGTTATTGGAAACTTTATATAATCCAAGATAATTGCCTTTTATTTAGGGTAAGATATATCGACGATATAGCTCTAAATTAATAAAATTAATATCTTTAAAATAACTCTTCTAAAGGCATTAGATTTTTAGCAGGCATTGCTTTTATTTAAAAAAAAATCGGCTGGGTTGCTACAAAAAGCTCTTTGTGTTTTTTAATAGTTAAATAAAAAATTTCATAGCAATAAACACTCAAATTACTTTTAATCAGTAACACAAAATAGTAATTATAAGAATTTGCCAATCAAAAAAAAACACGATAATTAAGGAATAAGCATATTTAGTCAGCGATTTAGGTTTAAAAAGTTTAATAAAAAATAAAAATAAATAAAAGATATGAAATCAAAAATAGGATCTAATGATTTTATTAATAATAATTTCCTAAATGCCATATATTTTTCATCCTGGCTAATAGTAAATTTTTCAATTAAAACAGGAAGTTTCATTTCCTTAGGTTCTAATTTATGTCGCCAAAATAGTAATTAGCTCATAAGTCCTTGAAATGTCAACCCAAAGCAACAAATTGACTTTTTATATAATCAAATTTTAAAAACATTGTTTTTGAAATTAAATAATTATTTCACTTTTTATAAAGTTAATGATAAATTGATTTATAAAATGTAGTTTTTATAATTGTTAATAAAATCACTTTTTATATAGGATTTTGTGTCCCATTTCCTGCAAAAAATAAAGTTTTTATGCCTTGGACAATTTGTCGAGAAAAATCAAATTAATCGACAATTTCATTTCAAAATTTTGTAATTTTGTATTTCTTAATGTTTTTATCTAATTTTCTTAAGTGGAAAATCTTTTTAATAAATTCATCTTGTCATTTTTAAATGATATTATGCAAATTGTAGTAACTTGCTTTTAAATAAAAGGGCATGAAATAAAACGCAGATATATAATATGTAAATAAAAGCTAAAGTAAATAATATTTGATTAAAATTAATTTTTTAATTGAAAAGTATTGATTTTTTAATTAAAAAAGCTGCCAAAATATGAGAAAACCGCATTTATATTTAAAGGTTGGCTTCTTGTTTGCTCTTAATAATTAAACCAGAATTTGATCTGCAAACGTTTACATAATAGATATATTAAATTATAGAATATTTTATGTAATGCGATAGTTTTCAAATATTTTTAAAAACTTGTATATTATAACAAAACCTTTAAATAGATACAATGAAAATTTTGAAAGTCAATTGTTATTTCTTGCTTTAGTTAACGATTTTAACCAACAATTTTATAGTTAAATAAAAATAATTACACTTTATTAAAATATCTATAACAAAAAACTAAAACTTCTTCAAATAAATAACCATTTTTGTATAAGTTACCATTTTTTGTATAATCTTTATATGCAAAATTGTCGCATTTAAATTAATATTATTTTTTACATAGATCAATGGGCACCCCTATCATTATCATTTTGTAGCAAAAGCGGGAAAAGGACGTCAAAAACGTAGTTTAAAATTGAACAAACAACTACATAAGGAACCTCACGTAAGTATTTATGAAAAAAATATATTTAAAAGCAGTATAAATTAATTTACCACAGCAATTTTTTAATATTATACAACTTAAGTTTTTATTTATAAGCGCATGAACAAGTTAATTAAAAATCTTAAAAGTCTTACTAAAATCATAATAAATTCAAAAAATTTAAATTTATCTTAGTAAAATAAATAAAAATAATTTCTAAAATAAATTAGTAAGTAGGGGCTTAGGTGTCGCTTGTGAAATTAAGCTAGCTTTTGTTATATGACCTTGGTTCGCACGCTTACTAATTACCATATATATTACATTTATTTGACTTAGCACAACAAAATACAATTAATTAAAGTTTTGTAATGAAAAAAATTATAAACCTACAAAATTAAACTGCATATGTTTTAAAAATTTTCCCTGAAACTAAATTTATAAATACATAGGAAAAATTAAGTTTCTTCATCAAAAAGTTGCTGGTAGATTGTTAAAAATAGAAAAAATATAGATAGCGCACATCAATCTAAATTACCATTATAACCTAATAATTACATTATTAATAATTTATAAAATTTTATGATTTTTCAGGCTGATTTCTTTTGAAAAAGGCCACCTCAATTTCACAAAATTTTCAATTATAATCATCAAAAACATTTTTTTAGGTTAACAAACAATTATACCTAAATTATTAATGATCCATTTTCACACTTTTGAAATGGCTTTTTTTAATGTTTCTCATCCTTATCTTTAAATGACCACTCTTCTCTGTCACGCATATAAAACAATTATATTTTTATGATTTTTCTTCTTGCTACCATTAATTAGCGGGTCGTAATTTTTTTATTATGGTCATAGGTGTGGCCAGCTGCTACCCTTTCAGATAATAATAATTTTTATTACAAATATAACAATTGATCTTATTTTTTAGTCCTGATTTTGTTAAAAAAAGTTAAAGAAAATAATTTTTCATAGAGGAATTGGAAATATTTATTAAAAAGATATATTTAAGATTGATAAAAGCGAAATTTAACACAATTTTAACCCCATTCCCCTCATTTGATGAATTAATTTATCGGGGCTGGAATTAAAAAGCTTTTATTCCATATATAATTTCTCTACCAAAAAGCAAAAGTAAAATCCATTAATTTTAATGTGAGCCTACTTAATACTGCTCTTTGACCTGTCCAACAGTCCAGTTTTCAATTTAATGGAATAGGATAAATTTGGGGGAAAAACCTTTTAATAAATTCATGGTTGTAAATAGGTTCGGTTTGCATTAGGTTTTACTAAAAAAGAAAAACCTTTATTAAATTATATATCAATCTCCCTTAACCTCCCATATACCATTTCCTGCTTTTAAAAATAATTAACTTAAAAAATTATCATCGGAATTTAATATCAAGATCGGTGAAACTAGGATTTAAATTAAAAAGGGACAAGTTTATATGGAAAAAAGTATTAAAAATTTCACGAAGTTTGGATCTTTGGAATTGAATAAGATAAGGAAAATATTATATAATAATAGGTTAGATTAGCATGATGATGTTATAACATAAAAAATGATAGATTAATCCAAAGTTTATGTAATGCTGGCTTCTATCTAACTAAAAAATGTGTTTTTAGTTTCTTGAAAAGGATTATAACAAGTTTCAATAAACCATAGGAATCACATTGAATTTCTTATGAAAACAGTGAAAATTAAGTTTTGTAAAATTTAAAAACTAAATAAATATAAATTTAAAAAAAAACAATATAAATAAAATAAACATTTCGTATATTATTTTTAATTTTATATAAACCCAATATTTTCTAATAACGAATGTAATTAGGTTAAACACATAATCCGCCAAGAGGGATTTCGAAGGCATAAAAGAGGATATAAAGCCCTGGAAAATAAAAGTCCACAAGTTACTATTGGAAAAGAACCGAATGACCCCCTTTTCAAAGATCAATGGTATTTGGTAAGTGAATTTATTAATAAAAATAAGATTATATTGATCACTTATGAGGATAAAAAATCCATAATTTTTAAGTATATACCAATTTAGGGGTCTTATAGTCTGGTATACGTATACATTAAGGCTTGACCTAAATAACTTAAAATCAATAATAAACGTTTTAAAAGTCAAATTCCTCATCTAAATTATCATTTTTTTTTGTTATGTTTATTTATAAAAAATGTTTTTTTATTTTTTAAAATGTTTTTTATTACAGAAAAATACAGGACAAAATGGTGGAAAAAAGTATTTAGATCTCAATGTAGAAATAGCCTGGGCCATGGGCTGTACGGGCAAAAATGTTACCACAGCTATCATGGACGATGGTAAATTATCTCATTTTTAGCTATGATTGATTCTGAATATTTTTCATTCTTATTAACAGGAATCGATTATACTCATGCCGATTTGAAAGAAAATTTCGTAAATTATATTACAAAAATTTTAAAATTTTAATGAAAATTTTTATTTATTTATCATACTTTTAAAAAATAGGTAATTTGAAATATTATTTAATCTTTAGAATGCCAAAGCAAGTTATGATTATAGCAGCAACGATGCGTACCCGTACCCACGTTATACTGACGATTGGTTCAACAGGTTATCTTAAAATTTAAGATAAATTTTATTTTTTAAAATAAAAATTTGAAATAAAATTTTTAATACAAATCTTTCAAATTTTTTTAATATAAATCTAATAGTCATGGAACACGATGTGCTGGCGAGGTTTCTGCTAAAAGAGATAACGGTATTTGTGGTGTAGGCATCGCTTATGATTCTAAAGTTGCAGGTAGACAATCATATTCGCAATTTATGTATAAAAACTTAAATTTGTACAAATTTATTTTAACAAATTTATTTATAAATAATTAAATTTTTAACTTAATCGAGATTTTATATTTGTAATATGTTAGGGATCAGAATGTTGGATCAGCCCTATATGACAGACTTAATAGAAGCCAATTCTATGGGGCACGAACCTAATTTAATCGATATTTACAGCGCTTCATGGGGCCCTACCGACGATGGAAAAACTGTTGATGGACCTAGAAATTTAACTATGAGAGCCATTGTCCGTGGTGTTAACGAAGTAAATTTTTTGATTTATTTCAGCATCTTATTAAATATGACGTGGGGGAGTTGAAAGGGCAAATTGATAGTTTTTTTAATTTTAGCCATTATTTTGTTAGTATATGAATTATTTTGTTCAGGACCTGGGGGGGGGGCATCTGACACTTCTTGCTCCCACTCCCTTTAGCTGGACCTACGGAAGAGACCTTCGTCGTTTTTTTGCTTAAGATTGATAATTTTTTAAGAATTTATTAAATTTGTAATCCTAATTGAAGGCTAGAAAGTAGTGTAGTAAAAACGGCTGGGTTCTGTTTCGTTTCGTCGACCTTTAGTTCTAGTCGACTAAACATCGGCATAACAAAGGTTTTTGGTCTGTTTTACTTGAGCCTTTTTTACACTACTACTAGAAAGGGCATTAAAAACCTATTTTAACTAGCCAAAGCAAGGTGTATTAAGTATACTTAAAAATCTCAATTTTTTTGCTTTAAATTTAATTTACAAATATCTTCCCAAATTAATGCCTATATCGTAAAACATGTTTGGCTAATTTACTGATCATTTATTTACTTATTATTTATTTGTTTACTCCACCACGATCATTATTATTAATAATGATAGGGAAGACGGGGCCTGGGCAATATATACGTATGGGCTTCTGGGGACGGGGGCGAATTTGATGATTGTAATTGTGACGGATATGCTGCAAGTATGTGGACCATAAGCATTAATTCCGCCATTAACACTGGAGAGAATGCGAGATACGACGAATCTTGTTCTTCTACCCTAGCCTCAACTTTTAGCAATGGGGGTAAAAGTCCCAACTCTGGTGTGGTAAGAAATTATTCTATTCCTTTCAGTAACATTCAATTCACGTTTATTGAAATTCATTAGGCCACGACTGATTTGTATGGGAAATGTACCAAATCGCATAGTGGTACCTCGGCGGCGGCACCCGAAGCAGCAGCTGTTTTTGCTTTAGCCCTTGAAGCCAAGTATAAATTATTTGCAAAATTTATTTTAGAAATCAATTACAAAAAGAATATTTAAAAAAAATAAAATATGTGTGACAATTTTTCGAAAGTTATAGGAAGAAATTTAATTTATAAAATGTAGTTGATAAACTTAGATGTAAAACTAGCAATTAATAAGATAAAGCAGGACAAAATTGGATATGACAAAGCTCATAATTTGCATAGCAATCAGAGACGAGAAAAGCTCGGACAGGGGCCAGGCAGGCACCATAATAAAATTCTGGCAATTCGGGTTTAATGATCTTTTTTATAGTGTATTATGTTGTTTTCGTGAATTATTTTGTCACGATTTTATTTGATTGCATGATATTTCATAAAAAATCGAGAATTAAAAAATGTTACAAAAGTTGGACAAAATCCATTAAAAAGTTTAAAAAATCATCATTTCGGGCCGGGCAGTTCGGGCAGCTCTAATGTTTCGGCTGGCGGGGTGACGCCAAGAAAGGTTAGGATTTCTGACAGGTCCTGGCTGGAAAATTTGTCATAAATTCGAACCGGGCCGGGTTCGGACAGAAATAATTACACAAATCTAACCTCTGATAGCAATTAAAAAAATATTTTTCGTATTAAGATCTATTTTTGATGCAATACACCAAAAAATATATATTACTTAAATAATTTTCCCACCGCTTTACAGCTAATATTGTTCACAATAACTTACATTACGTAATCTTCAGATTTAAATGTTTGAACTACTATTACCCGCATATAAATCTTAATTTTTTTAATATTTATTTAGTCCTAATTTAACTTGGCGTGACATCCAGCACCTTACAGTGTTCACTTCCAAGAGAAATTCATTGTACGATAGCAAAGGAGAATTCCCATGGACCATGAATGGGGTGGGATTAGAATTTAATCATCTATTCGGCTATGGCATCCTAGATGCAGGTGGTATGGTTTCCTTGGCTAAGGATTGGAAGCCAGTTCCTCTCAGGTTTCATTGCAAGGGAGGAGCCATTAAAGAACCACAGTATGTGTCAATACATATTTATATCGTTGAATTCACAAAATTTTACAAGTTTTATACGAGTTTTATACGAGGGGGGGGGAGGGATTGATATAAAAATTGAATTGTTTTAATTTAATAATGTTAGAATTTTTTTGGAAATTGCTTGTTTTTAAAGGTTGAAAGCAGAATAAAATAATTTTAAGGGTTGTTCCGGAAAATTTACTATTTTAGCAAAAGTGATGCGCTAAAAATTATATTATTAGAAATGTTTATTCAAATTAACCTTACACAATAATGGTTTTTCATAGGGGAGGGTAAAAAAACATTGAAATATCTCACCCGTTTTTATACAAATAAACTATAAAAAAATTTAATTTAAATTTTTAAAAATACAGTAAAGTCCCGTCTAAAGGAGCCCTAACCTTACATTTGGAAACGGATAGTTGTAAAGGCAAAGATTTTGAAGTGAATTACCTAGAACACGTACAATGCGTGATAACTTTAAACAGTACTCGACGTGGTGACGTCACAATATTCTTAGTGTCCCCAAGTGGAACCAGATCAATGATCTTAAGCAGAAGACCTAAAGATGACGATTCCACTGATGGTTTCTACAAGTGGCCATTCATGACTACGCATACCTGGGGTGAAAATCCTCGGGGAAAATGGACCCTAGAAGTCAAATTTAAAGGTTTTTCCCACAATTTTTTTTTATTAAGTTTAAAAGATTTCATTATTTCTATTATTTGTAACTTTTAAAATTTAATGGTCCTAAAAGTCAAATTCAAACGTATTTTCCAAAAAAAAATTTCAATTATTTGCAACTATTTTAATCCAGGAGAACAAATTCAAGAAGGAACGCTTAAAGAATGGACTCTGCTGCTACATGGAACCAAAGATTCGCCTTATGAACATCAAACCATTACAGACCCTAAATCCAAACTAGCAATCGCTAAAAAGGCGCACGACCTTCACTAATACTAACACCCACCACCACTACAGACCTATATATTTTAAGCCTTCTCCGACGCTACACGTTTTGTTTTGTTAATTACTACTACCAATACCCCCCCCCCCTAATTTAATTTCAAATTGCCCACACACACACAATAAAAAACGGTTCAATTATATACTAAGAGGTTTATTACTACTAATGTCTAAACGTCATTTATATAATGGAGACAAATAGTTTTAAAAAAATGATCCTGGACCTTGGGCAGAAGCGATCTTGGCGTAAGCCAGAAGTGTTTCAACTCTAGTGCAGGTGTCAGCAAAGGAATTCCAAACAGTCCCAGGGGAACAATATCTCCCAATGGCTTCACCCTTTTGCGTACACTGGATATATTTTTGGGGATTCCCATTGTCGGCAAAATAGTATTGTCCATTATTTAAGGCATCCGGCGTACATGGGTTACCTAAAAACGTGTGAAAATTAAAGATTTTATCAAAAGCAAGCAAGACATACTTTGAATGGGAGGCCCAAACGTTCCAAAATTTGGTCTGCCCGTACCAAATTGTGGGGGGCTAGTGTAGGTTGGGATACTTGGGCCTTGGAAAGAGGGAGCGCCCCCATAACTTGGGATACTTGGGCCTTGGAAAGAGGGAGCGCCTCCATAACTTGGGCCACTAGAGCCTTGTGGTGGTGGCCCTCCACCATAACTTGGTACAGCGCTTATGCTACGCGCTATACCAAAAGAACCACTAGGCTGGGGTGGGTAGGCACTCAATCCCCCAAGACTTGTACTCCCATAACCACCTTGGATCGTAGGAATCTGCTGTTGTTGAAGCGTCAGAGCGCCAAGCGTTGGATATTGACTCGGTCCAAATTGACTGGGCCCAAATGAAGGGGGAGCGTTTTGTGGAAACGCTTGTTGTGGTGGGAACCCTTGAAGTGTTTGCTGCAGCGGTGACGCTTGTTGCTGACTACCGAAGATATTAGAGTATGGCGCTCCAGATGGTATGAAACCACCGGTCGGCGATGTTCCTTGAGGAGATTGGAGGGGACCGTATAGAGAGCTAGCGCTTAAACCTGACGCTTGGTCGTTTGGAGCGTTAAACGCTTGGCCATAAGCGCTTAACAAATCGTCTATGTAAGCTGCTTGGAGCAAGCCTAAAATTGCTGCAAAGGAAAAAAAGATTAACATTTTGAGAGCGGAGTGCGAGAGAGGTGGAGGCTTTTTGTATTGAATATAAAAAAATGGAAATATGAATAGTAACTTGAAAAGAAAAAATATTTATAGTTTTTGGTTTCGATATTGCACTCTTCATTAGAATAATAAATGCATTTTTTGGGGGAGAGACGAAAGATAAAAGTTTAGTGTTAATATTCAAAATTTACCATTTCAATAGAACCTTACTTTCAGCTTATTTGTTTAGTGCTAGTTTATGATAATAAAAAAAACCCTCAAGACAAATATAAAGTTTTATAAGCAAATTTTGCTCCTATAGTTGAGTAAAAAATTCAAAACTTTAACTTAAAACAAAAATTCAAAAATCTAATTATTTAATTTCAGTAAATACGACAGGTGTCAAAATGTTAACTGTCACACAGTAGATTGACAGAATAGTTTTGTGATATGAAATTGAATTTTGTTAAGTTGAAAGTTGACTAATTAATTACACTTCATTGTTTGCTTTGTTTAAACATGCATGCTTGCAGGCAAATTCTAACTTTTCGCAAAAAAAATCTATATAAATCTATGTTAAATGGCAATACAAAAAAGTTAAAGAAAAGTAAATTTGTTTTTAAATTCTATTAATTAAATTATTTTATAGGAGGTCTCAGAGTTTTTAGTATAAATTTAATTCTATTATTTTGTTAGAATCCAATATTAGTTAAAATCTATGCATAGAGCACCAATTGTTCTAAAAACTAATACAGATGTTTAAAATTATTTGCTTTAAAGCATTTATTTTCTCGCCTCTTCATGTAATCCATTAAATCGTATTAAAGAAGATAAAACAATTTTTAGTGTTTTATAGATGGCGTTAATAATTTATTAAACAGAGTGCCTATCCAGGCCGTTACATAAAACAGAATATTTGCTGTTTTAATTACTAAATGTTACAGAAAAACAGATTTGATACTTAGAGCAACACGTTCCTATAAGGATCTATTTCTAAATTGCTTTACTCAACCACGGCTTAATAAAGATTTTTCTAAAATCAACATAATTTTGTTTTATTTATATAAATTGAATTTTATTTGCAAATAAAACACAATAAGAAATTTAAATTTAGAAACACATTCAAGATATTCAAATTGTTAAAAATTCCATTTTTTCGAGTTATTCATTCAATGCAATCCATTAAATTTCTTTTTAAGAACAAGCTCAAAATGAGGGGGGACCGTGGGAAATCTGCTAATTAAAAATGGTATAATAAAATACATACAATTAAAAAAGTATAAATAAAAAAATTAAATTAAGGCTTAAATTTTGTAAAAACATTCATTTATATATATTATCTAAAACCACATTAATCAATTTGCAATATAGGTATTATTACATGAGACTTGAAGCAAAAAACTCATACATAGCAAAGTGTGATATTAATGACAGGGGGAATATGAGCAATTACAATTAAGCAATTAGAAAATTATTTATCACCTCTAACGGCTCTATTTGCATTACTTTGTATTTAAACCCTAGTTCCCAAGTAATTTATTCAACCAAATAAAATCATAAAAATCAATCAATTACATTTAAATGACCCCGTTACAAACGCAAAACCAATCAATCAATAATTCCAATCGATTAAAATTCGGAATTGATCAATTATTAAGCCCGACCAAGCAGTCCAAAAGCGAAACAAAGCAAAAATCTCCATCTCCTCCTAATCAATCCGTCCAGCCCACAAGCCTAGAAACATTTTGGTTATGGCCATTCTTGCCCCTGATAAACGCATCTCTAACTTCAAGCTTCTGCTCAAGCGCGTCTACAACAACCCAAAAAACGTGTAGCGTCCCAACGCCCAAGCGCAAATCCTGGGCCCGAGCGGTATTTTCGAGCGCTCAGAGAGCCGCCCTAGAGCAACGCTTCTTGCGCCAAAAGTACGTAACCAAACCCGATCGCAAAGAAATAGCCACACTCCTAGGCCTCACAGATTCCCAGGTAAAAATATGGTTTCAAAACAGGCGAATGAAATGGAGGAAATCAACTGGACACACTACACCCTAATAGACGCATTCATTAACAAATCATCGTAGAGTGTAAAGTTCAAAATTCATTTTTATTGTTTGTATATGAGAACCAAATAATTGTAAAGCACATCTTTCACAAATAAACGCAACACGCGCGTTAATACAAGTTTTTAATAAAATGGAATGTATGGGTAACCGCCTCCAAACAAAGAGTAAGGGCTATAACCGCCATATCCATACGGGCTATACAAGCCCGAATAAAAGCCATAACCACCATAGGGTAAACCAAATTGTCTCTTGCGTCGCTTTTGGGTAATTCCTTGCTGGTTTTGGGCAAATCTTTGAGCCAGCGCTAAATCGTCGAGGCTTAAGCCTTGGCCCGAAGGCGCAGCTCCATACATGGCAGCCATGGCTTGATATTGATCTTGGTCCGGTGCAGCGTTCATAGTGCCAGGCTTGACGGGGTTGGGTGGAACTATAAATTGTTGCTTCAACAAAGCGCTAGAATCACTAGGATCACTAGTAATTGTTTGGGGTGGTGCTACGTTGGTTGGTTGCTCTGGTAACTGTCCTATCGAGCCGGGTTGCGGGGGGTTTGGAAAAATAACTGGGCCAGGCATTAAGACGGGTGGAAACATCAAGCCAGTGGGTGGACGACCCATTGGGCCCGCTCCGAACGGAGGCATTTGACCATATTTAATTCCAATACCCAAGGGATCGCTAATCATATTTTGCCCAATAGGTTGTGTTGGGAAAGATGGTCCCACAGGTCCTGAACCGGTCTCTTTCCCAGTCTGCATTTGACCATATTGTTGCGGTGGAAAGTTAACGCCAGGGCCAATCGGTTGAGTTTGCCCAGGAAATTGCCCTTGTAAAATTGGTCCAGCAGATAATGACCCTCGTCCACCTGGCATTTGACCCGAGAGTATCTGTTGTTGGAGCGCCATTTGTGCACCAATCTGCATACGCTGAATGGCAAGTTGTTGCTGTTGCATGCGTTGTTGAGCCTCAACCTGGTCTTGTAGTAGCGTTTGCTCCGACAACGAACCAGCTTGAGCTTGATGTGATGGTGGTGGGCCTGGCTGAAAACGCCCGCTCTCTGTTTGGTCCGGCTTAGGCTCTTCATCACCAGAGTCACTTTTAAAAGCGGCAAGCGCCTTACCCATTACATCCTTGAGCGTCTCGGTGGTGGTACACGTTTGCAATACCGAATTCCAAACGGTAGTAGGAGCGCAATCGCGCTTAGTGGCAACCCCGCGCTCGTCGCATTGTATGTACTGATTCAAATGGCCCGGTACTGGGTGATACATGGAGCCCAATTCTATCATCGACTTAGTGCATGGGTTTGCTATGAATGTAATATAAATAGAAAAATTTTCAAATTCACCCACAAAAAATTGAATTAATTCGGAAAAGACATAAACTTTTAAATGGCTTAAAATAAATAGTTACGAAATAATTGTTGCTCCAGGGGGTTATAGGGGATTTGTCGCCTGGCAGTGGCCCTCTTGGGTGCACCATGAACTGTGAAGACGAGCATAAGTAAAGTTAAACATTTTAATGCGTACGACATTTTAGAGAAATAAATGAATAACTATTTGCCTAAGTTTTGAATTAAACTTATATACCGTAAGCCCCATAATAAATCATGCATAATAATAATGAAAGCATGTTATTCAAAACAACATACTTTTCACCGTGATATTGTTAAGTAAATATTCAAATAAGGGATTGTCTAAGGATTTTCATAAAAAATATCATCATAGGTTAATTTATATTAAACCCATCCCCATCCCATGTTATATTAAATTATTTGAATACTGGGAATAAGTTAACTACAATAATTTAAGATGTATTTATGCAAATAAAATGTAAATCAGCATTCCCAACATAAGAATTGCAAACGCGAATTAGTTTTATAAGCGGGTATATTTAAAAAATAGTATTTTACTAGGATAATTAAATCATATGACCCTTGCTTTAAAATAAAGTAAGTATGAAAAAGTTGTGAAAAATGTTAAAATAGCTATTATTTTCCACAAATTAATTTTTATTTATTTGTAATAAAATTGGGGTTAAAATAATAAAAAACCCATCATTTGTTTACTAAAATTGACTCGTCTAATATAAATCCTAAGTTACGCTATGTTAACTTAACCCAACTAACCTTATTAATATAATTGGTATATATTAAAAATCCTATTTTTTTTATAAGCAGTAAGAATTTGTTATTATGCACAGCTAAGAAATTAATTTAAATGCAAATGCAAATTTTAAAGTGCTAAATAAATCGGTTAAATATAGGACTAAAATTTCATAAATTTATATATACTCAAATTAAATCCAAAAAATGTTTCATTCAATAATAATTAAAACAGGAGGAATTTTTTATTCAAAAATTTAATCGTCTACACAAAAAAATTGTTTGTTGTTAAATTTCTCAAATATTTTTAAATTTCTTAAAAATTTTAATTTACTTTCAGAGGTGAAATATGATTTGAGCAAACTCAACTCATTTTTTAATAATAATTATCTAGGCACAGCTTACATAATATAGCTTCCAAACTTTTCGGCTTTTAATTACAGTATTTCATGGTTCTAGAAATAAAATACTTAAATATTTAAAAAGTTTTATATTTCGAAATGTTTTGATTAATATATTTTATGAAGTTAGATTTTTAGTTTTAAATTATTAGCTGTATTATTTTAAACAGTAATAACATTTTTATGTTTTTTATATTATTTAATGAAATAATTTCAAAATTAAAATTTTTTTAAAATTTTATTCGAAAAATCGGGTGGGGCTCGGGTCGGACCAAAAACAAAGAATTCTTTCAGGCGGCCGGGCTGGGGCAGGGCTCGGGCAAAATAAAAATTGGGACGTCGGGCTAGGGCCTGGCTTGGGCCAAAATTTTTATTTTGAAGGGCTATAGATGTAGGTTATAAAAACATGATAATACCGATATATTTACTCATAAAAGATCAATCCATTATATATGAAATTTGGGTTGTTTAATGGTCGGTTTAGATTGATGAAAAAAATGGGAGGAAAGGCTATCCGAATATTATCGCGAGGGAAAAAATAAACCCAAATTTCATCGATATATTTAATACATCTTAAATTCGGTTTGTTTTTTATTAATAAAGTGCATGGGCGTAGCCAGGTTTTGGATTGGGGGGGGGGCGAAAATGTTTTTATTTCAATTAGTGGAGGGGTTTTTATATTAATTTTTTTTTGTCGCCCCCACCCCCCGGCTAAGCCCATGATAAGGTGGCAAAAAATGAAAATCTCTTCTAGATTCAGGAAGCATCTATCTCGGTTAAAAAGAATCTTTTGGAATATGTATTTGTTTAACATATTATTTTGGCAAAGCCTGCGACAAATAAAAAGTCTTAATTTGAAAACCATCCCGATATGTATATGTATGTGGAGGAAATTTCAGAATTAGCGCTATTTAATTTACATAATAAAGCTAATATAGGTTATCGATTGAAATTAAATAAATTTAATTGTTGTAATTGATAAGACATTTACATACCAATAATTATTGATACATTTAATACTAAGATGACCATGTAACAACGGATTTAATATGCTTTAATTAAAAGGAAATTTTAAATAAATCTATATTATTTTCATTTTGTTTAAAATGATAAATGTAATTTATCTTAATTATTCTGCCGATCTACTGTTTGGGTTAATAATAAGCTGGGTCGACAATTATTTCGTATGTGCGATAGTTATCATTTTTGAATATATATTTTTTTTTTCATTTATCAATTCAATACTTTATTTTAACTTTAATTGTATACAAATTTACATTAACGACTAAAAAGTATAATAAGAAAGGTATAAACGCGCGAAGACTAAACGGATGACATCGAGCCGTGAATGGAAATCGTGTTAGATCTAACGATTTCCATTGTAATCTTCTGTCTGATGTAATACGACTCTTTCGAATCCGATGAGACCATGGAAATGCTCTCCCAATTTGTTTTAAAGAAGAGAGGCATTCGATGCCTAGGTTTCCGATTGTGGAAGCCACTGAGGGAATAAATATTGTTTCTGAAAGGGAAGAGTATTTATTTGACTTCCTACTTTCAGTGCTGACTAAAAGGTCAGGAGAGGAGTTGGAGGGGGCGAATATGTCGACCGTGGTGAAGTCCCGAGTGAGATTCAGTCCGCGGGACCAATATTGTATAATAAAAATCAGATTTACTTACGGTATCTTTAAATAAATTCTATTGAACCAATGATAATTGACACACTAAAATAACATAAAATTGCCCTAACCATTGTGATTTTATGTGATCAATTTTGCAATTTAATTTAATGAAAATTACATTTTAAATCAGATTCTACTTTCAAAGTATAATTTCGGATAAAACATAGCTAATAAATACTTTATATGATAATATCCGTCTGATTGAAGCGTGAAGACCAAAATTCTTTGACCATAGTTGATCACTTATTTTTTGGTCTGATTGTCCTACAAAGCTCTTAATAAATTCTTATGTGAGATTAAATTTAACATTCATTTCTAAATTTAACTCCATGAGTTTGTATTAGAAGGTGTTTTAAAACTATTGTCCTAAAACTAACAGCTAAAATTGTTTTTTAAGCGGCTGAGCATAAGTAAAGACTTGTTTTATAGTATTTTGACAAAATATTCTGAAATTTGTCGTGTTTTATGAATTTAATTAGATTTGACTAACAAAGATATATCACTGTTATGCTATGACATGCTAGTTAATAAATCTTTTTTATCTATGCAAAATAATTTAGACAATAATTTTGTGCTCTTTTATTCATATATTCAATCTCAACAGTGGAATAAGCTATCAAAATATTTATACAGGCTATATTTTCGAAATTTTACCCAATTCCCAGGACAAATTTCAGAGGGCTTATGCTCTTTCGCAGCCTTAATGTTCATTTAATTAGCAAGATAATTTTTACGATAAAAATTTGATGCGAATAGAGGTGATGCAAAGCTTAGACTAGTATTCAAATTATAAAATGCACATAGCCGTAGTGTTGTAAAAACGGTTCGGTTTTGTTTAATCGACTTGGTTTTAGTCGACTATACAAAAATAGACCAATTTGGTCAAACCTTTGGTGTATTTATGCGACTAAGAAAAACAGACTTAATTTATGTTTAGCCGACAAAAACCAAAGGTCGACCAAACAAAACCCAGGCGTTTTTGTAACACTACACTACTTAGCCGTTCTAATTAAATCTTGCAAAAAAAGGATTTAAAGCTATGATGGAGATTGCTTTTATACCAATGAAAATTGTGCGGCATAGAGCTCGTTTCACTTAAGCACTCTGAAAATTGACTTAAGGAAATGTGTTTTTATACAATTTACTAAAAGTATATTACAGTTTACCCATAAATTAGTAAAAAAAAACAACGCTTTAATAAGAGTCTTCTTTCTTTCTGGTATTTTGTATTAGAACGGTGTTAGCTAAATAAGTTCAAACGATTTTGAGAATTAAATATGACAAAGGAATAAATTCGAGTAAAAAATATGTTAGGTTGAAAATTTGAAATAAATTACGATCGCTGCATAGAGTATGGAAGATAGCTATATAAAAAGTTGTAAAGCGGAACACACGCCTGAATTAATATCTAATAAAATTAACATTTGTAGGTTAATATAGCAATATTGCATTCTTAATTTAACTATCAAGTTCGAGAATAAAAAGCACAGTCCAGTAAACAATAAAAAAAAATTGCATTTTAATGTTCTAATTTATAATTTAAATAACTGCAAACATTGAGGTGGGTCAAAAATTTAGATATATCGATGGTTTTGTGATTATCTTAGCTTAAAATTAAAAATAAAAAAAAGTTTGTAATGCTTTTGCAAGTTTATGATCTAAGTTAGCTGTATTACTATACTATCAAATTAGACGTTGAACCCAAATCCTAACATGTGTATTTTTGATATTTGCAATAATTAATATTTTAATCTCAAATAGCATTAATATCTCACTACTTTTCCTAAATCAAACTATTGGCAAAATAATTTTACAACTTTGTGGCATTATTTAAATGAAATGTCCTCATAACCCAAAATAATTATAAATTTGTAAAATAAATTGACACAAATTAGACGCTCATAAACGGCCATTACTATTGAAATTTCTAATGATTCCTACCTGGCGAGGACCACCAACACATTTTCCACAATGGCAAGGGATGCCACCTCAAGGTGCACCTCCTTTTTATTGGCAAAATCAGGGACCAATGATGGGCCAACAAATTCCTCCAAACTTTAATATGACACCTCAAAATAATTCAAATAAAGAGGTACTTTTTTTTGAAAATATTTTCATTTATCATTAGGTATCTAATGCCTCAAACGTTGAGGATCAAAAACTAATGTCACTTCAAATGCAAGCTCAACAATGGCAGCAGCAAAAACAGATGCAAGAATGGCTCAACCAAAACAACCCCCAAATGGCTCCTCCTAATTTAAGTGTAGCCTTAACACCTGAGCAGCTAAAAACAAAAAATGATAAAACACTGGAGCTTGAAGCTATAAAAAAAGAAGAAGAGGAGTTTGATAAGTAATAAGCAACCATAATGCTAAATAAATCTAATTGTTTATTAAATTTGTATTTTTTAGATATTTAAAATTTAATCCATTTATATTTATTTTTACTGTAAACCTTTTTATTAATTAGCTATGATTTATTTTTAAACCTGATCTCATTTTCACCCTACTGCATGTACAATTTTTTAATAACAATTATTATAAATGCCTCAACAATTCAATTGTAGTTTTATTTTGTCTTTGGCAAACTAATGCTAAAATTTTAATTCTTTTTGACCAGACACCAAATTATATGACTTGCATAAATCTAAATTAAACCTATTTTTGGGTAGATAAATGTTTTTTTTTATTAAATAATTTCTGCCATCATGCATATTTTATAGTTGATCAAATGTGTACTTATGATTATAAGTTTAAATTTTATTTTTTCATTCAATTGATACTTTTAAAGATTTTTGCTATGTACCTTAATTATTTAATTTTGTTAATAATTATTATGTATGAACATAATTTTTAATTCTATAAGTGTTACGCTATATAAAGCTTAAATAAATGTTATTATAAATAAGAAATGGTAATATTGCTTATTAAATCGTAACAAATCATCTCAAATTAATTATGATAATTTTTTTAAATTGTTAACTTCAAATCTCTTTTATTGCAAAGTTAATAGATTAAAGAATAAATTGGGTAAAATCTTATTTAGCCAATAATAATAATTTATCCACTTAATTTAAATCACACACAAAAATTGCATTTAGTTAACCCTACCCTGTTCTCAGCTGAAAAAAGGTTGAACCTTCTACAAAGAGGCAGGGGCCTTGTGGGGGATTTTGCTGCCAAGTAATTTAAATACCATAATTCCACACACAATATATTTAGATTATGTTTATCAAATTAATTCTGAGGCTGAAAAAAGGATTTATACATTAGATGGTAGTGGGACTAATAATACTTTTATTTAACAGTACTTGGTATTTAATTAGTAATTTTAGTTGAGGGAAAGTTTGATTTTATTGGCTTAGTCAAATTTTTTATATATATTTTAATTAATAATGGAAGCATAATCTATTTATGGTCAGTTTATTTACCTAGAGGGGGGGACAGGACAATTATTGATTAATACTTTTTTGGGGTATTTATTTATATAACTAATACAATGCCTATGATGAAGTTGATAAAGTATTTGAAAAAACTTTTTATATTTCTTTTATTAATTTACCAATGATTGTGCTTTTTAATTTTTGTTTTTAACACACACTTATTTCACATAGTTTTGTTAAACCTTTTGCCCACCCAGCTATTTTTTGTTTGCAATAATTTTCAAAGTGTGCTTTTTGATTTCACAACCTGACAGACCCCTCACAACTATAATTAATTTTTTTAAAGATATTTGCAAAGCCCCATTAGGCCCACTCCAATTAATTATATCACTCATTTTGATACTTTTGATTTAAATCTTTTTTAAAAAACTTAATCCACACATATGGGCATAGCCAGCATTGGAATTAGAGGGGAGGGCAATAATGATTTAGGGAGGGGCAAAATGATGATTTCTTCAAATTTTAGCCATATTTTTAATAATTTTCAACAAATTTTGGATTTCCCTGCCCCCTGGCTACGCCCATGTCCATACACCTGTTTTGACCCGAGCCATTTATTAGTTGTCGTATTAATAAATTCGCGCGTTTAGGCAATATCGAGAGTGGGAAAAGCAATTTGATCAATGGAAGGAGCAAAACAAAAACCACCCGAACAAGGAGCAATTCAAGCAGTACGAAGAGCAATGGAGTCAATGGAAAACGCAAATGAATGGGAAGAGAGCTGAGATATTGGGCAAGAAGGATGCGGTTGAAATAGTGTTGGCTCAACTCAATGCCCAGACCACTGCCCCGGGCTCTAATACGAACCCAAACCCGTATAATCAACCACCCAGCAGTGCTAATGCCCTTTCAAATAATGCTGGCAATACCAATCAGTTTATGTATGGGGCAGGAGGGGGTCCTATGCCCCCTCAAGGCATGGGCATGAATAATTTTGCAGGTACTGACTTGACTTTTTAGTTTTGTTACCATGTTTATAATAGAGTCATTGGTGTCTGCATACAAACGCTTTTTAAGAGTGGTATATTATGCAGTTTAACTCTTTCAGCTCTACTTTTTAGCGTTTGGCCCAAGTTTGCATGCTATAATCTAGTCTAGTAAAAAAACCTGGGTTTAACTTAGTCGACCTTTGATTCAACTAAGACTAATGGCCGACTCAACAAAAACAGGCCAAAATCCTGGGGTCTGGTTTTCAAATTTTGACTAAGCCTAGAGCTTGACTTAGAAAAGCTGACCAAAAGTTTGTGTTTAGTCCATTAGCACTAAGGTTGACTAAACAGAACCCACATCACTTCTATACGCCTTAGGGCTTGTCTTAATAACGGATTTTGCTGCACAGCAAAATCCGTTTTACGGGGTATAACATAGCCGTCGTGTCTTAACTTCGAATTCACAGCAGATTTACTTTACATTTCAGACGGCTCACGTAACAGCGATTAATCCCAAGAGTTGAAATAAACAAAAAAACGTTTTTAACTATCAAAAAACAAAATATTAATAATTACAACCGAGTTTGACACGTGAAATTGAACCGGATATTTGATAAAGATAAATTCGCGCCATTTGAATCTGAATCGGATATTAAAACAAGCCCTTACACGGCAACTTAACTTGGCGTTTCTTTCTTTCTTTCTATCATCACAGGGTCCGTCCCGGGTGGAGCTAGCATGATGCAATCCGGTCAACAGGCAAATTATCCCATGACGGGCTTGAATAACGTCCAGCAGCAGCCTAGTCAAATGGTACCACAACAACCGTCAGGTTATAACAATAACAATAATAACATGATGATCCCCCGGCCCAACGACAATTCTTACGCTAGCAATTACAATTACCCCGACAAAGGCAATTTCACTAGTTACCAACCGACCCCTAACCCGCTCGGTGGTCGTGGTCCTGGTTTAGGTGGTGATGGCTATAACCCGGGAAGCTTCAAGCCACAAAGTTATGAATCCACCAATGAAGACAACCGCTACGAAGATGAAGGTTACGATAATGACGGTCCCCCCAACCCTAGCTACAATGCTGCTGGTAAATGTTTTATCTCGTTTGTGTTGTTTCCTGGAAGGAGTGTTTAATTATTGCTATACATTTTATGGGCTCGCTTTTGGTTGTCCGTCCTGTCCAACTAGTAATATTTCAAAAATTGCTGTGGAAATTTGAACGGGGTTTTGATGACTGTCGACCTATGCTTCTGTAAAAGACCTTTATTTCGGTTTCCCCGATAGACTAGCTCATGACCGCTAGTTGGCTTTAATTTTTTTCGACCTCGCCCGGGCCCAAATTCCATCATTGTTTATGGGGCCGACTGATTACCTTCATCTTTTATTTTTATATCGAAAGCATGCCCTAAATCGTTTGTTTGCTATTTTTGCCCGCTCCCAGCAGTTGTAACTAAGTATTACACTTCATTTGAGTGAGGCTAATAGAATTAAATGACACCTTCTCTCCTCGCGCGTTATTGCTTAATTAATTTGGGTTGAGGTTTAAAAGTTGACGGATAATCTTGCTTGTGCTTTGCACACAAAAGTCTCCAAGTTCTTACTCACCTCAACATTTCTCGCCTTTTCACTAACCACCTCACGTAGGTATGGGCAATTACGGTAATACTTATGGCGCTGCCGGGGCGGGAGCAGGGGTCCCGGGACCCGCTTTCAACTACAACAATAGTGGCAGCAACACGGGTCCTATGCGACCACGCTTACCCACTCCCTCCGCCTCTTTCTCGCCCCTCAACAACAACCATAACAAAGCCTTCAACAGCAGTTGCGTCCCGTTCGAGGACGAGGCGGCGGGCAGCAACGACCATACTGCCACATTCAATATGGCTGCCAAAAAGGGGTTGCCGCCCCCCTTTCAACCCACCGGCCAATTCACATACGGCGCCAGTTTGAGTAGTTTAAGCGCTTCGACCGGAGAACGGAGGAAAGCATCTAGGTGGAGCCAACCGGCCCTGCAAAATGATAGTTTTAGCAACAACACTAACAACAACAACGGTAACGATAATAATGCCAATAGCGGTCCCGTCCGAGAAGATCATCAGTACGATAGCGAAGACAATAACGGTGGTTATCAGGAGGAACGTATGAACCGCGATAACGCACTAGCCTTTCAAGCGGTAAAAATTATTTATTTTTAGTATTTACATCGTATTTTATAAGTAAAGTAATCATTATTGCCGTTTGTTTATAGGTTATATATAGCCATCCATTTAGGGGCAATTTTAATTTGAGACTAATTTGGCTATATATATTTGAAAGTTCTTGTTAGCATGGCCCCTAGATGGCAGTGATTAGAGTATTGTTATTATTTTAGTTACGACACTCATACATCGGTTGTTGTTATATCTCGACGAATTATATTCATCGTTTTTTTTATTTTGGAAAATGAGTACTATTTGAGCGAAACCTTAGCTTTTAAGGGTCGGTGTTGAGATACAAATTGGAAAACTCTTCCTCTCTACTGCAGTTAACAATCCATAGAATATTCCCCTAAAAGGCGTAGAAGTTAATCTTTATCCTCCAACAAACCCAAATTCGACTTTAGACCTTTTCACCATTTTAATTTATAAAATAATCAATATGACTGTTATTTTTGTTTACATTTACTCTAAAGTAAGATACGTTGTGATATTGTTCACTTTTTTTGCACTACCCAGTCATCCCTGGGCAACTTTGCGGCCCCGCCCTTGATGGCCGGACCTCACCTTACCGGCCAAATTCAAGATGGCGACGGCCTTGGGGGTGAAGGAATGATGGGGGGTCCATCCTCTCACTATCCCCAATCTCGCCCTCCCTTTAATCCCGCCGCTGCCGCTATGATGATGATGATGCGCCTCAGGGGTGCCGCCGGCCCGCCCCGTTTTTCTCTTTCACCAGGAGGTATGGGCCCGAGAGGTGGTGGACCCTTTGCAAATCGCCCACCATTCCCGGTAGGTGGACCACCCTTCGGGCGTCGCCCTTTTCCTTACCCTCGCACCGGTGGCCCTGACCCCACACGCTCTCGATCTCGATCGCCCACCACATCTCGTTCATCCTCGGGGAAAAATCAAAACTTTGGGTAATTCAACGATTTATTGTCAAGCTGTTACTTTTTTTATTCCTCGTATTGGATTAAAAAATGGAAGTTTCCTTATTTTTATAACTGCGAACTTTTCCGTCACTTTGGAATTTGAAAAGATTAATATTGAGTTTATTGTTTTTAGCTTTTATTACATGAGCTTGGAGTATATATATGCTTTAATAAGAGCTCCAAAAGTATGATTTTTATGTGGGTGGTAGTGTTGTAAAAACGGTTGGGTTATGTTTAATCCACCGTTGGTTTTAGTCGACTAAACACAAACAGAACAAAGGTTTTTTGTCGACCTCTACGCTTAGTCGAAATTTGAAAAACAGACCAGTGTCGGCCGTTGGCATTAGTTGAACAAAGATCGACCAAATAAAACCCTGCCGTTTTTACCATACTTGTATACAATCAATAGCTTTGGCAACGAGAATTTCCGAGGAGGTAGCGGCGGGGGTGGAATGATGTCTATGCCCCCTTACAAAGTGGGCGGTACCCGACCCCCCTTTAGACCGAGGCAACCTCGCTTCAATTCCAACAATTCTTTCGTAAGCCCACACTACTAAATATATATATATATGTTTTTTACGGATGAAAACATACTAAAAATGAGTTGCAGTTATAAATAATATTTCACAACAATTTAACATTACTTTTGCCTATTCCATCTAGCAGGGCGGTCGACCACCTCGTCTTATGCAGCAAAAGTATGGGTAAGTTTATGATAGCAACGACGTGTTTATTTGGCATCAAACATTTAGTGATATAACATAACGAATTAAAAAGGCTATTGAAATATATAGCTAAAAAGAAATTTGATGTTGTTTTTAACGATTTGTATCGACGTCATTTCATGAAATTCAATTTTAATTTATCGTATTTTTTTCAATTCTAGGCATCAGGGACCAGGGCACGGCATCGGAGATCATAAATCCAACAGTAATTAATTTTTATATCACATTGCACTGAGCAGTTATGGGCAACGATCGAACGAGAATTCTATTTTTGTATTATTTTAAAATACTCATTTAACCATGTAATTGGTAGTATGCGTTTAAGTATCTCCTTTTGCAAAGGCTTGTCATTTTTAATTTTATCACGCAATTTTAATAGAGATTATCATGCATCAAAAGAAACCCGTGATCAAATTCGATTTTGCAACATTTTAAATAATTATAGAGGCATTCCAGTCAAATTAGCATAAAAACGTTTTTTTAGCCGACCCTATTAGATTTTTATGGAATTTGGTGAATGAGTAGAAACCATTGATATTATGAAATTTATAAATTATTCGCTCATTTTAGCCATTACTTGGCCAAAGACCCTAAAAATAATAAAAATCGAATTTGGCGTTATGCTTTGAGCCCCCATTACTCGAAATGAGCGAAAAAAATTTTAATTTCGGAATATCAATAGTTTTTACATTTTAACCAAGTTTCATAATAATATGAGGGGGTTGGCCGAAAACGTGGCGATTCGACATGGATATTTACTTTGTCCCAAAGCCAATCGTTGCCTATTTTAGCTTTCCCATTGTTTAACCAACCATTTATACACACGTATATTTAGAGCCTTAATTTGAGTTTCGCCAAGACGGTTGGCTGATGGTGTGTTTAATTTTGTGAAGCAGGCGCATTCAAACTCTTTATCACCAAAATCGATCGATCGATAGACTTTATAACATGATTTTTATTGATTTCGATTCTTTCCTATATATAATAACTTTGTATGCAACCGATCCATTCATACATACACCGTGTAAATTATGTATGTACATTGTATATGCGTTTACAATGAATGACATTAACTTCATGTTATCCTCTGTATTCTTACCATACCCATGCTTTGTAATATAATTTTGGGGCAGTTTTCTAGAAATAAATGTTTCAAAATACTCCTTTTCAGTGTTACTTTAATCAGTTGAGATCTAGGAATAAGCTTAGTTAGTTTAGATTTACCTGAAGGTTTTATTTAGTGTTTGTTTTGTTTTTTGCATTGAGATTCAGATAGTGATCAATATCTATTCTACCCCGATAATCCATCGATTGATGATGAACTGAACCAGCCCGAATCCTTTAATGAGAGCCCTGATGTTGTCAGGTATAGTTTTAATTCCCCCCCCCCCCCTTTCTCAATAATTTAGTTTAATTTTTGTGGGCTAAAAAGTGAGAAAAAATATTTTTTTACTAGTTGCAGTGAGGCTTAAGGATTTCTGTGATTACAAATCGTTAGATGAAGGAACTAGGTTTAAAAGGTTTTAGCTATGAGAAACCAATGCTTTAAGTGCAAAAATTTCGATAAGTTTCCCATTTTGAAGCAGGCCATCTCTGCAAAACTTTCAAATAAGTTTTGTTTTAAAATTTACAAAAAATGGCATAAAAATTTGGGTTAATTTAAACTACCTTATGTAAAACAGGATATTGTTATCATAATTTAAGACTGGTAATTTAATTAATGAGCTAAATCTTGAGGTTTTTAATATTTTGTAATGGGAGTTCAGTAAAATACCATGTATTGAATAATAAAATATTAATAAATAACAATCGGTAGGCAACTAAAATTCCTAAAGACTGCCGTGCAATTGGGTATTCTAACTTATTTACTACATAAATTGCATAGCAATTAATAAGTTGCCTTTTGGACCAAAACTAAAGTATAGTCTAAATTAAAAGAAATATTTAATCCACCAGGCCCGCGCCTTTATGATAGGGTAAAACAAGATGTAAGTAATGGTTTCAAATTTTAAAAAAGTTAAAATCAAGTTTTTAATGTTGCTAGAATTCCTAGATTTTTGTAAATAAAGTAATGTGAGAATTGTATTTGCATAGGTGTATTGCCATAGATGAAATATTGGTTGAACCGTTGCCTAAAACATTTATTGTTTTGCGAGGTTTACCCGGGGCTGGTAAATCATACGCAGCTAAACGCATCAAAGTAAGACTTTCTACCAATTTTTTCAAGTTTTTTGCCATCAGAATTAGAAGAGAAATATTTAATCGAAAATTAGATTTTTAAATGTGAATTTGGAAATTTTTGATATTTTAACATGGTAAATAATTCCTTTT
Organism: Gordius sp. MW1; assembly: GCA_964036665.1. Lineage (NCBI taxonomy): Eukaryota > Metazoa > Nematomorpha > Gordioida > Gordea > Gordiidae > Gordius > Gordius sp. MW1. The sequence continues at coordinate 3,512,268 of OZ038528.1, forward strand.
TTATGGTTTGTCAAATGTTATTTTTAATAAGGTAACTTTTAATCTAGTTAAACAAATTAGAATAAATTTTTAGCTAGGAATAAAAGTAGCATTAAATTAATATGAGTTAAACTTATTAAAACAATAGTTGAATCTAAATATGGGAAAATTTTTGACTTTAGTACAAACTTTCATATATTTATTTTTTTTAAAGATATTATGATTCTTTCTAAATTCCAATTATGATTTAGTTCTATTTTATGTCATTTTTTTAAATAAGGTTATTCTTAATATATATACTGTCACTGCACATTAGAATAAATAATAATATTTTTTTAAATATTACTATATCATAATTCGAATTCACATATTTTAAAAAAATATTTTCTTTTAGGATATAGCTGTAGCCAAAAATGTAACTACACCAAAGATTTTATCTTTAGATGATTACTTTATAACAGAAGTGGAAAAAGTAAAAGGAGGTGGCCAATCAAAAACTACGGTATTAGAATGTTTTAAAAAATTGTTTTGATAATTGTAGAAAATATTTGAGTTTTTTTTGAATATATGAGTAAAAATTTAATGCTATATAATCTGATTCATGTTTTTTAAATAATTTTTGCGGAATTTAATATAATCATTACAAGAGAAAGCTTATTTTTGCAAAGTTGAGCTTGTCACTTTCTTACCACGTTCATCTTTTAAACTCGCCAAAGAAATAGGCAATCAAATGGGAATAAATATTACAATAAAAATTGCTTAGTTTTTTTTATTTTTTAGCAGGAAATCCTTATAAACTCTATATATATTTGCTAGATATGAAGTGAACACAAAAGCTTAGATCGGATTAATTTTTCTGATGAGAATTTTACGCTGAAAAATAATGCGTCCTCACTTTTTTATTTACCCAAACCTTCAAATCGTGAGATAGATGTGTTTAAATGTGCAAAAAAATGGCGCGAGTCCCCAAAAAAAGCTAAAAGGCCATTTAAGCCATTTGCACCTCTCATTTATCTTAAAATCTGGACGACTAAGAAGAATTAAACTAAGAACATATTATTGCTAAGTGGAATATTCTCCGTAAGAATTAGATGTTAGTAATGTTGTAAAATGGGTTTTGTTTGGTTGACCTTTGCTTTTTGTTGACTAAACATAAACAGACCAAACGTTCGACTAAGAAAAACAGACCAAAAAGCCTTTGTTTATGTTTAGTCGGAAGGTCGACCAAACAAAACCCAGCCGTTTTTACAACACTAGTTGTTAGGAGATGGACCCACTAAGTCAATAAACGTATACCTGTGAATTAAATATTTAATATCACTTAAATTAGATGATATATAACACTAGATGGAGAGAAATTATAATGTTGTTTTCTTCGACAATACCCCCAGGTTATGGAATACAAATTTGAAGCCGAACTCCTTCATTCTTACGTTGAAAGTCTGGGTAAGAGTGTTAGAAAACAGTTGGAAACGGGAAACTTTGAATTGCTAATCATGGATGCTTTCAATAATTTGGTTAGCCAATTTGAACCTCTAGCCTATCACGCTTTGCATTGTGGATACCGAGTAAATACCATTTTAAAATGTATTTTAAATAAAAAATTTTATTTTTTTTTCTAATTAAATAGAACTTTGGTGATATAGATGTGTTTTTTTAATGTAACAACTAACAAGACTAGGAGCGTACTTAAACTATTAATTTATTCCACCAACTTTTGAATAAAACAAAAAATGGGTATTTTAATCGCAAAGTATAATTTTGGATCCCTGGCCAAGAGCTGGCCGCTTTTAACGGATGATACATGGGACGCTTTCGAATTATGATACATTTATTTTTATTTCTTACCCGCTTTTATATTTTATATATTTCCCATTTTTATACTTCGATAATGTTACTATACAACAGAAGAACAAAATTTCATCATAAAAAAAATTAGAATTTCTAGGAATATTTATAATTATTAAATCAAAATCGAATTAAATTGCATGATGTTTGATTTTTATTAGAGACTATATTAAATAATTCAATTGTTTAGGTTTACGTTGGTGAAGTCTCAACATCGCCAGAATTAGCTTTCGAAAGAAATATTCACGATAGAACATTGGAAGAAATATCTACGGTTACTATTAGATCTGATATTTGTGTTCAAAATTATTGTTTTTTTTCTAAATTATTGCAATTAGTTAAAGAGATCTTAATATAATATGGTATATTATTGATATAAATTAGCATCAATGAATAGCAATTTTTAAGGAAAATCTCAAACTCGACAAGAAGTCCGTTTTTAAGAATATTTTATTAAAAGCTATGTCAATATTTAATTTGTGTCTTTTTCATTTCATGATCTGCTAATTTAAAATTATGCCTTTGAAAAGTTTAACTAAATCAGTAAATATCATAATTGTTGATTATATTATAATCAGAGATTTTAGGGAACTCAAATTCCTCCTCGCCTCGATTATCAGATTATTAGAAAATTATATATTAAACGTTTTAGTATTTTTATCATTTTATATATATGTTTAAAAAAGTTTTTTTGCAAATACATAATCTCCTTCCCCCCGTTAAATATTTTAGCTTTCTAAATGTTGGCAACCCTGTCCCCTTCATTTCACCAGGCTAAACGTCGAATCTCTATTTGTCGAAAAGGAGAAGAAGTCACCTTCTCGAAATATTGAAAAAAGCGATGAAAAGTGGGAAGAAAAGAGGGAAAAAGATATAGAAAATAATGATGAAATCGTAAAAACGCCCCCCTCTACACACCATACAATAAAATCATTTTTTCATGATAATTTCTTTGAATTTTATATTTTTAGGTTGTGGTTTTTCAAAATTTTAACATTATAACCTTCTCCTCTAGTATAACTAATATTCAGAGTTTTTTTTTAAACATTTTTGCACTTTTTTTCTGTATAATTTAGTCTTAAAACAGAATGTTGGTCGGGTCATATGTTTTTTTGAGGGTTGTAAAAAGGTTTTTTAAGCCTGTGGAAGCCTAGGCCGAATTTGTGACCTTAGCTAGAAATGTCCACTTGACTTTTGCCTCGTTGATGGAATTAGATTTCTGCAGGAGGAATCAGCAGGTGGGAATTAGAACAAAGCGAGGAAAATCTAAGTAAGATTATAGGCACTTTCGGCTTTATTTAAATTTTATAATCTTTGGCTTTTTTGTTCCAGTAAATATTTAAGTAAATTATTTGTAACAAAGCCTTTGATATTTTAACATCTATACCTAAGTTTGCATTTTTTAGAAACAATATAAACGTACTTTTGTGTTTTAGTTACTCGAATAATTACTAATAAGTTTTGTACGTAAGCATGAAGTAAAATGTTTAATAGGTGCTTGGAACTTTAAAAGGGTATAGTATACACTTTACTTGCAAGATATTATGTCATAGCATCTTAGACATATTCGCTAACTGAATTTCATGGCTTTAAATATAGACAATTTTGGCATCCATCTTGAAAATTTAATTGGATCGTTAGGTTTATGCTTATATTAATTTCGGCTATGCCCTATATATTTATTGGTATAAAAATGTAATCATTTATTGTTTTATCAACATGAGCTTTTGAAAATAAAAATATTTGTATAAAAATTTAAAGTAATCTATTAATAAAATTAACTTTTATAGCGCCATAATAAAACTTATTTTCTAAAATGTTTGACGAATTTTTAAAATCGTTATAATGACTAAAATAAGTTGTTACACGTTATACGATTAATGGATTATTGTCCAACACAATCCATCGCTATACAAAATCTACGTAATTTTTTTTTGGGAATACTCTTGATGCGTGAAGCTATAAGAGATGAGCAGTCTATTAATCTATGCTTATATACACTTTTTATAAAGTGTTTTACTAGTTTTAAGCTAGTAAATGAATTCAATGCTTTAAATACACTTTTATTATAAAGGGTTTCACTAGTTTTTAAGCTAATAAAAGAATTCTATGCTTTAAATACACTTTTTATAAAGTGTTTTACTAGTTTTTATTAAGCTAATAAATGAATTCTATGCTTTAAATACACTTTTTTATAAAGGGTTTCACAGTTTTTATTAAGCTAATAAATGAATTCCATGCTTTAAATACACTTTTTTTATAAAAGATTTTACTAGTTTTTATTAAGCTAATAAATGCCTTTTTTGTCAGGCAAATTGGATGGGATGAGCGTGAAACGAAAAGCTAACTTGCACAACAAATTGACGATGGAAGATTACCTCCAATTACCCGATGATTATGACACGCGAGCTGTCCAGCCCGGCGATGGAAAAAAGAGGGTATTAATACTTGTTTAAAGTCTAAATTTCCCACTTTTTTTCTTACTTTTCCCTATTAGGGTTTTGTTTTTTTTGTTGTTGCCAGAATTGGGCGTTTTTGTATTCACACAATTTGAATTGTAAACATAGACTATATACACCTCTCATGCCAAATATATCGTAAAATGTGTACCAATAAATCCACCATTTTGAATTTAACTATTTGTAAAAATGGAAAGTGAATTTACCCTCCTTATTAGTTAATGAATAAAAAACAATGTTAATAAATGATTATTTTATAAAATGCAGATGGCACTAATTGCTTTAACATCACGTCATCACATTATTTTTTATTTTTATGGATTTTGTAGATGAAATATATTATAAATGCTGTTTTTAATGTTTGACTACTTCAATATTTTAATATTACGTTCTAAAAACATTTAAATTAACCAAAATACCCATAATCTATATGTCCTTCCCTTATTTTTGCACATGTCATAATGGTGGAAAAACGGGTACACTTATTTAAAGTTGATGAGCAGTCTATCAAGTCTATGATTGTAATATTCTCGTTTTCTTAATATCTCTAGTAGGTATTAAACTGAATCATTTAAAACTTTGTTTTCCCAAGGTTATTATACACTAATTTTCGCCATTTTATATAATTAAGAAAACTTTCTAAATTAATTTGATGTAAGCATCGCTATGCTTTCCGTCTTTTGCTGTAGAGTTTGCAATTTTTTTAATTTATCTCTAAATATTAATTGCTACGCAATTTATGGGCTCGTTTTTGATTGTCCGTTGTCCGTTACCCTTCAAGTTGGGTTCAAGCCAGGGAGGGGACGATTTTTTTTTTGTTCTTGTTAATACCATTGATAATATGACTTTTTGGCCGTCCGCTGGCTACTGACCGATGAAATATATTGATTTTCTAAACATAAAACACAACTTTTAATTGCTATGCAATTTATGGTATTATTTCATTATCGATATAAATAACATAAAAACTTCTACTATTTTAAAACCAGCATGGTGTGACGGGTTATAGCGCCGGCTTGTAAACAGATGCCTTTACTGATGTGGGTTCGAATCTCGGAGAGGGCAAAATTTTTATTTTTTTTTAAAATTAAATTAATATATTGTTCCTGTTAATAACATTGATGATATGATTTTTGGCCGTCCGCTGGCTAGTGACCAATGAAAAAAATGACCATTGGCCAAATAAATCGAACTTTTTTTTTCCGTTTTGAATTGGTTAACATTGATAATTATAATTACCCTATGCCCTCCCCTACAAGGGCCTATGCCTCTATTGATATGGGTCCCTGTGCCCCTACAAAAGGCCTATGCCTCTACTGATGTGGGTTCGAATCCCGAAGAGGGCAAAATTTTTATTTTTTTAAATTAAATTAATATTTTGTTCTTGTTAATACCATTGATAATATGACTTTTTGATCGTCCGCAGGCTACTGACCAATAAAAAAAAATGACCATTGGCCTAATAAATCGAAATTTTTTTTCGTTTTTAAATTGGTTAACATTGATAATTACCCTATGCCCTCCCCTACAAGGGCCTATAACTAATTAACTAATTATTTTGCATTTAATACCCCCCTATAGGCATTCTCGCCCCTTCCCACCTTTCTCGCCCATAAATTGCATAGCAAATATGCTACGTTTATACTGAGTATAGAAGAGTTCCCCCTTCCCTTGCCCCCTTCCCTTCCCCTACTCCCATTCCCCTACTCCCATTCCCAGGAGGGCCGAAGGCCCGAGTTTTATATTGAGCTCAGTATATTGTATGTTTATAATCGTATTTTTAATTGTAATGTTTGTCTTTTATATTGTTTTTTTTTATTTGCGTTATTTTGCGTAGGTGAGATGGGCAGATGTGGAAGAACGTAAAGATCAACAAAAGAAAAGAGCCATGGGTTTTGTTATGGGTCAAACGGATTGGAAAAAGATGGTTGATGATCAGCATGCGGAAAAAGCTCTCAGTCGCACTAAATATATATGAATGGAAAATAATATGAAAATAGTTTTTATTATACTTTTAAACGCCTGCTTGTGTTATAATATCTTTTTTCACGCGTTTTTTGTATTACCTAGTATACTGTATACGTAAACAGACATTCATAAACTTCATGGATTTGTAATAGTTTGAGTATTTCTTAAATTAAATATTAACAAAACGATCAAATGTTAAAATTAATAATTAAAGGAATGTATGTTGTATTGAAAGAAATACCTCTATTATATATCATTAATTATTTACTCGATAATTAATTGTTTTTAACTATGACAGGGGTGGCTATTGGCACACCAAAATCATGGATTTATAAATTGATTTCGATTTATAAATGAACGGAACCAAAGCTCGGGAGTTAGGAGAGTAATACAAGTTATTTTACAGTGGGTTACCAAATTGTAGAAACGGGGTCGGTATCGTTTTAAGCGAATCGTTAAAGGGCAAGGTTGTGGGAGCCAAGCGTTATTCAGACAGGTTAATGTGGGTGAAGATTGCGGATCAAGGGGGCCTCCTAACCGTTATGGGCGCGTATGCTCCCCAAATTGGGTGTATGGAATCAGAGAAAGACATATTCTTCGATTCATTGGAAAAGGAAATAGAAGGAAGAACGAACCCCAGCCGTTTTTACAACACTAGGTATGGACGAAATCATGAAGGCTAGGCATTGGCCCGAAGAACAAGGAAGGGCAAAACCTTCTTCGAGTATCCCAAACATGCGACATGGCGGTCGTTATGACGAATGACTTTCTCATGACAAAAATGGGTATTAAACCTATGTCGGACATGATTAACAAAAAGCGGCTGGGGGTATGGGCATATACTTAGAAGGGAGACGAGTGACGTAAATTAAAAAGTACTGGACAAGGAGGTACCGAGGAAGATAGGAATAGGACGACCTTATATCACGTGGAAAGGGCAAATCGATAGAGTTATAAAAACAAAATATATTAGTCAAAACACTCACTCGGCAGATAGAAGAAACGAATTAAAATAAACCCCCCGACTGTGGGACTAAATAGCTGATAAAGAAGAAGAGATTTTACGACATAAATGTGTTTCTGCTTCTTCAGTGTTAATATATATATAATTTTTTTATCATGGATTAGCAGAAAGCTGAGTGCTAAAATTATTGCTTTAAAACATTGTAGTGTGTTTATATTAAGCATGATAAGGTATTGTAGACACTCAATGCTAGTAGCTCTATGCAGGGGTTTGAACCCGCCCAAAATAAAATCGAGTTCGGGTTTGGCATAAATTTTGAATACGGGTTTAAGGAATTGGGTTCGGGTACAGGTTCGGGTTCAAGAAATTATATTATACTAATAATACATTTTTACCTTCAAAAAATTATTGAATAGTTAACTTAATTTTTAAATAGCATCTAATTAAATTCACATGCCAATTATTTCATCTCATTGTGCATATGTGTTTATTGAATTTTTAATGTTCTAATTTATTTTTGGATTTAAAAGCAATAAAAATATAATTAATAAAAGCCATACCATATTATAAATTACACAAAAATATTTTTATTCAACGTATACTTCACATCAGAAATATAAATACAGTTGACACATAAATTATGTATTTAATTTTGATATATTATTTAATCTTACACTTAAAACATCTTCTAATCAGTCATTTGTGATAGATAAGTAGATAGAATTTACATTGTCATGATAGAGAAAACTGAGATATTCAATTCACAATATATTTTTGAATTAAAAACCCGAACCCTTTTTTGTATTCATCGGGTTCGGGTCTTAAGGGTATTTTTAAAAATGGGTTCGGGTTTGGATTCTGTAAAACATCGGGTTTACCGGGTTCAGGGGTTCGGGACAAACCCCTGGCTCTATGGATCCTAGGCGCCTTTGATTTTATTTAGGTATGGTTTAATCAAATCACCCAACTAGTGTTATTACAATGCTGCCTTAAATACTGCTCATTATAGTCGCGCCCTGCACATGCAATGCGTTATCTAATAGATGGGTTTTATAGAGACAGTACATATAGCAGATAAAATTGCACCAGGTGATGGATCGGAGTAGCAAATCACGCGCAATCAATGGGCAATTGCCTGAGCCGAAATATAAGTTAACTTGCAGGCTACGAGCTAGTTAACTTACTAAACTGCCTAGGGTATATCACACCGAAGTTGGAATTCGCTATTGCGATTTTATTTAGTATCTAATCTTAGATATAATATATGCTTGCCAAAGTTTTAAGAACTCATCACCTTATAAAAAAGCTATAGACATGAAGTATTTTTATATACGTCGTATTTATAATAAAGCTGAGAAAGTGTCATTAACATTACATAGCCAGGTATTTAATTTTTTTAAGTTTGCATTTTATATGGCTAATTTGTTTTATTCATATTTTATAAAATTTTAGGGACCTACAAATGACATATGTCATATAATAAAGGTGCACAGTGAATTGTCAAAATATGTTTATATTTTGAGATTTCGATTTAAAAAGTTTTGCGATCACCCAGAGAACCTTTATTGTTATTTTTGAAATTTGTTACATGTGTTATTACAAATTTATGAAATATAAAATTCAAAATAGTTAAACAAAATTTAAAAAAAATTGCAGATATATGAAAAACTTTATTCTTACTTATTGATAGATAACTTACCTTTCCTAACAAAACTAGTTTAGTGAATAACTTTGCCAACGTGCAATATTCAAAATGTATTTTGACAAATCTCATTTACGAATCCGTAGGGGAGACCGGGGCTATCTTTTACCCGGGGCTATAGCGTCTTCTCGATTATTTTTGTCATTTATGTTTATTAAGACCTCAAATTTTAATCATAAATGTATTTTATTAAGGCACATGTTAGGCACAAAAAATATTTGGATTAACCTTTCTTACAAAAAAATTATGTAGAAAAAAAGGTTTTTCGGGGCTAAAACGTCCTTTTTTATTTTTTTGTATTTTGTAAATTATTTAAAAACTACTTATTCTGCCAACCTGAAATATATACCAAGGTAATAAGAAGTAACTCTTTTATTATATTTATATTCAAATATATTTTTTTGACGAGTTGAATTATCTTAAGCACAACTTAAAGTTCAATGATCATGCCGGGGCTATCGCAGCCGGGGCTATCGTTTCCTTTTCACTCATTCACTTTTTTAATTATGGTGCGTAATTACCACAGAAAAGCAAATATTGAAGTGTCAACAATACTCACATCATCACCTCATAAAAAAAGGTAAGAGAAAAGGTGGCCAAATGCCAAGGTAAGATTACTAAAAAATTGATCAGATCACAAAATAATTGCCTGATATGTGGCAAAGATTATACAAATCATCATAATAATGAAGACTGGTTCAGCTGTAGGAAATGCTCCCTCTGGGCTCATGGATCCTGCTGCAATTATGATATTTTCTATATTTGCATTAAATGTAAATCCTAACCATCTTTAATAATTACATGACATTTTTATACCAATAAAAGATTTAAATCAATGATTCTAGCACAAAAATTTGATAAAGTAATTGATATGTAAAATTTTATAAGCTTTAATAGATTATGAACTTCTAATATTTTGACATTTTTAAGCACATAATATAAATTTGCATTATTTGTAAACCTTAACCTTGTTTAACAATTATTCATTTTAAATGATATTTGTGTAATAAGGCATATAAATCAATGATTCTAGCACAGAAATCTTAGAAAAGGCACTTATATGTTAAAACTCTATGAAAAGTTTTATATTAAAATATAAAAAACTTTTTAATACTTTCACATAAAGCATATGCAATTATAAGTCATTAATTTTAACATAAAAACACATTAATCCTCTTATAAAATTATTATATCAAACTTTTTAAGCTTTAAAGTTTTTATAAACTTAATGTTTTGCAATTTAAACCATTCACTTAGTTTCATTAGGTAATAATTTAACAACAATCTCTGATAAATCACTCTTAAAGAATATTATCAACATTTATAAGTTACAAAAGATTATAAACATTAAAAAATTTGGTTATTTAGGCCTAGGTAATCAATTAGTTTTTAGTTTTGGAGCTTTATATTAGAGAGGACGCGATAGCCCCTTCGAAAGGACGCGATAACCCCGGGTAGTTTTCGAAATTTATACGAGTTGTCTTTTTTTTAAACCCGTATTACGAAAATCTATCAACTGTATTGCCATATTTTTTTTCCTTTGAAAAACACTCTAGACACGAATATTTTTCTAAAAAAAGTATATGAAAATCGGTTAACAATTTTTGTCCAGACCTTTTTGAAAATTTTTGGTCGCGATAGCCCCGGTCTCCCCTACATCAAACACGTTATATATATAGGCTTAGTCGATGCAGGTATAGAAAGCACTCGCTTGTAGCATTTGCCTTTATCGTATCTACTATTGATCTATATTTCGCATGTTTTTGCTGCTTCGATTCCGCCACTCGGACATTTCAATCTGCTCATGTAGTTCCCCACGCACAGAGTAACATATTCTGCTAATGCTATATATGTGTCTATTTGAGAGTTTAATTCTATTTGAGAGTTTAATGCAAGGGCTCGCACAATCTGCCTTCGGTCCTCCGGCTACGCAACTGGTTCACCGGCGTTTTAATTGCTATGCAATTTATGGGCTAACTTTCCATTTTCTGTCTTGTCTTGTCACGCTCTTCGTGTCACGCACCGAATGCTTGTCACGCACAGAAGTCTTGTCACGTTGTTTATTTGTAATTTTTTTAATTGATTTAACTTGTGGGTTCGAATCCCGGGGAGCAAATTTTTTTTTATTTTTTTTAAACTATTTGTTCTTGTTAATACCATTGATAATAAGACTTTTTGGCCGTCCGCTGGCTGCTGACCAATGGAATAAATGACCATTGTCGATTTGTGAATCAAAATTATTTTTTTCGTTTTTTTTACTCTTATGATTGTTTTGGTTAATACCATTGATAATATGACTTTTTGGTCGTCCGCTGGCTGCTGATCATGGGAAAAAATGACCATTGGCCAAATTGTAAATCGAAATTTTTTCTTCTTTTTTTTGGTTAAAATTAATAAATTAACCTGTGCCCCCCTTACAAGAGCCTATGCCTCTACTGATATGGGTCCCTGTGCCCCCTCCCCCTACAAAAGCCTATGCCTCTCCTAATGTGGGTTCGAATCCCGGAGAAGACAAATTTTTATTTTTATTTTTTTTTAAATTAATGTATTGTTCTTTTTACTACTATTGCTAATATGACTTTTTGGCCGTGCGTTGGCTGCTGACCAATGGAATAAAATGACCATTGGCCAAAATGTGAATCGAAATTATTTTTTCGTTTTTTTTGACTCTTTTGATTGTTCTTGTAACTACCATTGCTAATATGACTCTTTGGCCGTCCGCTGGCTGCTGACCAATCGAAAAAAATGACCATTGGCCAAATTGTGAATCGAAATTATTTTTTTCGTTTTTTTTGACTATTATGATTGTTCTTGTTAATACCATTGATAATATGGCTTTTTGGCCGTCCGTTGGCTGCTGACCAATGAAAAAAATGACCATTGGCCAAAATGTGAAGCGAAATTTTTTATTTCGTTTTTTTTGACTCTTATGTATTTATTTCAACTTTTACCGTGTCCTGGCTGCTGACCAATGGAAAAAATGACTATTGGCCAAAATGTGGATCGAAATTTTTTTTTCGTTTTTTTTACTCTTATGTATTTATAGACCATCTGCTGGCTGCTGACCAATGGAACAATTTAGCACCTGCAAATTTTTGGGATATACTTATGATACCTGTGATATTTTGTGATGCGCGGTCATAACAGGCAATAGTGGAGGTCCCTGCTAGTTTCGTCGTAAGCCTTTTTTTAAATTTTCCATTAATAAAGTTAGTTTCTTAATTTTATTAATTGTTACTTTTTATTACAGTATTAATAATTGCTATGCAAATCTTAATTGATTTTAAGCCATCCTAGCAATTATCCCAATTTATATAATATGCCTATTCATTTTGCTTAGTAATTTCTGGGTTTTATGCTACTTTCTTTGACGCTAAAAATTAGTACATGGTTAACCTAAGTAAAAGATAAAACTTTATAGCTATAGATTGAGTCAAGGCGAGTTTATTTAGCTTTTGCCAATATTTTTATTTGCTATGCAATCCCAACATAAATTGCATAGCAAATATGCTTTGTTTATACGTAGTATAAAAGAGTAATAGATGTGTATGAGGATGTTAAGCAAAGATAAGTAAAACAAAATAGTAATTAAAAAAACAATAAAAAATTATTAAAAATAAAAAACAGGGACTGTCATTGTCTAAACGGGGGTCTAAGGGCTGAGCCCCCAGGTAACGGGGGTTTGGAGGCGTAGCCCCCAACGGGGGTCTGGGGGCGGGGCCCCCAGGAGATGAGGGTTTGGGGGCGGAGCCCCCAGGAGGGGGTCTGGGGGCCTCTATATTTATACTCTAAACTACACTATATTGCATATCAAAAGCGCGTAATAGTGAACAAAAAGACGGCGAAATTTAAGAGGTAATCGAGGGACAAGTGAAAAGTGGAGCAGAAAGTGGCCCGGGGGCAATAGGTAAATGGGAAAACTGAGCGAATGCTGCCCCTGGGCTATTCTCGTGTTTATAACTCTTAATCACGTGCTTGTTCAATTTTTGTTCTTTCCTCTTGGATTTTGCCGTCCCAAAAGACCAGGTCGATTAGGCTGTAGCTGATCTCTAGTGTGATGAGGCCAAGAAGTTTAGCCGTGTGTCCGGAACGGGGTACCAGGTTCTAGAGGCTTCATCCGTGGGGTTGAGATTAGTATTAATCCATTTTATGTTGAAGTGGATGGCCAAGAGGGCTTGTAAATCGAAGTTGTTGACGAAAATGCCAGTGAGGTCTTTTACTACGGGGGAGTTAGACCCTCCTTTTCTGAGCACGTAATATGCTGTGGCTGTGTCTGTGATGATTTGTGGAAAGATATGCTTCTTTTCGGGCGATAACATATCCATAACAAGCTGCTAGAGATTCCGTTTGCTTTAGTGATGCGGAAAACCCGAGAAAATTCTCGGTCTCGTCTCGTCTCGTCTCGTCTCGTCTTGAAAAATCGAGACGAGACGAGAATTTGAAAAACTGCCCCGAGATCGAGACAAGATTTTTGATGTCGAGACAAGACGATACGAGATTTTTTCGTCGAGATCTCGACTTTTTATTGATCGTTAGATTTTAGTAAATTATTGAGTATTTTAATTTGCATGATTTATATTTAAGGTGTTAAGTGTAAATCAATATGTATGGAATCATGGGCGTAGCCAAAAGGGGGGGGGGGCAGGGAGGGGCGGCTGCCCCCCTCTAAATCTAAAAAATTGTTGAAATTCGGTAAAATTATGGTTAAAATAAACAAAAAATGTTCATTTTGCCCCACCCTAAACATCCCTAAATCATTATTGCCCCCCTCTAATTTCAAAGCTGGCTACGCCCATGTATGGAATATATTTGTTATTAATAAAATATCTAAATGTAGTAAATAATATATATTTTTGCAAAAAATTTAAAATGTGGCAATCATTTACTAGAGATGCACCGATACCACTATTTTATGCCGATACCGATACCAGCCGATACTTAAGATTTTTTTGCCGATACCGATACCATGCCGATACTTATAATAAAAAAAATTTTTATACTAAAAAATATATGCAAATTAAATATTATAAATCAAGTCACATCCAAATTTTGATAGATCAGAATTTTGACGATAAAACAATTGTAAAGAAATATTTATAGCCAATCAAATGAAACAATTTTCAAAAAATTTAAAAAGTCCTCTATTTTTTAATGGTAGGAGATACTATAAATATTATTTTTTGAGTTTCATATTGAAAAAGGTATCGGCTTGGTAATTGCCGATACTAGCAAAGTATCGGGCCGATTCTTTTCCGATACTTGGTATCGGTGCATCTCTTTCTCTATCATTTACTGACCCTTAGGGTATGTGGATAATCTTAATTTGTATCCATAGCATTATTATATATTACAAAATCTTAGGCTTAGAATGAATTCTTTAGTAAATATTACTAAAGCATATTTGAATTTCAAAGTTACTCATCCTGTATGATGCGTGATTATAAATTGGTGGACAATCAGTTTGAATAATTATACAAGTTAAACTAAGGTGGTTCGAGATTTTTGAGCACCCGCCTAACGATTTCAAAAGTACAAAAGAGTATTGAATGACACCATAATAGATTAAATCTTACATCATGAGTGTTTTAAAAGTTTTTTGGCTTCAACTAATAGTATAACTCCCTTTTTTTAATTTTAATAAGACATTATGTGAATGCATAGTTTTGTCACATGACTACTTTTCACATTATAAGCTGGCTTGGCAAGTGCATTTAAATTTACTATAATTTTTATAATTGTGCAATATAAAATAAATACGCGAACCTATAATGTATTCGATAAATACCTATTTAATGGCAAAGGTAGTTAGAATTGGAAGGTAATAATTTGGAATATAAATTTGATTATACTGATTTTTGTCATAAATTAAAATGCACCTAAATCCTATAATAATGATGATTTTGTTGTTCTTTTTACAACGTTTTAATATGTGCAACTAGTTATCAATTCTGTAAATAATAATATTATCATTAGAAGTCACTCGCACTTTGTGGTTTATAACGCTATGGTAAATATGCAATAAACACTATGGGCCATAATTGATGATGGTAATATCCATATGTAAAGGTCTACTTTGAGGCTTTAGCCAGGTAAATAAAGGGTCTCAATTCGCTCAATGCAACTAAGTCAACTATAAACGAACTTTAATTTTTAAATCTATGTATAGTTGACAGACATAGTGAATTCGATACAAATGTTATGAGAAGAATAAAATTTAATTTTCCATATTTCAAATTTATTTAATAAAATAGGAAAAATTTCTATTCCGTATATATCGTCTCGACGAGACGAGACCGAGATTTTTCTAAGCCGAGACGAGATCGAGATTTTCATAATCGCCCCCGAGACGAGACGAGATTTTGTTTTCGAGACCGAGACGAGATCGAAACACTAGTTAGCGTAATGTGGCCTTGGCCGAGCCAGTGCCATCCGATTTCGTCGGCTGCTTGTTGGAAGGCTTATGATAATTGGCCGTTCCAAGATACTCCAATGTGGGAATCGGAGGCGTCTACCGCTATTGTAGTAGTGTGGTGTTTGTAGAGAGGAAGGGTGTCCGATACCGCTCTCATGATTTCTTTGAGTTTCAGGGTTGCTGTCCCTCGGTTGAACTCATGTGCATTAGGGTTAGTGAGGGCATAGAAGGCCAAGAACAGTTTGGTCATGCCTGTTAAGTTGTAGTAAAAGTAACTGAGCTTCCTAGGGCTTCTAATAGATTAATAGGGTCCGGAGCGTTAATGTCATTCATGCATAGGAAGGGAATATCCTATGCGAATTTAAGGCGAGTGATGGTATTGGGCAAAATTTTAACCGATCCAACGAGTCTAAGCATCATTCCTAGATATTCAATACACTGCTCGGGGAGGAGTGATGTCCTGGCTGTGTTTATGGTAAGTCCCCAGTCCCAAGCCATCTCCTCAAGCTCTTCCAGATCCCTTTGGACGTTGTCATAATCATCGCTGAATATCAGCAAGTCATCTAGGTATACGTTGTATTTGGATCTAGTCACCGCTTTATTGGCTAAGTCTGAAACTATTATTTGTAGGACGTAGGGGGAGAAGCACCCATTGGTAGTACATTGTATTGTAAGAGTTTCTTCTTCCACCCATATCCTAAGTATTTCTTGGTGGTTTTATGAATAGGAATTAAAAAGAAGGCCGCCTTGAGGTCACTTTCGCAAAGCGGGCTCGAGATAATTGCTTAGGAGTGAGGGGTATGGTGGATAGTTTCAAGGGGTGTGGTTTAAAATTTTTTGAAGCTTCTGACAGGTAAATAATGACTCTGGTGTCCCCGTTAATTTTGACTATAAAGAACGTAGCTGAGCGGATTGCTAACGCGGGTGTTTGGGAGACCACACCTGCTTTAACCATTTCGGTGAAGTATGCCGGGGAGCCTTTAGAGATTCTTTTGTGTTTCGGTGGGGTAAATAACCCGCGTTGGCTTTAATCCTAGGTATGTCGAGTGGGGGCCTGTATCCTTCAAAGCCACTTTGAGTGTAAAGCGGGACAGTAATGGATGTGGCTTAAGCCTTGACGTTCTAATATCCGGCTTCCCTGTAGGAGAGGTGTTGATATCTGGTTAGTTTCAGCTGAAAAGCAACTTATATGCTTTCATGACTGTGCATATTGATGCAGAGCCCGCATCCCCGCCGAGGGATGTTACAACTGAGTTAATCCTGGCTGCCCCTTCGCTATGTTGTTCGTCCTGTGGAGGATGATCAGGTGAGGGGGGTGGTGTGTTGTTGTGAGGGGACTCGGAGGGCGGTACCTCGATGGAGAGAATATGATGCGTCGTGTCTCCCTGACGAAAGAAATTATACGTTTGAGCCAGGCGGGAGACCGATTCTCTGCATCGCATGTGGGAAGCGGTAAGCCGGATGGCCCGACTTCCCAGTTGTTTGTCAGAGCGGAAAGGCGCTTCCTGACGCTGGGTAGGGGACGCGGCCTTCTTAATGTTGCGGCTCTTAGTTAAGCCTCTCCCCCTGCCAGCGCTTGGAAAAAACTGTCTACGAGCTTGATGCGTCACTTCGACATCTTTCTTCATCTCATTGAGCCATGATGCATCTGTACGTGTAGTTGTAGCCCAGTTAAACTTGATTGCTAGGCATAAGGTCTTTAGTTGATCGTCTATAGGAACAAGTTCGTTCATCGGGTGGGGCGGATGACACAGTTTAGCCGTGTGCAGTGCATACTTGGCTTCGTGTTAATACGGACCGGGCCTGCTAGTGCAGATCTCTAATTACAAAGACGTTATCTTAATATAATACAGAACACAACACTTGAGCTAAGTCACTCCTTCCGAAATATATGTTTTAAGTTTGATCCCAAGTTTATCAATCCGCCAAGGCATAAATTTGCAAATTATAAGGATTTTTATTTTTATGAATCGTATATTTGTCAAATTTCATTTTGACTTTCTGGAGTCGGGGCTGGACAGAAGTTCAGGTTTGGATACAAGTTCATTTCTATTTTTAGGCAAAATGCAGGCAACGTATAAATTTATATATAGTGAATGTTGTGTTTATATGGCTTTTATCTTTTTCTGAGTATTTCGTGTGGCCAGATGTTCACTCTCATTCTAATATAGCGAGAATGCGACTCGTTAGAAAGGGACGGGATACTTTTATTAATCATTGCGGGTAAAATCAATAGGTGTAAGTCGGATTTTGCCCACTAGCGCTTAGTTAATAAAACCAAAGCTACGCAGTATTACAATTAATGTGTAGAGGGAGGGGGGGGGACAAATAAGTCGTGTATACGACAGTACTTTATTGATTGAATATATATTTAACCAACTGGCTGACCCGGCAAACGTTGTTTTGCTATATACATTATTTCTAGAAGATACTATAAGTGATGTACATGCTCATCGTTATGCCTCTATCATATAATAAGCGATTAAAATATAATTGTCCTAAGGGAAATAATTCACGACTTAATGTAGGAAGAATTAACACGCTAAATACAAAATATAAACACATAAAGCAAAGTACTAAACATCAAATTTTTTATTGCTTTGCTTTACACATTTTGCCTATATAAATATACTGTCAAATAAATTAATACATGCCTAAAGAATTATTTAATCTGTTAATTGCCACATGTTTGTTTTTTTATTAAAGGTGCTAAAAACCTTTTTTTGGCCCTACCGCAAAATCACGATTCTGGCAAATGGCCGTTTTCGGACTTCAATCAAAACCACAACCCGCCCTAAAAATCTGTTTTATTTTTGCGCCTGAAAATAATTTAACGCGTCCAGCTTTTCACTTATTTGGGCAAACTACAATTCTTTTATTTAAAATACAATTTTCTTTAATATAATAAAATAATTAATTGAAGGATGGATAATTATTAAAAATATGCTTCTATGATCGACCACGTTATAATAATGGCAAAAATTGCATAATTTAAATTTTATTTATTTGATTTAAATAGTTTGTCAAACCCCAATAATTTTGACCGTATACTGAACATTTTTATTATACTTTAAAATATCTAATTCGAGAAAACTTCAACCTTGTATGTATGACGTCTTTAATGTGTATGATGCTATAAATGAAACTGGCCGGGAAATTTCCGATATTTTTAAAACGAAAAGGTATCTTAGGAATCTGAAAAAGCTATTTTACCCCTGGCCGCCATGGGCATCTACGGCTAAATTTTCGCGCGAAGCCGGTAGTTTCATAATTTAGCCCTTACATACATACATACATACATACATACATACATACATACATACATACATACATACATACATACATACATACATACATACATACATACATACATACATACATACATACATACATACATACATACATACATACATACATACATACATACATACATACATACATACATACATACATACATACATACATACATACATACATACATACATACATACATACATACATACATACATACATACATACATACATACATACATACATACATACATACATACATACATACATACATACATACATACATACATACATACATACATACATACATACATACATACATACATACATACATACATACATACATACATACATACATACATACATACATACATACATACATACATACATACATACATACATACATACATACATACATACATACATACATACATACATACATACATACATACATACATACATACATACATACATACATACATACATACATACATACATACATACATACATACATACATACATACATACATACATACATACATACATACATACATACATACATACATACATACATACATACATACATACATACATACATACATACATACATACATACATACATACATACATACATACATACATACATACATACATACATACATACATACATACATACATACATACATACATACATACATACATACATACATACATACATACATACATACATACATACATACATACATACATACATACATACATACATACATACATACATACATACATACATACATACATACATACATACATACATACATTTTACTTTATATATTGATGTGACATTTATCTATCTCTAATTCTATCTTTGTATTCCTAGGCATATATAAATAGTAACACAAAAAAATTCATGTCATGTAATATCAAAAGTCTATTCTAGATGGGCGTAGCCAGGTTTTGGATTAGGGGAGGGGGGGGCAAAACGTTAAAAAGTTTAATTAGGGGGGGGGGGCAAAACGTAATTTTTTTTAATTTTTAAGGGTTTTTGCATTGAAAAAAAAATTTGCCCCCCCCCTGCCCCCTTGGCTACGCCCATGATTCTAGACATTCTATTAAACAGACCGTCTAACTCCTACTATAGCAATAATGCTTACTTTATAGCTTGCTTCACCATAAGTCTCGTTTAATGATTTTGGATGCAATTTTGAAATATGATAATATGGTATACTGTGGTATACTTCCTTCCCCCCCCCACGCGCTTTGTATTAAATTTAATTTCCATTACGTGCGTGGAACCCCTTCCCCCATATACTATTATTTATTGTCAGTCAT
Organism: Gordius sp. MW1; assembly: GCA_964036665.1. Lineage (NCBI taxonomy): Eukaryota > Metazoa > Nematomorpha > Gordioida > Gordea > Gordiidae > Gordius > Gordius sp. MW1. The sequence goes on from OZ038528.1 coordinate 3,532,220, forward strand.
CATTTAATTTTGTATACGCGTACACAACGTGTATTGAATCGATAATTTATATTATTACTTTTTTCTTTCTCCTTTTTTAAAAAGAGAATGATGTGAATTCAAAAGGAAATTTGCGTACCTTTTATTATTTCGCGTTTTTTATGAAGTCTTTATTACAATAAATCTTTTATCTCCGGAAGATTTATTATACATATATTTATTATTGCGCTATGGGATGAATCTGTAGAGGCTCTTTCGCACGCTACTTTCCCTTGACCCCGTCTAGGCGAATTCTATCACGTGATTTTTATTTTAATAGCCCCTCGCTTGTACTTAACCATCACGTGATTTTTATTTTAATAGCCCCTCGCTTGTACTTAACCATCACGTTATTTTTTATTTTAATAGCCCCTCGCTTGTATTCAATCATCGCCTGATTATTCAAATTATAATGGGCTCGCGCAGCTAGATAAGCACAACTTTTAAAACTAACATTTATTATTCGTTTTTTCGCTAAATAATGAAATAAACTACTTCAAATCTTTACCCTTCCTCCTGCCGGCCGAATGAATACCCGATTCCCATAATTCGTAAATCGTGTCTCCGCGGGGTTATCATTCAGTTGGAACAAGACAGATATATTTGAAACTAATTAATAAATGTGATTTTTTTAATATCTTGAGGAAGATTATAACAACTCCAATTGCGGCACTCCTAAATAGGACTATTATTATATACCTCAAAAAATCAAATATGATGTTTTATAAGTGTTTTATATGTATCATAAAAATTATGTACTCTCCGGAAGGTTTATGTAAAAATATAAATGAAAAATTCAAGGATTCAGGGTGGGTGGAATAAAAACCCTGAAAAGAAGTTTAGTTCTAGTAAGGCAACTTCAAATTTAAAATTTGAATGCCCACCAAAAGTAGTATTAGCGCTTAAAACTATATTTCATTTTTTAATTAGGCTATAATTACTAAACCTGAAGATATTATAATTAAGTAAAGCATTAAGATTAAGTTTTTAATTTTGTAAATTTAGTAAGTCTGGCTCTTATAATATAAGCAATTCATCCAAAGGAGTGTCAATGTAAGAAGATTTAAATATATTATTGATGAATGTTATGATAAAGAGGCCTCTGCAATTTTTAGTCTTGAATTGTATAAAGATTTTTATAATTATGATGATGCCTGCCAAATATTTCAAACGTTATACAAAGAGATAAAATGGGAACAAAAGTATGATTACTTGCCTGATGGTAAAAAAGGAATGCAGCCTCGTTTAATAGCTTGGTTTGGTGACATGTCTTATTCATATTCTGGAGTTACGCACAAACCATACCATATTGTAAATTTCATAATTTTATATTCTTTAATAAACTTTAGGTATGTTTTTCACAAAGTTATCTTATTATGTAATAATGAGATCATGAATGTGATAGATATATTAAAAACTTTTAATATTAGAAAGTTAACCATTTTCTCTCAACATGCACATTAATATTATTTTAAAATCATCAAATTTTTGACTCTTATAGTGGCACCCCTTGTTGGTTGAAATAAAGAATAAATTAGAAAACTCTCCTCCTTGTTCTGCACAAACACCACCTATAAAATTTAATTCCGTTTTAGCCAATTTATACAGAAATGAGTATGACGGAGTTGACTGGCATGCTGATGATGAGCCAGAACTTGGTACAAATCCTTACATTGCTTCACTCTCTTTTGGTGAAATTCGTACATTTTGCCTTCGAAAAGTTCCAGAAAATGTAACAATTTTTTATTAATATTCAATTTAAAATGGATTTATGTATATCTTATTTTTAAACTAGGGGACTGATTTCACTAACGCCCAAGAAATTAAAATTCATTTGGATCATGGGAGTTTAATTATTATGAAAGGGGCTACCCAAGTTGATTGGCAGGTACATTGAATATTTTCATTATATTATTAATTTGGCTGTTTTACTTACTAGCATGGGCATAGCAAGGGAGGCAGTAGGGGACTGCCCCCCTCCATGTACAGAAATTTTAATTTAATCTAATTAAGACTTGTATTTTTAAATATTATCATTTTGCTCCTCCTGCATTATTGCTTCTCTCTAATTTTGATCTTGCCCATGCCCATACTTACTAGTTAGGTTTATATTACTAACAAATAGGGTTGGAGTGAAAAGTTTTTTGAAATTTGGTTATGGCCTAATGGGAAATTATATATATTTTTTCAAACTTTAGCACAAAGTTCCAAAAGATAACCACAATCGTGGCCCTAGGATCAATCTTACATATAGATATACATATGATTTGTCAAAATGACAATTGAAAGCTCTACTTATGCCCATCAAATATTTTAGTCATTAATGTATACCCAAATATGTTAATGTTTTTATTTATTTTATCTGTGTTTTTTTGGTTGAAATATTAATTACAATTCACTATTGGCCATTGCTATCAAATGTTGTCACATATTGTTCAGACATTTAGAATGAAAGTCAGGCCTAATTAATGAAATTTCTATGTTTTTATATTATTTTGAATAAAACAATACATTATGAAGTTATATGAAAATTGTGTAATGTTTAAAATTTTTACTAGGGCTTTATATTTGGCTTATTCAGGGTCACAAAAATTGATAGCTATTAATTAAAAACTTGTAGCTAAGCACTAAATACGTAAATTCATAGTTTTATTGAAATGCTAAAACTAACCATTTTTAAATCAAAAAAAAATTATTCTAGAACCAATCAAAGGTAAAGTGTAGAATATTATTATGCACCGGTTTTACTTACCAAGCCCCACCCGGTTTAAAGTCATAAAACCAATAAAAGTAACTAAATTAGTAACACAATAAATTTGAGGTTTTAATAAATTGCAAATATATAATATCATAACAAAGACTTTTAAATTCAAAAGGTAAACGATTCTTTTAAAGTTAAACCATATTATATCATGTCCCAAATTATTTACTTCTACCATTTTTAACACTCCGTCGGTCGGGTCTAAAATGCTAACACGGATGGTATTTGGGGTTATTATTCCCCCAAATTTTAAATAGCTATAACTTATAAATATTTTATAATATAAACATGTCAAAATTTGCAAGAATAATATTTCAACTCTTATACGTTTATTAATATATTAATTTGGCCATTTGATCAAGTAGTCAAAATTTTATATCTATATTTAGAACAACCCCCAAAATTTTTCCCCTAATGACTATTTTGCCTCATACCCAAAAAACTATATTATATTTTATGGTTTAATTAATAAGATCTTATAAAAGAAGGTTTAAACTATAAATATGGAAAATTTGGTAAAAAATGACCCAAAAACAAAAAAATAGAGATGTCCAAACTTAGGCAATTTTTGGCTTTTAATTTTTTAAGGCAAAAAAGTTACTATTGGTCTCACTCAACTCATACTTTTATAAATTTAATTGTTATTTTATAAAATTTTTCATATAGATTCATAAGAAAAGATCAAAATTAATGAAAAATATTTAAATGAAAAATGTTATATAAGAATTCTATGAGGCTATAAAAATAGTTACATATACATTTTCTATGTAGTCATAAATTTGCTAAATTTCACTCTACTCTTAATTCTTTCATCTGTAATTTAAAACAATCAAGAGGAGTTTTGGTTGCCCATCCATATGGCTTTACTCCAGGTAAATGAAATACACAATTCTATTTTGTTCTAACATTTTTATTAGGACAATTTTTGTGGCACTTAGTATTCCTTTGAAATATATCATATTATAAAAGCTTCTAAGTTATTTCCTATAAAAGTAACTAACTTTGTTAGGCATATCAATTAACTCTTCTTATCTTAATCTCCTGTTAACTCACTCACAGATTCATGACTACTCAGTATATGTATTCATAGAATCATCAAGAACTTGATAAAATGTTATAACTGTTATGTTCATATACCATCTTCAGACGAAGAACTATAAAAAAACTGCACTTTTTAATATTAGACTTATTAAACAATCAACAACAAAAAAAATCACACAAATAAGCACTTTGAATTACCACGAGGAAAAATTAACATGTGAAAATTAGAATTTAAAATTGAATATTTTCAATAAAAAGAAATGTATACAAAAAATTTTTCACAAATGGGTTTACGATAATCAGTTTTAATAATATATTTCAAAAAAATGTTGAAATTTTTTTTGTTCATATTATGGAAGGGGTCGTGGAAGACCGGGCATCTAAAACACGCTGTATCTTAAAAACTATTGGATAAAAACCAGCCAAATTTTGCAGAGATATTCTAGGGTAAATTTTGTTAAGCTACTGAAAAAATGAAATTGTAATATTCATTAATTTTTTTTGTTCAGCGTTTTTAAACGGCTTGGGGTCATTATTACACCACCTGACCGACGGAGTGTTAAAATAGTTTTGTTATATATTTATTTATTAATAATGCTTAGGCTCATATATATTGTTTTGCAAAATTGTAACATTTACAGAAAATTTAATAGATTAGAATATACCTTCTTAGTGATGCGGAAAAACCGAGAAAAATCTCGGTCTCGTCTCGAAAAACCGAGACGAGACGGGAGTTCGAAAAATAGAGTTGAGATCGAGACGAGAATTTTTATGTCGAGACGAGACGATACGAGATTTTTTCGGCGTGATCTCGACTTTTTATTGATCGTTAGATTTTAGTAAATTATTGTTTATTTTAATTTGCATGATTTACATTTAAGGTAATAAGTGTAAATCAATATTTATGGAATATGTTTGATATTAAAAAAATTTCTAAGTGTAGGAAATATTATATATCTTTGCATAAATTAAAATTTGGCAATCATTTACCTAAGTATGGTTGACCTTTAGGGTATGTGAATAATTTTATAATCAAAATTTTAGGCTTAGAATGAGTTCTGGTTGAATAGTAAATATTACTAAAGCATATTTGAATTTCGCAGTTACTCATCCTGCATGATGCGTTAATAAAAAATTGGTGTTCAATCAGTTTGAACAATTATACAAGTTGAACTAAGATGGCTTCAGGTTTTTGAGCATCCGCCTAACGATTTCAAAAGTACAATAGAGTATTAAATGACACCGTAATTGATTAAATCTTAAATCATGAGTTTTTAAAAGTTTTTATGCTTCAACTAATAGTATACCTCACAAATGAACCTTAATAAGACATTATGTGAATACATAGTTTTGTCGTATGCATTACTGTTCACATTATAAACAGGGTGGGCAGGTGCATTCAAATTTACTATAATTTCTATAATTGTGCAATATAAAATAAATACACGAACTTGTACTTTCCATAGAAAATGTTATCTTTATGAATTAATTTATATCTTTATATTGACAATGAGAGTTGTGTCCCGCTAAATCTTTAAAAAGTTTGTGTATTACAGTTTTTCAAAAAATATAAAAGTTTGCCATTTGGATTTATTAACACTGATTTAATATTTTGAATAAAACAGGAGAATTTTTTATTCCGCATATATATTTTTTAAAAGTCGAGACGAGAATTCTCGTCGAGACCGGACGAGATCGTGATTTTTATTATCGCTCCCGAGACGAGACGAGATTTTGTTTTCGAGACCGAGACGAGATCGAAACACTACACCTTCCAACCCTAGTAGAGAACTGCACGGGTGACCCGAGACCCGATATCGGGTCGAAAATTTTGAAATGTCTTCGGGTCGGGTTGAAAATTTTGAAATGCTTTCGGATCGGGTTTGGGTTGAAAATTTTAATATGCTTTCGGGTCAGGTCGGGTTGGATTTAAAGTGTCGGGTTAAGGGTTATGAATCTTACATTGCAGAATACACGGGACATATCTCTAAAAATAATGCTATTCTATTATGTATAATATTTTTTAATTAATATCGAATTTATAATTGAAGATCATTCATTAAGTTAATTTAAATTCCTTTTGTTCTTTTTAGATTGTTTTAATTTGAACGCAAATTTATTAGACTCGAGAAAATATCAACAAAATGATATTTTTTAATTGTATTTAAATAGTGTGAAGTGGTAGTTATTTATTAATTTAAACTACATAAATATATATTCATAAAACAAATAAGAATATGTTTAAATTTATTATGATTAATTTGCAAAACTCTATATTTCAAATTGAATGTGACCTGATACTGTATATCATGAAAATAAATTTAGTAATCAAAATCTGTGGAATTAATTAGTTTCATAAATCGCACTTTAATTTGTTGATTAAATTTTAAACACCCTCATGTGAGTAGTTAGGAAATTGAACTTAAAGGGGGCAATAATGATTAAGGGAGGGGCAAATTGAACATTTTTTTAATTTTAGCCATAATATGATAAAAAATCTAAGATTTTCAAATTTAGAGGGGGGCAGCGGCCCCTCCCTGCCATCCCCTGACTACGCCCATGCACACCGCAATATTTCTTACTCTCGCGTTGTATACCAAAATTTGAGACACGTTTGGGATTCGGTTATAATTTTTTTAACATTTTTGGGCCGGATCGGGTTCGGGTTGAAAATTTTAAAATGCTTGGGTCGGGTTCGGGTTGAAAATTTTAAAATGCTTTCGGGTCGGGTTCGGGTTGAAAATTTTAAAATGCTTTCGGGTCGGGTCCGGGTTGAAAATTTTAAAAAGATTTCTGGTCGGGTTCGGGTTGAAAAAAAATGACTGCAGTTCTCTAAACCCTACTATTTTGATGTAAAAGGTAATGTAATGGCTAAACAAATGCGTAATGTGATTTGTCGCTTGATAATTTCATAGATTTGTCATGATGATTCATAAATCTTGGCAGACTCATGATTGAATCTATTTTTTCAAATAGTAAAATATTCGGTCGGCGCATGGGTGTTAAGTTTACTTAGACATTATAACCAAATTTATATAAGTACTTTGTTTAGTTAACGACTTAAAAAATCATCACATCAGACAAGATGCTGTATTTGTTGCTAAAATTAAAGATGTTGATAATAATTACTACTTTATCAGAACTCATGTTTGTATATTCATATTAAATTAATGCTCAGGATAAAAATGTAATAAATATATTACTTCATTATTTACAAGCCCTAAGGGCCACTCATATTTTGTTGAAATGCTAAAATTAAATATCAAATTTCAAGCGGATAGAGATTATATATTAATTAAACTTTTAAGCTTAAAAATATCCTATATTAGAGGCATTCCAAGCTAGGCTTTGGCCATCAAAATTATGTAACTGTTTTTATTGCTGTATTTAAATGCAACGGAAAGGCGTGTTTTTTATGACATATTTTAATTTTTATAATTATTTATGATTTTGCAATAAAGATTTAATTAATCACCTTTTTTATTTATAAATATTGACGAATAATTTGCATTTGAAAAAGCAACAAAATAAAAAAATTCGAGAATGGTCCAGGCTCTGCTTTCCACAAAATTAGCAGGCTTACTCGGACCTATAATTTAACTTAAAGGGCCACGGCCGGGCCCGAAATCTATCGTACTAAAAGGCCAATTAAGCCTAAAGGGCCCGTGCATATCTCTAGAACAATGGTTCACGTTTGCATAGTTAGAAATAATTAAAAAAAGAAGCTCATTGCAAATTGTCCTTAAACAAAGACAACAGGCGCACCTGGGTTACAAAATTAAAAAATAATAGTTAATGCTTCTTCTGAATAGAAACAAAATACTGAAGATGTTGTTAATGCATTTTATATTTAAAACCTATCGTATATATCAAATTTTTTATATGGTATTTAATTTTTGATCACTATTATTTACCAAAATTTTTGAGCCCCCCCGCCCCCCCCCCCCCCCCCCTACTCTTTCAAAACTTGTATATATAAGGGTCCTAATAAAGTAGAATAAAAGATTATAAAAATATTAGACAAATATGCAAAATACATATGCAAAAGGGTGCAGAAAGTGGTATATAAAGTTAAGAATAACAATAAGCAAATATGCTTAATTGGATAGAGTTGTTTATAAAAGTTCTCCTTGTCCCAAAGATGGGGAGTGCTCATCAATTTTTTTAAAAGTTTTGATTAATATTTGTTTATAAACATCGTCTACGAAAAATAAATATTTCTTTTAAATACCGCCCAAAAATTTGGGACATAACATGACCAGACCTCGATCCGCTGTCATCCAGCGACAAAAACAGGCTGCTTATCTGGACGCGTTATTCCATCTTTCCCCCTCCTTTCCCGGAGGTAGGTGAATCTACAAAATTAATTTATAATATTAGATGGATAAAACATTAAATATGTTATTTTGTTGAAAATGAATTATCAAATTTTTACTTCTTTACTGCGTCTTATTAACTGGTGACCTATTGTTATGTTTCCTAGACGAATATTTTCGTTAAATATCCTCCTGAGGATTTTTCTATCCTCGGGTGTGGCTGGTGAGTGTGATGGTGATGCGAAATTATATGTGGAATGTAAAATGAGCACAGGTATCGGAGTATACTCCTTAACCTCAATCGTAGGAACATTTTGTGACGAAAGGTCGCACAAAAAACCAGCCTCGTCCAAGGCGTCTTGGTAACGCGATAGGTCGGTGTAATCAAACATTGGCGTGTAAGCAAGCATATTGGCCAACTTCTTTGCATGCTGCTCTTGGTCGCCAAGTTGCTCTCCGGGGACGGCTACAGACTTGGACGGGATGGGCATCAAGTCATCCACGTACTCAAAGTCCCCTGTGGCCGGCCCCCGCTCTTGGTATTCACTACCCGAAGAGCTCTCCCTCTCGTCCGCACAACATCAACATAATAAACTTTTTAAAAGTTTTTGAAGTGAGTGCATTTTAATTATGATGAGACGATTGTTGACTTGCACGTATTATACACAGTTAATTATAACAATAATGACGTTTTAAAACGTTTAGCGCTATCATGAAATTTTGCTGCAAACTAATTCAATTACATATATATTATTTGCATTCTTTAAAAATGGATTTTTATAATATTTTAACATTGTTGCTGCAAACTACAATAACATATATCTGCCTTCTTAACAATTTATAATATTTTAACATTGTTCTTAAAGCCTTTTATTAAGGCTCATTGCGCAACTAATCAAAACTTAGGCAACTAAATAGAAAAATTTTTTGTGTCAAACCGAAATAATTTTATTAAAGTGTAAATATTATTTTTATATAAGCTTGTGGGTGGAACAAATAATATAAATTAATAGCGGGATGAAGCCTATGAAGTGCGATTTAACAGACCTCTGGTACTTACTAATATGACTTTCTAAGCCTTTTATACGAGTCGGGCCTAAATATCACCATTTTCTTACGCTGTGACTTGCCCTTTTTATATCTCAGGTTTATTAATGGAATTAAAATCCCTCAAGCTGGAATTTTGTAAAAAAAAAATGGAATTAAGAATGTTATTTTTGTGATTTTTTTAATAGAAATATGCTAAACCTACACCATTCACTTGTTAAAAACGCTCACATTGCTTTAAGGTGAAAATAACAAATTCGCTCTTAGGGATAAAAATGGTGTGAGCCCAAGTAATTGCTGAAATGGGTAATATAAACTTGTCTAGTTGGTAGGCTAAGTAATATTACAATTACAAATTGTAGGTTATATATTGATAGTTGGGCATTGTCTTATTTTTAATAAAAAATATATATAACAACTTTCTTGAAATTTAAGAACTTATCCAAAAATTCAGCCCTCGAATTTCGTGCATTTTTATGAATTAATTTATACGGAGAATAATATGCAAATCCAGTAGCCAGAAAATATTCTAAATTGATATACAGAATAGCAATATCATATAGGTGACATTAAAAAAAGTTTTTAAGTTTTAGAGGATTATATCGCTGAATCCGAGAGTAAGAAATATTGTTCCCATAAGAATTTTTCGTAATGAGATTATAACTTTCACATATCACACAGATAGTATTTTCAAGCCAGCGAACGAGGTAAAAGCAGTCGCAAGTAATCATGCGATATTGATATGGAAAGCAGCAACTTAATACGAGATTAAGTTTCAAGAACGGGCCTACTTTATTTTGTTTAAAAAGCCCCACGAATTTAAAAACCATTTGGCCTGATCAAATAGACGTACTAGTTCATATAATAAAATTACTTCATATTTGCCATCAGGCAAATCGTGGTTGGATTGGTAGTGTAGAATTTATAAAATGATGTTTTGATATGTATTTGCTTTCTTTGCCTCATCACAAATGTTTACAAGCAATTCACAACCATAACTGATAATGTCGCTTTTAATATAAAAACAAGGATCCTCATGTAACAAATATATGGTTAACGCCACAAATTTAGCCCCTTGCAGTACAGAATTTTTACCATTGAAGAAAACTTCCTCGTCTAATGCTTAAAGCAAAAGAAACCCGAAAAAACGCTTGAAAATTAGAAGGAAAAAGAACTCCCTGAGAAAATGAATTAATTTGATGATTTCATGCCTGATTATACAGATCAATTGGACCAAGATGTGTTTGATGTCTTGCACACTGATATATATTTGGAAATTAAGGGACATTTTTCACATCGTGCACATATGAAAAAAAAGCAGAAGAGAAAGCATGAAAAAACTTCCGTTAAAACAAAAAAAGGGAAAGCGCCCTAAATTAAAAACTAGAAGGAAATCAAAAAGGAAAATTAGCAAAACCGATCCAGCTCCAAAGTCATACATCCGCAATTATTTATAATAAATATACTCAGGAAGATTAAATCCCACCTCTATCTCATATATAGTGCAATCATAGCCTTCATAGACTATTTATATAAATTTGTCCCAGTAAATCCACCATTCTAAATTTGGCAATCTCCTATGTCTTTTTAAAAAAGTGAATCTACCTTCCTTAACGAATGTTATGATAATCCAATAAAATGCAGATAAGACTAAATTGTTTTAACATTAGATCATCACAGTTTTATTTTTAGAATTGTATAAATGACATATTTTTTAAATTACCTCTATTAATGTTTAGCTAGTCAGGATTTTTTTCATCACGTTTTAAAAACACCTGAATTAACCCAAATTACTATAATCTAAATAATCTTTCCTTATCTGTGCACATTTAAGAATGGTGAAAAACGGTAGACTTATGTAGCGTTGATGAACAGTCTATCTAGTCTATGAATGCAAACCCTTAGTTTGTAAATTGTATTATCTACTTAATAAAGCATAATCATTATAGTAATGCGCAACTAATATATTACGCCATAATATATTAGTTGGATCAAGTAAGTTTATATTTTTTGACATTAACTGATTTTTGGAAGATAGACTTTGACAAATTTTTTCTTGACATCATGGCGCTTTTAAAGACTTCTATCATAAGTAATAACGATCTTTTTTTCAGGTGACATTTATTGGTAGAGCCCTGAAAAATGCAATTTTTTTAGCGTCCGGTCCAAGCCCGACACTTTTCATTGGAGTTGATTTTTGCAGCCGGTTTCCGACCTGACGCCAACCCTCCACTTTTGCACACTTACTTGGGGTCGTCATGAGCTTATTAACAATGATATTGCTTAATTGATTTTAACCATAACTCTTGATGTGATTTATTGTAGGCAAAAGTTTTTTTAATTCTTTTTTCAATTAAGATCTATTAGGGTTAGAATTTATTATTCACCTATGATAGTAATATTTTGTTTGTGTGATCAATTGTCCAAAAATCCTTTGGCCATATGTGAATATGAACAGGAATATTTTAATATTACTTATTTATACATGCTTCAAATATAAAGCTATTGCGGATGATGCATTGGAAAAATGCGCTGCTCACTACATTCTCAAAAATCATTACATAATTGACACCAAAAATTCTTTGCGAGGAGGCGCAAGCTTTTTAAATGTTTATCATACTAAAGATGCCAAAAGCTGCTCAAAAATCTGCTGTAAACTCGCTATGTGTACTGTGGTCGTTTATGAGCCAAAAGTAATATATTTACCGGATAATTTATTTTACAGCATTCATAACATATTTTGTTCATTTTTAAAGGGAATATAATGGAATATTATTAAATTACTTAATCTTTAGACAAATTCATTTTATTCTATATCTGTTTATTATATGTATCAAAAAATAGCAACACTATAAAAATCATCACAAGAATTGTTTTGCATTTGATTGTGGGCCTGAAGGATCTCTTTGCCAATTTGCACCTCATAATAACTTTTTGGTATTAATTTCAAACAAAGACACTCCATCAATTGATTTTCTTAAGTCTAATTATGACTCAAATTCTGATAAATCATTTTACCAAGAGGATATACTTTCAGTTAAAAAGCACCCGATAATAGGTAATAAATATTAGGCCTTATGATATATTTATGCTATAAAACTATCCCCTTTATTTTATTAAAAATCCATTTTTATGTTTATGGATATTTTTAATTTTATTACAATTACGACAAGTTTAAAAGCAGCAACATATGTTTATGTAGAAGTTATTTCTACCAGTCAGACTCAATCATCCCAAACAACTACATCAACTCCCAATTCAATGATAACAACTTCATCCATTGTTTCAACTTTTGCTCAACAAAATCCTACCCAACCTTTAAAATTTACAACTGAAAATAATTTATTCCCCTCATTTGACTACGATTACCAAAGATTATTAGAATCCCAACCTAATATACCAGAAGACTCTTTTATTTTACCCTCTAATTTTTATCAACCCAAACAATTGCTAGTATCTCCATTACAACAATTTAAAATTTTGCAACCACAAGATTATTTATCTAAAAATACAACAAAATATAATGATTTAAGACAATTTTCTCGTAGTAATACTGGTATTCTTTATAATCATAGGAGAAAATCTAATAATTTAAATGATTTGATTGACCCAAATAAGTTGTATCCATATCCCCAATTTGTAATGCCAAATCAAAATAGTCAAAAATTTTATCAACCACAAGAAATGTCTTACATGCCAAGAAGTGATGATGGCCAAATAGGTAAAATAACATTTATTTACAATCATTATTAATGTTTTGATTACAGTTTTTCAATAAAATATTATCATTTTTAAAAATTTAGTTCATAATATAGCTTTTCAAAGTAATTTAATTTGTTTAGAAAGAATGTACTTCGAGAAGAATAAGGGAGTATTTCCACGTGTTAATCAACAGTTGTACTGGCCTCCATACAACCAACATACTGATAACAATTTATATGATATTAGAAATGGGTACAGTCAAAGACTAAGTAAAAATTCTAAATTAATTGGGAATGATATACAAGCTAATTTTGCAAATATGGATACACCTTCAAAAAGTAATAATATCTTGATGAAGTTAAAAAAACTTAAGCTTTTTTAATTTTATGAAATTTTTATATGTAAAATAATGTTAACCATCTCTTAGACATTATAATAAATAAATTTCGTTTTTTTATTGCTTATTTTTCTATTACTTTCATACTAGTTTAATTTTGCATCTTATGAAGTGAAGTACTTTTTTAAATCCTAAAATCCCAAAATTGCCAAAATTTTAAATACTTATTAGTTTTAATATTGAAGGTAAACCAAAAATGTATATAGTTTAGGGTAGAGTTTGACTAATTGCCCCATTTTGAGATCAAAAGTTTACTACTTTTTAGCCTACTATTTAAATGGTTAACATTAACATTTTTCCATTATTTCCCTAACTAAATGCCTATTTTGACAATCTTGACATTATTAAAAGTGCATTTATTCAACTAAAAAACTAACAAATTATAAGACATTTTGATAGAAATCTGTTCATTTTTCTTAATATTATTTTAATTTCTTATTTTACTCTAAATTATCTTTTAACTCATCTCTTCTAGGTAGTAGTAGTAGTAGTAGCCCTTGTAATCCAGCTTACGAATTTCAATGCGAATCTGGGCAACCCAGATGCATTGCTATATATGATGTTTGTGATGGAATACTCCATTGCCAAGATGGAAGCGATGAAAAAGATTGTCAGGGTACTTGTAGTAAATTTAACCAATAAATATTGTTGTTTTTAATAAATCTTCACAATTAAAATTAAAATCATCCCTTAGAGATAGACAAATGTAAATTGTTAATTTTCTAAACTATAAGCACTTTAACAACAAATGAATCAATATGCCAATTAGAATGTTGTTTTAGCCTTTCTTATAAATATCCTGCTGAGTGAAGATTAGACAATTTTAAGTTGATTTAGTTAATTGTATTTGGGATTTAAACAAATAAAACTTTTTTAAAACATTAATTAAAAGGCATGGTATGCATGTTAAATATGATTGGCCGCACCAGGATTTAAAGCTGTTTAGCTGGGAAGGTATTTTTTATCCGTTTTACAGATTTTTCCATGGGCTTAGTCAGCATTGGAATTAAGGGGAGGGGGGCATTAATAATTGATGGAGAGATTGAAATTTTAGCCATAATTTTAATTGAACAAATTTTTGGATTTAGAGGGGGCAGCCGCCCCTCCCTGCCTCCCCTGGCTACGCCCATGCAGATATCTGCCTCTGAATGGTTTATTTCAGAACCCCTTTATTAGTAGCCGTTTAAAATATGGAGAGTAAGAGTTAGGTATATAAGTGTAAACATGCGGTTTAGTTTTACGATGGTGCTGTGTAAAAAATAGATCTACTCTTTGCAACGCAACTTTTATGATTGAAAATTGCTAAAAGCTATAAATTTTAAAATTATCACGTTTATCCTTTTATTAGAAATTAAATCGGACGTTAAGATGGATTCTAACACTAGCTCTGATTCGGCAAAAGGCAATTCAACAAAGCTCCATACTTCATTAAAGTATAAAAAATAGGCATGCGATTTTTTAATAAATTTTAAAATTGTTTTATTCATAAACTGTCTCTAAAAGGTATATCTAATTTTATGTTGATGAAAATGAAATAACATTCATTTATTTGTAATTGATAGAACGACAATTCGAAACGATTCCATCATACCAACTGCTGTAAGCTCTTAACCATTCAAGAATATCTAAATATTTAAATCTCACGGTGGAATTTATTCTTATATATATATATATATATACATGGGCGTAGCCAAGGGGGGCGCCCCTTCCCCCTAAATCCAAAATTTTTTTGAAATTTTTTGGAAATTATAGCTTAAAAATGATCATTTTGCCCTTCTCTAAATTATTATTGCCCCCCCCCCTCTAATTCCAATGTTTGATACGCCCATATATATATATATATATATATATATATATATATATATATATATATATATATATATGCTAATATCTTAAACTCCCTTAGTCAGGTCAAATCACTTGCGTTGTAAAACTTTAAATGCTATAATTTAGAATTTTAAAAGATTAATTAGCATTATAAAATGCTTTGTTTCATTAATTAATCTTTTTACCCTACATTTTACCAAGCACTTGCGTGACCAAAGGGAGTGTCAATTTTAACGTGATTTAACTTTACAAGTACCCCCCCCCCCCCGTATTTTTTTAGGAGCCTAGCCCAATCGAGATTAGGTCACGTGACAAAGGTCGAGCTGCTCTGGCTTTCGCGATCGGGCTTTGCCTGGTATTTGCGGCCATCACCATAACTTGTTTGACCTGCGCCTCAAGGCTAGTTAAAGGCCCCTCGAGAATGGGCTCTGGCAAGAATGGGCGTTTTTACGTGCAAGACACTGGGCATTGTAATGGGCGGACCACGGCCCGTAAACCTTTGTTGAGTGATAGCCAATCGGAAAACGATGAGGATAATGGCGGCCCTTATAGACCATTGACCGAACCTGGGAGAGTGCTAGCAGACGACGCCGATCAGCTGATGGCCGACGGGCCGGACCCACTAGACCTCGATATGCGTTACGGTACGGCCGACCACATGACGGTCATCATGGACCCAACAGATCGTAAACATCCCCCTGGAAAATTGGGCTTCGCTAGACACGGCTCTAAGAAGCGTGACTTAGCTTTTAGAAAACCTTGGGTGTCTGCTAATGGAAATGTATCTTATACCTCAACTGCACTTTACACCGGATAATGAATATGAGGAAATGCAAAACCTGACATTAAATTTACTACTTGGGCTTAAGTAGTTTTCCCTCTTAATTTTATAAAATCTTGTATATATAAAATTTATAGTTAAAATTTCGAATTAAATTATTATCAAAGTAGACCTTCGCCCTCTTTCTAGGAATCAAATAATACTACAAAAAATTTCACTGCTATATAATTAAATATGTCAAGCACCAAAGCTATTAAAATGGATGTAAACACTTTTAATTTTCTTTTACAATCAATATATAAAATCTCACTTATTAATTATTGGTGTTTCGTTTCCACTAATCATCATTTATAGTGCAATCTTGGGATAATCCTTTGATCCTATTGATTAACGTAAAAAACGTATTTATAATATATGCATCAAGATAAATATTTTATTAATTAGTAAATAATTGTAATTTTTGCTAATGCGATTGACTTAAGTATAACTAGTAAATTTATCTAATGTTCGTTATACGTCTATTTATTTTTGAACCTATTTTGTAACCTTTTATATTTCACAAATTGTTTCTTAGCTTAAAGTTGCAATGTTATCCTGCAATGTTATTTACAAAACGTTTATTCGTTAAATTTACACATTCCATATTTGTAAACTACTTCTTATATATAATCGGATATCTCATATTTATTAATGTATAAGCGTCAAGTATAACATGTAGAAAATATTTTTTATTTTATATGATATACTTTGTTAACTCACTTATAATAAACCAAACGTCACCCATATATTGCATGAAGAACTTATTTTGCTTAATATAGGCTTTGTCAAATGAATCAGTTAATTAGTTAAAGCATGAGAGTTGTTGAATATTACATTTGTGAGTTTATAAATTCCAAATCGTTGTGCCTCCTATTGAAGGATTTGAAGCTTTAATTATGCAAAGTTTCCTTACAATTAATTTTAGTATTGCAAAGTTCTCGTTAAAAATTATATGGGTAATTTGATTAAGATAAAAATCGTTAATTATTATCAATATATCCTAAATTGATTCATAGTGATGCCCTCGATTATACTCCCGACATTTTAGGGTTGATATGATAGTTACCAACTATGCTGAATTGAAAATTTAAATATTAACAAAATCTCTTAGCTTTAGTTGTCATTTTTTGATATACAAATACTAAAGTCGTTCTCTGGGTACGATATACACCTGTCATGACAGAGAAACCCATGCGCGTACAAAATGTTTGTAAGTTGTGGTTTATATTATAGGAGCCTTGTAAATAACTGGGATTTACATTGTTATAAAAAATCAAAAATTATTATTTTAATATTACTCGGGCTTTTAATGGTCTTAAGTTTAAAAATTGTGTACCCATCCATAGACTACATAGACTGCTCATCACGGTATAAAATGTGTGTGTTTCTTTCCGCCATTTTGATGAACACTACCGTCTTATATCACATAATGGCGTTTTGCGCTGTGCCGTTTTGTTCGAACAGGAGAGGTAAAGAAAAAAGGTTTTGATTCCATAAATAAGTAAGATATTACAAAATATATGATATTTTTAAAAAATTTATTATTGACACATTTCATAAAAATTAAAAATGTAAAAACTGTAATGGTATTAAAATTTTTTAAAAATATCATATATTTTGGTATTATCTTACTTATTTATGAAATCAAAACCTTTTTTCTTTACCTCTCCTGTTCGAACAAAACGGCACAGCAACGCCATTATGTGATATAGGACGGTAGTGTTCATCAAAATGGAGGCAAATTTCACACACAATTTGCCATATGGAATATATAACATGAGCAGTCTATGTAGTCTATGTACCCATCAATTACCATATATTTTAAACAAAAACATGTTAAATCATTAAAAATCTTAGAGGTTATATAACCTCCGCCAAATTGGTCAAATATGTAGATATAAGTAGCAACTCAAATAATGCGTGTATTAAGTGATTTTGGCAGACAATTAATTTCAATTTTTTTTAATTTTACTATATTTAATAATTTTATAATAGATGAATAAAAATAAATGTTATTAAAATCTTTTATTAATAAATAACAATTGTATTTCCCACTCTCACCGGTAACCATTGATTAAGGTGTTAAAATGAAGAGCTAGCTAGTTGCTTCTCAAGCAGAATAATGGCCAAAGTACTTTTTAAATTATTCTGAACATTTATGTTTTTATATAGATTTTGAATTATAGAATAAAATGTTGAATAGAAACCATTTTAAACAGATCTGACTTAGTGAGGCATGTTGTTTAATTATTTACTCTCAAAATATAAAAAACTATGATTTTCCATTATAAATCTGATTGCGACAAGGGATTTCTTACAGGACTGGCTTTTATAAATGTTGTGTTTAGTCAACGGCGCGTATCGACACAAAGGCGGGTGTGGAGAATAAAGTAAAAACAAATTATATGACCGAAGGATATAGACAGATGAAGTGATTAAAAATAAAGGAAAAGACGAGGGAAGACAACACTCACACATATTTTTATTATTGATGGATTCGATTATATTTTTTATTGTCTTGGTCTCGTGAATACTGGAATACACTAATATTATGATAATTCGATAATTGTGATCGTGGTCTTGTGATATAATAAATTTGTATTCCCTGAACTGGACAGTGATATTTCCTGAACGGAACAGTTCTGTTCACTTCAGGGTTTATACAATACGCAATCCAAATTTATTATATCTTAAGACCAAGATCACAATTATTGAATTATCATAAAATTAGTGTATTCCAGTATTCACGAGACAAAGACAATCAAAAATATAATCGAATCCATCAATAATAATAAATACTCGGGCCTTCGGCCCTCGTGGGAAGGGGAAGAGGAGAATGGGAGTAGGGAAAGGGAAGGGGGAACTCTTCTATACTCCGTATAAACGTAGCATATTTGCTATGCAATTTATGGGCGAGAAAGGTGGGAAGGGGCGAGAATGCCTTTAGGGGGGTATTAAATGCAAAATAATTAGTTAATTAGTTATAGGCCCTTATCAATGTTAACCAATTTAAAAACGAAATAAAATTTTTGATTTATTTGGCCAATGGTCATTTTTTCCATTGGTCAGTAGCCAGCGGACGATCAAAAAGTCATATTATCAATGGTATTAACAAGAACAAAATATTAATGTAATTTAAAAAAAAATAAACACTTTGCCCTCTCCGGGATTCGAACCCACATCAGTAGAGGCATAGGCCTTTTGTAGGGGCACGGAGGGACCCATATCAATAGAGGCATAGGCCCTTGTAGGGGAGGGCAAAGGGTAATTATCAATGTTAACCAATTCAAAACGGAAAAAAAAGTTCGATTTATTTGGCCAATGGTCATTTTTTTCATTGGTCAGTAGCCAGCGGAGGCTAAAAAGTCATATCATCAATGTTATTAACAGGAACAATATATTAATTTAATTTAAAAAAAAATAAAAATTTTGCCCACTTTGGGATTCGAACCCACATTAGTAAAGGCATCTGTTTACAAGCCGGCGCTATAACCCGTCACACCATGCTGGTTTTAAAATAGTAGAAGTTTTTATGTTTTTTATATAGATAATGAAATAATACCATAAATTGCATAGCAATTAAAAGTGTGTTTTATGTTTAGAAAATCAATATATTTCATCGGTCAGTAGCCAGCGGACGGTCAAAAAGTCATATTATCAATGGTATTAACAAGAACAAAATATATATTTAATTTAAAAAAATTAAAAAAAAATTCGTCCCCTCCCTGGCTTGAACGCGACACCTCCAGGTCACAAAGCTGGCGCCAATAACTTGAAGGGTAACGGACAACGGACAACGGACAATCGAAAACGAGCCCATAAATTGCATAGCAATTAATAAATGTATTCAGTATTCACGAGACAAAGACAACCATAAAAATATTCGAATGCATCACCACATAAACTCGGCCCTTCGGCCCTCGTGGGAAGGGGAAGAGGGGAATGGGAGTAGGGGAAGGGAAGGGGGCAAGGAAAGGGGGAACTCTTCTATACTCCGTATAAAAGTAGCATATTTGCTATGCAATTTATGGGCGAGAAAGGTGGGAAGGGGCGAGAATGCCTATAGGGGGGTATTAAATGCAAAATAATTAGTTAATTAGTTATAGGCCCTTGTAGGGGAGGGCATAGGGTAATTATCAATGATAACCAATTCAAAACGGAAAAAAAAATTTCGATTTATTTGGCCATTGGTCATTTTTTCCATTGGTCAGTAGCGGACGATCAAAAGGTCATATTATCAATGGTATTAACAAGAACAAAATATTAATTTAATTTAAAAAAAAATAAAAAAATTTGCCCTCTCCGGGATTCGAACCCACATCAGTAGAGGCATAGGCCTTTTGTAGGGGCACAGGGACCCATATCAATAGAGGCATAGGCCCTTGTAGGGGAGGGCATAGGGTAATTATCAATGTTAACCAATTCAAAACGGGAAAAAAAGTTCGATTTATTTGGCCAATGGTCATTTTTTTCATTGGTCAGTAGCCAGCGGACGGCCAAAAAGTCATAACATCAATGTTATTAATAGTGATGCGGAAAAACCGAGAAAAATCTCGGTCTCGAGACGAGACGAGACGAGAATTGGAAAAGGGTGTTATTTAACTGCTAAATAAATAATTACAAATTGCTAAGTAATTTATGCTAAGTATTTTAATTAAAGTGCTAAGTATTTTATTAAAAAACGCTAAGTATTTTATGCTAAGTATTTTAATCTAAATGCTAAGTATTTTAATCTAAATGCTAAGTATTTTATTATTAAATGCTAAGTATTTTAATCTAAATGCTAAGTATTTTATTTTTAAATGCTAAGTATTTTAAAGGAAATGCTAAGTATTTTATTTTAAATGCTAAGTATTTAAAAGGAAATGCTAAGTATTTTATTTTTAAATGCTAAGTTTTTTATTTTTAAATGCTAAGTTTTTATTATTAAATTGCAGAGTTTTCATTTTGATATACTAAGTTTTTTTTATTAAAATGCTAAGTATCTTATTAAAAAAATCTAAATTATGAGTTTTAATCAAAATGCTGAGTATTAAAAAAATATAAGATAATAAGGTTTTAAAGCTAAAAAGGACAAAGTTTTAATGGTAATAATTTCAAAGAAAATGTTTAATTTTATGCTAGGTTTTCTATTTTGAAGTGCTAAGTTATCAAAGTTTTTTAATTCAAAGTTTTATTTATGACACAAAAAAGTGTTGAAATTGAAGTTAAGTTTTAATGGGAATTATTTTAATGAATTACCAAAATTTATAGTTGAAAAATATAATATTTCAATTTTATATTGTATAATTTATTTTAGATTTGAATTTAAAAAATTATGATTATTTATTTGTAGGTGAAGAAATACCCTTCATGTTCTATAATGACTTCATATATAAAATAATCTAAATAGCCAATAGGATAATTGATAGAGATTTTATTCAACTACAATAAACCCTAACCCTAACCCTATAACACAACCATTTTATCCCCCAAAACAGCTTTAAATGCATTATGAATTGCACTGGCTGCATCAATGACAAGAACTTCAAAAACTGCATTTTTATTACTTAATTTCATGACCTCATTAGTCAAAATTTGAAACATGAATTTAAAATCAACAGACAGCTTTATTTGTTTAAATTTATAAAATCTTTACTTAGCATAATTTATTTATAAATCTAGATAATATACTTAGCATAATTTATTAAAATACTTAGCAAATAACTTAAATACTTGGCACAATTTATTTAAATACTTAGCAATAATTTAAATACTTAGCATAATATATTTAAATACTTAGCAATAATTTAAATTAGCATAATATATTTAAATACTTAGCAATAATTTAAATACTTAGCATAATATATCTAAATACTTAGCAATAATTTAAATACTTAGCATAATATATTTAAATACTTAGCAAATAAATAAAATACTTAGCAAAAAAATAAAATACTTAGCAAAATTTATTTAAATACTTAGCAAATGAATAAAATACTTAGCATTTGAATCTAATACTTAGCATTAATTTAAATACTTAGCAAACGAATTAAATACTTAGCAAATGAATAAAATACTTAGCAATGACGCTAAAAATACTTAGCAATTTGAATAAAATACTTAGCAAATAATTTGTTGTGATTGGAAAAATGGAGTCGAGATCGAGACGAGAATTTTGATGTCGAGATCGAGACGAGAATTTTGATGTCGAGATCGAGACGAGAATTTTGATGTCGAGACGAGACGATACGAGATTTTTTTGGCGAGATCTCGACTTTTTATTGATCGTTAGATTATAGTAAATTATTGTGTATTATAATTTGCATGATTTACATTTAAGTTATTAAGTGTAAATCAATATGTGTGGAATATATTTGATATTAAAAAAATTCCTAAGTGTAGTAAATATTATATATTTTCTAGAAGTTTTTATGCATCAACTATAGCTCGATATTTTTGAGCACCCACTTAACAATTTCAAAAGTACAATAGAGTATTTAATGACACCGTATTAGATTAAATCTTAAATCATGAGTTTTCTAGAAGTTTTTATGCTTCAACTATAGAGATATATATTTTCCCGGATATGTTTTTTTCCTAGGATTATTTTATTCCCTTTAACTTTCGCGTGGCTATATATGAACTCCATGAACTATTCTATAATTCATATATTATAGATAAGGTAAGAATCCAAAATAATTAGTCTATTTATATTACTTACTTTTCACATTATAAGCTGGGTTGGCAGGTGCATTCAAATTTACCATAATTTCTATAATTGTGCAATACAAAATCAATACACGCTTTATTGTACGATAAATAACTATTTAATGGCAAAGTCATTAGAATATGAAGGAAATTATTTGGAATATAAATTTGATTTAATGATTTTTATCATTAATTAAATACGTGCACTTTAATGTAATTAAAACCTTATGTTCTTAATCCTATATTAATGCTGCTTTTATTGTTATTTTTCGTTTTAATATGTGCAACTATAACAATTCTGTAAAGATTATAATCATTAAAAGTCACTCGCACTCTGTGGTTTATAAGGCTAAAGTAAACCTGCAATAAACACTATAGGCTATAATTGATGATGGCATGGCAATATCAATGGACTTAAACCTTTGCCAATTATAATTTTCTAAGTCTATTTATAGTTGAAAAACACTGTGAATTTGATACAAATGTTATAATTTGCTAAAACGATAAAATTTAATTACTAATACTTTAAACTTATTTATAGTTTGTTTAGTCTGCACTTCCAGGAAATGTTATCTTTATGAATTATTTATATCTATATATTGTCAATGAGATGTCGTGTCCCGCTAAATCTTTAAAAGGTTTGTTTATTAAAGTTTTTCAAAGAATGTAAAAGTTTAAAATTTGGATTTTTAACACTTATTTAATATTTTTAACAAAACAGGAGAAATTTTTATTCCATATATATGTTTTTTAAAAAAGTCGAGACGGAGAATTCTCGCCGAGACGAGACCGAGATTTTTCTAGACCGAGACGAGACGAGATCGAGATTTTTAGAATCGCTCCCGAGACGAGACGAGATTTTGTTTTCGAGACCGAGACGAGACGAGATCGAAACACTAGTTATTAACAGGAACAATATATTACTTTAATTTAAAAAAAAATAAAAATTTTGCCCTCTCCGAAATTCGAACCCACATCAGTAAAGGCATCTGTTTACAAGCCGGCGCTATAACACGTCACACCATGCTGGTTTTAAAAAAGTAGAAGTTTTTATGTTATTTATATAGATAATGAAATAATACCATAAATTGCATAGCAATTAAAAGTTGTGTTTTATGTTTAGAAAATCAATATATTTCATCGGTCAGTAGCCAGCGGACGGTCAAAAAGTCATATTATCAATGGTATTAACAAGAACAAAATATTAATTTAATTTAAAAAAATTAAAAAAAAAATCGTCCCCTCCCTGGCTTGAACGCGACACCTCCAGGTCAGAAAGCTGGCGCCAATAACTTGAAGGGTAACGGACAACGGACAATCAAAAACGAGCCCAAAAAATGCATAGCAATTAAAACAAATGTGTGTGTCTGTTGTCTTCTTTCATCTTTCCCTTTTTCCTTTAATCACTTCATACGTCTATATACCTCGGTCATATTATTTTTTTTACTTTATTCTCCACACCCGCCTTTGTGTCGATACGTGTCGTTGACTAAACACAACAATAAAGGAGTGTGTGTCTTATAAATTGAATGATCATTATGACAAAGATAATACCATAGCAATTACCGTTCACCCAACTTTTGATTGTGTGGGGTTGGATATGGAAGTGTAAAAGGATCCACTGTTATTTGATTTGTTGATATCCCAGTGGTAAGAGAAGTCTCAGCAAAGCTCCTATGAGGACTTAGTATTGTTTTTTATACTTATAAATTAAAAGGCAAAAATATGGGATATTTTGTATCTATGTCTGTGTTTTAAAGAATAGAAGAAATTGCCACTTTATAAATTATTATTAGTTAATTTATAAACAGAGATCATATAAACATGCAGGGGCGTAGACAAGGGGGTAGAAAAACGGATAGTTTACCCCCTTGGCCAAAAATTGATAATTTTTTTTATTAAAAAATAACATATTTTTAGATTGAAAGTTTTTATTCTATAGCTGAGTAACTGACTCAAAATGACATTTATAAATAAATACAGATATATACTTTTTTATTTTTGAATTGAATTTCGACAAAAAGCCAATTAACCATTATTCTCTTTTTCCGATATCGTTTATTCACGTGCATTACAATGAAAAAAAGAAATTTGGAACATTATTTTCCTTTGTTGAAATCATCCGATTCTGATCCTAGTAATTTCTTGACTTGATCTATTGATAATTAATAGCTATGATTTATTTATTTTTCTATTCACTGATCTGATATTATTAATAATGTACAATGCTTTTCATTTTCTACTGATATTAAATCTTTAAAATATATTTTAGTAGCTTAACAAAATTTATTTTAGAAAGAATATCTGCAAAATTTGGCTAGTTTTTATTAAGTAGTTTTTAAGGTAGTGATAAGTAGTAAATGAAAGTGAAAGATAAGATGCCTAAACAGAATTATGTAATTCTTATTATAGTTAAATAATAATTATAAAAATAAAACATTTAAGTTTAATCTATTCTATTAACTTTAGGCATTATTAAATGTATTTATAATTTATACATATATTGTATAGAAGATAGCCAAGATTTACTAAAAGAAAGATTGACACAAATAAATGGTAACTTATATTTGTACATATTCTTTAAGATTATTAAGAGTTGACTTTTTAATTGAAATATATGTTGATCAAGAATTTCATCAAATTTTTTTAATGGCCGAAGCTAAGGCAAACTTATACCAGTTTGATCTTGTAAAACCCAGATGGGCTAGAAAACAAACGTTGCGAAGTTATATTCCAACAGACTCTGTTGAGGACTATTATAAAATCCAATTTTTATTCCATTACTTGATTCTTTTATTGTTCAACTCAATGAAAGATTTTTAGACAAGAAGGAAATTATTGCAAATTTTCAAGTTTTGTTTCCTCAAGATTCAAAAGTTTCGCCTACAGCTCAGATAAAAATAAATCACTTAGTGGATTTTTACTTTAATGACTTGAATGGTACAAATGTTGACGTTAAAACAGAATTTGATATCTGGTATATGTCGTTGTCTCAGATACCAGAAGAATTGCGTCCCAAATTCTTTGGATGCTTTGCTAAATCACAAAACCAAATTAGAATGCTTACCGAACCTTAGAACTTTGTATTATCTATTAGCTTGCCTCTCAATTACTACATGCACAAATGAGAGAAGTTTCTCAACTTTGAGAAGACTCAAGACCTACTTACGAAATACCATCTCAAACAATAGATTAAATGGTTTGGCGCTTTTAACGATTCATCGGGAGTTAGCCCCAACTCCGGATAAAATTCTTGATGTCTTATCTTTTCGCAAAAGAAAATTAAACATTGTTTTATAGCGACTAGTTTCATACACCGCTTTTGTATTTATATTATTGAGATAAAAATGTTTTTAAAAAATTGGAAATTTTATACCCGCTTGAGAAAATCCTGGCTACGCCCCTGTAAACATGTCATTGTTAACTCCTCGGCAATGCTTTTAAAATTAAAACAGATATAAGATAAATAATTCTATTTTGTTTAAAAATTAAAAGGTTATACACTCTAATTTATCACAAATAGCTTTAATGACAATTACAATTTTAACCAACTGTTTGTAATAAGTCCTTAGGGGACAAAGGATTTGTTGGTCTAAGGAGAATTCTGTTCGGTCATAATGGTTAAGATTTTATTTGGATTCTGTATTAAAATACCCGCACATAAGTCCGCGAATTAATAAATTTTCTATTTAAATTTACATCATTCTGGTTTGGAGTATTATATTATAATTTAAAAAGAAAAAGTTATATTCTGTATCTATCAATTATCACAAATTTATATATCAATACGCCTTGTGCACGGTTAAAAATATCATTGATGTGTAATGGGTAAAATTAATAAACGGGGGGAGGAATAACACACCACGTAGATGAAAAATAATATAACAAAGCGCGTGGGGGGGGATGGAAGGATGGCATAGTATCTAACTGCAAAGTAATTCAGATCAATGAAGCTTTGGGGTTGTTAATTGCATAATTTTAGTTTTTAAACCCTAAATAACTATAAATGATTAAAATTAAAATTATTTGTACTCAATCGCTTGTATTAGAATTTATTTTCAATCTGCTTTAATTTAAAACGTACCAAGTCAAACGATATAAAGACACTAAATATAAAATCTCTAAAAATCTCTAAAAATCTCTAAAAATAACTAAAAATCTCTAAAAATAACTAAAAATCTCTAAAAATCTCTAAAAATCTCTAAAAATAACTAAAAATCTCTAAAAATAACTAAAAACCCTAAAAACACCTATTGTAATATGAATCACGTTCATTTTACTCAATCCCAAAAAAGAAAACCAATTTTAGTTTATCAAAATCATCATTATACAAAGGTCAATAATGGGACAGATTCAAAATCTTACTACAGATGTAGGGTAAATGAATGTGGTGGCAGAGGTTTCTATTCAGATGCAAGGTTTACAATGAATCCGGGTCAAACGTTATAAAGTCAAACGTTTCATAGTACCGCATTTAGGTACATATTTAAAATATAAAAATAAAGATAAAATAATAGACAATATTTTAGTATAAAAGGTATTATATAAAAAAAGGGTGCAAGGATATTATAATATAAATCTTTAGCATAAAAAATTAATTTAATTATAATTGCCTAACTCTAATTGTATTAGTTTATTTAAATTAGTAAAGTTTATTATATAATAAAAAATTTAAATTGGCTTAGATATAATTTTTGATTGAATTGGAAATGTAGTTAAGGTTAAGAATTGTAAATATTTAGTCTGTTAAAGTTTTATTAAAAATAGAGAGATCTTTTCTTATTACTGGGCATATAAATTTTATTTTGAGATTTTATTGTTTATGTTTGTAAATAAACATTATCAAATGATCTTTTAGTTTTATTTCAAGGACTAATCATAATAAGCAAGCAACATTTATTTTACAGAAAATTATTTTATTAATTTCTTTTTACAAATAGATCCTTGAAGATAGTGATATTTGATTTCCTTAAACCTAAACTAGAATTGGCAATATTTATTAATAAGATTGTGATTAATAATTAAGATGAAAAACACACCTTACTATAAAAATTTATAAAAAACTAGAAATAAATTTTATTTATATGGTTGTAATTGATTCATGAGAATGTAAATACATATAAACGGATACACTGTCAATAGAAATTATGATATAAGTTTTTAAATTAAATAACTCAAATGGGATATAGGTAGATTTGTTGCATCATAAGATGATTGTATAGATCCACTGTCTATAGAAATTATGATATAAGTTTTTAAATTAAATAACTCAAATGGGATATACGTAGATTTGTTGCATCATTTAAGTAAGATGATTGTATAGATCCACTGTCTATAGAAATTATGATATAAGTTTTTAAATAAAATAACTCAAATGGGATATAGGTAGATTTGTTGCATCATTTAAGTAAGATGATTGTATATATCCACTGTCTATAGAAATGATGATATAAGTTTTTAAATTAAATTACTCAAATGGGATATAGGTAGATTTGTTGCATCATTTAAGTAAGATGATTGCATAGATCCACTGTCTATAGAAATGATGATATAAGTTTTTAAATTTAATTACTCAAATGGGATATAGGTAGATTTGTTGCATCATTTAAGTAAGATGATTGTATAGATCCACTGTCTATAGAAATGATGATATAAGTTTTTTAATTAAATTACTCAAAAGGGATATAGGTAGATTTGTTGCATCATTTAAGTAAGATGTTTGTATAGGTCCACTGTCTAAAGAAATGATGATAAAAGTTTTTTAATTAAATTACTCAAAAGGGATATAGGTAGATTTGTTGCATCATTTAAGTAAGATGTTTGTATAGATCCACTGTCTATAGAAATGATGATAAAAGTTTTTAAATTAAATTACTCAAAAGGGATATAGGTAGATTTGTTGCATCATTTAAGTAAGATGATTGTATAGATCCACTGTCTATAGAAATGATGATATAAGTTTTTTAATTAAATTACTCAAAAGGGATATAGGTAGATTTGTTGCATCATTTAAGTAAGATGTTTGTATAGGTCCACTGTCTAAAGAAATGATGATAAAAGTTTTTTAATTAAATTACTCAAAAGGGATATAGGTAGATTTGTTGCATCATTTAAGTAAGATGTTTGTATAGATCCACTGTCTATAGAAATGATGATAAAAGTTTTTTAATTAAATTACTCAAAAGGGATATAGGTAGATTTGTTGCATCATTTAAGTAGGATGTTTGTATAGATCCACTGTCTAAAGAAATGATGATAAAAGTTTTTAAATTAAATTACTCAAATGGGATATAGGTAGATCTGAAGGTATCAATCCATAATTAGGGTACTCTATAATATAATAAGTAAAATTAATATTAACATACTTTTATGTGGGAGATTGTCATGTGCACGTGTCATTGTAAACCTTGCATCTGAATAGAAACCTCTGCCACCACATTCATTTACCCTACATCTGTAGTAAGATTTTGAATCTGTCCCATTATTGACCTTTGTATAATGATGATTTTGATAAACTAAAATTGGTTTTCTTTTTTGGGATTGAGTAAAATGAACGTGATTCATATTACAATAGGTGTTTTTAGGGTTTTTAGTTATTTTTAGAGATTTTTAGTTATTTTTAGAGATTTTTAGAGATTTTTAGAGATTTTTAGTTATTTTTAGAGATTTTTAGTTATTTTTAGAGATTTTTAGAGATTTTTAGAGATTTTATATTTAGTGTCTTTATATCGTTTGACTTGGTACGGTTTACAATGACACGTGCACATGACAATCTCCCACATAAAAGTATGTTAATATTAATTTTACTTATTATATTATAGAGTACCCTAATTATGGATTGATACCTTCAGATCTACCTATATCCCATTTGAGTAATTTAATTTAAAAACTTTTATCATCATTTCTTTAGACAGTGGATCTATACAAACATCCTACTTAAATGATGCAACAAATCTACCTATATCCCTTTTGAGTAATTTAATTAAAAAACTTTTATCATCATTTCTATAGACAGTGGATCTATACAAACATCTTACTTAAATGATGCAACAAATCTACCTATATCCCTTTTGAGTAATTTAATTAAAAAACTTTTATCATCATTTCTTTAGACAGTGGACCTATACAAACATCTTACTTAAATGATGCAACAAATCTACCTATATCCCTTTTGAGTAATTTAATTAAAAAACTTATATCATCATTTCTATAGACAGTGGATCTATACAATCATCTTACTTAAATGATGCAACAAATCTACCTATATCCCTTTTGAGTAATTTAATTTAAAAACTTTTATCATCATTTCTATAGACAGTGGATCTATACAAACATCTTACTTAAATGATGCAACAAATCTACCTATATCCCTTTTGAGTAATTTAATTAAAAAACTTTTATCATCATTTCTTTAGACAGTGGACCTATACAAACATCTTACTTAAATGATGCAACAAATCTACCTATATCCCTTTTGAGTAATTTAATTAAAAAACTTATATCATCATTTCTATAGACAGTGGATCTATACAATCATCTTACTTAAATGATGCAACAAATCTACCTATATCCCATTTGAGTAATTAAATTTAAAAACTTATATCATCATTTCTATAGACAGTGGATCTATGCAATCATCTTACTTAAATGATGCAACAAATCTACCTATATCCCATTTGAGTAATTTAATTTAAAAACTTATATCATCATTTCTATAGACAGTGGATATATACAATCATCTTACTTAAATGATGCAACAAATCTACCTATATCCCATTTGAGTTATTTTATTTAAAAACTTATATCATAATTTCTATAGACAGTGGATCTATACAATCATCTTACTTAAATGATGCAACAAATCTACGTATATCCCATTTGAGTTATTTAATTTAAAAACTTATATCATAATTTCTATAGACAGTGGATCTATACAATCATCTTATGATGCAACAAATCTACCTATATCCCATTTGAGTTATTTAATTTAAAAACTTATATCATAATTTCTATTGACAGTGTATCCGTTTATATGTATTTACATTCTCATGAATCAATTACAACCATATAAATAAAATTTATTTCTAGTTTTTTATAAATTTTTATAGTAAGGTGTGTTTTTCATCTTAATTATTAATCACAATCTTATTAATAAATATTGCCAATTCTAGTTTAGGTTTAAGGAAATCAAATATCACTATCTTCAAGGATCTATTTGTAAAAAGAAATTAATAAAATAATTTTCTGTAAAATAAATGTTGCTTGCTTATTATGATTAGTCCTTGAAATAAAACTAAAAGATCATTTGATAATGTTTATTTACAAACATAAACAATAAAATCTCAAAATAAAATTTATATGCCCAGTAATAAGAAAAGATCTCTCTATTTTTAATAAAACTTTAACAGACTAAATATTTACAATTCTTAACCTTAACTACATTTCCAATTCAATCAAAAATTATATCTAAGCCAATTTAAATTTTTTATTATATAATAAACTAATACAATTAGAGTTAGGCAATTATAATTAAATTAATTTTTTATGCTAAAGATTTATATTATAATATCCTTGCACCCTTTTTTTATATAATACCTTTTATACTAAAATATTGTCTATTATTTTATCTTTATTTTTATATTTTAAATATGTACCTAAATGCGGTACTATGAAACGTTTGACTTTATAACGTTTGACCCGGATTCAATTTAAAAAGATGGCGGGATTTGATGATTTAGGAATATATCATAGTGCTAATTTAATAAATGATGTGCCTGTTGGAAGTGATCAAATTAATCGCACTGGATTCCATAGGAGATTCAAGGAGTTTATCAGAAACTTTTGTACAGACAATTTCAATTACATATACAGGTATATTTATTGTCGAATATAGCACATTTTTTAGAGATCAATTGCGACAGAATTATGCAGTAGGAAACTACTGGTTAGAGGTTATGCTTGAGGATTTGACTAACTTTGATGAAGAGATAGGTGATAAGATGTGGCATCTGCCTACAGAAATGCTGCCATTATTTGAAAATGCTGCTAAAGAAGTAGCTGATGAACTAACACAACCTAGAAGCTTTGAAGAAAGAGCTGTTCAAAATATTCAAATTATACTGAGTTCCCAAGCTAACCCTAAATTCTTAAGAGATATGAAGGTATTTAATAATTATATATATATCTTTCAATATAGTTTTATTTTATGTATCTTACAAATATTTTTGTTTATTAATTTTAGTCAAACCAAGTGTCTAAATTAGTTCAAGTTCCAGGAATTGTAATATCAGCTTCCTCAATTAAAGCAAAAGCAATTGAATTAACTATACAATGCAGTAATTGTAAAAATACAAAACCTGGAATTGCCATTAAACCTGGGTTGGAAGGATACTCGCTGCCCAGAAAATGTGAACAGTAATTAATATTTTGTTTTTTTGTAATAATTTTAAAAGAGATCTTTCAGGTGTGGCCAAATGCCCAATTGACCCATTCTTCATTGTTCCAGACAAATGTAAATGCATTGACTTTCAAACATTAAAACTTCAAGAATCACCAGAGGATACTCCTACAGGGGAAATGCCAAGACATATATTGTTATTTTGTGAAAGGTTTTAATTTATCAAATTTAAAATTTTATTATATATTTTTTACAAATTATTTTTGTAGAAATCTTATAGAGAGGGCTGTGCCTGGGAACAGAGTTACAATACTTGGCATATATTCCATTAAAAAATATTCTCGAACAACAAATGTAAGACACTCATATATAAAATTTGTGTAAACATTTTAAAATTAAAGCCTTGGAATTTTATATTTTATTTGTTTTTAATTCAGAAAAAGGGAAGTGATAAAATATCTGTTGGTATAAGGAATCCCTACATACGTGTGGTTGGAATTAGAGTAGAAACAAATTATGCACACAATTTAAATCCATCAACATCCCTTTCATCTTTTTTGTCTCCACATGGAGAAGAGGAATTTAAACAATTAGCTTCTACCCCTAATATATACAACTTGATAGCAAATAGTATAGCTCCTTCCATATTTGGTTTTGAAGATATCAAAAAAGCTATAGCTTGTCTCATGTTTGGTGGTTCTAGGAAAATGTAAATGGATTATTTTAATTTATTTAAAAAGTTATGTCACTTGAATATTACGTTGAATTTATTATTTTAACCCAAGCTTGCACTTAAAAATTGAAGAAACTTATGTCTAAAAGATTTTCAGTAACAATTTTTAAACTTTATATTAGATATAAGAGTAATTTTAAATTTTCTGATTATAGTTAAAATTGCTATCGTGTTACACAAATGATATTTTGTAATTACTTCTTTCAAAATTGTTTGAAAATAGCAAAGTTTTAAAATCCAACATTTTATTAGGTATCTTATAATCAAAATATATTCTTTTGGCATCATTATGTATTTACTCAAATTTTTGGCTTATTTCATAAAATTGTTTGGTTCTTATTTTTCATTAATTGATACTTTACTTTTTTTGCAAAGGTTACCAGATGGGCTCATACGTAGAGGTGATATAAATGTGCTTTTGCTAGGAGACCCGGGCACAGCTAAGAGTCAATTGCTGAAATTTGTGGAAAGATTAGCCCCTATAGGTGTATATACATCAGGGAAAGGTAGCAGTGCAGCAGGCCTAACTGCTTCTGTCATACGAGATCCTAGTTCTGTAATTTTAGAATTTATTGCAATTTCTGTTTATTTTTAAGAATTTTAATTTTTAAATAATATTCAATATTTGTATAAAACATGGTTATGTTGTTTTTAGTTTTATAGAGTAATTATTTTTTCAAATATGTATTTATGAAAGGGTAAATGTCCCTCTCTGACCACACTCATATGTATAGTCATTTGTAACAAGAATACCAGAGTTATTTCTAATATCTTTTGTAATTCATATTTTAACGTTTTATATGTTTTTAAATCCAGTACTTGAATTAAACTACTTACCATATCTTTTATATCATCATTTAAATATTTTGTATTTTGATACAAAAGAAAGTTATTTATATTAAAATTTTAAGTAATTTTAGTAGTCTGCACATTACATATATGTAATTAAATTTAGTAATATGTTAAACTTTTTAATTTTCCTATGTGTAGCACAATTTTATAATGGAGGGCGGAGCTATGGTGCTGGCTGACGGTGGGGTAGTGTGCATAGACGAATTTGATAAGATGCGTGAAGATGACAGGGTTGCCATACATGAAGCTATGGAACAACAAACTATCTCCATCGCCAAAGTTTGCATTGATAAATTCTGTATTTTTTGAAATTAAAAAAAAATATATACTCTTATCATTGAGGTATTGTTTATTTTGTGAATAATATATTTATTAAAAAATTATTGTTTCAAGATACCTATTTTGACCCGTCAGATGTCAGAGAGAGACGTTTGTTTCTAAAGAAGGGGGGGTGGCTTTTGAATTGCTTAGTTATCAACATGGCCCTATCCAGCATTGGAATTAGGGGGGGGGCAAAATAAACATTTTTTGAAATTTTAGACATAATTTTAAAGAAATTTTTGCATTTATAGGGGGCAGACGCCCCTCTCTGCCCCCTACCCTGGCTACGCCCATGATAATCATATGTATTATGATGTGTATTCATTTAGGCTGGTATAACTACTACCTTGAATTCGCGTTGTTCTGTCCTAGCTGCTGCTAATAGCGTTTTCGGTAGATGGGACGAGACGAAAGGTGACGAAAACATCGATTTTATGCCCACCATCCTGTCCCGTTTCGACCTGATTTTCGTTATTAAGGACGAACACAGCGAAAAGAAGGATATAGTATGATGGCAAAGATATATAATATTTGACGATTTTATGCTTGTTGTTGTTAAGTTTTTGGTTGTGAAATTTGTTAGGAATGTATAATAGTTTCGCTCTTTCTAATTGCTCCTGATTTTGTATTGGGTAATGTTTATTTTGGGTGAAGCCAAGCGGTGTAAAAGGTGTTGAGTGGTTATTTATTGAAATTAGTGAATCAGATGTGTTTTGGCTCGGTTTGAAAAAAATCCCAATTTTTTTGTTAAGTTTTTTTGTATGATATTTTGTTTGATTTTTACTAGAAAATTAAAAAAACCAATTTATTTAACCTTTATATACGATTAAATATCTTATTGGGGAAAATTTTTTGAGCATTATATAAACCTATCTCGCTTAGTGTATGACTAGCAAATTAACTATGGCATACTGATGAGCTCAATAAGAGCGAAAACGTTATGTGGCTGTTATCATTTTCGAGTCACATGCTAAAAAAGAGAGGGATATATATAGTTTAAATAGTCTCTAATTAAAATTGCCGATAGATGGCGCTAATTAGAGAATACTTTTTATTTATTGCGGCACTCCTGTAAGGGGTTTATATTATCTTCTGATTACTATTATGGATGTTTAAAACAAGTTTAATTATTTACAATGTAGTTTTTCAATTTTTATCACCTAACTCAAGTTTTTTTGTTTGTCGTGGGTTGTTGTTGAGCGATATTATAAATTTTTACAAGTTTAAGTTTGTATGCCCCTTAATGGCTGACTGCACCCTTACTCAAATATCAGCTGTTAACCAGTCTAATTTATGCCTACAAAAATTTGTGTTCCTTATGCCCCCCCCACCTTACTATGTAAATCATTTTACACCTATAGATCATGGCCAAACACGTGATTAATATCCACGTGACAGCATCTAACCCAGGGGCATTGGGCGGGGCTGGGGGCCGCGCCCGGAGGGGAGAAGAAGACCAAGTTGAGATAAGCTTGGAAACCCTGAAGCGTTACATTACCTATTGCCGAAAGTAAGCGCTTTGTAAAAAAAATATTTTTAGAGATGCCGGGCATTGAATATTTTGTTATAAAAAACTTAGCACATTACTTGGAATTTCGTAATTTAAAACTTAGCATTTAAATAACTTATGATTTTTACAACCATCCACTTATCAAATATGGCTTCGCGAATTGATGTTGCGTGATTGACTAAAGTTTAACACACTTTGGCAATTTTAAGACCACCCAACTTCAAATTATATATGAGAGTTTTTTAAGTTACTCTCTATTCATATTTGAGTTGTGATTAAAGGTATATATCTAGGCAGGATTTTAATGGATAAGCGAAGGGCAAAATGATATTTATTATTCTATTTATATTATTGAATCTAACGTATTTTGAATATGCTACCTACGCCCAAGCCATTATAAATATTACGTTTTATAATTGACTCCTCATTTTATTAATTGTTGTGTTATAGTAAGTGTGGGCCTAGGCTATCTGACGCGGCGGCGGAAAAACTCAAAAATGCCTACGTGCTATTACGCAACGGGACCGCGCAGTATGAACGCGATAACAAAAAACGCAACGCCATCCCCATTACTATTAGGTGAGAAATGAATTGTCTGTATATATATAATACACAGTTTTTTAGAGTGAAAAATTGCGTGGCTGAGATTAAGATATAAAATTTGTTTTACTGTTGCGTGTGGAATAAAGGTATGGCTAAAGTCAGTTTAAAAATTGTTTTTTGACCTTACTCTACCATTAAAACATTCTTTTTGAACTAAATTCTATTTTTATCTGAAGATGTCCTTTAAAAGGACGAAATATTATCTAAAAACGGCTGAGTTCGTTTGGTCGACATTTTATTTTAGTCGACTAAACGGTTATTTGGTCTGTTTTTCTTAGTCGGTCGGTTCAGTTGACTAAAACCAAAGATCGACGAAACGAAACACAGCCGTTTTTACAACTCTACGAAATAAAATATTAATTATAATTTATTTCAAACATTTCCGATAATAAATCTTTAAAAAATATAATTTACAAAGGTTGAAATCTTCAAAAATTTATACTTTTCAGTACCTGAAAGATTCGGGGTTTGGTTAAAGTTATGGGCCCAAGCATGGGATAATAATTAACGACAGATTGTTAAATTCAGTTTTTTTGACTTTGATTAGGATCCTCTAAGGAAAATTAGATATGAAATATATTAATTTTAAAGTTTTTTTTAAAATTATATTTGTTTTTTGACCTTTCGTGCGTTGTAGACAGTTGGAAGCAATTATAAGATTGTCCGAGTCCCTGGCCAAAATGCAACTCCTTCCATTCGTAACCGTTCAGCACGTTGACGAAGCACTACGACTTTTCCAAGTGTCCACTTTAGAGGCGGCCATGTCTGGAAATCTAATAGGTCTGCCAGTGCCCCCTTTATATTTACCCATTTATGATATACCCCCAAAAATATAATTAAAATCGCTTTTAAATATTGCTTGGCCTACTATGGTTTTTGAAGGGTTTTCTTTAGGAGATGCTTGAAATGAATAAAAATTCCTTAAATTGATTAAGATCTAAATAAGGTTTTATTCGCTTTGTTTTTAGTAGAACTCTAATAGATCTTCTTTAAATATATGTTTTAGCATATAACATACATATTTATTCGGATTTCTATTAATTAAAAAATTAGTAATATCTTCGGTGGTGGATTAAAATTCATATTGTTAAAAGTTTGATTGTTATTGTATTTTTTGTGTTTAAATTATAGGCGTGGAAGGGTTTACCTCGCAAGAAGATCAAGAAACACTTTCTAGGATAGAGAAACAAATTAGGAAGCGATTTGCCATCGGTTCGCAAATTTCAGAACAAGCCATAGTTCAAGATTTTTTAAAGCAGGTTGGAAAAAAGGCTTTTTTTGTTATGTTTAAATTCACTTAGACATTTAAGATTCAAATGTAAACTCAATTATTAATTGCTATGCAATTTATGGGCTCGTTTTTTGGTGTCCGTTGTCCGTTGTCCGTCTACCCTCCCTATCTATTTGCATTGGGTATATTAGGTTATCGATTTTTTAAATTAATGCATGAGAAAGAGGTGCCTCCCCCCCTCATCTCTATCAAGAGGTGCCCCACCCCTCATCTCTATCTCCCTCGCTTTCGGGCGGGGTCGGGTTTTAATTGCTACGTTAAATTAATGCATAAGTATATCTATATTTAAATTTTGGTAATTGCTATGCAATTTAACTAGTTTTGGGGTTAAAATCCCGGAGTTTTTTTTGACTCTTATGATTGTTCTTGTTACTATCATTGATAATAAGACTTTTTGGCCGTCCGCTGGCTGCTGACCAATGAAAAAAATGACCATTGGCCAAAATGTGAATCCGAGTTTATTTTTTCGTTTTTTTTTACTATTATGATTGTTCCTGTTACTACCATTGCTATTATGACTTTTTGGCCGTCCGTTGGCTGCTGACCAATGGAAAAAAATCACCATTGGCCAAAATGTGATTCGAGATTTTTTTTTTCGTTTTTTTTGACTATTATGAATTTATATCCACTTTTACCGTGTCCTGGCTGCTGACCAATGGAAAAAAATGACCATTGGCCAAAATGTAATTCGAAAATTTTTTTTTAGTTTTTTTTGACTATTATGAATTTATATCCACTTTTACCGTGTCCTGGCTGCTGACCAATGGAAAAAAATGACCATTGGCCAAAATGTGATTCGAAATTTTTTTTTAGTTTTTTTTTGACTATTATAAGTTTATATCCACTTTTACCGTGTCCTGGCTGCTGACCAATGGAAAAAAATGACCATTGGCCAAAATGTGAATCCGAGTTTATTTTTTCGTTTTTTTTTGACTTATGAATTTATATCCACTTTTACCGTGTCCTGGCTGCTTACCAATGAAAAAAAATGACCATTGGCCAAATTTTATATATAACCTAAAAATTTATTATAGATGGTCTAACAGACAGCCAACTATGTAATATATATTTTTAACCTTATAAATGCATATATATTTTTTTATTGGGTTAATATATTTCATTTAATTAGATTGTGATTTCATAGAAAACCTAAAAAGTAATATTTAAAAAAATAATATAGGTATTAGATTCTAATTTACGATAAAATATATCGATAGAAACTAACACAAAATTCGAAACCTCCTTCAAAGGTATAATCATAGCCCGTTATTTCTAATTAAATTGAATCTACTATTAAACTCAAACACAAATTGTACTTTATTAGATGGCGCGCGTAAGTTTATATAATTAGTAAAAATTTTCTACGTGTCATAGATATTACACCGCACGAGTGGCAGGGAAATGTCCGATATTTTTAAAATGAAAAGGTATTTTAGGAATCTGAAAAGGTTATTTTACCCCCGGCCGCCCTGGGCACCTACGGGTAAAGTTTCGAGCGAATCGGGCTGGTAGTTTAAGAATTTAGCCCTTTTTTAAAACTAAAAAAAAACTTTTTTTTTTAATTTTTTTTTTACATTAAATTAATATTTTGTTTTTGTTAATACCATTGATAATATGACTTTTTGACCGTCCGCTGGCTACTGACCGACGAAATATATTGATTTTCTAAACATAAAACACAACTTTATTATTTTATTATCTATATAAATAACATAATAACTTCTACTATTTTAAAGCCAGCATGGTATAGTGGTTATAGCGCCGGCTTGTGAGCTGGAGGTGTGGGGTTCAAGTCAGGGAGGGGACAAATTTTTTTTTTTAAATTTTTTTAAATTAAATTAATATTTGTTCATGTTAATACCAATGATAATATGAATTTTTGACCGTCCGCTGGCTACTGACCAATAAAAAGATGACCATTGGCCAAATAAATCGAAATTTTTTTTTCGTTTTTGAATTGATTAACCTTGATAATTACCCTATGTCCTCCCCTACAAGGGCCTATAACTAATTAACTAATTATTTTGCATCTAATACCCCCTATAGGCATTCTCGCCCCTTCCCACCTTTCTCGCCCATAAATTGCATAGCAAATATGCTACGTTTATACGGAGTATAGAAAAGTTCCCCCTTCCCCTCTTCCCTTCCCCTACTCCGATTCCCTTCTCCCCCTTCCCACGAGGGCCGAAGGCCCGAGTTTTATTTTTATAATTGTTCGATAATTTAGTCTTTTTAATTAATTCGTACTACGGCCAAAGTTTTGATCATTAAGACTTGAGGAGATACAAATTAATGTTGTTTTACTTAACCGAAAGTTAAACGTATGCAGTTGGCGTTTTTTGTTATTGAGAAAAAAGATATAAAGCGTAATTGATTACAAGATTTTTGTTTATTTAAATGTTATCATTATTTCCAAAGGGAATAATTTTGGAAGTATTTGAAATATTTGATTATAGAATTTGAGTTACAGTTTAAAACCACCTCCGAATTAATGGGGAGACATATAATTTGCCCTTCAATGTAAGGTTCTAAGTCATTTTTTTAAAATATTATTGATTGAAAAAAGTTCTGTTTCATATAATGGTAAAATTTAGAAATATACCGAAAGAAGCGTTTACAAAGTATTGCAATGCATGATAAGAAGAGGCGAGCTCCAGCATAGGATGCAAAGGAAAATGCTTTATCGAATCAAATAACATGACACATTCTCTTCGATTTTATTAAATTGCATTATTTATATTGTAATAAACTACACAATTTATACTTTTGAAATATATAATAATAATATACATAAATTTATAACTTGAAATATGCTTGTTTTTCTCTTAAAAAGGCATATCCTAAAAAGTTGTGATTTTGATCAACAAGATGGACGTTTTCGATTTCTTGTTTTAATTTGCTTTTCAATTTTTTCGGGGTAAAAAAGAAATCTGTGTTTAAAATTATAGTAAAATTTACGGTTCGCTCTTATCTGCTATCAATTCACAACTTGTTTATCTTGCGGAAAATATCAGTATCTATAAAAAGATCTTGTTTTAGGGAGAAATTAATTGAACTCTTTTGTAGATTTCCTTTAGCCTAATATATTATGTATTTATGCCTAAAATGGACTCAAAATGTAAATCAATGATTGCAAAATCATATATGGTATGCGCTCGATGGCGAAGTATATGGTGTAATGTGCGGCAAATATGGTTGAAGAGCAATGTCTACAAATCCATCGTAAGACCGGTGCTAATCTATGGAAGTGAAACATGGGCATTAAATAACATGGAAGAAAATCTATTACAAGCCACGGAGATGAAAATGATATGGTGGAGCTTGGGGTATACTAAGCTCGACCATATGACGAATGTCTTTCCCATGACAAAATTGGGTGTTCAACCTATGGGACATGATTAACGAAAATCGGCTAAGGTGGTATGGGCATATGCTAAGAAGGGAGACGAATGACCTAAATCGAAAAGTACTGGACATTGAGGTACCGGGGAAGAGAGGAAGAGGATGACCTCGTGTCACGTGGAAAGGGCAAGTCGATAAAGTTATGAAAACTAAGAAGATTAATCAAGACATGGCACTTACACTAGATGGATCTCATCAGAACAAACCCCGCCACTGTGGGACCAAATACTTGATAAAGAAGAAGGCGCGCTCATCACAAGAGGCTGTATGTCCCCGAGAATATCTGAATTATCCTACTTAAACGGGCTTTAGCTTTCGGACCTTAAATGAACATTTTTAATAAGGCTTTCAGCCACAATATACAATAGCCCCATCGAACGGGTTAACGAGTTACATAGACTGAATATATAAATGACATATATGCCTTAGTGTCATTGTATAAAATCGGTGGATTCAATGGCATTTATATAAACGGATTGAGAATTCTTGATGACATATGCCTTAGTGTTTTTAAGCGTCACAACGAATGAAAGTACGAGTCTAAGATTATATAAATTTCAACTAATATATGGAAAACTTTTGCTAAATTATTTTTTAAGACCACAATTTTTCATTTTTATTATTTGTAAAACATCAAAAAACCTTTAAACAGCTTAGGGTAAGTGCCAGGGTACTTATGGAAGGTGAGTTCAATAAAACCTAGAAATTGCTTTAAAGCGCCTGTCGAGCCTATTGCACATGCATAGACTAGACAGACTGCTCATCAACTTTAAATAAGTTTACCATTTTTCCGCCATTTTGAAATGTGCACAAATAAGGGAAGGACATGTAGATGATAGTAATTTTCGTTAATCAAAGTGTTTTAAAACGCAATAAAAAAATATAAAACTAGTTGAAAATTAAAAACTGCATTTTAATATAGATTTCATTTGTTCATAAAAAGTAAAAATACTTTGATGATGTGATGTTAAAGCAATCTAGTACCATCTGCATTTTATGAAATAATCATTTATTAACATTCTCTTCTATTAACTAATGAGGAAAATAAATTCACTTTTTCTGTTATAACCATAGACTGCTCATCAACGCACAAAATGTATACCCTTTTTTCCACCATTTTGAAAGGCACATTGTAAAGTGGTGATCATATAGAAATTCGTAATTTCGCAAATTAAAAAATCTTAAAAAAGTTAAATGAAAAAAATATTGAATTGTGTAGGTATCAAAAACAGCATTTTAAAATAAATATCATTTAAATAACACATAAAAATTAAAAATGTAAAAAATGCGATTAAAGTTTGTTTATTAATATAGAGCCATCAATATTAATTGCTATTTTGTATAATATTAATTTATTGACGTTCGTTTTAATTTATAAACTAGTGAGGAAGGTAAATTGATTGTTATAAGGCAAAATTACATGGTTAAAATACACCAGTTGCCCTCTTCAAAATGGAGGAAAATTTGACACACGATTAACCACATGCAACATATGGCATGAGCAGTCTATCTAGTCTATGGTTATAACATTGGGGTACACTGCGAAAAGACATGGGATATAGTTAAATTAAATATGATCGATTTAATGGTACGCATCAGAGATCAGAATGCCCGGCCCTACTGTCTTAAATTTTAATTTTCGGGCGGGCAAGCTTTGATAAGATTCGGGCATAATTAAATTATTGAAGAGTGTGACTTTTTATATAAACTGGATTATTTTTGAAAATTTATAGATCGACTTAAGGTTACAGATTCACCTTTAACCACACTTATAGTAATAGAAAAAGCTGCACATTTTTTATCCCTCCCGTGGGTTCAACACAATTTGATTAGAAATGGTATTTAAATTTGTATTTTTAGTGTGCTTTATTAATGAAATTAAAAAAAACTATATTTAGTGTAAATTAAAAAATTTGTTATTTTTATTATTTAATCGAGATTAGCACCCCCTTCTTTTTATTTAACCCTCGAGAGTATCCTGAAAATCCCGAACGCGAGAGTATTCGTGGGGTATATGTGGCCCCCTTTTTTAACTTTTTATAACTAAACATTTATTCGTGGGGTACACGTGAATATTCACTTTTACGTCCTTTTTTATTGTTACTAACGCATGTGCATGTGCGTGCAGTCTAGACAAACATTAGAGAGAGATTATAAAATATTAAATAAGGAATGATTTATGAGAAAAGTGTTTAATATTATAGTTTCATATTCAATTCAAATCCATTTTTCCATTATTTATTCCATTCAAGTAATTTATATTTATAAATTGTTTATCTTTTAAACAAATCATTAACACATTATTACTGAAAGACTAAATTAGCTAATAAGTTTTTTTTATTCTAGAATCTATTTAAAATGAGGGAATCACATTAGTTTAAGCTAAAGATAATTTAAAAACCTGATTTAATCAACTAATTTAAAGATAAAATTCTTGGGTGAAATTACTATTTGCCATCCCGGCGACAAGATGGCTAGCGAAAGAAGCTTTTCTATTGCAGGAAGACTAATAGAAGACGAACTCGGCTATCTCCTGGAATTGTCGATGATTTGTTATTCTTACATAATAACTATAAAAAATAAAATATATGTTTTTATATACTCACTGAAATAATATGGATGAAATAAAAAATTCGGGCTTAACGGACACATGTAATATTTCGGGCGGGCATTTTGGGCAGCTCTTGCGCCTCGGGCCGGGCAAAATGGGCGGGCCGGGCGGGCAGTTTAATTATAAAATCAAACCGGGCCGGGTTCGGGCAAAATAATTTCAACAAATCTGACCTTTGGTACGCATTTTATCAACATGACTTGAGCAATCTATGTAGCCTATGCTATGACATGCTGATGGGAAAGTGAATTGAAGAAGTCATAACAAAAAATAACTTTTTTTTCGTATTTAGCCAATTGCCATAACAAATTTAGATTGTTAAATAAGTTCCTAGTTAGCGTAAGCAACGTTTTCTTGAATGGGTAAACATGGGATTAAAGAGAACAATGTATTGTAAGTTCCATATGTCAATTTTCAAGT
Organism: Gordius sp. MW1; assembly: GCA_964036665.1. Taxonomy (NCBI): domain Eukaryota; kingdom Metazoa; phylum Nematomorpha; class Gordioida; order Gordea; family Gordiidae; genus Gordius; species Gordius sp. MW1. The sequence goes on from OZ038528.1 coordinate 3,575,979, forward strand.
TAACTAGCTTGGCAAAAATAAAAAGAAATGTATATTAGTAAAGCCTACCATTTCAAACTCGTAGTCGTAGCCATGGAAGGTTGTTAACTTTGATGCCTAAAAAGTAGGGGGGAGGGCGAAATAATTTTTTTTTTAATTTTTCAAAGTTTTTGCTTTGAAATTTTTTTTCTCTCGTAATTTTAGGGGGGGGGGGGGCTGCCTACGCCCTTGATAATCAATTAGTGCGATAAATACATTTCAAAATTTTACACTATTTGTTTTAAAGCTAAACAATATTATATCGAGCTTAAGCAAGCTTTAAATTCTAAGTCATTATAATTTTGTCTCAAAAATCACATGCACTTTTTAAATCTAAAAGCTAAACAGCTTGTCTGCTGAATTTGTTAATTATATCTTTTTCATAAGTAAATTAACGCAAAAATACATTTATGTAGTGTTTCGTCTAGGTAATAAAAACGTGAAATAATTTTTTAAAAGCCAGATTGATTTATTAGTGATTTTGTTTGAAACGTTAAACAAAGACAATCCACAAATATTGTCCGTTATGCATATAATTGAAAATTTTAAATTTTATAATAATGTTTTAAGATTAGAAACCGAATTTTAAATTAAATCAATAAATTGCAATTTTAATCTAATGCTAATTATTTCATTTTGTACAGTCCAGTTTTCATTTAGTAGTTTTACAAACAAATGCCTAGAGCTGACTAACTCCACTCCTTGCCTAGCAATTAGAGCTCAAGATAAAGGCAGTTTATTCAAGGTTATTTTTAAAACCAAACCGGAACATATTTCTCTCTCTTTTTTCCCCATTTTTAAAATTATATTAATCCGTAAAATAACATGAAAATCGCGAATTATTTATTCTTTTTTGTCATTTCTTTTTGGACAATTCCAACAATTCTAGCACAGGGACCCAGAGGGTAATATAAAGTTTTAAGACCTAAAGATCTCCATTTTTTTCGATAAAAAGTAACCTTAAATTTGCGAAATAATGTAATCATTAATATTTGAAAGTAATAAAATGTTTCCAAAAATTTTAATAGGCTAAAATAACCTTAAATACTTTTATTTACACATAATTAAAAGAAACGTTTTTAAGATTAATAATTTTACTTTAAAATATCATGATATATATATAGAATTTTTGAAAGATGTATAAAATCTAATTAATATAGGGCCAAAGAAATTTTTCAAAGTGCTAGATTTAATTATGTGACATTCGCCCCAAAAATTATCCGGCCAGGAACTAAATTAACTATTGCGACAATTGTTATAAATCCAGATTGGATTGAATCCATATTTACTTATGAATTATTAGATGCTTCTGATATCACTGTTTCAAAAGCTGATAATTTTTTCCCTCCAGGTTACCTTTAATTTATGGTTAAAAATGTTTTTTTTTAACAAATTTATTTTATTTACTTCTAATTTTGCAATTTTTTTTAGATGGTACTGATTTAAAATTATAAAGGTTTTTTTGGCTAAAAATATATAAAATGTTTAAAAATATTGAAAAAAACTATTATCTTGTTATCGTGAATAAAGCGTTTAGGTCAAAGTAATTGCAATAGTTTTAGGATATTTACTGTTTTTAAATCATGGACAACTTTTTATATTTTATTTCGTTTTTGGCTAATTCTTTAAAAGTTATAAGCTAATTCTTTTCTTTATTTACTACTTGAAATGTATTTTAATTGATTTTTTGGGGCAAATTAATAATTTAAATTATATTTCTAGGCAGTTTGAAGATTACTGAATTACGGGTAAGTTAACTTTTTGATTTTGAAATTATTATATAACATCCATTAAACACTAAAATAATTAGTTATATTATATAATTTTTAAAAATATTAGTAGGCAAGTAAAATTAAGAAGATTAAACATTATTCCTACTATTTTACAACATCCTTTTTATGTATAATTGCTTTCTAGAATCGAAAATAGTTAAATTTATTTTTATTGTAAAACGCAATAATATCAAAAATGCACACAAAAATTGAGTTTTTCTCCGATCTGCCTGGTTACTAAAGTTAGCATTCGTAATCCTGCCAAAAAATTTTTATCAGCTATAGTCATCCCTGCCGATATTCTATTTTTGATTGTCCAAGCAAAAGTTAGAAATGAATAGAGAGTTTTTTTTTGCAATTTTTACGAAAAAGAATTATATTAAATCTAATATGGTGCGTGTTAATTTTGGGCCCCGTTTATTTTAGAGGTTGGGCCAGGGTTTGGGAGGCTTAACATTTCAATATCATAGTTGCTTATTATGATAATACTATTTCTAATACAATTTTTACTATTTTTATCAAAAACCAAAATAACTTCGTATAAAAGTATTAAAAAATTTATTAATTTTTCCCTATTAAAATAATATGAATTAGATTCCGGAGAATTTAGATCCCAAGCAGCATTACGATCTAAAATTAACTATACAAGGTCCTAAAGTAGATTATACAGTGATTGAGAAGCGGAGACTGCAAATTAATTTAGCTACGGCTGGTCTTTTTATACAACTTGACAAACCAATTTACAAAGCTGATGATATTGTACGTTGGAGAATTGTGGCCATTATGCCCGACCTAACCCCATACAAAGTAATAACCCTAAAAATTTGTTAACTATGATGATTTTTTCATAATACAAGTTTGGTTAGTATTGTATTTAAAATTTCAGAATTTTTAAAATAAAAAAATAATTAACCTAATGGCTAATAGTAGTGTTGTAAAAACGGCTGGGTTATGTTGGGGCGACCTTGGAGGTCGACTAAGATAAATAGACCAAAAGACCTGGTCTATTCATGTTTAGTCGACTAAAACCAAAGGTAGACTAAACAATACCCAGCCGTTTTTACAACACTAGCTAATAATTTGATCTTTTTAAACTTAAAAGGGTCAAGTTAGCGTATATCTTGTGAATCCTAAAGGACAAAGAGTCGCTCAATGGCTTGTTAAATCTTCAAAAGTTGGAATCTTAGAAGAAGATATTTCATTGGGACTTTACCCGATCATTGGCAATTACATATTGAGCGCTGTTGTCGTAAATTCTCAAACTGGACTAGAAGGAAAACCGGTTGAAAAATCATTCGAAGTTTCTAATAAGGAATTACCAATATTTGAAGTTAAAATTGATTTAGCTCCTTTCCAAGTTTTAAACAAAGATATCCCATGTGTCATAGATGCTCTGTATAAATTTGGCGAGGCTGTAGCATCTCAAGGAACCTTATCCATCCGTTTTGACAAAAATCCATCCTGCCAACGAACATACCAGCAAACCATTAAACTTCCGGTATTTCAGGGTTTGGGGTCATACAGACCCCAAATTTTAATTATTTTTAAATCTCTTGTCCTATTGTAATTTGTCTTTCAACTTGATATCTACTTTTAAATTCAATTTCCTTGAATACTGGTCTAAGAGTCAATATTAAGATAGCTTATAGCCAGATTTGTGGGTACTTTTTGATATTTTGCTCAATAGTTAGTTTTATTTATTATATATGTGTATTTAAAAATTTAAAAATTCTCAAACTTTTAAAAACAGTCGATGAATGTTTAATTTAACGTTTAAGAGCTACACTGTTTACAACAATATAAGCTGGAGAAAATTTTTTCACGCCATAGCTTATAAGATATTTGTTTATTATAAATTCAGAAAGGGACGATTGAACTTAATATCCCGTTTAAAAAAATTGCGGAGATTTGTTCAAGCCCATTGGTCGGAATTTTATTAATAGAAGCTAAAATTACTGATACAGCTTCTGGCATTGAAACTTCTGGATTGGCACCTACAAAATTTTTTGAAAATCCTATTAAGCTAGAATTTTCACCGAGCAACCCATCTAGTTTCAAACCAAACTTACCTTATGTTGGATATGTAAGATCATTATTATAAACAAATCTAAGCCCATATATAAGTTTTAATTAAATTACAATATGTAAAAAGAATATATATTTTTATTTTGAAATGTTTTTTACTAAAACTAAAACAATGCAAAGATACATAGTTTATTTAAAGTAGTGTTGTAAAACCGGCTTGATTTGCTTAGTCGACCCTTGGTTCAATTATCAAAATCTCTATCATTTAAATAAGCAGATAAAGATAAAAATTTTGCAGAAACACTTAAATTAATTTAACAATTTTTGAATCACAAATTTATAAAATTATTTTTTTATAATTTTTTATTCATGATTTTAAAAGGTAAAAATAACCCAACCAGATGGAAAAGTATTGTTTGACCACAGTGAAAATGTATTGATAAAAGCTGCAGGAGATTCTAAAGGAACAAATTTATTTTTTACACAAAAATTCACTATAAACATAGATGGAAATGTAGCATTTAACATTCCTATTCCTCCTGCTCTAACATCTTTATATATTTTTGTAAATGTTTTTAAATATAAATTATAGATATATATGTAATTTGATTCAATTTTAAGAATATTTTGAAACTTTAAGGTTAATTTGAGGGAAATCTAGGGATAATTGGTCTGAATTAAGCAAATATCTGTATTTATAAATTGAAACTTATCAGGTTGCTATATTTTCAACTTTAATTATGATACAAATATTACAATATATCTTAACAAAACAATTAAATTCTCTACGAATTTTAACTCCGATTTAGGGATTGTTTTTATATTATTCCAAACTTTAATGTTGGCAGAAATAGTATAGTTTAATTTCAAAATCAATTTTTTTTCTAATTTATAATAAACAATTTATCATAAATTTCTTTTTTTAGGCTGAATTAGAAGTATCTAAAGTGGGAGCTATTAGTCATATAGAGAATGTCCAATATTCAAATACCAATTCCTATATGAGTTTATCACTGAAAACTTCAGAACCCAGGGCTGGAGAAAATGCTGTTTTTAATCTTTTAACTTCACATCCTACACAAGAAATATTTTACATAGTAAATTTAACTAAATTTATTAAAATAAAATATAATTTTACTAATGTTTTTGTTGATTTATAAAAATTTTTTACTTTTTTTTTAGATATAATTAACACTTATAATCATTAAAATTATTTGGTGTTAAGTTTGTGTTTTAAATTTTATTTGGTTGAAAAACCTTATTTTACAAATTTTCTTAATTTCAAGACAATTATATACAAGACACCACCTAGTTAATTGAAATAAATAATGCTCAATTCTTTTAGTTTTTGACTGAACTCGGCTCATTTGTAGGCCTTAGATATTTTTTGGTGCCAAAATTAAAATGTCAACACAAGCGTTCAATTAAAAATGCTAAGAATTGAAGGATAAAATAGCTAAATTAAATACAAAAAAAAAACTTGAAAATACTACAAAATAAATTGGCAAATAAATAATTTATAATTTTTTAAATACATTTATTCGAAAAAGCATCTCGTTTTTAGATGTCTATCGCATACATTAAAAATACTGGAGACTGGCGTTCAGCTGAAAAATATTAAGTAAAGGTGTAACCCCCCTTATTCGAGGCATTTTGACAATCTAAGCGCTATTCATCTCATGGGCGTACCCAGGTTTTGAATTAGGGGGGGGGGGCAAAACGTTTAAAAGTTTATTTAGAGGGGGGCAATACATTAATTTTTTAATTTTTCAATGTTTTTGCATTGAAAATTTTTTTTCTCTCGTAAATTAGCTGCGTACGCCCATGATTTATCTTGTTAAATTATTAAATGCAAACTTTAAGGTTAATTAATAAATAGAAAAGAATGTTAATAAATGATTATTTAATGAAATGTATATATGGCACTAAAAGTCTTTTTTTTGTTGAATTTCATGAATTGCTTAAATATTATATATTTTAAAATGCTATTTTTAATATTTAAATAATTCAAAATTTTGAAACATTATAATTTTTTTTTTATTAACTAAAATTATTACAATCTATTTGTCCATCCCTTATTTGTGCACGTTTAAAAATGGCGGAAAAATGGTACATTTATTGAACGTTGATGATCAGTCTCTCTAGTCTATGATTGTATTAATAGTCTATGGTTTACCTACGGTAGTGTTGTAAAACGGCTGGGTTTTGTTTGGTCGACATTTGCTTCAACTAAGAACAACTGTCGATTCTAGTCTGTTTTTCCGATTTCGACTAAGCTTAGAGGTCTAATAAGAAAAACAAACAAAAAAAACTTTTGTCTGATCATGTTTAGTCGACTAAAATCAAAGATCGACCAAACAAAACCCCACCGTTTTTACAACACTGATCTACTGCACTTATTGCTTATTTTTACGTGTGAAACTATTTTCCCATAATTAATTTCATAATTTTTCCAATATTATTTCAATATTACTTCAATAATATCTTAATGTTTAATTGCAGATTTTATCTAGGGGCTCAATAGTTTATGCCGGTTTCGTCAACGTTGCTGGCAATACATCCAAATTGTTTTACATTCCATTGACTAAAGACATGGCTCCCCTAGCTAGAATTGTCGCATTTCAATTAAAAAATGGAGAAGTTATAGTGGATGCCTTAAATTTTAAAGTCCACAATTTCTTCAAAAATTACGTAAAACTTATTTTATTGTAAAATAAGCTTGTTTTTTGGAAATTAGTTAAAAAAATCAACTAAAATTGTATATTATTTGAATAAATTTCATTTAAAATAATCCTAAATTTTTAGGTTGACGCAAAGTTTGATAAGTTTAAACTAGCTCATGGAAAGGAATCTGCATTGGAGATTCTAACACATCCAACAGCAACTGTGTGTGTCTTATCTCTGGATAAAAAATTAGCCATTTACAGTCAACTTTATGATTTTACTCCTCAAGACGTAATTATTTAATTTCTTTAAATCTTCTTTTATGAAATTATCTAATAATTTAAGAAAATTTAAATTCAAAATTTATATGAAATTTTTTTTTTATAAAATAGGTATTGAATTCGTTATTGCAATTTGATACGACGGTATCAGCTTTTAAATTAATCCAAGAAAAAGGCACCCTAATTTCTGTTAGCGTGGGTGGTTTAGACAATGTAGCAATTATAGAACAATCTGGACTCATCATATATTCCGATGCAGATTTAGAATTCCCAAAAAGCGCGGGAGATTGTAATTTTTCCATTATACTCCTTTATAAATTTTTGATATTATAAATAAAAATAAACCGTAGAATTTTAAAAAATATTTTAAATTTTTTTACGTATTTTATATGTAGCGAATTGTCCGAAAGGGGATGATTGCACATTTACTCCTATGGTTGCTTCTGGCGAATTAATTGAGGAGTTGGGACACATTAGAAAGTTTTTCCCTGACACTTGGATTTGGCAATGTCAAGAAACGTAAAATTTTAAAATTTTATATAAATCTTTTTAGAAAATTTAAAAATATTTTTTTTATAAAAAAGTTAGTGTTTCTTAATGATGATATAATTTTTGAGTTATTATTTTACTAATATTTAGACCGACGGGTCAATTAGTTATTAAGGATAATACGCCAGATTATTTGACCTATTGGATCACTAGCGTATTTTCCATGCATCCCACGCTAGGACTTTCACTATTAGATGCTCCCATAGAAGTATTTTTTAATTGTTTATTTATTTATCTATTAAATTTCTTAAAATATGTAGCTTCAAGTGGCCAAAGAATTCTTTACCTATGTAAAAACACCGCCACACGTTATAATGGGTGAATTTTTAATAGTCCGTGTCGTGGTTTTCAATTATAGCCCAGAAACTATAAAATCCGTAAAAAATTTATAATTTATTGTACAATTTTTAGTTACTTTAAATTTCAAGATTATTGCTAATTTAACTATATAACAGGTTATAGTGGAACTTGAAGAAAATTCAATGGTAGAAAATATTTATAAAAATGGTGTAAATAAACCAGGTACCAGAAAAAGTATTGTACAAGCGGTAAATTTAATATAAATAAAATTCTTTACGGATTCAAGAAAATAATAAATAAATTTCTATTTTGAAAATTAAAATTAAATTTGTTAGATAATTTCGGGAGGTTCAGGAGTTATCCAATTTCCAATTAAACCAATTAAATTGGGTATCATTGACCTAATAGTACATTCTCAAGCAGTTGGATTTACTGATTCAGTAGAGCGCAGTTTCGAAGTTAGGGTATGTCATATTAAATTAATTTAAAATAAAAACAAAAAAAATTTTAAAATTTTTATTTTATTTTATAGTTTTGAAATTTGTTACATTCATTACAAAGAGAATTTCTAATTATGGAGTCAAACAATCCCCCCTCGATAGTTATATTTTAAATATTATTTGTATGCTACTACATTTTAGTTTTTGTAAAAATTTTTAATTAATGATAAACATTTTTAAATAAAATTAATAGATGACCTATAGAATAGATACCATGGGCATAGTCAAGGGAGGGCATGGAGGGGCGGCTGCCCCCCCTTATAAATCCAAACATTTATTAAAATTTACAAATCTATGGCTAAAATTTCAAAAAATTATCGTTTTGCCCCTCCCTAAATCATTATTGCCCCCCCTCTAATTCCATTGCTGGCTACGTCCATGATATACTCAGAGTTTTTGAGATATTTTTCTTCTAAAAAAGGCAAAAATTATTATACAAATTTATGTTTCACTAATAATTAATAAATTTATCTATAATTTTTTCAGGCTCCTGGTATGGCAATTGTAAGTTCGGACACTTTATTCATAGATTTAAAGCGTTATTCAACTTGTAAAAAAAGAGAATCTCACCAATATTCTCAAATTTATCCCTTACTCCCTTTACCAGGCCTTTTACCCGGGACCCTTAGAATTGAAATTTCCGTTTCGGGTATTATATAAAACGTGTAAATTTCATTTTTTTATTATTATTACTTCGCACAAATTTTATTTTACTTTCTCTTTCAAAAAATGTGCGAAATTTATTGGAATGCTGACAGGCGACCTCCTAGGGCCTGTCATGCGTGGTCTAATGGACGACAAATTTTTGCAATACATGCCTCAAGCTTCGGCAGAACAAAATCTCATATACTTCGGTCCATTGATTTACGTTTTCCGTTACTTGATAGCCACAAATCAGTTAGAACAATCATTTCGCGTTAAAGGCTTAACTAGCATGAGAAAAGGTAATGAATAGATATTCGAGATATTCATTGGGTATTGCATGGGCGTAGCCAGCATTGGGAAAAGAGGGGGGGGGGGCAAAAATGATTTAGAGAGGGGCAAAATGATAATTTTAAATTTCAACAAATTTTTGGATGGGCAGCTGCCCCTCCCCCTGGCTACGCCCAGAGGCCATGGCATTAATGTTTATTTATTTATTTATTTATTTATTTATTTATTTATTTATTTATTTATTTATTTATTTATTTATTTATTTATTTATTTATTTATTTATTTATTTATTTATTAGCCTATATGATTCAAATGGGTTTTCAAAGGGCAGAAGGTCCTTTTGCCACATTCCCTATACCCAAAAATTCCATAGATTCCGGTAGCCCAAAGGCTCCGCAATTTCTACCGAGCACATGGTAAAATACTTCACATTTTCTGAATTTCAAAAAATAGAATAATTGAATAGACGACGAACTGCTTGTTTTTGCATTAAAATTCATTAAGTAACTCAGACTATCATTTTTGGTGAGGTTTTGAATTAATATAAGGCATAAAAATTTTTTTCAACCAATTAAAAGTGTACACTTTTGTTATAAGGTTTAAAATAGAAAAATATTTATTTGCTTTTACCCCATTTGTTAATATAATCATATAAATTCGATTATTCCATAGTTTGTATGATTTTTATAATATTTGTGAAAATATTATCCACAAGGTTGACAGCATTCGTTATTAAACTCTTTAAACAAGCTACCCCCTTCATTTATATCGATCAAAATATTATAAAAAGTGCACTAAAATGGATAATAACTACTCAGCATCCAGCTGGCTACTTCAGGGATGAGGGAAAGTTACTGCTAGAATCAATACAGGCAAATTAAAATTTATCTATTATTTTTATTCTTAAAATGATACGTGCGTCTCATTTAACCCAAAATGTAGTGTTTTGTTGATTAGTGTTTTGTTGATACAAAATTTGATTTATGCTCTATGCTAAATTTTATTTTAACCAATCGAGGTGCACATTATCCTAGCGCACTTCTAACCTACCGGCCTAGCCTATTGTAATTGCAATTGGGTATTCTTTAAATGCTAAGTAGAAATTTAATGCTAAGTATTTTATGCAAAGTTTATATTGAAATGCTACGTTTTTTTAAACGCGCTAAGTTCATAGCAAAAAAAGTTTAATACTTGACATTAAAATATAAAGCTTAAATTAATTTGATAACTTAGCAAAAATTTAAAATTTATGGGCAAATGGAATAAAAAAGTAGGATTAATTATAGAAATAAACTTAGATAACGAATAAAAAAACTTAGCATAGACGCAAAAAAAACTTTGCATAATATATTTAAAAATGCAGATATTTTGTTCTGATCGTAGATTTATTGTAACATGGTGAGCTCATGGGCGTAGCGAGCAAAGAAATTAGAGTGGGGCAATAATGATTTAGTTAGGGGAAAAATAAAGTTTTGAACTTTAACCATAATTCCATAAATTTCAACAAATTTTTGGATTTGGAGAGGGAGAACCGCTCCTCCCTGCCCCCTCTCCTTGGCTACCCCCATGGGTGAGCTACTATTACATTTTGTTTTGGGAATCCCTTTGGTTTAATAAAAAACATACAAAATATATAAATTGCTGTTATTATAAATTACATTAATTTTTTATTTAATAAATGCGGATAAAATTAGGGCAAAGACATGAAAAACACAGTATCTTTAACGGGATTTGTAGCCATCACTTTGATTGAAAATAAGAATTTTTCAAAGGTAAGTCATATTCAATCATTGATTTTTAAACCTAATGAATAAAAAAATAAAAATTTAATTATACTAATACTTTTTAGGAAATTCCAGAGCTCATCAACACATTGAACAAGGCGATTTTATTTTTAGAAACAAATTTAGGATTAATGCATAAAGAACCTTACAGACTTTCAATAGTTTGTTACGCTTTAGCCCTCTCAAATTCTCCCAAAGCTCTAGACTGTATAACTTTAGGACAAAAATTCGCCATTCAAACAAACGGTATTTCTCTAAAATTAAATGTTTTTTTACGATAAATTTGAGAAAAGTTTCATATAATAGTAAAAAAATATTACGTTAGAAAAATATAATACCATTTTTTGAAAATTAAAATTACAGAACATCTCTATTGGTTAGAAAAATTAAATGGGAGACTCAGTATAGAAATGTCTGCATATTTTTTATTAACTTATTTAACCCTAAATCAAATGCCGAACGCGGTTAAAATATCTAGGTGGCTCATTACACAACAAGATCAGTATGGAAGTTTTCAATCAACTCAAGTACAAAATTTGAAAATTTATAAATTTTATTTACATTATTATCATCTTATTTAAGTTATAAGATCAAGCATTGATGAATTTATTTCGTTTCTCAAAAAAAGCTGATCAGAAAAAAAGCTAATAAAAAAATCTAGACCCTAAAATGTACTTGATGTCTTATGAGGAGTATGTCGCATAGCAAATTTGAAAATAAAATTTAAATATTGAATATATAAAAATGGGTTAGATATTCAAAATTAGGATTTTTAAAAATAAGATCTAATAATTAGATGTATTAATAAGATATCTAAAAATAGTATAGATATTCAAAAATGGTATAAAAAATGGATATTCAAAAATGGTGGAAAAATTTCCGTTAGAAGGTTAAATCTAAATTGCGAAAGAATCTTAAATCCATAGATTAATCTAAATTGCGGGAGAATACGTTTAATATCACAATTAGATATTCTGCACTATACGCAGAAATTGCCAAATATTCCTAAATTTACATTAGATTGTATCTATGCACTATAAGTCGAAATTGCCAAATGTTTCTATTGGTTTGTTAGCTTTTTTTCTGATCAGCTTTTTTTTTGAATAATAATCATTTATTTAACATCATGGGATTTAATCTGTATAAATGTTAATATAATGAATTCCGACATGTATTAACGTGTTTTTTTGGCTATAGTTTGCTTTAAAAATCAATAATTGAAAATTTTTAAATATTAATTATTCCTCATGCTTTATATTGAAAACATTTAAAGATGACTTAAAGTTATAATTTTTATTAATTTTAAATAAAAATAAATTATTATTTATTTTCACAAAAAATCTTATTCTAAAATTGCACAATTTATGATACAACATTAATATAACATTTTTCATCGTTATACAGGATACAGTAGTAGCATTACAAGCTTTAGCGTTATATTCGGAGAAGACATATTGTCCAAATCCCTCATTTACGGTTGAATTGGAATTTGGGCAAGTTAAAATACCCTTTAAAATACATAAAACAAATGCTCTACTCTACCAAACATTAACTTTACCCATACCCTCGATCGAGCCAAAAGAACTAACCATAAAGGCCATGGGCCAAGGTGCTGGACTTATACAGGTTAAGATATATTGCTGTTTTTATAGAAAGGCTTAAAGAAAAAAGTTAGTGAGGAATTTACATCTCTAGATCAGTGGTTCTCAACCTTTTTATACACGCGACCCCCCAAATATTTTATAATTTGTTTGCGGCCCCCCCCCCCCATTTTTTTCATAATAATTTATATTTGTTATATTATCTATAATATACTGATTTCTATTATTTTTTCATTTTATTCTATAATAAACATAAAACACAACTTTATTATTTCATTTAAATAGATAATGAAATAATAATAACATAAAAACATCATAATTAAACATAAAAACAATGTTTAAAATAAAAAATAAATGCATTCGGAAATATATTTAATGAGATTTCTGCTGCTGAACATCTTCAGCCAATTTGTTAATTCTTGGTTCAATTGATTGTAATGCTATCCTCGAATCTAGTCGCAATCGATTGCGTTTTTTAGTTTTTATATCCACCATAGTTTAGAAGCCTTTTTCACACAAATATGTACTAGCGAAAGGCAGCAAATTTTGAATTGCTGCTGAAAATAATGGAGGATATTCTGCACGAATCCAAAATTGCGGCAAACTTTTAGTTTTAAACAAAGATTTTAAATTACAATCATTTATTAATTTCTAATAATGAATCTTAAGACAACGAGTTCGAATCCCCTGGTGAGTATTTTTTTAAAGCTTTTCTGAATATTTTTATTTTATTCTAAAAAAATTTGGCGACCCCCCGGCAAACTTCTCGCGACCTCCTAGGGGGTGGCGACCCCCAGGTTAAGAATCACTGCTCTAGACGATAAATTTTAATAAAAAGCATTACCACTTTGCTTTTGTGTGTGTCTTGTAATTTAAAAAGCTACGATGTCTTAGTAGAAATGCTAGATTTTTGGTATAAAAGTTGGAGGGGGGGGGGCGGATGCTCTTTTTTGTCACCTCCCAGCCCAGCTATGACTTTGTTAATAAACACGTGTATTTTTATACAAAACATTATTTAATCGATGTTTACACTATGTTGAAGATCGTAAAATATTACAACGTCGAAGCAAGTAATGACAAAAATAATGAAATCATCATGGCAAAAGAAGTGGGCAAACCCGTTGTACAACCAAATATTGTCAAGGTGAATGGTGACAAAGAAATTGTAACATCTTTAGTTACTACAACTACTACTACATTGCCAACAAGTTCGATCACACCTCCTGACATAACTAGTAACAAATTGTATTCCGTTATTTTTTTAAAATATTTTAAACTTTTTATTATAAGCTTAAAATGTTGTTATTGCTCCATAGATATTAGCATGATTGCGGTTTTTTTGAAACTTATGAAAAGGGCTTTTGTTCAGTGACGTTCAACCAGTTTTAAGTAAAGCATAGTAAATTAAAATATAGGCAACAGCTAATTTAGAATTTTATCTAATATTTATATTATTCGTAGATTATAAAACTAACTAGGTCCTTTTTTAAAAAAATTAAGATTTTATATTGCTCAAATCTTTTATTTTTACTTTTTTAAAGCCATTCCTAGTTAAGAAATGCTTTTATGAAGAGCTAAACCCAACTTATCTTTATGTTTCTTTTACTTATATGACAAATACCATTAATAAACCATTGCAATCTTATTAACGATAAGAAAAGAATGATGTATTTTTTCAGACATTTTGAAATAAACTTTATGTTATACATTTTTTGTTAAAAAATTAATTTTTTCTTTTGTGATTCTCATCGCCTTTTTTTAATTGATCAGATTTTCTAACTTTTTATAATTATACTCCTCAGTTGATAATTTCCTATTCAATTATTATTTATTTACTAGCATAAATTCTTAGAAATAAAATCGTAATAAAATATGAGATATTTTTTTTTCAATTTCACAGCAATGCCCGTAGCAAAAATAGTGCCCGAAAATCTACCCTTTTCACTATTGATCATAACAGTGGCTTCTGAACATGATTTAGCAGTTAGGGCTTGTACAAGGTGGAATTTAAACACACCCAACGATAGCGGATTAACAGCGTTAGAAATGGGTACCCCATCAGGTTTCAGGCCCGACATTGAAAGTGTGGAACTTATAGATGATTTAGCTTCAGTCAAGGAAATCAATGAAAAGCTTGTCTTTTACCTCAATAAAGTAACTTTGTAATTAGGGGCAAAAAATGCTTTTTTGAATTTTTCACCATAATTCATTTGCTGGACAAAACGCCGTAAATCAAAAAAATTATATATTAAATAAACTTCAAAGTTTGTTTAGGCTATAAAATTTGCCTTTAAGGTCTTTTACTCAGAAAAAATAACTTATAAAAACATTTTTGGGCTAGATGATGGTAAAATATTGATAAACCCATGTAATTAATAATTTTAAAATATTTGATGTTTTTGCTGAGATTTAAATTAATCAATTTTAACAAATTAGACATTTTAAATATTTTGACTGAACGTAAACAATTTACATTTTTGATTTTGTTTACATTAAGCTAAGTTTTAAATGACAATTTTTCTAGAGGACAGTAAATAAATCATATATATTCATTTCACTGTGAACTTTTATTTTTTCTAAAACTGGATTTAACAGGGAAAAAATTAAATTTTAAACGTATTTTAAGTAAACAAATTATCGTAACTTTTTTGAAATGATAAATTTAAGATAACTTTTTAATAGAATTTTCCTTTCATATTAATAAATTAATATTAAAATAAAATTTGACAAGATTTTTTTAATAATTCAAAACTACTAATGTGCTGAAAAATTAACTGCTCTTCTCACAATAATATTAAATTTTCATAAAAATAAAAATTTCATTTCAAAGGTTGAAGGCAAACAACTTTGCATAAAATACAAACTCAAAAGGGTAGACCTGGTAGGACAACAACAACCCGTCCCATGCAAAATTTATCAATACTACAATCCAGGTTTATCTATTATAATAATTTTAAAATCATATTTAAAAATTTTTTAAGCTACACCAAAGCAATATTACTTAAAAGATTCAAGATTTTTTTAAGAAAAATTAGATAGAAAATATGATTTAAAAATTTTTTGACCAGATAATCTATATAACACTAACTAAGACGGTCCCAAGTCCCTTTGCAGAAAAGTAGAGGGTGCCCAAGTCAGAATTTGGCTTTAAAACCCACTTCAAAATCGTGAAAAAGGCTAAGGCGTTCTCCACAAACGACGCTCACTGCATATCGCGCCCGTGCAATGTCAAAATACATTAGGGTAACCGCTAAACACACAAAAAAGGGGGTTAAGAAACTTAGGCGTGGATAAAATGCGAATAACATGCTGGAATGTTGATTGGAAAGAGCATGAGGTAGCACACATGCTAAAAAGAAGCAAAATCACAAACCTTCCCACAAGAAACCATGTGGAACGGAACCAAAGCTCGGGAGTTAGCAGAGGCATAGTTGTACAGTGGGTTACCAAATCTTAGACGGGATAAGCAAATCGTTCAAGGACAAGATGGTAAAAGTCAAGCGTTGTTCAGACAGATTAATGTGGGTGAAGATTGCAGATCAAGGAGGCCTCCTATCAGATCTATGCGCGTATGCGACAATTGGGTGAATGGAATCAGTGGAAAAGGAGATACAAGGAAGAGAAAGAAAAGCTGGGTAGACTTTAACTCCCAAGTAGGAAAAGATGGTCTCGGGTATGAATCATGGAGGCTATGGGCATGGTTTGAGTAACAAGAAGGGTGAAAAACTTCTTTAAATCCAAAGCATTCGACGTGGCGATGTTAACACTTATTTTCAAAAACGTGAAGATTATATTGTGACCTATAAAAGAGGCAACACTTTAGTCAAACTGCTTATATGGCGAAATGATTTATGCAGGATCAATTGCAAAGTGGTACATGTATAAAAATAGCCAGGCAACATTGTCCACATGTTATTGAAAACAAATTTCGGGAAAGAAGAAAAGTTTAGCTCTAATTTGATACGAAATGCTAAAAAATAGATAGACGAACAAAATATACCATCAGAAAGCCTTCACATTTTTGGGTGCAAGGAGGATGGAAAGGGCCGTAGAAGACGATTGGGAGACGCTACCTGCGGACGTAAGGAAACGGCGATTCAGGTTTTAAGAGGGACCAAAGCTTTAAACAGGGAACTCTGATCTGATGGTGGGACCAATCTGTTAGAGATTTCATGGAAAGAATAACACAAAAATCGGAGAATTATCAAGAATTAAAGAAGACAAAGAGGGCCTCGAGGATTTGAAAAAGCGAAAAATGAGGCGTACATCGAGATGGTAAACAAACATTCTAAAGGGGGCGAGAGGCTTATGTAGAAATCTACCAATAAAAGGGAGAGGAAAAGTCGCGATGTCGGAGTCATTAACAGTCAAAACGAAGCCGAATGAGGTAATGAAAAGGATAGTTCAAGGAACTAATGAATAATGCAAATTACAGGGATTTTCCAATATTCTGCCAAACATAAGTATGGTAGGAGGATCGTAACATACAAATAAACAAGGTGCAAAAGGAAAAAGCATGGCACAGATAAAATTCCTATGGATGCATGGGTCGGATGCCAAGTAGTCACGACCATGACGAACCTTTTTAACAAGATATAGGTAGAAGACCAAATTTTTAAACATTTGACAGCAAGCACGATTATATTCTTATTCAAGGCAGAAGAGACCCTCAGGAGTGTGACAATTACAGAGATATCAAGCTAACTTGCCCCTTACAGCTTAGGGGTAAGATTCTTAGTAACAGCCGAAAAACGAGGAGGAAATATCGGCTAACCAATTCGGAATTTAGGCCGACAAATCAACTTGATCTTCGCACTAAAACAAATGATAGATGAATATGCGAAAAAGAGAACAAACCCATAATATGGTCCTTATCGACTTGAATAAAGCTTGACACAGCCCCTCGCGATTAAATGTGATGGTACTTGAATAGCAAAATATTCCTTACCCATGTACGGCGTGAAAAAAATATGAAGTTAAACCGCTCTAAGTTCCCTTTTATTATGGACACGATTACGAGACATCTATAAACCATCTCCCTGGTGTATGCTATATATCGATGATATAGTACTATGCGAAGCGAAAATATTCGAAGAAGCCAGTAAGTGGTCAAAGCGCTTGGTTGGATATGGTTTAAATATCGACAATCGAAAGACGGTATACATGGAGTAAATGAACATTAAAGTACCCAAGATGTCACTAAGGTTAAAGAGCAAAGCTTATGAATCCATAATAAGACCGCTGTTACTCGTGAACATTAAATGCCACGGAAAATTGTACAAGCTACGGAGATGAGAATGATACGGTGGAGCTTAAAGTATTCTAGCTCGACTATATGATGAATGACTGTCTCAGGCAAAGATGGAGATTCAACATATGGCGGACTTAATTAATGAAAATCGGCTAAGTGGTATGGATATATACTATGAGGGGGATGAATTATTTAAATCGAAAAGTATTGGCCATGGAGGTGCTAGGACGACCTCGTGTTACATGGAAAGGGCAAATGGACAAAGTTATGAAAACTAAGAAATCCTGACATGGCCCTAATAAATCAAGATGAAAGAAACGTATTAAAACAAACCCCATGACTGTGGCACCAAAATGATAAAGGAGAATCTCGAAAATTGATAAATTAAGAATCTAAAAACGACGAATATTCAATGGAAAAGGCTTAACTAAAAGGTTAACATACTTTTAAGGGACAATTTTAGAATCCACATAAGTTTCACAGATCTGCAAGAAAAATATGGGAAATTGTACTTAATATTTCCGATATAACAATATCTATACTTTTTCTCTAGGTCGTCCAGATAGTTAAAGGTGCCAAAAATGGTTTGTACACGTTTTTTGAGGTTATGTTCCCATGCACTTTTAAATTTATTTTGAATATTATTATTATAATCGTATGTATCAATAATTAAACTAGAGTTTATCTTTCTGTTTTCACCTCTATAATTAATTTTGTGTTTATTTAAACCCCTTCCCACCATTAAAAGTTCTCCCACTGAATCTGGGAAAACAGGCATATTACGAATGCGATGTTTTTTAACATTTCACTCAATCCTCTAGAGTCCTGCATGGGCCGTTTTTGCCGGCCCAGCCCAACCCATTTTCAGGTCGACCCAGCCCAACCCATGCTCACAAACCTTTTTTTAAGCCCAACCCAGCCCTAACAAAACCCAGCCCAGCCCATCTTAAATATCTTATCTTCCTAAGTTTAATTCACACTTTACAATGTATAAATATATTTATTTTCATATTAGATTATATTAAAATACAATAAAATGATATAAATTAATCATCTGTGTCATTTCCATCTTTTAATATCAATTTCCATTGGTTCGCCTTTAAAATAATTAAAAGTATATAAAATTTCTAAATACCCCCAGGTTTTAGATTATGATAATAGTCAATCTTGTTTTACCTATTTTGACGTTATGACTATAGATAGCATTACAGAGCCTGCATTTAACTTTTCCTGTTGGTTTGTTGTTATCTCCTACTTCCAACATAAATACTTTCCATATATTTGAGGTGCTTTTAGCTTTTTCATTATCAATATATTTAAAAGTTGGCGGTTTTAACATGTTAAAAGAATAAAATAAATTAGTAAAATGCGAAGCGACGGATGTTAATTAAAATTTAGAATTGCAACTTAATTAGAATTTGAATTATTATTCAACAATTCTCAGCCCAGCCCATCAAATTTATTTAGGCCCAACCCAGCCCATTAAAATGTATTATTTACTTAACCCAGCCCAGCCCATTAAAATATTTATTTTCCTCGACCCGGGTTGAAAGGTTTACTGGCCCATGCAGGACTCTACTCCCGCGTCTCGCCCCCTTTTTGTGCGCGTGGCAAGATAGAGTGGCGAGTGGATGAGAAAAAAAGGGGAGGCGAAAGAGTTAGTGAAGGGAGAGAATGATCTAGTAAACATCGCATAAGTATTGTAATTAATATTTTCAGACATAGTGGAAGATTTTTGATAAAGTGAAGGGTTTCGCTTTAATACGGAAAAGGGATGGCATCACAAAGTTATTATTTGTAGACGTGTGTTATCATAAAAAATGCATAACCTATATTTATTTGCATAGAAATGGCGATCGTTAAATTTCTCGACGCGGTTACGGAGAAAATCAAATCGGTTTGCGATTTATGCACCAGCAATTGTCAAGACACTTGCCCTGACATCAAGAAGCCTACAAACTCGAGGGCAATTTTTTAATACCATTTTCTTTTTATAAAAATTCGCCATTTATATTTAAAAATCCCAATTTATTGCCAATAAGAGTATGTAAATTTTTAATGTAATTTTCATTATGACGATAATGGACATATCCTCATTGTACACCTTCGGACCTATGATCGGTCCCGTTTTCTATTAAATTATCGATCTTGATCTAAATTCACCAAGTAAAATAATTAAATTTTAAATTAACAAGTTCATTATATAAAAATTCCAAATGTAAACTACGGATTTGTACAAAAATTAAATTAGGTTGTATTATATTTAGAATTAAATAGACTGTATTATATATACCTGTCGCAGTGTTTTAAAATTGTATTTACACTTTTTAAACCAAGTTTTTACAAATCATTATAAAAAGACACGCTAAAATATATTGAGTTAATGAGCCGGCATAGCCATAGATCGAAATTTTTGCATTATTTAAAAAATGCGATGTTAAAATTACCGGGTCTTAAGTTACCGAGGGCGTGGCTACTACTAGGGCGAAAAGTAAAGTGGGTATTATTATTTTCCATTTTATTCTCCCCCCAAAGAATAGAAAAGGTCAGGAGAGCTGTTAATTTAGCAAAGATTTAGTTCAGTAAGTTCTAACAAGAGTTTAGACCGCGAGTCCATGGTTTGATTATAACGCCGTCGGGTCTATAGCCCTCCATTGAAATAAAAGCATATGGGTTTGATATGAGTTAGGTGCCCAATGATTTTATTGAGGAATGACAGATACTGTCCTTTGCTGTATGGTATTGTAGGGGATGATGACCGTTTACTAAACGGGTTGGCAATAGAAGTCGCAATGGAAGGGAGACGCAATGTCACTACCGAGGCATTGGCCTATAGCGATGGGAAATTCCTCGCCAGACAAGTGAAACGCGAGGTTTTGACTTTGTAGGACCTCGAGTCATTCATAACCCCCGGCGGACGCTCAATTGAAAAGATGATTTCCCAAAGGTAGGTTGGTGTTTGAAGAGAGATAAGCTACGGAACGTGGTTCGATTCCTTTTGCGTGTTTCCTGGTGAATGAGCTAAGGAGTCTGGCTCGAGGTCGTCCCAAGCCTTATGTGCGTTGTCAAGGTAAGGGTCTGGGTTGCAGGCAAGTTGCTTGATTGGGTCGACCGCTTACAAACCGGGATCAGATGAAACCTGCTAGTAATATTAAATGGGGGGGGGGGGGGCGGGAGCGGATGTCGATATCACCACTCTTGCAGGGAAGGGTAGCTTGGAGCCATTGAAAGGGGTAAATTTTAGGTCAAAGCACCATTCAATAGCAACGTAATCGCCTTATAGATTCCGTGAAGAAGGTTTATGCTAAAAAACGTGGGACGTGCGTAGGGCCTTGTTAGTTTTAGCTATAAGAATTCTTTAACGGGAAAATGCGTGGTGGGGAGTTAGGCGCTCTAGGGTATGTGGGAGCATTTAGACATAGTCTGAGTTAATCTTTCTCCTTATGATACTAATATGTTACATGAAAGCCCTATTTTTTATCCACGGGCTTTCATATATTTCTCCTACTTGACATGCCTATAACAAATTGTCCATTTCGCAATAAGCCATTTACACGCGCTAAAGCTGAGCAAGCAAATTTATTATTCATGGCCCTCCTCTTACATTACAAGTCAAACAATATCTCTCAAAAAGTCTGATACTATCCTTAAAATTCCTAGTGGTAGTTGTGAGAGTTTCATAAATCTGTTGATCGTAATGGAAATGCTTCTTTACCCTAATTTTTCGCAAACTTGCCATCCCAAAAGGACATTAAATTATCATTTTCACATTTTGATCTCCTTAACCCCCTGAATCCACCTATGAAGTACGAACCAAAAAGGTAAAATGTTTACCAACAAAATCAAAAACATGGAAATTCGTTTAGCAGTGAAGTCGAAATTATGGAATCGGATGACTCTATAGTACCAATCAACAAGGTCATTATTGAACTCACCCAACAAAGGCATCCCGAAGTTCATCTATAACCCCCGACCATGGAAGTAGCCAGATTTGAAATTAGAGGGGGGGGGGCAATAATGATATAGGGAGAGGAAAAATGAAAATTGTTTACAATTTTAGCCATAATTTTAAAGGATTTCTGGATTTAGAAGGGGGAGACACCCGACTCCTAAACTTTCCAAACATCCTTCTCATGAACTAGCTTTGTCTTTTGAAAGGTCGATTCCGATTGTATCCCACCAATATATTTCGAGAGCCTTATAAAACCTCAACTTAACGGTTCACATGCCCTACTGCCTAATTCACGTAGGGACAATTCCCTACACAAATACCTGTCCTTTTTGATGGAACGCTAGCTTATAACATTCAAAAGCGACTCTTATTAGTACTTAGACGCTTGGTCTCAAAAATAATCACCTCTCGTATTCGCTCATTGCCAACTACTTCTTTCCTCCCAAACCAACTAGATTTTGGCGGGAATACATTTCTCCAACCCTTCTCGCGTCTTCCTTTCCAATGCCATGGTGGTCAAACTCGATTTTAAAAACGCTTTCAACAGCGAAAATCGAACCACCTTCATCGAACCGTTCATAACACAATACCAGGAATTCCATCAGTTCACAATAAATAGCTATGGCGACCCCACATTCTACGTTTCGGGAACCAAATAATGAAGTCATTTCAAGGTATCCAACAAGGCAATCCCATGGGTCCGACCTTTAGTATAGCTATTCAAACATCATCGATAAACTCTCCTCTCTCGTCCCTTTTCCTACAACCTATGCTACTCCAATGATGGATTTTTGGCCGGCCGAGCCCATGCATTCCCGAAAATCATAGAGATGATCAATGAATAGGCAGATTCAACTAAATATCAACGGGCCAAATATGAGATTTTCATCAAAGATCCCACAATCGATAAACACTACTTTCCATCCCTAATCATTAACAATGACAGTTTTCATTATTTAAGCGCTCCTATATGAGGGATTAAATGATTGATATTTCTGCTTGAGAATATCTCCAACTCCCTCGACTTTATAAGTCATGCCCTGGAACCCCTTACTCCCACCACGCATTTTTCCCCTTAAAAAACTTACTTTTGACATATAAAATCAACTATTCTCAGCATAAACTTACTTTAGGCCATTTGAAAGAAAATCCGATCGCTACGCGAAAGAGGCTTTAATCTAAAATTTTGCCTAATTCGATGGCTTCAAACCACCACTCTCTGCAAGAGTGCCCCATTTCATATCACTTGCAGGTTTCATTACATCCCGTTCATTAACGGACGATCTAATGGAGCACCTTATTCGCATGCCAGACCCGCACCTCGAGCGCTCTTTAAGCTTGGCACGACCTCGAGGCAGAGTCCTAACTCATACACCAGAGACCACCTAAAAGGTATTTGACTTACCAATGATCCTATCTTCGAACAACCTATCTAGGCGAAATCTTCGTTTCATTTATGCGTCCGCGTGGAGCAATGCTCGACGTACTACCAAGTCAAAAACTAGGGCTACAATTGTCTGGCTGCAAGCTAGACCTGGTTGCGACATCCTGTCTCCCTTACACAAAGCAAACGGTCATCATCCTTTACACTGCTAATACAGCAAGAGACGGCATCCCCGTCATTCCATAATAAATAAATAAATTTATCGGGCAATGTTGTGAAAAAGCCGGCTTTCCTAACTCACAGGAACCCACAGGTCTAAGCTCTACTGACGGTAAAAGACGCAAGGGCGTAACAATCTTACCATCGGCACGCGGTCTAAACGCTTGTTGGGACTTTAATGCGATAGCAAATTAGTTAAATCTAACAGCTCCCCCAACTTTAAGGAATGTAGAAAAATATAAATAAATCGACAATTTAATTTACCTCCAATAAAGGCCCGATCCTCAGTAATTAAGAACTCGAGGGTAACAAATTTTTTTTAACAAATATTTAAAAATCACACATTACCCAAAGAATTTTTAAACGAAAAACACTATAAAAATCGTAAATTTCGAGACAATTTTAAATTATCGCTCTATGCAGGCTCCTAAATTCAATATTTTACAACATATACGTGTATAGTGTAAACAAAGTGTATCATTTAAAAAAAAAATTTTTTTCAAACTGTATATATTTGACAAACACATAAGTTTTATGATCTAGATTTTAATGTGTAAAAGTATCCCTTTTCAACTTTGTAATTGAAGTGTCCTCGCGTGCCCTTTTAAAAAATCACATTCCCGAGATTGGTTTTTGGCCAAATTGCATTAAAAATACAGATACGACCAACATGAATTAAAAAAATCCTTATAATGCGCCGTAATTTATGCTTAAGGATTATATTTTATTTTCATATTAAATAATCTTTCTTAAGCAAAAAAACTTAAAATATTTAAAAAAAAGTACCTGTTCCCTTATTTCGGCCGGAATGTCTGGTTCGAAACCAAATATTTTAGCGTAAAAATAAATTTCGCCGTCCAGCGCCGTCTTGATATTTTTGGCAGCTCGAAAACCATGGCCCTCGCCTACAATTTTAGGAAGGGGCAAAAAATAAGATTAAATTTAATGGTGATTTATCATTTGATTCAACAAGCTTAAAATTATTTAAACCGTAGAAAATATATATTTTTATCAATAGGTATGATTAAATATCGTTTAAAATTATAAATTTATAATTTTAAATCTAATCAAAAATCCTCTACTTTGTCACACATACATAAAAATATAGGAAAAACTGGGGTTTAATCAAAAATTTATGAATTGTTGCAAGCTTTTAAAGCGAGTTTTAACGAAGAAAATCAACACTGGGCAAATTAACAATTGATATATGGATGCAACAGCAAATTTTTAGTTTTCCATGTCTAACCTTCGAACAAAACCAAGGCAGTGGGGATGCCTTTGGCTTTCAGTTTTTCATACATGGCCTGGGCTTGGTTCATAGGCACTACCTGTGTTATAGATAAAATCTTTATATCAATAAAATAAATAAAAAAAGACCAAAATCACTATTAAGCCCAAGCTTCAATTATAAATTATAAGAAGTTTTGACTTCTCTTTGCCAGAGTGCTCTTAAATCGTTATCTAATTTACGAGCGAAAAAGAATATAATAAAGAATGTGTCCAAGAATTAATATTGACTAATACGATTATGGCGATTTCCAGGGGAGAGGGGGAAAGCAACGTAACGCTTAACAAATATAACATACACTTATTCACTCATATTTTTATTCGCAAGTCATGTATCACACATCCATAGACTACATAGACTGCTCATCACGGTATAAAATGTGTGTGTTTTTTTCCGCCATTTTGATGAACAATACCGTCCTATATCACATAATGGCGTTTTGCGCTCTGCCGTTTTTTTCGAACAGGAGAGGTAAAGAAAAAAGGTTTTGATTCCATAAATAAGTAAGATATTACTAAATATATGATATTTTTAAAAAATTTTAATAACATTACAGTTTTTACATTTTTAATTTTAATGAAATGTGTCAATAATAAATTTTTTAAAAATATCATATCTTAAGTAATATCTTACTTATTGGAATCAAAACTTTTTTCTTTACCTCCCCTGTTGAAAAAAACGGCAGAGCGCAAAACGCCATTATGTGATATAGGACGGTATTGTTCATCAAAATGGCGGCAAATTTCACACACAATTTGCCATATGGAATATATGACATGAGCAGTCTATGTAGTCTATGCACACATCTAAAAATCCATTCAAAAATCACGAAAAAAACCCTAAGCTTCATTCGCAATGTTTTACTGCTGAGATTGCCTATAAAATGAAATCAACAAGGTAAAAAAGTTTTAGACAAAATATTAAAATTAATTTATGAAAATGAACGTGGACCTAAAGCCTAATTGGGAAAAACTGACGAGATATATTTTATAGAAATAAAAATCACGTAACGTGTTTTTAAAATTAAGAGTGATTTGTATGCATGGTGAAATGCAATTTTAGGAGACTAGATTAAAAGTGCGCCAAATCGCACTTTATCCTCGGTGCCGTGGAAAAAGGCAACTGGCGCGCTCAGGTTTTGGCAGTGGTTGATTGGTGATCTTTGGCGCCAAACGTCGCTATGAGTCGAAAATGGACCAATCAACTTGTCGTTGTAGTATTTTTCGAATTTATGTGTATCGGTCGCCAAAGCGCATAAATCTCCTATCCCGTACCGAGATACGCCTAAAATATCATAAAGTTCTCAAACTTATCACTAAAATTGATTGAGAGATGTTATCAACATGACGCCCTAATCTTCACTAACGAGATTTAAAATAACGTACGAAATAAACACGCAGCAGTATTAAAACGATTGTAAAATTGGAATTATTACTTGCATAGCAATTAAAAAGGGGGGGGGGGAGGGAGGCAGTTGACAATCTACTTTTTAATTCGGCGTCACAATGTATTTCCAGAGAGGATCAATGCTTAATAAATAGGATTCGTAAACGGCTGGGTTTTGTTTTAGTCGACTAAACATAAACAGAGCAAAGGTTTTTTGGTGTCTGTTTTTCTTAGTAGATCTCTAAAAACCCATCCGTTTATACAACACTAATTTAAACTAAGATCCACCCATTTTACGCAACGAATACAGATAAAATTTTGAAGGACAAGTTTTAAACAAACTAATTATGATATTTGGTCTATGCAAGAGAAAAAACACTTCTTCAAACGTCAGTGTTTCCTTTTCTTTAAAAGTACGAAAGCAAAACGCATCTTAAGCCTTGGTTACCAGCTTTAAAAACTTCGGGTCTAAAGGTGAGACAAGCTAGGGTTGTGTAGCCCCCAGCGGAGCCCCCGTCTATGCATAGCTTATTTTCGTCGACGCATTTTAGGACTCGGGCTAGGTAGAGAGCTCCTGCACAGCAATCTTCAACGTCGTAAAGGCCCCAACTGCAAAAAATTATCGTTTTTAAAAACAGATTTTTCCACGTCTTATTAAACATCTTTTTAAATTTAAATTCGATATTGGTATACATTTATAATTTGATAATAAGACATAACAGGACATTTTTTGCCGACAGTAAACCCATAAATTGTATAGCATTTCATTCGAATTAACAAGACTTATACAACATATACATATATATTATACACACCCTCGAGAATATTTGCACGCCTGGTTAGAAAACAGTAAGGGATTGTCTTAATATCAGATTGAGATTGAAATCGCGCGAATTTATCTTTGTCTAAATATCCGATTCAATTTCATGCGACAAACTCGGTTGTAATTATTATTAATATTTTGTATTTTGATAGTTAAAAACGTTTTTTTGATTATTTCAACTCTTGAGATTAATCTAAACTTTGCTAATACCTAAAAATCTAACATTTAAGCTTAGGAAAACATTTGCATCTTACAAAATCACTGTTATGTTATGCGTCTGAAATGAAAATCTGCTGTGAATTCGAAGTTAAGACAGGGCTTTGTTATAACCCGTACCAATGTTTTTGCTGCGCAGCAAAATCCGATATAAAGACAGCCCAAAAAGGAAAGTGCCTATTCTCTATAATCATAGATGAATAATTAATACAATAAACTGGGGAACAACTGATATAATTATTAACTAAGGGTGAAGGCCCCCATGTTTGGGGCATAATCCTTTATTGCTTTCGTAAACCATTCAATTTTTCTCCTGCACATGTGTGCACAATGCAAAAAAACCTCACTAAACATGGCGGCCCAAGTTACTTATAAAACTTCAACGCAAAAATCAGCTGTTCACCAATCAATTTTCCTAAGAGCCTATTGGTACTCCATTTTGAAATTACCAAGGAAAACAGTGAATCACACAAAAGGTTTAAGATGCTTTCTTAACTTACTTTTTGTACAGAGCATTCCGGTAGCTTTTCCCATACCCACTGCTGCCCCTATAGTTAACGTCTAGCACAGCAAAACCCCGAGAGGTATAGTATTGCGTTCGCAAGTTGAAGGCATCCGATTTTTTTGCAGTAGGCCCGCCGTGACTTGTCACTAATAGAGGCGGCAACGTTCCAGTGGGCCCCAAAAAATCTTTATTCTGAGGTTATAACAATGATACTATCTAGGTAAAAATTTAAAATGTTTTCAATTTGGGTTAGGTTCGTAAAGTAACTCTGCAGTTCTCTAAATGATACCTTAGACGGTAAATACCATGGGCGTAGCCAGCAATGGAATTAGAGGGGGGGGCAATAACGTTTTAGGGAAGGGCAATATAATTCCTTGCAATTATAGCCAAAATTTTAATAAATTTAAAGAATTTTGGAATTTAGAAGGGGGCAGCCGTCCCTTCCTACCTCTTCTTGGCTACGCCCATGGTAAAGACTTTATATAAGGAATTTTGTAAAGATCGTTTAAAATAGTCAAGCAAAACTATACTCGTCTCAATCTAAATTTTTTTTGGCAATAGTAGCTTCCTGTTCCGCCACTTTTGGCAAGAAAACACTGACATTTTTTAAATCGATAGGAAATTCCCCTAAAGCTAAATACTCGCCCAGTTTTGTTTTACGTCAAAAAATCGGCATTTTAAGAGCAAAACATAATTACAAATCTTTATCAGACAAATGGCCCTTGTTGGCTATCGACGATTATGATGGATAGTTTTTCATCTATATCATTTTATGCTCGTTTATTGTATTTTAAGCATCATTTTAACCTAATAAAAGCATAAGTCTAATAAAAATTATTTATGAGCGTATTTCAATTCTAGCCATAATATTTGTCAACTAATTTATTCTTCGGCTCTCATTAAACTAAAACGTGCGAAAATATCTGATTAATTAACCTTAATATTAATTTCGACTTTTGCCGTGATACCTTAATGATATATTTCAAACAAAAATTTAAATTTTGACGCACAAAATAGTATAAGAATTTTGGGGAAATTACAAACTTTTGGGGCGTAGTAGAAAGCGTAAGCGGTACAACCATCTCCAGAAGGATATTCTATTTCTTGTGGTAAACTGATATAAGCGGGGTCTATTGTCGTTTCACAACTCTTTTTAATCGGCGTTATCTGTGTGAATAACAATCTTTATAAATATTAAATATCCCTTACAACTTACACCATAAGAGGAGGTATTATAATATTATATGAGATAATGAAAAAAATATCGTAAAATCCCTATAATATTGAATATAATAAGTGTTTTGGCCTTAGCTTCTTAAAATGAAATTAATGGCGCGTTTTAAGCTTAAAAAATGTATTCATAATTTAATGTGGGGCAAAATTTATTTTCTAACAAAATCAAGCAGAAAATGCTTAATCACTATTTACAAAAAATCAAGTGGAAAATGCC
This sequence comes from Gordius sp. MW1, assembly GCA_964036665.1. Classification (NCBI taxonomy): domain Eukaryota; kingdom Metazoa; phylum Nematomorpha; class Gordioida; order Gordea; family Gordiidae; genus Gordius; species Gordius sp. MW1. The sequence goes on from OZ038528.1 coordinate 3,604,880, forward strand.
TTATGACTATTTATAAAAAATCAAGTGGAAAAAGTCTATGACTATCTATAAATTTATTTAGTAATCAAACGGGGAAAATAAGTTCAAGAAAGATAGATTATAAGGCCAATAATGATAAGCCAAGTCAATTTTAATTTTAAATAGTGAAGCCCGACCATAAAACCAAATTTACAATTCTACTTGAAGCTCGAAGTCTTTGAGAGCCCGCCCCAATGGTAACTAAAATTTAAAGTGCACATTTTAAGATGGCGCCTAAGTTTGCTAAACTCTTTAAGTGTAACACGCAATTAACCTTTTTGAGGAGTAAATCAATAGAGGCCACGTATTCGGGCCCGGTTTTGGGGTAAATCAAGCAAAAACAACTTTTTCCATCCCAGCTCAGCTTTAAGTTATGTATTTCGGCCACCGCGTTCAATTGCCCACAAATCACTTTTTCCAATAGTTCAGCTGCTCCGGTCAACTCGTCAGAATTCAGTGTTAACGCGTATAAATCCTGTGATTAATTAGTAAAAGTTTAAGGGGAAAAAGTGAAAATTACATTTTCCGCCGCAAAAACGATTGTATTCCTGTCTTTGGGGTTTATAGCATAAGCCGTGTCTCCAGAAACCCAATGTGGATATCCGATATCCTTGCACAATTTAGCTTGGAGTGGTATAAGATATTTAACCTTATCTGATCAACGTACGAATTAAACATAATATAACTTAGTTTGTAGTGTTTATTTTTAATAAATTCATTTCAAAAATATTTATTATCATATTTTTTAAATTAAGTATAGGACGATGTGTTTCGAAAGAGCAATATATTGATTGCTATGCAATTTATGGGCTCGCTTTTCGTTGTCGTGAGTGAGCGAGTGAGTGTCAGTCGTGAGGTTTTATAATGGATATCTTTATTAAATATTAATTTGGACAGTTTTATGACAAAAGGATGATTTTTTGAAGAGATTCTAAATTAAAAATTTTATTTACAGTGTGACAAAAAAATAATTTTAAAACTCGGCATAACTTAGCTAATTTATAAAGAATCAAAGATTTACGCTTCGAGTATCGTCTAATTTAGTGCTTAATTGTTGTTTAAAGGGTTCTCGGCGTTTTATAATTGTGTACATTATTAAAAAATTTTAATATTAAACAAATCTAGTCTCAAAATTTTATAAATTAACAATTGAAACAATATTTAGAGTACAAAATTATAAAAATTTTAAAATAATGTTTTAAATTTTTATTCACTGTGACATTAGTTTGATCCATATTCCCTGTATATTGTTTACAAAATGAATTCATTAAATATTTGCTACTGCTAAACTTGAAAACAGTCTATTGTATTGCAGCGCAGAAGCTATTTTTAAAAATTTAGCATCAAGAGCTGGACAAAATACAAAAACTTTACCGAAAACCCGTTTTCCATTTTAATAAAAATTTAGTATCTGAAAGAATTTTATAATGAAAGACTACATAGTAATGTTGTAAAAAAGGCTGGGTTTTGTTTGTTCAGTCAACCTTTGGTTTATTTAAAACTAGTGGTTGACTCTAGTCTATTTTACAAATTTCAACTAAGTCTAGAGATCAACCAAACAAACCCCAGTCGTTTCTACAAAACTGGTACATAGACTGTTATGTACTTATTTATCTTACAAACTAGAGAAATAACATAACAATCTGTATAAGTTAAAATAAATTGGAGGTTAAGAAAATATATAATTATCCAATTATTTTGTATAGGAAAACTATTACTTTGAAATAATAAAAACGTTAAATAAATATTGAGGAAAATTTTCTCATTTTAAAGTTTAGTTGTAATTTATATTAAATGTTGATACCAAATTTAATTTCTGTCCCAATTTCTGCTTGATAAAGTTTGTAAAAGCCATCGGCATCACTTAAAAAGATTAAATCGTATTTGCCCTCTCCTCGTGGATCTTTTTCTTTGGGAGACCTCAAACAAGGTTGCATGTAACTAACATTAATTGATGGATTCAATTGACACATCCTCACATTAGACAATGTAGCAAAGTCTGAGGCTGAATCTCCTTTTAGATTTTTGGTTACGTGAAATGAAGCAATTTTAACATTTGTACAATCCCAAGGCTAAAACAACACATGTTCTAAACTCATTGGTTATAAAAAATATATAAGGGTGTAATTCACTTTAACTCTTAAATAAAATCATAAATTAATTAGATATAAATGAAAAAATAAGTCTCTAAACAATTTAATAACTTTAAAGTAGCATTTGAAGAAACATTTGATTTCACCATTTTATAAAAAACCAATATGAGATCATTTTACCATGTTAGGGTGGTTCCATTCAACCCATGTTAACAAAGAACTATCAGATGACAATGAAGGAGATGCATAAAAATCTGCACCTTTTTGTAGGCAACATATAGTATTGTTTGCTTTTAAATTCAAACAACACAAAAAGTTTTCGGGCTCAGATTCAGGAGAATCATGGTATTCACACACACATATTATTACTTGATTCTATATATATTTATAAGTAATACTAATAAAACCTACGATGTTATCAAAGACAAAATCTGTATATCTATATTTTTGATCATCCTTAGTAATTGGATAAGGGGTAGAAAGAGAAGCCACTTGGGCATATATTCGATTATCTTTCTTGTTACTAAAATACATCACATCTTTGTTAACAATAAATGCGTTTCCACCATATTCATGTACTTTTGTATACAAATTAAAATCTAAAATAATAGTATTATTAAATACTACATATCTAAACCTTTGGGTGTCCATTCCTCAATTTTATGAGAATCAAAATTGTATGAAAAAACTATAGTTCTACCTCCCTCTTTCGCATGGGATTCACTCCAATAAACTTCTGAATTTAATTATTTAACTAATATTCAAATATTTAAATTATTGATTTTACTTTGATAGAATAAATTATTTTGGTCTAGTTGAACCTCATTAAATTTTATTCCAGCCGATGTTATTAATTCGCTTGTTATAGGACTTTTCCATGAACCATATTTTAAAACCTTTGGCATGTTTAAATTGGTAGAAAATTTTATAGTGCGTGTTACAAATTTGAATAATTTATAGATCATATGATGGATAGATGCATAACTTAAGGCATTAAGTGTTGTAGTACTATTCTCATTTTTTATTATAAAAATTAAAATAATAGTGGTACCTTTATGATTTGAATCATTCTATTCACACCCCTCATTATTATCCGAATACCCAACTATTGAATTTTAGATATTTGAATACCTTACAACTCACCAATATTATTGAAACTTGTTACGACTGGAAACCTTTATTTACTACAGATTTCGAAGCGATACAATAAAAGAAAGTGAGTAAAACGTGTATATCAAACGAATATATAAGTTACAACCAATTAACGATAATTTGATTGACAACACATCGGTAAATAACATATCCACTGAGGCGCTTCGCACTCCAAGTACCTCTCTACAAAACTACTAACCTCCATACAAGTGTATATAGGCACAATATTAGCGATAAATATTTATTCCATTTTTTGGTTAAATAAATATGTTGTTTGCCTTTACTCAATTTTTTTTAAAATAAAATACTATATTTATTAATATTTATAGGGACGACGGCAGCTACAGTGTCATTATGGCGTCATTAATATGTATAGCCTTAATATTTAATTTATAACATCCAAATCAGTGGCGTAAATGAGGGGGAGGAATACGGGAAATTCTCCCCCAGCAAACATTTGAAAAGTTTTTTGATTAATAACTAAATTAAATGGGTTAAATTATTATAGTTTAGTTACATCAAAGACTTTAAGACACTTAGAAAAATCTAGAAACATAATATATACATTCAATTTTTTGATTTAATTTTTGATAAAATGCATTGTAAAATTTCCAAATATAAGTGTGAAAATTTAAAATGGTATGAAAAATAACTAGCTTGAACATTTATTTCCCGTGAAAACATCAGACCGCCCTAGCTACATATTATTAATACTTTTATTATTTATCATATTTGTCTAAAATTTTCTGCTAGAATAGAACCCATCTGTGGCATTAAGCCAAATTTTAGTAATTCCAAATTTTAGTAATTTTTATTATTGTGGCTATGATTTGCCCTTTTGATTTTTAAAATTAAAATTACCCTTGGATTTTATGAATCTCGTTTGGCTGTTCAAGGCCACGCGTTTATTAATAGATTTCAGAATCACGATGATTGTTAATTTCGCTATTTGTTAATTTATGGTTATCTTCGCTGTGTATTATTATTAGAGCTGTTAAGAACTAGTTCATTTTGCACTAGTTCATTGAACTAATTCACTTTTTACCGAACTTCGAACTGAACTAGTTACCTTTCCAAAAATTGAATTATGAACTTGAACTAGTTCCTTTTTTTTAACGTTTAACTTGAACTAACTAGTTACTTTTTTACTATTCTGAACTTGAACTTGAACTTTACAATATAAATGAACTAGTTCATCACAAAAATTATTATTTAAATTGAATTTATAAGCCGAGTTTGACTGTTTTTATAAACAAGACGATTTATTAAACGCACCTTTAAATATTACTACAATCGAACCTCTATTATTGTCAGTATGAATCATTGGTTTAATTTTTGTGTTTTATATGTGCCTTTAATTTTAAAGATGGATATTGATAGTGATTCTACTTCTAGTTCTAGTATATCCTCCAAAGTGGATAGAGAAAATGATCAGCATGTTCTGATCTGCTTAACCCTTTACCTTGGCCTTCGATGGAAGAATATTTTAAATTCGTATCGTCTAATAAAAATTCTATCAAGGCCAGGTGTAAATTGTGTGTAGGTAAGAAGGTTATTGCTGCATCAAGAACATCAATATTTAATATCATTGATTCTAATTTTATAAATCTTATGGTTTCAAGATTTTCAGATCTCTATGATGATGACAATATTATTGCAGCTGTACTGCATCCAATGTTCAAAACAGATTGGGCTTGGATAAGTTATCCGAAAATTGGGAGGAGAAATATCGTATCTTAAAAGCCATTAATTTAATCTTGCCAGCGAATGCAGAAAATGTAAACCCTCAAACTTACAATGGATTGGATTTCCTTGACATCAGACGTGAAAATTCGAATAAAGAAATCATTGAAATTTTGTAAAACTAAACAATACATCTTTTGAAATATATTACGAATTTACCCAGTTAAAACAAATTTTTATTAAAAATAACGTTTGCCTCCCATCTAATGCTCATGTTGAAAGGCTTTTCAGTTTAGGAAAACTTATATTTGGGGATAAACGTTCTTCCTTATTAAATGATAATTTTGAAAATAATCTTTTGTTGAAGTCCAATTCCCATCTACTTCCCCCTGATTTCTATTATCAATTGTAATTATATAAATTATATTGTTTTAAATGAAAAATAAAAGTTTTACACATGTAGTTTATTTATTTATGTATAAAAAAACTTTATATGAAATTGTTTATTAGATTTTAATAATAACAAGTTTGAACTCCATCATCAAATAAAATTTAACTGATAAAATTATATAATTGAAAAAATAAAAAACTAATTTTGGATCAGATAAAACGTTTTTCAGCTGGATTAAATTTCTATAATATTAAAAAAACGAGCCCATAAATTGCAAGCAATTAAAAATGAACTGAACTATAAACTGAACTTGAACTAGTTCTTTTTGTAAAATTTGAACTAAGAACTGAACTAGTTCGTTTTTTATTTGGATGAACTTGTACTTGAACTAGTTACTTTTGAAAAAATATGAACTTGAACTTGAACTAATTTATTTTTTCAAATTGAACTATGAACTTGAACTAGTTCATATCTAAGATGAACTTTAACAGCTCTAATTGGTGTGCCATCTTTATTTACGCCAAATCTGATTACCTCACCCATGATCTCCACAACTGTGTATTTATCATTATTGTTACCACTTCGCTGTTTAATATTATTTGTGCGTTATAGTTATTTACGCCTAATCTGATCACCTCATCCATGATTATTATTGTTACTACTTAAAACGAATTGTCAGTAGAAAATTTTCAGTCGTAATAAATTTTGTAGTCGAGAAAAGAAAAAATAAATTATCATCTTGGGGATTCCTTACTTATTACCATCACGGTTTTATAACTAAATTGCCTGCCATAACCAGTCAAAACCCTTTAATTGCGCAATTCACTAATGCTGTCCGAACAGCCGGGCCCAAAATGACGATTTTAAATTTCAAGAATTAATTTAGTCCAATTTCCAAACATTTTTGATCTAATTATAGATTTTTATAAATAGAAAGACGACAAAAAAATAGCAAATATTTAAAAAATCTCATTGTGGTGCCCGCGCATGCCTACTTGAAAATCTCATTTTAGAACGTTAACCTGCCCGACCCCTTAGCCGGGCCCAGTAGCGAGCCCGACTTTTTGGTTGTTTAATTTTTATTTTTAATTACAAATAAAATGTAAAAAAATTGGCCAGCTTTCCCCCCCCCCCCTTCGAGAAAATCCTGGCTACGCGCCTGATCCAAATACATTTTAAAACTTCCTATGAAATTATTAAATTCATTTTTTAAATTGTGATGATTGGTAATAAGCAAGTTATATGTTAAACATTCTAAATAAAAAAAGAAGTTGTTCCTTGCTTCTTTCGGCAAAAACATACAAAAACTACCTAATTTTTTGTATCATATCAAAAGATTTTAGGTTTGAAAACTTTATTCTTCTGATAATAAATATTTAAGGCAAAAACAACAGTATTGCAGGCAGATTAGATTTCTTGAAAGAAGGAGGCATTGCAAAAATTTAGGACAAGACTTACGCAATTATAAAAAACTCTGCAATTTTCAAAATTACTTGGACGAAAATTTACGGCAGACTTATCTATGGCTTCAGAAGTTTTTCTTAGAAATTGAAATTAGATGACCGGAAGACGATAAAGGTCAATAAATAACACTGATCAAATTTTTAGGTTTTTTGGTCTATGATTGGAGAGTGAACCTTAATAAAAGCTAACGAGATTTCAAACCGTATTATGTACGGAGAAATGAGATATCGTTTAAAGACGGAATTCTGCTCAATGGGAACCATCTAATCATGCCCAAAAATTTACAGACCGTTTTTAATGTAATTTATGGGAGACTCAACTACGATATTATGTAAAATAAATTTAATAGATGTTAAGGTCAAAGACCAAATATCTAAAGGTTCTATACCCTTAGAACATCCCGAATTAAGTCTGTCTGGTAAAAAATACATCTCGACATTGCAGGACCTGTTAAAGGACAGGGTGGCTGATTGCTATTATGTAAATCTCGTGATTGTATTGCTGATAACTAACTCTAAATATTATAAAAATAAAATGTCTAAATAACTAGTTTAAATTTTTTGACAAATGTTTTTTACATTCTCAGATTCAAAACTTAAGGTGTCTTTAATATTTTTTAAATAGTCTACTATATTGCTAACAATGACACTAATTACCAAATTTATTGAAAATTGCTTTATTCGTTTGAAAGATATGAGAAACACAATATGTATCTAGTGACAAACAAATGATCTATAAATGTTTATAAGAAAAAAAGGAAACGTTTTCAGACAGATGCTTTATAGATTATATATTTAAATATTTGGATTTTTGTTCTCAAGTTGACAATTGAAAAAAAATCTATGGTTATGCAAGATAATCAAGGAGGCGCCTTTCTGAAACAGCCTTACTAAAAAATTTAAGAAGCGACAAGAATAATCTGATTTTTAAAAGTGACAGAAATACAGATAAAACCATAATTAATTCTTAAGGCCAAATTTAGACAAGATCATAGAAAAATTCCGAGAACGCTAAATGGCAGAGATCAATGCCCGATAATGTGACGTTGCTACTTTTTAAATTTTAAATTTACATTTTGTTAATTGTAAAATGTTCTCGTCGTCATTATATGTTACTTTACATGAGGTTTAATTCACGCTATATAAGCTGTCTTGATGTTTTCCAATCCTTCTTTAATCATATTATTTTTCTTAATATCCCAAAAAATGTACCCCTCCATCACCTCTTACCAATGACTTTCAATTCTATACATCCAAATTAAATTAATTACCATTTTTACAAAAAGGCGAGACCTTGTATTAATTTTGTTAGGCTTTGATACCAATACCTAATACTATGTTTAATCCAGATGAGATAACCCTTTTATTAGCGGTATATTTATTATCGATCTTTTCAAACTTATTTTAAAATACATTTTCAGCCCCCAGGCGTCACGTTTCCCTCGGTTATTTACTAAGTAAAGTAAGGGATTTAAAAAATAGTAAAATGACGCCTTGCTACAGCTTAATTAATTCTCACGCGTAAAGCATTATTTATTTACAGTTTTTAAGTAGTTCGCAACGATCACTGTGAATACGTTGAAACCAGACCCTTTTTAACTTAGTTTTCCCATAAATATTTTTTACTTATCATCAAAGATATACAAAACCCTAACTAATGAGCTTTACTTTATTTATCTCTCTTCTTTTAATTTAGATAGTCATGTTCAACCTTAATATAAATCCGCCCTTGCTAATCTCTGAAAAATTATAGAACAAAATTTATCAAAGATATGAGTGTCATGGCCTGTGATGCTATTTAAGTATGATTTAGCACGTTCTAGGATATTAGGATGAATCGGGGTCAAAATAGCAGAATTATGAAAAAATAGCAGAAAAAATCGGGGGGATGGAAAATGCGAAGCGCATAGACATTTTAGAATTATACGACAAAACAGCATATATTTAATTGTTATTTTCATGTCTTATTTTAAATAATTTGTCTCATTTTTGAGCAAGAAGAGAATAAGTATACAAAATATAGATTTTAATGCATATTTGGTTAGAATTTAAAAAATCTTCAAGAAGTGGGCAGGTACTGACCCTTGGTCAATATTCTTACATCAAAGCTAATATGGGTAAATCATCAGACCCAATATTTATCAATTTATTGATTATCTCAAAAAGATACAGAAAGAAACTAACTCAAATATCTATAAAATAAACCAAGGAAAAACAATAAACCCAAAATCTAAGAAAGAAATCAACAAAGAATCTTGTATCAATAATTTAAAAGAACATTATACTAACAGTGAAATAGACCCATCTCAATTTCTAAAAACAATATCATGTTATCTAAAATATAAAGAAAGAGATGCAATGTTAAATATTATTACCACTTGATTATTTGTCTGTTATAATTTAGTAAATATTAATAAAATTGGTCTGTTATAATCTAGTAAATATTTATAAAAAAAACTTATATGAGTGTAAAGGCAAAACATTTTAAAGGGTCAAAGTAGCAGGATTAAAAAGTAGCAGAATAATATGACTTTTAGATAATTAATATAACCCTAACCCTAACCTAAAACACTAACCCTAACCTAAAACACTAACCCCGACCTAAAACACTAACCCCGACCTAAAACACTAACCCTCCTCACCAATCTAAGATGGAAGTATTAGTATTCAACATCTATAATATAAACTATGAATAAAAGATAGGTTAAAACTTAAATTCTATTTCCTTTATTTCCAAAATTGTAAAAATAATATCATATCCATGGAAGCATTAGTATTCAACATCTATAATATAAATTATGAATAAAAGATAGGTTAAAACTTAAATTCTATTTCCTTTATTTCCAAAATTATAAATATCATATCCATGGAAGTATTAGTATTCAACATCTTTAATATAAATTATGAATAGAATTTTAGGTTAAAACTTTTAATTCTATTTCCTTTATTTCCAAAATTGTAAATATAATATGATATCCATGGAAGTATTAGTATACAACATCTATAATATAAATTATGAATAAAAGATAGGTTAAAACTTACATTTTAATTCATCATATCAATAAACAGATGTTCAATCTTGACCAGTTCTGACCAGTCTTAATCAGTTCTGACCAATTCTGCTGTTTTTTTTCTGCGGTTTTGACCCGGTCCCATTAGGATATTCACTATAAAGCAAGAAAACAAAAAATTTATAATTTGGTAGAAACATGTTTCGGTTGTGATCAAAAGGCAAAAGGCACATGGCATAATTCGAAACTATTATGTTATCTATGTTCAGGTGTCTATTTTAAATTCTCTGAAAATTGCAAGTCTCAATATTTATTATAGTGATGATAACTTAATGTTCAGGATTGTTGTTTAGTATTTATTAATTATATCAACGCTCGATTATTTCGTTTAATGAAGTTAGCTTTTTTATAGAAATATGAGATTTCTCGACCATTTAGAATGAGACAAGTAATTTCTACTACTTTAAAGTTTTATTAAGCTTTGTTGTACTCCTACGAGGAACAATTAGTTCTCCTAAAATTTTTTATTATGCTCTGCAATACATATATATTTAGGGCTTAAGGTAGTATTGACCTTGATCATAGCAATTAATAAAAAATTCTAAGCAAGATATTTTAGTTGGACTCAAGAAGTAGCTATTGTTAAGTTACTTAATTTATGAGACATTTTATTAAATTTATTTTTCTTTAATTTGATATTATGGACATAGAAAAAAAATATGCAACATTAATAAATTAAAGGCATCATTAACTGTTACTCCGAGAGATTTTTTGTTATCTCTTCTTGTTAACGCTTAATTAACTATTTAAATAACGAAAAAATATTATTTTTAAAATCCTTTGATAATTTTTATAAAATTTATATGAAATCCATTTAATCATAAATTTTTCAGTTTGTATTAAGCGATGTAGAATTGACCGCATAACCGGGCATTCGCCGAAAATTACGAGCATAATTATTTTGAACTTGTTCGATGAAGTTTATTAGAATAGAGACCTGCACGGCTCGGCCCGGCCGGCGGACGGGCCTAAAAGCCCGGTGCGCGGGCCGGGCTTAGACGGGCTTCTGCATAAAAATAAAACAAGGGCCGGTGTAATGATCTGAAACGTCGACATTTAAAAAACGACGACGCTCAATTGAACATTCCTATTGGTTAATATGGCATTATATACCATATCACGTGATCTTCCTAAAAGCACAATAGGTTAGTTTTGGCACAAAAACATGTATTTTTTTTGAAAACACTAAAATGACGACACAAGACTTTCAAAATATTTCAAGTAATTACTATGCATATTAATTATAAATTGAAATTTAGAGAATCACTAACAAATGATCAATTTAGCCATTTAAGTATATTATCAATCCTTTTTTAAGATGTATTTCATAATAATTCGTATTATAATTTAGGTTAGATCAAGAAAATGAATATCAGTTTAGTTAATTTAGGTTAGATCAAGAAAATTATGAATATTAGTTTAGTCAAGCTCAAGCATATGTATTTTATTCCATTTAATATCTCTAATTTTGTATAAAAATGCACATAATCTGAAGCTTATTAAAAAATCTTTTAGTATATAGAATTAGCCTAAGTTATAAACTTTACCTTAGTTTTAAGCTTATAGACAATAAAAATAATTAATAGGATAGGCTTATAAACATAGATTAGATATAATGATCATTAGCTCAAGCTCAATGTATTCAAATACTAACTCAAATATCACTAAGGTTATTATAATTTTACCAAATACAATATTGAGTTTATCAATTAGCTTTACCAAAATTACATTTAAAAGGATAGGCTTATAAACATTGATCAGATTCGGATATAATGATCATTAGCTCAAGCTCAATGTATTTAAATACTCACTCAGCTATCCCTTAGGTTACCAAATACAATATAAAGCTTATCAATTATCTTTACCAAAATTACATTTAGAAGGATAGGCTTATAAGCATAGATTAGATATAATGATCATTAGCTTAAGCTCAATGTATTTAAATACTCACTGAGATATCCCTTAGGTTATTATAAATGTACCAAATACAATATTGAGTTTATCAATTAGCTTTACCAAAATTACATTTAATAGGATAGGCTTATAAACATAGATCAGATATAATGATCATTAGCTCAAGCTCAATGTATTTAAATACTCACTCAAATATCCCTTATACACCGGGCCTGGACGGGCGTAATATAAATTAACGGGCTCGGGCCGGGCCTAAAAAACTTAAGGCCCGTTATAAGCCCGTGACAAAAACAATTAGATTTTGCATAAAAGAAGGTGATTTTATAATGCTCTAATTTATAATTATATAACAAGGAAAGTTAAATTTTATTTTTATCTTAGTTCATTAATTCATCAATATCTCAACCTCATTGTAGATATTAATACACAAACCCATGGGCGTAGCCAATTTAAATTAAAGGGGGGCAGTTTAGGTAAGGCAATGTTTTTTAGATCAAGAATTTTTGGATTTGGGGGGGGGGGGCGGCTGCCCATCCTTGCCTCCCCATTTATACCCTCTAGCAATATTAAGTGAATTAATTTAATATAATGTAAGATTATTTTAATTGTATATATATAATAATTAACAAATTCTAAAATTTTCCTTCAGGATACTTTTGTAAAATATCAATATTTTTTCATTTTTATCAAGAACCTAAATATTTGAAATGGAGAAAAGCAAAAAAGCCAAGTATATTAAAAACAATGTAACCTTAAATAACGGTTTTAAATGTCTATTTGGCTTATATAGTTTTATGTATCCCGAAGTGCCACTTGTAGAAAAATTTTTCCTATAGGTCGCTTCTTATTAGATAGAAGATCTCGTCTGATCGGGAATTATTAATTTATTATTTTTACAATATTTTTATTACATATTTAACACATACTCATTGAATTTAAAAAATGAAAACTTTTACGGGCCCGGGCCGGGCACGGGCTTCCTATAAAATTAGCGGGCCGGGCTCGGGCTTATAGTTTAATATTTTGACGGGGCCGGGCCGGGCTTTTTATTTTTTATTCCAAACGGGCCGACTGACCTAAACAGGCCCGTTGCAGGTCACTAAATTAGAAAAATGCCAAATATGTGCCCTATATCTTACACACTTTACATTATTGTCCTAAATTTCCCCTTCGCATCGCTTGGCGCACATTATGAACGCCGCGTAACGCTACAATTAATCATATTAATATATATTTTCATTAATATTTAATGCAATAGTTTACACTTAAATAACATAATTCTGGTCAAAGTACATCACAAATAATGGGTATCATAGCTTAAATGGGAATATGATGTATAGGTTAACCATTCTTTGCGCATCCACTGTGAAGTAAATTGACCTTTTGAAATTAAATTGAATGAAAAAGCATAGAAAATTTAATACATGTTATGAACTGACCATTTAATATGATTATTAATGCCAGTAAGCGTGCCTAACTCTATTTAAACAACAATTTTGATCTTTTATATTTTCATATTAAAAAAATCGAATTTATTATTTATCGAATAAAATTGCTAGCAATTAGTATTTTAAGAGTCCAGAATGTTATAAATTTTAACTTCTAGTGTCGCTCAGCTCAACATGTTCAAATGACGACTTAATAACGCGCATCTATGTTAAAATAGCATGATCTTAAGTCTAGTTATCTAATATAGACCCCCTTACTAAATGACAAAAGTTTTTTTAGTTTTATTTAAATAATTAACTAACAGAGTTAACAAATGATCGTAGCGATATCATAAAGATAATGTCGCAATTTTTAAGATTAAATATTATTGCTTTGAGAGAGGTAGGTTGACTAGTATATTAATTAGAGTTGAAGCACTGTGTCAAGACTTTGGGGTAATTGCTTTGATTGATGGTGCTTTTTTATCAGGCGTTCCAGATGGGGTTGGGTTTATGGTTTTATAAATGGTTATACATCCCTTACTAGCTCTATACCTAAATTCTTCGATAAAATTTAGGGCTGATATCATGTTTACTAGAATATTGTCAAAATGGGCAACGAACACGTAAGAGAAGATGGTCGCCTTAGTGTCACAATCAACGAAAGAAGGATATGAAGTATTATTTGTATCGATGAGGTTCAAAGCTGATCTATTGAGAGATGCTTGATGCGAGGAAACGGTATTCGTTAAGTTGCGTCGCTTAGGTAAATAAGGAGATAATCCGAGACCCCTAATGTTAGAAGAGGGGCTGAGGCCGTTGTTATTAGATTCTTGATTGCATTCGTCCTTCAAGATATTCCTGTATAAGCACATGCGACCTAGGCCAAAATTAGGTGGTGCCAGTGTAAACAAAAGTCTCGCACCACTCCAGTATTTCCATATGGATTCGAGGCCGGTTACGTTTGTGTCGGGAAGTATTTGAAACCCGCTTATAACGTAACCTGAAGCCGGGCCATCTATTGAATGAGAGCTTAGTGAAGATCTCGCGCTATCCTGCCTGTCAGGGACTTTGGACGTAACTAAGCCACCATTGTCATTATCCACGGTGGTAGCCCTTGTAGTAGTATCTTCTTGGTGGATACTTGGTTTTGAACTTGTTGGTGCGTCTATAGTTGGTTCGATCTTTAATCTAACGTGATGTTTGGCATGGCGAGGCATAGAATCAAGCACAGTAGGTTGGGGTCCAGGATCGCCATTACTAACGATTGTGAGGGCGCAATACGAGTTATGAGGATTCATAACGGGGCGTGGCAGGTATGATGTGGGTATGGTAAAACTTTCCTTGTTTTCATAATCTCGCCCATATATATTACTATTTTCCAAATCTTTAGACCATACTGTAAGATCTTCGCTATCTCTTTCCATCTCTGCTGACGACCATATATAATCTGCTTTAGTACGGAGCATATTAGGATTCAATATTTTTCTGGGACTTTTAGGGTCTGAAGGTGTTATCAAGCTTTGTTTTAAAATTGAGGAGTAATGACTCATCATGGGATAATGGCCATTTTCTTTGTTTTCCACAGGCAATTTTGGTGTATCTATAGCTTCGCTAATGGTTTCTTTTGTTATATCCTTAATGGTCGATTTATTTTGGGCCTGTGACTTTGATTGCATAGGTGGCGCGTTATCAGATGAGACAGTTTGTGGTGTTTGAGCTTTATTATTCGTATCCTTTAGCAAGTACAATTTGGAGATAAGATCGTTTAGGCCCATCTTAGTCGATTTTTCTTCGTCTCCTCTTTCCGTTTTGTTATTGAGCGGTGAAGATCTTACCGATATTGAGGATTGCTTAGATTGACCATCTTTATTAGGTCGCCACGTTTTTATTTTAAAATAGCCTGTACAAACGAACGAATATAATGAAGAATAATGACACGGGCGTAGCCAGGGGGGGCCAAGGAGGGGCGGTAGCCCCTCTAAGTTGAAAAAATCGTGCAAATTTTATTTAATTATGGCTAAAATTTAAAAAAAATATAATTTTGCCCCTCTAATTCCAATCCTGGCTACGCCCATGGAGAATGCTGATCAATGGGTAAATTTACATATTTATTAAGAATAAATGTTAGACTTAATGGAATGGCAGGAATTAACTTATTATTAAAAATGCTTTATTGCTATGATTTGAAAATGCAACGAGCCATGTAAGAAGGATTGAATAAATTATCATAAATTAGATGAAGGTAAATTAAGAAAGGATTCATGACTAGTCAGTGGATGACAAATTAAATAATTGAAAACCGTAAAGTAAATTTGACGTTATCGAGTAAAATGCCTTACTATTTACAGATGGGCCTGAATCGTTATCAACTTCCCATACGACATACTTGAATACAGCTAAAAGACAAAGGGAAATGATTAGGAATTTTAATCATCATTAATATTTAAATAATTTACAAGTATCGAAAAGTTATTAATAAAAATATAGTATATTTTAATCAATTTTTTGAGTATCTCGGTTGGTCAAAACTTTGGGAAAAACTGAATTTCCCACGCAATCATTAAGCCATATATAGATTATAAAATCGAACCAAAAACAAAAAAATCTTTTACGCTTCATTAACTTAGACTTAGAAAAACATAAATATAACTTTAATATATGGTATATTCGCGATAAACGCTATAAAAATATGGATTAGACTTTGCTAACCAAACAAAACATAAAAGTAATGAAATGGATTGTAATCCTTATACATTTAATTATTTAAAAAATTGTTGTTATAAATTTACGGCTGAACCCTATTATTAACTCGCAAGTGTTTTATTAGATCATTACTTATGATAGAGTTAGGGGTTTAAACGTGACAAAGGTCATATAAGAATTGGCACTGAAATCAGCCCTTAATTTAAAAAATTAAATCTAGAGAAGTATAGAGGGTAGTTAAAATACATAAAGGCCAAAATATCCAATATATTATTATTAAATTATCGATTTTTTTGTTCAAATGGAAACTGGCAGCCCAAATATATAACGTTGATAAGTAAAAATCAAATTATTACTTTACTGACGACACACATGCAAATGAATTAAAAAGTCTTCGTTAATTAATTGATCCTATTGACATAGCTGAGACCGACCCCCATCTCCGCGCCAACCAATTAAAGTTATGGCACGTTATAAATAATGATTTAAACTTTGATTGACTTATGTTTCCAAAAAATAGCTTGAAAAAAGTATATTAAATACGTAAATTGCCTCAATAATATTAGAGTTGACTGTGTTATTATAAAAAGGCAGGATTTTTTGCAGTAGTAAAATTAGCCATTAAAAATCATTTTGCTATGGTTTATTAAAATTGGACTCCTTATTAGTACTAACTTGCCCCGTCCCCTCCTAAATATACTACCCAAAAAATCTCACTTAATCTATGTAAATTTGTTGAAATACTAAGAACTTTTATGTTATTTAATATATAATAAACATTATACGACTAATATGATTCCGCCATTTTGAAATATACACATTTAAAAAACAAACTATACAAGGTAAAATCAGAAAAGGTAAAGAAATTTCATTATGATCAAAAGATTTTGAAGAAGTGGCATTATTTTATTTTAAAATATAAGAAAACATGAATATTGAATAATTTATAGATGGCGCTATAACTATTAAATTTGTTTTTTTTAACCAGCCATATAATATGCGCCAAATTGCACATATTTGAATATGGCCTTAAACACGCTTTCATAGTCTATGTAATCGATGAATGTATGAGATAGTTTCTTCATTTAATCTTAATAAAAATTCTTTTTTATTATCCCTAAATTTTATAAGACTATCATTTTTATTTTTTTATATTTATTTCTCCAAACTACGGAATAATTATATTTTTATAAACAGTTTAGATTAGTAGCCTATGATGGATTTTGGTAAAAGATAATTATAATGTCATATTAAGCATATGAGGGAGGCATATGTTTATTATACTAGAAAGAAGATCAAACATGATAGAGATGGACTCTTTAAATCAATTCATCAATACGTTCATGTTTATCCAATACTATTTTTATGGTTCAAACAAGATTTTATCTACTCCGCCCTTCCAGTCAACCGTTACTAATATTAACTATACCATCAAATATTTGTTTGTAGACTATCAATAAAAGATTATATATTAGAAATTATGTAGTAATAAGTTCTTTTAATTTAAACTAAAATCTAATTTTTGGCAGGGTTAATTTTAAAGTTTTGAAGGGTTATCATTCAAAAATACAAGTTATGACTAAGTTGTAATTTTTTGAAACGATTAGAATTGCTTAACATCTGTTAGTAACATGCGCCAACGTACAGTTTGAAAAGTTTTAAGCTAATTTAACGAGTTTCAATCTGATTGTGAATTAAAATATGTTCTTAAACAACTGTTATAAACGAACGCATGAATCTTCCAAATTACGTATTTGATTATATATTTTGTTTATCTTAACTAATAAAATTTGTAAATCTGAATTCATAGTTTTGATTACAATACATATTATATTGCTTTGCAGTAAATTTAAAATTTCTCTACCCCAACGGGAACTTGCTTTGTTTTATTTACACTGACCGGCCCGATCTAAATTTTATAATTTGTCAATATTTGTTTACCTAAAACAAACGTATTTAGTAATTTAAATGAAAAAAGAATATATTTTTGGTATATCGACTCTACCGAGTGGGTCTTCCCTTTTATAAAGTTCCTTTTACTGAACAGGAATATGTTTTTAGTTTTCCTATAAGTTGCAAATATAAGCCATTTTACCCCCCTTTAAAAAGTTAGTAATGAGCCTTTTGAAAGTCAAAATAGAGAGCTATTATAAAATTGTATTTAACCTCTTGGGAGTTTATTGAAATATTTTATAAAGCATACATTCGGAAGTTGAAATAAAAGATAATTTAAAACCAATTTGGAGTAAATATGACCTTAGATATGATTTAAAAAGTGGATAAAAACGAAATAATTACCATTTTCTCCCACACTTTCTAGCCTCAAAATCATTTAATAGTTGTAAGTTTGGATAAATGATAATTTAAAACTAATTTGGGGTCTAAATGACCCCAGATAAATGCTAAAAGAAAACGGAGAGCAATGAAATAATTACGTTTTTCTTCCAAACTTTCTAGCGTAGCTTCTGTAGGAATAACCATATATTGATGAGATTTCTTTAAATCTCTCGTAACCATAACAGAACTTTTCCGCCGGGCTCGTGCTAATTGTATATTAATTTCTTCGACAGATATATCATCAGGACCCTGATTAATTTCTTCATCCTCACTGCCAATATCTGGACAAAATTGAACAAGGGGATTTTGGCGAAATTTAATTGATCTTTTTGCAAAAGAATTCCTCTGTAATTGAATCCTAGAATCTGGACCAGATGCTTCTTTGGAGTCTAAGGCTAAGTCTTCAGGTGTTTTATGAGGTAAGGATGCGAGGGTTGTGGTTTGTGGTGTCGGTTGATTTTTTTCATAGAAATCGATTTTGACGTTGTCGTAATCAAGCATAATAGAACTTTCATGAAAGCTGAATGCCGAAATGAAAATCCTCACTTTTATCCTTCTCTCATCATCTCTATTATTATTATTGATTCCTGTGTGAGAAAACTAGTGCGTCATTGAATCATAAGATTGGTGGTGTTCTCTACTTTCTTCTCTGCCTCAAACGATCAAGAAGTGAGTGAGGTTGAGGGATTTCTAGGAAATTCGTACGCAACGATCTGGGAAATTTATACGCGAAGACGCGCGTGATTTAGAAAAAAATTGACTTCGGGAAAGAATTTGCTATAAAGGAGGTATGGCGAAAGGAACTTGCATTCACCTGGTTGTGGGGACGTGTAAAGTAGGGTAGGTATGTATGTGTCTTTTTAAAACAATTTTTTCCTTTGATTTATATATGGTTGTCCGTATCGATTTATATGATGTAAAAATAAGGTGTATTATGCCCGACCCCCTCCCACCACCCATAAACCAACTCTCGGTACTTCTTGAGTTCGATTAAAAAATATAATATTTGTAGAAATAGAGGTGGGGTAGGATGTTATAATTAAAAAAGTAAAATTTTTGAGTTGGAATAGTTCAGGTAAATTTTAATTTTCAATATTTAAAATATAAGTTTATTATGCCTTATCATATAAATATGGCAATATGTAATAATTGGATCGTGGAAGGCGGGTCGATAAAGAAAGAAAAGGCTGCTGATGGGATTTGCACCAGTAGGGGATTATTGGATTTCTAATGGGTGGGTGCAGGCAGGGGCTATTGGCTTACCAGTTATTAGCATTATATTTTTCTATACATCTATTATATATATTTTTCCCTTCTTATTTAGCTAAAAGTATGTCAATGCCATCATCCTTAGCCCACATGTCATTCTTAAATTCCTAGTTACAAATAATATAATTAACACTTTTGAGCTAAATACATTGGTCACTATGTTAAAATAGAAGGGGGCTGATTGGGTGTCAATGTCAAAATTAATTAATAAAGACCGGGCTCTATGATTATTTTTATTTGTAATACTAACAACCTTAATTAAAATGCATATCTAGTGTGTCTGTTAACCATGTGGCAAAATTAAAAAAAAAATTTTGGTTGAAATTCCAAAATTTTACTAAGGAAATTACAAAATTTTACAAAGGAAAGACATTTTTGAGAGAGCGAGAGTTGTCAAAATCAATGATAAAAAGTGGCCTAAAAGGTAAATTATTAAAAAATTAGAAAATTGTAGCTAATAAGATCTTAAAAATGAGTATGATTAAGTAAGAATAATTTATATTTTATGGTTTATACGATAAAATTAAGTCTATAACAACTAAAATTCATTTTTTTTCATTTGTCTTTAAAATAATTAAAACAACCATTTTATATTAATTTCCTCTCGGCACTTGACCTTGCTTTCATGTCCGTGGACAGGATTTGAATAAGGAAAACATATATTTTAAAAAATTTTTTAAAAAAAAAAGTCAAATAGTAAATTTTTTACAATAAAAATTTAACCATAGATTTTTTAAAAAATTTACGTATTTATAAGTTTAAAGATCCTTGAGTTTGATATGTGCAGATTTTAGTTTCAAAAAGATACATATAAATCGAGTAATTTAAAAATTTGTGATTTTTTGATAAACGAATTTGTCATTCTCTAGTTGGAACGATCTCAATGACAAGCCTATAATTCCTAAGGGACCAGCATAAAAATTTTGACATTCGAGAATATGGCTTATTAGCATTTAAAATTTACACCTATAACGTAGACGTATTAATAATAAATCTTTTTTTCCAGGCCACATTTCGTTAAATAGACCATGCATAAGTGATATAAAGGGAAGCAGGCAGTTTATTTTTTTGATGATATTTGATATGAAATTGCTCTTTGCCATGGATTTTTTTATAGCGTCCATGAAATTTGAGATAGTTATTAGGTTGTAATAAAAGTAAAGGCAAAATAAAAGGCTCGGTATGATAAAATAAATTTATTCATTCTCATAAAAATTCAATATCCAATAAATTATTATTTATTTTGGAGAAAGTTTCAATATAAATTTAGTGGAGTGGCTTCTTAAATAAACTAGATAGAAATAAATCCTAAAAAATTATATTTTTGAATAGAGAAGAATACCAATCACAAATAAGTTTTTATTTTTGTAGCCTTTAAGACTTGATAGACTGCTAATTGCCTATATAGGTGAAATAGATACAACTGTATAAAATATATAATCAAGAATTGTCAATCCGTTTATCTGAATATTGTTGTATAAAAACGATGAAATAGGATTGATAGTAGCCTATTTCACAACTGTATAACCACATAAAAATCTAATCTAAACAACTAACCTTGTTATGTAACATGAAATTGAACGTATATGAAACAATTAATAAGTTATAGGAAAAATTATGGACCCTAGGAAACTTATGTTGGCCCATACATACATGATCTTAGCCAGTGGGAAGCAATAAGGGGGGCGGCTTCCCTCCTCTAAAGCCAAAAAATCTTTAAAATTATATAAAATTATGGCTAAAATTTCAAAATATTATCATTTTGCCCCTCCCTAATCTTTATTGGCGTCTTCTAATTCCAAGGCTGACTACGCCCATGAATACCTACAACTTCAACAAAACAACGGTATAGAGCATTATTATAAACTGTTTTACAGTCCATCTTATTTACCAAACAGTTGTCTGTTAATATTCAACCTTTTTTTCAACAAAGTTTCGTTTTAAAATGTTAGGAACATTGCTTTAATCATCCTTAGCAAAGTGTTATAGCCTTGCAAATTTGTTTTTTTTACATCTACATAGCGTTTGAATTTTAAATTTGTGGAGTAAATTAAAAGTACTTACATGTCAAAAACCTTTTTACCGTAATTTTATAAAGTTTCCAATGCATTTTTGGCTATTATTACTTTAAAGGCAGATTACACATTATATTATCTAAATCTACCAATTCTGTTACTTTAGTTTAAAAGAAAATCTAATTATCCAATTCAATATCCGGTCCGTTTACCGCTTTAATTTCTAAGATCTCAAAATTTTGTAAAAGTTTATTATATTAAAAGCTTGTCGGCATCTAAGATGAGGTGTTTTTAATTATAGAGTATGCAATAAGATCATAAAGCTCTAGGGATTTAAGTTAGAACTATAATTAACATCAAATTTAACAGCGACAAAGTAATAAAACCTAAAAATTTATATGGTTTACCTAAGTTTTCTACTAGACGTATATATATAAGAAAGCAATAAGATGTATTCAATAATTATTGTTTTTCTACTATAGATGTACAAAAATGATCTACACTTAGAGCCCTGTAAAATTGCTTTTCATCAACCCGAGCCCCTGCCTGGTCCTACATCTTTTATGGATCGTAAGCAAATACATTAGAAATCAACTATACCATTTTAACATATATTAAAATTTCTAATTATTGATAATTACGAGGAGTAAATTATTAAGAATTCAATTACCCTATTGCAAAACCTCTCGAACCGGGTAGGGCTCAGGCAACATATGCAAGCCTCTATAAACCCATGGAGCATGCGTTATAATTTAAAAAGCGCAACATAACAAGACATCTGTATTTTTTCAAATGATAATGGAACTTGAAAGCAGTTCTCAGGAAATTCATAGAAGTTTTATTAACATTTTGGTTAGTATGCTATGCTTTAATCAATCGACTACCTATATTTTTCTGGTAACGTAAAATTAATGCTCAATTTTTTTGAGTCGCATATGAAAGTGATTGTGTCAATATAATTCTTGTGCCTTATTTTGCCGCCAATAGTTTTATTGACATTTATCCAGCCACAATAGGTCTGTTCAAATTAAATTTTATTACATTTTTGTTAATTTCCAGATTTAGCTGAGTTGGATGGGGGCAGATAGTCCTCCCTATCTCCCATTTGCCAAATCCATTAGTAGGACAAAAATTAAAATCATCTTATATTAAGAAACCTAAGGTTAATACTAAAACATTATCTGAAAAATATTAAAAATTCACATATTGCCCCAAAGTTCACTTATAATCATAAGGGATTTTTGAGCTTTCTTACTATGTTATTAATTTTTTGGCTTTTTGTGTAAGATCTTAGTAGTAAAATAAAATTAAACAAATAAAAAGATATATGAAAAGGCTATAATAATTATAATTATTAAAGGTAATAAACCTCATCTACGTTTGCAGAAAATGAAATAATAAGTAGCAATTTTACCTACAGACTAATTTGTTTAATTATATACGTAAGCTTTATAGCTTATGACATGAAAATGATAACAGACATTTAACGTTTTTGCTCATATTAGAGCTCAAGTATAGCTATATATAAGAAAAATAAGAATTTAAAGCCATCATATTTGTTTAATTTTAAGTCAACTGCACACATGTGTCAAAATTTTTACAAAATCGATTTAAATTGTTTTTTATTTTATTCGTTTTTGATGCTTTTTTAATCCTTATAATTATTTAAAATGCTTTCTTTTCTAATAATTAAAGGTTATCATTAAATGAATGATAATGCAATGTTAAAATGCAGAACTACAGAAAATTCACTTGATATTATATCATGTGCAATTTTAGCTTAAAATATGTGGGAAATAAAATAACCCTAACTAAAGTAGGTATAATGACAGAATAAAGTTTAAGTCATCTAATATCAGTACAATGACATTTAAAAGCCGAGAATTGGTGGACATTTTGACCGACAAAATGATCATATCGATGCAAGAGCCTAAGTGGAAAGGCGATAAAGTAAGATGTATTAGCGGGTTGATTAGCATCAATTTAACAAAAAACCCTGAGGAAGGTATAGGCATTAGTAACTAAGGAAATTTATCAAAGCGTTTTTGACGTAAAAATAAATGATCGCATTATGGCGAGTCAGACCATTTTAAAACATAAATGGCTTCTTGCAGATTAAAAATATTGTTTTCTAGTGAAATTTAAGGAATCGATATTTATATTAAAACAAAGTTATAGACACATCGGTAAATAATAGGTATGAAGAATACAGGTGATGGTAATTAATAAGGGTTTAGTCAAGGAGGGAACATCAAAACACACAATATATGTATGTATGTATGTATATTTTTGCCCCGAAGACGCCCACGAGCTTAGTAAGTGCAATCTAAGGTTAAGCCCCTTCTCACGCCAAATGGCGCATAAGGCCACGTTATTGCCATCGTGTGATTTTATTCCTGTAACAAATGTATGTATTATGCAGTGTAAATATGCATGATAATAAGTTAATGTACCTTAGGCGTGGGTTATGGTTAATAATTAAGCATTAGATTATGGGTAAGAATATGGTCGTATTAAAGGAGGCGAGAAATATGGGTTTCCGAGAAATTTTTCCATGATTTTCTATCATGCATAATAGCTTGTAACGAGGTCCAATCTTTACCGAGGGTTTGCATGTCGCGGAATACTTTGTACAGCCAACTATTAATGCACGTGCGACCCCTTAATTGAGGAGGACACCAAAACAGGGAAGATAAACAATAATTAGTTCCTTTTCTTCTTACCTGATGGGCTAAGAAGCCCCATTTTCTGGTTGAAATTATATTCTTTATGGAAGGAATTTTGCACCGAACCCACTTGTCTTCGTTTGATATTATGTTAGGGTAGAAAATTCTACAAACTATCCGCATCATTTTATTCACGTTGACTTGAAGTTTTCTTAGAGTAGGTGCTCTTAAAGACCAGGATTCACAACCATATAACAGAACTGGTAGGATCATTACTTTGAAAATCCTGAGTCGTGTAAGGAGCGTCAAGTGGCGGGATCTCCATATAGCGGAACAAAAGTGAAATTTAACATGGGTGCGTTGTAATTTTGACTCCACATCTACTCCGGCAAAGATGTCTGTTGTGAGGTCTACTCCTAGGTATCGAACTTTGTGGGACACATTAATAGGGTTGTTATTGATCAGTATCTTGTCCCCTGAGGGAACGTTTAGTGTTATCATTGCACATTTGTGCATTTATATATAGTCCAGCTTGTTTTGCCTGATCGGAGAATCTGTCCACCATAGATTGGGCCTTCTTTGTAGAGGTCGCCACCAGACATAAGTCGTCGGCAAAGATGAGTGAGGATAGCATAGTTCCGTTTAACGTAATGCCATCGAAGGCAAATATTGACCTTTTCATTATCAGATCCATCACTATAATAAAGAGAAGGGGAGACAGTGGGCAGCCTTGTCTAACTCCTGTCGTCACAAGAATTGGGTCTGATAGATGATGAAGGTTAGAGACAACTACCTTCATGTCTGCGTATATAAGAAAAATGATTCTGATTATCTTCTTTGGTATTCCCAATAGGCATAGGGACTTCCATATATATAGGTGCTGTACAGAGTCGAAAGCTTTGGCTAAGTCTAAGATTACAAGGACAAGGGGGATTTTGTTAGTACTGGAAATATCCATTATATTTTTTAGTGTGATGACATGTTCCGTGGTTGTGCGGCACCTCCTGAACCCCGCTTGAATGTGTCTAAGTATATCATCTATCTGATTGTAGAGCCTAATGTATAATACTTTGATAAAGAGCTTTGATTCAAGGTTTATAATAGTCACTCCCCGATAGTTGTTTGGATCAGAAGGGTCTCCTTTCTTAAATAGTTTATTAAGGCGGCTTAACGACCAGGAGTTTGGTAATTTCTCATTTTCCCAGACTTTGTAAAAAAGGTGGTATAGAAGTTTTCCGGTTAGTTCAGAGTCCGCTTTAAGTGCTTCAGCAGTCATCCCTAACGGATCTGCTGCCTTATGTGATTTAAGAGTTTTGATCACGCTAACAATCTCGGAGATGGATGGTGAGAGTGTGTCAATCGGGAGCGGCGGAGGTCCTTTGAAGTTCTTAAAAAATTCTTTATAGATGTCCAGTACAGGGACGGGCGAATGGGGGGATAGGATAGAACAGAAGTGGGCTTCCCAAGCTTTTGTCTGGTTTATAGAATCGTTAGAGCTGTTGTCTGATTTTATGTTATAGTGGGTGCGTTTAGCTAATGTATTGTATTTGAGGCTGTCAATAATTGTAAACAGGTGATGGCTATTGTTCGAACGTGCAGCTGATTCTGCCTCACTTGCTTTAGAATTTATGAATGTTATTTTGTCTTGTCGTATACTTGATTTGATACGCTTGCTAAGGGCAGACAAGCATGAGTGTTTAAACGAAAGATCCTCTTTGCAATGAAATATATTTGTCCTTGTCTTCAACAGATCTAGTGTCTTTTGGGAAAACCAAGTTTTCGTCTTGATGCGGTTTTTTTGTTTGGGTGGGTTCGCAAATATCTTTGATAACTCAATGCTGTGTTCGTTGACTGAGAGCTTTGAGAAAACAGTGTCTTTAACTTTAAGGAGAAGATTATCTTTAAACTCCATATTGCCTGTTATGCCTTGAGGTCTTATTATTGGGTTCCTGTTTGTACAGGGTACATGGTGGCTGATTTTATTATTAGTTCTGCGGTAATCACATGGTGATCTGCATTCACTGTAACGGGATCGTGAATTACTTGGAAGTTCCTGACAGTCTTAAAATGGCGTGTCCTACAGAGTATGTGGTCAATTTGACTTGGTCGAGAGGTATTTGTACCACGGAAGGTAGCTAGCTGGTCACTGGGAAGTTGAGAAAAGGTGGAAGCAATTCGCCATCTAAATTCTTTACACCATTTTTTTAAGAAAATTCCATTCCTATTATTGGAGCCCAACGTGTTTTGGCCGATTATGTTGGTGTCATCCCGTTCCGTAAGGGCAACAGAGGCATTGAGGTCTCCTATAATTATTGGCACTGCCCTAGAAGTCAGATCCTTTGTTGCCTTTACAATAACTCCGAAAAATTCTTTAAGGATCTGTAGTTTGTATGATGCAGTTGGTGCATAAACATTTATAATTAACACTGTGCGAGCACCCACTTTTAGTTTTAGTATTATATTCTCTATTATTGACCCAATTGACGCTCAAAACAGTGAGACGTCTGTTTACCAGTGTGGAAACTCCTGAAGCTGGGTTGTCGGTAACCCCGGAGTGATAGAGTTTATAGTCGGGGTATGTATCCGTTCTTGAGGAAGGAATACGTGTTTGCTGTCATAGTACGTCTAGTTTATGTTTACGGGCTAACATGAGCATTAGTTGCTGGTTTCCTTGTATCATTAGTGAGTTGATGTTTAATGATTCAATGTTTAATTTCATATTTGTTTATCTGATGTGATACGCAAGTAGTTCCTAGTTTGAGGATATGAATTCTTTGCGAGCAGTGGTGACAGTATGGCGTTTGCTGTTTCAGATTTTGTCAGAACAAGGGGAGCTTAAGGATATCTTTATACATCGATGTCACATAAGACTGCTAAATCGTGATTATTCTTTACGGTTTTTAGATATAGTGACGAAGGGTAAGTGTTGAGTAACATTTAAAGTCCACAAATTATTTTGTATAGATTTTTTTATATATTTTTTTGATTTGTATTTTTAAACAAGTCTGTCAAGATTTTGATTAACCTTTAAATATAAAGTAGAGATTTTGTTAGTTCATTCAGAATTTTATCTATACTTGTTGAGTTTTTATGTACTGGTTTAAGCTTTAAATTAACTTTATAACTACGGGATTTAAACCAACGAGGTATGGAGGTGGAATATGCCATAAACCAGTAGGTTACTAAAATTGAATGTATATTATTTATACATATGAAATAATTTTATTATGTTGTTTACGTTTCCCGATTTGTTTATTGTTTTCTATTTGCCCCGATGACACTCAAGAACTTAGCTAAATCGGCAAGCTAAGATTGAGTACCATCTGACACCTATGCGGTGCAACTCGGGCCAATATGGTTGCCCTTACATTTTGCTCGACCCTAGTAATAAGCAATTAACTCGCACCATCCCATCAAGCGCTACGTGCAGATGCATAATCCGGTTACAGCACTGGCAGATTAAAGCAGCTTATAATTGTTGTTTAACCCTGGAGAGCATTCGTGGGACACCACGGACCCAACTATAGTTATAAACATAAATATAAAACGCGTTTAAAGACGAATTAATCTGGCTTTTTCAGTAGTCTAATATTTTACTGACTTTGGGGAAAATTTATAACTTTTGGCCCTCTACTTTTTAAAATATAGCATCTTTTTGGCCACAGGGGTCCTGTGTACCCCACGAATAAATGTTTATATATTAATTGCTATGCAATTTATGGGCTCGCTTTTGATTTTGTTTACCGATGTCACGTCACGCTGTTTGTCACGCTTTTTGTTATTAGTTTGCATTGGGTATATTAGGTTATCGATTTTTTAAATTAATGCATAAGAAAGAGGTGCCCCACCCCTCATCTCTATCTCCCTCGCTGTGTTATTTTTTAAATTAATGCATAAGAGGTGCCCCATTGATAATATGACTTTTTGGTCGTCCGCTTGTTCTATTATTGTTTCATTTTATTAATTTTATATAATAAACATAAATAAAAGTTGTTTAGTTTTAATTGCTATGCAATTTAACTAGTTTTTGGGTTAAAATCCCGGAGTTTTTTTTTACTCTTATGATTGTTCTTGTTACTATCATTGATAATAAGACTTTTTGGCCGTCCGCTGGCTGCTGACCAATGAAAAAAATGACCATTGGCCAAAATGTGAATCCGAGTTTATTTTTTCGTTTTTTTTTGACTATTATGATTGTTCCTGTTACTACCATTGCTATTATGACTTGGCCGTCCGCTGGCTGCTGACCAATGAAAAAAATGACCATTGGCCAAAATGTGATTTGAAAATATTTTTTCGTTTTTTTTTGACTATTATAAATTTATATCCACTTTTACCGTGTCCTGGCTGCTGACCAATGGAAAAAAATGACCATTGGCCAAAATGTGATTCGAAAATTTTTTTTCGTTTTTTTTGTCTATTATGAATTTATATCCACTTTTACCGTGTCCTGGCTGCTGACCAATGGGAAAAAATGACCATTGGCCAAAATGTGATTCGAAAATTTTTTTTTCGTTTTTTTTACTCTTATGAATTTAAATCCACTTTTACCGTGTGCTGGCTGCTGACCAATGGAAAAAAATGACCATTGGCCAAAGTGAGCATAAAAATTTTTTTTCCGTTTTTTTGGCTATCATTGACTTATAGAGTATCTGTTGGTACTGACCAATGGAGAAAAAATGACCATTGGCCAAATTTTTGATTTTTTAAATTAAAAATTGTTCAAATTCAACAAAAAATTTCTCCCAACAATTCTGCAAATTCTTAACATTGTGATGTTTTATAATATAATGTTTGTTAGACCCATAATCACTAAAGGCCATAAAAACTAATGTAATACGCAACTAGATGCAAACACTAAATCTAACCCTAACCCTTGCCTATATTACATTTTGCCTATATTACATTTTGCCCATAAATGAAAAATTTGCATAAAAATTAATAATTAATTAATCATTAGGCATTGAATACCCCCCTATAAGCATTCTCGCCCCTTCCCACCTTTCTCGCCCATAAATTGCATAGCAAATATGATACATTTATACGAAGTATAGATGAGTCGTCCCCCCTTCCCTTCCCCCCTTCCCTTCCCTTCTCCCCTCCCCCTTCCCACGAGGGCCGAAGGCCCGAGTTTTTTTTATATCATCATATGTTTGTGCAATTATATTTTTTATGCATTTCCGACTTTCTTTTAATATGAAATCATTTAATTTTGATTCATTATATAGTATATGATTTTAAGAGGTAAAATGAGACGAGGCATTGAAATTAAAAATAATAATAATATGACTTCAGAAAAATGTTAATAATTTTTATAATATTGTTTAATTATCTATCAAAATTTATACCATCAATTAAGAGTCCTTTACAAACATATATTCAAAATCCGAGATATTTTCAATTAATAGTTCGATAGTTATAAGAAGTTAAAAAATGGGGCCAAATATACCCCACGAATGCTCTCGCGTTTTGACTTTCAGGAAGGCTCTCGAGGGTTAAGCGAGATAGAAAAGAACCGAGCATCGAGCAAAGTTGCGTGAAACTAACCAATATCCAGCAGGGTCATAAATTTTGTAAAAACCTCGTATAAACAAGTTTCACGGCAATACTGGTGTTAAGTGATTATACATTAATAAAGGCAATTAAATTTCTCTATTAATGATTTGCAATTATTATTATTTTTGAATTTGTTTAGATGTTTAGGGTTGTGCCATATAGTTAAGACCACTTTTAGAACAAAGATTTCTAATCTTTATAAATTATTTATACCAATATTCATTTTTTATAGTTTATCACCTTAACCATTCAATTTTTTTAAAAAATATTTGTTTAGCTCTTAAAACAATTATGACAACACCAAGATAAAACCAAAAAGTTAGTTTGTATCATTTATATTTATGACACCTTAATTTATTGATTTATGATTCAAATAATATCAAGTAGCATTTATGGATAAATATTAAAATCGCACTAAGTCTTGCTAAAATTAGAATTATATGCCAGCTGCCCAGCATCCTACGCAAACCATGTTTAGTTTCAAGAAAACCTGCGCGATAATTGTTAGCAAGTAACACTGCTCGATACCAGGTACGTTTCTATTTCGCTCGAACAAGAACCATACACTGCTTTAATCTTCCAGTGCTTCAGGGGGCGTTTGTGATGACGCGCGAAGCGAAAAAGGCGAAGTGAATATTTGGGCTAATTTATTAAACTCTTCATTCTTTTTCGTAATATCTTTATATTCACCGTGAAATTTATCATATATTAATGGTATTCATTGATAAGATCGCAATTATTCTATAAACATATAAAATTTTATAAATAATGCATACATACCAAAGTTAATTTTTTAACCATCGCGCGATAGTACAAAATGATATGTATCTTATTTTCGTTCGCTTTTTGCTGCTGGCGAAAATAATCGTCTGAAGTTTCACTATGAATGCCTCCCATTTACAATTGTTATTTTCGTGATCGATAAATTTTACGATAAATATAAATATATTAAAAAAAAGAATGAAGAATTTGATAAATTAGCCCAAATATTCACTTCGCTTTTTTCGCTTCGCTCGTCATCACGAACGCCGCGTCAATCGGGTAATTAAGCAGCATGTGCACGCTACGCTTGATAGAAATGGTTACGGTTGTAGCATTTAAGTATATTAACACCTATAGCTACACGGATGATGTAGGTACGCGATGAACAAGATTTGATTTTTTGAAAATTTAACACTACTTAATGACACGATCGATGGAAATTTGCTAAGCGTAAGTTATACTATGAGAAATGTATCACTTATTGTGTCTCCAAATTATAACTTTAAGCCAAATATGGCGAATGCTAGATGTCTAAATTAGAGAGATACAAAAAGGTGTTTCATGACCCAAATACTCTACTGAAACCAAAGGTTAGCTACAGATTATTTATTAAGCAGCTAGTGTTGTTAGAATCATATACTATTTAGAAAAAAAGGCAACAAGATGTGCGATTGAGATGAGATTGGGATAATTGATGAAAAACTTAAAGGAAAATAATTGAAAAAATTAGGCGAAGAGTGTATGAAAACAAAGCTTCTTGCTAAAAAATTCATAAATCATGTACATTTAGAGATAGAAAAGGAGTACACGAAGTATTAGAAATTGCAAGAAAAAAAGAAAACTAAGATAATGACAAGATAAAGCTTAGTATAAAAACCTTTAGGATAAATAAATATTAAAAAATGGAAATCAAAGAGAACATGTGTTAAGGCACTCTACAGTCGTAGAAAAAATATAAGAAACTGCAAGACTTTTGATTAAAGATATAACAGCATCAATAAATATAATTACACTGGTCAACAAATAATGGACTTGTGAAATCAGCCGGCAAATTGTTTGCAGATTCTGGTAGAGTTATGCACTAAGAACACAAATATGTTTTTAGTTTTTTCCCTATACGTCAAAAGTTTTAAATATTCGCTGTCGAAGTTGCCAGAAACATCGATTTTAGCGTTTTTCAAACGTCAATAACTTGCAAACTAATCGGTAAAAATTTTATTTAATAGATTTAATAAAGGTGTAATTTTTAGGCAATGATATCTATATATATAAAGTAAAGTGTATGTATATATGTATTTATATATATATGTATGTAAGAGCTAAATTCTGAAACTACCGGTCCGATTCGCGCGAAAATTTACCCCTAGGTTCCCAGGGCGGCCAGGGTTAAAATAGCTTTTTCAGATTTCTAAAATTCCTTTTAGTTTTAAAAATATCGGACATTACGTTTTAAAAAAGGGCTAAACTCTGAAACTACCGGCCCGATTCGCGCGAACATATAGCCATAGATGCCCAGGCGGCCAGGGGTAAAATAGCTTTTTCAGAATCCTAAAATTTCTTTTAGTTTTGAAAATATAAGACATTTCCCGGCCAGTTTCATTTATATGTATGACGTACAATAATGACGTCATACATATAAGGCTGAATTAGTTATTTAAAAGTATAATAAAAATGTTATGTATGTAAGGGCTAAATTCTGAAACTACCGGCCCGATTCGCGCGAAAATTTAGCCATAGATGCCCAGGGCGGCCAGGAGTAAAATAGCTTTTTCAGAATACTAAAATTCTTTTTAGTTTTAAAAATATTGGACATTACGTTCAAAAAAGAGCTAAACTCTGAAACTACCCGCCCGATTCGCGCGAAAATTTAGCCATAGATGCCCAGGGCGGCCAGAGGTAAAATAGCTTTTTCAGAATCTTAAAATTACTTTTAGTTTTAAAAATATCGGACATTTCCCAGCCAGTTTCATTTATAGCACCATATACAAGAATGACGTCATACATACAAGGCTGAAGTTTTCTCAAATTTTATTATATTAAAGAAAATTGTATTTTTAACAAAACAACGTTTGCCGGGTCAGCTAGTTAAATATAATTATAGTTAAGTAAAAGCTAAGAATTGTAAAGTTTCAGGTCCGATTGGATTCGGGGTGAAAATTTAAGTGGAAATTTCCGGGTATTTTTTCAACATTTTCGATTTATCGTAAATGTCCGATAAAATACAAAACGAGGTTCAACAACAAAATCCGCATCGCAGTTATGATTTAATTTATTTTTTAAGCCTAATCAAAAAATTAAAATAATAATATATTTTGCATAAGCTAATATAGTAATAAGGAAATAAGATTGTATACTTGACTATCTCATAACCATTGCCAGTGGTAGTGGTGTAGTGGTGGTGGTGGTGGTGGTGGTGGTGGTGGTGGTTAGTAGTAGTAGTAGTAGTAGTAGTAGTAGTAGTAGTAGTAGTAGTAGTAGTAGTAGTAGTAGTAGTAGTAGTAGTAGTAGTAGTAGTAGTAGTAGTAGTAGTAGTAGTAGTAGTAGTAGTAGTAGTAGTAGTAGTAGATAACAACGCACTTAACTCGTGGCATTAGGCCAATTTTTAGTAATTTTTATTACCGTGGTAATGATTTGCCCTTTTTGATTTGTAAAATTAAAATTACCCTTGAATTTTATGGATCTCGTTTGGCTGTTCAAGGCCACGCATTTATTATTAGATTTGGGATCACAATGATTGTTATTTCCGCTATTTGTTAGTTTATTGTTATTTTAGCTGTTTATTATTATTTTTTGTTCGCCATCTTGATTTACGTCTAATCTTATTACCTCACCCATGATCTCTTTGTTATGTAAATACTGTTGATATATCATTTCACCCATGATCTCCTTGTTATGTAAATAACTGTTGATATATCATTATTGTATCAACTTTAAATACGGGATGTTGTTATAAATTTTCAGTTAAAATAAATTTTATCTTGGAAGTTGAAATAAATTTTATCTTGGAGGTTAAAATAGATTTTATCTTCGTGTACTTTCTAGTAATTGTTACTCATCTAATATTGGTGTCAGATCTTCTTTATAGATAAGTAAGTGAATAAATATTATATATTAACATTTAATTTTATTTAAATAATTTTGGTGTGATTTAAAGTAGTAAAGTTTGTTGTTTAAAAATTACATTATGTTTTTTTTCATTTAAAACGGTGTTAATATTTCTTTTAATATTTTAAAAGATTAAAACGTTGTTAATATCTCTTTTAATATTCCGTTTTATTATAGAAGAGTAAAGAAAAATTTATAGCATAATTAATAATAGAATATTCTTGTTAAATTTAAATAGTTTACCGTTTTGATTTTATTTTATTTTCATATGGATAACATTATTAGTTTTAATCATAATGATATTATTTTCCATATTATGTATGTTTAATAAATGTTTCCGTGTTATTTTAATTAATTTCCTTATCTTCACGTTGTAAATTTGAAATTTATTATATAATTAATAAATTCATCGTAGATAATTATAATAATATGTTTAGTAGACAGCCATCAGTTTAAGTATATTTTTATAACTATTTTTTAACGGAAAGATTACTAATAATAATTTTAATCTTAGCTCTGATTTTAATGTTAGTAAAAAGGGTGGAAAAGATATTTGTTTTAAAAAATAAGGAGGGACGGCGATATTATCATTGCGGCAAAGTTGGTCATGTCAAAAAAGACTGTTTTATGAGACGTAGAGAATTTAACCGTCATGTAAAATTTAGCAATGATAATTTAAATAGATATTCACCCATAGGTAATCAATGTTGTAAGAGTCATTTTAAAGGCAATCATAATAGCCAACGATCGGGCCAAGATAGAGCAGGGCCGTCAAACAATTTTGATTGACTATATCGGCGCGTGATCAATATATTCTGCCGCGTTTAACTTTTATTAACATTTTTAATTGTTAATATTGAAGGTGTCACGTTAGATTTTTTGCTCGACACCGGTGCTTCTATTACGGTACTTTCGCTTAAATGTTTTTTTAAATATTGGCCAGGAAAGCAAATCTTAGAAAGTAATATTTTAGCCAGGCAATTACATGGCGCGAATATTGACATATTGGGCAGCACTAGGGTTAAAGTAGGCGTAGCAGATGTAATACTAACATTAGAATTGCATAAATCAACGAGGATATAGAAAACTTAATTGGATGGAATTGGATCCAACGGTTAGGGCCTTTAGCCAATTGGTGGGGTTTATTTAAGCAAGGGAAGGTTGAAATATGTAATAAGGGTTATATTAATATTTTGCGGGGAATGCCAGAGATTTGTTTGGAAGTTAACGTTACAAAGCCGGCTAATAAGGTAAGGTGTCTGAAAAAGAACCTAAAGCCTTGGTTTTTGAGGCACTGAACTCAATCAATGAGTCAACCTCTGATCACGAGGAGCGGGATATTGCTAATATTCCCCAACATTCGGTTTTGGTGAATAGTGTTAATGATAAATTTAAATTGTGGCATGATAGAATTGAGGATCAAAGGGAAATATGACGAAGTTTTTCGGGAGGTGATATTATGTTTTCTGTAAGGGTTAATTCTAATGCAACAGCTCGTTTTTGTCCCTAGACTCATTCCATTAATGTGGAAAGATAAAGTGCACCAGATTCTAGATAATTGGCTTAAAGAAAACGTAAAAGAATCGATAGAATATTCGGAATGGGGCACTCCTTTAGTTCCGGTTAAAAAGAGTGATGGTACGATTAGGGGCTGTGCTAATTATCGGGTTACTATTAATAAATGGGTTATCGATGTTAAATATCCTCTACCCAGGCTAGAGATGGTTTTAGCTAAGGGTTGTAAGTATTTTTCAAAATTATATCTAGCAAATGCATAATTACAGCTTTGCATGGACGATAGGTCCGCTAGGTTATTGACCATAAACACGGACAGGGGTTTATTTGCTTTTAAAAGGTTACCTTTCGGTTTAAGTGTATCCGCACCTATCTTTCAGAGGGCGATGGCATCAATATTTAATAATATAGATGGTGTGTTTTTTTATTTAGATGATATCTTAAATACGGGTTCTACTGAGGACGAGCATGATTCACGTCTAGAAAGAGTATTGGATTAAATTAAAATTAAAGGTTACGGGTATCCGCTAGTAAGTGTACTTTAGGTACCGACCAGGTTATTTGTCATGTAATAGTGGCGGGTGATGTTAAACCTAATTTTAAGAAGGTGCAGGGTATTAAAGATATTAAAGCACCAATAAATAAAAAGGAACTTGCATCTTTCTTAGGTTTAATGAATTATTATAGTAAATTTATTGAAGATTATACAAATTATTCTGGTCCTTTGTATGAATTAATTAGAGAGGACACAGTGTTTAAATGGGATAATAATTTGGATCGTTGTTTTAACTTTTTAAAGAATGTTTTATTAACGGGTCAAATTCTTACGTGCTTTAATACTGATAAAGAGCATGTTTTAAAGGTTGATATTTCTAATATTGGTTTGGTGGCATTCTATGCCAGATTGAGGATGGAATAGAGCATTCCGTTATTTATTTTTCGCGTAAGCTTACTAAGGCTGAGTTATTATTCCGTCATAGAGAAGGAGGCTCTTGCGATGGTTTATGGTTTAAAACGTTGTCGGGAATATTTAATTGGTAAAGCTTTTACATTATATACCGATCATAAACCGTTGGTAGCTTTATTCAATAAAATTAATACTTTTAATGTCTTTTCGACTCCAGAGATGGTTATTGACTCTCGGTAATTTTTCATTAGCTTTAAAGTATCGAGAGGGTTAAAGTAATCACTTAGCCGATGTTTTATCAAGGTTGAGTGCAGATACTGTAACTGATAGATTTGCGGTTATAGATAATGTTGCTGTTAATGTATTAAAGGCTATTGATCTTAATGATATTGTTAAAGGTACAGATATTAGTGTTGAATTAACAGCTATTAAACAAATTATTGTAGGGATTAAAGATATTCTCGATGTTCCTTTTGATTTTAAACATGTAACAAAGGAGTTATACATTAAGTTGGTAATTCCAGTCGAATTGCGTAGTAATGTTTTAGAAATTTTGCATGAAGGACATGCTGATATGGTTAATTAGAAAGAGCTCGCTAATGTCTGGTGGCCCAAGATCTCTAGGGACGTTGATAACTTTGTGAGGCAGTGTACGATGTGCAAATTAAATGCAGCCATGCCTCGTAGGGATAAAAGGGCTCGTTGGCCTCGTCCGAATAGTCCTTGGTTTAAAATTCATATTGATTTTTTTGAATTTAACAAAAAGAGGTATATTTTGGTCGTAGATGCATATTCAGATTGGACTGAATTTAGAATAGTGCATAATATATCTACGAAGGTTACCGTATAATTTTTAAAAGATTTCATAGGCGCATATGGTTTTCCTAGTTTTATAGTAACTGACAATGGGAAAGCTTTTACGAGTGCAGATTTTAAAAAATTTTGTAATAATTGGAAGATAACTCACCTATTTACACCACCATATCATCCTAGTTCTAATGGACAGGTTGAAAGGTATGTAGCAATTGTTAAGAAATGGTTAGAGCTTGCCCGAGTTAATAAAGAAGGCACATGGTTATATCGTTTATATCATAATATGACACCTCAATATAGACATTTGCCCGTAGGCGTGGAGTTTCATAAGTTACGTTTTTCGCCTGATTTTTTGCTTGATAGCGGTTTTGAGAATAACTTAAATGGCAAGACCAAATATAATGTCAATGATCTAGTTTGGTCAAGAAATTATTTAAATCAAGCTAGGTGGGAGTTGGCTAGAATAACTGCCCTTCTAGGTAATAAGATTTATCAAATTCGGTCATTAGTGACTGAAAGGTTAGAGATTAGGCACGTGGAACAAATATTAAGTTAGGCTGCTTAATGCCTATTTTTATTTGATATTAGATGGAGCTAATTACGTCTTGGTGTAGGGTACAAGTGTTGGTCGAAAGAACCAATCAGCTAAATCAGCCCGGCCCTTTACATTTCTTAATAGTATAGGCATGGATGGAGTGCCTAGAATTGTGCACTTTGTGGAGGCAACGTTACTAAGACGAGTTCCACAGTTGCCGCCTACTTTTCCCGTTCTAGGAAGACTTAGCGGGGGGGCGCAATCGACGGCGTGCGAGAAGCACCCGAAGGGGTCGTTGTGGGGCATGCCAAAGATGGCATGGGTTACCTTTGTGTGCGCGCCCGGGCAACGTATTGGATAGACCCGGGACTCAGGAGCAACCGTTACTTACGGTCAGCGGGGTCTTGGTACCACCGTTGGCGGCTTTAACCCTGGCGGGTGATCCGCAGGGTTAAAATCTTTTGGGGAAAGGGGAAGGTGTGGCATTAGGCCAATTTTTAGTAATTTTTATTACGTTTTAATGATTTGCCCTTTTTGATTTGTAAAATTAAAATTACCCTTGGATTTTATGGATCTCGTTTGGCTGTTCAAGGCTACGCATTTAATAATAGATTTGGAAATCACGATGATTGTTATTTTCGCTATTTGTTAGTTTATTGTTATTTTCGCTGTTTATTTTTATTTTTTGTTCGCCATCTTGATTTAAGCCTAATCTTATTACCTCACCCATGATCTCTTTGTTATGTAAATAACTGTTGATATATCACCTCACTCATGATCTTCTTGTTATGTAAATAACTGTTGATATATCATATTGTTAATACTTTAAATACGGGATGTTGTAAGGAATTTTCAGTTGAAATAAATTTTATCTTGAAAGTTGAAATAAACTTTATCTTGGAGGTTGAAATAGATTTTATCTTCGTGTACTTTCTAGTAATTGTTACTTATCTAATACTCCTTTAAAGGGAAGGGAGGGAGACCTCGGGCAATTTGTCAATGTAAAAAGATAGGGATAATTTAATTTTGTATATAATTTAAAAAGTAAATGTTCTAGGTTAAAAGATAATTGGAATTACATTCCTCTCCCCTTTATCTACGAATTAAATCCATTGAATAAAATTTTTACCGATTAATTTGCAATTTATTCACGTTTAAAAACGGTAAAATTGCTGTTTTTGGCACCGTTGACAGCCAATATTTAAAAAACGTAAAGGGGAAAAACTAAAAATAAATTTGTGTATACCGTGAAAAACTCTACCATGATCTGCAAATAGTTCGCTAGTTGTTTTTTCTTGTTGGACTGTGTTATCTAAATAGATGTTGTGTCAAAGAAATAAGATCAAAAATAATGCAACATATTAATTGTCTAGTAGACTCGAGAACGATTTAATGTTTTAGCAAAAAAATAATTTATGTAATCATATAGCAATCATTATTAATATCTTAATATATTTCAAAAAGGAATTGAAAAATATATGTACATTAATCATGCTAATGTTTCTTATTTGAAAAGCTTAATTTTAAAATATACTCATACAATAAAACCATATATCTATTACAAACTTTAATAGACAAAAATATTCCCAGTTAATTATTCTTTAATCCAAAATATTTTAAATGTGCATATAGCGATAACTAATTTTGCCTTAGAAAAGGTATTTTCTTAGATCTTAATTTTAAGTCCCTTTGAATATTTTTATTTGTTAAGAACATTTTAGTTTAAAGTATTTATTAATGGGCAAAGCCTGCATTGGAATTAATTCAAGGAGCGGCAAAATGATCACTTTTTGAAATTTTAGCCCTAATATTAATAAGTTTTACTAAATTCTTGGATTCAGAGGGGGCAGTGGGCCCCTCTCTACTAGCCTCCTAGACTACGCACATGTATTCATTTATTTTAATAATTTCCTTTTGCTAGGAGGTTATAGATATCCACCTCCCCATAAATTGGCTAAATACCTAAACATAAACTGGAGTAAAATTTATGTGGGGGCCATTGATGGGCTGTGTCACTTATTGAAAGTTATCAGCGCCATATTTTTGCGAGTTTAACGAAATTATTAAAGGTTAATTTCGATCAATTACAACTCTCATATAAATCATCTGTGAATGGAACAATATATTGTTAAAAAAGAGTTTAACGACAACTTAAATTCAAGTTCTATCGAACATTTGGTAATTTAAATTATTATCTGCTAATAAGCCCATAAAGGATCAAGCTTACATACCTGTTTTAAATGCATTGCTCACTTATACTACGCAGGATGGATATGTGCTAGCTAACACATTTTTATTGCAGGAAAAGTAGATTAACTTTCTATGTATCTCTTATAAACAGATATGAACATGAACAATTCTCGTTAAATGCTATTAAGCTAAAGGCCGAAACATTAGGCTATTCTAATTTGCAATCCTTTTCTCAAGATATTCATGGATTTTTTTTCAACATTCAGAACAACTGTGATGTAATAATTCCAACTCATTTTAAATCATAATTTAATATAGGTACATTCCCAAATATATAAAGATGGTGCAAAGCTTCTGGAGGTTTTTGTCAGTGAGTTACATAGGATACAAAACAATCAAAAGATGAGAGTTATCAGGAATAACGAATTAATTCAGGATAAGATTTATAACAAAGTAATCAAAAAATTTACTTGTTTCATAAATTTTTAAGGATGAGTATGAGATTATTATAGAACTTTTGAATTTTGTGATAAACTATTCTGATAGTTCAAGTAATCAACAACTGTCAGAACCATTTCAGTCACTCCCCTCTAAACATGTACAATGAATTTTTTATGTTTAATTTAAATTAAAAACAGAAATATCCAGAATATTACAAAATAATAGCTGAACCCATTGATTTAAATACCATCACCAAAAAAGTGCATAACAAATCGTATACATCATTTACCATGTTGTATAATGATCTACTATTAATGTGTAACAATGCCAAAATATTTAATGAACCAGGCTCTTGGATTTATAAGGTAATTTTGAGTTTATAGAATAAGCTAATAATTTATATATATGTGCAGATAGCTCATCAATTGAAAAAAGCTATAACCTTGAAAAAAGTTGAACTTGAAGAAAAGTTAACCAAAGGATTCAAATTAAACGAGAAAAAAATGTAATCAGAATTTAATATATTGATTAATCAATTCAAAATCATAAAATCAACTCAGCTATATTTAAAACATAAATTTCTTTTTAAAATTGGGCTTTATATTATTGATAAATGTTTATTTTCTATTGTTACTTGCATAAAATTAATTTTTGTATATATTTATTTGCATTAGGACAAGATCTTCAAATACTAACTCCTCTCTGCTAACCGAAGAAGCTTACATTTCAGACCAGGTGAAATTATAATAAATTTAATAATAAAACATTGTATAAGTTGCAAATAAATATCTCTTAGAAGTTATAAATTTACTCTGCCTTATCTCAACTCCCAAAATTTTTAGATTAACTAAAAACTCTTATTTTTACGAGCATTATACTTATTTATTTTGGTACTATTTTTCCTAAATTTGAATTTCCAATTATTACACATACTTTTATATAAGTGGTTATGTTGTGTTTTAACTATATATCATATAAGACCTGGGCTTGTCTTGAAATTCCTTTGTACACT
The DNA here is from genome assembly GCA_964036665.1 of Gordius sp. MW1. NCBI lineage: Eukaryota > Metazoa > Nematomorpha > Gordioida > Gordea > Gordiidae > Gordius > Gordius sp. MW1. Next base: position 3,645,921 of record OZ038528.1, read on the forward strand.
TCATATAATTTACAATGTTGCTACTTAATTACTTCCAAAACTAACTCCCTCTGCCATACTATTTATCATGATATATATATGATCAAAATTAACGCCACCAAGAGCTACTCTTCTAACTTAATCGTCATTTTTCGCCGTTTGAAACCGGCGACAAATTTATTGCATATTACCTAGAGATTGCCATCATAATTTCTTTGTTAAATATCATAATCTATTCCAAGCCTGCTAAACTTGCCGTTTTGCCTTTTAGGATGCGCGGCGAGACGGGCATAATGCTTGGAAAACTTCTAACGAGGAGTTCTCCATTTTCCACGACCAAGGAGGAGCGTTCAAAAGTGACGACGACCCGTACACTCACCTATTTGCTAGCATCCGAGAATTCAAAAACCCCAAGGATGGAAATTACCTATCTGACCCTTTCCTCAGACTACCCTCATCTCATCACTACAAGGATTATTACGAAGAAATAGCTAGGCCCATCGCCCTAACCCAAATCAAGCTCAAAATTAAGGTATTATGTCAAGTGTTGTAAAAACGGCTGGGGCTTTTGTTTGGTCTACCTTTGTTTTAACTAAGACTCACGGTAGTGGTCGACCAAGAAAAAAGACGCCAAAATTTTTTTGGTCTGTTTATGTTTAGTCGATCAAACCTAGAGGCTGACTAAGCATAACCCCCAGCCGTTTTTACAACACTAGTTTTATGTGCTTACTTCTATCATCCAGAAACAAAGTGAGCCCTTGAGAGTTAATAGCTTGTTTTTTGGTGAAATATACTCGTAAAATTTAGGGTTTAAAAGATTTTTGGAGTTTTTTAACCGAGGTTGGGTGTGGATTGCGATTGATACTATGCTGTTGTATATATCTTAATGGGAGAGCTATCATTAACTTTATAATTACGATTTCAGTAAATCTTTTTAATGCCAAATTATTTCAAAAGTTCAAAATAGCTTTAATTAAATGTGTAATTACTAAACATTATCACAGTAGATTAGATATGTTTCCTACTAACTTTTGATTTGCAGAAGTAGTTAAATAGGTCTTTTTGAACGTATTGAATTTGGCAACTGAATTGGATTTAAAAAGAAATTTAAATTGTTTTTTTGTTTGTTTTAAATTAAAATGATAAAATAGATGAAGTAATCAAGCTTTTATGGGTTTTTATTATTAAATTTTTTGTTTTTCAAACTTCGGTATATATAGATTTTATGAAACACGCATAATTTTAGGACAGCTTCAAAATTATTTGAAATTCACAGTGTTTTTTTTTGTTTTTTGCTAGCTGTTTTGATATACCGCCCGAAAGTATTTTGTCCCAAAAAATCGTTTTAATATATTTGTTACAATTTGTATTATATATTAATTGCGATACATATTACATTGCTTTTAACGGGTTTTTAATCTATTTTTACTAAATATTTTCGCAGAAAAATCTCTACACCTCCATAGATGAGCTGGTGGATGATCTTAATTTGATGTTCGACAATGCTATCGCATACAACATACCAGGCAGTCAAATACACAAGGTTTTACTAATTTTGTTTTTGCAATTTTAACCTCGATTTCTTTATTTGTTTTTTAATAACCTTAAAAACTTTCAAAAAAAAACCTCAACACGGACCAATAATAACCATCATGTTAATTATTTAGAATAAAGTGTTATAGTCTACAAATCTTGAAATAAAATTCTTTTTATAATGTGACCTTCTCGATGGGCCCGCAATTTTTAGATAATTTTTTTGTTTTTTGTCTAAATTTATACTGTAATTTCTGCTCAAACAGATTTAATGCCTATGTGGTGTCCTCTACCCCCTTACGCTTCACCCCCTTACGTCGCTATCCTAAAATTTATATATTTATTCATCCCGCCCCCCTCCCCCCACACATATATACTTATGTTATACGCGTGAATTTTACTCTACTCTCGTTTATGACGAGTCATGTTTGTTAATACCTCCATGATATAAATAGATTGATTTTTAATTATCATTATTTAGCAATTATCATATATTACCTCGCTTTCACTCAGAGATAATTGTTATTCTTTTTGTGTAGTGAATATAATTACCAGAAAAATGTAACCGGTGAATAAAATATATATTATCGCGATAACTACGCGCGGACGAGGACCATTCTCTTTATCTTAAATAAATCTTGAATTACTCGGACGTTGTCGTGAAATAAATTTGAAACGTGGCTGTGAGTACAAATTGAATAAACGACAAGTGCCGAAGTGAACAAATTCGGAATTCAACAAGTGGATCCTCCCCCTTTATCGAGATGACCACCGCCTAATAATCATTTTATTTAGAGGTCGAGGCGGCGATTTACCTTATCTATTTTAATCAAAGTCAGAACAATATCTAGATACAATTTAGCCCATATATTTTTCAAACATTTCATATAATTTAGCCCAAAAATTTGAAATAATTTATCGTCTGACATCTAGTGCCAGCTTCTGACCTTTGCCCTCGGAACTGATTCACGGACGACTGATTTAATCGATGAAATCCCGCACTGTGAATCAGTTATAAAATGGGGCACTTCATGGCTACTGGACGTTTTCCCAGCTCTTTAAAGCACCACTGAGCAACTGCCTAAACCAAATTTATAATTAATTTATACTAAATTATCCCAAAGGCTTTATTTTATACCTATACTGTAAATTGCCATTTTACAAATCATCATTTTTCGCGCCGCCCCATCCTGATTTTAAAAAGCACTAATTAATTATGAGCATACCGCCAAATAAGTAAAGAAAACGCGATGAGGGGTTAAATGTAGATTAATAATAAATTTTCGTAAACATATATTTTTAAGTTGTTACCACTAAAGTAAAAATGTTTTAAATAATTTATACTATGTGCATAATTAACGTGGGTTACATTTTATATTTTTGTTTACTGAATTCTACTTTGTTTTCGGTGGGTTTAAGAATTTTTCATTCGTTGAGTTTTGTCATATGTTTGGAATATTGAGGAATTTTTTCTTGCACTCTCAGGTTATCTTCATCTCCTTGTGAATTAAAGAACATAGTTTCTCAAATATAATCGGTGTAATAGTGGATGGTATAAATTTATTTAACCAAACTTTTCGGCGCCAATTGTCCAATTTAATTTTAAAGTGGACGTAATAATATTTCAGAATATTGACCCATCAATTAATTTATTTATTTATATATCCGCGCGCGAGTTTATTAAATTTTCTTTCTTTTAAATACGTTACATTTTTTTGGTAATTATATTCACTACACAAAAAGAATAATAATTATCTCTGAGCGAGGCAATATATGATAATCGCTAAATAATGGTAATTAAAAATCAATCTATTTATATCATGGAGATATTAGCATACATGAATCGTCATGAACGAGAGTAGTAGGTATATGTGTGTGGGGGGGGCGATGAATAAATATATAAATTTTAGGATAGCGACTTAAGGGGGTGAAGCATAAGGGGGTAGAGGACACCACATAAAGATTATTAAAAATAATGTTTTCTTGCTCGGGTTTTATCTGAAAACATCTAAGAGCCATGTTTATAATTTCAGGCTTGCTTTATTAGTTTTTTAGGGTTTTAAAATTATCACTAAAAAAGTTTAAAAAATTATAAAGGTCTTTTCTATATTTTGCTAAAATTGCCTACAGCTTGTTTTTGGAGTTTTATTATTTAGTTAATTTTAAGGCTTTTTAATATGAATAAAATATTTTTTTTAAAATTATACTTTATATTCTCGTTTGTTGTAGAGCGCTGCATTCCTGAAAGACTACCTCAAGATTAAAGTGAAAGAATTGGCAACAATTGATTTCACTGTGAAGGTATGGTTATTTAGCTTAATTTTTTATAATTAATATTTCGAAAATTTTAATTTTATACATATGGGCCGACAAAATAAATCACTTATTAGTTTTTATTAAAAGTTAAACTTCGAAATACATATATCAGTTTAGGAAAAGTTTGAAATTAAAAATCTCAAATGGATTTTTTAAATATATCTTTAATGATTTTTAAGGTTTTTATAAACATTTTTTGGTTGATCCCAGTTTAGTTCTCTTGAAAAGTACTAAAATTACCAGAAATGTCTGCCTGTACTGATCGTTTTTCTGTGATTTATAAACTAAGTCTGGGTAAAAGTTATTTAACTCGTTAAAAATTTGTTATTTCGGGTTTATAACTAGGATTTTTATTGCATTTTTCCTAATACAGGAAGTACTCTTTCAAACGCAATAACTACAAAATAAAAATCTTTTTAAAAAGATATACTATTCAAGTATTTATTTTAGTAACTAAGATTTATTTTCTTGTATAACGTATTTTTAGCTAATTGCAACGCAAAACCGTGAAATTTTTTTTTTACTTTATAAAAAAGACGTTTTTCAGTACCATTTTAAATGTGATTCTTATAAACAGAGAAAGTGTGGGTCTAGCTATGCCGCCTCAACGCCCTATAAAGCGCATGCATCGCGATATTACGGGGAAACTGATGAAGATTCAGAATATACGTACGCTCAGGCTCAAGAAAAACTGTTTGCCACTTTCGATGATATACTTGAATATAAGGTAAATTTTATTTTAAAGCTTAGATTGCTGTGAAATTTGTGCGCCTTACCTCGCTAGGATAAATGTCTACCTTGTCTTGTCATGTCCAAATTTTTTTATGAATTAAAATTGGGAGATTTACTTTATTGGTTTTTGCAGGACGATAAAGACCATATAATGGCGCATCATTTTTTGAGCAAACCCAACCCGGTGGAATATCCCAATTTTTACGCCGTTTTGCTGGAAAAAGGATCTCGAGCCTTGGATTTGACCGACGTAGAGAGGGGCTTGAAAGATGGCAAGGTTCGTTGCTCAGTTTTTTTCGATTTTGTGCTCAGTTTTCTCGATATTTTATTTTTAGATATTAATCCTTCCCTCTCTAGAATTTTTTGTCGTGCAGCTAAAAAAAATTTATTTTTAGGGAGGAATTTATAAACAATTTTACAGTGTTTTGTAATTTTGAGACACAAATTTAATCTTTTAAAAACTAGTCGGATTGTAATTTAAAAGTTAAAAGTAAATGATTCCATTTTCGGTTACAATACGGCTAACATTATTGCAACCTGGTGATATTAGAAAACAATTATAAAGTACATATACATATTAATTATTTATGCCTAGAAATATTATTTTATAGAAAAACTGGGCAATTATCGATTTTTACTGAACAAAACTATTATTTCAAGATGATTAAATATATTTTTTTTAACGACATATAGTACACGAGTTTAGAATCTTTGCTGGGCGATTTGTACAAAGTTTTCGAAGATTTCAAGCAACTCCTTTTCATTCCGACCTCCGAAGGTTTCAAAGCTGCCCAAAAATTACAGGCCATCCTGATGGACAAGCTGAAAGCACATACCTTTGTAACCAAGTAACACTCTTCCCCCTCCATTAAGCAAATGTGTAGGTCGCCATCTTTGATTTTCTCATATTATTCTTTATTTCATGTCGAAAAAATCTCATTTAAGATGGCTGCCTGAGTTACTTAATAAATTCCTATGCAATATCAGCTATTACCCAGTCTACTTCCTCCTTACGTTTTGGTGTTGATACGCAAATTTTTCACTTTTGTTATTGCTTTTAAGGTTTTGAAAATTAGAAATGAAAATTTCAGACAGTTGATTGCTTGTTTTTTGCGAAATAAATAGTCAGCGACAAAATTAAAATGAAAACATAGTTTGGGCATAAATAAGTTTTTTAAGTGATAAAGTTTGTTTATTGATTTATATCTAAACATAATATTAAATGCTACAATTATATAATAAAAATGTTAAAAAACAAATTTTGAGTAATATGTCTTCCTCTTCCTCTTTTAGAAGAGGCTAGGAATCCAAATTAAACAGATTTGAAATCAAATTTTGCCATTAAAATTTCTATTGATTGTTTCAATAAAAATGCGGGGGAATATTTAGAGGGAGGGGATCGCCTGCCTATTTCTTGGAATAAAGCAAACGCCATTTTTCCTTAGGATCCTGAACAGGAGGAAAATGATTTAAAACAATTCATACTTATCAAATCCCTGATAACTTAGAATTAGCCGATTTTTTCACCAAAAACACAATTTTTTTTTATAGAATTCTCAAGTCTAGACTAGTTAAAATCTACGAAGAATTTTTGAATTTTGAAGATGTCAACAACACTATCCCTCGTCGAATTTCCTCTCCTTTCATAAAGTTACCCTCCAAATTGGTAAAATTTTACTTTTGATTTTGCATTTTATGTCGTTATGTCGAAAAAGATTTTTTGCCGACAATATTTTGTCTTTTATACACAACTACACTTAAACGTTGCAGAAAATTTTATATCGACTTCATTTTCTAACAAGGACATAATTGTTTTCAAGGTCTATGAGCTCATCCTGTGCCAAAATTTGACAAAGACACACTTTTTTGTTGTTTAACTTACGAGCAGAGGTACTATAAAAATTAAATATGTAAGACTTGGGGTTAACTATTTTTATGGAGTCGAAATAGGTTTTATGATCGTTTTTCACTTATTTAAAACATAAAAATCCGCAAAGAATTTTTTGTTGTTAAATCCTTTAATAGAGAAATGTTTAGGATCAGAATGCACTGATAATTTTGAATATATGACAAAAATAGTGATATTAGTACATCGCGCCCATGAGTGATTTTGGCCCTTCGAACGTCCACCACCCAAAAATTATTGGTCCAAAATGGCTAAATTTTTAAGAATTATTACCACACCTTCACCCTAGATACTAGTGTTGTATAAACGGCTGTGTTTTGTTTGGTCGACCTATGGTTTTAGTTTACATAATATAAATACCTTTGGCCTATCTATGGGACTTAGAAAAAAGGGGCCAGAAGATCTTTAGTTTGTTTATGTTTAGTCGACTAAAACCCAGCCCTTTTTACAACACTCTTAGATACTCTTCATAGATTTATTATCGGGAATGTTAGAGGGTGTTAAAAATAAATTATAATTATTATAATATTTCTTCCTTATAAAGGACATTGTCACCCCTAACATTCCCGATAATAAATCTATGAAAAACATTGATTAAAACTACTAGATACGTTTTAAAAATAATGTCTTTCAAAACTTTGGCCATATATGTAGATATATTTATGTTTCGCTTCAGGAATATCCAGATTACTACGACGTCGTTAAAAAACCCATAGATTTAACCATGATAGACGCTCGCATATCGGCGGGAAGGTATGGCGTGCCCGAAGATTTTTTCGCCGATCTCAAATTAATGCTGGACAACGCGTTAAAATACAATGATCCCGAGAGCGTTTTATACAAGGTATGTTGGCTAAGGCTTATAAGAGTTTCAATTATAAGTAGTGTTGTCAAAATTAAAAATCTTGAGTGTGTTTATGTTTAATCGACTAAAACCAAAGATCGACAAACAAAACCCACCCGTTTTTACAACACTAATTAATAGTCCATATAGCTTAAATTTCTTCTTCTTCTTCTACTTTATCATGTATTCCGTCCCACAGTCGTGGGTTTGTTTTGATGAGTTTCTTCAATCTTAATCGGGTAAGTGCCATGTCCTGATTAATTCTTTGATTCCATAACTTTGTCCACTTGCCCTTTGCACGTGACACGAGGTCGTCCTCCATGTCCAGTACTTTTCGAGATTTACATCTTTCGCCTCCCTTGTTTTAAACTATTAAATTGAAAAAATGGTTTAAAAATTAGTTTTTTCAATATATTTACCATTTTTTAATAGATTTATTCCAGTTTCTTAATCTATATAATTTCCCTCTTGGACTGACGTAGGTCAATTTGTTGCATATTTATAAAAAAAATTGCATAAAAAGTTTATAAATTATGGCTTTGGCTAATTAAAATATGGTAAATGTAATACAAATATCGTATATTAAAAAAAATCAAATAAGAGCGTTAAGTAGCTTTATATATCTTCATCTTCCTCTATATTATTTCGTGAAAATTTTGCTAAATAGATTTATTGTATTTTTCCAGTTTGTGCAATAAAATAATAAAAAGATTCTTACCGGTAAGTTTTAAATCTTTTAACATGAATAATTAAACCCATAAATATCTAGTGTTAATTTTGTTAAGAAAAACATTTATAAATTTTAATTTGAAAGACATTGTTTGTTTTTTGTGAAATTATATGCAATAAATGTGCTGTTTTATGCATTTAGGATGGCTTGCAGTTGTACAAATTGTTGCTGGAAAGGAAGACGGAATTGTGTGAAGAAATGTTGGGCAAGCCGGACGTTCAAATGCGAGTTCAAACCATACTGACCAGCATTTACGTTTCCATCGTTAACTATAGGGTCTCTCTTTACTTTCTCATCATTGTTAATTTATATTAATTGATATGTTATTTAAGGGATCGCTTTTGGTTGTCCATCCCTCGTAATTTTTCAATAATTGCTGTGGAAACTTATACGGGTTTTTAATGGCTGTGGACTTATGCTTCTGTAAAAGACATTTATTTTGCTTTCACAAATAGACTAGCTAATGACCATTGATTGGCGCTACTTTTTTCGACCTCGCCCAAGCCCAGATTCCATTATTAATTGCTATGCAATTTATGGGCTCGTTTTTGGTGCGTCGTCCGTCGTCCACCAAGTTATTGGCGCCAGCTTTGTGACCTGGATATCCCGGGTTCAAGCCAGGGAGAGGACGAATTTTTTTTTAAAATTTTTTTAAATTAAATTAATATTTTGTTCTTGTTAATACCATTGATAATATGAATTTTTGACCATCCGCTGGCTACTGACCAATGAAAAAAATGACCATTGGCCAAATAAAGCGAAATTTTTAATTGCTATATGCAATTTATGGTATTTTTTCGTCTTTTAATAGGTTAACATTGATAATTACCCTATGCCCTTTCCTACAAGGGCCTACGCCTCTACTGATATGGGTCCCTGTGCCCCTTACCAAAGCCTATGCCTTTACTGATATGGGTCCCTGTGCCCCTTACCAAACCCTATGCCTTTACTAATGTGGGTTCGAATCCCGGAGAGGGCAAAATTTTTTATTTATTTTTTAAATTAAATTAATTAATTGTTCTTGTTAATACCATTGATAATGTGACCTTTTGGCCGTCCGCTGGCTACTGACCAATGAAAAAAATGACCATTGGCCAAAATGTGTATCGAAATTATTTTTTTCGTTTTTTTTTGACTATTATGATTGTTCCTGTTACTACCATTGCTATTGTGACTTTTTGGCCGTCCGTTGGCTGCTGACCAATGGAAAAAAATGACCATTGGCCAAAATGTGTATCGAAATTATTTTTTTCGTTTTTTTTTGACTATTATGATTGTTCCTGTTACTACCATTGCTATTGTGACTTTTTGGCCGTCCGTTGGCTGCTGACCAATGGAAAAAATGAACATTGGCCAAAATGTGATTCGAAAATTTTTTTTTCGTTTTTTTTAGACTATTATGAATTTATATCCACTTTTACCGTGTCCTGGCTGCTGACCAATGGAAAAAAATGACCATTGGCCAAAATGTGATTCGAAAATTTTTTTTTCGTTTTTTTGACTCTTATGAATTTATATCCACTTTTACCGTGTCCTGGCTGCTGACCAATGGAAAAATGACCATTGGCCAAATTGTGAATCGAAATTTTTTTTCCGTTTTTTTTGACTCTTATGATTGTTCTTGTTAATACCATTGATAATATGACTTTTTGGCCGTCCGCTGGCTGCTGACCAATGGAAAAAAATGACCATTGGCCAAAGTGAGCATCAAAATTTTTTTTTTTCCGTTTTTTTGGCTATCATTGACTTATAGAGTATCTGTTGGTACTGACCAATGAAAAAAAATGACCATTGGCCAAATTTTTATATATAACCTAAAAATTTATTATAGATGGTCTAACAGACAGCCAACTATGTAATATATATTTTTAACCTTATAAATGCATATATATTTTTTTATTAGGTTAATATATTTCATTTAATTAGATTGTGATTTCATAGAAACCTAAAAAGTAATAGTTAAAAAAATATAGGTATTAGATTCTAATTTACGATACAATATATTGATAGAAACTAACACAAAATTCGAAACCTCCTTCAAAGGTATAATCATAGCCCGTTCTTTCTAATTAAATTCAATCTACTATTAAACTATTAAAACACGAATTGTACTTTATTAGATGGCGCGCGTAAGTTTATATAATTAGTAAAATTTTCTACGTGTTATAGATATTTTTTTTTTTTTAGTTAAAAATCTTTATTAGGTAAAATCTATATATATAAAAAATATAAAACACGATCAATAAATAAATAAATAAAAAGCGTGACTACTCTTCATCTTCATCGAGGGCCAGAGGCCAGGTGTCGGAAAATGCCTTATAATTGTATTTGGCAATTAAAATTCCTATTTTTTGACGCAAAAGAAAACTTGCCGAGTATTTTCCTTCGGGAGATCTTTTTCCTATCAATTTAAAGAAGGCTAATGCCTGTTTGCCAAAAGTGGCGGAACATGAAGCCACGATAGGGATAAAAATTTTAGAAGGAATTATATCACGGTATTTATGAGTTTTGCGTGCTTCCGTTAGAGCTAACGGGTCAGCGTTATTGTTAGAGGGTGCAAATACGTCGATGCAGGTAAAGTCCCAAGATAGGAACTTACCGTCATCCCATGGAATTGTGGATGTTCCATCGGGGCGCATTCTACCCTCAAGAGTGGGTTCTGATGGTTCGAGAATGGAAGGGAAGCCGGCTTTTAGTAAAGCGGTTTGAATCAAAAGGTTCACGTGTGGCCGGGAAATGTCCGATATTTTTAAAACGAAAAGGTATTTTAGGAATCTGAAAAGGCTATTTTACCCCTGGCCGCCCTGGGCACCTACGGGTAAAGTTTCGAGCGAATCGGGGGGGGGGGTAGTTTTAGAATTTAGCCCTTTTTTTAAACTAAAAGGAATTTTTATAAAATTAAATTAATATTATGTTCTTGTTAATACCATTGATAATTTGACTTTTTGACCGTCCGCTGGCTACTGACCGATAAAATATATTGATTTTCTAAACATAAAACAGAACTTTATTATTTCATTATCTATATAAATAACATAATAACTTCTAGTATTTGAATACCAGCATGGTGTGACGGGTTATAGGCACGGCTTGTAAACAGGGTGACCTGGATATCCCGGGTTCAAGCTTGGGAGAGGGCAAAATTTTTATTTTTTTTTAAATTAAATTAATATTTTGTTCTTGTTAATATCATTGATAATATGACTTTTTGATCGTCCGCAGGCTACTGACCAATGGAAAAAATGACCATTGGCCAAATAAATCGAATTTTTTTTTCGTTTTTGAATTGGTTAACATTGATAATTACCCTATAATCTCCCCTACAAGGGTCTATAACTAATTATTTTGCATTTAATACCCCCCCCCTATAGGCATTCTCGCCCCTTCCTACCTTTCTCGCCCATAAATTGCATAGCAAATATGCTACGTTTATACGGAGTATAGATGAGTCGCCCCCCCCCCCTTCCCTTCCCCTACTCCCCTTCCCCTACTCCCCTTCCCCTACTCCCCTTCTCCTACTTCCCTTCCCTTCTCCCCTTACCACGAGGGCCGAAGGCCTTCGTTTATATACACGAGTAGTTCATCAATCGGTTGTAACATAATAGCTTATGCATTTCAATATATTTCTGATTGTAGTTATATACATCTATAGCAATCAAATGTCTAACCTCTCTTTACATAAATTTCTCATTAGCTATATTATATACACACGAGTAGTTCATTAGGGAATCGATTATAACATAATAGCTTATGTTGTTTTTGTGCCCGATTTTTTCTGTCAATAAGTCTAGGTTGTTTTAGTTTATATTAATTGCTATGCAATTATGGATTCGTTTTTGGTTGTCCGTCCTGTCCAACTTGTAGTTTTTCAATAATTGCTATGAAAATTATGTTTTTACAAAAAACTTTCCTCTTTTAAATTGCATAGCAATGTGCTACGTTTTGTACAGAATATTGACGAGTTTTGTGAGAACAATACCTAGGCGCAAGTGCGGATGAGCATAAGTCCACAGTCATTAAAAACCCGTATAAGTTTCCACGGCAATAATTGATGAATTACAAGTTGGACAGGACGGACGGACAACCATAAACGAGCCCATAAATTGCATAGCAATTAATATATACATTTGTGCTTGATGTGTTTTAAATAATATAAGTTTATAATTGTTAAAGTTCCCAAGTTTTTACTGTTTTACCCTATGTATTTAATGTTATATATCCATGGATTTTGGTTTTAAGGTTAAGTTTGCTGTCAAGGCCTAAATTAGACTGATTATTGTAGAAATTTGCCAAGTTTTTGCATTTGATTTTACCATATGAAATATATATTAAAAATTTTATCGAATAATTTGCAAGTTTTATTGACGTTTGAAAAACGCCAAAATTGCTGCTTTTAACAACTTTGAGGGCAAATAGTGTAAAAATTTGACGTATAGAGGAAGAATTTAAAAAATAAATTTGTGTTCATCGCGAAAAATTCTACCAAAATCTGCAAACATTTGCCGGTTGATTTTTTACGTTGAACCGTGCTAATTAATTTTTTTTAACGCTCCTCGAATGGGTAATCTAAATGATGAAAATATTTTGTTGTATACTGCTTTCAAACCATTCGAAACTTATTTAATTTGCATTTGTTACATGCATAGACCGTTTCTGGCTTTTATCCTGTTTTTTCAAAATAAACTAGAGAGCACTTTAGCGCTTCTTTAGCATATTATATCTAAAAATATAGACTAAGGGATATATAGTGAAAATAGATTTATTATCTTTTACCTTGGAAATATTCATTTCTCTTTGTCTTTTTTGTTAAAATAAGAATCCGGCTGGACGGTACTTGAGCGATTCGATACAGGATATGGCCCAAGTCATGACTGAAAAAACGACCGGACTACCAACTCAATACTTTCAAACTCACTTCTCTGGGTATAAAATGTGACTTGCTCATTTCAAGATGGCGTCTTTATAATTTTGTGTCTGTGAATTTCAACTAAAGGACCCAGTCATCGGTTTTAATTGAAAATTTGATTTTTATCTCCTTAAAACATGGTGGATATTATTTTTGGTTATTTGATAAAATGTTTTACTTTTGAAGAAAGAGTTTAATTGTGATAAATTAGACATTTCAATAAAACAGATATATGCTTTAGCATTAGTTAGGGAGAAGCTTTTCTTCCTAAAGTTTGAAATATGTTATAAATTTATATTTAATCAACAAAACTAATAAAAAAATTTCTTTAAGAAAATTATGTGTTGTTTTCTTAATTTTATTCAATGTCATCGTTTCTTTGCAGTCGGTCTATGACGCTGGAATTGATTAAGAAATATTTGGATGGGGGCTATTACAAGAGGTTGGATACTTTTCAAGACCACATGTTGCATTGCTTGAAGAAAGCTCTTTACCTAGCAAAACCAGGATCCCAGGTAATTTATATCGCCTTTTTAAGCCCCTAATCGACATTACTATTTGTAATTACACAATTTATTTTCATTATCTAAATGTTTTTCAAATATTTATAATACCTAATTTGTTTATTTGTTTCATTCACCTCCACTAAATATGTCTTCTTTTTAACTAATAATAAACTTTTTAATTAGCTTGTAAGTTGTTAAACCTTCTCAAACCTTATTATCTTATAAATCTGTGAATTGGGTAAGCTCAAATTGCAAAGAAATTTTTATATATTACTTACCATTTAGATAAATCGTCTTAATAATGAAAATAAGTTAAATCTAGTGTTGTAAAAACGGCTGGGTTTTGTTTGGTCGACCTTTGTTAGTCGTCTAAACATAAACAGCCTAAAAGTTTTTTGGTCTGTTTTTCTTAGTCGACCTCTAGGGTTAGTCGAAATTTGAAAAACAGACCGGAGTCGACCGTTAGCCTTAGTTAAACCAAAGGTCGACCAAATAAAACCTAGCCGTTTTTACGACACTATTCTCGTCTCGTCCGTCCTACCTCATTCGTTTTCACGATTTTTCAAAGTTGTTTTTTTTTCTCCTCAAAATTTTTTAGGCCGTCTCAGACGCAACCGACTTGATCGCCATTTACTTTTCAACCCGGGATCGTTACACGGGGGTGGGAAGTATTTTGGAATCATGTTCGGCATGCGCTTTAAACGGGAACCTTCCCGCTTTGAAAGAGCAACTAGCTAGGTTGGGAGCCATGGATAGTAGTAGTAGTAGCTCGGAGCCATCTTGTTTTGTGCAGGTTGAACCCTCGCCAACTCACACTCAACAACCGATCGATGGTAATAATAACGTGACGATTTAATCGACGTTTTTAACTTATTCACAGGGGTAAAACGAGAGCAATAATTAACAAACAAAGGCTCCTTATTAAATAAGTACCGCTACGAATTTGGCGTGGGTGGCCCGTCAACTTGCCGAAAACCATCTTGCCGAATTGAATGTCCCAATGTTAAAAAATGTCCCCCATTAGAAAATGTCCCCCAACTAAAAAGCATATTAATAATTCAATTTCGGGTTAAAGTTGTAATTTAGGTATTTTTTATAATAAAAGTGATAATTATTATAAAAGGTACTCAATTTAGGGCCTTCTTTATGATAAGGGGGAAATAATCGTTAATGTCCCAGGGTGAATTCGGCAAGATTGTTTTCGGCGAGTTGATAGCGCACCTTTGGTGTGTATAATAACGACATATACGATTATAGTGAAATTAAATTGGTAACGAGAAAGCATCGAGCTCGAATCCCAGACAAGTGTATAATCAAGACAGAGACCATAAAAAGATGGGCCAGCAATTGTCGTACGACTTTTGGGCGGGCCCGGTCGGGTAATTATATTAAAAAATTGAACCGGGTTCGGACATAAAAACTTAGACACATCTGACCACTGGATCTAACAAAACTTGTATTTAGATAAACCCGCTAACATCTTGGATTACATTTACACTACGTTATAAAGATTCCATTTTTGCAGTAGGGAAAAAAGCCGGTAAATTTCTTATTTCTTTTTCTATAGTTAAGACGGATACGAGCCTGATGGACGAAGAAGATTGTGTAACGGAAGAAACGAATTCCAATTCCAACGACGTCAACAGCAGTTTTGGGGATTTCGTAAGTTTTCAGCCCTTATGTAGGCCGCCATCTTTGAGGAATCATCTATTAACTCCGCACAAAGGATCATTTTGAAAAAATCTCACCCATATTCGCGGCCTTAGTTACTTTAAAAGTTTTAATGCTAACATAAGCCGTTCACCAGTCTATAGTATATAGTTGAGCTTATTTAAATCTCATCAAACATTTGCGAAATTTTGAGAAATTTTTCTGTTAGATTTGTCGAAAAATTGATTAAAATAATAATAAAAAGTCACTTTTTCAACCCGAACCCGACCCGAAAGCATAATTTTAAATTAGTAACCCGAATACGTGACGAAACCCGAAAGCATTTTATTAGTAATCCCATCGGGCTAAGGTTTTGGGTCACCCGTGCAGGTCTCTAGATCCCTTTCATATTTTTATTTTAAGTTTAGGGGGTAGAGCATGAAAATAAGGTTACAATATAGTTTACGATGTGAAAAAACGTTCATATATTTGGGAAAAAATAGTATTTTTTCGATTATATTTTAGTTTTATGACTATGAAAATGAATACATGTAGTATTTTTTGACAATACACTGTTTAGAAACGATTAACCGACAATGGGGCTAGCTTGGAAGGATACCAAGTGAATGGGGCACTTTATTATCCCGGAGATTTCGTTTACCTTGCACCTAGGTTTACTAACAATTTATAAAAACAATTTTTTAAATTTTAAGCTTAATTTGAAATTTAAGCTTCTTTTAGTATTGTAGTTTATTTATTTTTTAAATTTATAGCTTAATTCAGGTTCTTATGGCATTTCTTAAAAGACAATTTATTGTCGTTTGTTTAAAATAAAAATAAATATATGCAATATATTTTAGCATGTATCATACGCAATCATTTAAAAAAAATAAATAAATAAATAAATAAATAAATAAATGAAATTAGTGAACCAGGTATACCAGATCCACATATAATGTCCGTTCAACAATTCTCCAAAGATCCCGACACCGGAGAGCTATGGGTGCAAGGCTGTTGGTTTTATCGGCCCTACGAAACTTACCACAACAGTTCGAGAAAGTTTTACGAGAAAGTGGGTTCGATCCCCGCTCTCTCCTTCATTCCCTTCCTTTTTTAAAAATTTATTATCGCTTTGAAAAGTTCCATTTCATCGATTTTGATTTACACCATCAATATGATTTATTCTTATTAATTTCGATTTTAGATTCTCTTTTTTGCGAGTTAAGAATATGAAATTAGCCATGGGCGTAGCTAAGGGGGGAGGGGGTATGGAGGGCGGCTGGCCCCCTCTAAATCCAAAAATTTGTTGAAATTTATTAAAATTATGGCTAAAATTGTAAAAAATTATTATTTTGCCCCTCTTATAAATCTGCCCCCCCCCTCTAATCTCCTGCTGGCTACGCCCATGCCACTTAATAACTGTCACAGCTGCTGGTCAATCTATTAATTCTTAGGCAATGAAAAGTGGCTCATTTGTGTGCACGTTAAAGTTATTATTAGACATGAAATTTTTGCGCTTTTTTTACATAGGAAGTTTTCAAGAGCGATTTCTACAAAAAATTGCCGGCGAATAAGGTTGTGGGCAAATGTTGTGTTATGTTCATTCGCGATTACTCTAAGTATCGCCCCATGGTAAGCCATTTGAATCATACATACTAACTAGTAACTAGTATTGTAAAAACGGCTGGGTTTTGTTTGGTCGACCTTCGGTTTTAGCCGACTAAACATATTTTTCTTAGTCGACCTCCAGGCTTAGTAAATTTGAAAAATAGACCAGAATTGACCGTTAGCCTTTGTTAAACCAATGGTCGACCAAACAAAACCCGAGCCGTTTTTGCGACACTAATTACTAACATTCGACTTTTTTTGTGGGTCATCTCGTGTGTTTGTTTAGGAATTCGAAAATAAGGATATATACGTGTGCGAAGCTAGGTACAATACCAAGCTGAAATCCTTCAAGAAAATGAAGGTAAATTTTTACGTTTTTCATTGAATCCGAGTTTTATAATTTTTTACCCAATATTCGATAATATGTGTTATTGGTTTATATCAATGAGGAATTTGAACTTTCTGAAAGATTTTGAATAAATAGTGAAAACAAACTTTACAAATATCGGCTCTAACCCGATTTCTATGCAAAATTTTTTTATTAAAAACGTTCACTAAAAATTGATTCGATTTATCTATTGTATCCCAGCGCAAGCAAATCAAACTTTTTTCGTATCAAAACCCTTCTCCAAGTGACAAAAATACTATAATTTTGTCTCATTAAAGAGTAAACGATGTCTCTAATTAATCAAAAATTGGTTTTACCGTCAAAAATACCCAAAAGAGTAATTATCACAAACTAAGTTTGCTCTAAAACTTTTCAAGTTAATCCTTATAACGGTCTACATTTCCAAGAAATAACTTTACAAAAATAATGAAAAGTTCTCTTTTTTCGTCTTTCGTTGCTTTCATAAAATCGATTTAAGGCCCGAAGAACGGATAATTTAAAATCAAATTAAAACGCGTCTTTCAGCGTTAAAAAATAAATGTCATTTATTGAATTATTTATCAATAAAAATTTTAAAATTTTTATTTTAGATGTGGAACCATATTTCAGTTTGCACAGCGAATAATCCGAGTTGGAAAGATAGAATGACATTCGTGGCCCGAGAAACGCCCTTGCAAATGGTTAAAGCGGTTCCTTCGATGTTTTTGGAAAAATCCTTTTCGGAATTTGTAGACGATAATACATACGTTCCCCCCTTCCCTCGACCTCCCCAAAAGGTTAGTTTTCATGGGCGTAGCCAAGGGGAGGGGGCAGGGAGAGGCGGCTGCCCCTTTTTTAAATCCAAAAATTGGTTAAAATTTATTAAAATTAGCACTAAAATTTCAAAAGATGTTCATTTTGCCCCTGTTTAAATCATTATTGCCGCCCTTTATCCTAATGCTGGATACGTCCATGTTAGTTTTTACTAATTTTTTGTTTTTTTAAGCATTTTCGTAGTTAATTTTGGGTAATTTTGCGATTATTTCGAGTTGCTCATTAGAGTTGCGTAAATTGGATTTTCAGTTTTTAACGGGCTTTTTGTCATTTTTTGTGAAAGAAAGCACTAATAGAAAGCTATAGTTGACCATTATATTATAAATATATATTTTATAAAATTTTGATTAAATTTTTAGATTGCACGAGCGCGATATAGGGTTTTGAATGTATTAATCAAAAGGCTTGTGCTTTTTTGCAGGATATTATAGAGCCGTTGGGCGATGTTAAAGGCCATGGCCAGAATTTAATTTATTACGCGAGCGCCTGGTGGCCCCGCTCGGACACTTTTAATAGGCCGGCCATGAATTTGAAGGTAATGGTCTTAAAACCGAATTTTTTTTTTTTTAAATATGGTTATTTTAATCGGCTTTACTCAAATTTCTGATTCTTATTTCTGGATGAATATCCATTGGATTCTATATTTTGTTTTAGCTTTCGTGGAAGTGAGACCCTTTCTAAAATATTAAGTGCTATGCAATTTATTCACTTTGTCCTGTCCTCATCGTCCTGTCTTTATTTAAAGCTATTCCCATCTAGCAAAGAAAGCTGTACTAATGACTTCGAGATTTTTGCAGTTTTATCTAGGGCAAAGTAAAAATACTAAAATATCTGAAGAAATTCTTGAGAAATAGGGTGAATTTTTTTGGTAATATCTTCATTTTTAGGTAGGTGATTACGCTCTCGTCAACTTGAATAACAACGGGAGCAATAGTGGGAGCAATACGATAATCAACAACCGATACAGGCAATATGTGATGCGCGTGGAGTCGATTTACAGAGAAGACCGGGGGGATGGGTGAGTTTTACTATGACTCGACCCGGGTCGGTTCTATTATTTTTTAGTTAAGGTCGGGCCGGGAAATTTTGAAATAATTAACACTTTGATTTTACGATTAAAAGTAAAGGTTTCGTTAACTACCGCGTCTTATTAAATCTACGCTATTGAAAAGAGTAGACTTATCAGTTATTACCATAACCATCATATATTCTATCGTGAGAAAAGAAACGCTTCTATATAGTGTAAGAACCTTTTTTAATGATCTCCTCCCCTATGGTCTTAATCTTGGATAAGATTACTAAGGGGCGAGCGTTGTTATTTTTATAGCACCGCCACATGAGCTAACAACCCCTAATCTAATGGCACATCCGAGTCTCTATGACAAAATAATATGCTAGTGTGCGGTTTGCACCACACCCGACCCACATTAGAGTTTTTAAAGAAATTGAGACTAGCACATGTAAAATGGCTATTTTAATTACAAAGCTCATATTAGGTAAGAATGATAATAATATAAATAAAAAACTATTCATCAAATTCGTCATTAACTAACAAGGGCCATGGTGTACCCATATACTAGATAGACTGCTCATGCCATATGTTCAACGTGGTAATTTGTGTGTCGATTTTTCCTCCATTTTGAAAACAACAACTGGCGTATTTCAACCATGTAATTTTGCGCTATAACAGTCAATTTACCTTCCTCACTAGTCTACGGGTGGACCATAATATCACCCTAGCAAAGTCGTTGCCCGTTACATCACTAATTTTATTGTTGTTGTGAAAACGGCTGGGTTATGTTTGGTCGACTTTGGGCTGTTCTTCGAATTTAGACTAAGCCTAGGGGTCGGTTAAGAAAAACAGATCAAAAAACAGTTGGTTTGTTTAATTTTAGTCGACTAACACCAAGGGTCGACCAAACAAAACCCAACCGTTTTTTTAACACTACCAACTATACATTAACTTTATCCCAACACCTTTGTTATACTTAGTTTCATTTTTGCAATAGTTTGGCTCCACTCCAAGCTAGAGGCAGTTTGTGTTTTCTTTTTCACGCTGATACACCCGATCAGGAGTACCCTCGCAACGCTAAAGATGTCTTTTTGCTACCCCCCAATCATCCCGTACCCCCAGAATTTCCTTCACCCCTGGGACACGTCTTGGCCCCGCCCGTGGAACATGTTAACCAGAATAGTTTGGTGGGCGCAGAAATTGTGAAAAAAGTTGTGGTACTCGGAGCTGACACCTTTTCCAAAAGTAAGACACTTACATAGGCGTAACTAGCATTTCCTCAAGGGGTGGGGTTATAAATTTTAAGGTGAGATCTTTTTTGCAACTTTTTTTGATAAAAATGTTTACTTTCCTAAAAGTTTAAAGTGATAATAGCGTAAAAACATTAAAATACTAAAAGTAATATTCCAACAAATATTTATTTTTATTAAATAAACAATATAAAAATTATATAAATTGAAAATCATGGGAGGGGTTCTAACCCGAAAACCACCCCCTCCCTACGCCAATGGACACATATATAACAACACCTACTTTGTGATTTCAGGCTTTAATTAGGTGTACTTTGTAAATTAATTTTATAACCTGAAACGCATTCCATTAATAAAATGCCGTATTAATTTTTCTTATTTTATTTATTCCTCATGTTATGTATAACCTAGAGACCTACGAAGTCACTTTTTTTCAACCCGACCCGACCTAAAGGCATGTCGGGTTTCGAGTCACACGTGCAGGTCACTAGTATCAACCATAAATTTCAATGTCCCCCAAAGTTTTCCCCTAGTTTTTAAGACCCCACCTTAATCTACTGTTCGGTTGAATCAGATAGCTTTTGCATTTCTAAAATTTTTCGTCGTTTTGCGCTTAGACGGGCATCCAAAGCAATCTGTTAAAAATAAGTTTTAATTGAGCAATAGCGCTTAAAAGTTTAGTGGTTTAACTGGTTATTAAGTTAAAAATCTCATAGAAATATCGAAATTTTTACACGATAACTAGTGAACTAGAGGTCGAGATATTTTTCCTCGATAAAAAGTACTTTATTACATTATTAACCGTAGCTCCCTTTTTTAACTTGGAAAAATTAGATTTATTTACTAATTCACAATTTTACGTATGAGATCTTTTCAATTGCTTAAACTTGGTCAAAGCTGCCTCATTTATAATGTTTTTTTCTATGAGCCTTTTTAAAATACAAAAAAGCGTTTTAACTCTTTCAAAACTGGTAAAATTGCTAAATAGCCTATTTCACATGATTTGCCATCCCCTAGCACTCATATTTAAAACGAATAAAACTTCACCTCATTTTTAAATTTTCTAAGTTGACGAGGGTTTTTCACAGTGGCCTCGTTAAAAATCGGTGACATAATGTGTTTTGCTTTAGGATGGCCTACCGAAATTGGGGAAGTTGATATTTACGTTTGCCGTTACCAATTTACGTTGCCCCAAGGCAATGTAAACGACACTAATAGTGGCGATGAAATACAACAAAGACACCAGAAACAACTACTTTACAGTTTGAATAGCATAGTCCCCATCCTCTACGACAACATGTACCCCGAGGTAATAATTGTATTACGATGTGTAAGGTAACGAGAGTAGGCTAATTCTTTTCTCGCAAAAGCCGAATATAACATATACGTCCCTTTCCTAAATTCCCCTTTTTTATTGTCCATCGTCAACTCTAAGTTGTTTTTCGCGAAATATCTTGAAGCAACTTTAAGAAATTTCGATTTTTTTCATCTAAAAAATTTGCAAATCCTATACTTTTTTATAAATTCCCCTCGGGGAATTTGTCATTTATGGAAGTTCCTAATGCCCCATGGTCAACTGTGAGTTGTTTTTCGCGAAATAACTTGAAGCAACCTTAAGAAATTTGGATTTTATTCATCGATAAAATTAGCAAATCCCATAATTTTTTATTCATCAATTATACCTTGGAACGGTCAATTTAGATTGGGCTTAGAAAATTAGCGGCCAAGGGAAATATCGCAGAAATTGGTACAACGGGAATTTGGGATGAATGGTACCACTTTGACGTAGCCGTCTCATCTTCCACCCATACTAACATGGTAAAAGTCTTGATAAATGCACTATTTTTCCTGTTTTTTGAAATGATAGTTCTAGTGTTTTTAGATATTTGTCCTGTGATGTGGTTTTTATACAATATGATTTTTAATTGAGAAGTATAGGAGAGATGAATAAATTGTTGAAAAGCGTCTTAAAATTAATTCCCATATGAGGACTGGGGGGAGAAGAGGTATGGGGAATATTCGAGATATACAATATGTTTGGTTCCGTGATATTGTTTGTATGTTGTTGGCTCTAAATTGACAATTTTTAAATAGTAAAACATATTAAGTTTGTTGATCTTTTATATTAGTATTGTTTTAGCCCCAATATTGATTCAGCTTGCTTTTTTGTAATTTATAAATAATACATTTCCAAGACACTTTACTACAAGTGTACTTTACAAAGGTTAATTATTTAATGTTTTTAAAGGGTTTTTAAGCAATATTAAAGAAGGCCTCTAATTTACAACAAACATGTTATCGTCTCACCTTAAATTAACGTATATGTGATTGCTTTTATAATACCAAATTTCAAACACCTTTTGAATATTGGGTGCTTTAAAATTGATGTATGAAATCCGTTTGGATACTATTCTACAAGAAACTTATAGATTTACACCTTATCATTATATTATTTATATACCCAAATTTAGATATAACTTTAACCCTCCCTCCAGTTAGGTTTCAGACGTTTTTGCAATATTATTGTGGCACAAATATGAGTTACAATTATAAAAGACTTTATCTAGTGCTTTAAAAAGGGCTGGGTATTGTTTGGTTGAGTTGTGGTCGACTAAACATAAACAGCCCAAAGATTTTTTGGTCTGTTTTTCTCGGTCGAAAATAGACTAGAGTCGATCGTTAGTCCTAGTTGATTAGTCGACAAAACTTAAACAGACTTAAGGTTCCTTGGTCCTTATTCTTGGTCGATCTCTAGGCTTAGTCGAGATTTTTGAAATAGACCAATGACGACCGTTTTAGTCGAATCGATTAAACTAAACAGCCCAAGATTTTTTGGTCTGTTTTTCTTTGTTGACCTCTAGGCTTAGTAAAATTTGAAAAACAGACCATAGTCTTAGTTGAACACCTAAGGTCGACCAAACAAAATCCAGCCGTTTTTACAACCGTAACTTTATTTATACGATCCGATTACACCTCCCGACATCTTATTCATACATTTATTAATTGCTATGCAATTTATGGGCTCGCTTTTGGTTGTCTGTCCTGTGCTGTCCAACTTGTAATTTATCAATACGGCTTTTTAATGACTGTGGACTTATGCTTCTGTAAAAGACTTTTATTTTGCTTTCGCACATACACTAATTCCTTACTTTTTTCGACCTCGCCCGAGCAAATTTCATTATTGTTTTTGTGCTGCCCATCTGATTATTACCTATAATAATGCTTGTCTTTGGGCAACTTGTCTAGGTTGCTGCTATATATCGGATAATTGCGAAACTGACTGGAAGAGTAAGAATAACATTCTCACAACACCTCCTACAGTTAGATAATAAGAACCTAATAAGTTTGTGCCAGCATTAGCGGTTATACAAACGGTGTTATATTTTATTTTTCAGTAAATTCAAATTTCACTCTTTGTGTTAAATTACTACCGCCAAATTCTTTAAGTTTCAAAATTCACATTACTTCGGTACTGCTTTAAAAAACAGGGTACTGGCATTGAATGGAGCCCCGATTTTAGTATGATCCAAATTGTTTGATTGACAGTAATATATATAAATTAATATTTTTTTCACTATATCACATGATTAGCAGGCTCAACAGAAGACTGTGGTCTCGCAAGAAGGCCATACATCTACCCTGTCCGATCTACTAGCTAACGATACGGCGGGGACACTAGATTTGGGGCCCAAAACGCAAACGGACCAAAACGCAACTCGAATAGAAATTATGGGGTCCGTGGGTACCCCATCGCTCAAAGAAGTTTTTTTTGGTAACGCCTACGGCAATAGCCCCAGCTCAGCACAAAGTAAAACGGGTTTGGTTAAAAGCACACCCGGCCCTAACAAGTCCGGCTGGCCGACCATTAACCAAACCCCATCCCCAGGCTCTATTATGATAGACGACGACGATTTTAAATACGTAATTTATCAGATAATTATTATACTGAGCAAAATATTTTTAAATTATCTGTAAGACCATGAATTTTCCAAATTTTTCCCTCTAACCCATATTCCCCCCCCCCCCCCCCATGAAAATTTTTGATTTCAGACGTGAATTGAATGACAAAAAGTTAAAATTTGTGAGAGTCATGAATTATTACTAGTACATCAGGATCGATTACAGCATGTATTCAGTACACACGCTTAAAAAGCGATATGAAGCAAATTAAACCCAACGAAAAACGTCCTCTTCTCAAATTAAGAGTTATCGCTGTCAGTTTGGTTTTTAACAAATAAACTTTTATTTGTAAAAAAATTAATCGTAATCTTTTTTGCAGCAAGTAGCATGAGAGGCTAAGGGTTAAGAACGATTTGCTTAATTGTTGTGCGATTCTTATGCTATCCATCTCCCCCTTAATAACAAAAATTATTGCGTCCTCTCTAGTCCGAGTTATATTTAATCTAACTTTGGAGAAACGAGTTAGAATTATATTATTATTTGGAATCGAACAAAAAGTGGTTTGTCGATTTTAACCTAATCTTATTCGAATTTTTTTTTATACAGTCGAAACTTCTTAATCGCAAATCGGATTATCGCGAAAATCTTTTAATCGCGAAGTTAACCGCCCTTTTGTTTTTTTTAAACGATAATATTAACAAAAACATCGTTTATTGACAAATCGCTTAATAGTACAATATCGGATATTCACAAGCATTTTCGAGTCCTTGAATCAACCAGATAATTATATAAAATATCGTTTTATTGCGAAGCGTAAGAAATGAATATTTAATATAATGTACATATACTTTTATTTCCATCGTTTAATCGCGAAACATCGGTTAATCGCGATTTTTTTCAAACCCAAGGCTTTGCAATTAAACGGTTTTGACTGTGTTGTTTAAAGCTTGTTTGTTTAAAAAAAGTCTGTTGAGCCGAATAAACGTAAATTTACAAAAAGTTACGGAAAAGAATTTTAAAAATGTCTATAATTAGGATGATATCTTTAACAAAATCAAGCTCATTAAGTAAAATTAATGCAATACCGGGAACTACTTTGAAAATCTATAATAGAGGGCAGCCGACCATTCTATTACAAAAATTTACTTTTAGTATTTTAAAGCGTTCTTTTCAATTTATGGCATCAATGTTATTTATTAAACTATTCACGCTACATTATAGTAAAATTTTTTCTAAAATTTGATTCGAAATATTTAGATCCAACGAAAGGCTAAGCCGAGCGGATACATCGTATTTTCGGGGGAGCGCCGAAAGGCTGTAATGGACACTTACCCTGAACTCATGTTTGGTGACATTAGGTAACCAACTATTTGTTGATTTATAACCTTAGAAATCAATATTGTTTTTAATTTTTTTTCTGCTTTTTTTATCACATTACCGTCGTTTTACTCAATAAACTCTTCTACTGTCCTCTGACGCGTTACTTAATGTTATTATCCTCTTGCCATATTTATAGGATCTGAATTAGTGTTAGAATTGCATGGCAAATTGGACCACAAGTTTGATGTAGGTTGTAAAAACGGCTTATTTTTGTTTGGCCTACTTTTGGTTCAACAAAGATTAACGGTATGTTTGGTTCGTTTTTCAAATTTCGACTAAGCCTAGAGGTCGACTAAGAAAAACAGACCAAAAAACCTCGGGCCTCTTAATGCTTAGGCGACTAAAACCAAAGGGTTACGAAACAAAACCCAGCCGTTTTTACAACACTAGTTTCAACGGACGAGCTCCCAAAAACTAATTTATTTATTATACTAAACCTTTTATAACCCTGTTATCCATAAAATTGTCCAAGTTATTTTTAAAACTGATTTTCAACGAAAATCGAGTACAGCAAAGTTATCGGGAACGAATGGAAAAAATTAGGCCCAGCCCAAAAAGCAGTATACGAAGAGAAAGCAAATCGTAGGGCGGCCGAGCTTAGGAGTAGCGTAATTAGTTTGGTCAGTAGTCAGGGAGTGAGTTTGGCCCCGGGTGCCTCTATAGATTACGATAAGCTCATGACTACCCTAATAGCTGGTGGTGGGGGTAATGAATACCCCCATGCCCCCCTACCATCTTTGGGCATCGAATCAAGTCCGGCTCAGGTCAATACCCACCCCAGACTATCTAAACGCGTTCTTAAACTCATACGCAAGAGTAAAGCACTGAAAAAGAACGGTCATGGTTCTGCTGGTATGATTTCTTTTTAATTTTCAATTTATTATTAGGCGAACCCATGAGATATTGATAAATACAATTCACAATTAAATATATATGTATTTTATCGACAAACTTTGAAACCGAATCGATAAATAAGTAGAATTTAAATATTATTCATTAAAATAATAAATCTTGTCGCAAAATTGATAGAAATCTAGCATTTTTTAAAAATACTTGGCACATGATTTTTAAAGCTGAGATGTCAGATAAAATCTGGCAAAATAATTTTAAAAAACTTGGCAATGACGCTAAAAATACAGTTTTTTTGTAACCGGTATTTAGGTCAGAATAGTTCGGGACTTTTAACTCGTATATACGCGTGTGGTTGGAACGCCTGTACTTTTCAATTTGAAGATGAAAACGATCTTATAGACCACTTTACAGCACAACGCGATCACATACAAGCCAATGGTAAACGCGCCTATTTAACCAAAAATTGCTAGAAAAAAATTTTAGTGGTTGAATCGTAAGTTTTGCCTTTTTTCTGTTCGAGGGCTATTATTTTTAGTTAGCAATCAATTTTCTTGAATTTTAAAGTCGGGTAGGGCTCGGAGTTTGCTGTAGTTTTATCCATGTTATAACTTTATGTTTACCACTGTAAGTGGGTTCACCGCTTTTAGGCACTCATTTATGAAGTTTGGAGAAGTATCGTAAAAATGGTTAGGTTTTGTTTAGTCGACCTTCGATTTCAGTCAACTAAACATAAATAGGCCAAAGGTATTTTGGTATTTTTTCCTAGTCGACCTCTAGACTTAGGCGATATATGAAAAACAGACTAGAGTGGACCGCTAGTCCTAGTTGAACCAAAGATCGACTAAACGGAAGTCAGCCATTTTTACAACACAAGTTGGAGTCTATGCGCAAATGTGACTTTGTTTAATATTTTGAAATCACTCCTATTTAGCTTCCCATTCAATTTCACTACGATAATCGCTATAGTATTTGAGTGAACATAAATTACACCGATCGATTTTCTGTTTGCTTTTTCCGATTTTTATGCTGTCAAGGGGCTTGTCTTAATATCGGATTAAGATTCGAATCGCGCGCATTTATCTTTGTCTAAATATCCGATTCAATTTCATGGGTCATACTCGATTGTAATAATGAATATTTTGTTTTTTGATAGTTATACGTTTTTTTGTTTATTCAACTCTTGAGATTAAATCTAAACTTGGCTGATACCTAAAAATTTAGAAACATAGAAGATTTAAATTTAGGAAAAAATTTGCATCTTACAAAATAGCTGTTATGTTATGCGTCTCAAATGCAAATCTGCGGTGAATTCGAAGTTCAGACACGGCTATGTTATAACCCATACGACGATTTTTGCTGCACAGCAAAATCGGTTATTAAGACAAGCTCTAAGCTACAATCTTTAATTCAAATCTTTTTTTTTTATCCAATTGGCCCATCCGATTTACAAATTTTCAGTTAGGGGCCCTTTTAAAACTGAAGAATTTTCGAGCGTTACAGATGGCATATTTTATCGATTTTTTGACAAGTTAAGTTTTATGCTTTTGTGAAATCCCTTTTGTGCCAATAAATATTTAACGATTTTGTGGTTTTAGCCGAGGGTGAATACGCTTGTGGCTGGAACGGTTGCTGTAGGAATGGTAATAAAGATCATAAGGAACGGGGCAAGCCTTTCATAACCCACGGTCGCCTTATCAGACACTTGAAAGATGCCCACTTCAAGCAATGCGTTAAGTACCTCTTTCCAGACCAATTCAGCAAGTATACATCTTGCACCCTTGCTATATCGTAACCAGGATTAGAAAAGGTCGACCCGACCCTAGTGTCCCAAATACGGCTGGGTTTTGTTTGGTCGGTTTTTGATTTTAGTCGACTAAACATAAACAGGCCATAGGTTTTTCTGGTCTATTTTTTTTAGTCGACTACTAGGCTTAGTCGAAATTTGAAACACACACCAGAGTGGACCGTTGCTCTTAGTTAAAACCAAAGGCCGACCAACAAAAGCCAGCCGTTTTCACAGCCCTACCCGGCCCATTGACTGTCGTAAATTTAGGTTTTCGGGCGGGCACCTTAATGAGATTTTTTGCATGGTGTTGTATATAATTTTGTTTTCGAGTATTACCTTTTGACTAATTCATTTGATTGTAAAATCGAGGATCAGATTAAAATTGTTTGGAAAATATGAAAAATATTTTAATAATGATCATAATTTCGTGTCGGGCATTTCTGACAACTCTAATGATTCGATGGACAGGCGGACACTTAGGATGCTTCGGGCCGGCAAATCAGTTATAAAATCGGCCGGGTCGGGTTTGGGCAGAAAATTTAAACAAATTTGGCCTCTGATTATAACTAAAAATGGTGTTTTATTCAAAGTTTGTGTGGTATAAGGGTAAAATTGTGTACCTTGAAATTTTTACGACTAATGCCAAAGGTGAGAACATTGAAATACTAGTACCATCAACACACCAAATTTTAATTTTTAAATTGTCAAATCTAAGTATGCTGAAGGACTATGTCAACATCTCAAAGAATTGAGGTTTCAGCGGTTAAAACTAGGTTTGAGCTTATAATTTTTATAATGTAAATAATTGCTATCTAGTTATTATTTCTGCATTTACGAAACATCGGGACACTGTTAATCTCGGAAATAATTTTTTCTAGGCTTGCGTGCATAATATGGCAAATTACTTAAAATAAATTGATTTTTTAGTGTTTAAAAAGTAGATTTGGGTCGCCAATTTAGTGTGTTTAGAAATTTGGTTAAATAGATTCATGTAGTATACATTTTTGTATTTTCAGAAATTTTGTGCGTTCCTCGAGGAAACAAGGATCCTTGGATGACATCGATTCTAATAATTCTAATTCTCAACTGTTTTTCCGCATGGACCAATCGCAGGACGCGAGCGCTCCGATTGCCGAAAGTCGTTCCTCCAACAGTCAAGCTCTGATGGGTGATCAAAATTCTCAATCACGTGACCGTTGCTACTGGAGACCGGATAAGCCTGGTAAGGGCAGCCATCTTGAATATTGCCTTTAATTTGGTTTTAATCGTATTTTTTGATGTTTGGTTAATTTAATCAAAATATGAATTTTTTAGTAGTAAAATAATGAAGTTAAGTTCTCACAAAAACCTTAAAGGACTCTGTAGTTACATTAACATTATCTCTGCAATCTCTGTGATTAACACTCCGTTGGTCAGGTTAATATTGGCTTCTTTGATGGTTAAGGGCTTGCCTAGGACTCCAAACTTTGAATAGGTTTCCAAAGTGGACCTCCTGTTTGTTTAATAGGGTCGTCCAAGATGGCTCCCAAGTTTATTTAGTGCGATGTGGTTGTCATTTTAAGATGTCAACTTTTAACATCATAAACGTGAATAAAGTAACAACTTTTGCCCCTAAGTTGCTGTATATTAATTTCCTTATTTGATGTTTAATTTTTCAATTCAGTAAATACTTAGTTGTCACTTAAATAATTAAAGCATTGTCACTATGGCCAAACCTCTAAATTCTGCTCGAATGATTATTACTGAATTAAGTGTACCTACCTCCTTAAGGATATTATTCTATTGTGCAAAGTTCTTAGAATATTCTATTTAAAGTAACTAAGTTAAGGCAAATTCAAGTGGACCTCTCAGAACCATAGACTACATAGACTGCCCATGTCATATGTTCTATCTGGCAAATTGTGTGTGAAATTTGCCTCCATTTTGATGAACACTACCGTCCTATATCACATAATGGCGTTTTGCGCTCTTCCGTTTTGTTCGAACTGGAGAGGTAAAGAAAAAAGGTTTTGATTCCATAAATAAGTAAGATATTACAAAATATATGATATTTTTAAAAAAATTTAGGTGTTACTTTCATTTCAGGCCTGAAATGTTTTACTCATCTTATTTTTTAAAAATATCATATATTTTGTAATATCTTACTTATTTATAAAATCAAAACCATTTTTCTTTACCTCTCCTGTTCGAACAAAACGGAAGAGCGCAAAACGCCATTATGTGATATAGGACGGTAGTGTTCATCAAAATGGCGGAAAACACACACACATTTTATACCGTGATGAGCAGTCTATGTAGTCTATGCTCAGAACTAGAGATGCACCGATACCAAGTATCGGCGCCGATACCTTGCCAAAAGAATCGGCCCGATACTTTGCTAGTATCGGCAATTACCAAGCCGATACCTTTTTTAATATGAAACTCAAAAAATAATACTTATAGTATCTCCTACGATTAAAAAATAGAGGACTTTTCAAATTTTTTGAAAATTGTTTCATTTGATTGGCTATAAATATTTCTATGTGGAGTATAATAAACTCATTGACCATCTGTTTCGACTGCGCTTTTAAGTAAATATTATTTTATTTTAAAAATTATTATATATTAAGCCTTAGATGGATTCTTTAGATACACTATGGAGTTATTTTGTTGTGTCAGCAGATGAAAAAATTGTAATCTGTGAATTATGCAAAGCTAAAATAAGTCGTGGGGGCAAAGACAAACATTCCTTTAACACTTCAAATTTAAGGAAACATTTAAAAACTAGACATTTAGTATAAAATTTTTTTTTATTATAAGTATCGGCATGGTATCGGTATCGGCAAAAAAATCTTAAGTATCGGCTGGTATCGGTATCGGCACAAAATAGTGGTATCGGTGCATCTCTACTCAGAACCCCCCCCCCCCAGTCACTACATTTAACTTAACCCTCGGACTTCTGAAATTTGTAAGAAAAATTTGAATTTTAAGCTTATATATTAAAAATCTATAATTATGACATAGACAGGATAAATGTCTAAAACATCTGATAAAATGTGTTGAATTGCTATGGATAAAACTGATCTCAGATCATCGAGCCGGATGGTCTTCCAAAAGTGACTATAAATCCGCAAACGATTGATGAGCCGAGTTTTCGTTTTAATATAAAAAGGTTTTAGCGAAATCACAGTGTACAACTAATTCAAACGACATAATAATTTTCGTTAACACTATGTTTGATTTGACTCGACAGATTTCAGGGGCTATCGGAGTCTCTATCAACAAAATCCATCCTCACAATATGGTGCGCCCCCTAACCCCACGGGCATCCCTTCCTATCAAGGGGGTGTTGTTAACCCTTTAGCCGGACAATTTACCCGTTTCAAGCTAAATGGGCCAGGGGCTGGGAACGAGTTTATCAACCAAAATTTACCCGGTATTTTTAAATCATAGTTTACACTAAAACCCTCCCTACCCGATAGTTTATTATGTAGTTTTTAATAATATGGATACCTTTGATATTATATTGAAATTAAGATTTTAAATACAATTCCGGTTCGGGTTTTGTAAAGAGGGCCCGATTTACGACGGGTAGTAACCGTGAATCAAATAAGAATAACTCTAATTAACATGCCAGCTAGGATACAATTTAAATTAGAAACTAGTTGACTAAATTATCCCCATCTCTTTTAGAACGTGACTCGAAAATAAAAAATTGGTTAGTTTAGATTTAAAAAAGTTCTTTTTCGCCAATGGTATTATTAACATCGAAAAGGCAGAATAACCAGGAACAATATAATTTTATTTTGATGCAACTAATATTTGAATCGCTATTAAGTCGCCGTTCTATTACATGAACATATTTTATTCTTTAATATCGAAGTTTCATTGTTTTTGTTGGCCCGAGATTAATAAATTTTCCTGACTTTTCATCTCGTAGGCAATATGAGTTCTAGACCATTTTTACAACAACCTCAAGTGCCTTGCGCTCAACAAGCACTTTTGATGGCGAAACAACAAGCTCTCTCGGGTTATGATCCCTCGGCTCCTCTGCAAGGTAAGGATCGCAAAATCTTGACTCGATATTAAACCCTAAGTTATTTTAAACGACTTTTTAAGTGTTAACATAAAGTTGTGCCCCCCCCCCCCCCCCTTAGTAAGTTATTAGATTAGAATACTACTAGTACCTATCGGGTGCACAGGCGTTAGAATTTAGCGTTATAAATGTTCAGATGATTTTTATATTATTTAAACTTAGCGAGGAACCTTTGCGGCAAATTATATTCATACGTGACCTTTAAGGTAGCAACACTCTATTATTAATTGTTATTCAATTTATGAACTCACTTTCAACGAAAAATGTCCTGTCTTGCTACTTAAAAGGGGCCCATTTTAAAGTTTAATTTGTATAAGCCGGCCCAAGGCCAAAATTCTTTTTATTTTTGGGCCCCGACTAGAGCCTGGCCCGACTAAGCTTAATTCCTTCCCTTCTAGTCATTCCCTTCCCTTGCAAACTTTCAAATTAATTGCTATGCAATTTATGGGCTCGCTTTTAGTTGTCCGTCTCTCTGTCCGGTCCAACTTGTAATTTTTCAATAATTTCCGTGGAAACTTATACCGATTTTTAAATGCTGTGTGTGAACCTATGCATTTGTAAAATACTTTTATTTTGCTTTCGCAAATAAATTTATATCTATATTTATATATATAACTTTAGGTCAACCGCAGGGTTCTTACTTGACTAACCCGAAACCGTTGTTTGTGATTCCGCCTCCTAGGGTCATGCAAACTGTACGACATTCTGACATTTATACCAAGTAGAGTTCTAACATTTACACATTGGAGTCCGGAGATTATAATCGGAACTTCTTATTTTAACTCGCTTACGTTTTGTTTTTTAATCTTCTTGATTCAAGCTAAACTTCAAAATTTATATGATGTTTGGAGATTTATCCCACGCGATGTTTTTATTAAACTTGCTCTCTCTACACCTTCGTAAATACAATACACACACGTTTAGTCCTAGATACCACAAAATCGCCCTTCAATATTATTGAAAGGCGTGTAATTATATTTGTTAAATCGAACAGCTATCCTTACCTTATTTCTTCTACGGAGAAAAGGATGGTGGAATAAATATAAATAATACAAAAATTAATTTATCGTCCCAGTAGAAGCCACGGCCCTCAGACAATTTCTTTAACAAATATAAAAAATTATTACCGCAGTCACTTAGTAACCCAAAGATTTTTTTTACATTCAGCAGAAATTTAGTGTGGAATTGTAAAATCCAATAATCTAATGTATTTTTTATAACAATTTGTAAAAATATATATATGAAAAAGTGTTTAAATAGAATTTGTTTGGACATTGCTCTATAGGTACATAGAAAGGTTGATGTGCAAGGCTGGGGGTGGTAATTTCAAAATGGATGCCCCCAAGGATTCATTGCTGGAGCGGGGGGATTGTCAGCTAGATCCAGGGTATTTGGATTGGGTTAAAGTATACGAACCGGCTAAAGGCTTAAAAAGAAACCCGAACCAGGCTGCCCAGGATAGCGAAGCGCTGAAGCTGGCTAAAATCAAGGCCCTCCAATACCTTAAAGATCAACTTTTTACCGACTCCTTGCGGCTTGATAATTGGTAAAATTTTATGGCTAGCTTGTTTAAACGATTGTTTATTATTTTGTGTGAAAATATGAGACTAATATTAGATAGATCTTATGATTGAAGTGGTTTAAATTTTAATTTTTAGCCCTGATAAAAAGGCTTCAAAATTTTAGTATTTTAATAGTGCGTGGGGTATTTTTTTAAAGTTTTTTTGCAAAAAAGCTTTTTGACGAAAAATAGTGGATTACTATGGCCTTAGTCTACCCTAAATTTACAATTAGATGGAGGTAGGAAGATTAGTGGTAATTGACTTGAATTATAACAATTTTGATGGGAAAAAATTAATTACCTAATTTTTGGACCGTGCTGTTTCTCTAATCTACTTTATTAACTGTCCCTATATGTCCTTTAAAGCTTGTTTCTAAACTGTTTTCTTCCTAATTTTTATCATGACAAATAACCCAAAAAATATGGATGTATTTAAAAGAAACGACCAAAGAATGAGAAAGATTTTGGCAACGAGCTAGGTTTTTTAAGCACTTTTTTGTGTTCTTTTTAAAATTTACTCTCATTTGTGTTTAAAAATGTTGTATGCGTTCAATATAACAGGCTCTCAGCTATGCCAGAAACTTGAAGAAACCCTTGGTGTAGTTAAAAAATTAGACTTATTTTGTGTTATTAAGTTATATAAATTTATGATTATTATAGAGATTAATTTCGTTAATATTGTATTTAATATAATTTGTCATTCAATTTAACTATATTTGTAAATCATTTTTGTATGTATATCTGTATCGTTCCTTGTAGACCTTCAGAGTTTATTATTTTTCAACGTGATATGTGAAAAAGAATGTGTTGTTTAATTAACAAAAGTGGCTACTTATTATAAAATCAAGCCGTTTTTTAGAGAAAGAGAAGAGACATGTTATAAAATCCGATAAACCTTTTGTAGATTAATAAATATAGTAGTTTTCTACAGCTTCACTAATTTTAATCAAAATCAGTCGAGCTCGCATCTTTTAAAATCTTAAATGGGATTTTGAATAAATATGATTTCTTTGTAATTCTTCTACAATTTTAAAATAAATTGGAGCTAGAACTGTGGCCAAATACACTCACCGGGCGAAACTAAGGTTTGCATAATTGTTTTATAATAAAAGTTACTCCAAATATTTTTCATGCCCAATATGCGCCTTAATAAAGTAAACTTATGATACAAATTTGAGGGCAAAATAAATATAAATGACAAAATTTTTAGAGAAACCGTGTATGAATCCGGTAAACGTATAGCCCCGGTCTTCCCTACCAAGATAAAGTTTTTTTGTCTTGGATACTACGATATATTTAAAGTAATTATTGCGAATTGATTCAATAGAATTA
The DNA here is from genome assembly GCA_964036665.1 of Gordius sp. MW1. Taxonomy (NCBI): domain Eukaryota; kingdom Metazoa; phylum Nematomorpha; class Gordioida; order Gordea; family Gordiidae; genus Gordius; species Gordius sp. MW1. The sequence continues at coordinate 3,680,980 of OZ038528.1, forward strand.
TAGTTCTATTAAATCAAGTTTGACGTTTATTCAACTAAGCTCCAATAATATCAAATTTCATCATTCAGACAAAGCTTAGTAGAAAGGCGCCTTATTCTCGAGCACATAATTCTTCAGCAATTATATAAGAAGCTCTTCGTTTAAAAAAAAACTAAAAACAAATATCTATTTACGTGGCAAAAAGATTAATTTATAATATTCTGCGGCACACAATCGATTTAGCAAATAAATAAATTTTGAAATGACCAGGTTAATGAAAACACAATCAGCCACGCAATTTATTAGTCAATAACTGATAAAACGCAATTTCTTTTCGCACGAGTATATGAGTAAATAAATATATTGCGGACGGGCTTTCTTCATCGTATGATCTATGTAACAAAAAAAAAATTAGACATCGGTTAGCACTCAATCTTAATTCCTATTTCAAAGAGAAGACTAAAAGATATGGACATTCCTCTATCATAATTTTTCTTGGCCCCTGTCTTAAACCCTATCGATATCCATAAAGGATAATAAAGTTTATAAAACATCTTAAAAATAATGGAAAAAAATAAATTATCGACACATTTTAACGTGTAAAATCAAAAAATCTTTCTTAACTACCATGGTACACTCAGATTTCACCCCGACTCGTATTTAATGATTGAAAATAAGACTTTAGCCGATAAAAATAATATTTTGACCTAGCTATCCCATATAACTTAAACCTAGAAACGTCAGCAATATACAACATTATAAATTGGCACAGAATAAAGTTTTAAAAGTTACAATTATATTTTCGAATTTTTGACCATCTCGTAGCCGCTCCCAAACTTTTTATGATTGAAATATGATAATGAGTCATAAAAGAGTTCACATTGTGAAATTGGTGATTTCATATACCGGAGAAATACGTTTTTATGATTTTTCACTAATTTTACCACAAAAAATTAACCGCAAAAGTTTGAGGTTTTTGGTTAAATTATTTCGATAGAGACTTTTTTTAGGAACAAAATGCACCAAAATTTGAGTGAATAAAGCAATTACTTTTAAATTATGACAAATATAGTGAAATCCATAAAACGCTCCCAAACGTGATTTTGGCCCTTTAAACGTCCATAACTTAAAAAGTATTTGCCCAAAATGGCTAAAACTTTCAGAAATTAATCTAATAAATGAGACCTACACCCTCGCCAAAAATTATCCTGATCTGAAATGGTCGGTCGAAAACGTTTTGATTCGTCATGGAATCCCATATTTAGAATCGCGCATAATTAAAATAATCCCCAATAAATGACTTTTAAAATCATTTTAAACACAAATCTTACTACCTTGGTGACTATTCCAGCACATACGGAAGCGCTAGAATGGCGTAGCGTGAAACGGCCCAGTTCTTTGCAGTCCGAATAAAGTTCCAAGCAGACGGGTCTCTGGAAGGTTATTTCCACGGTGGCGCTACAATTTTTAGCCAAGACCCGGGGTTTGGTTTTAACCACCTCGCCAGTGGTTTTGTTGAGCAAGCTAATCAGCTTGGTCAGGACGCAGGGTTCGTTTGCCGTTTGGTAATGGAAAACGGCCTAAAGGCGACATGACACCGTTGAGAATTATTGTTTCACAAAAAAATTTATTTGATTACGATGGGTATATTATATGTAAATCCAAATGATTTACGGGTCAACCATCAAATATAGCTTAGAAATAGGGTCTGGAAAAGTATTTTTCCAAATAAATCGGCGTTGGGTCGAGCAATACAAGAGAAAGATAAATTAAGAGCCCGCCAACCGATTAAAGACGATGTCAATTAAAAAATTTCAAATATAAAATGGAGTTTTTGTAATCTTAACAAAAAAAAAGTGTTTAATTTTGAAGCCTGATTAAAAATCCAAAAAAAAGTAAGGATAAATTCATGACCCGCTTTTTGAACACGGGGCTATGTAAACCCCCTCAAATGTTACCAAAATGATTAATAAAAAATTGTCACTTGCGGAGAGAATATTTTCAAAACCACAGTTTTTGCTTACCCGATTAAGCTTTAAGCTCCGGATCAATAATAGCTCTACAAAAATTCTATCCAACCCAAAATCAATTTCGAAATATAAGCACAAGTGCAGAACTCTACTAAAAGTCGACATTTCCAGGGTTAATTCAGATGCCAACAATACAAGTACATAATATCAACTAAGGTTAGGAAAAAAAATTAGCAAATTACATTGGTCAACAAATAATGGACCTATAAAATCATCTGTTGCAGTCTGGTAGACCTTTTTACGGTAAACATAAATGCATTTTTAGTTTTTTCCCTCTACCTCAAGTTTTCGAAATATTTGCTAACAAAGTTTTTAAAAACAGCGATTTGCAGACATCAATGCATTGTGATAGGTGAAATTTTAGTTTAATTAATTTTATAAATGTTCACCCAACTCTACTAACAATAAGTCTCGATAATGGAGAACGATGAGAAACCTATACTCATAAAAAAATGAATCAATGTTTCTAAATAAAAAATCTGATCATCTCCACTTTTGGAAGAGTATCTCAATGATTTTACAATGAAAATAAGTTAATTTTAGCATTTGACACATTTATTATATGTTTTATTTATTTGATTTGTTTGATTAATCCTTTAATATTGTCAAATTTCCGAATTTTTAATAAATAAACATTCATTTCGAAATAGAGATTGGACACTAGATTAGGAATTCTCGCTAGCAAAATTACGTTGAAGCCTAGGGTAATGGGGACCGCGAGATTGTTGAAGAGTATTATTTTGGCCTCTACACAATAGACTAAGGGGACAGGGGCTGAGGCCGGACACAAGACGAGACCGCCCGAGGCGGAAGACATTAGGTTTGACAGGTCGCTGCCCGTTACTATTATGGTGGCGTTGTCACCAGCGAAAGCTATGCCTTCGTCTAAATCATCTAGTCGGATGGCTAATAAATATATATATATATATACTAAATAGTATAATACAAAAAAATATATTCATAAGTTTATTGCTTTTTTTCGATAAACTTGACCGTTAAAATGAAAAAAAATAACTTCTCGATCCCTAATTATCATTCATCATTCACAACGGTATCTAGCTATTTTAAAATAATTATGTATATATTAAACGAGGACTGAAAAACATATATGATTCAAAACGATAGTCGTAGATGCAAAATGGTACAAGGCATTATGAACCTTTCTTCGCTTTAAAGGATGTGAGATGACATTATATGTGTATTATGAGATCATATCCAAAATGTCGAAGAACCTTTAATCATTATATATTTTTTTATTAATATGATTGCTATAATTATTTATTTTGATGATTTTAAAACAAAAGCCGAATTAGGGTTTTTAATCGTTCGATATACTTTTATGTTTCCTATCTTGCTATTCCTGTTTCTAGTTCTTATTTAAAAAAATTTATCAAAACTTAAAAAAAACCCAAAACAATTGAATATTTGCGTGGGAAAAAGACCTACATTTAATGGTAGCATTTTCGTTGGGTGGTAGTATTATGGCTTTGTCACCAGTCTTAACAACTCCCGCCTCCATTTTTCCGTTCAAACATATACCCGACCCGACCGGGCTTTTGTAAACGTCACTAATCACAAATCTGTAAGGTTTGTCAATCGCCCTTTTCGGTAACTCAAAGTTTTCTGTATTTTAAACGATTTCGATGCATTTTGTTAGCAAAAACGTGCAAAATAGAATTGATAATAATCAAGATAAAGATCTAAAGAACTTAAGTAAAATGCGGGGAAAGTAATAAAAATCGAAAGAAATAATATATACACTCAAAACACAAAGTGTAAGTCGTTTGAAGAAGCAAGTTGATTGTGTAATATTGTCGTAAAAAACTTATGGACCCCATGTTAGTGGGTAAGCGATAGAAAGTATACCTAAGGCGGCCGCCATATTGAATAATCTAAATTTCAAAATATGCCATTTTTCAATGGGTAACAGTTTGCAGTATATTCATTTTTGATTTCATTCACATAAACCATGTTAAAATTTTAGTCAATTTTAAACGAATGAGGTAGAGAATATGCGCAGAATCGAAGAGGGGGGAGATCTAAAGCGTTTAAAAATCTCCGTCATATTCTGTGAAACTCCGAAAAAATCGAATTTAAAATTAAAATCTATACTAAAATTTCCCAAATTTAACTCCAAACTTGGTGACAATATAGAGAAGACTCGAGATAAAATAATAATTTGGAGTCATATATTAATGAATATATGAAGGTTTTGCTAAGGGTAGGCATGATATTCAAACGTCATCAGAACCTAAATTTTAGTGTTAATCTCGCAAATTGATACAGTGACTCTAATTTTATATCATTAATCACAACGAACCTTAAATAATGGGAATTAAAGATTTTCAAGCAAACGCCAAAAATGTGACAAATGTGCATTACATAGTAAGTGTAATAAAAACGACTAGGTGCTGCTTAGTCGACCTTTAGTTTAACTAAGACTATCGGTCGACTCTAGTCCGTTTTTCAAATTTCGGCTAAGCCTAGAGGCCGACTAAAACGAAAGGTCGACCAAACAAAAGCCAGCACTTTTTACAGCACCCATAGTTCATTCATCACCAATTTTGCCTAGCAAAGTGTTGGCGGGGTCAGGGTTCCACCAGGCATTTAGGCTTGGAGGATTTTGGCTCGGATCGGCCACGTTTTGACCGAGCAAGCCACTACAAGGCACGGCGCAGATGTGTTTATCCTTAAAACCGATTTGTTTCAAAAAAATGAACAATCTTTCAACTATGCTCCTGAATCTTTCTTCGTTCCAGCCTACGTTGTCCATCTTATTAACCACCACTACCATTTGGGATATACCTGATCATAATGTTATATAGCAAGTTTTTTGAAGCGCACATAATTTATTTTACATTTAAGGTTGGGCAAATTATATAAGTAGTTTTCTCATTTTGAGCAACAAATGCATTGGCCATGATTTTGAAAAGATTTATTTGCAATATTGATAAAAATTGTAAACTTTCATCAAAATAATCATGGATAAAATAAAATTTACACCGCTCATTTCCACCTGTTATCTAACAAAGAGGATCTCGATTGGGAATTTTGGATTTCGAATTAAAAAATGACTAAAAGGTACATTTAATCGAGATATGTGAAAAAAAACTTTGAAATATGGCATGAACATTATTTTTTTTAAATAACTTTTTAAGCAATGATTATAATATGATATAATAGCATTTTGCACATAATTTGTATTACAATATTTTTAACGTTCGATGTTTTAGTCTATCGGGGAGAAATCACAACTTATCATTATCACAGGAACATATAGGCAGCCTAATTAAAAGTTACGAATATGCTGTTTCCCAGCTATTTCAAAGCAAACGCCACGAGTGGTAAAATTAATGCTTAAAAGTAATAAAAGTAATAACAAAATCGCAAAAAAATAACCTAAAATTCACGTATAAAAATAAATTTTGAATTGATTAAGATAAAAAAATATGAGATACCTAGGGAGCGAGCTAGCAAGGCATGTTCTCGGGTCTGGCCACCCAATTCAAAACCCGTTTCGAATTCACCTTTAGTAGCGTCTACAACCAAAACCGCGGCTTCGGCCTGAGATGTACCTAGTTCACAGGAATAAACTTTATTACACTGAAAAACACTTGTAGGGGGAACTATATTTAATTTGGTAAATTCAACATGTGTAAATTCAAACTCTACAACCCCTATGTTTGTCTTAAACGTAAACTACGTAGACTGTAAAAACACTCTTTATATTTCAAACGGTCGGCCATTTTGATTTGAACAAGGTTAACATTGATACCGATCGATGATTTGGTTTAGAATAAGCGGGCATGGAAATTAGAAAGATTTATAATGCAGCAAAGGGCAACAATATTACAGTTGATTCTATGTTAAGATTCTTTTATAATCAACTGAATCAGTGATTTCGCTATCTTTTAGCCTAGGCTTAGAAAGCTCGAAAACTTCTATTTTATTAAACTTTGCAAATATTTTCATCGCAAAATTGTATATCATTAGCATTTAGTAAAACTTCATTTCTCAGTAAAGTGCATGAGTTGACGAGAATACAGCTTGATAGCGCAACCAAAAATAATTTTAATTTATAATTCATCTCAAAACTGTTGATTAAAGTTAGCTAAAAACTAACTCCGTTCGCAGTATAAAAAATATTTTGCGCTCAAATAAAAAGGATATAATATAGTTATTAAATAAACCCTAATACATCATCTCGAAGACAAATCTAAGAGGTAAGTTTAAAAACACATTCTAACGTTAGTTTTAGTTTGTCCTCAAGGGATGCTGGATCTAACATGTAAAACATACGGGCAATGTAAGTTTGTTTTGCAAAGACCATGCCTTTAAAAAAATTAAAAAACATTTTGCCTACCGTTAATCATGTTGGGTATAAAGTCTTTGTGACCGGGGGCGTCTATTAAATTAACCACTTTCCCTTTCACCTTCAACCTTCTCTGCGCCACGTCCATAGTTATGCCTCGCGACCTGGTCAAATAATATTCATTTATATATTTATTATAAAAAAATATTTTGCAATTTTCAAATCAACTATTTTACATCGAACGAACATGCATCGGCGCGAGGTTGATAAAAATCAATCAAATTTATCTCCTAAGCGTTTAATTTAAACTAGTGTTGTAAAAAGGCGGCTGGGTTTCGTTAGGGCGACCTTTGTGGTCGACTCTGGCCTCTTTTTCAAATTTTGACTAAGCCCGGAGGTCGCCTAAGAAAAGTGGACGCCAAAAAAGCTTTGGACTGTTTATGTTTAGTCGACTAAAACCGAAGGTCTACCAAACAATACTGATATATCGAAATTAAAAAATTAGTTTTTTGCATTCATGATCAAGTTAGGGTAGCCATTTGAAGTTTGGGGTCATGAAGCAAAATTAGAGTATTTTTTGTTGGTCAAAATGCAAAGAGTTAACCTTTCTTCGGAAGTTTCATCCAAAACCCAAGCGTAAGCAAATGAGCCTTTGCCAACTTTCTTAGATTCAACTTCGTTTTTGTGCATCGCCTTTTTCAACACGTTTCCACTCAGGTACAGCAAATGGCCCATGAGGGTACTTTTTCCAGCATCAACGTGCCCTGTTAATCCAAAATTGGTAGGGGAAAAAATTGTGAATTGCCAAGTTTTTTGATTGCCAAGTTTTTAAATGATTTCTGTCCTCTTAAGCGGGAAAATGTAACAATTATTGAACACTACTTTATTTAAAAAAGGCTAAATCTACTAATGGACAAAATATTAATGTTCACTTTTTATAACATGAAGGTTAACAAAAAAAACGTAGAATAGCCAAATTTTTGAAAAGTAAAATTTAAATTTGATGGCCACAACTAATAATATTCCAATTTTGTTTTTTTTATTACATTTTCAAACGATTTAGCGATAAATTATCACATTTTATGTTAAACCTCAATCAACTTTTAAGCAAAACTAGCAAAAAAAACACAAAATTATAAAACATAATTTTGAAAGATAATTAGCCATAAATTAATTTTAAATTAAATTTAATTTTTCAGGTATCTGATGGTTACAACGGACACCTATGACTATAACGTTGAGTACGTTATCGCCCGTTTCGACGCGTTTTTTTGCAAACTCTTTCGCTACGTCGAATTTATCGACCGCCATCTTGTGTGGGATATTTGACGACTTGACTGCAGCTGCCGGGGTATTAATCAGCTGAGTAGCGGGCGAAACCGATTTTGGGAGCTGTGAGGGGCGAGGCGATTTAAGGTCCAAATTTGCTTTATCTCCTAAACATCATGGCAATTTACAAATTAACTTTCTAAACTAATTTTATATATGGAATCTATCCCTATTGATCCTGCATTCCAAATACGTATTTGTATATCCCTCAAATGATCTGCTATCATCATCACTACTAATCAAAGCAAACTGAATCCTCTACTAATTTACCTGGAAACTCTTCAAAAACTCTTCACAAACACACAAATAATGAAAACAATCAACCCAATTAATTACATCACAACTTACTATTCAAAGCATACTGAATCCTCCATTTAGTAACCTCAAAACCCTTCACTGTCAGTATTTCAATTATTTATACATTTCTTATCACTACTTTATTAACTTCCATATTTTTAAAATTTTTGTTTTGTTTAATCAACACATATTTAGACCTAAATTTAAATACCCAAACATTTAAATTATATAAATAGGAATCTTTTAACATAATTAGAACCAACCTTTACAATATGCAATCTCATATCTTTTACAAAATAATTTATCTAAACAAGGTAACATAAAATTTCTTTTAACTTCCATATTTTTTTTTTTTTTTTTTTTTTAATCAACACATATTTAGACCTAAAGTTAAATACCCAAACATTCAAATTATATATATAGGAATCTTTTAACATCATTAGAACCAACCTTTTCAATATGCAATCTCATATCTTTCACAAAATAATTCATCCTAATCATGGTAACAAAAATTAGTAATTTTTTTTTTCTATTAAACGACACCAATGTTCCTTATTAGGCAAGTAGTAACATAATTAGAACCAACCTTTACAATATGGAATCTCATCTCTTTTACAAAATAATTTACCTAATCAAGGTAACAAAATTTTTTTTTTTTTTTCTTTAAAACAACATCAATGCTCCCCCACTATATCCTTAAGATTTTCCCGTATCCTTCCTCTATACTTAATATAACTATGTCTATTTCTTATATGTAAGCTGTTACATTACTATTTCTCCATTTTGACATGCCTACCACAAATTGCCCATCTTGCAATAAGACTTTTACACTCACTAAAGCTGGCAAATTTATCATCCATGGTCCCCGTGATAACCGTTGCCCATTATCAAACTCATTTCCCTCAAGTACATCAACAATCTCCAGTAGCAGTTTCTTTAACAGCCACCACAACGCAACCCCTGAGCACGTGCTTGCTCCTGATAAACCCCCGAAACAAAATGACTCTTCTTGGGCTAGCCAAATAATAAGCCTCCAAAAACCTAACACCATCTCTAGGATTCCCAGAGGTGCTCGTGAATGTTTTAGTACTCTCCTAAACCAAATTATTACCTCAATCATACACAACCCTGCTAATCATAAGAATTGGGAAAGCCTCTTTACCCTTAGTTTTCACACTCTAGCCATCCCCAACCCTGCTACAAAGCACCTCTCAAAAGACATTAAAGCATCAATCTTGGAATTTGATCTCCTTAATCCCTTAAAACCACCCTTGAAGCACAACCATCACCCAGTTGACAACAAAGCTAAAAGGATAGCCAACAAAATCAACAACATGGAAATCCGCTCAGCGCTTAAAATCCTGGAATCGGATGACTCAATAGCGCCAAATACCAATACCACCTTCGACCTCCTCCTGCAAAAACACCCCGAAGGTCATCCATTACCGCCTAACCTCCTAAACGTCTCAGATATTCCCCTCATGGACTTCACTCTCCAAGAAGTAGCCGAAGCTCTTATGTCTTTCAAAAAAGACTCAGCCGGGGGCCTCGATGGTATACGACCAATTTACCTTCAGGACCTCACCAAACCTCAACTTAGCGGTTCACATGCTCTTCTAGCCAACTTAACCAACCTTTGTAACATAATAAGGCGGGGACATTTTCCTTCTGAAATAGTTCCTCTCCTATTTGGTGGAAAACTGATTGCTTTTAAAAAACCAGATGGTTCGATCCGACCCATTGTTGTTGGATCAGTCCTCCGACGCATGGTTTCCAAAATAATAACCTCTCGAATCCGTTCACCTTTAACGGCTTCTCTCCTCCCAAACCAACTTGGTTTTGGCGTGAAAGGAGGATGCGAGGCTGCTTCCCATGTAGCTCGAACATTTCTTGAGTCTTCTTCATCAAATGACCTCCTGGTGAAACTCGATTTTAAAAACGCCTTTAACAGCGTAAACCGAGCAGCCTTTATTGAACCGTTCATACAACAATTTCCGGAATACCATCAGTTTCTGTTAAATAGCTATGGGAACCCAACGTATCTACTCTTTGGGGACCAAATAATCAAATCATCCCAAGGGATCCAACAAGGAGATCCTTTGGGCCCGGCCCTTTTCTGTTTGGCCATTCAAACTATCATCGATAAACTCTCCTCCCTAGGAGCCTTCTCATGCAATTTATGGTACCTTGATGACGGATTCCTGGTCGGCCCAGCCGAAGCAGTCCGGCAAATCCCACAGATCATCAATGGCTTCGCAGACAATATATCACTCAGCCTAAACACATCGAAATGTGAGATCTTCACCAAAGATCTCACAATTGACAAACTCTCCCTCCCATTCCCAGTGATATCAAGAGATGACTTTCATTACTTAGGCGCTCCCATTGGAGGCGTTAAAACAACTGAAACATTCTTAGAGCATTTCTCCGGTTTCATCGACTCCATATCCCACACCCTGGAGCGTCTAACTCCCCACCATGCCTTTTTCCTCTTAAAAAACTTCCTCCTAATACCCAAAATTAACTATGCATTACGCGCCTCGCCCGTCTTCCTAGCCGTTAACCTACTCCACGCGATGGAAAAAAAAATCCAATTGCTAGTCGAAAGGTGCCTAAACCTTAAATTTAGCCCTCTCCAATGGCTCCAAGCCACCCTTCCCTCCAAGAGTGGTGGTATAGGCATCCGACCCCCCCATCTACTCTCACTAGCAGGGTTCATTTCATCCCGTTTATCAACGGATGAGTTAATCAAGCAAATCACTCAAACCCAAGACCCGCACCTCGACAGCGCCCTTCAGGCGTGGGATGACCTCAAACTGGATTCCGCTACTTACCCGAATGGAACCACCCAAAAGGATTGGGACTTACCACTGATAGCACGTTCCGTAGCTTACCTCACTTCGAACAACCTATCTTTGGGAAATCTCCACTTCAATTGGGCATCCTCCGGGGGTTACGAATGGCTCGAGGCCCTACCAAGCCAAAACCTAGGGTTACACCTGTCGGGCGAGGAACTCCGAATAGCTGTAGGCCTACGCCTCGGCTGTGAAATTGTGTCCCCATTCAACTGCGACCTCTGCCGCCAACCCGTTCTTGCAAACGGCCATCATCCTCTACACTGCCAATACAGCAAGGGGCGGCATCCCCGTCATGCCACAATAAATAAAATAATCGGACAATCTTTGAAGAAAGCCGGCTTTCCCAATACAATAGAACCCACTGGCCTAAGCTCCACTGACGGGAAAAGACCCGATGGAGTAACAATCATCCCGTGGGCTCGTGGCCTAAACGCCTGCTGGGACTTCACTGCAGTGGACGTATTCGCCAAATCTAACGCCTCTCCCGACCTCATCTCTTCTACTGAGAGAAAGAAGGAGGATAAATACAAATACCTAAACAATATTATTTTCATACCAGTAGTAGCTACGACCCTCGGTAACTTAGGTCCCGAGGGCAGCCAATTCCTAAAACAAATTTCAAAATATATAACCTCCATTACTCACGATCCCAAAGAATACTTTTTTATCAGGCAAAAGATCACAATGGAAATCGTTAAATCCAACACGATTTCCATACACGGATCAATGCCATCCGTTTAGTTATAGCGCGTTTTTATATTTTTTATTCGTGTATATCATAATTATAATTATTTGTTTCTGAATAAAACTTTTAGATCAAAATTTAAGATTTAATAATAATTAAAAATTTTGATTAACGTAAGCGAGTAAAAAAACGAATGACAAAAGTTTCTATATATTATAATGATACCCAAAAAACAAGAGAAAAACTTATGCTTGCAGATTTAATGTACAAAGTAAATATTTTACAAACCTAAAGTCAGTTTTTCTACGTGTGAAATTAAGTTTTTTGTCTCAAGCCTTTCTTTAAACTCTTTGGCATGTTTGTTGAGGAGTTCGGGTGTGGACCTCACATTCAAACAAGGTTCTAGTCACAAAAAAATTAATATTGCCACTTTATACTAAATTTTTAACAATTAAAATAACAAAATTATTTCATAAAATAGGGAATAAATTAAATATAAAAGTTCATAACTAATACCAGTATAGGAGTATTGAGCAAAATTGGGAGCTAGTATATTATTTAATTTATCGTATATAGAATAAGAACACTCAAAGCCTTGGGATTGTTCATGGGGTATGTAAGAATTTTGTAATAGTATATTGGCAAGATGGGACGATACGGATGAAGATACATGACAAGCTTCTATAATAATTTTATTTGAATGATTCTTGTTAATTTCGATGCCCTCCAAATCATGAATTTTTAGCATTTGTTTGAGCTTTTTAGCGTAAGCATATTTTTTCATGAGTTTAATTTTCAGCCTTTCCTTTCTTTCAATTTCTTCTTCATACTCTTTTCCACTTTCTATCTTATCATCAACAGTAATTGGTACGTTGGGACTCTCATTTATTAAAGATAATTTAGGTAAATCTTTTAGAGAATTTGCTTCTATAAATGAATATATGAGATATAAAAGTCAAATCATCGATTAATTTTAAAATAAACCCATTAGTTCAAAACTATTTTATACTTTTTACACCAAATGTTAATCAATGAAGTATACAAATTAAAAAATAAATATAGTTATTAAAATTATTTAAAACCTGGTGTCAATTCCTGTTTTTTAAGACCTGTCGGATTAAAAGAAGGTAATTTGGGGAAAAATAATGGAGGTTTTGGTAGAACTTTATTTTTGATTAAGTCATAATTTGCTGGTGTTTCCATTGACTTGTTTGGCAAGTTTGAAAATGTAGGGCTATTGTTTGATGAAGAAAATAGTTTAGCAAATCTTTCTTGTCTACTTAATGCCAGGTTTGAGTTTGTTAAGGAATTCTTTGGAGCAATATTGCTAGAAAAAGATGTATTTGAGGGAGCATAAGGCTTTGAGTGTTCTATTATAAAAAATTAGTAGTTCCCAAAAATAGTTTTACAATATATAATCTCAATATTTTTAAAGGGTTAAATTAAATAAAGATTTTAATAGGTTAAAAACCAAAACCTTTTTCTTTGGGCTCACTATTATTTAAGTATGTCCTGCTATCATTAGAAGATAATAATGAAGCTAATGTCTTTTCACTATCAAAATTGTTCTTTAAGATTTGAGCAATAATAATATCTTCAGATATACTTTCCCCAATAATATCTTGGATACTTTCAAGACAAGAGTATAACTTGGCTTTAAGTATGAAATTATAAGCTAGATCATATATATTTAATATTACCTTTGTCAAAATCTTTATTAGGCTCTTCATAAGTAAAATTAGAAATCTCGTTATTGTTAATAATTGGAGTAGGGGTTAGATTTTTTGAGCGATCAATAATAAATTGAGAGCCTATAAAATGTAATAAAAACTATTTAGAGTTACTTGTTTCAGGTGATACAGAATAATCGTTATCCTCATAACTATGGCCGTAAACATCATCAAAATCTTCATTTTCTAACAAGAAACTTATGAAATTGACAATCTATATACCATCCACAAAATTTTTGCCTCTAAAATTCCTATGACGCGACATTGTTAATACGAAATAAAAGTTAGAAAAAAGAATAAAAACACATGTTCATGTGTGAGTGTAACGCAAGAAATGTTAATAAAATCTTTTCGGCGATCATCAAACCCAATTGCTCAAGGCCAAATACTAAATTATATTTAGAAAATCAATAAAAATCTCAAAGAATCAGGAACAATTACACATTTCAAATTTTGCCTTATGAAACATGTTGGACATCTGGTGTGGTGTTAAATGGCATTCGAAAGTTTGACCATCGCTACCAATTAAATATGGGTTCCCCCGCATAATCCCGAAAACGCAGAATCCCGAATTGCGAAACTACGTTTTTCCGCCATTTTCACATATGGAAAATTTGGAAAACTCTTTAACTATTGCAAATCAAGATAACAAAGAGAATATAAGTAAGCTTTATTATGCAAGTATACACATATTGTTATAGGTTTTAAAAAATCTAAAGGAAAAATGATATAATCACTTTCAAAAAGTTTGACTATATCAAGATCAGAGCAGGTAAGATGGGACAAGTATACTGTAATTGCAGGCACTACAGTATATGTAAATGCCCAGGAAGAGCTGTCCATAGACATAATAATTTTCTGATAACATCAGAACATTCCCAAAATTGTATACAAAAACAAAATCTCCAAAGTAATAAACTTAAAAGATGTTTAATACAAATTTAGCTTTGAATGAAAAAACAAAGTGTTATGGTTATGGAAAATATCATAGAAAATCAAGAAAGTAAGATATGTCTAACCCTAACCCTAAGGTGCAATTTTATTAAACTCAGTGGATGATATATAATACCAAGTAATGTCACATGATTTATCATAGACATTAACTGTTAGTTACTATTAACTATTAAATTTTAAATAGACTCTAACAATAATGATGCGTAGATGCATGACCAAACATGAATTAAGTGTCAAATCTAAAAAAAGATCAGAAAAGAAGAAAATTATCCTATGAGAAAATTTGCACTTAAAGCTGGATTACATTTATTTATTACATCCAATAAAGATTATATCAATTGTATTATAGTTCTAATTAAGTCTATATACATAAGCTAAATATATGTTTAAATAGTTTTCTAAGCTTATTAGCTTTATAAAGTTTGTCAATGATATAACAGAATTTACATTAACTCTTTTTTCATATAATATAACCCTAACCCTATATAAGATTACTTGTGAGATGTTAGTAATGTCACATGATTGATTATCATAGACATTAACTGTTAGTTACTATTAACTATTAAATTTATTATAAATAGATTCTAACAATAATGATGCGTAGATGCATGACCAAACATGAATTAAGTATCAAATCTAAGAAACAGATCAGGAAAGAAGAAAATTATCCTATGAGAAAATTTGCACTTATTACATTTATTTATTACATCAAATAAAGATAATATCAATTTTATTATAGTTCTAACTAAATAAACATAAGCTAAATATACATTTAATATAATAGTTTTCTAAGCTTAATGATTCCAACAACTTCATGATTTCATATTTTCTAACCTAGAAATAATTTATTTTTCTTAGTAAGGTTACTTGTGAGATGTCATTCTATCATTCTTAAATAATGATTCCAACAACTTCAACTAATGATTTCATATTTTCTAACCTAGAAATAATTTATTTTTTTAGTAAGGTTCCTTGTGAGATTTCATTCTATCATGATTTCATATATAAATGTTAAAATGAAACCAAGTGAAAAATATCATATGGTAATTTCAAATCGTAGCCATAGCCTTATCGTAGTTTCGGGATTGTGCGGTTTCGGGAATATGCGGGGTTCCCTAAATATGTACATGCCACGAACATTTTAACATCGTATAATTACCACTAGATAGACTCTATCGGGGAGCAAAATCCTAATGGATTTGTTGGCTCTAATTGTAATTCATATATCTCCCTCAGGGGCGTTGTCAGGAATAGGGGGTGGGGGGGGGGGGAATAAAAATTTTAATAAATAATATTATACTAAAATAGGTTGACAGAAGAACTACCCAATTAAGGGGAGGGGGGAAATTTTGTGTCACAGAATTTTGATTTAATAAACTAATTTAAATTATACAAATGTAATATCTTTGATGGATTTTGATAAAAAATGCATTAATATTTTTAAGGACGCAAATTGCAAAGAGCTCCTTCCAATTTTTCTTTTTGTGCTAATTAAGGCCATTGTTTAAACTAAACACATGCACGACGCTTTAAGACTAAATTTGTCCCCCAATACCAAAAATTGTCCCCCGGATCGTTAGAATAAAATTATAAGTCCGAGCCCGCCCGTCTAATTTTTTAAAAAGCACAATTCCAGCCTGCACCCTTAGCGGAAAAAACAATTTAATTTGCCAACTTTTTGTCAACAATCAATTATTTATATGTTATATGTTCAATAATAATTATGTTAAAAAATCAGTCTCAAGCAGGTTTTGTTTCTTCCAACAAAGTTAAATTTTTACTAGTAGCACCTGAAGCTGCATAAAATAAAACTACTTATGATAACTAAAACTCTATGAAAGGCTTTATTTAATTAAAATTAATAATTTAGGCTAATTTTTTGCGATCCCCTTCTTATAAAATAAAAACTCTTGGAATCTACTTATTTAAAAATCACAAGTCCTATGAATAAACAACGCACAAAAATTAATATTGATTTTAGCATATTGTTAAATTAAATAAAAAGAATATCTAATAAACATCATAAAAGACCAATTTTTTATATATTAAACAAAAAGACAAATGTTTTTAAAATAATTCTGGTGGTCGGAGCGGGCCCTATTTACAGCTAGGCCCGTCCCTAGCCCTTTTATTACCATAACTTTCGTCCAAGTACTACCGGCTATTTTTGTAACAAAAAGCCCATCCATGCATGGCTTTGGCGATGCCAGTTATATTTGTTTTAATAATATTAGCTATATCACGATGATCAAAAAGTAGACTCTAAAAAATCAAGTTACTAAACCATGAGGAATTTAAAATTTTAGTTAAATTTTCACATCACCCTCAATTTCTAAAGAAAAGAGACATAACATAGTATGTTTAAAAATAAAGCGGCAGGAATGAAATGTGCAAAATGCTTTGTGAAATTATCATTTTTAGTATTAATTACACAGGTCTACAAAAAAACATCCCGCAATTCGACCAATAATTCTGAGAGCACTGAAAAATAATATGTTCTTAGTTTTTTTCTAAAAATACCAATTTTGTAGATATACGAGGTTGGAAGTGCCAAAAATGCCCCTTTTAAGCCTTTTTGAGGCTATATTGCCACGGCATTTTTAATATTTAGTGAAAAATAGTAATATATTCAAGTAGATCAAAGTTTCGTCTATAGGTCCATTCTTTTATTTTATTACGCGTTTGCATAAACCCCTTCTCCTTATCAAAATTCGTTCCACGATGTCTGGTAAACGAAGTACATTAGAGTTCATAATGCGTACGCGATGTTTACTAACACATATCTCTCTCCCTTCGCCTACTCTCCTCTCTTTCTCCTCCGCTCCCGCCCCCTTTATGTGTGATTGGATAGATATGGGGGCGGGAGTGGAGGAGCTGGAGAAAGGGAGAGAGAGATGTGTTAGTAAACAGCGCGTGTGTAGTATGTACTCTAATAAACTCCTTTTTCCAGACATAGTGGGACCAATTTTGATAAGGGGAAGGGGTTCACAAAGACGCGAATAAATTTAAATATAGAGGTGTAACAAAAAAAATAAATTAATGGACCTATAGATGAAACTTTAATCTATATGAATATATAACCATTTTTCGCTAAATATTAAAAATAACGTGGCAATATAGCCTCAAAAAGGCTTAATAAGGGCATTTTTGGCACCTTCAACCTCGTATATCTAAAAAACTGGTAATCGTAAAAATAAACTCAAAACAAATTATTTTTCAGCGCAAAATTTTCTATTAGAATTATTGGTCGAATTGCGGGATGTAATCACAAAGTCAATATTTGTAGAGCTGTGTTATTTGTATTTTATTAATGTACTCTTCTCTATTAATATAATACCCGCCATTTCTATAAACTAAGAATCTAACATAATTTTTAATAACCATGTTAAATGCAAATAAAATTATTATTTACCTTTATACTAAAATCTTGTAATAGCGTTTACCTCGTCTATTCTAGAGTTGAGATAGTCTTTTAGGGAAAAATTGAGAATAAATTTTACCTTATTAGAAATTAGGCACTCGGGACATAAAATATTTGTATAAATAGTGTTACGCGGCGTTCGTGATGACGCGCGAAGCGAAAAAAAGCGAAGTGAAGTTTTAAGCTAATTTATCAAACTATTCCTTTTTTCTTAATATCTTTATATTGATCGTAAAATTTATCATATATCACGAAAATAACAATTGTAAATAGGAGGCGTTCATTGTGAAACTGCAGACGATTATTTTTGCCTGCGGCAAAAGGCCTACGAAAATAAGATACAAATCATTTTGTACTTTTCGCGCGATGGTTAACAAATTGATTTTGGTATGTAGGTATTTTTTATATAATTTTATATGTTTATAGAATAATTACGATCTTATCAATGAATACCATTAAGATATGATAAATTTCACGATGAATATAAAGATATTAAGAAAAATAATCAATAGTTTTAGAAATTAGCTCGAAACTTCACTTCGCTTTTTTTCGCTTCGCGCGTCATCACGAACGCCCCCTTAGAATCAGTAAATTTTCATTTAAGACTAAATCCCAAATTCATTAAGATAATTTATTATTTCTATATGCGCAGCACCAAAAAGATTCTTATTATCATTGAGTTTTCTATATGAGGGGGGGGGGGAGTTCTAACACGAAACACCCCCTTCCCTACGCTACTAATTGTCAACCTGTACCCGACTCAAAAAGAACAATTGCGATATGTAAATGTAATTGAGACGAACTAATTAATGCCACAGATTATGGGAACATATCTTTAAATCCAAAATTTTCGGTTTCATTCTCTTCTCTTCTATATCTTTTATCGTAAACATTTAACTTAATCTCATTTGTATTTAAGAGGATCCTGCTTTTTCTCGAGGCCCTTAGTAAAATTTATTTAGGATCCTTATTGTTTAGCATGTGTCTCGTATGCACTTGGTTAGCATTCTACTCTGTATGACCTTGTTTGGGGTTTAACGGTTTGTTTGGAAAAAACATTTTTCGGATTATGTAAAGCACCTAGCTTGAGTAGATCACAGTATGAAGTCGGAGAAGCACTAACTTTCCCCAAAGCCAAAATTAAACGTTCTCAATGTGCGGCTATCTTTCAAAGAGTAATGTAGAGAGGCGTCAACAGCTTCATTACGGGTGTGCCATATGCATTGATTAAGGAGACAAGCTTCAATCAACAAGATTAAACTAAACACATTACCATGGTTTTTCTCAAAATATACAACTTTTTGACTCTTTTATTAGCTTTGCCCGAGATAGATTTTGAATATTTGCGAATTAACCATTATACGAAACGTCCATCTCCCGTACGTACCATGGCGATGGCTTAGTTTAAGATGGATGCGACGAATGAAACAATATATTGAAAATGAAATTCCGTAATATGACTATTTCTGTTCATACTAAATGCCTGCATCAAATTGCTAGCCATCTTAGTGTTGATTACCCCATAATTGAGATTTTGTATAAATGGTTAAAAAAGTGGTATAAGGTACCAGGTAAAGGCGTATATGGGGGATATAAATATGTTTAACAACTATGCAAAATGTATATACAAAAGGGTCCAGAAAGTGGTATATAAAAGTACCCCTTGTCACAAATATTTTATAAAAGTTGGGATAAAAATTAATTTATAAAGAATAGTTTATGAAAAATAAATAATTCTTTTATATACCGTCCACAAATTTGGGGCATAGCATGTCCAAACTCCGATCCGTTGTCGTCCAACGACAAAGACCGAGCCGCTTATTTGAGCATGCTATTCCAACTGTCACTCTCCTTTCCCGGATGTGGGTGAATCTGTTTAAATAAATTATAATATTGTCGTATATGTGAATAAGTGAAAAAAAATAGTTAAATTTAGAATACCTTTATTTGTATATCATTTTCTACATATTATATTATTGCTATAATTAAATTTTTAATATTGTAAGCCAAAGTCGAGTTGGTAAAAACCATATGTTTTAGGACAGCAAGGACCTGGTGGTCCCTCAAAGAATGAGGTGTGAGGATCCGTAACCATTCCATGCGTTGATAATTGTTATAATTACCTTTTTATTATATAAAATGTACGATATCGCTTTTTGTAACGAGTATTCACATATAAATATATTTTTACTCAGCTGTATTTATGTAGTTATTAATAAAAGATCTCTAATTCTGATCTATAAAACCCCCTTACGAAATAAACGGTTCCTTTATCCATTTTAAACTCCTTTATCATATTGACATGGACCACGATATATACAGTTAGACGCTACGCTATAAGCAGTTAAACCGGCAATAGACGAAATACTTTCACCCCCAACGTCAGACTTCAACAAATATTCGATGTAAACAGCATTAAATAGGTTATTTTGTTGAAAAATTGTATCGAGTTCTTACTTCTTTACTGCGTCCTATGAACTGGTGACCTATTGTTATGTTTCCTATACGAATATTTGGTTTAAATCTCCTCCTGAGGATCTTTCTATCCTGAGGTGGGGCTGTTGAGTGTGATGGTGATGCGAATTTATATGTGGAAGGTAAAATGAGCACAGGTTTCGGAGTAGACTCCTTAACCTCATTCTTATGAATATTGTGTGACGAAAGGTCGCACAAAAAACCAGCCTCGTCCAAGGCGTCTTGGTTACGCGATAGGTCGGTGTAATCATACATTGACGTGTAAGCAAGTATATTGGCCAACTTCTTTGCATGCTGCTCTTGTACAGCAAGTTCTTCCCCGGGGACGGCTACAGACTTGAACGGGATGGGCATCAAGTCATCCACGTACTCAAAGTCCCTTGTAGCCATCCCCCACTCTTGGTATTCACTACCCCAGCTCTCCTTCTCGTCCGCACAACAACAAAATATGCTTTTTAAAAGTTTTTGAAAACGCATTTTAACTATGATAAGATGATTGTTGATCTTGTACTTATTTTTTTTTGAATATATATATTGTTTATTTGAACGTAAGAACATTATAAAAACGAAGTGTTAAAATTCGAAAAATATAAGAGCGGGTATAGAACAAAATACAAAATTATAATTCAAAAGCGTCGCATGTGTCATCCATTAAAGGCAAGCTATCGGCCAGGCATTTAAAATTGTACTTTGCTATAAAAATACCAATTTTTTGTTTAAGCAAAAAATTTGTGGAATATATTTCTTTGAAAAGCTTTATGGCGGCCGGACCAAAAGTCCCAGAATACGAGGCGATGATAGGAGTAAAGATATTAGAGGGTAGGAAGGCCTAGTATTTTGCGGTGTTCGGCGAGGGTTAGAGCGTTGTAGTTCTGATTAGAGGGGGCGAAAATGCCATGCAGGTGAAATCCCATTTAAGGGGTAGACCATTTTGCTAAGGGATAAGGGTAGAGCCGTCTGGTCGCATCCTTCACTCCAACGAAGGGTTTGACGGCTCTAAAACGAACGTGATATTGGCTTTTTTAAAAGCGGCTTGAATAAGGCTATTCACCTTTTCGTGCCTTATGTATTTAAATTTATTGTAAAAGCAGTGTAGGGGGTGCCTTGCATAAATGTCTATGTTCTGGAAGCAGTTGCGGCAGGAATATTCCTTTGAATATGGAATTCCTAGTCTGAGGGCGATGGAGTATGCTAGCTCTGGGTCCTTTAACATCAATCCAGAAAGTGAACTAGGATAAGCTTCTAACCACTCGTGACCCGATCCATCAAAAATCAAAGATTTAAGGTAAGTGCTGGCAGGCATCGCAACTCGATAAGAGGTAATCAACGGAGCGCGATACGAGGCCAGCATCCCAATCCTTTTGTCTTGAGGTTATGGGGAAGGAGGTCCCTGGGTTGACGTTGGCAGACCAGACATCTAGAGCAGGGGTCGGCAACCTATTTGTCCTTAAGGGCGCAATACTAAATTTGAAAATCACCGAGGGCGCATATTTTACAGATAATCAACAGGTAAAATAGGCATTAAAAAACAGATTTTTTATAACTTTATTTTGTTGGTGTCATACATAATGTTAGATATAATTCAGTGTGAAACTTGGGTGTCCATATTTTCAGCTAATTTCTTATAATTGGGGATATATTTAAAGTTCCCGGTCCTTAAACAATTATCTAAATGTAGTCAGTAAGCTTTGTTCGGTATTTTGATTTCAATTCATCGTTAAAATAATATGTTCTTTTTCTTTTACATTTATCAATGAAGGGTTTTGAAAGAAAAGAATTATTTGGGATTACTTGGTAGTTTTAAATGCACGGTCTACGCGTTGTCTATACGAAATACGATCACACATTAACAAACAATACGTGCGTGTTATTAGATTCGCTCATATCATACATTTACATTAGTCCAGCGAGGGCGCATTAAAAATCGATCGGGGGCGCCATGGCGCCCGCGGGCGCCGCGTTGCCTACCCCTGATCTAGTGCTTGCACAAACGATGGATCCTCGCTTGTTGTGATTAATCGGTCGATCAAACCTTGGGCGGATTTATACGAAGAGATAAAAGCTGCTAATGAAATCGAAGTAGCTGGGCGTATGCCTAAGCCGCCAGCTTTAGTAGGTAATGAGGCTTGGAGCCACGAAGAAGTGCTGAATTTGATATTAAAGATGGCATCTAGCGTAATTTTATAAACCTATTGTAGCTTTTTAAAATCTCGGGTATTAAAAAAGCTGATGAGGACCGAAGCAGTGCTGAATTTTGAAGATATTAAAATAATTTTGATGATATAAAATGCATGATATTTTGGAAGGGAATTGAGAATTTCTATCTTCGAGGAAAGGGTTGATAAGTGACTATGTAAAAACTCTATTAAGGTGATTTGCCCACCTATTGGAGAGCCAAGATGAGTAAAACTCTCCATTTCAACCTTTAAAAAGGGCTTAAAAATGGGAAATAAGTCTGTAACCGGGCACTGATATATCTCGCAGTTAGAGATATTTAATGGCTTCATAATCTCGGATTAGAAGAATGGCTCTGGAGATTTCTTCCGGAGGGCCGCATAAGGTGGCATCGTCTAAGTATAAGACGTTTAATGATAAAGAGCATTGGATAGAGAGAGATTCGGTTAAATTGATCCCCAGACAAAACAAAGGTGGACCTAGAGGGTCACCCTGTTATATACCTTCTGCCGATTCAATTAAAAAGTCCCTAAACTTTCGTTTAGATATGCAACCGTAACTTAAACTGATGTAATTTGCAAACTTTGGGAACTCATCAATAAAGGAATTAATTACAATCGACTTTTACAATTTTAAAGTCTCAATACGTTTAGCTTGCCTCAGTTATTACATAATTTTATTAAAAATTAATTCAATTACATCACATCCACCTTGAAAAGTTTAGCTCTATAATATATTAACATTGTTGTAAAGCCTTATATAAAAATAAATTGAGGGTTATTGCCTAACTAGAGAAAACTTAATAAATCAAATTAAAAAGATTTTGTTAAAGCTTGTAGACAAAAATTTAATTTTTAATTTTTCTCGTGGGTGCTAAATTATATATATATATATCTGAATGAAGCCGCTAAAATGCGATTTAGTAGACTTCTAAGCTTTTTTTATATGGGTCGGGTTTGAATGTCGGAATTCTTTAATGTGGCCTGCCCAATTTATATTTTTAGCTTTACAAATTTTAATCAAAACCATTCAGGCTGGCACAAAGTCTAAAATGTGATTTTTGAAAATGTCTTTTTTGTCACTTTTTTAAAATTTTAAATATATGCTAGAGCCAGCCCGAACTGAGGACAAGAACCCGCACGGGCACGATGCTTTAAGGTGAAAATTAGAGCTCTTAAGGTAAAAGTGGTGTAAGCCCAAGTCCCCAAAAAGCTGATTAACCCGACAGATAGCAGTTCAACCTGCTGGTGACGCAACTTTAGGACTACTTTTGTCAAAAATTACTGAAGATTAAAATAAGTTTTAATTTTAAAGATTGAATTGGGATAAATTAGCTGATAAATTATTATTACTTCCTCTTCTTTAGTGATTCCTTTTCGTTTAAACATACCCTTACCAATAATTTGATAGCGATATTAAATTTATTTGATTACCTTAAAGCCTTAAAAATTTGCTTTAAAGTTGAATGTCAGCTAAAGGTTATACAGGCTTGTTCACCTAGCGTATCATTTTTAAATATTTAAATTCAGAAACTATTATAATTTAAATGAATTTATCTCCATTTTTAGCAAAGGTTTATAGTATATGGGGAATGGGACTAATATAGTCCAAATCAAAAATCTTAGCCCTTAACCTATATTAAAAAGAATTGCTAAAACCGTGTTTTAGATTTTCTTTAATATTTTGACTACAAATATGGCGGACACATTAACTTTATAAATAAAAATACCTAATATAATTACATGGGCGTAGCCAGTATTGGAATTAAAAGGGGGTAATAATTATTTAGGGAGGGGAAAAATGATCATTTTTTGAAACTTTAGCCATAATTTGAATAAATTTCCTCCAATTTTCGGATATAGAGAGGGGCAGCCGCCCCTCCCTTCCCCCCTTGGCTACGCCCATGTATCATTGTATATAAATCTAGGATTTAAAATTGCAGGTTTCATTAAAAATGTTAATGCGGCCTATGGTAGAGGTTTAAAATTTTATAATTTAGCTGATTTTGTTGTATTTTTTTCATAAAATTTGCCGAATAATTTTACACAATGGGGCCAATCTCTAAACTCGATGTTAAATGCCGGACTCTCCAGAAACTTGGTCTCATTTTCTATTTTTATGCAAAAACCCGCCATTTATTATTAAGCCAGAAGATGTCGAAAATAGGATAATACCTAAGCTCTTAGTAGATTTCAAATAATGGACACTCGTCAATTTCTTAAGTTTGCGCTAAATCTTTTATTAGTGCGCATAGCAACACCATAATTTAAATTGGCGAGCTACGAGCAAATTTGCATTTCATTCATATTAAGATAGGTTATTTGTCTCCCAAAAATGTCAAAATGTTTTGGAAACTTCAAGCTGATTGTATCAACAATAATGGTGTGCAATGTTATGCGTAGAAGAGATAACTGAATAGCTTTGACAACGCTAAACTGGTATAAAGGGACAAATTTTCCAAATTTTAGGTTTTCTGGATATTTCAAATAGAAGGGTGAAAACTATTCAAACATTGCAATTCATCCTATATTTTGAAGGATGAATCCATGTATTATGGAAACCAAATTACAAAGCAGACATAAAAGGGAAGCTTTTTATCTTGAAAATTTACCAAGGGGCCACGTTTACGTTCGTCAAAATTAAATAGATGAGCATTCATTCGCGACTTAGTTGAAAGACTCTCTAGATTTTACCCGTTATAATTTAAATTTTGATAATTTGTTACAAGCGCCAAATTAGTAAATTGTCTTTCAAGAATGAATATCAAAGTTACTTGTAGAGTGGGTTTAAATCACTTAAATGCTTACTATATAAAAATCATGAAAAATGATAGAGGATTTATTTCGAAAAAGAATAAGTTAGCACGATAATAATAAAGAAATTTTCTTGGTATGACGCCTGTTAAATATGTTAGAGTCCCCACTCTTCAAAAAATCCAGAAATATTTAGATTCAATTTCCAAAGATGTATAATAAATTTATGGACAGCGTTGATCAATTATATAAAATCAAGGGCATATTGAGATGCCCCAATATTTTTTTATTGATTCGGCCGATCAGTTAGTGACAACTGTAGGGTTGAAGTGATGATTTTTCCAAATTTCAACCCTAATTTTGTTATATATAAAAGGTCCTATATAGATTTTTCACGTTAATAAAACTGGAAGATATTTAAGCCATCCGAGGTAGGCTACCGGTGTAATATCCATTTCCACGACGCTCAAAAAAATCGACATGCCAATCAAAAATTTTTCTTAAAACTTGAAATTAAATTTCTATGGGCTAAGACAAACGTCAATCAACAGATGTTTTTAGTTACTAACCCATAAAATTCACAAAAAATATTGATTATAATTCAACCATGGTTTACAAGATTAATTAAAATTTATCATATTTGTAATTAAAATTTTTCATATTTAGCATTCTGCATTTACTTCTTTTGATATGTATTTTTGAGCTTGAGCTGATGATCATTGATCTATGTTTATAATTCCTTTTAAATGGCTGATATAATTTATAAAGTCAATATTGTATTTGGTACATTTAATAACCTAAGGGATATTTGAGTGAGTATTTAAATACATTAGCTAATGATCATTATATCTGATCTATGTTTATAAGCCTATCCTTTTAATTGTAAAGCTTGTTGCGTTCATTGTCTTAATTGATTTAATTGACCACCAAGCATACCTCGAGGTATCACCACTATATATAATTGATTTGTTTATACCTCGCGGAGGCAACACTAAACTTAATTGATTTCAATTAATATATGTGTATATAAAGGAATTTTATATACACCAGAACTCACTTTTTTTCTCGCATACAATTTACTTTATTTGGATAATAAATAAAGCACTTATTACTTTATCCTTGTGGTATTATTTATCCCGAAAAGCTAATTGATGAACTCAATATTGTATTTGGTACATTTATAATAACCTAAGGGATTTGAGCTTGAGCTAATGATCATTATATCTGATCTATGTTTATAAGCCTATCCTTTTAATTGTAATTTTGGTAGGGCTAATTGATGAACTCAATTTTGTATTTGGTATATTTATAGTAACCTAAGGGATTTCTGGGTTGAGCTTGAGCTAATGATCATTATATCTGATCTATGTTTATAAGCCTATCCTTTTCATTGTAATTTTGGTAGGGCTAATTGATGAACTCAATTTTGTATTTGGTATATTTATAATAACCTAAGGGATATCTGTTGAGCTTGAGCTAATGATCATTATAACTGATCTATGATTATAAGCCTATCCTTTTAATTTTTAATTTTGGTAAAGCTAAATGATAAACTCAATATTGTATTTGGTACATTTATAATAACCTAAGGAATAGCTGAGTTAGTACTTGAATACATTGAGCTTGAGCTAATGATCATTATATCTAATCTATGTTTATAAGCCTATCCTATTAATTATTTTTATTGTCTATAAGCTTAAAACTAAGGTAAAGTTTATAACTTAGACTAATAAAGTAAAAGATTTTTTAATAAGCTTCAAATGATTATGTGCATTTTTATACAAAACTAGAGATGAAAATACAAATGCTTGAGCTTGACTAAACTGATATTCATAATTTTCTTGATTTAACCTAAATTTATAAAATTCATGTGAAAAAAAAGATTTGATAATATACTTAAATGGCTAAATTGATAGTTTGTTAGTGATTCTCTAAATTTTAATTTATAATTTAGATAATTATGCATAGTAATTATTTGAAATATTTTGAAAGTCTTGTGTCGTCATTTTAGTGTCTTCAAAAAAAATACATGTTTTTGTGCCAAAACTAACCTATTGAGCTTTTAGGAAGATCACGTGATATGGCATATAACTCGTTATTATGCCATATTAACCAATAGGAATGTTCAACTGAGCGTCGTCGTTTTTTAAATGTCGACGTTTCAGATCATTACACCGGTTCTATCCTTCTTACATATACATATGTAGTGTGTAAGCTACAAAATTTCTACTCAACCATGTAATTTTAAAGTACTTTTGGTTTTGAAGTAGGATAGATGTTTCAATTAAAAAATAACATTTATCGGTGCGTAGATAGGGTAATTAGAATGTAGTAGTGCCATGTTCAATTAAATTAAAGGCGTATATTAGGTGCTCACTTAAACAATGACAAAAAATGTTGCAGGATAATATTCTTTTATCTTTTTATGTCTAAATATTTTATTTTATAGTAGATATAAAGCATCGGGCATGAATATTTCCATTATTATCTAATGTTAGAGAGGTTTTGCAGAGAGGTAATAAGAATGCCAAGCGCCTCGGGCGATAGGCAAATTACCGGATTGGAAAATGTTAGTGGTAATGCCACGAGTGAAAATTAAATTGCCGTTAATTGGTTTAAATATCTTCGTTCTGTATATATGATTAATTAATCTTTCAATCTTATATCCCTTCCTAACATTGATTATAATATTATACCGCGATAACAGGTTTAATTAATAAAAAGTACCGAATCCATTTAAAGTATCTAATTAGGTATTATTTGTCAGACTATTATTATAAATTTATGATATATTTTTTAAGGATATGTCAGTTTTTAAAAATGTTAACGTTGGAGATGTTTTGATCTATAATTATATCTAACGCATATTGATATATTACTACACCAATAAAACACACTAGTCATGTATGAATGTGCGATCTTTTGTAATAAAGACAAGATGAAGTCGAATGCACTTAATATTTATATGCCATTTAAGTCTTGGGTTCAAAATGTCACAGTCCAAAATGTCACACGAATATCACGAAAAATTAAATCTCAAATGGGGAGGGAATTTGATGTACATCTAATCCTAACCCAACCCCTAACCTAAAACGCTGACCTAAAACACTACCCAATGGAAATTATGCGCTTGCGCAATGAGTAATTGCGAATCTCACGATGTGGCTTAGTTGCATTTTGGACTGTGACATTTTGAAACGATACCACCATTTAATCCATACATCAGCTGTTTTATAATTTATACAAAATGGAAAAATGGATCGACATAACTACTAGTCTAAAAACCTCCGTGCTCTCTTTAGAATTAGGGCATCTTATACATGATAATAATTTTGGTAATTTTCTGAACGACGTTTATAATTTTTAGGCCTATATGAAGCTATGTCTGCCATTGAAATTATGGAGCCAAAAATGGATTCAGGGTTAATTTATACTGGTAACTCACGAAAGATTTTGTCATTTTCATCTGCGATTGATGAGAATTATGTAATTCTTGAAGATTGTATACCCTTAACAAAAATTATATTTATCATTGATTATACATATGCTTCTTTAATAAAATGGTTGGAGGGTAGTAATTTTGTTCAAACTTTGATGATAAATCTATACCTGCATAATCCTGAAAAAATATTAAATCAGTATATTTAATTTATAATTAGTTTCATATTATTTTAGATGTTTAAAATTTTGTATGTTGTCCATCCTCAAACTCTCTTATTTTCTCAGAGAGATTTTGGTTGATTGTGGAAATTATGAAGAGGAGGAATTTTTAGCTTACACATATGATTTTGATTTAGCTTCAAGTTACACATCCCAAGATCTTTTGGTAAAATATTAAATTCCCTAAAAGTATTTTAATTTAGGCAGAATTAAAGACACTTATCCAAACTATTGGTAATGACGAAAATCAATCAGAATATAACTTAGCTATTAAAAATAGATTGGAATTAACTTTTTCTCTACTTATGATAGTTGGACTCTATTTTGAGTAATTAACTTATGCATTGAACTAACCTTTATAAGTGTGCTCCAAAATTCAAAAGTGCAATCACAAGTTGATTCATTTGCTCATATGCATATTTGTGAAAATGGTTATCTTAAATCTGATCAACTTGATGTTCAAAATCCAAAGTTTTGTGAGGATTTTCTTAATAAAATAAAATCTGCTTTACAAAATGTTGAAAAATCCTATTATGAGGCAGAATTATGTACTGAAAATAATGTTGATGATGAAGGAACACAATTTAAGCAACTCCTAGCCCATGGGTTTGAACCTTTAGTTAATATGAAATTGCTTCCTTCTACCTTTCCTCGAGAAGTTAAATTTTTAAAGCCATCAACAGCTTATTCTTACATATACTACAGACTGTGTGAATATATTAAATTAAGTTTAACATTGTTGGAAAAGCCCCAAACCCACTCTAAAAATTATAATTTATACCCTAATTTTTTAAAGTTCTTAAAAATATTTGATGGTTACCTCAATAACAAAGATGATATTACTAATGATGTGCCTTCTAGTCCTTGTCTCTTAGCGCGGTAAAAATTGAAATGTTATTAATAGACTGTTAAATATTTTGTTTAGGTGTCTTTTTCAAATTACTTATTTTCAATGCTTAATGAAAGTCCCACCATGCAGTACCCTATCATTACCAAATTTGACGAGGATGTTGCCCCAAAATGGTCATATTCCCAACACCTCACCTATCATTACTTTTAGCCATTTTACAGAACAAATAAAATTCTCCATCGCATGTTTTTCAAACAACAAACTTTATCTTGCATACGTAAGTGTTTCTCTTTTGATTATTAGACATAAACGTGATTGTACTATAGGAAAAAGATGCATCTATTGAAAATAATATAGACACATCAGCTCTTTCAATGTTTTTAATCGATGCTTCCACTGTGAGCTTATCCCTTGTAAATGTACAAATGCTACATCCTACCAAAAGACGTGACAAACTTCCACTCATATTACGAGACTTAGCTTACATTCAAGTAAGAAAACAACTATCATTTTTCATTTATTTAACTTTAAAACCAAACTTTGATTGTTTTTTAGGAAGAGGCTGAGAGACTCGATGAGTACTACGCAGCATTTAAAAATCATCAAAGCCTTACATTTGATCAAAGCTGTCCAAAATATAACCCATACTTTTCTTGGGTGTTGTATACAACTATGCTGAGTTACTTGTTATATGGTTTCGATTTACAACTTTACAGCCAATACGAATTGCCATATATCTACTGGTAAGTTAATATATATTTTTTAATTAATTGATTTGTGCAATTTAAAATTAAAAGAACCCTATATATATATTAAATATGAACAAGTTATCTGGAATTTAATTTTACATAGTTCAACATACAATTACCAAAATGTGATAAAATTAATTAAATTTTATATCACAGGTTAGAGTAATTATAACAGAAAATATTTTTGCCTTATGCTAGAATTTCAATGCTCTTCAATATCAATAATTTTTTTTATCTTGCCATCGACTTTATAATAAATCATTGATTACCTACAATTATATCCTATTTTAATTATTGTTAAAGCTGAATTATCTTCTGCATACAGGTATCTGAGTAAAATATATGCCTACTTAGACGCCATGTTTATGATATTGAATTACAAGCCTAGCCCACCAGAACTCATATCAGAGAATGGCTACAAATTGGACCATGGGAATAGCCATGAAGATAGAGTCCTGGATTATTCAATTTTTAGCATCTTGTGTCAGACTTATTATAAATGCACCCTGGCCATGTCCGTGGACGGGCAAATTGATAAGCCAGAATACGAATTTACTACTCAAAAGGTGAAGTGAGCTTAAAGTTGGAAAACCCTGTTAAACCAACCCATATATATAGCCTTACATGTCTTGTAAAAACGGCTGGGTTTTGTTTGGTCGGCCTTTGTTGACATGAACAAACCAAAATTTTTTGGTTTATATTGTTAGTCGACCTCTAAGCTTAGTCGAAATTTAAAAAACTGACCGAGTCCACCTTCAGTCTTGGTTAAATCAAAGGTTGACCAAACAAAACCCAGCCGTTTTACAACACCAATATAGCTTTATTTCTATTGGAAATGAGTCTCAATTTCGCAATAACATATTTATATTTAAAACTTTATAGTAAAGCAAGGAGGGGTGGTTAGAATAAAGTTAACTTTAGTTTACGTCTATGACTACTACGACAAATTTATGTCCAAGATTGACCCTTGAGAGTATTCTTGAAAATCTTGAACGCGAGCGCATTCGTGGGGTATATTTGGCCCCATTTTTTAACTTCTTTAAACTATCGAACTATTAATTGAAATTATCTCAGATTTTGAATATATGTTTGTAAAGGACTCTTAATTGATGGTATAAATTTTGATTAATACTTAAACAATATTACAAAAATTATTAACATTTTTCAGAAGTCATATTATTTTTTTTAATTTCAATGCCTCGCCTTATTTTACCTCTAAACATCATATACCATGAAATAAATCAAAATTAAAATGATTTTTTATTAAAAGAAAGTCGGAATATAATTGCACAAACATATGATGATATAAAAAATACAAACATTTATTCGTGGGGTACACAGCCATGTGGCTAAAAAGTGGTGGGCCAAAAGTTATAAAACTTTCCCCAAATTTAGTTCTTGGTAAAATATTAGACTACTGAAAAGGCCAGATCAATTCGTCTTTAAACGCGTTTTATATTTATGTTTATAACTTTCGTGGGATCCGTGGTGTCCCACGAATGCTCTCGAGGGTTAAGCTAATTAATTAGTTTGATTTTAATATATATTTAAATTTAGATGTAATGGGTTATTGTTGTTTTACTTCATCAAGTCTGTTGAACCGGTTGAACCATAAATGGGCCATTCCATGACAAATCAAAACGTTTTCGACCGACCATTTCAGATCAAGATAATTTTTGGTGACGGTGTAGGCCTCATTTATTATAGTAATTTCTGAAAATTTTGGCCATTTTGGGCCATTACTTTTTAAGTTATGGAGGTTTTAAGGGCCAAAATCATGTTCGGGAACGTTTTATGGATTTTACTTTCTTTGTCATACTTTTGAAAGTGATTGCGTTATGCACTCAAATTTTGGTGCATTTTGCTCCTAAAAAATTCTCTATCTTAATAATTTAACTAAATACCTTAAACATTTGCGGTTAATTTTTTGTGGTCAGAGTGAAAAATTTTAAAAACATATAATTTACCCTTTATGAAATCACCAATTTCACAATGTGCACTAGAGATCTGCACGGGCAGGCCCGGCCCGCGGACGGGCCTAAAAGCCCGTCCCGCGAGCGGGTACGGACGGGCTTTGTATCATAAAAATTTCAACGGGCCGGGCCCGGACGGGATTAACAATTCATGGAACGGGCTCGGGCGGGCCTGAGATTTTTTTAACGGGCTTGAACGGGCCTGGCGTTTTATGAACGGGCCAGAGATTATATTAACGGTCATGGATTACAATGGTTCTTAAAAGTCAGACAAGTATATAAATATATGAATTTTATAAAATATGATTATTAATTGCTCTATTCTTTTAACCTCTAATTTTTGTATATCCTGTAGCATTCATTCCTTTTTCAAGCGCTAAATTTGACTTTAAAATATTTTTATTCTATTTGCTATAGATTTTTGTTTACATAATTTAATAGTATAGCTTCGTATATTCTTTAATAATTAAGTTCAATTACTTCGTTACAATGCACCAAAATTAAAATTTTTGTTTTTAATTTTATCACAAATTTTACTGGTATAATTAGGGCCATCTAATTTAATAAATATTTTTGTTTTAATCTAAAACCTAGGTGTATTAACTGATATAAATTAATCCAATGTAAACTACTTATTGAAAGTTTAATATTCTCATGTAATTTCATTAGAGTATTTTAATTTAATGGTAATATTCTAACTTCTTAGGTGTATTAACTTAAATTAATCAAATAAAAGAAAATTGTTGAAAGTGGAATATTCTCATGTAATTTTTTAAAGTAATTTAATGGTAGTACTACATTGAAATATTTTAGGTGTATTAATTCCAGAAATAATTGATAATTTATTATTTTTACATCATAATTATTGATGTTTTTTTTATGAATATGTCAAAAAATAGAATAAAATTTTGTGAAATTTTTGATAGGGCCGGGCGCCGAGTTCTTTAAAAAAATTTGAACGGGTTTTGGCGGGCCTGACATTTTTCTAAACGGGTACGAACGGGCCTGAACAATTTACGGACGGGCTTGGACGGGCCTATAAAATTTACGGACGGGCTCGGACCGGCCTGAAGTGTTAAAAAAAAATTACGGGCGGGCTCGGACGAGTCTTGAAGTTTTGAAAACGGGTACGGACGGGCCGACCTTATAAAAACGGCCCGTTGCAGATCTCTAATGTGCACTCCTTTATGACCCATTATCATATTTCAATCATAAAAAGTTTAAAAGCGGCTAGGAGATGGTCAAAAATTCGAAAAATTACATTTCCCCTAAAAATATTTAAGGTATAATCAATTATCACAATGACATATTATAACGGTTTATTATCAAATTGCGAATTTATAAAGAACATATGGTAAATAAATATATTGGAATAAAAATAAACTTAAATTTTGATCTTTTTTTCTGCGCAATGGGCTATTACCCGAGTTTAAAAATTAGATCTTGAATTAATTTAAATGATATAGAGGTAGACTAAAATTACTGTGAGGTTGGAAAAAAAATACATACTGATATGATGGCAAAATTGCTCATATATTGAAATTTTTTACTGATAATCCATGCTAAATATAAAAATTTATGCAGAATGAAAGTTGTTTTAAAAAATTTTGCTTGCTAGTTGTGACCATTTTTAATTTTAATTAAAATTAAATTTATTTTCAAACTCGGTTACTTGCCCATCGCGTAGATAAAAGTTCAAAATTTAAGTTGATTTTTAATCCTATATTTACCATATATTCTTTATAAAATTGCAATTTGACAAAAAAAAACATCATAATATGTTCTTGTGGTGACCATCTCTTAGCCGCTTTCAAACTTTTTATGATTGAAATATGATAATGGGTCATAAAGTAGTGCACATTGTGAAATTGGTGATTTCATCTAAAGGGTAAATATGTTTTTATGATTTTTCACTAATTTGACCACAAAAAAATTAACCGCAAAAGTTTGGGGTTTTTGGTTAAATTACTTCGATAGAGAATTTTTTAGGAACAAAATGCACCAAAATTTGAGTGAATAACGCAAAAAACTTTTAAAAATATGACAAAAATAGTCAAATTCATAAAACGCTCCCGAACGTGATTTTGGCCCTTTAAACGTCCATAACTTAAAAAGTATTGGTCCAAAATTGTTAAAATTTTCAGAAATTACTCTAATAAATGAAACCTACACCTCGCCAAAAATTATCCTGATCTGAGATGGTCGGTCGAAAATCGCCATTTTTTGACGAATCGACATGGAATGGGCCCAAGTAGATTTAGACTTATTAAATATATGAATAACCTAAATCTCTCATAATGTATGCGTTAATTTTTATTAAGAATCTAGATGATTTTAAACCCTTCAGCATCCCAGCAAGGATACTAAACATGAACATGACATTTTGAGTGTTAAGTAGAGTCTTCTAAAGGTAAGGCTTGAAATTTTCACATATTGTCCATCGCCTGTATTTCCCCGTCCACAAATATCCTAATGAATTGTCTAGGTTTCACTATTTTTAATATCATTCTTTTTGAAACCACCATCTGGCTGAGCAAACCAACTATTTAAACATGACAATAGTTCTATGCATAAATTTTTCAAAGAGGTGATCTTACAAAGTTTTGTCAAGGTGATTTAGCCCTTATTTGGTCTAGCATCGAATTTGCAATCCGTTGGTCAGTTTAAACAAAGTGGCTTGGATATCAAAGGGGTTCGTGAAGATCCCAATTCAAAAAGGCTAAATGATTACCATTTGAAACTTTGTACATCTAATCTCTGACTTTAATACCTATGAGTTGCTGTAAATAAATTAATTTGCTAATCAATATGTAAAACGACCCAAAATTCCCCCTCTCCATTGCTTAGGGTAAAACAAAAATAAAGTTAGGCAAAAAAACTGTGACCCTCCTAAATTTATGAATCGCGTATTATAATCATCAGTGAAGTGATG
This sequence comes from Gordius sp. MW1, assembly GCA_964036665.1. Taxonomy (NCBI): domain Eukaryota; kingdom Metazoa; phylum Nematomorpha; class Gordioida; order Gordea; family Gordiidae; genus Gordius; species Gordius sp. MW1. The sequence continues at coordinate 3,716,142 of OZ038528.1, forward strand.
AGGGGAAGGACCACAGAGGCCCAGTATCAAGGACAAAATTAAAATTTAGGGAAAAGAGTTGAAAATGTATCTAAAGCAAAATGAATTAAGTGAGCAACATACTATTTTGTTACCTAGCTGGTTTGAAAACGTAGGTAATCCAAAAATCGTTTGGCAAAACATTTGCATAAGCTTTAAAGTATGATGTCGCCAAGCGCACTAGAAGGCGGCGGGAGTGGAGGAGAAATGAGGAGGGGGTTTAAATAAATGCGGATAAAATTAAAAGTGGGTGCGACACAAATATTAAAATTATGGTCCTGCGGATCAATAAATGGTTTGTAGAATTATATTATTAATAATAAATGTATAAGATGGCGTGGGAATATAGTAGTTGTAAAAACGGCTGGCTGGTTTTTCCCAGCGTGTTGCCAAGCTTGGTCATTGGTGTTTAAATTACGCCTAACCCTTTCAGTGTTAGATGAATTTTTTTGGTTCGCCCTTGGCGTTTAGCGCTTTTGTAAAAACACTTAAAGTGTGTTTAGGTGAAATTTTTTGGTCGACCTTTGGTGCTTGGCGTTTTTACAAAAAAAACACCCTTAGCGCTTAGGTGAATTATTTTGGTAACCTTTTGGTTTGGGTCGTTTTGGGTTGTGTATGGAAATATGTGAAGTTTTTATAATTTTTTTATTTAATAGTTATTTATTTATGTAATGAACTTTTATTGGTGGGAAATATGAAATGACGTCACTAAGTATAAAGTATCATACTTGCTAGTTATAATCAATTTATAATTTGTTACAATTGGTATGCTATTCATCGTTCATGCAGATTATTAAAGGTGTATTGTAAAAATATTTTTTCACCTTTTCAAGGTGACAAATGTCATAATCTTTAATATCTATAGAAATGAATATTTTTTTTGAAAATTGGTTTGTTATATGACTAAAACAAGTTTTAAACTCGAAAAAAAATATTTTTTCACTCTTTGAAATGAATATTTTTTTTTGGAAAATTGGTTTGTTATATGACTAAAACAAGTTTTAAACTCGAAAAAATAATAATATTTTTTTACCTTTTTAAGGTGAAAGAGGTGACAAATGTCATAATCTTTAATATCTATTGAAATGAATATTTTTTTTGAAAGTTAGTTTATTATATGACTAAAACAAGTTTTAAACCCGAAAAAAAATATTTTTTTTTATTTCAATAGATATTAAAGAATATGACATTTGTCACCTGTGTCACCTTAAAAAGGTGAAAAAAAAGTTTTTTCGAGTTTAAAACTTGTTTTAATGAACCAATTTCTAAAAAATATTTATTTCTATAAATATTAAAGATGTTGACATTTGTCACCTGTTTCATCTATAAAGGTGAAAAAATATTTTTTTCGATTTTAAAACTTAATCATATAACAAACCAATTTCCCCCAAAAAATATTCATTTCAATAGATATTAAAGATTTTGACATTTGTCACCTGTGTCACCTTGAAAAGGTGAAAAATATTTTTAGAAAACACCTTTAATGATCTGCATGAATGATGAATAGCATACAATTGTAACAAATTATAGATTGATTATAACTAGCAAGTATGATACTTTCCACTTAGTGACGTCATTTCATATTTCCCATCAATAAAAGTTCATTACATAAATATATAACTATTAAAAAAATAAAAATAAAAACTTCACATATTTCCGTACACAACCCAAAACGACCAAAACCAAACGCCAAAGGTCGACCATGATAATTCACCCAACACCCTTTGGGTGTTTTTTACAAAAGCGCCAAACACCAAGGGCGAACCAAAAAAAATCACCTAACACTGAAAGGGTTTGGGTGGAAAAAACGCTAACCCTTGCAGGCGACCAATCTTAAACCTTGGTTTTTAACAACACTAGAATATAGCCTCAAAAATGGTGAAAATGCTATTTTTTGCACCTTGTATTTATAAAATCTGGACAAAACATATAATCGTTCAGGGTAAAATCCTTTATCAGAAATATAAATCCGATTGGGGAATGCTTTTTCTTGAAGACCTGTGTTGTGTTATTTCTATATTCAAAAACATTGATATTGGATTTATTTCGTTTGGATTTCTTTGATATGGGGGCTGAGGGAGGAAGTCCATTTCTGGTTACGCCCTTTAATAATATAAGTGTGTTATATGTTTAAGGTTCGATTCGAACATCGCACTTCGCCTCTCACCCCTCCTGGCGCCTCCCGATGGTCTTACGAAGCCTACCGAAGGGAGGAGCAGCAATCACGGGATTCTTCATGCCACTCCCCCGGCGTCACTGCCCTTTATCGAGAGGCAGAACTCGGATTCCGCAAAGCCGCCGACTTGCTAAGCAGCACTCGGAATTTTACAAAAAGCGTTCGGTGTCCCGAACCCTTTCCCCTCGACGACGAACATCAGGCAACCGGCGATCACATGCGTCGCCTTTGTAAGGGTAACGCCATAGCATGCGCCGCCATTTTAAGTCGGCGGATTGATATCGATGAACGCGGAGGAAATGCGAACCAGTCTCCCAAAATGGCTCTACTTTCGTTTAATTCGGACCCGAGATTCACAAAGTAAGGCCAAATTAAGCGTACACCTATTTACTTTATTAAAATTTTTTCTTTATAGGCTAGAACACAGCAAGGTGCATACTTACTTTCCCCTTATCAAAATACTGCCACGAACGTCATCTTAATAGTTCAGGGTGAAAAAGAGAGAATCATATGCTTTCTGCAATTAATCTCTGGCTTTTTGTTATTGCACTAATTCGTAAAGTGTAAATTGTTACAATTTGGTTTTATCAAATTTTTACGACAAATGCAGAATTTTATATAATACACTATAATCAAAGTATAAATTAAATATATGCTAAATTCAGCTTTTATTTAAATACTAATAATATAATTTAACTACATGTATTAAGAAGTGAAGTGTGAAAGACAAATAATAAGGCAATTATAAACATTGTATAAAAATTTGCAGCAACATGCTTAAATTAAGTAACATTAATGTCCATTTTAATTTAAAATTTATATTACAAATATCCTTTTGGAATTACAAGCGAAATTTTATCACCAAATTCTCCCCAACGCACTCGATTCATATAATATATAGATAGCCATGTAGCAAATAAAGTAAAATAGGTAAGGGATCCAATTAATGAGACAATCACATATTGCTTAATCTTTTTTTGTTCAGGGAATATAGGCTTTTTGAAAGCTTCCTCATAAAACCATATAAAATTAACAAACCATACAAATGGCAATAAGGCGAATCCTATAAAATAATACTTTCTACATATTTGCAACTTCTCTTCATTGTTTGCATTTTTTAGGTCCATAGCAAAGTATTACATTTTTATCTAATGTCGAAATGCTTCGAACGAATTGAAAATAAAAAGGTTTATTGAAAGATATTTAAAAAATATAAATTATGTACAAAAAACTGATAGTGTATTTGTTGTACAATGTTTCTTATTTAAAAATAGTTTTAAAGGTGTCTACAAAATATGGTAAAGCCGTTAATAACTAACATTTAATATCAAGCTTAATAAGCAATCTATACTTATTGGACTAAAATTACGTTTTTAGTTCTGATAATTAAGTATTTTTTACTCCGATGGTGTGCAACAAAGTTTTAATTTGCTTAATAGACTATTGCCCTTTATTAAAACTAAGTGAAACTTAAAAGGCTAATATTCTCATTGGCTTTGCTTGAACCATTTTTACTCTAAGTCGAGTTGGAAAAACTACCTAAAATTTTCTATTTATCTGTTTGTGTTTGACTAGATATATACCATATAATGCAAGAAAGTCACACAAATAAGACACGTTTAATTAGGTTGTGTATAAAATTAAATTCAAGCAAATTCTTAAAAACCTACAAGGATTTATTTTCTTTTTTTGAAAATAAAATAAAATCCCCGCTGCAAATAAATAACTGAAAGTAAAAGATCATTAAATACATTGCAAATCATTTTCGGTACTTTGCACTTTTTTGATTCTACACAACCTTGTCAACATCGAGCATGATACACATTCTTTTCCTTAAATACATTTACATACATTATGTTTCAAGATTGATGATTTAAAAGATATGTCATACATTCAAAGTTGGTAATAAATAAAACAATAAATAAAAAGTGGAATATTATGTAATGATTAAAAACAAAGACAAAACTACAGCTCATAAAATAACGACTCGCAAAATGGTGGATATTAAAAATATTCCGATGGATATTCCAAGGATCACACGTTCGCGAAATTTTATAATAAATTACGTTATAAAAAGGTAGTGATTTAATGTACGTTCACAACTTAGGGGCAAGTAGTAAGTCCTATAAATAATATTTCGAGCGTTGTATTTGGTATAATATTTTAAAGAGTGACAACCATCATTCTTAAATAGCTGATGTCCTACGATCGTGTAAGGTGTTGAGGGTAGAAGATATAAGTCGGCCACATTTACCATCATTTATATGTTTCGATTGTTGAACGCCACTTTCTCCGTATGCAGTATATTTGTCATTACGACAATCATCATCCTGATGATAATGATCATTTTCTCGGTTTGGCCCATCATTGTGGGGTGATAAAAGGGAAGGATCGTAATGGAGCGATGAGGAGTTCGATTTTTGAGTAGTACTTTGATTGTTTTGATTATCGACGCTCCCCTTGTCCAAATTGAATTGCTGTTGTTGTAAATACTGTAAATAAACTGAAGCCACCGCCAACATATTATCCGTGTTTTCGGGACCCAGAACGAGATTCGCCATTTTACCATCTTCGTCGTTAGCTTTATAAAATTGAGGATCGGTAATGCTCTGAGAATCACTCAAACTCCCGGCGCTCATCGAATTGTCGCCGCCTGGTAATGATTGACTTATTTTAAGCAAAGATCGATCTCGTTTAGAACTACTCGCAGGGCTAACATTGGTATAGTCGTTATGAGGGGACGCATGATCCGCGCCGCGCAATTTGTGTACGTTAGCGACGTGCATATACATGTTAGCTTTCAAGCCGAACTGTTTAGAGCAAAAAGGACACGCAAATTCGCGCACCTTTTCGTGCACTATCTTGAGATGAACGTTAAAATTGCCCTTCAAGGTGAATGTTTTCGGGCATTGCGGACAATATATGAGATCTCGGCTGTCTGTGACGTTTCTGCGGGGAGCGCCGACAGGACGAGGGGTATTTTCGCCGCTACTTCGCAAATCGCTATTTTCGTCCGCAGGCGTGCTCTTAAGTGGAGGTGACGGGAAAGGAGACGACGTCGAAGCGAATAATTTTACATCAGCCCCTGTGTCATTTTCGGTGGGAAAGAGTTTAAAATCCTGATGTATATCCATAGATTTAGGAACGGGGCAGGGCGAAGACATCTTAGGTTTTTTCTTGGCCCGACAAAAGGGCGGAACGTACGTTTGATTAGCTACCGCGGCTATCGCCATTCCTACGTGCTGTTCGCGTAAGCTAGGTGAAATATCGTTTAGTGCGACCTTCTCGCCGCCGTAGGTATTGTGAAACAATTGAGGGGCGGAGTTGGAGATAGGGTCGGGACAACCGAATATGGCAACTTGTGCGGCCGCGGCCGATAATAAGAGATTGCGATACTGATCTTCGAGCGAGGAAAATGTGTTGTTCGTACTATTAACGGTGCTCACTCTCTCGAGATAAGAAGATGCTGGAGGGAATGAAGTTTGGAGTTGCTCCAGTTTGACGCGATTTGCTGCGAAGAGATTTTCGTCCCTATCATAACCATTCGGGAGCGTAATGGTGGGTTCCTGTTCGATCGTACTAGGGGAAAGACTCTGAGCAGTGACTCGGAGATGTATGTTTTTCGCGTGAGTTTTCATGTTCTGTTTCAGGCTAAACGTCTTACCGCACACAGGACATGTGTGGGGTTTTATCTTCTTGTGCACCGCCTTAATGTGGGTGTGCAGGTTGCTCTTGAACTTGAATGCCTTGCCGCAAAATGAACAGACCGCCAACCCGGACGGCACGGGATTCTCTCGTTTATCGGAGCAGCAAGAGGATCGCTTAATTTCTGGACTTTCGGGCTTAACTCTAAGAGAAGAGCCCAACTCTCCGGTGTTATTTCGCAGGATTTCGCCGGTCTGGCTAGCGATAGCGTTAGAAATCGGTTGAGGTAAAAGATTAGCATTGTTCATTCTGGCGAATAAATCCAAAAAGTTGGTGGTGGTCGGACCGTTGTCAAAACTTTCGTTGCCACTTCCCAAAAGATGGGAAATATTGTTGAAAATGCTGTAAGGATCGTTGGCAACCGAGGAGTAATGATCCGAGACTAGCCCGTGTTGAGTTGAGGCAATAGAGGAGGAATTAGTTATAGTGGCAGGGGCAGCTGTAATGGGAGCAGGCGCTTTGGGTTGAATATTTTTGGTGTAAAAAGTGGACATGGCTTCGAGCTGCTTTTGCCACGTACTCAACAAACTTATGTTGGCGTTGATGATTGATTGAATTTCGTTCTCGCTCACGGCACAATGCGTAGTAGGAGGTGCTAGGCTACTTTTATCGTAGCTTGCAACAATGGTGGTGGGGTATGTGGAAGAAACGGGAGGAGATTGCTTGCGGGGAAGAGATTCCAAGTTTGTGAGATCCGCAGATATACCGTCTGTGTGAGGTTAATTCAAACAAAAAATTAAATTTAAACGAAGGCCTCAGAACATTTATATTAACTCTTAACACACCTATATAATAAAAGCAAGTAAACTGTTTTAAGATGTTATAGCCATTAGCCTTGTTAAAGCCGCTTTACCCAACTGCTTAATGCCCTGCAGACAACATCGAAAGTGTTGAAGCTTAAAAGAAAGTTATGCGAAATCTATTTACCAATGATTGCGGATGTTTGGTGTATAAAAGAGGACTTAAAGCTAGGTAGAATGTCCGTGGTGTCTGTGATGGAATGGAGGCCATTTTGAAATGATCTCGTAGCTTGGGAGACTGTATTGAAGTTTTGAGAGCTTTGGTTTGTGTAACCATCATAACGTACTACGTCAGTTTGGCCATTCAAACAATTAGCTTTGCGGATAGGTAAAATAGACTTATAAAAGGCACTGATTAAAAATATTATTGAATATCTAGAGTAGGTCTCGATGTTAAATGTTTAAATAAAATACGTTATTATTATCAAATTTAGTTGATACTATTTTTATAGATTAGGATAGAAATATTATGGGTCAATATCAATATAATTATTATAAATGTATTACCACTAACTATCAAGCAAGAGTCAAAAAGTAATTGAGAGGTAAGCTTGTGATTAAATCATGAAAACTTAAACTCCCAACAATCAGGAGGGCTTTTAAACAAAACAGACTTACCTATTAATTAAAAAAAACTTTAATACTTTTAAAACAAATCTAAAGCTTATACAAAAAACAATTAGAATTACTTTAAATCATGTATTAATTGCTATTTTTGATACAATATAAATCATTGAAAATTTGAAGTATTAAAGGTATTGATTTGGTTAATTTGTTTAGTAGTTATAATTTTTTATCAATAGTTATAACAACCTTATAAAGGTTTCATGAGTGTTTATTAGACACTTAGCTAAATGGTAAAACCATAATAGCTTTGGGCCAATATTCAAATTTAATTAGATTTTAGATAGGCAGGCTAAAATTTTAAAAACATAGATTTTATATAAACTGGGAGGGGGGGGGTATTGCATTCTACATATATCACCTCAGCCATAAGAAAGTTACCAAAGGTTTTCAATTTATTTCTATTTATTATATCAAATGAATGAATTTTTTTAAATAAATACTTGATTATGAAAAATGTCAACATTATTTAAATTGTTATTAAAACTTTAAGTATCAACTTAGTAAAGTATTATTTAATATTTTAAGGTACTAATAAAATATTATCCAACTCTATGTGGATATATATAAGTGTGTGCTTTAGATTCATAAAAATTATACTATATTCAGGAACTGGGAGAGGTTGAGAAATTGCAGAAAAATTAGTTCCTCCAGTATTCCTTGCATAACACATTGGAGATTCCCCAGCTTTAGAATTAATCAAAACCTGATCAAATGTAAATAATTGATGAAAGATATAGATTATTTTAAGTTTAAAAATTGTGCTTATTTTGTTTCCTACCAAATGTCACAATAATTTAATAAAAACCTTAAGGCACAGACACACGTTTACATCTCAAATAAATATAGATGTGAGTGTCCTTGTAAATTTTGCCTTCAATTGATAGCATTGAGCTTGTGTTATTATTTTATGAAGAATATGAATAACAGCAATGAATCTAGCTGTGTAAATTAATAAAGCAATATAACTTTAAAATTAAATTAAAGGAGTGCCAAATTTCTTTCAAAATCCGAATTATATTATATGTTGTTAACTTTAATACAGCGTAAAAAATATATACAACAAGAATAAAATATTTTGGCTAATTCGACAATAATCAAGTTGATAAAATAGATTTTGGTATGATGCTCAAGAATTTAAAACTAATTATTTTTGCATGGAAAAATCTGTTGAAAAATTTGTTTTAATACTCTTTGATCCTCCAAAGAAGTTGAGGGTTGTGCTTCTCTTTTCAAATCCTGGAATAGGTGGTGATGATTTAATTTTTGATGTGTAGTGACAAATGAGATTTGATTGTGTCCTGAATGGCCTTCATGGCTTATACTTAAATAGGGGATGTCCTAAATTTATAATCTAATTTAGAATACTAAAAACTTGTGGTATATACAGGCAGTTTAAAATTTACTGCATATTTAAATTTTGGAAAAAGGGGTCAACTAATAAAGTTATTATAATATAAGTTTCTTCGTTTAAATATTACAAGCAGCGGATTAGCGCATTATTTAGAAGTTACAATAATATTATTATGCATGATGCATTTTGAATACACCATTATTAATAAAAAGGATATAAGCCATAGCAAAAATTATGATAATGACCCAGTTGAAACAATAAGCAGGTAAGGTGATTATTAATAAACAGGAAGATATAAAAAATTAATATAACTATTTTCTACCAATTCAAAAATATCGGAATTATCCCCCATTAAATTCGAATCGCAGCTCACTTGATGACACCCTCATAAAAAAATAATTACGAAACGCATCCCAATTTAAAATAGAATTAAAACCAATGACTAATATTATTAGTTTATAAGTAAAAGATATATGCAGGTAAGTAATCTTTTTCATTTTGCATAAATTCCCTTAAAAATGCCTTAGTGACAATTACGTTGATTTTGTGCACATGTTATTCTTACAAACTATTATATAACTTTCCATCATTTTCGCGAATATTCTTTTTTATGACAATATTTAGGGTACGAGTCTCCAGTTAATAAAAATTGAAAACAACATAGTCCAAAAATTTAGTAAACATATAATGATTCTTAAACTTATGCAACTTCAACAAAAATTTGCTTGTAAATTTATGCATACATCGGGAAGTAAATAACAAATTATTAAGTAATAAATACTTTATTGAATATCCATTAAAAGTGAAACGTTTGCGAGAAAAGTAAGTTAATAAATAAGTGTAAACACTTCTTTATATACTCGCAAATTAATCGAAAGATACATAAAGTCAATTTACATTTAGTAGTAAATCCGCGAGCAATATGTAATAGGTCAATTAACGTGGCGAGTAATATAAGGTAATAGTAATGAATCAATTGAAGTAGACATAAGTAAAGTGCAGCGAGCAATCAGTTAAATAGTAATGGATACAACACATAAAGTGTTTGCATACAAGGTGATGCTGATGTCAAGTTCATATCTAACCCTATTTAATCAAATTTTGAAATTATTTAAACATTTGTTCTATTTATAGCTTTTCCCACTTATCTATAGTGTCATTTTACATATTTATTTTAGAGGAGTGAGGTAAAATAAGGGGGAATAGCAGGATCCCTAAATCTTTTAATCTTTTACAAATTGCACGTTGCCCTATCAACTCGCCGAAATCTATTTCGCCGAATTCATCTTGGGACATTATTTATTATTCTCCTCATAATCATAAAGAAGGCCCTAAATATGATGCCTATTATGATAATTATGAATTTAATTTAAAAAACCTAAATTTTATTTTTAATCTGGAATTGATTGATCAATAAACAGTTTTGGTGGCAGACATTTTCAAATTAAGGGACATTATGTAACTTTGGGACATTCAATTCGCCGAGATGGTTTTGGCAAGTTGACAGGTCACCAAGTTCCACGTATATACAGAAGGGTAACATGCATAAGGGTGTAATATAAAGTGGCACAAGTGAAGGCCGGTATAGTAGGCAACAAATAATAAATACACTGCTACAAGCTGCCCTCGAACGGGCAAAAATTCCCTTCTTCCTCTAACCGTCAGATCCTCCCCTTGAAGGGCGGATGCGTCCTGACGGTACGTCACTAGTCCCATGGGACAAAGACCTTTTTTTTAAATGGGACACTTGTATTGACCTCTTTGCACCCTCCAACGATACTCACGACCCCCTAGGATCGGCTGAGAATCGTAAATCCGTAAAATATTCAGCTTTATCAGAAACCGCTATTTTTATTTCTATCGTTTCGTCTTGCTCAGGGACGTTTGGGAAGAGCGCTTTAAATTTATTTAAAGAACTTAATAAACGTTCGCCTCCTTCAAAAATTTCGAAGAGGTTTCTACTAAGACAATCAATCGCCATTGCGATCGCTAAATCCAAGTTTTATTCCCTGATGAACTCGATTCCCATTCTTAAAGAGGATGAAGAAATGGGTAATGTCTTTTAATCATTTTTTTAATAAATATTTTCGTTCTTGTATCTTTTTATAAATTCCATTATATATTTAATACTCTTCTTTTACATACAGACTGGTGGCGCGAGTGAATGATATTGCATGTATATAAGTGGCGACGCGAGTGAAGATATAATGTGCAAATAAGTGGCTTGCGGTTATAACGTTTATAATGTTTTCTTCTCATTGGAAAGGATTGTTTTCTAAATAATCCTATCAAGAGGATTAGTGTTGGTGAATTATAATCAATAAAAAATTAGCTGATCATTAAACAAATCTGCAATTAAATGTTTGTCTATGGAAAAGCCTATGACACGCTCCCTCGCGATTTAATAAATGTATCCCTGACGATTTACGGCGTTTAAAGCATCATGTTCGTACGTCAGAACGACAGTTGAAGGTTCTAAACCTTTTCGGATTGAAATTAAATTGCATCAAGGATCTGCTCCAAGACCCTTCTTATTCAACATATTTGTAAGCACGATAACGAAAGGCATTTAAAGGCCATGATAGTGGTGTATGCTATGATATAATACTGTGCGAAGAGACAAAGGATAAAGTCTACAAAGAAACCTAAAAATTGACAAAACGCTTAGCTGTATATGGTTTAAAGGTCAACAATTGAAAAACAGTATACATTGAGATGAACTTTACAGGCATTCCATCGCCAGATGGCTAAAGCACCTAAAAGTTGAGAGGCTTACTTACCTCGACTCGATACTTCAGTAAGGAGGTCGCGAAAAAGAAGTCAATGCATGGACTAAACAAGAATGGCTTGAATGACCGAATATATCCGGTGTAATGTGGGACAAGAAGATGCCAATATGGTTAAAGAGCAAAGCTATCAAATACATCGTAAGAACAGTTCAACTCCATGGAAGTGTAGGATGGGCATTAAACGCCACGGATCAGGTGTTATTACAAACCGGAGATAAAATTGAAACAGTTGAGCTTTGGGTATACAAAGCTGAACCTTATGACAAACGGCAGTCTCAGGGCAAAAATGTGTATTCAACTTATGGCGGACTCAATGAAAATCAGCTAAGGTGGTATGACGAATGATGTAAAAAGAGTATTAGACATGGAGATGACGGGGAAGAAAGGAAGAAGACGAACTCGTGTCACGTGTAAAGGGCAAGTATGCAAAGTTAGGAATATAAATGAGGGCATGGCACTTACCCAATCATGTTGGAAGAAATTTATTAAAACAACCCCACGACTGTGGGAATTAATACACGAAAAAGAAGGAGTTCTTTAACATTTCTTAAAATAATATTACTATGATTGGATTTCGAATCACAATTTCAACAGGCTATAAATGATTATTAAATAAAATGGCACTAAATTAATTTAACATCACATCATCACAGTATTTTTGTTTTGTAATTTTATGAATTTTGCAAATGGTGTATATTTTAAAATGTTGTTTTTAATGTTTAACGAGTTTAGTATTTTTTTTACGTTTTAAAACTTTAATTATCCAAATCAATCTATAAGTCTTCCCTTATTTATGAACATTTCAAAATGGCGGAAAAAGGATACAGTTATAACGTTGATGAGCAGTCTATCTAGTTTATGCTTGTAGTATACCATATTAATTGCTGTGCAATTTATGGGCTCGTTTTTTGGTTGTCCGTCGTCCGTCCGTTGTCCGTTGTCTACCCTCCCTATCTATTTGCATTGGGTATATTAGGTTATCGATTTTTTAAATTAATGCATGAGAAAGAGGTGCCCCACCCCTCATCTCTATCTCCCTCGCTGTGTTATTAATTGCTATGCAATTTATGGGCTCGTTTTTTGGTGTCCCTCCGTCCGTCCGTCCGTTGTCCGTTACCCTCCCTAACTATTTGCATTGGGTATATTAGGTTATCGCTTTTTTAAATTAATGCATGAGAAAGAGGTGCCCCACCCCTCATCTCTATTTTCCTCGCTGTGTTATTTTTTAAATTAATGCATAAGAGGTCCCCCACCCCTCTTCTCTATCTCCCTCGGTGTGTTATATATAAGATTTGTTAAATTATCTATTATATAATAAACATAAATAAAAGTTGTTTACTTTTAATGCTATGCAATTTAACTAGTTATATAATAAACATAAATAAAAGTTGTTTACTTTTTAGTTGCTATGCAATTTAACTAGTTTTGGGGTTAGAATCCCGGAGTTTTTTTGACTCTTATGATTGTTCTTGTTACTATTATTGATAATAAGAATTTTTGGCCGTCCGCTGGCTGCTGACCAATGAAAAAAATGACCATTGGCCAAAATGTGAATCGAAATTATTTTTTTCGTTTTATTTGACTATTATGATTGTTCCTGTTACTACCATTGCTATTATGACTTTTTGGCCGTCCGCTGGCTGCTGACCAATGGAATAAAATGATCATTGGCCAACATGTGATTCGAAAACTTTTTTTTCGTTTTTTTTGACTATTATGAATTTATATCCACTTTTACCGTGTCCTGGCTGCTGACCAATGGAAAAAAATGACCATTGGCCAAAATGTGATTCGAAAATTTTTTTTTCGTTTTTGTTACTCTTATGAATTTATATCCACTTATACCGTGTGCTGGCTGCTGACCAATGGAAAAAAATGACCATTGGCCAAAGTGAGCATCAAAATTTTTTTTTCCGTTTTTTTGGCTATCATTGACTTATAGAGTATCTGTTGGTACTGACCAATAGAGAAAAAGTGACCATTGGCCAAATTTTTGATTTTTTTAATTAAAAATTGTTCAAATTCAACAAAAAATTTCTCCCAACAATTCTGCAAATTCTTAACATTGTGTTGTTTTATAATATAAAGTTTGTTAGACCCATAATCACTAAAGGCCATAAAAACTAATGTAATACGCAACTAGATGCAAACACTAAATCTAACCCTAACCCTTGCCTATATTACATTTTGCCTATAATGGAAAATTCGTATAAATAATTAATTAATCATTAGGCATTTAATACCCCCCTATAGGCATTCTCGCCCCTTCCCACCTTTCTCGCCCATAAATTGCATAGCAAATATGATACATTTATACGAAGTACAGATGAGTCGTCCCCCCTTCCCTTCCCCTCTTCCCTTCCCTTCTCCCCCTTCCCACGAGGGCCGAAGGCCCGAGTATTTTTTAAATTAATGCATAAGAGGTGCCCCACACCTCATCTCTATCTCCGTCGCTTTCGGGCGGGGTCGGGTTTTAATTTCTACGTTAAATTAATGCATAAGTATATCTATTCGTTTTTGAATTGGGTAACATTGATATTAATTGCTATAATTACCCTATGCCCTACACTACAAGGGTTTGGGTTAGAATCTCGGAGTTTTTTTTATGATTATTCTTGTTACTACCATTGATAATAAGACTTTTTGGCCGTCTGCTGGCTGCTGACCAATGAAAATAATGACCATTGGCCAAAATGTGAATCCAAGTTTATTTTTTCTTTTTTTTTTGACTATTATGATTGTTCCTGTTACTACCATTGCTAATGGCCAAAATGTGAATCCAAATTTATTTTTTCGTTTTTTTTTACTATTATGATTGTTCCTGTTACTACCATTGCAATTATGACTTTTTGGCCGTCTGCTGGCTGCTGACCAATGAAAAAAATGAACATTGGCCAAAATGTGAATCCAAGTTTATTTTTTTGTTTTTTTTTTATTATTATGATTGTTCCTGTTACTACCATTGCTATTATGACTTTTTGGCCGTCCGCTGGCTGCTGATGAAAAAAATGACCATTGGCCAAAATGTGATTCCAAGTTTTTTTTCGTTTTAGTTTTGACTATTACGATTGTTCCTGTTACTACCATTGCTAATATGGTTTTTTGGCCGTTCACTGGCTGCGGACCAATGAAAAAAATGACTATTGGCCAAAATGTGAATCCAAGTTTTTTTTTCGTTTTTTTCGACTATTATGATTATTCCTGTTACTACCATTGATAATATGGCTTTTGTCCGTTCACTGGCTGCTGACCAATGAAAAAATGACCATTGGCCAAAATGTGAATCCGAGTTTATTTTTCGTTTTTTTTTACTATTATGATTGTTCCTGTTACTATACTACCATTGCTATTATGACTTTTTGGCCGTCCGCTGGCTCCTGACCGATGGAAAAAATGACCATTGGCCAAAATGTGAATCGAAATTATTTTTTTCGTTTTTTTTTGACTATTATGATTGTTCCTGTTCCTACCATTGCTATTATGACTTTTTGGCCGTCCGCTGGCTACTGACCAATGGAATAAAATGACCATTGGCAAATGTGATTCTAAAATTTTTTTTTCGTTCTTTTTTGACTATTTTGAATTTATATCCACTTTTACCGTGTCCTGGCTGCTGACCAATGGAAAAAAATGACCATTGGCAAAAATGTTATTCGTAAATTTTTTATTCGTTTTTTTTACTCTTATGAATTTATATCCACTTTTACCGTGTGCTGGCTGCTGACCAATGGAAAAAAATGACCATTGGCCAAAGTGAGCATCAAAATTTTTTTTTTCCGTTTTTTTGGCTATCATTGACTTATAGAGTATCTGTTGGTACTGACCAATAGAGAAAAAATGACCATTGGCCAAATTTTTGATTTTTTTAATTAAAAATTGTTGAAATTCAACAAAAAATTTCTCCCAACAATTCTGCAAATTCTTAACATTGTGATGTTTTATAATATAATGTTTGTTAGACCCATAATCATTAAAGGCCATAAAAACTAATGTAATACGCAACTAGATGCAAACACTAAATCTAACCCTAACCCTTGCCTATATTACATTTTGCCTATAAATGGAAAATTTGTATAAAAAATTAATTAATCATTAGGCATTTAATACCCCCCTATAGGCATTCTCGCCCCTTCCCACCTTTCTCGCCCATAAATTGCATAGCAAATATGATACATTTATACGAAGTGCAGATGAGGCGTCCCCCCTTCCCTTCCCCTCTTCCCTTCCCTTCTTCCCCTTCCCACGAGGGCCGAAGGCCCTCGTTTTATAGTAAAATCACCCTATCTTTCGTGATAAATAATTTATGTTTGACAAAAATAAGAAATTCTAGAAAAAAATGCCCAAATCTCCCATCCCCGCCTCAAAATCAAAAAATAAGATTACGTAATTTTTGTTACAAGCAATTTAATTATAATATTAATCTTATATCAAATCACATAGCTACAATAAATATGCATATTTGCCTATAATAAAACTACCACAACTAAATTAATTTTAAAATCAAACGTAAAGGCGCCAATAAGATTACCTAGCTCTTAGGTTAGTAAATATAATCCACCCTATTCAACTCTCACTATAAAATCTATATGGATCGTTAAAATGGCCGTAGCAGTTCGACCAGCCCAAGGGAAAAATTATGGTTACGTCACTGCAAGTGTCTTATCTTCCGAGACCATAAAACAGTGCAAAAATAGCATTTAAAATACTAACAAATATATCAGTCTAGTCTAGTCTAAAATTGAAAGCATAATGTTAAAAATCAATAATCCAAATCTATTTATAATCATGCATGAACATGTTTACGGAAATAATAAAAACATAGGGCAAATCGCTTAATCAGATGTGTATTAAACATTTATGACATTATATAGATAATTTAATTAGAAACCCACTGGTTTACCACCATGCTAATAAATTTATAAAACGAAACAATCACATGGAAAAATAATTATGTCAATACAATTAAAACCCCATAACATTTTTACAAAACAATCGTTCTATATAAATTATATACACAAAGATAATAGTATGCATTGAAAAGGTATGACAATTTCTCAGATTCTTTTCCTTCCCAATTTATGCCTGAGATCAAAGTCTTTATCAACCCGTTTCAAGGGTGAGCGAGATCTATGATCTCTGCTACCTTGGGGTCTTTTAGTACCCCATTCTTCTTCTCCGTAAAATCTTTCTGACTGACGTGGAGGCGTATCGGCTCGTGTTAAATTGTAAGCCGTATCCCGCGGGTTCATATCGATCAAATGTTCCCTATTCTTGCGTTTACGTGCAAGTCTAAGGAAAGGGAAAAACACTAAATTACATACGTGCTATTTCACTCATAAAATTTAATTGGTATCGACAAAAATTATAGGTCCCTTGAAAGTAATATAATTTAATAAATTTTCTAAATACCAACAAAGTTAAGATGATAATTCACAGGTATCTACAAGTTCCAAAGCCATACAGCTTCAAATCTTTTAGCGGAAACTTCCGTGGAACCCCGATAATAATAAATTCCCTCATTAAATTACACGTAAAATCAATGCTTAATTCAGTGTTGTAGATAAGGAAATACAAAAGTTTATTTTTCACAAATACTTGAAAATGCTTTCAAAAAAAACAACTTGTCTAAGCCTTGAAAACTGTGGAAAACTTGTAAATTATTTCATAAATGCAGGGACATACCTTAAATTACGTTTGATAACATCGAGATCTGTCCGACCTAATTCATCAGCAGGCTCACCGGGGGTGGGTTGGTCTTGAACCAGTTGACGACGGAATGTTTCGTCCTTCGTAAATTCCGAATGGTAATCATCTAACTCTCGATCTAAAGTTTGGGCCGTGTATCCAAAGTTATTGCGTCTCCTGTAAGCAAAAAACATGAAATTTTCTTACCATGTATGAAAGTTAATCACACATTCCGGCTTAAAGGCCTCAAAAATATTTAACCCAAAATTTCGAAAATTACCGCTCTGTTAGTGTCGTAAAAATGGCTGGATTTTGAAACGGATTAAAGGGTTTTAGGCCTGTTTTTCTTAGTCGCATTAATTGACCAAAGGCGGTTTTTTGGTCAAACCATAGGTCGAACAAGTTAAGTCCAGCCGTTTTTACAAGACTAAGCTCCGTTGGTCGGGTTAAATAACTAGGGATAATATTGAGACTAATTCTATTACCCATAATAATTATGATGGCAAAAATTGATAAATTAGTTTAAATATGAGTTTAAGTAAACGCTAACATAGTTTGAAAATTTGATAATTTAAAAAGGATCCCTATTTTAAACTTACAAACAGAGCGTCCATAATAAATTTTGTATAAAATTATCTTTATTACGCCCCCTACCCTCAACAAGAATTGTTGTCTTCCACCACCCAAGCCACGGTTTTTTATTTTTTATTTTAAATTAATTACTCCTTATACGCAACAGTCTATCAAGAACTTGGATGGAAAATGTTGCCATAGTTATGACCACGTAGCTTTTGTAGTGTAAACCAAAATAGTTGGACAAGACAGACGGCATTTTTCTAGCAACGGTGAGCCCATAAATTGCACAGCAATTAAATAAGATTATCCTACAAAAAATTTCCTATATCAATATAAATTGATATGTAAACAATTAATTATGGGCATGGGCTCGCTTCGGGTTTTCCCGACCGTCCTGTTATGTCCAACTTTAAGTTTTAGTATTTTAACTACTATGGAAATGTATGCTTCTGTAAAAGGCCTTTTTGCCCCCCCCCTCCCCTGGCAGTGTGCTTTGTTTATATGGATACCCCAGAAGTAGGCCCACCCAATTGCTTGCAATTTATGGGCTCGATTTTGGTTATCTGTCCTTCCTGTCTTGTCCGTCCTGTACAAGTTGTATTTTTTGAATAATTGAGGTGGAAACTTATACGGATTTTTAATGGCTGTGTGGACTTATTCTGGAAAAGACTTTTATTTTGCTATCGCAAATACATTAATAAACATATATTAAAATACGGTACCAGAGACAATTTAAACATCTCTAACCTAGGATTAAGATTACTTCCAGAGTTTGGTAATGGTGCTTTTGGTCGACCTTCTTCTAAATCTGCCGTCATATAACCCTCTTCCCTGTCATTCTTAGTATTAAATTGTACATACCCATGGGAATGCTCATTGTGCCGCCTGGCTAGTACACGCTTGTAAGCTAGGTTCATTTGGTCTTCGTAAGAGATTTCCTCCGCATTCATAGAAAAGTCACTAGCTTGTCCCTTAGCTGAGGCCACAAAATATTTCATGTAGTGACATTTAAATCAGATTAATATTATTTTAAAGTATATAGCCTTTCTAAAAATTAGCCTTCAGGTTATAATTAGAAAAACCATTGATGATATTCATTCGCTTTGAACTGTTTATGAGTAAAGGCATTGTCTCAAAGCTATGTCCTACTCCTCTGATATTTTAGGCAAGCTTAATTAGCCCCAAATACGAATGTATGCTTTACTTTCATTTATTTTCATAAGTTGCTCTAACCCATCCCTACGTATAGTGACATTTTAAATGAATTTTATTGTATCCAGATGTAATATCCATAAACATTTTACTTATAAAAAAAGAAGTTCTCTTATGTACCTCCCTTTTCCTTGTAAATGCTAGATTCAAGGTCTGCGAGATTTGAACCATCAATGCATTCAATACCCGTACCCATCTCATTGTAGGGAATCAAATTTCTACCCCCAATCTCACCTCCATTTACTTTAGAAACACTTTTTGATTTGGTGCATATAATGTGTCTCAGATCCAAACGCTTGTTAAAATTTGCTAAACGTATTTCAACTATGTAAATAATCAAAAGATTTAATTTTAAAGGAATAAAAGAGATAACTTTACCGTATAGTTAATTACTTTTAAAAAATTATATAAAATATAAATAAGACATTATTGTGTATATGAATAATTTAATCATAACTTAAATTAAATATGATCAATCATCACATTTTTATTAACTTACATGAATTTAAGTAATGTTTAAATTTAAACATATAATTAATGTAAAGCATTTTACTGTTTTTAGCAAATCTGCATAGATATAAAGAGTCCAGCTGTTCTTCTAATAACTTATACCATTTAGTAGATAGCAATAACTTTTCATCTTTGGGATTAAAAAGTCTAGGAACGCATGTTGATATATCTTGATTTTCAAGATTATCCTCTTTAAATTATTGTATTGAAAAGATATAAAATGTAATATTCAAGGCAATAACAAGAGTATGAAGGCAAAACTACCTTCAATTTCTTTTTGAATAGGTGGTTCATATTTAAACTCGGAAGAATAATTGTTTAAAAAATTGATTGCATTAGATTTATCTTTGAATTTGGCTATTACTAAACATATAGAAATAATAACATGCATTTGTAATAATGTCACATTGTGGTAAAATAAAAAAGGTATTTATTAATTTGTTAAGAAATTATTAAATTACTATTTTAATTGATAAAACAATGCCTTTGGTTTTGTTTAGTAAATGCTTAAATACTGTATTATTGCTTTTATGTGTTAGACACCTAAAGAGAACCAAAACCTAATGATATTTGTTTATTTAATTGATATTTTACTCTGTTTATAAGGTCTTAAAGATAGGTCCCTAAATTTTAAAAGATTCATTATTTTCCCTTCCTACTTCATCATTCCTATATAATCACAAATGCTCCTAATTAATTTTTTTAATATGCTTTTAACTAACTTTAAATATATATATATAAATAAGAAATACCAAATTAAAAAAAACAGTATATTAAGCAAAAGGTGATTTATTAAGCTTTTTATTATAACACAATCAACTATTTTTAAGACACTTTTGTGTGAGAAAATAGGAATATTCTTGCCAATTTCTAAACTTTTTAAGTAGTATGTATTACCTTTGTTTTCACTAAGTGTATCTATAGCAAAAACATTGTTTTCCCATTCATATTCCGTATTTAGTAAATTTTCGATGTTAACTTGCTCAAAAGGTGTAAAAATCAAAAGAAATTTAGAATTAAAATTATCATCTTCATCTAAATTTTGTAAAATCTTGCTGTTTATATTTTACCATTAAATTCAAATGCACTTAAGTCTAACCTATAAATCATAATATATATATTCCTCATATGTTACTTTTGTATAATATTTTTCTCCTCCTCGTCAAGAGTCATATGAAGGTTTGGCTCATGCAATATTTCCATAACACTAATGTAATTAAATATAAAACATATAATTTTAAAACTTACCAATGGAAAATTATTTAATTCACAGCCAATTTGATACACAAAACACACCCCAGCCGCTCCTGGCTATCTGGCGAAATGGGTATGTGGCGAATTTACTAATATTAGGCAACAACAGGCGCGTAGCCAGGACTCCCGGGGGGAGGGGAATTTCCAAAACATTTTTATAACATTTTTTTCAACATCAAAATTATAAAATCTGGTACAGGCGCGTAGCCAGGATTTTCTCGAGGGGGGGGGGAAGCTAGCAAATTTTTTTTACAGTAATTAAAAATCAAAATTAAACAACCAAAAAGTGGGGCTCGCTGCTGGGTCCACTCAGTAAGGGGTCGTGCAGGCTACCTTTCTAAATTAAGATTTTCAAGTAGGCCTGGGCGGACCATAATGAGATTTTTTATATAGTTTACCATTTTTTTGTCACCTTTCTATTTATAAAAATTCTAGAATTAGATCAAATTTTTTTGAAAATAAGACAAAATTAATTTTTGAAATTTAAAATTGTCATTTTGGACCCGGCTGTTGGGACCAGAGGTCAAATTTGTTTGGAATTTTCTGCCCGAACCCGGCCCGATTCAATTTTTTATCTTCCTTGCCCGCCCAAACCCTTCTAAGCCGCCCGGGCCCGTTTGAATCGTTAAAGCTGCCCGAATTGCCCGGCCTGAAATATAAAATTTGCCCGTTAAGCCCGAATTTATGCGATCCTAAACAGAGGTCAGATTTGTTTAAATATTTCTGCCCGAACCCGGCCCGGTTCAAATTTTTAACTAAATGCCCGCCTGAACCCTTTTAAGTGTCCGCTCGGTGATGCCCGAACCATTAGAGCTGCCCGAACTGCCTAGCCCGATTAATAAACCGCAAAATTTTAATAGATTAATTGCTAATGCATTGATGCCCGAACCATTAGAGCTGCCCGAACTGCCTAGCCCGATTAATAAACCGCAAAATTTTAATAGATTAATTGCTAATTATAATGCATTTAGGTTTATAAAAACTAATTTAAATTAGTAATACTTAGTTTTTTTGATAAAAACTACTATACTTAATCATTAAATCACCTTCTTGCTATAGAATATAATGGGGAAATTTTTTATTTGAAGCACAAAAATGGTATAGGATTTAATTATGTATTATAAAAATAAGTAATAGCGTAGATAAGGGAATAAAAAGGGCGAATTGCGAAATGGGGCAAAAAAAGTGATATGGAAATTAAATATTATAGAAATTAGAAAAAAGTAATAGCGTAGATTAGGGAATAAAAAGGCGAATTGCAAAATGGGGAAGCTTTGTTAAATCAAATTTTATTTGTTGAAAGAATTAAATGTAGAATAATTAAATTTAGCACTTATTTGTTTTAAGTCTAGACGGCACAGGCGAACAATGAAAGGGCTACATACTATCATTTCCATAAGTGTAGCTAGGGATCTGAAAGAAATGGAGTCGGGCAAAGATTATCAAATAACTTGGGAAGGGGTGGCAAAATTATGCTATTTTAGCATTTTAAGCATTCTCGACATATAAATAAATAATAAAGTAACAAAATAATATACTATGTTTTTAATTAAAATATGCCCGAATTGCCCGAATCTTATCAGCGTGCCCGCCAGGGTCCACCTAAAATTTAAAATTTAAGACAGTTACCCGGCCCGGCCCACAGGCCGGGCAATCTGGTCTCTGGTTCGGACAGCATTAGTGAATTGAGCAATTAAAGAGTTTTGGCTGGCCTTGGCAGCAATTTAGTTATCAAACCGTGATGGGTTTTAGCAGAAAATTTTAGACAAATATGATAAATGATAAAAGTATTAATATTATATAGAATGAGGAAGATTATAATAATCGCTTAGTTATCTACTTCCTGGGGCGGTCTGGTGTTTTCACGGGAAATAAATGTTCAAACAAGTTTTTTTTTATAGCAATTTTCGCAATCATACTCGGAAATTTTACAATGCATTTTGTCAAAAATTAAATCAAAAAAATTAAATGCATATACTATGTTTCTAGGTTTTTATAAGTGTCTTAAAGTCTATGATGTAACTAAACTATAATATTTTAACCCATTTAATTTAGTTATTAAAAAAACTTTTCAAATTTTGGCCCGGGGGGGATTTCCCGTCCCCCCCCCCTTATTTACGCCACTGGGCAACAAATAATCTAAAGTTAAGCAATATATAATATTATCACTAATTTTTGATTTTTTTCTGTCAGGAATATAAATAATTCTGTTTTGCAATTATCTTATACAAGTTATATATCATTGTCACACTTAGGTTCTCCATTGTATACTTAAGCACACAAATTTTGTATAGGTTAGTTTAATATTACTATATATTGCAATTCTAACAAACAGTATAATATGTATTGTATATATCAATTATATATTCTATATACATACAGATAAGCACACTTTATTGCAACTATTATGACTTTTCGCCAGCTGCCCATTTCGCCAGGTGGGCTGGATTCACAACAGCTTATAGACCAATAAAACCACACATTGCCGAACAGCTGATAATTTTTTAGCAAATATAGCAAGGTGCATTTTGTGGGAAATCGCAACCAAACAATATAATTTAGCATAATGTATTGTTCTAATTTACTTATTTTTGTTTTAATTTGTAAATTAAGCTATTAGTCTTATTTTTTCTTTAATATTTTATCGTGGAGAAGTATAAATATACCTGTTCTTAAGTTTTTCCTACAATATGGGAGCTATTTTGGTGTCTGAATGATTTTAATAGTAAAAATCAGCTTTTAGGCAGTTTATGCTTTTATTAGTCTATGCACCAGCTGCAATTATTAAAATAACACTCAATTTAGAGTATTAAAGGATATCAAAAAAGATATTTTATCCTTTCCAATGGTATTCTATCTTACTACAGAATTATCTTTCCATACTATTATCTATCGGTGAGTCCGAGTCCGACGCTCAAACTAACTAACCATGGAAGGCCTTCCAGTCCTCTTACCCCAATCTCAATGGAGAATCGATAGCCCCTCAACCCAACTGCATCGTAAATAAATAAGCCCGAGTCCGACGCCCAAACTAGCAAACCATGGAGAGCCATCTAGTCCTCTTACCACAATCTCAATGGAGAATCGATAGCCCCTCAAACCAACAGCATCGGAAATAAATAAGCCCGAGTACGACGCCCAAACTAGCAAACAATGGAGAACCTTCTAGTCCTCTTACCACAATCTCAATGGAGAATCGATAACCCCTCAACCCAGCTGCATCGTAAATAAATAAGCCCGAGTCCGACGCCCAAACTAGCTAATCATGGAGAGCCTTCTAGCCCTCTTACCACAATCTCAATGGAGAATAGGTAGCCCCCAACCCTACTTCATCGTAGATAGATTTTCTTTCCACACCATCTATCCGTGAGCCCGAGTGGCCCAAACTAGCGAAACAAAGAAAACCTTCAAGTCCACTTACCACAATCTCAAGGAAGTGTCATATCCTTAATATGTATATGCTTATATTAGTCGCATGCAGGCATTGCTTTTACTTTAATGCTTCCTATAAACTAACCACTAACCTACTAACAACTGAACACGTAACCTTTTTAACGTGGCCCGAGTTGCACCAATGGTGTCAGATGGGACTCATTCTTAGCTTGCTAATTTAGCTAAGCTCTTGTTTGTCATCGGGGCTTATATATATATACATACTCAATTTCGAGTGCGCTTTTTGCTCTATTCCATGCCATGTAGAAACAATATTAAATAAGACACTAATTTGGTTATATATACACTTAAATGTGCGTAGCCAAGGGGGGGGGGATGGGCAAGGGCGGCTACCCATCTAAATCCAAATATTGGTAAAATTTATTAAATTTAAGGCTAACATTTTAAAAAATATCATTATGCCCCTCCCTTAATAATTATTGCCCCCTCTAATTCTAAAGCCGGCTATGTCCATGTACACACATCTTTATAGAATGCGACTTGGAAGTAATAACGGACATAAAATTTTTGCTCCTTCACTTTGTTATAGTTAATGTTCTAATCACATGCCAACCGAGATAGGTATATATAGGCCAGAATAATAGCTAATATACAAAGACTTCTTTATTAATTGCATTCTCAAGTGAAATTCTGTTAACTAATTCGCACATACGTTAGTGTTTGGAGTGTTTAAAATCAATACAATTACACAAATTGCTTCAAATTCCTAAGCTAGTTCTAGTCGAATTTGGACAATGTTAGTTAAAAAAATCTCCCATCTCTCATGTCTTATTCAAATTTTTTACATGTATATGACCAAGATCAATTATTGTGCTGATTCCACCCCTTTAAAATGTATATGATTTCTTCATAAACGTATTAACCTTAAAATGTTCCGGATTTTAATAAATTCAATATCTATATAATTTTATATAATTAAATAATGTTTTACCAACTGCTTCATTCAACAAATATGAAATATTCCTTTCTTTAATATGAGATATGATGTGCTATTCTATTTTTTCAATATTATAGATATGTGAACTTTGATTCCATCGGGCACAATCGTTCAATAAGTTTTGCTCAGTTACCTAGAGATATACCTCTTTCATAAAATTAGTTAAATATGGTTTTCACTAAATCCTTTATTCTACATGTAACAAACTTGTTGGCCTCAAAAAAACTGTTTTATAATACATGGTCCCCTTCTGCTCGTTGTATCTCCTCTGGGAAAATCCCACCTTCTGGCCCTCTTACTCCACCTCTTGCCTCTATAATAGAGGGTGCTCCTCATGATGCCACTTGCACGTTGTAAGAAAGACAAAAAAAAAAAAATAAAAGATTATGACGCTAGAGTTTAAGGATTAGTTAATGATTAAGGGTTACGTTATTAGGATTATATTTATGGATATTTTTACTTACCTTATAACTTATTTATTCATATCTTTATTTCATGATAAACGTATTACTATCCCAAAGAATCCGCGAGAAAAATGATATGTATATATGATAATTATTCTAACAAAAGAAATATATATATGCGGATTCTCTATCATGTGAGGTATCATATGATGTAAACACGCGTATGTATTCCTACGCGTTTACAAATAACTACGAGCTAAATAATGATGGGAACACTCGTATTAGGATCTCACTATATAAATCGCGTAGAGAGCGATGGGGGAGAGGGACTACGCGTATACATAAAGATGCGTATACATTAAAATGCGTATACCGTAAGATGCGTATACAGACACTAACAAATAAGAGAGAGATGATGGGGGGGGGGGAGTAAATACGCGTGTGAGGCGTCTGTAGTAAGCAACTACAACACACGTCCAACTCAGATCCTCAATCCTTGGACAGCCTCATTAGTACCACCCCTTTTGACTATTCTTGAAGTGATTCATTCTTAGCCTTTCCCAACCCATTTCAAGAATTCCTAGGGGTGCTCGGTTGGCTAAATAGTTTTTAATCAATATAATAACTTCCATAACAAACTCTCCTACAAATCTCACTACCTGGGATAAACTTTTTAGACTAACCTTTCACACCTAATTTAAGAGGACCCAACTTTCAAAATCTGTCCAAACATATTAAATACGCCTTTTTAAATTTCAATATTTATATAATTTTTAAAATACCCCCCAGCACAAACAATCCTTAAACTCCCCCACTGCTAAGCAAACAGCTAAATAAATTTCAAAAAAAATTGATAGCTTAAAAGTGACCTAAGAATATTTTATGACAATGGTTCATGCTCCTTACTCCCTTGATTCCCACCAACAACTCAAATCTAAACATCCCCCATCCTCATCGGCAGATAGACTCCTACCTCAGCCACTTCCATAAAATTTAACTCTTCCTACATTCCGGAAGCCATCAATTCCTTTCCCATCGACTCTGCAGCAGGCCTTGATAGTTTCCGCCCCGTTTATTTACAAAACTTTAACCTTTAAACGTGAACGCTACAATTTTACTCAACTCTACAACGTCCCTATGCAATTTAATTGTCAAAGGAAATATTCCTAATAAAATAATCCTATATTGTTTTTGCGCTAAACTTGTCGCTATCAAAAAACCTGATAATTCGGGAAGACCCATTGCTATTGGCAGTGTTTTCCGACGAATTATATCAAAACTAATTTTTAAGACAATCAAATCTAGTTTAAGCGACAAGTTAATTCCTCATCAATTAGGATTGGGAGGCCGCCAGTTACGGTGCGCGGATAAGTCTACAACAAATTCTCGCCAACTGCATGGTTAAACTGGTTGCCAATGCTTCCAATAACATTCACCGAGAAACAATAACAAGTTCCTTCGTTGATGAGTTCCCAAAGTTTCAAAATTACTCGTTTAAGTTACTGTTGTATATGAGAACTAAAGTTTGGGGTCTTTTTAGTTGAATCGGCAGAAGGTACTCAACAGGGTGACCTTCTAGGTCCACCTTTGCTTTGCCTAGGGATCAAAAATTTAATATAATCTCTCTCTAACCAATGCTCTTTCTCATTAAACGTCTGGTACCTAAACGATGCCACCTTATGCGGCCCTCCGGAATAAATTTCCAAGCCCATACTTTTAATCCAAGATTATGAAGCCGTCCTAAACCTGAAATTAAATATCTCTAAATGTGAGATATTTTAGTGACAGATACCGACCTATTATTTTTTAACCGATTTTAAAAATTGGAAGAGTTATAATCATATAAGCTCTCCAATAGTTGGCCAAATCGCTTTAAAAGGTTTCTGCATAGTGACTTATTAACCGTAATCTCGAAGATGGAAATTCTCAATACCCTCCAAAAATATCACGCATTTTACATTATCTAAAATTATTTTAATATCTCCAAAATTCAACATTGCTTCCGTTCCTGATCAGTTTTTATACTGCCCGAGATTTTAAAAAGTTACGATAGCTTTATGTGAAACACTCTAGAAGCAATCCTCAACATTAAATTCAGAACTTCTTCGTGATTCCAAGCCTCATTACCTACAGATGGCGGCTTAGGCATACGCCCAGCCACCTCTCATTAGCAGCCTTCATTTCTTCATATATATCCGCCCATCTTTTAAGCCACCGATTAATTACACCAAGTGAGTTTACATCGTATGTCTGGTATGCCAACGTCAATCCAGGGACCCCCTTGCACATAACCTTAAAAAAAAAGGATTGTGACGCAGGCGCCATCGCGCTCCATTGATTACCTCTTATCGAGTTACGCCGCCCGTCAGCACTTCAACCTTAAATCTTTAATTTTGGATGGATCGGGTCACGAGTGGCTAGATCCTTATCCTACTTTCTGGATTGGTGTTGAAGGACCCTGAGCTAGCATATTCCAACGCCCTTAGACTAAGAATTCCCTAAAGGAATATTCCTGCAGCGACTGCCCTCAGAAGGTAGACATTTATGCAAGGCACCACGTACACCGCTTTTAAAATACATACGAAAAGGTGAATAGCCTTATCCAAGCCGCTCTTAAAAAAGCCAATACTCCGTCCGTTTCAGAGCCGTCAGACCCTTCGTTGAAAGGATGGATGCGACTAGACGGCTCTACCCTGATCCCTTGGCAAAATGGTCTACTACTTAATATGATTTTACTTGCATAGACATTTTCGCCTCCTCTAAACAGAAATACAACGCTCTGACCCTCGGTGAAGAACGCAAAACGTTAAAATGCCAGGCCCTCCTACCCTCTAATATCTTTACCACTATCGTTGCCTCGTTTTTTGGGACTATTAATCCGGTCGCCATTAAGCTTTTTAAAAAATCAGCCTTCGCTGTCCGCCCTCTAAATATTCTGCAAGTTTTTTACTTAAACAAAAAGTTAGTATTTTTATAGCATAGTACATTTTTAAATCCCTGGCCGACAGCTGGCAACTTTTAATAGGTGACACATGCGACGCATTTGAATTATATTTTTATTTTGTTCAATATCCATCCGCTCTTATATTTTTCCAATTTTAACACCTCGTCTTTATAATGTTCGTACGTCAAAGAAACAAACATATACGTTAAATAAATATGATACGCTGAACACACCAGCTACCATTAATAAAGCAACACTCAATAAAGTGCGCTTATGGATCTATTAACAATTTTGCTCTATTCCATGCCATCTAGAAGCGATATTAAATTAGACACTAATTTGGTTATATATACACTTAAAATGTTATTTCTATGTTACTGTTTGTATGAGTTTGATCTTAAAACACTGCGACTATGTTATAACTATGCTATAAATACAAGACTAAAACTAGGTGTCAGAAATTAGAACTAACATCTTAAATGTTTAAGCTGCTACAACAGGACACTTTTGTAGTATGGGACAAGTGGAAATGTTGTCTTATATTCATAGAATTTTATTGTGACTATTTTTGAGATTGCCATCTCCAAGGTGCTCAAAGGGCGGGACGTTGCTATTTAAAAGTAAATAAAATAAGCAATGCCAGCCTTTTATGAGTCTTAATATGGTTATGGTACAAACTTATTAGTAGCAAAAATCGTATTATTCATTTCAGACCTGACTTAAAGACAACATATGTTGGTGGCCTAAGACCAATAACGGTTAAAATTAAAACGTTTTTACCGCAGCGCATGGCCATGAGTAAATAACAAGAGACATTCCACTGAAGTGGCACCTATGACAATTAGTCATACTGATTATTAGAAACGATATTTATGGTTAAAAGTATAACAGAGTGGCATAAGTGTAACCGGGGGGGAAGGGAGGGAGGGGCGCCTGCTTTCTCTAAAAAAATTTGTTAAAAAAATTATGGCTAGGAATTCAAAAAATGTTTTTTTGCCCGTCCCTAGATCATTATTGCCCCCCCCCCTCTAATTCCAACGCTGGCTACGCCCATGCAGAGTGGGATAAACACAACATCCCTGTTAACGACACTCTTAATGATTTTTAAATAATATTACCTTTTTGGACCCTTTTTTAATTAGTGCCGCTTGGTCCGACGTAATATGATATTTTATCTCAGGTTGGGTGAAGACTCCAAAATATATATGTGGATATAGTCCTGGCTCCAACCTACTATATGAATAAGAAAAATCTTTAGTACACGCCATATAAGTACGGGATTCCCAGACAAAGTATAAATTAAAGGGGAAGGACCTAAGATTGATACGAATAACCTTAAATATAGATGTATGGTCCGTAACTAGCCCACAAAATCTAAATAATAATATTTTCGATGTGTAAGTGTAGTGGTGTTAAATTGCTAACTAGCTTCAACTACAAACGCGAGCACGCACACTGAGCTGTTTAATATGCTAGTGAGCACAGAGTGCTCGCTGTTCGGTGCACTAGGCAGAACGGTTCTCCCCCCGGTGAGAAAGAGGGTAAAAATAAGCCCCTCCTCGGGTGAGAAAGAGGGTAAAAATTAGGGAGGGTAAAAAGGGGGGGGGGCAAAATACCCCCTCCCCTTTGGTAAGAAAGAGGGTAAAAAACAGGGGGGGGAGCAAACCAACGGGACAAAAAAAGGGAGGGGGGGGGGCAAAGTTCTTAATTTATTTATGATATATAATATGAGCAAATATTGTAAGTTACTAAATTATAACAGATAGCAAATAAATCTTCCATATGCTCGAGTTGAGTGCTATGGGTATCTGCTCAATGCTTTAACAGATTTAGCTGCTTCGACTAACCTCTCGAACATTTTTATATGCTACTGTTCTGCCTAGTGCACTGAACAGCGGGCACTCATTGTGCTAACTAGCATATTAAACAGCTCAGTGTGCGTGCTCGAGCAAAGCACATAGTTAGCATTGCTCACGCGAGCAATTTAACAACTCTATGTAAGTGTATGGATGAATCGAATTATACTATTATCATTTTAGCCAGGCCGCTCCTAAAAAGAGTAAGGGTCTTGCCCGGGACGAATTTTGAAATAACCCTAGATTCTAAACCTGGGTGCTTGCTTGAAAATTAAAAATGTTTATATATTAGTGTTTTAATTTGATATTTTTATATAACTTACTTATTTAGCAATTATATAAAACTCATTTTATAGTAGTTTGTATGTTAAATCTTTTTTACAGTTGGGACATAATTATAACACTACATACGACGGTCCCAAGTCCGTGTGCAAAAAGTGGAGGTTTGGCGTCAGGTCGGAAACCGGCTATAAAAACCAACTCTAAAATTATGATAGATTCAAACAAGATTTTACAAGAAAAGGCTAGAGCGTCCTCCACAAACGACGCGCACTGCATACCCCTCCCGTGTAATGTGAAAAATACATTAGGGTTACTGCCCAACTCACAACGAAGGCGGTTAAGGAAATTAGTTGTTGAAAGAATGCGAATAACGTGCTGGAATGTGGGAACGTTGACGGGAAGAGCATCGAGGTCGCAAATGCTAAAAAGAAAAAAGGTACACATCGCCTGCCTACAAGAGACGAGGTGGAACAGAACGAAAGCTCGGGCATTAGGAGAAGGATACAAGCTTTTCTACAATGGGACACCAAATCGTAGAAACGGGGTCGGTATCGTTCTAAGCGAGTCGTTCAAGGACAAGGTGGTAGAAGTCAAGCGTTGTTCCGACAGGTAGTGGGTAAAGATTGCAGATCAAGGGGGCCTCCTAACCGTTATGTGCGCGTATGCTCCCCAAATTGGGTGTTCAGAATCAGAGAAAGACATATTCTTCGATTCATTAAAAAGGGAAATACAAGGAATAGTACAGGAAGAAAGGCGAATTCTTGGGGCAGATTTTAATGCTCACGTAGGGAAAGATCGCTTAGGGTATGAACGCAATCATGGAAGCTATGGTTATGGTCTGAAGAACAAAGAAGGGTAAAAACTTCTCTAAGTGTCCCAAGCTATGACATGGCGATCGTTAACACCTATTTTCAAAAGCGCAAAGATCATATTGTGACCTATAGAAGTGGAAAGCATTTTAGTCAAATTGCCTATTTGCTTATAGGGCGAAAGGACTTATGGAGTATCAAGGATTGCAAAGTAATACCGGGAGAAGAAATCGCCAGGCAACATCGTCCCCTTTTTATGGATCTTGACAGAAGAGTATTTTCCGAAAGAAAAAAGGTCTATGAACCTCGAATTCGATACGAAAGGCTAAGGGATACGTCGACAAACGAAGAATACCATCAAAAAGCCTCCTCACTCTTGGGTGCAAGGAAGTTGCAAAGGGACGTAGACGACAATTGGGAGACGCTATCTAAGGACATTAAGGAAACAGCGATTGTTCTAGGACAGACCAAAGGGGGCAAAGCTATGAATAGGGAACTATGGTGGTGGGATCAAACGGTTAAAGATTTCATCGAAAGATAGAAAAATCTATATAGACGGTGGCATAAATCAAAAAGAATATAGGGACGCAAAGAGGGCCGCAAAAAAGGCCGTTGCAAAAGCGAAGAATGCCGCGTACCCCGAGATGGCAGACAAACTGGATCATAAAGGGAGCGATAGGCTTATGTACAAATTGGCTAAGAAAAGGGAGAAGAAAAGTCGCGGTGACAAGGATTCTCTTCCCAATTGAGCCAAATATAAGCATGGTCGAACTCTTTCAGGAGGATGAAGTTAGGATACAAATGAACAAGATGCAAAAAGGAAAAGCAAATGGCCCAAATAGAATACTTATGGATTTGCTCGGATGTGGTGAAGAAGGAGGCACCACCATGACGAACCTCCTTAACAAGATATTGGTAGAAGAGCGAATTCCTAATCAATGGAGAGCAAGCACGATTGTACCCTTATTTAAAGGCAAAGGGGACCCTCAAGACTGTGGCAATTACAGAGGTAAGCTTGCCACTCCTTGAAGCTTATGGAAAGGATCTTCGTAACAAGGCTGAAAAACGAGGTGGAAATGTCAGCTAATCAATTTTGATTTGTGGCTGGCGAATTTACAATCGAACCAATCTTCGCCCTAATACAAATGAGATAAGTATGATGAAAAGAGGAAAGACCTACATATGGTTTTTATCGACTTGGAGAAAGCTTATGACACGGTCCCCCGCGATTTAATATGGTGGTGCCTGAGAAACAAAATATCCCTGACGCATATATACGGCTTATGAAAAATATTTATGAAGCCTAAAACTCTTGCGTTAGAACGACAGTTGGAGACTCTAAATCTTTTCGGGTTAAAATTGGATTACATCAAGGATCTGCTTTAAGTCCCTTTTTATTTATATAATTATAGACACAATAACGAGGGACATTCAAAAGCCATCGCCATGGTGTATGCTATATGCCAATGATATAGTACTATACGAGGAAACAAGGGAGAAAGTTCGATGAAGCCAAAAAGTGGTCAAAGCGCTTAGCTGAATATGGTTTGAAGGTCAACGATCGAAAAACGGTATACATGGAAATGAACGTTACAGGCACCCCATCACTGGATGACCATCTAAAGTACCCAAAAGTAGACAGATTTACATACCTCGGCTCGATACATTAAGAGGGAGGTTGCTAAACGGAAATCAATGCCCGGATCCAAAAAGGATGGCGTAAATGGCGAAGTATTAAAGAAGAAGAAGAGGACATAACAAATTGTCAATATTTTCGCCCGTTTTATAAAAGATATTAAAAAAATTGCCATACTATGATCCCATTTAAAGCATAATCCATTTATGAATTCTATAAATTTCATTATTTATACACAAATGTCACGAGTGCGTGTTTTCTAAAAATAAGAAATTTAATTCTTAGTTATTTCTCTAAAAAATTATCTCAAACTTTAAATTAAACGAGGAAGATGCTGATACAAACAATATTTTAGCAGCGGGGCGAACTTAGGCTTATAACTTCATTTGAACAGTCTCGGGGGGGGGGGGGGGGGGGAATTATGGTTCTGGTGGGATTAAGCCTAAAAGGCCAATGCAAGTGTTTTGTTTAAACAATGACCCTAATTAAGCAAACAGAAAAATTGGAAAGAGCTCTTTGCATTGCGTCTCTGAAGATATTTTTAATGCATTTTTGACCAAAAACACATTGTAGATATTGAATTTATATAATTGTAATAATTTTTTGTTTAATCGAAATTCTTTGACACAAAGTTTACACCCCCCCCCCGCCCCCTAAGATAGTCCTACCTCCGTCACTACTGTATATAAGCTTAATAAATTTATGTTAAATAGTATCATTAAAAAAAAGTTTTACAACCCCCCCCATGAGGCAATCCTGGCTACGCCTATGCCATAATATGTAGGTGCCAATTTTATTCTGCAAACCACATTTTTTCCCCCTGGTAAATCTAAGAGATTTCAAATAAAGTTTTTTTTTTAGTTTTTGATTCTTGTATATTCGGAGATATATTGTAAGTGAATTTCATTTAAATTATGATAAGCTTAATATTGTTTGTCTTTGATATTTAATATAATAACATATAATACTGTAATATTTGGCCGACCGTTTAGTAAATTCAATTATTCTTGGATTTCTAACTTAATATTGTTACATTCACACTTGATGCTTTAGTAATTTATTAAAATAAGCAAATTAAGAAGACTTTATAAATAAATAGTTTATATCTGACAAAACACCTGTTAAAAAAAGATCCCGTAAAAGGTACATTTAATAAATATTATTAATTCAGAGTGACACATTTTCAAATTAAGTGAAAAAAATACATTAGGGCGGTATTTAAGTTTGAGGAGGCGTTGCGAGGTATTAATGTTCAACATATTTTGCTTTTAACTTGCAATACATCAACGTTAACATCATAGTGTACAAAATGACGATATAAACTGTCATAGTTAGGGTCATTGCTATGAAGGGAGAGTCACTAATAAAGAAGCCAGAAACGGCAATGGCATAAGCTATGCTGCATATCAATATAGAATTTCTCATATAGCGCGTTTCCACTGATTTAACCGGTAAATGGGATGTAACTGTGAATGCATGAACGGAATGCAATATGATAAGTAGCTGGAAAAATAAAGCGATTGTAAGTAGGTAATTTATGTTTGAAATCATAGGACATGTTTTCTGAATTATATAATCATTTTTGGTAGTTTGTACAACTTTGAGTGAATAGTTTCCTTTTCCAGGGACAATCACGACCAGGTTAATGATTATCTAATAGGAAAAACTTCAGATTATTCGATGAAACTATATTGACAAACAAATCACTGTGTGTATCACTATGTTATGTTAAGTGTATAACTTAAAAGAATAAATATATATAATATACTGTTATTCATGTTAATCAAAATTAATAATAAAATCGTTCTTAATTAATTAATTGTAAATCTCGACAATCTGTTTAAAAGTGAGTTACAAATATATATCATTTTAAAGTCAAAAATTCAAACTAAACGTACCTGAACTGCAAAAAATATCAACATATGTCGTTTAGCTTTCTTTTCTCTACTTGATGAAGTTCCCCACCTTATTCCATGAGATTTTTCTCTTGTCAACAACAACTTTTCGGCGATTGCGGAAAAGATTAGTGTAAATGAGAGTAATATGAAAAACTGTGCGCAAGCACACCTAACATTAGAGGGTTTGGTTAAGAACAAAATCAATCCAACATAGCCAAAAAGCAAACCAAAAAAGATATAGTAAAGTAAAAGGCGCACATCCAGCCTAAAGACCATGTTGTTATAATTAAAGACATAAATTGAAGCGATGGATATTAAGGCTAAAAAACCGATTGATGTTGTTGAATAAACGAAAACAGAAAACCCTGGTAGTATTTGAGCTATATCCTTAAAAGCCATAGCTACACATTGATTTGGTTGTGAAGGTGAAGCTTTTTGATACAATGGGCAAGGCAAGCAAGGCTTTGCCACAAGATTTGATTTAAATTCTAACGAACCACAGGTAATACAAGTCCAACAACATTTTTTAGATGTTGGTAAAGCAACTTGATTTGGACTACATGGATCACTACATCTTGATTTTGGAGCATTTTTGAATGTTGTATAAGTATAGTTCTTCCAGTTAAAGGCGTGGTCTATATATAAAGAATTTGTCCATGGATTGTAACTTCCCACTCTTACCAATCTTCCGGTTTTGGAGATATTTTCGATACCAACAAAATTCGCAATGTCTATGGTCCTCATGACTCCGGAACCATTTAAAAAAGCAACTAATCCCGTTCTTCCTTTAAATCTAACACTTGATAAATAGGGTATTAACGAATTCTTAATGATACAAGCTGTAAGGTTGTTAGTATGGCGATAGATCTGACATCGATCGTCGATAAGAGTATAAATGCAATTAGCTATGAGATGGACGATATCGATTGTCATTGGTATGCTTGAATCAAGACTATCATTTTGACTTTCCCTTTTTCGGTTATCAAGTTTTGTGTTATAATTCGTGAAATTTTGCCAATATGATAACCAAGCCATAGAGTCACCGATATTTGCTGAAACGGTTGACCATTGGTTAAAATCATCATACCTTCCGCTGTAACCTAGTAATGTGATGGAACCTAACGCTATATCTATTACTCTAGCTT
Source organism: Gordius sp. MW1 (assembly GCA_964036665.1). Classification (NCBI taxonomy): domain Eukaryota; kingdom Metazoa; phylum Nematomorpha; class Gordioida; order Gordea; family Gordiidae; genus Gordius; species Gordius sp. MW1. The sequence continues at coordinate 3,752,209 of OZ038528.1, forward strand.
TGTTTAAATCGTGCGCATCTGGCCAGGTATCAGTTGTGACAAACAAAAGTTTAGGTTTTGGGTCAAGTGCTTTTATATGTTGAAATAACTGAACGTATTGATATTTGTTAAGAAATAAGAACGTGACTGGATATTGCTGACTGTGTGCCAACAAGTCCTTGAATAGGTTTTTGTATTTGACATCTTTTAATTCCTCTCTAGATGATAGGGCATCTATCATTAATTCGACCCCTAAGCAAACATTGTTGGTATCGAGTAATCGTCTGAGGTCATTGGCAGAGTGTGTATTATAAAAGTCATTACTGTATATCATTGAAACGTATGACCACTTAAAATGATCAATCAACTTTATCAAAACTTGCGTAAAAGAATCTTGATCGGGGAGAAAACGAAAAAGATTTTGGTAGCTATCAATTAAAATAATTACTATTAATTTTAAATGTATTAAAGCAGAAATGTATTGTAAACTAATTTATATAAAAATAATAGGCAACTCGACACTTTAGATAATATATTTATGATTAATGTGTACAATTGAACAACAAGACGACATAAACATACATACGTTCAAACTCATTTTAATAATACTAACATGGCGTTTCGAAATACGTAGGAGTTAGCCTTTGGTGTCAGCACTGGAAGATAAAAGAAGGAGTAATATGGAGCAACAGCGCTAGCTTCTGCACTTGAGTATGCACCGATTATAGCAATTAAATTTGGTTCGGCTCTTTGTAAATTAATTCCTTGCATCTATATTTATTTGGACAAAATAGCAGTTTTAAGACCAAGTCCATTTAAAAAAAATCATTAATTTGTCTTTAAATGTAAAGGTGAATTGATATAAACAATATAAATTATTTTATCAACGCTAACAAAGCCTTCCGTTGTTAGGCCATATTGTCGACGCAACACAATTGAGTTTTTTTGTGATTTAATCCAAAAAGAGGATAAAAATGTAGTAACCAAGTAAAATATCAGAAATTAAGCTAAACTTCAATAATTTTAGCTCCGTATAATTTATTTAATATACATTCAGCTTTCTTATAGTAAAAGATATGTAATAGTTGTTCATCTCCGAGATAATTTTTATAAAATATGCTTTTACATTTATGTATAATTACATTATAAAGTTTATTTTTGATATAGCTCGTCTACTTTGTAATAAATCTAACAACAATTAAAACATGCTATAAAATGGCGAGCTAATCCGTACACAGTTTAAGCATTTTTTTTAAAGATAACATAATATTAAATGATACAATTATATAATAATTTTATTTAAAAAAACCATCATATGAGTAGTATGTCTTCATCTTCCTCTTTTAGAAGAGGCTAGGAATCCAAAAAAGATTTGAAATTAAGTTTTGCAATTAAGATAGCTATTGATTGTTTCAATAAACAATGCGGGGGAATTTTTGGAGGGAGGGGATCGCCTGCCTATTTCTTTGAATAAAGCCAATGCCATTTTTCCATAGGATCCTGAACAGGAGGAAACTATTGGGATAAAAATAGAGTCCAAAAAAGCCTTGTATTCTTGGAGCTTGCGTTCTTCAGGGAGGGCCATGGGGTCATAGATTAGAGGGGGCAAATAGGTCTAAATCCCACTTTAAAAGGAGACCATTTTCCCATGGGACTAGCGAGGAACCGTCAGGACGCATTCGACCTTCAAGGGCAGGATCTGAAGGTTCAAGTATGGATGGAATATGGGCCTTTTAAGGGCTGACTGGATAATAGAATTGATTTTAGAGTGTCGCAAGTGTCTAAATTTATTTAGTCTGCAGTGTAACGGGTGGCGTGCTTCAAGGTGGCAGTTATAGAAAATACTATAGCATGGCAAACAGCTGATAATTTTTATATAGGGTGTAGTCCGCCATATTGAGGACATTCTTTTGTCGAATTTTAGTATTAATTTTCAAATATTTATAATAAGCTTTAGTCAGTGACTCTCCCGTCCCTTTGTTCTTTGCGATATATGTATATATATTACCATTAATAGCAGTGTATTTAATAATTTATAGTATACTATCTATTAAAACCCGCTCGCTGTGGCTAACGTTAGTTATATCTTAGCGTCAATTATATGCATTAAATGCCACTCACATCACATCCCTGTTAACAATTGCGCTAAGTGCCGATTTTTGTAAATTTTCCCCCACTTGGACTAACCTAAATAAACCTGATGCATTATTTATTCAGAGATGTACAAGCTATTAAGGAGAACGTTGAACATCTGGACATAACCCCATCATCTATTTCTTTAGCTGAAAGGTTTCTTCTCTTCGTTTTTTTTTATTCGTTGTATTGCCATTTGTTATCGGATAACTCCTGTCCTACGATCCATCTTAAATCAGGAATTCTCAGCATTTTTATATGCCTTTATCTCAATACATGAGGAACTAGTCTCGTTATTTGAAACCTTGCCCTCATCTGATATTTAAGGAGACTCCTGCTGCCTAACAAGTATGAAAATGTAAACTCAAGCCCGACCTTGTTTATAGCTTTTGATTTAGTTTTCAATTAGATTCCGAAGCAATCAGGTGATAGTTTAAGAATTTAATTTCAAGAATATGCTTCACTCTATTCAGAAGAAGGGGGAGGGAAGAGATATGTTCCAAATTGTTTTTAACCAACTTTTCCGTATTAATTATTTCTTTTCTTCTTGTTGAATAATTCCTGTTTTCTTCCTTCGGGCGTGGGTAAATATTCTGACACCAATTATCGTGTTCCAGCGGCGGTGGAACACGATTTAAACTTAAAAAAGGTTTGAAGGAAGAATTAAGGAAGGATAAGGGCGTATATTGAGATAATATAGTCAGACGGTCGGGCAGGGGACAACAAGGTTATTCGTCTCCACTGCATACACGACGATGTACTTTTATTTATTTTACTACATGGTATTCTAATTATTTTATTTATATCCGAGAATTAAATAAACATTAAATCAAACAACTCTCGATACAGTACGTTGTGTATAAAATTCACTGATGCGTGTTCGTGTTGATCAATAATTATATATGGGGGAAAGAAATAACAAATACGTATAAGCGCGTGGGGGGAGAGGAAAGTATCACACACGTAAGGAAAATTAAATAAAGGAAAAGACGTGTATGAAAAAACGTGTATACTCCAGTATACATCAATCCACTTCAAAACAAAGATTTTTCAAGAAAAACAGATTACACACACATCTATAATCGATCAAAAAATTGGATCCCTTTTTTTCTTAATATATATAGTTGCAAAAGATAACCATCATAGTAATTAATATCGAGATTAGAAACCTGCAAGGCCCGGCTCGGCCCGCGGACAGGCCTAAAGCCCGGCTAGCCGGGCTTGGACGGGCTTTTGCTTAAAAATAAAACAAAGGGCCGGGCCTGGATGCCGTAATATAACTTAACGGGCTCGCGAGACTAGATATACTTAAGGCCCGTTAAAAGCCCGTTACAAAATTTAATAATTTTAATATGAAAGAAGGTATTTTTATAATGTTCTAATTTATATTTATTTTATGTATATCAAAATAACAAGGAACGTTAAATTTTATTCCCATCCTAGTTCACTAATTCATCAATATCACAAGCCGCATTATAAATATAAGATATTTATACGTGGTTCCATGGGCGTAGCCAATTCTAATTAAAGAGAGGCAGTTTAGGTAAAAAAAGGGTTTTTAGACCAAGAATTTTTGCATTTAAAGGGGGGTGGGAACTGCCAATCCTTGCCTCCCCATTTATAAAAAATTTAAAATGGTGGAAAAGCAAAGAAATCAAGTAACTTTATAAATTTTAAACTTAAATAAGGGTTTTAAATAGAGCTGGTAAAGTTACTTTTCTACAATAACTAAGTAAGCTACAGTGACTTTAAAAAAATGTAACTAATTACACTTACATTTTTACAAGAGTAACTGAATATAGTTCTTGTTACTTACCTGATGGAACTAGTTACAATAAAAGTTACTCGGGCATATTAAAAAAATAATTTTTTTAAAATAAATATTCACCTGTTAGGATAAAGGTCACAGGGTAATATATGGTGATTTGATAAATATAACGTTATATTCTATACTGTCGTCCAATAAGCTTGTCCGCTTCTCACTAAATTTATTTTACCAAGACTAAATAGAAGTTCGACGGGGGCCATGGATGGTAGGGCTACATTTAACTTAATAAAAAGTTTTTTGATTTTAGGAAAATTAATTTAGCAAAAATGTAAAAACTAATTTTTTATAGTATATATTTAGCAAAGTTGGATTATCTATTATAAATAGTATTTAATTAAATGTTTAAATTTAATCCGCAATGGAAATTTAAATTTAAACGATGAACACATACTAGACGTGTAACTATGTAGGAAAATTATGGTTACCTTGGAACACCCTTCTTATTCGATTTGAATACACACTATTCATACACCGCCGTGTTCTATTCACAATCAGTATAATTTAAATAACCCCCAACTAACGTACGAGTTATGCGTATCAACCTCGATAGTATGATATATAAACTAATGCGTGCCATCGAATATATTATGTTATTAATTGCTATGCAATTTATGGGCTCGTTTTTTGGTGTCCGTCCGTTGTCTGTTGTCCGTTGTCCGTTGTCCGTTACCCTCCCTATCTATTTGCATTGGGTATATTAGGTTATCGCTTTTTTAAATAAATGCATGAGAAAGAGGTGCCCCACCCCTCATCTCTATCTCCCTCGCTGTGTTATTTTTTAAATTAATGCATAAGAGGTGCCCCACCCCTCATCTCTATCTCCCTCGGTGTGTTATATATAAGATTTGTTAAATTATCTATTATATAATAAACATAGATAAAGGTTGTTTACTTTTAATGCTATGCAATTTAACTAGTTATATAATAAACATAAATAAAAGTTGTTTACTTTTTAATTGCTATGCAATTTAACTAGTTTTGGGGTTAGAATCCCGGAGTTTTTTTGACTCTAATGATTGTTCTTGTTACTATCATTGATAATAAGAATTTTTGGCCGTCCGCTGGCTGCTGACCAATAAAAAAAATGACCACTGGCCAAAATGTGAATCGAAATTATTTTTTTCGTTATTTTTTGACTATTATGATTGTTCCTGTTTCTATTATTGCTATTATGACTTTTTGGCCGTCCGCTGGCTGCTGACCAATGTTATATAATAAACATAAATAAAAGTTGTTTACTTTTAATTGCTATGCTATTTAACTAGTTTTTGGGTTAGAATCCCGGAGTTTTTTTGACTCTTATGATTGTTCTTGTTACTATCATTGATAATAAGACTTTTTGGCCTTCCGTTGGCTGCTGACCAATGAAAAAAATGACCATTGGCCAAAATGTGAATCCGAGTTTATTTTTTCGTTTTTTTTGACTATTATGATTGTTCCTGTTACTACCATTGCTATTATGACTTTTTGACCGTCCGCTGGCTCCTGACCGATGGAAAAAATGACCATTGGCCAAAATGTAAATCGAAATTATTTTTTTCGTTTTTTTTTGACTATTATGATTGTTCCTGTTCCTACCATTGCTATTATGATTTTTTGGCCGTCCGCTGGCTGCTGACCAATGGAATAAAATGACCATTGGCCAAAATGTGATTCGAAAACTTTTTTTTCGTTTTTTTTGACTATTATGAATTTATATCCACTTTTACCGAGTCCTGGCTGCTGACCAATGGAAAAAAATGGCCATTGGCCAAAATGTGATTCGAAAATTTTTTTTTCGTTTTTTTTTACTCTTGTGAATTTATATCCACTTTTACCGTGTGCTGGCTGCTGACCAATGGAAAAAAATGACCATTGGCCAAAGTGAGCATCAAAATTTTTTTTCCCGTTTTTTTGGCTATTATTGATTTATAGAGTATCTGTTGGTACTGACCAATAGAGAAAAAGTGACCATTGGCCAAATTTTTGATTTTTTTAATTAAAAATTGTTCAAATTCAACAAAAAATTTCTCCCAACAATTCTGCAAATTCTTAACATTGTGTTGTTTTATAATAATGTTTGTTAGACCCATAATCACTAAAGGCCATAAAAACTAATGTAATACGCAACTAGATGCAAACACTAAATCTAACCCTAACCCTTGCCTATATTACATTTTGCCTATATTACATTTTGCCTATAATGGAAAATTTGTATAAATAATTAATTAATCATTAGGCATTTAATACCCCCCTATAGGCATTCTCGCCCCTTCCCACCTTTCTCGCCCATAAATTGCATAGCAAATATGATACATTTATACGAAGTACAGATGAGTCGTCCCCCCTTCCCTTCCCCTCTTCCCTTCCCTTCTCCCCCTTCCCACGAGGGCCGAAGGCCCGAGTTTTTTTTATTGATATTAATAAAGTTCCTTTAATTAGAATAATGTAGGCTTAAACACCTACAATTGGTGACCCCAACGTGATGGGGGGAGCCGAATGTATTTGATTCCCCCCCCCCAAAAAAAAAATATTTATAACGCTACATTTTGTTTTTATTTTCCCCATAACAGTACCTTTAATTATTTTTGGGCACTAGGTTCTCAAACCATACATTCCTTCATCTAACTTCAATCCCAAGGTAAATGTGTCCCAATATGTGGAACGAACCTAACTACAGTCCCAAGGTAAATGTGTCCCAATATGTGAAACGAACCTAACAATCTGGGTGCGATTACGATGAAAATTAAAAGCCTTAGCTACACTAAAAAATGTCTTTTGCAACGGCTGCCGAAATTGAAATTGTCCACTACTCAACACGGCCATCACAAACAACACAACACAAACCTTCACGGCCTTTAAGAGCAAAAACTACAATTTCGGCGAAACAATGCAAATTATTCTTTGTTTGGCTATGCAATTTTTTAAGAAGGGGAGTATCTGTAGGGAAATTATGGTTACCTTGGAACACCCTTCTTATTCGATTTGAATACAACTATTAATACTCCGCCGTATTCTATTCACAATCAGTATAATTTGAAAAACCCCCAACTAACGTACAAGTTATGCATATTAACCTCGATAGTATGATATATAAACTAATGCGTGCCATCGACTATATTATATTATATCTTTTGATATTAATAAAGTTCCTTTAATTAGAATAATGTAGGCTTAGACACCTACAACTATATTTAATTAATGATTTTTAAATTTTATAAAAAGTAACTGTAACTCTAGTTGAATAGTTATGAATTAATATAAGTAACTACACTTACATGTATTCTCAAGTAAAAGTAACTGATTACAATTAATTTTCTGAAAGGAATTAGTTGGAACTAGTTTCAGGAACTAGTTCCATGTAAATAGTTAATTAACAGCTCCGGTTTTAAAAGTCTACTTGGCTTATATAGTTTTATGAATCCCGAAAGACCATTTGTGAAAGATATTTTTCTTCTATGGGTCGCCTCTTAAAATAAAAGATCTCGTCTGATTGGTAAATATTAATTTATGGTTTTTACAATATTTTTATTAACATTTTTAACACCATATCGGTAATAAAATTAAACAAAAAAAAATAAAATTTTTATGGGCCCGGGCCGGGCTTTGTATAAAACTAGCGGGCCGGGCCCGGGCTTATAATTTAATCTTGACGGGCCCGGGCTTTTAAATTTTTATCACGGGTGGGTTGACTGACCTAAACACTTGCAGGTCTCGCGAGATTGCTGCAATTTAAAATATTATGATAATGTCACAACTCAAAATAGTGCCAATAAAATTCTACTACAGTACTTTTATAATGAATATATAAAATAAAATAATTTCCAATGCTTAACTTTCATCCTTTAATAGATGAAAGTGAAGAAAATTTGAAACTACATTGTAATTAGTTTAAAGTGTGTAAAACTTTCACACATTTGAAAAGATAATATGTTATTGCTAGCGCCATCTATTATATATTTTCTTTGGCTAAAAATGCAGAATTAATTTACTTTTTTTTTTAAACTTCACTGTATTTTATTTGATAATTTTAGATGATATACAAAAAAATACATACACGGCTAAAAAAATATAAAAACGCGCTATAACTAAACGGATGGCATTGATCCGTGTATGAAAATCGTGTTGGATTTAACGATTTCCATTGTGCTTTTGCCTGATATAAAAGTACTCTTTCAAATCTAAAGAGACGCTGAAGATCGCTTTTCCAATTTGTTTCAAGAGAGCGAGAGCTTCAGCGCCTAAATTTCCAATTGTGGTTGCCACTAAGGGAATGAATATTGTGTCCGCCAGGGAAGAATATTTGGCTGTCTTCCTATTCTCTGCACTGACTATAAGGTCGGGAGAGGAGTTGGATGGGGCAAATATGTCGACCGTGGTGAAGTCCCAAGTGAGATTCAGTTGACTAATTACATTTTTGTTTCGACAAATATACAAGTATATGGCATCATATGTAATATTACTTGTTAAATGCAACCTTACACATGGAAAGAAAATCTTGACATATTCTTGTTATTCCTTTTAATATCACTTTTGCATCTCACTTAAAATGGCGATTTAAATTACTTTATAAATTTCAATGCAAAAAACAGCTGTTTGCCAGTCTTTAGTATTATAAGTAGTGTTGTAAATGAACGCGTTCAAGTTTGAAAAAATTGATGAACGGCGTTCCTTTTGGTGAACTTTGAACGTGGATGCGTTCCTTTTTTTGATGAACGCGTTCGAATTTAACGTTCGTTCAATTTTGAAAACCCTTTTTTATTTTTATTTATTTAAAAAATAATGTTAATCCAAATTTGTAACAAAAAAGTCTTATAATTTTAATCAGCTGTTTTTCCTTTTTCCTATAACCTATTCTGAAATACTTTTAACTTACCATAACGTGCAAAAGAAGATAAGATAAAAGTTTATTAATTTAATATTATTAATTATATTTTAGTTTATAGGTTAATATGGACAATCAGATTATTATATCGTCGTCATCTTCAAATTCTGAATGTTCAAAATCAGCAGATGAATTGACATTGCCATGGCAAAAATATGATAATCACTCATTTCATATAAAGGACCGAATTCAATAATTACTAAATGTAAAAAAATATTAAACTGTTAGTTTTATTGAAAAAAGGGTTTGAAACCCCTAGAATTGATATGAAAGAACTGTCGATTTCGAAATATCATTTTTTGACGAGGAAGTAGAGGGCGGATTGGAGGATGATATCTTATCGCAATTTTTTAAAGCGAAGGACAAAACATTAAATGTTTTTAATAAATTTCCTGCTTTAAAAGATTTGTTTATTAAAGATAATACTCAAATCCCCTCATCTGCCCCTGTGGAGCGGGTTTTTAGTAAGCTAATGCTGTATTGACTGCAAGCGTTCCTGCTTATCCGACGAAAATTTTGAAAAACAATTATTATTACTAAAAATTGATAAGAAAAGTTTTTAATAAATAAAAAATCTTTATATTCGCTCTAATATATTATAATTATATTATCAAAATAAACCTATTATTTTTTATCACTGCTAATATATTGTGTTAAAAAATATAAGACGTTTATTTATTTTAAATTAAATTTTAAAAAAGATTATCATAAAATTTTGAACGAACGTGAACGCGTTCGATTTTGTCAATGAACGTTGAACGCGAACGCGTTCGATTTTTTTAAAAATGTTTACAGCACTAATTATAACTATAAGTGTATGGTGGCATGGGCAATTTATGTAGCCTATGACCTTGATAGAATGCCATATTATAAATAAGTAAGGTCATCTCTCTTTGTTATAATCAGTTAATATCAGATTAATATGTTTTCCATCTATTGACCCAAATAGTGTAATTGATATTTGATTAAGCAAACCATAATCTTAACATGTTTGTTGATATAGTTGAAATAATAATGTTATGATCTATTTTATACTTCAAGTATTTATTCAATTATTTATATCGTCAAATCTATACTGTAAAACAATTGCTATCTATTTATAATTTAAAAAGTTCCTATCCTATTTTTTATTGCTATGATAATATCTTTTCTTAAACAAAATTTTCCTATGTGATATGCGAACCTTGTTAGCAAAATGGCAGGGATATGACTTTTTAAGTTGCATTATTTTAAAAATGTGTGAGCATGTTCAGTAATTGATTAATATTAATCAATTGTTATTTGATTGAATTGTTAAATTAATTATATAATGGATTTGTAATCCTAAAATATTTTCCGTTGCGAAATTCATAATAATTTTGACCAGAGCAGGGTTTTTTTCAGGGGGGAGCCCGGGGCCCCGGAGAGTTTTGATGAAGGAAGCATGAACTCAAGTTCCATCATAAAGTCATAAATTATATTAATAAGCTAAAATTGAAATTCAATAAATTATTTTAATTTGTCAATGAAAAAAATATGAAATTGGCGAAATTGGATTTTTTTTACAAATCAGGTGGAAATCATTCATAGACATCATGTGAACCCTAATTTAAAATCTTGAAAGTTACAAATTATCTTTAATTAAAAAATATCAATAGGTAAATAAACATAAATAAATGCTTTTAGAATTATTAAATCACTATCTTACTTATAAACTTAAAAAGAATTATTATTAATAATAGATTCTATTGTTTGTTTTTTATTGATATAATATGCTAATTTTGAATTGCAGATGTCTTGTAAATATAAAAGTGCTCTTTTACACTACTTTAGTAAAAAGGAAAAGCCTAATAAAAAAGATGGTAAATATGACTTAATTTGGAATAATTTTAATTATGTATGGTTATTTGTGTTTTTATTAAATAAGACATGAATATGTTTGTTTTTAATAGGTAAAGAAGGGACTGAATTAAAAAAAACTCTTGTTTTATCCCTTACTATGGGAAACTATGGTAATTATTTTTAAGCATTATATATTTTAAATATATATAAGTTAAAGGCATATATTACTCTGCTTCCAAAAGCGAAATTCACATGAACTCTGAAAGAGACAAGAAAGATTTTGGTTTTAATATAGAAGTATTATATATATTTTCATGTTTTAGGTATGAAAATTGTAATTCTGCTGGAGGGGGAAAACTGTCTCTTTTTTTTCTTATGATAAAAATGGTAATTAAAATTATGCAAGTTGTTTTTATTTTATTAATATATATTGATAAAGATGAGTGTATTGGCAGCTTTACTAATTGCTCAGTCTCTGAAAGTGAAAAACATGGGCAAAATTAAAAACATAAACCATTATATAAATTTATGATTTCATGGACATCTAAACAAATGGCTAATTTTTGATGAAGCCTTAGGTAGGGCTTTATGCTCTGTCTGTTCTCTTTACAACATATCCTTAAAAGAACACTTGCCCGTTAAAATATTACATCTATTTATTCAATGATTATGCGTGTATGTATCTATTTATATATCACTTATGTCACCACTAAAAATCAGTAAATATTATACAAAATGGTTTAGCAATTAAAAAATTTTTTACCCCCCCCCCCCAGAAGTTGAAAATACTCCCCCCCCCCCGGAGCATTTTTCTGAAAGAAACCCTGGACCAGAGCAATGTATATATGACTTTAATAATTTAATTTAAGAGTTATAACAAACAAAAAACACCGATGTTATGGTTTAAGCTAACACACGTACTTAAATTGACAAGCATTATCTAGTAAAAGTTATTAGTAATGTATTAGTACATTGTTAAAAACTAGAGTTGTTCATTAAATTTAGACAATAGGTAATTTGAAAATATCATAAATATACCAAGGTTGTAGAAGCAACGCCGCACGTTGGCTGTATGTTGTATCCAAGAGTTATATTATATGTAGAACTAAGGTTTTGGTTAACCATTTCTATGCCATATATTAGGCTGAGGGCTTTAGTGATAAAATAATAATTCAACTCCCTCGAACAAAATTGAGTCGGAGAACCAACAGGAAAATTGTAAATTTCAAATAAACCACCAATCATTAAATCGCCTTTTTTGATCAAAGAAGTTGTTGGAAAGGTATCCCAATCATGGTTATGAGAACGGTAGGAGTTCGCGACCATATGATGACAAAGTACGAGACAGAAAATGCAGTGAAATATCGTTTTTGTAAGCATCAATAATGGAAATAGGTTCAAGTATGATAAGAAATGGTAGATATTATTATATAAATCGATCGTTAAGCCAATATATGAATTAATGAATTAGATGAAACGGGATATGTGAAGCTAATATAAAATGAATAATTAGTATCGAACGGATTCCCATTTAAAATGAATCCAACATAATAGACTAACATGCTACCTGCGAAAATCAATTCTTTTATATATATTTTGCCAATTGGTTTTATCTTTCCATGACCCTCTTTAAATTTAAAATTCTATTGTAAGATCCAATGATAAATTCAATTATCGAAGGCTCTGTTAATAATTTATGAAAGTAATAATTAATCAGGCGACTGTGTCTGAGCCATTTAGTTAAACCTCTCACACAGAGAGGATGCATTCGGTATTGAATTAATATTTTAGTGCAAAATCGATATGTGATTATTGCATCCAATCAAAGTAAAGGATTTATGACAATGGATTTTTCCAGAATTCCATTTTGATATTTGTAAAAGATCGACCAAAGCAAATTTATATTTAAAGCGGAACTATGGGGCAGAGCAAACGCCAAGATATCAGATCCTTCACTTAAATTTTTTTACTCCAATTAAAAATTCATTTCTATGCAATTTATGGGCTCGCCCTTCGCTTGGAAAAATATCCATCTTGTTATCTTTTAAATAAAAATCCTCATAAAATTTATATAAGGGAAGCCCCATCGTATAAAATTAAGGCCTCCACTTGCCATTAAGCAAAATTGTTGCAATTTCGATAGATTAATGAATATAACATTCTCCGAATATTTAGCTTTTTCATAAAAATATCCTTTCTTAATCCTTTTGAAAGGTGATAATAGATAATTTTGAGGAAAAAATGATAATGGCCAATTAAATCGTCAATAATACTATAGGTGGTGAATGAAATAAGGCTTAAAATGAATAATGTTTTTTTAATTATTTAGCACCTGGATATTATTCATAAAAAATATTTAGGTTTAATAAAAGATTTGAAGTGTATATTATATTAGTATAATACTTTAATTATTCCCATCTTAACATGCGCATACTCAAGGGTGGGGCGGAAAGTCTCCCATAGCTAAAATCAGAAAAACTTTGTTTAATAAATTATTTAATGAATTAAGAGTATCTATAGTTGCATAAAAGACTCAGATACTTATAAATAATTTAAAAAGCCCCCCAGAACAAAATTTTTCCTCTCCCCCAAGGGAAAAACTCTGGCCCCTTTGGTCCCCAAGCAATTATATAATATATTGTAATGTAATTAAATAATTAATTTTTTTAGTTTTTAAAAATGAAAATCTTTTAATTGAATTAGGTGATTTATTTATATTACAATTCCAATGAAAAAAGGATGACAATTGAAACTTAATTTTTTAAAAAGCTCCAAACGACCGCTTAAATATAATATTTATATGTTATAATAATTGCTATGCAATTTATGGGCTCACTTTCCATTTTGTATGTCACGCTGTTCGTGTCACGCTGTTCGTGTGCACCGAGTGTGCACCGAATGTCTTGTTTTGCTTACTTTTAATTTTTGTTAATTAATTGCTATTTAACTAGTTTTTGGGTTCGAATCTCGGGTTTTTTTTGACTCTTATGATTGTTCTTGTTACTACCATTGATAATAAGACTTTTTGGCCGTCCGTTGGATGCTGACCGATGAAAAAAATGACCAATGGCCAAAATGTGAATCCAAGTTTTTTTTAGTTTTTTTTGACTATTATGATTGTTCCTGTTACTACCATTGCTATTTTGACTTTTTGGCCGTCTGCTGGCTGCTGACCGATGGGAAAAAATGACCACTGGCCAAAATGTGAATCGAAATTATTTTTTTCGTTTTTTGGTAATATTGACAATTACCCTATGCCCTTCCCTAGCAGAGCCTATGCCTTTACAGATATGGGGCCCTGTGCCCCCCCCTACTAAAGCCTATCCTCTCTTGATGTGGGTTCGAATCCCGGAGAGGCAAAATTTTTTTTTAATTTTTTGTTTTAAATTAATATATTGTTCTTGTTACTACCATTGATAATATGGCTTTTTGGCCGTCCGTTGGCTGCTGACCAATAGAAAAAAATGACCATTGGCCAAAATGTGATTCGAATTTTTTTTTCTCGTTTTTTTTCACTATTATGAATTTATATCCACTTTTACCGTGTCCTGGCTGCTGACCAATGAAAAAAATGACCATGAGCCAAAATGTGAATCAAAAAATTTTTTTTCGTTTTTTTTTGACTCTTATGAATTTATATCCACTTTTACCGTGTCCTAGCTGCTGACCAATGAAAAAAAATGACCATTGGCCAAAATGTGGTTGAAAAGTTTTAATTCAGCACCTTTAAATTTTTTGAGATATCCTTACAATACCTGTGTCATTTTTAGGTGTACGGTCATAACAGGCAATAGCGGAGCTATTGCATGTCGCTGCTCATTGTGACATTTTGTCATGCGCTGTCGTAACAGGCAATAGCGGAGCTATTGCATGTCGCTGCTTGTTACGTCGCAAGTCCATTATTATTATTCAATTAAATTTCATTATTCTCCATTATGTATATTTGTAACTTTTTATGTTTGTTATTAAGTTTTATTAATTATATTGTCTGGGTTTCTAAATTTTTAATTGATTTTACCAAGTAAGTTTTAATTGTTTTTATTATATTAATTGCTATGCAATAATTCCTTAATAATATTAATTGTTATGCACAAATCTGAATTTTATTATCCAATTCACCATCTACAGTAAACAAAAATAAGTTTTAATTCATATTCATTGCTATTTTCATTTATTAGTTTAGCTATCAATTTTAGTATTTTTCATCTGTAATCATCAGAAAGGCATATCATATTATTTTTTCTGTTTACATATTAACAAAAAGTTAGTTTTTTAATTTTATTTTAATTACTATATACTATTATTAATTGTTATGCAGCCTATATTATAATATGCTTATTAATTTTGCTAGGTAATTTGGTTTTTGACGCTAAGATCATCCAATCAATAAACCCTTTCTACGCAAGTGACAAGACACATTTTGCACAGATGCAAATAAAACGAATACACGTTAAAATATAGTTCTGTCTTAATACGCACTGCACTGCATTTTATGGGTTTCAATTATGGCATTTGGTAACCTTGAGGTTTCCTAAACCTTTTGAGTGCAATGTCTTAAACCTTAACCAATTCAGTGAAATGAAGCATAGTTAAGCTAAATAATATTATAACAAATTTATTCGTTTTTTAAAAAATAAACAAATAAACGACATTTTAAAATCAATTTTTTGGTAAAAAATACATTTAGACAAGCTATTTTGTTTTAAACAGATATTATATCAATGAAAAGTTATCATAATTAAAAACATTAAATAAAACATAAAGTCAAAGACGTCTAATTTTTTGATTGCCTTAATAATATTTTAATGTTTTCATATTTTATTTTACAAAACAATCCCTTGTTACATAGCCAGCTTCTGCCAAATTTAAAAATACTATTCTTTCTTCAAATTTTTATCACATGCAAAACATACGTTACAAAACGGCGAGTAAAATTGAGGTTTTAAATTTAAATGAATTTTCATTTATTTTTTTTTGCCAAAAAAGTAGTTTTATGTTGTGTAACTAGCATGGGAGTAGCCAAGGGGAAACACTAGCAATTATCCTACCCTCTATGGGCATTCTCGCCCTTTCCCACCTTTCTCGCCCATAAATTGCATTGCAAATATGCTACATTTATACGGAGTATAGATGATTTGTCCCCCCTTCTCTTCTCCCCCTTCCCCGGGGGTCTGGGGGCGGAGCCCCCAGGAGATAGGGATTTGGGGGCAGAGCCTCTAACGGGGGACTGGGGGCGGAGCCCCCAGCATGGAGTTTGGGGGCGAAGCTCCCAAGGGGGTCTGGAGGCGAAGCCCCTAGTTACGCTATTATTATAGGGGAGGCTAATCTAATAATTAAATAAGTATGAATTTTGACATGATTAATGTATATTGTTTATTCAATAAAAAAATACAATCGAATATAAAAAGATGCAAAATATAGGTTTTTGTTCCAGGGCCTGGGGTTGTAAAAGTTTGCGGGCCGGGTTTATCATTTATTAATTTAGCAGCCCCACACCCGGCCCAGGGTTTATATATTTGTGACAGGCGGGCTTATTGACCTAAAGAGGCCCGTTGCAGGATTCTTATTTGGCATAATCACGTCTAAGGGCCCGTCTTAATATACGATTCAACTTCATGGCGCCATATTTTTGTTTGTCTAAATATGCGATATAGATGTAGTGGAATCAACAATTTTAGTTTAATTACCATATGAATATGCATTAACAAGCGTAATTAAAGGATAAATATTTATTTTACGAGCAAAAACACAAAAACAGAACAAAAATAAAGTGATGCTCGTATTAAGACGCGGCTATGTTTTAACATGCATTCGCTTTATGAATCTAGATTCAAAATCGCGTATTAAGACGCACCCTAAATCGAAGGTAAACGAAAGAGGGAAGATCTAATATTTTGGATAATATTGATATGGACTTAAAAAGATGTGAGTTCTTATGAATTTTGAAAAAGACATTACACAAAGGAATAGCTGATTATTATTAAATTTGACAAAATGGATTGGAATCGCCAATGACCCCTCCCCACTGGGGTCAAATTTAAGTTCGGCCTCCCTAAGGGAAAAATGCTAGCCAAGCCACTGTTTTCAATATACTTATACTTTTCTTTATAAAGTAAATTTTTCACAAAAGATATTTAACAATTAATATCCTTTTTCCATTCACTTGTTGATTTGCGGAAAAGCATTAATTGAGCATCTTCCCCACAAAATTACCTGGCCCTTCGACACTTAATAGGTAACATTTTTATTAAAAGAATATTTGTCTTCGGGCAATTTGAATACTTATCCTTTCACATCTTGATATTTTTTTTAGTTTTACCTCCTTACTATGCAAGCATTTGCAGAAAAACAGGTAGTTCGACTAGCAATGCAATTTAAATGAAATTTAAGCTAATATGATTTATATGCAAAACCTCGATTTGCCAAGAGGCAAAATTTTTGTATTAATATTACAACAAAATCCATTGAGGTTTAGTTAAATTAAGATTATCTCCTTAATCGAAACCTTCCCTTTACAAGTTGATGAACGCTTTTCGATAAGTAACAAGTTTGAACTAACTTGAAATATTGTTTCCGCTTGATAGGTCAATTTTATTGCTAGAAACTCAGGAAATTTTTTTGGCTGGTTTCTGAAGTTATTTATATGGCAAAAACAGCAACTAAAATAAGATTGTTTAGGGTATATAGCTTTGTCCCAACTTAAGAGGCCTATCGTCCCAAAAATGCTCTCGACACCCTAACAGCTTACAAAATGTTATTATAATCAGTGCCTAATATAATACACTTTTTTTTATCGACAGAACCACATGCACCACTGAATAAAATTTTCTATAATCCACTTGTGGCATCTTGATAATTTAGAACCCCCTTATTTTTTCTCCACTACAAGTTTTGAGACTTATGAGTCCGTCCTCATATGGTTTAAAAAACTAAAACAGTCCACTTATGACATCTTAACGATTAGTGTCCTTCTTTTTTCTCTCTATTATCAGTTTGGTCAAGCCTTTATATTTCATACGAGTTTTAAACACGGTTTTCATGAAATATTAATAATAAAACTCATGGGCGTAGCCAAGGGGGGGGGGGCAGGGAGGGGTGGCTGCGCCTAAAAACTTGTTAAAACTAATTAAAATTATGGCTAAAATTCTAAAAAATGATCAATTTGCCCCTCCCTAAATTATTATTACCCCCCTCTAATTCCAATGCTGGCTATCATGATAAAACTATATTTAGCAACATCTTTGCTTGAATAACTTTTTAATAGTAAAACGTGTCTTTGTTTTATCAAGATGAAGATAAAATTTTAATATAATTTATATATTAGTTTAAAGCTCTGTGGAAAACGTACCAAATATTTTGTTTCTTGATGATATTTAGACTCTCGCAATACAGTTAATTTTTCTCCAAACTGCCTATTTGTTATTAATAAAACAGCAGGTTTTCAAATGAATTTAGGTTAAAGGTATAGCGCCCGTAATTTTTCAGATAAATGACCCGCATCCCAACACGGTAAATACGTGCCAAGTTGGTTGAGAATTTTATTATCAAACGTTTAATTTTGATACATAGGTGTGGAAAAAGTCTTTAATAAAAAATCAATTGGATAGCGGTCGTATAAACACCATCAAGGTCGATAATCTTACCCCAATCCCCCAGGTGGGTTGTGAAACATCTTATTTAATTTTGAAATTATATTTTTAATTGCCAAATAAATTTATTCATTCTATAAATTCAGGAAACCATAACCTACTAACTTATCTTTTTGTTCATTAAAAAATCCATATTCTGATCACGAGCAATCATTTGACCTCCAATAGTTCATTTAACTTATGCTTTGCCCTGCTCTATTTAAATTATTATGCTTAACTTTTATATATTTGTTTTGTAGAAGATAAATAATGCGAATATGATGACAGAGAAACTAGCGAAGACAGATATTTTCAAGATTTCACCCGGGGTAAAGAACTGCAAAGTCATTTTTTTCAACCCGAACCCGAAAGCATTTTATTTCAACCCGAACCCGACCCTAAAGCCTTTTAAAATTTTTAACCCGAACCAGACCCAAAAGCATTTTAAAATTTTCAACCCGAACCCGACCCGAAAGTGTTTCAAATTTTGGTGTCCAACGCGAGAGTAAGAAAAATTGCGGTGTGCATGGGCGTAGCCAGGGGGTAGCAGAAAGAGGCGGCTGCCCCCCTCTAAATTTAAAAAAATCTTAGATATTTTATCAAATTATGGCTAAAATTAAAAAATGGTCATTTTGCCCCTCCCTTAATCATTATTGCCCCATTTCAATTTCGTGGCTACTCCCATGAGGGTGTTTAAAATTTAATCAACAAATTAAAGTGGGATTTATGAAACTAATTGATTTCACAGATTTTGATGACTAAATTTATTTTCATGATTTATTATCTTATATATAAAAATGAAACTATGTATGTATGTTTGTGTGTTTGTTTGTATCTATGCCACCACCAAATTTGGAAAACTAACAGACCGATTTGGCTCAAAATTTCACAGTTTATTCCCCATACTCTGGAGCATGTTTTAAGATTTGTTTGAGCCAAATCGGTCCAGTAGTTTTTGAGGGGTCACGTTCTTTTGTTTTATACATTTTGGCACTTAATAAAGACGTCCCTCAAAACTACTAGACCGATTTGGCTCAAAATTTCACAGTTTATTCCCTATACTTCGGAGCATGTTTTAAGATTTGTTCGAGCCAAATCGGTCCAGTAGTTTTTGAGGGGTTACGTTTTTTTGTTTTATACGGTTTGACACTTAATAAAGACGTCCCTCAAAAACTACTCGACCGATTTGGCTCAAAATTTCATACTTTATTCCCCATACTTCGGAGCATGTTTTAAGATTTGTTCGAGCCAAATCGGTCCAGTAGTTTTCGAGGGGTCACGATTTTTTGTTTTATACGTTGGTTTATACGTTTTGACACTTAATAAAGACGTCCCTCAAAAACTACTGGTCCGATTTGGCTCAAAATTGCATACTTTATTCCCTATACTCCGGAGCATGTTTTAAAATTTGTTCAAGCCTAATATACTCTTTACCAAATAATTACATATATGCTTTTTATTCCATATGATAAAAGATGCTTTTCCGTGTAAATTATATTATTGGATAAACTTATTTGGGTTACCCTCGAAAACTACTAGACCGATTTGGCTCAAAATTTCATACTTTATTCCCCATACTTCGGAGCATGTTTTAAGATTTGATCGAGCCAAATCGGTCCAGTAGTTTTCGAGGGGTCACGTTTTTTTGTTTTATACGTTGGTTTATACGTTTTGACACTTAATAAAGACGTCCCTCAAAAACTACTGGACCGATTTCGCTTAAAATTTCATACTTTATTCCCTATACTCCGGAGTATGTTTTAAAATTTGTTCAAGCCAAATCGGTCCAGTAGTTTTTGAGGGGTTAATAAGTTTTAATATGCTCTTTACCAATTAATTACATATATGCTTTTTATTCCATATGATAAAAGATGCTTTTCCGTTTAAATTATATTATTGGATAAACTTATTTGGGTTATATCTATACTGCGTTATGAATATTTTGTTTTTAGTCAATTATTCATAAAGTGTAAGTCGGAGAAATTTTGTTTATTTTTACATTTTATGAAACTTACATAAACGATGAAAATAAATCCTTTATGCGCCCGCCATAAGCCAAATCGGTCCAGTAGTTTTTGAGGGACGTCTTTATTAGGTGTCAAAACGTATAAACCAACGTATAAAACAAAAAAACGTGACCCCTCGAAAACTACTGGACCGATTTGGGGTGGAGAGGAGGGATGGCGGGCGCATAAAGGATTTATTTTCATCGTTTATGTAAGTTTTAAAAAATGTAAAAAGTAGAACATATAGATATTAATTGGTAGTTTTTTTCTTATTTAAATTTTTTATTTTTTTAATATTTTTAATAGGGCAAAACAACGTTTGCCGGGTCAGCTAGTAGATATATATATATGAATGCATACAGTACAGTATCAAGTCACATTCAATTTGAAATATAGAGTTTTGCAGATGAATCATTTAATAAATTTAACCATAATCTTATTTGTTTTATGAATATATATTTAAGTAGTTTAAATTAATAATGAACTACCACTTCACACTATTTAAAAATATTATTTTGTTGATATATTTTACGTTGCACGAGTCACATTTACCACCAAATTAAAACAATCAGATTTAAAAAAACAAAAGGAATTTTAATTAACTTAATGAATGATCTTTAATTATACATTTCGATACTAATTAAAAAATATTATACATAATAGCATTATTTTTAAAGATATGTCTCGTGGATTCTGCAATGTAAGATACATAGCCCTTGACACGACCCGCATATTAAAATTTTCACGCCTTACCCGAATGCATTTCAAAATTTTCGACCCAAACCTACCCGATATCGGGTCCGGGTCTGGAAACCCATGCAGTTCTCTAACCCAGGGACATTTATATTATTGATTGTTGTCTCGTGGTTTTAAAATAATTATTTGTCGGGGGGCATTTGTTTACCCTGACATATTATTAAATACGCCAAGATGAATTTCGGCGAGCTGACGGGCCATCATGTTTTAATATTTAGTCGAAATAAATGCTTAGGTTAAACAGAATATTAAAAAGGGAGAAGTTAAGCAACGGTTTTTTAAAAATACAAAGCTTGTCTAAAACTCGGGCATTAGGTCCTTGTGGGAAGGGGGAGGGGGGAAGGGAAGAGGGTAACGGAAGGGCGAACTCTTCTATACTCTGTATAAAAATAGCATATTTGCTATACAATTTGTGAACGAGAAAGGTGGAAAGGGGCGAGAATGCCTATAGGGGGGTATTAAATGCAAAATGATTAGTTAATTTTTTATACAAATATTTTGCACTATCCAGGATTCGAACCCACATTAATAGAGGCAGCTTTTGTAGGGGCACAGGGAACCATATAAGTATAGGTATAGGCCCTTGTAGGGGAGGGCATAGGGTAATTAACGATGTTAACCAATTCAAAAGCGAATATTAAAATTTCGATCACAATTGGCTAATGGTCATTTTTTCATTGCTAAGTAGCAATTATCAGAATTTAAAAATTAGGTTTTTAATTTTAATTACCAATTAATGTAGTCTGAAAAGAAATATATACCTACAAAAACACAGGTATTGTAAGGATATCTCAAAAAATTTACAGGTGCTAAATTAAAACTATTTCAATGGCTTTTGCATTCAGCAGACAGTCTATAAATACATGAGTTAAAAAAACGAAAAAAAAACTTTGATTCACATTTTGGCCAATGGTCATTTCATTCCATTGGTCAGCAGCCAACGGACGGCCAAAAAGTCTTATTATCAATGGTATTAACAAGAACAATATATTAATTTAAACAAAAAAATAAAATAAATTTGGCCTCTCGGGGATTCGAACCCACATCAGGAGAGGCATAGGCTTTTGTAGGGGGGGCACAGGGACCCATATCAGCAGAGGCATAGGCTCTGCTAGGGGAGGGCATAGGGTAATTGTCAATGTTAGCCAAAAAAAAACGAAAAAAATAATTTCGGTTCACATTTTGGCCAATGGTCATTTTTTCCATCGGTCAGCAGCCAGCGGACGGCCAAAAAGTTATAATAACAATGGTAGTAACAGGAACAATCATAGTAGTCAAAAAAAAACGGAAAAAAAATCTTGGATTCACATTTTGCCAATGGTCATTTTTTTCATTGGTCAGCACATAACGGACGGCCAAAAAGTCTTATTATTATCAATGGTAGTAACAAGAACAATCATAAGAGTCAAAAAAAACCCGGGATTTGAACCCAAAAACTAGTTTTAATAATAGCAATAAATAATAAAAGTAAACAGCGTGACAAGACATTCGGTGCGTGACAACAAAATGGAAAGTGAGCCCATAAATTGCATAGCAATTAATAAAAATTGCGAAATTAATGAGTGAATTCAAAATGAGGTGCAAACACTCTAACATAGTCTATACAAACGATTAATATCTTATTATTTATTAAAAAAAATAACTAGGAACACGAGGTTTACCAAAAGTATGGCTGTGGGAGTACTATTGTATTATATTTGCGGATAATCCTGTAATTTAATTAAAGTCCCATATTGATAACTAAAATAATTAGCATTCTTACCAGTGTTCAGTTTTTTCTAAATATTCTGATCAAACCCAACTCAATTTTATAACTAAATTGTCCGCTCGGACCAGTCCAAATTTAAAGCCACTTCGGCCAATCATTTTATTAGCCCAGGGTTGAATAAAAGGACAAATTATATAAAAATAAGCGCTTAGGATATTGACCTAACTAATATACTCGAATAAATCTCATTTGACTACGAATTTTAAAGGGAACACGTTGCGTAATAAATTTAGACTCTAATTAAGTGTCAGCGCTTTAATAAAAAACTAGAATTTTACTAAAACACGAAACAAAATATTCCCAAATGTTAAATAAATGCCTTAACGGGCCTCTGACTCTTACTTATGGATAAGGATGGATTAATATAAGCAAATTCGATAAAAACGTTTTCAGTATTAAAAGGAAAAGTATATAGCTCGAGTGAAATGGAGATTGCTATCCCCACGACAATTTAAAATGTTTATTTCTAAGCACATATCAATACACACATGTATTTATGCGTATTACTGACAATTAATTTATATATATAGAACGTTTATATATTTATATATAGGGTGTGTCGTAAGATGGGTGAACAAGAGTTACAATTTTCGCGCATTTTCGACGCAACTTTAAGCCTTAAAGCGCATTACACGTGTTAAATATATCTTTTATAATGGTAAAGATAGATTGATAGATATACAAATAGCAATTTAAATTTATATTCGTATGCAACGTGAGGGATAAAATTAAAGCTACAGTTAAGTGTACTAAAAAGCTAACTAAAATTAAAGTAAACTATAAACAAGAATGTGAATAAATATGAGAGACTAAGTATCGATCGTGGACAAGTTAAAACAATTATGCAAGAGAATGTGGAAAAATAAAGGGCCGGCTAGGTCTAAATGTCCTTTAAGTAACGGTATAGGGCTAGACTTGACGAGGGAAATATTGCAAAGCGAATGAAATGGGTGAGATATAAAGAGCAAAACTACTTAGCAATTATAGCGTTAATTTAACTAAAAGGGCGCGTAGCCCCGTAATATAAATAAGAATGCAGCCGTCTAAGATAGCGAGCGAGCCGTGTGATTTAGGATTTCTTCTTCATTTTCGATACCTTCTCTTTGACCCTGTAAAATATAAATAGTCACCTTAAATATAATACGTTCTATAACGAAACCTAAAAGTCTTATAGGCGTACAAAATTCATCAGTTCAATGTAAACCCCCAATAATTATATAATTAATAAATTACATCTATTGTGTGAGGTTTTATACTTAATCCATTAAAAAATATGTGTGTAAAATTACGATTTAGTTATAAAAGATCAACAAAAACACGACATTAGTTGAATGGAAAGCTATACCGAAAGATTATATTTCAAACTTCGTAACTCGGATTGGGGTCTGAGGGACCCCACTTACAAAAAAGTCAAAAATGTAAGAGCCTGTCGCAAACTTACATTTGAGCCTTATCCTTTATGCTTCTCAACGCGATATCTTTGTTTTTATCAATGACGACCTAGGTAACAATTATAGATTACGACGTAGAAAATGAATATATATTTAGTTGGATAAATCACATTGAAATTTGGATTATGTAAAAATCGAAATGCAATATTTAGACTGGTGTTGTAAAAAAGGCTTGGTTTTGTTTGGTCAACCTATGGTAAATTAGTCAACTAAACATAAACAGAACAACAGTTTTTGGCCTACTTTTCTTAGTCGACCACTAGGCTTAGTCAAAACCTGGGAACCAGACCCGAGTCTACCGTTAGTATTAGTTGAACCAAAGGTTGACCAAACAAAATCCAGCCGTATTTACAACACTGATTCATACCTTAGCCTTGTTAGCCGCATCGTTGATTTGAACCTGCGCAATAATAATAAAATAAAGTTAAAAAATTTCGCAAATCGTTATTAAAGATCTTGGTGTTAAATATTTAGAAAAATTTATCTAAAATAGGGGTGCAATTTGGTGTTTCTTACCCTGTAGACCGAATAGATTTTGGGGATCGTGAAAATCGAGACGAAGACTACGGAGGACAAAATAAAAATAAAACTCATCATTTACACTTTAATATATTTGTATTTTAGGAGAAAATATATTTTTTTAATAAATATATTAATATAAATTGAAAAGAAAGACTTTTCATATTATTACATATTTAATTTAGAGAAAATAATAGAATACGGGTGTGTGATGTATAAAAAATGAAATGACCCAACACAAAGAGGGTGAGTCCGTTGAAATAGGCTCCGATGTAAGTCATTGCCCACAAGATGAATCCAAACTGCGTGGTGCAAAATACAAAATGCATAATCAGTTAATAAACAGAGGCGGCGAAATCGTTTGAATGCCAACACTAAAATTTAAAAGGGGCGGCAAAGTCTAGTACAAAAATGAATAGATTCTTACTGCATCCTCATAAGCAACGGCTTAGGGCTTGTCTTAATATTGGATTCAGATTCTAATGGCGTAAATTTATCTTTCTCAAATATCCGCTTCAATTTCATGTGTCAAACTCGGTTGTAATTATTAAGATTTTGTTTTTTTGATATAGTTAAAAACGTTTTTTTGTTTATTTCAACTCTTGAGATTAATCGCTGTTATGTTATGCGTCTGAAAGTGAATCTGCTGTGAATTCGAAGTTAAGACACGGCTATGTTAAAACCCGTACAACGATTTTTCCCGCGCAGCAAAATCCGATATTAAGACAAGCCCTTACATTTTGTTGTCGCTCGCTTTAGAAGGGATAATATTCGCAAAACAAAAACATTTAAAACGCGCTTTAAAGAGTCAAATCCAATGTCGTGATTAAATCGATAAAGATCTCAGTGATGAGTGTTGTAAACTTGCTGGGTTTGATTAGTGTTGTAAAATGGTTGGGTTTTGTACGGTCGACCTTTAGTTTGAGTCGACTAAACATAAACGGAAGGAATGACCATAAAACATTTGATTTGTTTATGCTTTGGTCTCTGCTTATGTTTAGTCGACTAAAACCCGACCAAACAAAACGCACCGTTTCACGACACCAATTTTGAGATGAGACTATTTGACACAACGACTTATTGATTCCTAAATCCAAATAGTCAGGCAAGTTTTACTTTGATGGTGTCGGTTGGATCTTCCACCAAAAACAAGTGCTTGGCCTTCTTGTTGATGTAATTGAGTTGGGAAATAACCTTGGCACTCACCTTCTTACCCGTCTCCGCACTGATCACCACATCTTGATCCAAGTAGTCCCTGTGCGCGCAAATTTAAAATAGAGATAATTACACACCGAGCTGGGGTATGTTATTTCATAATTTGTGAATCGTTCGAATTAAAGTGAGTCCAACTAAATCACATTTAGCAGAGCTGTGGCGTCTAACTGAATTTTACGACCAAAACCAGCAATTTTGCAGGAATCGAGCAAGGGGTCGCTTGGACATTTAGAAAACAGGGATATTTTATCAGTGGCGCTTTAAAAGGCGTTTTGAAAACAATGACAGGTGTTAACGACGAATTTCGTATTTTAAATTTTACATCACCTCAGAAACATAATTTACAAGTATCGAGTTTGGTGGGAAACATGGTGGATACTTAGAATCGTAATGATACATTAGATTGGCTAACAGTTGATTCGTGCATCAAAATTTATCAAGCAAATTAGTCCGCCATATTGCTTGAGGTTTTCAGTAAGCGCACTTGTGCGGTGAAAAATTGAAGCCCATTATTTTTTTGTCCAAATATGCGATTCACATGTCGTCGAATCAACAATTTCAGTTTAGTGAAATATGCGTTAGTTAGCGTAATTAAACGATAAATATCTGTTTCACGGACAAAAACATAGCAAAAATTCAAAAATGGCGTGACGCTCGTATTAAGACGTCGCTGTGTTTTAACACGCATTCGCATATTTTTAATCTAGATTCAAAATCGCGTATTAAGACACACCCTTAGTTTAGGGTTTAATTAGTCAACCAAATAAATAGCGTTTATGTTAAAATGTGTCATCAAACGTAGCGAACCACAGCCCTACTTAATAATCAACAGCTGTTCGCCAGTCCATTGTGTTATTTATTAGTCGTCGAGTAAATCCATAGACTAGCCCATCTCTTATATATTCATTCACGCATCAAAAGTGTTGCCAAAAACGACCGCCATTTTTATGAGTGAAGTAGAGTTTTTATAGCGATGGCTCGTATTGGACAAAAATCATTGATCATATACCATGAAACAACCCATTTTAATCATTATAGCTATTTTAAAAATTCACCAAACCATATAAATTGGCCAAAATTCATGTTTCACCTTTCAAAATGGCTGCCAAAATGTGGCACACTGCTTAAAAGGGAATGAGCAGTCTATAAGTCGTCGAGTAAATCACACCACTCGCTGCTCGAACGTGAAATCATAATTGACGTTACTTTCAACACTCAACAACTTCTCAAAGTTATAAAGAAAACTCCTCCGTGAACTAGAAAATTTTTGATCGAAATACATGTAATCTAATAAGACTCGTGTTGTAAAAGGAACTGGGTTTCGTTTGGTCGAACTTTGGTTCAACCTAGACTAACAGTCGACTCTAGTCTATTTTCACATTTCGACTAAGCCTAGGGGTCGACTTAAAAAAAGAGACCAAAAAACCTCACGTTTTGTCGATTAAAACCAAAGAACCCACGTCGTTTTACAACACCACGTAAAACTATCTTACCCCCCCCCCCCCGCTATTGATTATGTATCGAAGAAACCTTTAAGGGGCTCGATTAGTTTGTAAATTGAGGGGTCTAAAACTCACTTGAAAACGTGTCCCTGCTTAGTTTTGTTCAGGGTTTGCATCAGGTTTCGGTACAGGTAGAGACCGACCGAACAGGCCAGGAGGGCCAAGCCCACGTACCCCAGCACGGAAATGATGGAGAAGTGGGAGAGGGTGAACATGACGACGAGCGAGAGGACAAACACGGCCCCGCTAACCTTCACGTCTCGCCAGTATATCAAATCCTTGACTGAATAGAATGAAGAAATAAATATGCGTGTCACATGCTAAAAAAGATAGGGATATTATACATATATATATATAGTCAAATTAGTCTCTAATTATAATGGCCGATAGATGGCGGCGCTAATTAGAGGTTACTTTTAATTGAATTGCGGCGCTCCTGAAAGGGGTTATTATTATCTTCTTCTGATTATATTACTAAACCCGCAATTTATTAATTAATTTCAAAAATGTATATATATTGGTGTTGTAAAAACGGCTAAGTTTTGTTTGGTCGACCTGGGGTTTAACTATGACTAACGGTCGAGTCTGGTCTGTTCTTGAAAATTTCGAATAAGCCTAGTGGTGTAGAGACTAAGAAAAATAGACGAAAAAATCTTTAGTTTATTTATGTTTAGTCGGCTAAAACCAAAGGCCGACCAACAAAACCCATCCGTTTTTACAACACTAGTATTATGGCAATTACAGGTTGGACAGGACGAACGGACAACTAAAAACGAGCCAATGAATTGAGTAACAATTAATTATACATCTAGTCGGGCGGGCTCATAGGTGAAAAAGGATTTTGGACATCATTCATTCATTGTATTTAGTTTTGGGCAATGGTAGCAGATGTGTAGGTTTGTATAAAAACCGAAGTTGGACGAGACATTTTGCATAGCAATAAATTGTATATATTATTTGCACAAAATTTATAAGCATGCAGGTATGTATTATAAGCATGGGCGTAGCCAGCATTGTAATTAGAGGAGGGGGGGGCAGTAATGATTTATGGGGCAAAATGATAATTTTTTTAAATTTTAGCCATAATTTGATAAAATTTCAACAATTTTTGGATTTAGAGGGGCCTTGGCTACGTCGTCCATGTATATAAGTAACGGCACTAGCATTTCCTTTGGTAGTAGTACCTCTTCTCAAAACACAGAGATGATAAAAAGTATTGGAGATACAAAAACCGAAAATACAAGGAAAGTTAAAATGTTATGTTAAACTTTAACAACGCTACTACAATAAACTATATTTCATCATGAAAAGCGGCCGATAAATCGACTTTTTCAGCTATTTGTAGTCCTAACTAGCAGCGTGTGTGTGGCGGAGGTGATACGAACATTTTAAAATTTAATGATTATGTTATAGATTGTCTTAACTTGTTTATTTTGAGAGCTGAACTTTCAAAATTCCTATTTTTTTACCAAAATATAAGTCTTGAAATTTGCTGCACAAATAAATATTTTGTGTGATCGCTCATTTGATAACGCTGTAATCCCCCAAATAAATACCCTAGGTCAAAGAGTTCCCAAATTTCAATAGACATGTTAACTAGCTTAACAAAATGAGAAATATAAAGACAAAAACCTTATTCCTCAAAAGAATTCCGAGGCATTTAAGCGCAAAAAACTTACTATTCGAGGAACCAATAAACGTTAGAAAAATTTATAATGTACATGATAGCATCATACCTTTGTCGCGTATCGTGTCAAAATTGAGACCTAAGCCTTCGGTTCCAGCCCCTCCGGTGGTATCTGTGATAAAACAACGGCAAAAAAGAAAAAGGTTATAAATAACAAGCCAATTTTTTGCAATTTTGAAGAGAGCTAGAGATAAAAGAAAGAGCTTTTAGTATTTTCAACTTTTGTGAACGGCTAAACAACGGGAAAATTAGAAAAATGAAGCTGTGCGCGCGCGTAATATACATAACAACAGTTGTCTTGTCGGCCGAGCTATAATGATGAAGGCATTAGCGGAGAGGGGAGAGAACGAGAAGTGAGTTTGCAAGGCGAGTGAGCTAGCGGTCTTAAATGTATTGTAAACTTAAAAGCCAAAAAATTTTCTAATGGTAAAAAAACTACAGCATGGGCATGGCCAAGCCTTCCCCCCCCCCCCCCAATTCCATAATCCAAAAATTCTCTGAATTTCAATATGAACTTAAAGGTTTCAAAGTATTGAAAAATCATCATTTCAATCGTAGAGGGTGCTCTTAACCGTGCGTGCCCCTTTTCTAAGCTACGAAAAGTGTATACCCCCTCAGGGCGTTTGCCTGCAATTATAAAATATACGCCCTTCGGGCGTAACTGGGGGCTTCGCCCCCAGACCCCCTTGGGGGCTTCGCCCCCAAACCCCCTGCTGGGGGCTCCGCCCCCAGTCCCCCGTTGGGGGCTCTGCCCCCAAACCCCCGTTGGGGGCTACGCCCCCCAAACCCCCGTTGGGGGCTACGCCCCCAAACCCCCGTTGGGGGCTACGCCCCCAAACCCCCATCTCCTGGGGGCTCCGCCCCCAGACCCCCGGAGAAGGGGGAGATGGGAAGGGGGGGGGGAAGGGAAGAGGGGACGACTCATCTATTCTACGTATAAATGTAGCTTATTTGCTATGCAATTTATGGGCGAGAAAGGTGAGAAGGGGCGAGAATGCCTATAGGGGGGTATTAAAGGCAAAAGAATTGGACTGACGGGCATAGGTAGGTATCAATGTTAGCCAAAAAAACGTAAAATTTTATTTTGATTTACAATTTGACGAAGCGGGAAAATATAAATGAGTTAAGTGTATAAATGTCGGCTGGATAAAGTATATAAATATCATCTTTATTTTTTATTTTTTAATAAATGAAATTAGGTTAAACATTTTAGGTTAGGAGGGTGAAGGGGCTAAAATGTAACTCTTGGAGGAAGCTTTATTGAAATTTTTTGTCATTTAGTGGGGGGGGGACTAGTTTTGCCTGGGTTTTGCTTGGTCGACCTTTAGTTCAAATAAGAAAACCCCCCTAAATGACGAAAAAAAAATTTTTGAATGAAAAAACTAAAAATTAAAAATTGTAGGTTTGGCCCCCCCCCTGATTGAAATTTTAAACGTTTCGCCTCCCCCCCAAACCAAAACCTGGCTACGTCCATGTCCCTGTCTGATCAATTAAATTTCATTTTTGATAAACATATTTTTACGATAAAATGTTTTTTAAAAGTGTACTGAATTATAGAGTTAGACGTCATTTAGTGGTAAAAAGTGGGAAAGTGAAGGGAAGTTGTGGCAGCACTAGCGACACGATCAGCCACGTTTTTCATAGCAAAGACTAATGGCGGATGGGGGTTTGGGGGCTGGCGCTCTAAGTGTATTTGCCTGAAGTGAGGGGGAATAGAAGAGTAACTACCTCCTTCCCCCCCCCCTTTCCCTCCGTTAAAACTAGACGCGCACACTATCCCCCCTTTCCCACCGTTAATTTGCCAAAAGCATATAAAAATCAATAATAATAAAAAGGGGTTGAGGGATGATCTCCTCCACTCCCGCCCCCTAATAATACCAACTCAGCGGTGGAAGGGTAAGATAGAGGGGTAGGGGTTTAACGTATAATCAATATAAAAATAAAAAACTCGCTACGTAATTCAGAGGTAATTTTTATTTAGTATGGTTAGTAATAATGGAAAACTTTGTTAAAAATAGTAATTAATTTAGGCGTCCTGTTACGTCTGCGCATCTAAAAATGGCACAATTACCAGCGATATGCAATAGCTCCGCTATTGCCTGTTACGAACGCGCATCTAAAAATGATAAAATTTAAAAACTTACTTTTGGTTAAGGTAAAATGTTATTAAATTGGGATAATTCCTATTGTAGCTTATAATAAAAAATTGCATAGAAATTATTAAAAATTTTTACATAGAAATTAATGGGAAATAATAATAAAAATTAAAAAAATCCTTACGACGAAACTATCAGCGACATGCAATAGCTCCGCTATTGCCTGTTACGACCGCGCATCTAAAACTGTCACAGGTATCATAAAGATATATCAAAAAATTTAATTGGGATAATTCCTATTGTAGCTTATAATAAAAAATTGCATAGAAATTATTAAAAATTTTTACATAGAAATTAATGGGAAATAATAATAAAAATTAAAAAAATCCTTACGACGAAACTATCAGCGACATGCAATAGCTCCGCTATTGCCTGTTACGACCGCGCATCTAAAACTGTCACAGGTATCATAAAGATATATCAAAAAATTTACATGTGCTAAATTGTTCCATTGGTCAGTACCAAAAGACAATCTATTAATACATAAGAGTCAAAGCCAAATGGTCATTTTTTTCATTGGTCACTACCAACAGATACTCTATAAGTCAATGTTAGCCAAAAAAACGAGGAAACAAATTTCACTTCATACTTTGGCCAATGGGCATTTTTTTCCAATGGTTAGTAGCCAGCGGACGGCCAAAAAGTCATATTATTAATGGTATTAACAGAAACAATCATAAAAGTCAAAAAAAACGAAAAAAAATTTTCGATTCACATTTTGGCCAAATGGTCATTTTTTTCATTGGTCACTACCAACAGATACTCTATAAGTCAATGTTAGCCAAAAAAACGAGGAAAAAAATTTTACTTCATACTTTGGCCAATGGTCATTTTTTTCCAGTGGTCAGTAGCCAGAGGACGGCCAAAAAGGCAGATTATCAATGGTAGTAACATGAACAATCATAATAGGCGGAAAAAAGCGAAAAAATAAACTTGGATTCACATTTTGGCCAAATGGTCATTTTTTTCCATTGGTCAGCAGCCAGCGGACGGCCAAAAAGTCTTATTATCAATGGTAGTAACAGGAACAAACATAATAGTCAAAAAAAAACCCGGGATTCGAACCCAAAAACTGGTTAAATTAACAAAAATTAAAAGTAAACAAAAATAACATTCGGTGCAAGACATCCACGTTTTTTTCATTGGTCAGCAGCCAACGGACGGCCAAAAAGAAATATTATCAATGGTAGTAACAGGAACAATCATAAGAGGCAAAAAAAACGCAAAAAAAAATTTCGTTTAACATTTTGGCCAAATGGTCATTTTTTTACAGTGGTCAGTAGCCAGCGGACGGCCAAAAAGTCATATTATCAATGGTAGTAACAGTTACAATAATAATATTCAAAAAAAACCCCGAGATTCGAACCCAAAAACTGGTTAAATTAACAAAAATTAAAAGTGCGTATCCACGTTCGGTTCGGTGCGTGACATCCACGATTCCATTGGTCAGCAGTTAACGGACGGCCAAAAAGTCTTATTATCAATGGTAGGAACAAGAACAATCATAAGAGTCAAAAAAAAACGCAAAAATAATTTCGCTTCACACTTTGGCCAAATGGTCATTTTTTTATTGGTCAGCACCCAACGGACGGCCAAAAAGTTTTATTATCAATGGTAGTAACAGGAACAATCATAATAGAAAAAAAAAATCCCGGGATTCGAACCCAAAAACTGGTTAAATTAAATTAACAAATAACAAAAATTAAAAGTGCGTGACATCCACGTTCGGTGCGTGACATCCACGTTTGGTGCGTGACATCCACGTTCGGTGCGTGAGATCCACGTTCGGTGCGTGACATTCGGAAAATGGAAAGTGAGCCCATAAATTGCATAGCAATTAATTATCGATCGATGTTGTGTGTGGGTGGGGTACGATACGAAAGTAGTCTAAAAGCATACCTATGGGATGGGAATCGATAACAATGAAATATAATATGGATCGAAAAATGTACCGCATTTTTCTCACCTTTTTATTATTGCCATCAACGAGTGTTGTAAAAAGGGCTGGGTTTGGTTTGGGCGATAGAGGCTGTTTTTCAAATTTTGATGACTAAGCCTAGAGAAAAATACACCCAAAAACCCTTTGGTGCGTTTATGTTTAATCGACCAAAACCAAAGGTGGACCAAACAAAACCGGGCCGTTTTTACAACATTACTACTTCCAATCTCAGCTAGTGAGTGACTCAATAGCATGGGCGTAGCCAGCATTGGAATTGGAGGGGAGTAATAATGATTTAGGGAGGGGCAAAATGATCATTTTGTGAAATTTTAATCGTAATTTTATTAATAATTTCAACAAATTTTTGGATATGGAAGGGGGCAGCCGCCCTTCCCTGTCTACCCCCCCCCCCCTCCCCCCCAACGCTCAAGTTTAATAGTTTTACGAAACTGTTGAGTAACAAAAAAGGTGCGACAGGCGATATTCAAACAAAAGTAACGGGTAATAGCAGTTCGATTTTGGCATCGTTTTGGAGCAAATTTTAGCTTGCGGCACGCGACGAGACTAGAGCCCAGCCCACAAATCAACATAGCAACGGTTACTAACTTAAATGCTAGTCAGTCCCTAAAAACAATCTTGAAGGTAACCCAGAGGGTGGCAGGAAGGGCGACTGCCCCCCTCTAAATCTAAAAAATTGTAGAAGTTTTCATATAATTATGGTTAAAATCTCAAAAATAGCGTTATTGCCCTCTCCTCTCTAAATCCAATCCTGACTAGGCCCGTGGGTTAACTCATTTAGCCTATGGGTATTAACATGGGCGTAGCCAGTTTTAGGATTAGGGGGGGGGGGTACAAAACATTTGAAAGTTCAATTTTAGAAGGGGGGGGGGGGGCAAAACATAAAATTTTTTAAATTTTCAAAGTTTTTGCAGCGAATTTTTTTTTCGTAATTTGCCCCCCCCCCCTGGCTACGCCCATGGGTGTTAATTTTCTATGTCTAAAAATCGAAATAATTTCGAACCACTTTTATGGTACTTAGTAAAACCACCCCATAACCCCCTTCCATCTAGTTGAGTCTTAATAGCTAGCGAAGTGTTGGGAGGACTAGCTAAGAGCTAGGTAGGGTAAAAAAATAACGCTAAACAAGGGATAAATCTTAGCTAAATTATTGGCACTCAACTCCCCCCCCCCATCACTAATTTCCATATTTTCAATTTCTAGTATCGCGCCAATTAATCTATCTAGTCATAATTGGAAGCAAGGGGGGGGGGGTTAGAACAAGCTAAATTCTTGTTGGGAGTGCGTGAGGCGTGCATATTTCTAAGGGTGCGTCTTAATACGCGCTTTTGTATCTAGATTGAAAAAGCGAATGCATGTTAAAACATAGACGCGTCTTAATACGAGCGTCACGTCATTTTTGCTCTGTTTTTGTGTTTTTGCTAATAAAACAAATATTTATCCTTCAATTACGCTTATTAATGCATATTCACATAGTAACTAAACTAAAATTGTTGATTCCGCGACAAGAATATCGCATATTTAGACAAACAAAAATATGACGTCATGAAGTTGAAGCCTATATTAAGACGGGCCCTAATATCGAAACTAGCGAATGTAAAACAAAACTAAAAGTCCCAGGAAGGTTGTACATTGCATAAAAGTTTTTAACGAGCTAGAAGCCAACTAGCTAGTTACGCGCGCGCGTCTCTAAGCCATAACCGATCGATTTTGAATATATGAACTACTAGTGTTGTAAAAAGGGATGGGTTTAGTTTGGTCGGTCTGGTCGACTAAACATAAACAGACCGGAGATTTTTTGGTTCTATTTTTCTTAGTAGACCACAAGGCTTAGCCGAAATTTGAAAAACAGGCCAGAGTGGACCGTAGTCTTAGTTAAACCAATGGTCGACCAAACAAAACTCAGCCGTTTTTACAACACTAATGCGAACTGATTAGCTCGGCCCGTGCGCTAACTTTAGGTTAGTGAAAGCCATGTCTAAGAACGTAGAGACGTGTCCATAACTCAAGGTTTTAGCGATTGATCAATTTCGACTTATAGTGGCTAGGCTTAAAACTTCGCTAAAAGGTGACTCGAATAAGCTCGCTAGCAAAAATCGATATTTTAAAGCCCTTTGGTAAGAAAAGAAAAAGAGGAGGGGGGGGGGGGGGGGTGCTAGGTTTTTTCATTAAAATGCCCAGTAAATGATGGACCACATTAGAGTTTTATAGTTAGAAAACGGACATAATGTGAGTTTTATATGGCAAAACCAATGGTAATAAGAGTTATAAATAAATCTACAAATGCCATTGATTGAGGTTGTTAAACAGAGTGTTCCAAAACAAAGCAAATTTTTGATAAAAATCCATAAAATAGTTTTAATTAAACCAAACCTGGGATACATAAATGCTAATGTGGCTTGATATTGTGTTTAGAAAGGTTTAAAGTGTGCCACATACAAAAACAAGTTTGAAATTTGTATTAAAAAATTATAAGTCAGGCAAAAGAGTTTGAGCCTCATATTTGAAATAAAAAAATTCTTCTAAAATTATGATTAGCACTTAAGGTTATATATTTATTAGAGGTATTAGTTTAACTCCAAGTGTGCCAAAAACAAATTGAAAACATTTTAGTCCTGCCAAATTCAAATCTATGAAAAACACAAATAATTCTGCCTTTAAAAAGTCAAAAGATGGTATCCAGGAAGTATTTTCAAATATAAAGTTTCAATAAAAAATCTTAAAAAAATTTATAGTCAGACTTCAGACATAGAAAACATGTAAATAAAAGAGCTTGTGAAAATTGATAAGTGTATCTATGTTGTATTGTTTCCCACACTATATTCAATCATTTTATAAGTTTAAGATTTAATAGTAAAGGTATATATCAATTAGCAGTTCCATTTTAATTAATAATATTATTTTTGCATCTCCCTATAATTCATATCCTACCTCATCCCTTAATAAGTTAAAAACTTAGGCATTATATTAAGTTAATCTACATAAATAAACATTTTATGAAGAGTTTTCTTGCAATAGAAAGTTACAAAGTAACATTGTCATAATATAGCATTGCATATATAAATGCAAGATTATGTATGTCACAACAAAATAAAAGTTTTGATAAGATTATAAATGAAAACTAATACTTAATGATATTATAATAAAGATATAAAATAAAGATCTTTGTTGGTACATAATTTATGAGTAAAATGTGCTGTGAATAGAAGCAAACACTCATTTAATGTTCAAGATAATTTTTTTTACGTAATTAAAAATGCTGAAAGAAATTAATTAAGATATATATATTCATATCATAACAAATTCATATAGCCAAATGAGGTCACTATTTTTACATATCTTAACCACTATGCTCACTCCCTTTTAAATCAAAATATAACTTAGTAAAGGATATTAAATTTTAAAAGATTATGAGGTATACACTACCATTTAATTGATTATCATGTAGCTTGCCCTTAAAATTGGTTGATGGAGATTGTTTATGATCATTTTTATCCGGTCTTTTTGTATCATCTTTAATCGGTGTTGGCGTTTTTGTCTTGTTATAAGGTTCATGTCCATAAAAATCATCCTCAGTGGTAAAATCTATTAGAGGTTGCTTATTTATGTTGGTGGAATTGGAATAATGATCGTCCAAATTTTTATACATGCCTCCACCTCCATAATAATCCTCTTTATTAGGTGAGGTGTTAAAATCATGATCAGTTTTGATATTATCGCTGTCCATCATCAATGAATATGAGAAAGCATAAAATTGATATTGTGGTTCGAGGAATGTGCCAAATTAAAAACTTAAACTCGGCTGTAAATAGAGGTTATTCATAAATCAATTTAAGATTTTTGAAAATGTTATTTATAATTATTATTAGACTATAAAATATATTTTAAATTTAGATTTTACCATAAAAAAATATTAGAATATTATGTTTTGCAACTAGCACTAAAATATTTAGGGTTTTAAGAATATATATTGCTACAAGAAAGATTTTAAACTAGGGGGTTTTATCAATAGTCTCGTGGGATTGACAAAAGGTGGGTTAAAATAAAGTCATATTGAGGGAAAAGTGGTACCCACAATAGCTGAATAAATAACTAGGAAATGTGTTCGAGCGTATATTAGTTTAGCCAATACCACAAGACCATTGCCAGGTTTTGGATAGGGGGGGGGGGGCAAATACTTTAAAAGTTCAATTGGGGGAGGGCAAAACATAATTTTTTTAATTTTTAAGGGTTTTTATATTGAAATTTTTTTTTGTCATTAAGGGGGAGGGGAGGGCTGCCCCCCTGGCTACATCCATGCTAGAAAGATTCTTTAATTGTGTTATGGCTCTTTCCGTCACTTTCAAACAAAAAATTTTAAAGTCCCTCTTGTTTGTCATCACATCAGAAGACCTCAAGAATTAGAGGTGAGGAGAATGTAAAAATTGGCAGAAATCATACAGCCCTCCTACCATAACTAAAGCCATATTTTTTATAAATATAAATAAATTAGTTATATAATATGGTTTAAAATTTAAGTTATTTTTGCATTATATGGTCATTAAAATAGAAGCTACACATAGTATTATTTACGATACCTATCATACTTTTCGTCAACCCTATGAAACTCGAATAAGAACTAATGCTGATTACAAATACATATTGACAATATTAAAATTTCGATACATGTTAATGAGAATTCATTCAAATGAAGCAAGGCTTATAGGTTTTAAAAGTATTTAAATTCTTGTGTCACAGCAAAAATGGTTTTGTATATATTTTAGCAGAAATCCATTACTTTATATGTCCGCCTTTTTCACGTAGTTTTTTTTTATAAATCTCTCAACGGATTTTGTAGCTAATAAACTTTTATTTATAATATAATAATATTTATACACTAACGAGGGAATAGAAAAGCATTCTCTTGGGGTGTTCTATATGCAAAAGATATCCCAATATGCCATGCGATGAGACAAAGGAAGGTAGATTTTAAACTGATGAGTAGTCAGAAGGGTTGGCAGGGCGGAATGTCATTACTTAGCAAATGTAACCATAGATAAACGTTGCATGCACCTTAAAGGATGTCCACTTGAGTTAATCACAGGAGCGAAGCCAGCGGGAAGCATATGCGCATATTAAGGTTAGGAGGCCTCGGCAATTTACTCATGTTAACCTGTTTGAACAAACACCTTGTCCCTGAACGATTCGCTAAAAACCACACTTCACCCCCTTTTTACGATTTAGCGACCCATTGTAGAATAGATTGTATCACTCTCCTAACTCCCAAGCTTTGGTTCCGTTCCACCTGGTCTCTTATTAACAAGCGATGTGCACCTTTCTTCTTTTCAGCATTTGTGCGACGATGCTCTTTCTCGAATAACGTCCCAGCACGTTATTCGCATTCTTAATACAATTTCCTTTACAGCCTCCGTTGTGAGTCGGGCAGTAACAGTGAATTTTTCACATTTCACAGTGCGCATCGTTTGTAGAGAACGCCCTAGCTATTTGTTGTAAAGTTATTTAAAAACCATCATGATTATATAGTTGGTCTTTATAGTTGGTTTCCGACCTAACACCACTTCACTTTTGCACACGGACATGGGACGGGCGTATATGTATTCTCATATTAGAATAATGCATTAAAAGGAATGGGTAATGCTATATAATTGTTGTGTCCTCCCCTATAGAAATTATCATATACAAACATCTCCTCCTATAGAAATTATCATATACTACCTCCTATACAAATCCCACTTCTGACACCATTTTCATATCTTTAAAAAGGAATATAAGATATGAATAATGATTTGAAGGAAGGGGGAATTATCATTGCTAGAATTGGGGGAAATATTGGTCCCTAAAGTGTAAACCTTGTCCCCCCAAAAGGGGGGACTCACCATTTAATTCTTTCTTTAGGTCCTTTATGTATTTTATTTATCTCCAAGAATAAATTTATTTATGCATAAAATCACGCAACTCTCGAGTATGTATAAATCAATGATGCGTATTGATAGAAATACAAATACGCATGGGCGTACGCAGGTTTTGAATTAGGGGGGGGGCAAAACGTTCAAAAGTTCATTTAGAGGGGGGCAAAACATAATTTTTTTTTAATTTTTCAATGTTTTTGCATTGAAAAAATTTTTTTTTCATAAATTAGGGGGGGGGGGGGCAGCCGCCCCCCCTGCCCCCCCCCCCTGCGTACGCCCATGCAAATACGTATAAGCGCGTCGGGGGGGGGATAACATACGCGTACTAGAAATTAAATGTAAAGGAATAAAGTTCTATGTATATATTCAGTACACAGATGTTACAATTAACCTTTTGTGTCAGGGGGCATGGGGGAAAGAAAAAGTAACATACGTACCACGTATAGTGAGCGGCGGCGTTTCTTTTTATAAAAGAACAGGGGGGGGGGAAGATATCCTCGTATCTCCGGATACGATAATAATCATTTTCCTAACCATTTAAAAAATGTATCAAAGTGGATGCCAAAATTTGGACACACAAGTCTTTGATAAAGCTTTTATACGATTGAAATGGGAAGACGTATAAAAGGCCTACATAATGTCAAACAAATTCATGTATAAAACGTGTCTTCTCATAGTACATCAGATGGTAATATACTTCAAAATGTGGTATTGAGTCAATTGTTGATACTGTAGTGCGCACTACCATGGGCAATGTTCCTTGGTTACATAATGTTATGCTCAAGTTCATTAGTTGATTTGACTTGATTGAAAGTAGTGATCCTATATTCAAGTGAAGTAATAATGGATGTAAATGTTAGAAACATTATTGAAAGCAAACAAACATATCTACAAATTAGATAAAACTAACGTAATATATAGAGCCGACAACGAGCAATTTAATTAAGTTATGAGCATTCTTTGGCTATGTGCATGTTAAGATGGACCTTCCTTAAGAATGGATTATGATTAAATGAATATGATCCCATATTACTAAAAAAAATATAGGAAGGAAAATTACTTGGTTATTACTGAAAACGTGTTACACATTAAGTAATCATAAATTTTTATAAGAAAAACGGTATACATGGAAATGAACGGTATAGGCACCCCATCGTTGGATGACCATCTAAAGTACCCAAAAGTAGACGGGTTTACATACCTCGGCTCGATGCTATATCAAGAGGGAGGTTGCGCAACAGAAGTCAATCCCCGGATCCAAAAAGGATGGCTTAAATGGCGAATCATATCCGGTGTAATGTGCGAAAAGAAAATGCCAATACGGTTGAAGAGCAATGGTTACAAATCCATCGTAACACTAGTGTTACTCTATGGAAGTAAAACATGGGCATTAAACACCACGGGGGGAAATCTTTTACAACCCACAGAGATGACAATGATACGATGGAGCTTGGGGTATACTAAGCTCGCCCATATGACGAATGACTTTCTCATGACAAAAATGGGTATTTAACCTATGGCGGACATGATTAACGAAAATCGGCTAAGGTGGTATGGGCATATACAAAGAAGGGACATGGATAACGTAAATCGAAAAGTACTGGACATGGAGGTACCGGGGAAGAAAGGAAGAGGATGAACCCGTGCCACGTGGAAATGGCAAGTCGATATAGTTATGGAAACTAAAAAGATTAGTCAAGACATGGCACTCACCCGGTCAAGATGGAAGAAGCTTATTAAAACAAACCCCACGAATGTGGGACGAAATAACTAATGAAGAAGAAGAAGAAGAAGAAGAAGAAGAAGAAGAAGAAGAAGAAGAAGAAGAAGAAGAAGAAGAAGAAGAAGAAGAAGAAGAAGAAGAAGAAGAAGAAGAAGAAGAAGAAGAAGAAGAAGAAGAAGAAGAAGAAGAAGAAGAAGAAGAAGAAGAAGAAGAAGAAGAAGAAGAAGAAGAAGAAGAAGAAGAAGAAGAAGAAGAAGAAGAAGAAGAAGAAGAAGAAGAAGAAGAAGAAGAAGAAGAAGAAGAAGAAGAAGAAGAAGAAGAAGAAGAAGAAGAAGAAGAAGAAGAAGAAGAAGAAGAAGAAGAAGAAGAAGAAGAAGAAGAAGAAGAAGAAGAAGAAGAAGAAGAGTCTGTGTTAGTATTAACTTGATAAACTAGGGAAATGATGGGAAAATCAAATCTCATATGAGACACTGACCATCATTTCTACAGAAAAGTTAATTGGTTTAAAAAAACGAGGTAAAAAGACTTTTTCAGTTGGAAAAATATTTTTTAGTTTTAAATAATTTGTTGTCCCATCTTGATTCGAATATTTGCTAACGAAAATACTAAAGCACAAGCTGCCTGCTTTCCGACTCTTATAAAAAATAATAAAATAATTCAGACTCTAGCTCAAGTGTCGCGCCGAAAGCCCGACCCCCTGCCCTCAAGAAACCTAAACAAACAAACCAACCATTTAATTTTTTATAAGCCCAACACAATCCAAAGTAAATATACCATTAGTACAATTTACATAATTTGTCTTAAAACTCCAGCCCAACTTCCCTTTATTGCTATTAATTTCGATGCAATTTATGGGCTTGCTTTTGGTTGTCCTGTCGTGTCCTGTCGTGTACATTTTATGAGCTCCATTTAAATGTATAATTTCCCATCATGTCCTGTCAACCTTCTGTTTATATCAGAAATTTATGAAGCTGGGATGGAATTTTTTCTTCCTTATAAAGACTAGCTAAGGAGCGCTGGTTGGCTTTAATTCGACCACACCCGAGCTCAAATTCCATTTTAATTTTTCTGCCCCGATCGATGCCTTTATAAATTCTTTTTGCATCTTGTTTAATTTGTTGCTTTACAACTGATAATTGTTAAACTGACCATTACCCAAGATTTAATGCTGACCGTTGCTTATATTTAATTTTCCTGAGCCCGGTTACACAATATTCTGTTGCTTCTCATTTTCGTGATGATTATTTTATGAAGCCCGTCCCACATTTATTTTGTCAGACCCCGGCAAAAGGTTATACCTACGGTTCTGCCATAATATTTTCTCAATTTTCTGACCCCTGCCTATTGTTTCACCATTTCGCACAGTATATATAAATCCTCCACCTTAATAGACACTCCCCCTTCCTCCCCACCCATCACCTGCCGATGCCGATCATTTAAATTTAAATTAATTTTTTGATTTTTAAATAATAATTTAAGTAAATAATTTGAATAACTTTTTTTATATAAAACCATTAAAAATTAAAATAGAAAATATAGGTTATATTATTACGTTAATTTGTTGATTAAACTGAATAA
The DNA here is from genome assembly GCA_964036665.1 of Gordius sp. MW1. Lineage (NCBI taxonomy): Eukaryota > Metazoa > Nematomorpha > Gordioida > Gordea > Gordiidae > Gordius > Gordius sp. MW1. Next base: position 3,794,689 of record OZ038528.1, read on the forward strand.
ATTAAATTTTTCATCATCAAACTTGTTTAAAGTTAAATTAATAGCAATTTTGGTATGTAAAAATTAAAGGCACAAATGAGGACTCTATATATTATTAAAATATCGATCATAGTAATAACTAACCAGGGGCTTCGCGGTGGGAAGGGGGAGGAGAGATAGGAAAGGGGGAGGGAGGTGCAGAAGGGAAGGAGGAACAAACTCATCTATACTCCGTATAAACGTAGCATATTTGCTATGTAATTTATGGGCGAGAAAGGTGGGAAGGGGCGAGGATGCCTATGGGGAGGGAAATGGTCACGCAGGGAGAAAGATAATACTCGTACAACGGTATAGTTGTTTTTTAAATATACTATTTTTATTTATAATAATAAATAAAGTATTAATAAGTGTTTTATAGCAGGTTTTACCAAAATGTAGCTTTTTAAATATTTTTATGAAATAATTAATAATTTTCCTCAATAAATAAAGTATTAATAAATGTATTATAGCAGGTTTTAAAAAAATTAAGCTTTTTTAATATTTGTATGAAAAAAAAATTAAGTTATCATTTTGCATTTTATACTTGATTTTGAGGAATAGGTTTCCTTTCGTTCATTCTTATTTATCAACTTCTAAGTTAACCAAAATGACGAAAGGAACGCAAATAGAGGGTATGACCTTGGAAAAGCCAATAGTCTTCCTTCAAAAACGTACAACTTTTAATTTAGAGTTTTTTTGATACTGTATAAATTTGAACAATTTGGTGTAGGCGACCCATTTGAATTATGACTATAGACTTTATTCAAAGCATGCGCATATGCAGGCGCGTAGCCAAGGGAGCAGAAAGCGGGAATTTTCTACCCCTTGACCAAAATTTGGAAAATTTTTGATTAATAATTAGATTAAATGGGTTAAAAATTATAGTTTAGTTGCCTGATTAATGAAGAGAAGAGATTTTTCCAAAGCTGGTTATATAGCACCTTGAAGTTTCGCCTATATTGTACGCCAAGTTTATTTTTGTTACATTATAAATAAAAGTGTCGAAATTTTTTTTGAATTTTTCTTCCCCCTTGAGAAAATCCTGGCAACGCGCCTGCGCATATGTATAGTATAAACAAGATATTAAAAAAAACGAAAAAAATTTCCAATCAGACTTTGGCTATTGGTCATTTTTTCCATTGGTGAGACTGCCAAATAGCCTATAATTATATAGAAAAGGAATGCGATATACACTTTGGCCAGTGGTAATTTTTTTTATGGTCAGTAGCCAGCAAACGGCCAAATAGCCTATATTTATTATATAGAAAAAAACATTTGGTACATTTTGGCTAATGGTAATTTTTTTTCATTGGTCAGCAGCCAGCGGACTGCAAAAAAGTCATATTATCAATGGTATTAACAAGAAAAATATATAATTTAAAAAAATATAAAAAATTTGCCCTCTCTGGGATTTGAACCCACATCAGTAGAGGCATAGGCCTTTGTAGGGGCGGGGGGACACAGGGACCCATATCAGTAGAAGCATAGGCCCTTGTAGGGGGGGGGCATAGGGTAATTATGAATGTTAACCTAATAGAGCATAACAGAAAACGAAAAAAAAAATTTCGATTCACAATTTGGCCAATGGTCATTTTTTCATTGGTCAGTAGCCAGCGGACGGCCAAAAAGTTATATTATCAATGGTATTAACAAGAACAATTTAATAATTAAAAATAAAAATTTGCCTCTCCGGGATTCGAACCCACATCAGTAGATGCATAGGGCTTTGTAGGGGGGGTGGGTAGTGCTGTAAAAATGGCTGGGTTTTGTTTCCACCTTTGGTTTTAGCCGATTAAACATAAACAGACCGTGACCAAAAAACCTTTGATTTATTTATGCGACTAAGAAAAACATACCAAAAAACCTTTGATCTGTTTATGTTTAGTGGCTAAAGCCAAAGATCGACCAAGCAAAACCCAGCAGTTTTTACAGCACTAGAGGGGGGGGGCACAGGGACCCATATCAGTGGCATAGGCCCTTGTGCGGGGGGGGGGGCATACGGTAATTATCAATGTTAACCTAATATAGTTCAAAAAACGAAAGAAAAATTTCAATTCACAATTTGGCCAATGGTCATTTTTTTCATTTGTCAGTAGCCAGGACACAGTCAAAAAGTCATATTATCATTGGTATTAGAGATCTCCACGGGCAGGCCCGGCCCGCGGACGGGAAAGCCCGGCCCGCGGGGTACGGACGGGCTTTGTATCATAAAGATTTTAACGGGCCGGGCTCGGACGGGCTTAAGAATTAATGGAACGGGCTCGGGCGGGCCTGATATTTTTTTAACGGGCTTAAACGGGCCTGACGTTTTATAAACGGGCTTGAACGGGCCAGAGATTATATAAACGGTCATGGAATTACAAAGGTCCTTAACACTAACTATTTCCCTTGTGGCTTTTCTCTCGTCCTTTAAATCTGTGAAAGATATTGTTTTTGAACTAACCTCTTAATCAAATGATTTTTTAACGGAATTGGCCATATTGTCTTGGCATGAGAACGTAATACCAGGAACCAGCCTTCCAGAGTCGTCCAAACAACGAGATTGGGATGCCAGTATAGTATCGCGCTCCGTCGCTTACCTACTTTCGAGCAGGGGTTTGAACCCGCCCAAAATAAAATCGGGTTCGTAGTGTTCGGGTTGGGCATAAATTTTGAAATCGGGTTCGGGTTCGTGTTCGGGTTTAAGGAATTGGGTTCGGGTTTGGGTACAGGTTCGGGTTCAAGAAATTATATTATCCTAATAATACATTTTTAAACCATACCATAACTAATATGTATCAATTATATATATAATACTTACAAAAAAATTCTTGAGATAATTAGTATCGATTAATGAATGAAAAATGCCGGAAACATAAAAATATTAGATTTACTATCGTATGGTTTTCGTTACATTGTCATTAGAGAAAAATGAGATATTCAATTCACAATATATTTTTAAATTAAAAACCCAAACCCGAACCCTTTTTTGTATTCATCGGGTTCGGGTTCGGGTTTTAAGGGTATTTTTAAAAATGGGTTCGGGTTTGGGTTTGGGTTCTGTAAAACATCGGGTTTTACCCGGTTTGGGTTCAGGGGTTCGGGTTCGGGACAAACCCCTGCTTTCGAGTTGTAATACTGTGCAGCATTTCAATCTCAAGTCTACGACCGACTCTGGTCACGAATCGCTTGCATGTATCCTAAGTAAACACTCTGGACTTCTGCTTTCAAATTTAGAAGTTTCGTATGCAATAGCTCTCTTGCAATAAGGAAATAGATATCTGGGCTCTTTACCCACTCCATTGCAAGTTAAACAAACATCGCTTTATCCGTCGTCAAAAGATACCTTTTGATTCAATCGGCTTTAAAAAAGGCCGGCACTCCTACCATCATCGAACCATCGGATCCTTCCTTAGAAGGTTGAATGCGTCCCGACGGAGCTTCTATGATCCCTGGGAGGATGGTAAGTTCCTAGCTTGGGACTTTACCTGCATTGATATCTTCGCGCCAACTAATAATAATTATAACCCACTTTCTTGTGCCGAAGATCGTATAACACTCAAATACCGAGCCATTGCTCATAAATTTTTTTTCCCAATAGTAGCTTCCTGTTCGGCTACTTTTGGCAAAAATGCATTAGCGTTTTTAAAATCGATAGGAAACAGATCCCCCAAAGTTAAATACTCACCCAGCTTTACTTTACGCCAAAAGATGGGCATTTTGATAGCGAAATATAATTACAAATCTTTATCCGACACATGGCCCGTGTTGCTATTGACGAATCTGATGAATAATTATTTTTTATTTATAATATTATTTTATGCTCGTTTATTGAATATTTCATGTATCAATTTTACCTAATAAAAGCATTTTAACATTAAAAAAATTATATAAATATACATTTTTTATTAATAATATCGATTATTTGCTTAATTTTTTAATTATTAATTTGTATATCTTGTAGCATTTATTCCTTTTTCAAGCGCTAAATTTGACTTTAAAACATTTTTATTCCATTTGTTATAGATTTTTGTTTAAATAATTTAAGATTAGCTGTATATATTCTTTTATATGTAAGTTCAATTACTTATTTACAATGCACTAAAAATTTTTTTAATTTTGTCAGAAATTTTACTGGTATAATTATTATTAAGGCCATATAATTTAATAAATATTTTTGATCTAATCTAAAATTTAGGTGTACTAACTGATATAAATTAATCAAATCAACGTAAGCTATTTATTGAAAGTTGAATATTCTCATGTAATTTTATCAAAGTATTTTAATTAATGGTAATAATGAATTCTAACTTCTTAGGTGTATTAACTTAAATTAATTAAATAAAAGTAAAGTGTTGGAATATTCTCATGGAATTTTTTATTGTAATTTGATGGTAGTACTATATTAAAATTCTTAGGTGTATTAACTGCGGAAATAATTGATGTTTTGTTATTTATACATGATAATTATTGATGTTTTTTATAAATATGTCAAAAAATAAGATTAAATTGTGCGAAATTTTAGATGAATTGGGCGCGGAGTTTTAAACAAATATGAACAGGCTTGAGCTGGCCTGACGTTTTTCTAAACGGGTACAAACGGACCTGAAAAATTTACGAACGGGCTCGGATGGGCTTGAGATTTTTTTAACGGGCTTAAACGGGCCTGACGGTTTATAAACGGGCTTGAACGGGCCAGAGATTATATAAACGGTCATGGAATTACAAAGGTCCTTAAATGGGTTTATAATTTTTTTATTACAAAATTAAGAACTAATCCTAATTAATCCACAAAGCATTAATTATTTAAAACTTCATAGTAACTCTAACCAAATGAAAATATACATTTAAATTAGACATAGTTATAAATTACAATATAGACATAAAATATTTATAGAATAAATTGGCTCATGTCATATGTTTCATATGGTAAAATCGGTTCCATTAATCAATTTTAATTTGACAATCTCATGTGTCTTTCTGCAGTGTCCCCCAATGTTAGAAAAAGTGAATTTACCTTACTCGCTGATTAGTAAATAAAAACGAATGTTAATAAATGATTATTTAATAAAATGCAGATAGCCCTAAATTGCTTATCATCACAGTATTTTTATTTCTGATTTTTGTGAATTGTGTAAATTATATATATTTTAAAATGTTAATGCTTAACTAGTTCAATATTTTTTCTATTATGTTTTAAAAACACTTTAATTAACCAAAATCACTATAATCTATATAGCCTTTGCCTATGTGTGCACATTTAAAAATGGCGGCTAAAATGGACAAATATTTAATTATAATAAGCAGTCTATCTAGTCTATGAATGTATCATAATTTTATAAGTTAAAAATTTGATTAGTTCTATGCTTATTACATTACTTAAAATATAAAATTAATAAAAGTAATCTACTTTAATTAAAATTCATAATTGAACGACGGTCCTGATTTTGAAATTTCCCACAAATGAAATCGCTCCTGTAAATAATAAATTGCATAGCAATTAATAGAAAAGAAAAATTTAATATATTTGTAAACAAATATATCTTTTGAAAGTAAAGCGTTTCCCAGATGACCAGGATTTTGCCTATATAGTTTAGTATAGAAATCATACTTTTAAATTTTTTTTACTAATTACTAATTGAACCTTCCAAAACTAGTACAATATGGCAGAGACCAGATAAGCCCGGCCTGGTCCCCTGCCCACCCAAGCTTAGGGGCCGGGCCGGGCAACTGTCGTAAATTTTGACTTTTAACCGGCCCCGGTCGGACATTATAACAAAATTCGGGCAATCGGGCAATTAAATTTTTGAAATACTGTATTGTATTGTTTTTGTGTAAAATTTTTCACTTTTTGTATGTAAAATGTTTGTTAATCCTAGTTTTCATCAAAAAATTAAAATCAAAAATTAAAATAAATTTTTTTTTAATTTAACGATATTGGTGCTAAAATTAAAAACACAGCATTTTGGGCCGGGCAGTTCGGGTAGCTATTATAATAAAATCATTAAGGGCAGACACATAGAAGGATGTGGGCGGGCTCTGGTGGGCAGATCTATTATAAAATTGGACCGGGCCGGGTTCGGGCACAAATATTTCAACAAACCTGATAAAAGGAAGTTTGATAACTAAACGTTCGACATTTACAAGTATTAAAATGGATAAAATAAATTTCTACGCTTTACAAAAATCATAAATTTAGCCATTTTCCTAAAATATTTATATGAGCGAATACGTAGCTATGGTAAATCTATACATGAGCCCACCTCATTGGTGTTTGTTATTCGAATAAAATGGCAACTATACACTTGGGCCTAGCTCATTGGTGTTTCGTACTGTACGTGTACCTGCCGTATAGTTGTACTTAAAGTGTAAGGCATTATATCGTTAAACCAAAAGGAAACAACATTCCTAAAATAAAAATAAGTGTTTTTCCAATTTATTAACTAACGTTTTTGAGAAAATAGTTAAATTTGGTGGCTGCATGGATTTTAAAAGTTATTTATTTTATTTGAAAAATTGATTGCTACAAAACATTTAATAAAGATACGAACAAAAAAAGATCTATTAAGAATTAATGACTATACAATTAGAATTGATTTTTTTTATATTTATTTCAAAAAATTGAGTTTTTTTTAATACTTTAATTAAAATTCAAATACGAATTTAATCCAAGCCAATAAATAATTTTGAAAATATTTATATTAATCTAACTAAACCCTCTGTGCAAAAAACGAAACGGGAAGACCTGCTTCTTAAAAATCATAGATTTTGACCTCACTTTTTTAAGAGGATATATAAATAAAGTAGTTGTTAAAACTTCATGTAATTTTGAAAAGTAACACTTGTATTTAACAGTCAAATAAAAAAAAATAAAAGTATATCATAAAAAAATTTAGTTGATTGAATTATAGCAAATAATAGGAAGATGGATTTTATTACACTAAATATTTTTTTGTTTGAAAAAATATATTCTTAATCTTAAACATGACTTTAGCCCATGATAATTCTTGACGCCTTTTTTGGGAGAAAATTTTTATTTTAATAATTATATATATATATTGATTTTTTTTAAATAATAAACAGAAAAGAATTCTTAAATCTATATTTTATGTCTTATTGAATTGACATCGCAATTACATAAACAAAATTTTAAAGTATAATAGTGATTCGTTTTTATATCTTTATAAAGGCGTCTTAAAATTTTATCTATATTTACACCACCTTACTATGAACTAAATAAGATTAAAAAAAATGTTTTAAACTTGATAAATAATATTTTCCGATATTTAAAACATTTTTCTCGTGCAAAAATAGGGAGTGTATTGGTCACTACATCGGTTTGGGGCTAATATTGAACTAACTTTGCCCTTAACTTTAACCTTCAAACTTAGCACGTAAATAGATGGTAATATTAATAAAGGTTTTTATTTGCATTTAGCGGATGGATATAATAATAAAATATCCGCCATCTTGTTTATAACTACCGTTAAATTTAGACGTAAACAATGTTTATATGTAAGGTTGACCAATCAGGTATACCCAAGTGTAACATAGGTGCTACAGTCTAACAACAAAGCTAAAAACCTTAAAATAATTTCACTTACTTTATTTTTTCATTTCCTTTTACACCATTCTTTGACAAGTAAATTTTTAACTAAGATATTTTACAAAGAATCATTTAGTTTTACATTTTTAATAATTTATACTTTATTTAGCTAAAGAAAAGTAAAATTTTAAGCATTCTTTTGCATAAATTTTGATTGCAGTTTTCATTTTTACAATGTAATATTTTATATATTTATTATCTCATAGGGTTCAAAATGACATTTGCTTGGATATTTTTGACTACATTCAGCCTACAGTTTTTCGCTTCTTTCGCTCAATGTAATTATTTAAATGTAGATAAATATTAGATCGGAGATTACTATAGATAATTTGGTCTTTGATCTACTTTGTAAATTTATTTATGAATAAAAACTAAATTTTAGATATTCCTGAATTGCAAAATGGTAAGTTTTTTGCATTGAAGAAAAAAGTTACAAAAATTAATGATGAAATTGTTTTTTTCTTAAAGGTATCGGTCAATATTGTATCAGACCAACGCTCGATACATCTAATTGTAAATTTGGAGGAACGCCTGTTAGAATACATCAAACAGAATGCGGCTCACAATGTATAGGTAATCAATATTTAAACATTATTTATAAACAATTTTAATTGCTATGCAATTTATGGGTTCGTTTTTGATTTTTAATTGTTCGTTGTCCGTTGTCCGTTACCCTTCACTGTTTTTTATCGATTTTTCTAATTAATACATAAGAGGTGCCCCACCTCTCATCTCTATCTCCCTCGCTGTGTTAGAATTACCCCTGGCTGCCCTGAGCACCTACGGGTAAAGTTTCGAGCGAATCGGGCCGGTAGTTTCAGAATTTAGCCCTTTTTTAAACTAAAAGAAATTTTAGGATCCTGCAAGAGCTATTACTTTAAATTTTATTTATTTAATTTAAATAGTTTGTTAAACCCCAATAATTTTGACTGTATAATGTAACATTGATAATATGACTTTTTGGCCGTCCGCTGGCTACTGACCAATGAAAAAAATGATCTTGTCTTGCACCGATTGTCTTGTCTTGCACCGAATGTCTTGTCACGTTGTTTACTTTTAATTTTTGTTAATTTAACTAGTTTTTGGGTTCGAATCCCGGAGTTTTTTTTGACTCTTATGATTGTTCTTGTTGCTACCATTGATAATAAGACTTTTTGGCCGTCCGTTAAGTGCTGACCAATGAAAAAAATGACCATTGGCCAAAATGTGAATTCAAGTTTTTTTTCGTTTTTTTTTGACTATTATGATTGTTCCTGTTACTACCATTGATAATAAAACTTTTTGGTCGTCCGCTGGCTGCTGACCATTGAAAAAAATGACCATTGGCCAAAATGTGAATCGAATTTATTTTTTTTCGTTTTTTTTGGCTAACATTGACAATTACCCTACGCCCTCCCCCGACAGAGCCTATGCCTCTACTGATATGGGTCCCTGTGCCCCCCCCCTACAAAAGCCTATGCCTCTACTGATGTGGGTTCGAATCCCATCGAGGTCAAATTCTTAATTGCTGGTTCGATACTCAAAGAGGGCCAAATTTTTTTTTGTTATTTTTTTTTTAAATTAATATATTGTTCTTGTTACTACCATTGATAATATGGCTTTTTGGCCGTCCACTGGCTGCTGAACAATGGAAGAAAATGACCATTCACCAAAATGTTAATAAAAAATTTTTTTTTGTTATTTTTGGCTCTTATATATTAATAGACTGTCTCTTGGTACTGACCAATGAAAAAAATGACCACTGGCCAAAGTGTGAATCAAAAATTTTTTTTTCATTTTTTTTTGACTCTTATGTATTTATATCGACTTTTAACGTGTCCTGGCTGCTGACCAATGGAAAAAAATGACCATTGACCAAAATGTTAATCAAAAATTTTTTTTATTTTTGGCTCTTATATATTAATAGACTGTCTCTGGGTACTGACCAATGAAAAAAATGACCACTGGCTAAAGTGTGAATCGAAGATTTTTTTTTCATTTTTTTTGACTCTTATGTATTTATATCGACTTTTAACGTGTCCTGGCTGCAGACCAATGGAAAAAAATGACCATTGGCCTTCTTCACTAATTTTGGAAGTTTATATACCACATATATATGAGAGGCCTACTATATTTAAAGGGAAAAAAATTAAATTAATAATTACCTCTTCCTACGTGTTCCTAAAAGCTATTTTACCCCTGGCCGCCCTGGGCACCTACGGGTAAAGTTTCGAGCGAATCGGGCGGGTAGTTTCAGAATTTAACTTTTTTTTAAAACTAAAAGGAATTTTTTAATTTTTTTTTAATTAATTAATATTTTGTTCTTGATAATATCATTTGACTGTCTGCTAACCATTAGAAAATATCACCACTGGCCAAAGTGATGAAAAATTTGTATAAATAATTAAATAATCATTAGGCATTTAATACCCCCTATAGGCATTCTCGCCCCTTCCCACCTTTCTCGCCCATAAGTTGCATAGCAAATATGATACAATTATACAGAGTATAGATGAGTCGTCCCCCCTTCCCTTCCCCTCCTCCCCTTCCCCTCCTCCCCTTCCCCTTCCCTTCTCCCCCTTCCCACGAGGGCCGAAGGCCCGAGTTTATTTTATCAGATTTTAAATAATCATTAATAACATTATATTTTTCTATCCAAAAGTTTTCTTACCCTATTTGTTATAGTTAATAGTTTAAGAATTTTTATAATAATTTTTAATTTTGTTTTTAGAAATGTATCTTATTAACGTTATCGTTATATATTTTTAAAAAATGCCTAACAATAACAAAATAGTATAGAATTATATGTATTATTCGATATATTATTGGGTGTGGCCAAGGGGGGCAGGAAGGGGCGGCTGCCCTCCTTTAAATCCAAGAATTTGTTAAACTTCTTTAAAATTATGGCTAATTTTTTTAAAAATGATCATTTTGCCCCTTCCTTAATTATTATTGCCCTCTTATCCCAATGCTGGCCACGCCCTATTGTTAATTTAATAACTAAGTAGGATTTAATTATAAATAATGGCTAAGACATAAGCTCCAAGGACATTATTTCTTCCATACACATTTATAAATTTTAATTTTGTAAATTTAAGTGGCCAAATTTTAACCACAAGAAATATTATTTTAAATTATCCCTGAATATAGAAATTAATAACACATTCTGAGCAGCAAAATGATGAATTCCAGCCTAATTAAGTTAAATTTCAAATATTTATATGATGCTGTATTCTTCATTTTGTGTAAACAGGTTTAATAATAAAAATTATAATTAAAATTTTAATAGAACCGATTGTATTTAAAATGTTTGCCATCAATAGAAACTAAACTATAAAATTTTATATTTATTTGACCATGGTTAAAAGATAATTAAATTTTTTACAAATCAAAGCAAAATAAAAAATAGCTGGCTAACTTTAACCCAAATCATGAATTGTTACATAAATAGTAAAAATCTTGAAATAATTTTATTTAAACATAAAGAATAATTTTAATCATATAACGACGTATGTTATAAATTAAATATCTTCTACTTATAAAATCAAAGTTTTTTTCTCTTGAAAGTTAAATTTTGAACTTATTTACAAGACACACTTTAGATAGCAGGCATTAATAACAAATTGATTTGCTATAGTAATGTAAATTATAAATAAACATTTTTATAAATTAAATTAGCATTTATTTATAAAACTTTTTATACAGTAAACTTCCTAATAAATTTAAATTTCAATTTAATATAAACTAGAAAGACTTATGCCATTCAAGTGTTATATTTTTATTATGATATGTTATTATAGTTCACGTTTAAAATCTACAAATCCGCTCTTTTAAAATTTAATAAGGTCAATGCACAAAGCACTTTGGTCTTATCTTCGCTATAGCTTTTAAATAAAAATGTTATGCTTTTTAAAAAAAAACTAAAAATTTTAAGGTGTTATGAATAAAAATTTGTTTGCACTATTTTTCACACACATTTTCATGAATCATTATAAAAATATATGCAAAAATTTACTGAAATTGAAATTATTGAGCTGACATAGAGCTATAGATCAAAATAGTATTAAATTACAATTAAAACATATATTTTTTGTAAAAATAAGATTTTGTCGATTATACAAATTAAAAAAGAAGACTTTTGAAATGTATATTAATTGTTTTAAAAAACTTCTATTTATATTAAGGATGTCCGAAACCTCACGTACCTGAAAACAATAACCACCTGTACTTTCATACCGCTGGGGGTTGCTTAAATTTTTCAGTTGGTAATTTAATTTGATATCACATTTTTTAAAATTAAAAAAATAATGCATAGCACAGAATTAATTTTGCATTTTAATTAATTTTAGTTCCGAGTGCATATGGAATTAGAACCGATAATATTCCGGTAAATTTAGTAATTAAAGACTTATATTGTCAAACGCTTGGTTAATTTTTTAAATTTATATGTAAATAATTTCTTTGTAAATAATTTTTCATCCTCTCATAGAAGGTTTCCTAAAAATTTAGTGATTCTTAAGATATTATTAAACTTTTATTTGAAATACCTTTTATAGCTATTTAGTCCCTGCCTCCTCACTTCCTAGATATTTTAGAATTAACCCTACTCTTTATTTAATTTAATTTTGCAAGTAGAATACTTTAATTTGAGAGGTTAAACCAAAATCATTAATAACAAAATTAAATTTTATTTACTTATTTGGAAAGGATTTTTAAATTAATTTATAATTCAAATATTCGCAAACTTAGCAAGAATGTCAAAACAAAGGCATCCTCAGTGGTCCCGTGGAGGTTTCTTGGTAAGTAATTGTCTATCATATTTTTACCTTTCTTAACAATTTTTTAATTATTTTTTGTCTCCATCACGAAGTAAAAATTGAGTGCCGATAAAAATGCATATGAAAACGATTATGTTTGTTTAGGGGTAAAGATTCGTACACTATAATAAACGTTTTAAAGTGGAACAACATCACCCAAAACTGGGGTAAAGAATTGTTAATTTATTAGGACAGTTTATTACTATTATATTAAAATATTCAACAAGGTATGATTATTTTTTAATTGCTATGCAATTTATGGGCTCGTTTTTTGTTGTCCGTCCGTCCGTTGTCCGTCCGTTGTCCATCCGTTACCCTTCAAGTTATTGGCGCCAGCTTTGAGACCTGGAGGTTCGTGTTCAATCCCAGGAGAGGACAATTTTTTTTAAAATTAAATTAATATTTTGTTCTTGTTAATACCATGGATAATTAGAATTTTTGACCGTCCGCTGGCTACTGGCCAATGAAAAAAATGACCATTGGCCAAAAAAATCAAAATTTTATTTTTTCGTTTTTGAATTGGGTATATTAGGTTAACATTGATAATTACCCTGTGCCCCCTACAGAAGCCTATGCCTCTACTGATATGGGTCCCTGTGCCCCTACAAAAACCTATGCCTCTACTAATGTGGGTTCAAATCCCGAAGAGGAAAAATTTTTATTTTTTTAAAAATTAAATTAATATATTGTTCTTGTTAATACCCTTAATAATATGACTTTTTGGCCGTCCGCTGGCTACTGACCAATGAAAAAAATCACCATTGGCCAAAATGAATTGGTTAACATTGATAATTACCCTATGCCCTTTCCTACAAGGGCCTATGCCTCTACTGATATGGGTCCCTGTGCCCCTACAAAAGCCTATGCCTCTACTGATGTGGGTCCCTGTGCCCCTACAAAAGTCTATGCCTCTACTAATGTGGGTTCGAATCCCGGATAGGGCAAAATTTTTATTTTTTTAAATTAAATTAATATATTGTTCTTGTTACCCTTGATAATATGACTTTTTAACCGTGCCCTGGCTACTGACCAATGGAAAAAAATGACCATTGGCAAAATTGGGAATCGGAATTTTTTTCGTCGAATTAATAAATTGTTTTTGTAAATACCATTGATAATATGACTTTTTGGCCTTCCGCTGACTGCTGCCCCTACAAGAGCCTATGCCTCTACTGATATGGGTCCCTGTGCCCCTACAAAAACATATGCCTCTACTGATGTGGGCTCGAATCCCGGAGAGGGTAAAATTTTTTTTTTTTTTAAAATTAAATTAATATATTGTTCTTGTTAATACCCTTGATAGTATGACTTTTTAACCGTGTCCTGGCTACTAACCAATGGAAAAAAATGACCATTGGCCAAAGTGTGAATCGAAATTTTTTTTCTCTCGTTTTTTTCTTGGTACTGACCAATGGAAAAAATGACCATTGGCCAAAGTGGAGCAATTTTTTTCTATATTTTAAATATAGGCTAGTTGGCCGTTTGCTGGCACTGATCAATATAAAAATGACCATGGCTAAAGTGAGATTTTATTAATTTAATAAGTTTTTGTTTACTCGAACTTTGAACAAAATTTACCCCCCCCCCCCTTCCCTGTAATTAGATATTTATTTTGGGGTAATCTCTCCTGCTGACCGGACAAAAAAGGGCGGATTTTGGGACAAAAGTTAGATAAATTCGCTCCTGGTTTGGGGGTATATCTTGTATTTGCTATCCTTTGGAAATAATTTTGAACTTGTGAAAACTAAAAAAAAATATTGAGGATATATATTGTAAACAAAATTAAGAAACAAACACTATTATTTAATAAATGTCGAGGGGGCGGATGGAGCTCCAAGATTGTTAGAGATTTTTGGAGTTTAAAAAAAGAATTTATATTCTTCCATCTAGGAAAAAGTCTATAATATTACTGTTAATTAAACAGTAAATACTCTTTATGGAACCAATTTAGCGACTAAATAAATTCTCTTTATTTTTTCCCCCGATAGTAAAATAATTATTATTATTAAATATCAAAGCCAAAATTAATATTACGCCAAAACAAAGTAAATAAATTAAAGAAAAACCTATTAAGTCCGAATGCTCTTGAGGTGCCCGCCTGACCATATAATAACAAGCCGTTGGCAAGGCTCGAGATCCCGCTCGGGCTTTATGGTCCTTATAAAAACTTACGCTAAATTAACATCAATCCTTTTTTTACCGAGTTTTAATAAGTTTTTGCTTAATCGAACTTTGACACAAAATTTACCCCCCCCCCTTCCCTATAAATTCGCTAAGCTTAAATTTATATCTTTCTAATATAATTAATAATTCAATGGGCAAAGTCAATAAATCAATAATTCTAATCAACAGATACCCTCCCCCCCTCCCTAATTTATATGCCAAGGTTAAACTACATTTTATTACCTACCCCTATCCTACCCTCTTATCCGCCCACCGCTAACTTGGCATAATTGATTTTTTCCTCCTTTTGCAAATTTGGCAAATGCACCACAAACAATATTCCCAAACGAAAATCAGTTGAGACTGGTTATCGGGAAAATGTAAAAAAGGACCAGCCCAATCTTTACCTAATGTAGAGGTTAGGAAAGACCTCACAGCTCACTGGCCCAAATATAATGATAAAAAGGGTAGATGTAAACTGCCAGGATGCATTTTTGTTACGAAAGTTTCTTGCCAAAAATGTGGCGTACATTTATGTTTTACGCCCAAAAATAATTGTACGCCCATGATGCTTTTAATTATCTTTTATGAAAATACAATAAAATATATAAACGCATAAAATGTTATATTCCATTAGTAATTTATTATAAAATAAAAGCATTTTTAGCTTTTAATAGTCGCCCTCTTCGCCTTTTTTAACCTATACTAATATTTTTTTCTTCAATCTTAATTGTACCAAGTGGTAGCTATATATAAGTAATGGGTAAAACATATTTTGAAGTCTAATGGCTGAGTTGATTGAATGTGTGACTAGCTTCATTAGCTCGTAGGTTCGAATCTCGCACTTCCCTGTGCCCCTACAAAAGCCTATGCCACTACTGACTTGGGTTCGAATCCCGGCGAGGGCAAATTTTTTTATTTTTTAATTTAAATTAATATATCGTTCTTGTTAATACCATACCATTTAACTTTTTAAATATTTGTATAAATTAATAATTAACTAATAATTTTGCATTTAATACCCCCCTATAGGCACTCTCGCCCCTTCCCACCTTTCCCGCCCATAAATTGCATAGCATATATGCTACGTTTATACGGAGTATAGAGGAGTCGTCCCCCCTTCCCTTCCTCCCCTTCCCTTCCTCCCCTTCCTCCCCTTCCCTTCTCCCCCTTCATACGAGGGCCGAAGGTCCGAGTTATTATAATAATGACAAATATTATATTAGAAAAGGCTGAAGCCTTTTTAATTGCGGTCAAAGGCAAACCCGGCCTTCACGAGGTCATTAAAACATACGACGATCCGTGCATAGTAAGATTTTTAACCATTAAATGATTTCTCTAAGATGTAATTCTTGTTTAATAGCAATCATTTAAAACCAAAGGATAGCTAAGGCAAAGTATACAAACATGGGCGTAGCCAGTGGGGGCCCAATGGAAAAAAAATTTCAAACAAAACCTTTCAAAAATTAAAAAAAAAATTATGTTTAGCCCCCCCCCCCTTATTTAACTTAAAAAGTTTTTGCCCCCCCCCAATCCAAAACCTGGCTATGCCATGTATACAAAACCAAAACATGTATCCTCAGTTTTACTCATAACTAAATATATCTAATCATTTTTTTGTTATAAAAAAATAGCTGAAATTTTAAATTAAACCGCTCAAAAAAGTTAAAAATCGGTCTATAAAACGACTAGAGCTTATTATGTAACTTCAAATTCTATTCAAAGAGACAAATATTTATTTCCTATTTTTAAATATTTTTACTTGCTTAAAAAAAAGTTTTATTCATAATTTATAAAATTTATTTTTTTATTATTTGTAATTTTTTTCAATTATATAACAATTTAGATATGCGAAGGTACACCAGTAAGTAATTCGTTCGATGGGAAAAAATTTGGAATAGTTCGTGAGGAGGTGTATTTTTTTCATAATCAACACTTTGTCGTGACAGTTATTGTAGATTATGTAATATTTGCGGACTAATTATATTTTATAAAATAATGTGTTTTTACTTCAAAAATACCAAATTATAATACCTTCTTTTAATTTTTGTTTAATAAATTTAACGAACATTTTAATCAAACATGTGTTAGTTAAAGATAGATCAAGAATTTCATATTTATCAAATGGAGGTTAAATTTTAATTTAACCTATCATTATAACTTTTAAACTATCAAATCAGGAGTTTAAATGTTTATATTAAACCTATATTTGCAACTTTGTTTTAAAAATCACTATCTAAGTTAAACATTTGAGTGGATTTAACATTTTATAAATTATTAGCTGTGCCCGCCCAAGCGTTGCTTTGGCTTAGTTCTTAATCATCCAAATAATTAGTACGTAATAATGAGACATAAATGAAAGAATTTGTGTCATCTGTAAGAGAGAGTTTATGTTGTGAAAATATATAATACTGTATTATGTAAATAAATATTATTTTAACTAAATAATAGGAATATGGCATTATTCATAATCTAATGGATGTATAAAGTTTTAAGTACATATATTTGGTAGTTTTCGATTTTATAATTTAAAGTGCGATGTTTAGCGACAATATGCCTAATTCGGTGACAAAATTTTGTAAGTTATAAACCACTGGTGTATAAAAGTCAATGATAATATCTAGAATGTAGAAAAAAAAATTCTAGTAAAGCGTGTTAGTGTATTGCCTAGAGCGCTAAAAGTTACTTTACCACAGTAATTAATTACAGTTACAATTACTAACCTGGTGGAACTAGTTACACCTTAAGTTACTCTAGTAAATTTAAAAAAAGGATATTTTTCAATACTATTTATTAAAACATTTGTATAAAAATCAGAGGGTAATAAATGATCATTCCATTTAAATAACCCTATTTTCTATATTGTCCGCATTTCACTTAAAATTAATTTTCCAAAGTAAAAAGACGCTCGACGAGGGGCTAGATGGTAGGGGTACATTAGGTTAATGAAAAATTATTTTAATTTAAGGAAATTATTATGTATTTCTAGAATACTTTCCGACTTTAAAAGATTTAAAAAATTCAACGTATTAGGTTCAACTAAGTCCTGTCTTTCCTCCTGTCTAGGGGTGAATGATTTAATGTGATTTAAAGTAACTTCCTTAATTCTCTATTTTTTTCAAGACGGATCCACGGCCAACTTGTTACAAAATTGGTTTTTTATTAAAGGATAATAAGGCATTACCTACGAGTGGTAGTCAGTTTAGTTTAATTACTCCCTGTTAACTTATTATCTTTGATTTTTTTTATATTTAGGGGAATTTTCTTAAAATTAATCATCAAGGTTTAAATAGATACTTTTATGTGCTTCTATAAATTTGCAGTGGTAAGAAGCTGATATGTAATATATTTTAGGGCTGCACAATTTGCATGGAAATATCATCGTCTTGGTATACTTTTTAAGAAAAATATTTATAAAAAAAGGCCAGGAAGTTTTCTCTTACATTTTCCTTGTCAAAATAAAATAGTAAAAGCTAGATAATTAAAAAATATTATTATTCCAATATGAATTATATTATAAGTAATTTATCAAATGGCTTAATCACCAAAATTTAGATATTTAGGTTCGTCAAAAATCATAAGACATTATAACTGATGAAAATCCTATTTGTTATCAAACATTTGAAAAAAAATAATCAATAATTATTCAAAATTTTTGAATGACCAAAATCTTAAATGCTAAACCTTACATAAAATTCTTAGCTAAAGTTTGCTGATAAATAATATTATATCTAAAATTTTTGCACATATATTTTTTAATATATTTCTAAACTAAAATAATAAATTTGAATTTTTATTTTAATAACCTTCATTAATATTGTATAATAAGTAGTTTATCAAATGGCTTATTAATCAAAATTTAAATTTAGAGGTTGGGCAAAAATCATATAATATTTTATGTCGATAAAAATCTGTTTTGCACATATATAAAAAGGGCTATTTTTACAAAACAAATGACAGGAGGTAATCAATTAAAACTCATTAAATGTTCATTAAATGGCCGAAATAATTACAAAATATTACCTGTTTTTACCTGCAAATAAATAATTTATAATCTTCTTAAATCAAAATTTTAAATTTGTCATTTTTTTCAAATTTTGGTTTTAAACTTTGCTTGAATACAAATTTGTAACAAAATAATATTTTATATAATATTGGTAATTTTTCGATAGGGTGGAATCTATTCGAAATTCAAAATTGATCCAAGGAAATTTAAATTTAAAGTGATGGACACGAACTAGATGTGTAATTTAATATTTAAAATAAAAAGTAACTGTAACTCTAGTTATACAGTTATTGAAATAATGTAACTAACTATATTTACAGTAACCCTGAAGTAAAGGTAACTGGTTACAGTAACTTTACGAAACAGTTATTTTACGGAAGAAAATGAATTAGTTCTTACTTAACAGCTCTAGTATTGTCATAGCCAAGAATTTATAGTAAAATTGAAAAGATATTTAAACGACTTTAAATCTAATTAAATGAAGGCTTTTATATTATTTGGTTTCAATCAAAATTAATTGGAAAAAATACAAATTTTTGCGAGTATAGTGAAAGCGAAATATTTATTTATGAGAAAAAAAATTAACAGCAAGCTTAAATGGCTTTTTGTTGCAGCTAGAGCCATGGACGGGTGACCCGAAACCCGACCGAGGTCGAGTCGGGCTTGGGTTAAAAATTTTAAAATGCGCTTGGGTCGGGTCGGGTTGGAAAGCTTTCGGGTCTGGGTTGGGTTTAAGGCTATGAATTTTACATATAATATAGACATATTTTTTTGATTAATGGTATTATATATAATAATATTTTATAATTAATATTGAAATGTAGGATTAATTAATCTTATTCCGTCATTTAAATTATACCCTTGTAATTTATATCTCATTTTTAAATTTGCGCAATTTTAAACTAAAGAAAGGTAAATATCTTGATTGACGTTATAAATTATAAAATGATATCACAAAACTTTTTAACAAATTTTAAGTTTCATTTTTCTTTCTTAAATATTACTGTCTTACCTTGTTTTACCGCCTACTTTAAAATAAAGTAAAATTATCATGTCTATTTATTAAACAAATGATTGAAATGTATTAAAAACTATATTTTACTAACATAATTAAAAAAATTAGAGTTTTATGAAAATGATCCAATTTTCCTCTTTCATTTCCGCACAATATTGCCACAACCATTATTAGCCTTAAAATCAAAGTACTTGATGATACAGACAGACTCATTTTAGTTTAGCAAAGAGATTATCTGCCTTTTATTTTTTGATTTTGCCTACTCAAGATAATGAATGGCTTGTTATGAGAGAGACTTTGGATGAAATATTATGAAAGACTTTTATAAATGCATTTTTTACTAATCCTTTCACTTCTGGCAAGCATGTTTAGTTGTGAACTGTTTTTTTGGGAGATAACATTTTGCTGCCATTTATAACTATCAAAATCAATTTTATACCAATAACTTTTTTTTATTGGGGAATTATATCAGGTGAGGATACGCTTTCGCGTCGGGTTCGGGTTGAAAACTTAAAAACATTTTCGGGGTGGGTTCGGTTTAAAACGCTTCGGGTAGGGTTCGGGTTACAAAAGTGGCTTTGCACGCAGGGCTCTATGCAGCGTTAGCTTTAAAACATTAGATTGAACTTAAGACAAAAATGGTTGTAATTTTGTTCACAATGTAAGCCTACATCGAAAAGAGAAGCAGTAGATCGATTTGGTGCAGCCATAAAATGTAGTGCTGTAAATGAACGCGTTCAATTTGAACGCGTTCGTGAACGCGTTCAAATTTCATGAACGGCGTTCTTTTATTTTTTGGTGAACTTTGAACGTGAACGCGTTCCTTTTTTTGATGAACGCGTTCAAATTTAACGTTCGTTCCATTTTAAAAATCCCTTTTTATTTATTTGAAAATTAATGTTAATCCGAATTTTTAACAAAAGTCTTATATTTTTTAATCAGCTGTTTTTGCTGTTTCCTATTACTAATTTCGAAATACTTGTAACATACTATAACATGCAAAAGAAGAAAAGATTAAAGTTAATTAATTTGATATTATTAATTATAGTTTAATTTAAAGGTTAATATGGACAATCATAATATTATATCGTCGTCATTTATCATGGATGCTAAGACCTGTTGTTACAAGATGTAATTCATATTATAATTCCTTAAAATTATTAGACTCATTAATAAAAGATAAACCTTATTTATTTGACAAAGTATTTGGCATGGGAGGATTAGCTAAGCTTACAACCAATGATAAAACATTTTTGGAAGAATACTGTATACTGTAAGTCCTAATAAAAATTTTTAGGATAAATATTATAATAAATTTTAAATATTAAAATAGATCATGGAACTGTTGCTACCGCTCTCACTATTTTAGAAAGTGAGGAAAATATGTATTTGGGCTATTTGACCCCAACAATACAATAGAAATTTGAAATTAAAAAATATTACTAGCCTAAAATATGGTCAACCATTGATTGACGCTGTATTAAATGGGATTAATAAAAGGTAATAAACCTATTACTATCAAATTAATTACATATATTTTTTTTTAAAGATTTCAACATATATTGAAGATCAATATCTTCTTTCGGCCATTATGCATCTATTGTTCAAGTCTCAATGGCCTTGGATTAAACTTCGAGAAAATGAACCTTTAATGAATAAATTTTTAGTGTTATTGAAAAAAGGGATTGAAACCCCTAGAATTGATAATGAAAGAGCTGACAATTCCGAGATATCATTTTTTGACGAGGAAGTAGAGGGCGAATTGGAGGATGAGATGATATCTTGTCGCAATTTTTTGAAGCGAATTACAAAATATTAAATGTTTTTAATAAATTTTTTCCTTTAAAAATTTGTTTATTAAGTATAATACTCCAATCCCCTCATCTGCCCTTGTGGAGCGGGTTTTTAGTATAGCTAATTCTGTATTAACTGCCAAGCGTTTCTGCTTATCAGACGACAATTTTGAAAAAGAATTATTATTAAAAATCATAAGAAAATAGATTATATTGATTTATAATTATATTGTCGAAATAAAACTATTATTTTTTGTCATGGCTATTTATTGTATTAAAAAATATAAGACATCTATTTATATTAAATTTTAAAAAAATTTATCATAAAATTTTGAACGAACGTGAACGCGTTCATGAACGTGAACGCGTTCCTTTTTTTTCAACGAACGTGAACGTGAACGCGTTCGATTTTTGTCAATGAACGTTGAACGCGTTCGATTTTATACAAATGTTTACAGCACTAAAAATGTGTCAAAACTTTGTTCCAATTTGTAAACAAATCTTTAGATTATAGTTTTGTAGCATTTGAATAATTTAATTTTAGGATGTGCATGACTGTTCCGATGAATGATATCTTCTGCCATATATGCTTTATATTTATCGCATAAATTGGTAGGACATGACCGAGAGCATGAGATAAATATAATTGCAAACAATGCACGAATTTGTTTTGGATGTTAAGTATGGCACGCACGGGCGTAGCCCTTGGGGGGGACATCCCCCCGAATCGAAAAAAAAATTTCAATGCAAAAACCCTTAAAAATTAAAAAAAATGTTTTGCCCCCCCCCAATTGAACTTTTACACGTTTCGCCTTCCTCCTTAATCCAAAATCTGGCTACACCCATGATGGCACGCGTGACTAATGCAACCATCCCATTGATTTTAATGCTTTAATACATTTGGCATGCACTGTGGAAAGTGCAACGTCGTTGACTACTTTTAACTGCTGGAAACACGTTAACCGCGGACGTTAACTAAAAGCATGCAACGAATGAAACATTCGTCTTGACTTGGATTAATATTGTATAGTCGGCCTATAGCATTATCTTTGAATACGGACCGTCCTGCGACTCGTTCGGCTCAAAGGATCTGCTGAGCGAATTTCATGTGTATTCCGCAATATAGCAGCGTTTGCAAATAAACGTCGTGCTGAATAGCTTAAAGAAAGCTGTTAACGTTGTATCTGGGAGATTTAAGGCTATTTGTTTTACATTTGCGTTGGCAAAATAAACGCGTTGCCCATTTCTAGATGTACAGCTAAGTGAAGGCTGCCTTTATTTATAGGAAAGAATTGGATACGCTACATAGCTTCATTGCTACTTATGTATCTTACAGCCTGATACTCTGCGATTTCATCGGTGTGAAGGCTCGCTAAATTCGCTTTGCTATCTGGTTAAAGGGTAAAAATGTTATATTGTTAACGTACTTACAAATTTATTTGATAGATTTAGCCGAAATACAATATTCATAGTTGATGTGTGTGTATAATTTTAATATCAAAGGAGATTATAGAACAACCTAGGAGTCATCTCAACGATTGCATTCCGAAGTTGACTGGTTGCCATGTTAACACCACCTTCTGTTGATCTTCTTTTGTACAAGATATCCATCACAGCTCGTATTGTGTTGCATACCAAGCCTCGAGGATATTGTTTTGAGCCTTTACCTGGAATGGCGATTTTTAATTGAGTGTTCCGCAAGGGCCGTGTATCATGTTTTTTGTAACAATTTCGTACAATGCCTTCTCTATATAGTCGCTTTCGTTGGAGTGATCTTACTATATAGTACGCTATGCGCGTAGCCAGGTTTTGAATTAGGGGTAGGGGGCAGATTAAAAAAAAAATTTCTAAAATTTTCCTGAGAGCAAAAAAAAAGGTCTCGGCTATCGAAATCCAAAAATTTTCCTAATTTTCCTGAGAGCAAAAAAAAGGTCTCGGCTATCCGGAGGGAGGGGGCAGAGCCTAATTAGGGTGGGGCAGAGCCTAATGAGGGTGGGGCAGAGCTAAATTAGGGGGGGGCAAAGCATAATTTTTTTTAATTCTTAAGGTTTTTTGTATTGAAAATATTTTTTTTTCATAAAATTAGAGGAGGGGGGCAGCCGCCCCCCTGCCCCCCTGGCTACGCCCATGTAGTACGCCTCTGGGAAATGTTCGAGATTCGATTCGAATTCATTCGAAATTTCGAATCGAATCCGAACTCGAATCCATATGTGTAAGTTTCGAATCGAATATTTAAGCTGCTAGGATTCGAAAATCCGAATCGAATCCTTGAAAATTCCAATTTTATTTTTTTTAGTTTAATTTAAATAGACGAGATTCAAATATTTAGCTATTTTTATCTTACCGCATTTTAGTTATTTTCCTGCTGCAAAGTTTTATTTAAAATTTTTTAAACTTACATAAGTTATGGAGAACGAGGATCACAATTTAATTAAATCATGGACTTTGAAAAAAATTGCATGATAGCACAAAATATTTTACGATTAAAGGCTATATGTTAAGAATTTGACCCACCATTAAATTACATAAAGGCAAAACTTGATATTGGTCAGGTGGAACAGCACCTATATAATGATAGAAAAGGCTATTTTAGTAAGGCAGGCATTGGATTTGGCCTTTAAATTCCTCTTAGGAGGAATTGCTATCCAACATTGAATGGGAACAAATTGGAAAGGTTAAATTAATACTTTTCCCCTTTTACAGTGCAACTAATCTAAAATCTGCGGGTCAAATCCCACAAATAGCTTGGTATCACCGGTATATTATCAACCAAGCACAGAAGATCGTGCTGTCAAAATGGCCAAACAGAAAATTGAAGATATATGGCATTCAATAATAAGATAGCCTTATATGCGAGTGTCGTCGCTTTAAGGCTCAAAATTTGAGTGTATATCACCACTGGGGTGAGTTACCAGTACATGGCATATCCTGTAGAGAAATTAAAGAAGACTGGAAAACTGCTATATGAAGTCAGCCCAATTTTGTATCAACTAGGGAGATATCAACACTAGCTCGTTTATTAAGAGCAACATGAACACGAAGTCATCATTGGAGACATTTTAGCACAAACCACTTGTGGCCTTCAATGTTGAGCCTTTACAATGGTTGAAATCGAATCAACGTCGTTTTCCAGCCATCCAAAAATTAGCAAAAAAATTTCACTCTATACCTGGATCATTTACCCCGTGCAAAAGAATATTTTTAACCGAAACCAATTTCGTTTAAAGAATTAGTGTTAGGAAGATAATTTGCCTTAAAAGTTGGCTAAAAACGGATCTTGATTGTCTTAAACATATCATAGTTTTTGTTCGCCTTTAATATTTTTATTTTTGATGTGTGTATTTTTTTAAATATCTTTTAAATAAATCTTTTAAATGTATATGTAAATTAAAATTCATAGTAGCCTTTTTAATGTGTTTTTTTTTAATTAAAAAAACTTAATAAATATTCAAATCGATTTCGAATCCTTAAATTTTTTTCGAATCGAATCCGAATCTTCATTTTAATATTCGTCGAATCTCGAATCGAATATTTTTTTTGAACAAAAATTCGAATCCGAATCGAATACCAAAAATATTCGATTCGATTCGAAATCCAGAGGTGTACTATAAAGCCATATGAGTATATGGGCATGTGGTAAATCTCTCTTTTGCCATTCCAAAAATTACATCCAGCAAAGCACAGAGCCAAATACCTCATGCTTAAAAATGAAATTCATCATTGATATAATCTTCTGTTAAAAAACACGTGCTGTGATATTATGCTTATCGACTGGTGATTGGCCATGAACATGGGCGTAGCCAAGGGTGGAGCCGGGAGGGGCGGCTGCCCCCCTCTAAACCCAAAAATTTGTTGAAATTTATTTAAAATGGCTAATATTTTAAAAATGATCCTTTTGCCCCTCCCTAAATCATTATTGCTCCCCTCTAATTCCAATGCTGGCTACGCTCATGGCCCATGAAATAAAAGCTCATATAATCAATAGGTCCGATCGAAGTTAAGAACATACTCAATTGTATCTTGAGCGTATTTATGCATATGACGTGGGTGTAAAGAGGGTAAAATGGTTAGTCCCCCAACGTTAATTATATTAACGTCGTTAAGAACTGCATCTCAATTAAATGTATTCGTCTAAGCGAAGTTTGGTCTGATTAGAACGGATGAAAGGCTAACGTTCAAATTCAATTTTGGCATACCTACCTACGAATGATGGAATAATTGGCAGCATTTTAAAATATAACTTTCTTCACCCTTGAAGAATTATTCTGTATGAACAATAGTTTATAGGAGTGATGGTAAAACGCTTAGCACTAGCGCGTCTAGCGCCTCCCCGCTACACTGCATAGTCGCTTCGATGCGCTATAAGCTATAGCGCTAGTATAGCGCATAGTCACATAAGGCGCTATAAGCTATAGCACATAGTGGCTTGGAGACGTTAAAGATATAGCACATAGTCAATTGGAGGCGCTAGAGCTATAGCACATAGTCACATAAGGCTAGATCAATAGCACATAGTCACTAGAGGCGCTAGAGATATATCGTGGCGCTATTATTGTTATAAAAATTTATTGTAAAGTTGCATAGTTGTAATTATAGGCAAAGCTGACTAAGAGAAAAATATTTTCGATTGATATATCAAATATTAGAAATATTTTGCACCTCCGTTCACTTTTTTAATACAAAATTTTAACTTTGATTCTCCATTCCTTAATCGAAAAATTCCGCTCTAATAACTTTTTTATGCACCCCTCTCCCTTGCAAAGATTGCACTTAAGTTAACAAACTTTTAAAAAGTGAAACTTAATTAAAGTTCAGCTTGTTTGATTCATCTTAAAAGATTTTGAATGTTTCCAGCGTCGATTTTGTGCAATTGGTTATTGATATCGTTTCATATTAACCAAACTCTAGCTCAGTGGTTCTTAACCTTTTTATACACGCGGCCCCCCAAATATTTTATAATTTGTTTGCGGACAATTTTTTTCATAATAATTTATATTTGTTATATTATCTATAATATATTGATTTTCTATTATTTTTTCATTTTATTATATAATAAACATAAAACACAAGTTTATTATTTCATTATCTATTTAAAATTTAAATAGATAATGAAATAATAATAACATAAAAACTTCATAATTAAACATAAAAACAATGTTTAAAATAAAAAATATATGCATTCGGAAATATATTTAATGAGATTTCTGCTGCTGAACATCTTCAGCCAATTTGTTAATTCTTGGTTCAATTGATTGTAATGCTATCCTCATGCAGGAATCTAGTCGCAATCGATTGCGTTTTTAGTTTTTATATCCACCATATTTGAGAAGCCTTTTTCACACAAATATGTACTAGCGAAAGGCAGCAAATTTTGAATTGCTGCTGAAAATAATGGAGGATACTCTGCACGAATTTGTATCCAAAATTGCGGCAAACTTCTAGTTTAAAACAAAGATTTTAAATTACAATCATTTATTAATTCTAATAATAAATCATAAGGCAACGAGCTCGAATCCCCTGGTGAGTATTTTTCTAAAGCTTTTCTGAAATTTTTATTTTATACTAAAAAAATTTGGCGGCCCCCCGGCAAACTCCCCAGGTTAAAAATCACTGCTCTAGCTGATTATTATTAAAGGTAGCATTTAATAAAAGTTGTGCAATTAATATAATGAAAACTTGTTATTAAACCCAGATGCGCCAGCAATATGTTAGGTAAGGGGTTGGTGTTTCCGGTGCCGTGTTCTTGCGATTTATTAATGATATCGTCATATTAATAACATAATAAACTCTAACTAAAGGTGATATTTAAACCTCAAAGGGCCATATTTGCCTCTGTTTTTTGCTTAATTAACTTGTTAATAACCACTCCTGTGTGGTAAGCTTTCAAAATATTTTTATTAAAATATTTGAATTTTACAAAAGATTATGAAATAAAAGGATCATGCCTAGTTAATAATTTTTTAATAATTATGTATTATTCTTATAAGTTTTATATTAGGTTTACCTTACAACTAACGTTTTATAGTTGCATTTTAATCTTTTGAACTACTAAATTATTAAAAACGCCAGAGGGCAGCCAATTCCTCAGACTAATATCTAAATACTAGCTGACCTGGCAAACGTTGTTTTGCTATATACATTATGTCAGCGTACGTTGAACGTGGAATGACGGGAAGTGTTTGTCTGAAATCACCTGTAACAGAGTGCCTCCAAATAGTTTGTCATTGTTTTTTATATCTTTCAATGTCCTGTCCAATGCCTCAAGGGAATGTTTGTGTGTGCCTGTACATTCATCCCAGAAGATAACTTTACACCGTTTAAGTACTGTGGCCATAGACGACTGTTTTTTTATGTTGCACACTGCCTCTGGATTATTTTGGATATTTAGTGGCAGCTTAAATGCAGAATGAGCTGTTCTGCCTCCATCTAATAAAGTAGCTGCAATGCCAGATGATGCAACTGCCAATGCGATGCCATTTTTTGATCGTATCTCGGCAAGAATTATCGAAATGAGAAATGTTTTGCCAGTTCCACGTGGTGCATCCAACAAAAAAGAAACCATCTTGTCCTGCCGAAACCGCCAGCATAATTCGGTCGTAAATGGTTTTTTGTTCATCATTTAGTAGTGGGACATTGTGAGTAACAATTGCTGCCATTTCTACAGTATTGTATGTTCAAGACTCATATCAGTGTTGAGGAAATCAGATGCACTTCGATTAGGTGAACTCATACCAAAATGACTAATTTTTAAATTGGCAATGACAATGCAAATATCCTCAATAGCTACCAATGCTTCGTTGTACATAGCGTCGCTGAATAATATCGATAGATCGTTGCATCTTGCACGATATCGATGTAATATATCCTCAGCCATTGAATCTTTGTGCTTATCCCACAACGTTTGTGCTCGGGCAGGGAAACATGTAGTCAACACCATAGCGAATAGGAGACCAATTTGTGTTGCTGTTGAGTTTAATGCTGCTTCAGTAAGCAGACTGTCCCAATGGTTGTCATCTTCTAGCAAACCTAGTGCAAGGCATGCATCTTTATACGTTGGATACTGATGTCCATTTACTGTACGTATATCGTGAAATGACAAAGGGCCGGTGACATTTACCAACAACAATCGCAAATAAAAGCACTCAGTTTGCCTAGGATTCACTGTATATACACGACTCAAAATGTTTGATTTGAATAAACCAGGACTTGTATTAACTGGTGTGCCTTGCTTGCGTGGCATCCATTTTTCGATTGAGTCCACGTAAAATAGCGGGGTACTTCTGAATAGAGTAATGTTCGCACGAAGGCACCAAAATAATTGGGACGATTACACAATTCAAGAAAAAGCGGTGAGTGTAGTATTTGGTGGATTAAGAGCACGATCACGCGCGGTCTCGTGTGTGAAAAAAACACGCTGGCCGTTTTCTAGATGGACAGCTAAATGGATAACTGCTGGATCCCGTTTATGAAGAGGGAAACCAAAGATCCGCCAAACAGCTTCATTGGAGCTTATGTACCGGCCAATTTGGTAGCTAGTTATTTCATCATTGTTATTCAAAGGAAGAGCATTTACATTGGTATAACATTTCTAAATAAAGCCATACCACTTCCTTTATTCACATACTTGCATATATATTTAATGCTCTTCACCGAACTGCAGAACTCAACATTAATATGAGCATTGAATGTTTTGCATAACAAAGGTGAATATGGTACAACCTAACGATTGTCAATGTCAGAGGCTACGTTATTGATAGTTTTAGTAAATGTTTGTCCACCATTATCGGTACTTCTTCGACGATATATAGGATAACCGTCGACATGTGTGACCGTATCATTTATGAAATTTTTAGGAAAACACTTTGTACACTTTCCATCTAAATGCAAGACGATGAACGATTCAAATATCCACATGGGCCATGAAT
This sequence comes from Gordius sp. MW1, assembly GCA_964036665.1. Lineage (NCBI taxonomy): Eukaryota > Metazoa > Nematomorpha > Gordioida > Gordea > Gordiidae > Gordius > Gordius sp. MW1. The sequence goes on from OZ038528.1 coordinate 3,823,990, forward strand.
CATGTTGGTAGTGACAATGTCAAACAATAATGGATCAGTAGACGGATTAGGAATTTCTGCAGAAATTAAACTATCAATGTCTTCAGGACGTATTTTGTCGACGAACCAAATGAAAATGTGAGCATGAGGTAATCCTCGCTTTTGCCACTCAACCAAAACATCCAGCAACGTGCATGGCTAAATATATGTAATTCTGTAATGAAATTAATTAAAGACTTTACTCCTGCCATTTTGGATTACATGTAAACGTGATAAAAAAACACGGGCGTCCGTATTCGCGTAGGTAAGCATCTTGTATGTATTCTTGCATGTGACGTGAACTCCCTACGTACGATGACGGTAGAATAATAGAGTTACCAATATCAGCAGTGTCGGCATTGTTCGCGATAGCGTCGTAAGTGAATGTATTCTTCCGCACGCAGTTTCTGTTGGTTAAATCTTAAATATCTTAGACGTTCGCTCTCTATCTTCACATACATGTCGACCATGAATTGTTGGCAAAGCTCACGACATCGTAGTATGACGTTGTCTTGACCGCGTCTAATCATCAAACGATATGCATAAAAATCCTTCGAGCTATTTCGGCTCCTGTAATAATGTGCATTCCAATTAATTGAAAATGAGTAGGGGAGAAAAAAATTTGCTAATATAGAATTTATAAATCTAAACAATTTTTATGGAAAAATTAAATAAACATTTTTGTCTAGGACACTTTAATTTTATATGGATACCCCTAAGCATGTTTTTGATAAAGAATAAATTACCTGGTCCTTTCCAAAAAATTATCAGATATTGGAGAGCGTCATATGAACGGTGGGTATCGGCAATGAACTGAAGATTGTTATCTCTTCTTCAGATCACGATTTGGCGCGAAGCCGTAGGGTCCCTAACCATGATTCAGGTAACGTCGTCAACTACAGGTGCATTGAATCTACGCATGTGCTCTCCAACTGGTGTTATCAGGATCGATGACAATAGCGTAATTGTCACTTAGTAATTGGCATTTGGGATTAAAATAATTTTAATAATTCATTGTGCTCATTCAACAGAGCGTCCAGTTCGCTGACGATACGCAGGGCAAAAGGTAAATCGAGGTTGTTGTAGCCGCAACGTGCATCCACGCGATTAGCGAGGGCGCGTTCGGAGTCGTCGTCACCCATAAAGTAAATTTGTAAAATATTTATAAGATTCGTTTGGCATCGGCAGCAATGAACCCACTATGCGAAAAACCTGACCTTTTATTTTAAACGTTGAATTAAATTGTTTACCTTTTGCAGGATTATTTTGAACTATTTCTGTTGCTCCGAATGATGTCATTTGGAAGCATGAATTGAATGTCCGAATTGACTTCAGGAATAGGTTAGAGTCAGGATCCGTACCGATAAGTAAACCGTGCAATGGTACAGGTGGTGTTTCAATCTCCGTTAGGCGAACTTTTCCTGATGCGATCCCGGCCGACTCATTTTTATATTTAAGTGCAAGACAATGAGGACATATCTTGTCCATAGTACCAATGACCACTTTGGAATGGGCTTAATATTCAACATCAGGCTCATACTGGAATGCTAGTCGAAGGAATGAAGCCGATTTAAATGCTCGATGTACTTGTTGGCGTTGTTGGTCATTTTCTCTACGTGTTTTGATTACAAATCGGCGGGTTTGTTTTTTTAATCGTCTTTGTTGAGTTCGTATATCTTGTGCCTCTTGCGGATGTGATTCACGTATTTGGACCATCCTCACACGGTTATCTGCATTGTTTTGTAGGATTTGTTCGTCTGTTCTTTGAGATCTACTTTTTTTCCTTACTGCATTCCTTTTTGTTTGACGACCTAAATTGTTCCTTTTGCGTTTAGCTGGCATTGTTACCTATAAATAAGGTATGTTGAAAAAAATCTCTTTTAAATCATGCAAACAATGAATTTAGATGGCATTTACTTTAAAAAAGATATAATTAAAAAATTTACTACAAAAATATATATAAGCACATGAATAAGCATGAATTTAACTGGAATTTACTTCTATGAAGAATAAAATTGAATATGTTGTTCTATGAAGAATAAAATTGAATATGTTGTTCTATGAAGAATAAAAATGTTGTTATATGAAGAATAAAATGGAATTAAAAAGTAAAGATATAATTAAAAAATTTACTACAAAAATATATTTAACTGGAATTTACTTCTATGAAGAACAAAATTGAATATGTTGTTCTATGAAGAATAAAAATGTTGTTCTATGAAGAATAAAATGGAATTAAAAAGAAGATATAATTAAAAAATTTACTACAAAAATTATTTAACTGGAATTTACTTCTATGAAGAATAAAATTGAATATGTTGCTCTATGAAGAATAAAATGGAATTAAAAAGAAGATATAATTAAAAAATTTAATACAAAAATATATTTAACTGGATTTTTCATCTATGAAGAATGAAATTGAATATGTTGTTCTATGAAGAATCAAATTGAATATGTTGTTCTATGAAGAATCAAATAGAATATGCGGAAGAATACATACGATAGATACGCAGTATACGCCATGAGGTGGCGTTTGGGTGACATTTTAGTAAACGTTAAAACGTATAAAACTAAATAACTTGACCATCTTATGACTTAGAGATTTGGAATATAGTTAAAAATTTAGGCTCAGACATACCAAATATTCGCAGAAATTTCCATCTAAATCGGTCCAGTCTTTCGGAGGAGTTGAGGACCAAACACCGTGACACGACAATTTTATATATATAGATATAACCTTCATTACACATGACCCCAAGAAATTCTTTTACGTCAAGCAGAAAATTACAAAGGAAATTGTAAAATCTAATACAATCTCAATCCATGGCTCTATGCCAGTTTATTAATTTAATATATTTTAGCATATAACATACATAATTATTTGGAAATAAACTTCTATCGATTTAAAAAAAAATTAATAAAATTAAAATTTTCAAGTATAAAATAATTTTATTTTTATGAATGCATTAGACATTGAAACTCCAAAAACGTGAAGCTAAGGGTTTTGATATAAAAACTTAAATTTTGTAATAATTATTTTAGGGCTATAAAAAGTATGGGAGGCGTATGACAAAGTTTTAAGGAATATAACAGAGGATCTATGTCTTGCGAAACTTGCCTAAAACAATTATTTAGTAAACAACTAGCAAATGAGCGAAATTTAGAAAATAACGCAGCTCTAAGCCTAAGGCTTTCAATTTAAACTATAGTATGCAAGTAAATGAAAACGAAGCAAATTTAAGCATGAAAGTATGAAATAAAGAATCCTATTTGATAATATAATTAGTAAATAGCCGGAATATGGTTTTTTGTCTTGTATTTAAAAAGCTATGGCCAATCGCTATATTCTTAATGAGGACAGAAGAATTAAAAGTTCCGCTAAAAGATGTTCCATTATTTTCCTATCACGGAGACGGTTGTCCTGCCCTATGGTATAAAACATTTCCCGATTGCGGTATGGCTAAGCAATCGCCCATAGATATAGAAACGAGCTCAGAAATCAATGGAATTCGCCCTATACATTTTCAAAATCATCAGACTCACGTGGGTGCTAGTCAATGGACTTTAAAAAGGACTCATACAGGCTTATCCTTAAAACATCATTCATTCCATGGCACCGAGCTTAGAAGCTAGGGTCACAATTAAAGGTAACGTATATGCCTTTGTTAACGCGCATTTCCATTGGGGACCTGGAGGGCTTGGCACTAGAGTTGGATCGGAACATTCATTCAATGGGCAATTCTTTCCCTTGGAGTCTCACGTTGCGTATTACAGCCAAAGTAGAGACACTTTTCAAGTTATAGCGTTGCTATGCCAATTGAGTCAAGACTTAGACAATACTAATTTATCACCCCTTATAGATGTGTTATTGGGTGAACTTAGTAAGCCGGACTATAACACTACGGGTGGTAATGGAGTTTTAAGCTTGAAGTCGCCTTTTACATAACCTAATGCCGGCTGCAAATATTTGGAATTCATATTACAATTATGAAGGATCATTCACCACTCCCCCTTGTACAAAAAATGTCATTTTTAACGTTATTGAAGTGCGATCTTTTATATCTCGTGCCCAGATGAACGTTTTTTACCAATTGAGACAATGTGATTTACAACAAAATATTTGTTTAGCTGATAAATTTATAGGACCTAATAACAGACGACCCAGGTTAATACAGGAAGGAAAGTTGGCAGGTACTTAAGGTTCCCTGAGACAAATCTAAATTCTTATAGATTACATTATTCAAACAGAGATTAAACCCTATGTGTTTTTGATTAAAATTATAAACATCTATAGCATTGTTAAGATTGTTGGCATAAAAACATTTATCGATATTTTGATAACCAACATTGAATTTAGGAATATGCCTAGATTAGTTGATCCAGCAATATAATTAACATAACATTAGCAACTTAACAATTAGCATTGAATATTGGATTTTTCATTCATAAAATATTTGTTGTAACTATTTAATAAAAGATATTTTGTGGCCCGGGTAGTGGCTAAATTGTTCATATTGCAAAAATAATCATATTTAGGTAAGTAAAAATTATTTTTGATATTTTGAATCTTGACTACTTAATAATGGAATTAAACTATGCTTATTTAAAACTTATAATCATATTCATTGCATCAGTTTATAAATTTCCAAATATAAAGGAGGTTTAAAGCCCTGATTTATCATAGAGCTCAGTTGTAACTGTCAGATCCAAACGTCACAATAATTAATGTAAATATATGAGAAACAATAATTTTTTTAAATATCTTCATCAAATATTTGTGAGCTAGCATTTTTTATAACCAAATATATATTATAACCATACTTATTGACTGGTAATATTATTCGTAAACACACTTTGTCTTCTTGCTTGTTATAGTTAGATGCAACGTTTTGACATAAGGCAACAAAATAGAATATTTTAGGCAGGCATCGATTTATTCAGCAGGGGTGGATCGTAAGAGCACCGGTATAGTTTGTCTGAAATCTCCTGCAAGTAATAATATTGCGTTACCAAAAGGTTTGAGGGTTCCTAGCATCTTGCGATGAGCGATTAAGATCTTCGAACGATTTTTTATGGGCCATTGTGCATTCATCTTAAGCAATAAGTTTGCACTTCTGTCCATATGTTCTGGAAATGTTGCACATTGTTTCACTGTAATGGACGCTTAAAGGCAATTTGAATGCTGAATGAGCAGTTTTTTTAGCGGGCAAAAATGTGGCAGCCATTTAGGAAGACGCTAGAGCCACGATTATATAATTTTGTGAACGAATAGTTGTCATGAGCAATGTCAGGAATAAAGTTTTATCAGTTCCTCGTGGAGCATTTAAGAAGAAGACTTCTTAACTTTTATTAACAGAAAGTAAAATTTTATTGTAAATGGCGTTGTTGCGTCGTTAGCTTTGGAACATTACATCGCATGTAGGACAAAAGATCCCTTGGTTGTATTTTGTTCACGATGTAAGTCATTCAATTTTGGCATATATATTACGATGTATTGATGGAATAATTGGCGGCATTTTAAAAAATAATTTTCTTAGTGATCTCGAAGCATTATTCTGTACTAATAATAGCTCATATCATTACATTTTAGGTTTGTCGGTTAACCATTTCTGCATTTATCATCTAACGTAAAAGTAATGTTTTTGTACTTGTAATATTAATAACCGAACTTCCCAAAAATACGAAATAAGAACGAAACATGAGATTGTTTGTAAAAGCGCGCCTTAATTTTATTAAGAAAATGGTAGTGTTTTAGGGTATTGAGAATATTTATTTGTCACAGGATTATAAATTGAAAAAAACGGGGGTAGTTGAGTAAAAAATTAAGACACGAAATACAAAGCTATTGTGGAAAAGAGTTTAAGGCAATAAGTAGCACATTAACGATAAATAAGTATAAAAACGTTGTATCTCTCGTTCGCTAGATGGTAGCACTAACAAAAAAACAGGGTTACAGCTGTCGCAGGTCGATAAAAAGTATATATAAACCATCTAGGATGATAAGGCAATTATCTGCCAAATTTGGTGGCATTCGGTCGAGAACTTTAGGAGTTATTAGAGGAAAAAGAAAATCAAGTTAGATTTTTATATATATAGACTAGCTGTGCCCGTCCAAGCGTTGTTTTGGCTTAGTTCTTATTTAACTAAATTGGTACTTATCAATAAGAAATATATAATAGAATTTGGGTCAGCTGAAAGAGAGTTTATGATGTAAAAATATATTTTTATATTATGCAAATAAATGTTAACTTAATAGGAAAGGCATATTTATTAATAAATTAATTTATAGCTATTAATTAAATAGATTCAGCAGTTTTAAGTAGTTAATAGGTAGCGATGTTTAGCGAGAATATACAGAATTGGGTGACAAAAGTGTTTATAAACCAATAATATACAAAATTCAATGATAATGTTTGACAATGCAGAGAAGAACTTTAGTACAGCGTGCATGGTAGTGTATTGTCATAGCTCAAAATCTAAAGTAATAAAAAGAAGAGTTAGTAGAAAAGCACCTTTAAATTTGGTTTTATGAAGTTTTTTACAATCTACTCAAATCCCTAAAATAAAACTTTAAAAAGTGTTTGAATGGTTCCCTGTCCGAGTGCCTCCTAAAGTCTCTTACTCATGGCGCTTCGACAGAGGAGCTTGCAGCGCCCAGGAGCTTAGCTCCGCGCTCACAGATGGCCCGAAGCTTTCCCAGTCGTAACCTCGGTCTACTCTTATCGAACGATATCCGCATAGCTGTAGGCCGAAGATTAGGATGAAATAAGTTGCTGAACAAATTTCTTAACTTTGCACAAATTCCCTAAAGCCGAATTGCCATCATGGCCTACACTGTAATCGCAACAAAGCCCGGTATCTTTGACATACCGCGGTTAACAAACTATACATAACTATTTTACCAAAGCTGGTATGCCCTCTATCCTTGAACCCACAGGCCTCTGTGAAGATAACTAATGACCCGATGGCCAAACTATAGGCGCTTGGGAAAAAAGAACTCATTTTAGCATGGAACTTTACATGTACCTACGTATTTGCTCCATCTTATCACAACAAAGATACCCTGTCTTCAGCCGAGTCTCATAAATTTTCAATTACTCTTAAATTAACAAAACTATAATTTTTTGTTCCATTGCGACAACCACCCTAACAATCTTTGACCCTAAGGCTTATAAATTATTAAGAAAATAGGGAAATAAATCTCTTTACTATCCCATGATAATCGCAAATCGTTTTTTATAAGACAAAAAATCGGCATAACTATCTTTTACTTGTATATTAATAACCAAACTTCCTTAAAATACGAAAAAAGAACGAAACGTGAGAATGTTTGCCAATTCGCGCGTTATTTTTATTTAAGAAAATGGTCATGTTTTAGGGTATTGAGAATTTTATTTGTCACAAGCTTATATATTATAAAAAAACGGGCGTAAAATTAAGACATAAAATACAAAGCAATTGTGGAAAAGAGTTTAAGGCAATAAGTAGTACCATAACGAAAAACTATGAATCAAACGTTGTATCTCTCCTCCGCTAGACGGCCGTAAGCACCACCAAAAAACAGGGTTACTGCTGTCGCATGTCCATAAAAATTATATATAAACCATCTAGGATGCTAAGGCAATGATCAAGCCAAATTTGGTGGTAATTGGTGGAGAACTTTAGGAGTTATTAGAGGACAACGAAATAGGAGTTACATTTTTGTATAGATAGATTACTAGCATAATAAATTGTGAGAAGTGAAAATGGATTTTTTATTTCAAACTTATCCTAACTGTAATTAAAGAAGTCATAACAATTTAATAATTTTAAAATTTTTAAAGTTTTAATTGAATCGGGCTCGGGTCGGGCCAAGAATACAAAGTCTTTCGGTCTCGGGCCGGACTCGGGCGAAATGCAAATTAAGTCGTCAGGCTAGACCCGGGCTCGGGCCGAAGAAATTTTATTTGCAGGGCTCGACCTATGGTCCTCAATCAGAGAAATGATTTGTACGTAATAATAGATTATTTAAGATAATAGTGGTCATATGTTAGAGCCTTTATGATAAAAAGATTATAATGTCAATGCATACTTAAGGTATTCGTAATCTAGGAATCTGAGAGAGAATTCAAAAGCCATCTCCTTGTTGTAAGCTATATGCCGATATTAATAGGCGAAGAGAAGAAGGAGAAAGTATCGAAGAAGCCAAAAAGTGGTCAAGGCAAAGCGCTTCCCTGGATATGGTTTTAAGGTAAACGATCGGAAAACGGTATGCATGGAGATGAATGTAACAGGCAGCTCAAAGCTTGATACTACATCAAGAGGAAGATTGCGCAACAGAAGTTAATGCACGTATCTATGAAAGATGTCTTAAATGGTTGCTGATGTAATATGCGACAAGAAAATACCAATGGTTAAAGAGCAAACCCTAATCCATGGTAAAACCGGTTACTCTAGGGAAGTGAAACATGGGCATAAAACGGCATGAAATAAAACTTTATATGACCGAGATGAGAATGATAGGTTGAAACATAGAGTAGTATAGTAGGCTCGACCATATGACAAACGACACTCTCAGGGCAAAAATAGGCATTCAACCTATGACGGTTGATTAACGAAAATCGGCTAAGGTGAAAAATTCATTAACAAAGAAGGGCGACTATTTATATAAATCGAAAAGTACTGGATATAGAGAGCCGGTGAAGAAGACGACCTCGTGCCACGTGGAAAGGACGAGTAGACAAAGTGATGAAAGCTATCAAGATAAATTATGACATAACGCTACCCTTAAGATGCAAGAGATAAAGAAGAAAATCACAATGTAAGATATTTTTGTTTGTATTTGCTTTTACCCTGGATCCGTAAAATGTGGTTATTAACAAGGAGGCTATTTAAAGCGAGGAGAAGGGTGTATCACAGATGGTGGAAAAATAACACAAATGTGATGAGAGAGGATAAACAAAGGGGTGTAAGAAATAGCTAATAGGCCTATAAAGCAAAGGACGTGAGAATGTAATAGAAAAAAACACTAATAGTAATGAATCTTAGACCATTAATAAAATTAATTTTCTTATATTTTAAGGATATTCAGACATATCTTCTTTCGTCGTTTATGTTCTTTTGCAAATTTCTGGCATCAAAAGTGTGGTGGTTTTCTGATGTTTATTGTTCGTCGATGTATTGTTTACCTATCCTATAGTTTTTCCTTCTTTGTTTTTCAGACCATATCCATAGCCCCCATAATTTTCTTCATACCTAAGGCGATCTTTCCCTACAAGGGCGTTAAAGTCCGCCCTAATAAATAATTTTTTCCCTGACTATGCGCACATTACTGTTGGAGGCCCCTTTGAGGTGCAATCTCCACCCATATTGACCTGTCTGAACGGCGCTTGACATCCAGTCCCTCGTCCTTAAACGATTCGCTTAAAACGAACCCCATTTATACGATTTACTAATCCACTGTAATCCTCTCCAAACTCCCGGGCTTTTCCGTTCAATCTGGTTTCTTGTAGATCTGCGATGTACACCTTTCTTCTTTTTAGTATTTGTGCGATCTCGATGCTCTTTCCCGTCAACGTGCCCACATCCCAGCACGTTTATTGCATTCTTTCCGCAACTAATGGCGGATTGCGATATACGAATTGTGGGAATAGGGGATTTATTGGGCCGGAAGGGGGAAAGGTAAAGATTCAACCGCGAGCGCAATAATATAATTTATTTATTTTGGCCTTTACATCAGAAGAGATTTTAGAAAGAAACTAATGAATGAGTATATATAGTACGCGTATACAATATTCAATATGCGTGATGATAAATAATAATATATGGGGAAGGATTAACACACACGTAAAAGCGCAAGGAAGTATACCACAGTATACCACAACCGCTTTCATCGTGAGTCAGGCAGTAGCCCTAGTGTATTTTTTACATTTCACGGGCGAGAGATGCAGTGCGCATAGTGTGGGGATGAGACCCCTGACGCCAAACCTCCACTTTTTGCACACTCACTTAGGACAGTCGTACCTAGTGTATACTTATCCCTGTTTAAGTTTACTAATTAATATCAATCAATTAGATTATATATATGGTGAAACAAATTTCAAATGAAAAATTTATCAAAATGCTATAATTTGTTTTTTTTAAAGTAGGCTCTGGCTCGTGCCAGATCAATTATGAAACATTCTTTAGTGACCTTTGACAGAACTTTTATTACCCTAAATATATTGTCCTTTAGCTTTGCAAAGTACAAAAGACATCAATAGCATAATAAAAATAAAACTTTTATAGACCTATTAGTTTTCATCCACGTAGTCAACCTAGATAAAAATTTGACTTTTTATTTAGATATTGCAATTAATCCAATAGAACTAGTTTGCAGATAAGGCCTAATCATATCCATAATTGTAGTTGTATATTTTTTGCTAATGTTTGATGTATTAATAATAATATAGATTATGATTTTTTATTACAAAATTAAGAACCAATCCTAATTATTCCATAAAGCATTAATTATTTAAACTTCATATTAACTCTAACCAAATGTGTTTTCGAATTATAAATGCGGGGCCAATTTGAAAATAAAAATTTAAATTATACATGGTTATACATTAAAAAATAGACATAAAATATCCATAAACTACATCTGCTCATGTCATATGTTTCATATGGTAAAATCGGGTCCATTAATCATTTTTAATTTGACAATCCCATGTGTCTTTCTGCAGTGCCCCTCATTGTTCAAATAGAAAAAGTGAATTTACCTTTCTCACTGATTAGTATATGATTATTTAATAAAATGCAGCTAGCACTAAATTGCTTATCATCACAGTATTTTTATTTCTGATTTTTATGAATTGTGTAAAGGTTATATATTTTAAAATGTCAAGTTTAACTAGTTCAATAATTTTTTCATTACGTTTTAAAAACACTTTAATTAACCAAAATCACCATGGGCGTAGCCAGCATTGAGATTAGAGGGGGGCAATAATAATTTAGGGAGGGGCGAAATAATCATTTTTCGAAATTTTAGCGATTATTTTAATAAATTTTAACAATTTTTTGGATTTAAATGGGGCAGCAGCCCCTCCCTGCCCCCCCCCCCTGGCTACGCTTATGAAAATCACCATAATTCATATAACCTTTCCCTGCATATTTAAAAATGGAGGATAAAATTTACACTTATTTAACGTTAATGAGCAGTCTATCTAGTCTATGAATGTATCATAATTTTATAAGTTTATATAAAAATTTGATTAGTTCTATGCTTATTACATTACTTAAAATAATAAATTAATAAAATTATTCACTTTAATTATTATAATTTAAAATTTAACGACGGTCCAAATTTGAAATTTTTCACAAATGACATCGATCCTTAAAATAATAGGGCCTTGGGTCCTCGTGGGAAGGGGAAGGGGGGAGGGGAAGGAAAGAGAAGGGGGAACGAAACTCATCTATACTCCGTATAAACGTAGCATATTTGTTATGCCATTTATGGGCGAGAAAAGTGGGAAGGGGCGAGAATGCCTAGGGGAGTATTAAATGCAAAATGATTAGTTAATTATTTATACAAATTTCCATTTAATTAAAAAAAAATTTGCCCTCTCCGGGATTCGAACCCCCATCAGTAGAGGCATAAGCCTTTGTAGGGGCACAGGTACCCATATCAGTAGAGGCATACGCCCTTGTAGGGGAGGGCTTAGGGTAATTATCAATGTTAACCAATTTAAAAACGAAAAAAAAAATTTCGATTTACAATTTGGCTAAGGGTCATTTTTTTCCAGCGGAGGGTCAAAAAGTCATATTATCCATGGTATTAACAAGAACAAAATATTAATTTAATTTAAAAAAAAAATTATGTCCTCTACGGGATTCGAACTCTTTGCCTCTTGTTTACAAGCCGTTCGCTATAACCACTCACACCCTGCTGGCATTAAGAAGATCTGTGTAACTTTTATTTATAATGAAAATAATTTTTTGAATGGTAGAAGTTTTTATGTTATTTATATAGATAATGAAATAATAAAGTTGTGTTTTATGTTTATTATATAATAAAATGAAACAAGAAAATCAATATATTATAGATAATTTAAGAAATATAAATTATTATGAAAAAAATGGGGGGCCGCAAAAAAATTATAAAATATTTGGGGGGGGGGCCGCGTGTATAAAAAGGTTAAGAACCACTGATTTAAAACACTTCAGCAATAGGCGTTTTTTGATCATCAAATATTCAAGAATTTGGTTCAGTATTTTATAATGATTTTGGGAGTAGCATTTTGAAATTGAAGCCTTTACTTAAAAACAATTTGGCCAATGGTCATTTTTTTATTGGTTGGTACCAAGAGACGGTCTATAAATACATACGAGTCAAAAAAAAGGAAACAAAATTCGAATCACATTTTGGCCAATGGTCATTTTTTTCCATTAGTCAGTACCAAGAGACGGTCTATAAATACATACGAGTAAAAAAAACGAAAAAAAAATTTTGATTCACATTTTGGCCAATGGTCATTTTTTCCATTGGTCAGTAGCCAGGGCACGGTCAAAAAGTCATATTATCAATGGTATTAACAAAAACAATATATTAATTTAATTAAAAAAAAATAAAAATTTTGCCCTCTCCGGGATTCGAATCCACATCAGTAGAGGCATAGGCTTTTGTAGGGGCACAGGTACCCATATGAGTAAAGGCATAGGACCTTGTAGGGGAAGTCATAGGGTCATTATCAATGTTAACCCAATATTCCAATTCAAAAACGGAACAAAAAAATTCGATTTTGGCCAATGATCATTTTTTTCAATGGTCAGTAGCCAGAACACGGCCAAAAAGGCATATTATTAATGGTATTAACAAGAACAAAATATTAATTTAATTTATAAAAAAATAAAAATTTTGCCCCGTCCGGGATTCGAACCCACATTAATAGAGACATAGGCTTTCGTAGGGGCACAGGGACCCATATCAGTAGAGGCATAGGCCCTTGTAGGAAAGGGCATAGGGTAATTATCAATGTTAACCTAATATACCAAACCAATTCAAAAACGAAAAAAATTCGATTCACAATTTGGCCAATGGTCATTTTTTCATTGGTCAGTAGTCAGGACACGGTCAAAAAGTCATATTGGTATTAACAAGACAAAATATTAATTTAATGTAAAAAAAAATAAAAATTTTGCCCTCTCCGGGATTCAAACCTACATCAGTAGAGGCTTAGGCTTTTGTAGGGGCACAGGTACCCGTATCAGTAGAGGCATAGGCCCTTGTAGGAGAGGTCATAGGGCAATTATCAATGTTAACCTAAGATTCCAATTCAAAAACGGAACAAAAAAATTCGATTTTGGCCAATGGTCATTTTTTTCAATGGTCAGTAGCCAGAACACGGCCAAAAAGTCATATTATCAATGGTACTAACAAGAACCAAATATTAATTTAATTTATAAAAAAATAAAAATTTTGCCCTCTCCGGATTCGAACCCACATTAATAGAGACATAGGCTTTTATAGGGGCACAGGGACCCATATCAGTAGAGGCATTGGCCCTTGTAGGAAAGGGCATAGGGTAATTATCAATGTTAACCTAATATACCAAACCAATTTAAAAACGAAAAAAATTCGATTCACAATATGGCCAATGGTCATTTTTTCCATTGGTTAGTAGCCAGGGCACGGTCAAAAAGTCAAATTATCAATGGTAAACAAGAACATAATATTAATTTAATGTAAAAAAATTATAAAAATTTTGCCCTCTCCGGGTATCGAACCAGCAATTAAAATTTGCCCTCGCCGGGATACGAACCCACATCAGTAGAGGCATAGGCTCTTGTAGGGGCACAGGGACCCATATCAGTAGAGGCATAGGCCCTTGTAGGAGAGAGCATAGGATAATTATCTATGTTAACCTAATATACCAATTCAAAAACGCGAAAAAAAATTCGATTTATTTGGCCAATGGTCATTTTTTTCATTGGCTATGAGCCAATGGACGGTCAAAAAGTCATTTTATCAATGGTATTAACAAGAACAAAATATTAATTTAATTTAAAAAAAAAATTTGTCCTCTCCTGGGCTTGAACTCGAACCTCCAGGTCAGTAGTCTGGGGCAAGTAACTTGGTGGACGACGGACGGACAACAAAAAACGAGCCCATAAATTGCATAACAATTAATAGGAAAAAGGAAAATTTGATATATTTCTAAACAAATATATTTTTTTAAAGGAAGCGTTTCTCAGATGACTAGGATTTTGTCTATATATTAGTTTAGTATAGTAATCATATTTCTAAATTTTTTCTACTAATTACTAATTGAACTTTTCAAAATTAAAGTACAATATAAGGCAGTTGAAAAACCCGGCCCGGCCCTCTCTCTGCCCAAGCCCAGGGGCCGGGCCCGGGCCGGGCAACTGTCGTAAATTTTGACTTTTAACCGGCCCCGGTCGGACACTGTAACAAAATTCGGGCAATCGGGGCTCAATTAAAATTTTGAAATAATGTATTGTATTGTTTTTGTGTATAATTTTTAACAAACATTTATTTGTAAAATGTTTGTTAAACCTAGTTTTCATCAAAAAAGTAAAATCAAAAATTAAAATAAATTTTTTTTTAATTTAACGATATTGGTGCTAAAATTAAAAACACAGCATTTTGGGCCGGGCAGTTCGGGTAGCTATTATAATATAATCATTAAGGGCAGACACATAGAAGGATGTGGGCGGGCTCTGGTGTGCAGATCTATTATAAAATTGGACCGGGCCGGGTTCGGGCACAAATATTTCAACAAACCTGATATAAGGAAGTTTGATAACTAAACGTTCGACATTTACAAATAGTAGAATGGATAAAATAAATTTCTACGCTTTACAAAAATCATAAATTTAGCCATTTTCGTAAAATAATTATATGAGCTAATACGTAGCTAAGGCAAATCTACACATGGGCCCACCTCATTGGTCTTTGTTATTCGAATAAAATGGTAACTATACACTTGGGCCCATCTCATTGGTGTTTGTTATTCAAATAAAATGGCAACTATACACTTGGGCCTAGCTCATTGGTGTTTCGTACTGTACGTGTACCTGCCGTATAGTTGTACTTAAAGTGTAAGGCATTATATCGTTAAACCAAAAGGAAACAACATTCCTAAAATAAAAATAAGTGTTTTTCCAATTTATTAACTAACGTTTTTGAGAAAATAGTTAAATTTGGTGGCTGCATGGATTTTAAAAGTTATTTATTTGATTTTATTTTATTTGAAAAATTGATTGCTACAAAACATTTAATAAAGATACGAACAAAAAAAGATCTATTAAGAATTAATGACTATACAATTAATATTGTTTTTTCTATATTTATTTCAAAAAATTGAGTTTATTTTTAATAGTGCTTTAATTAAAATTCAAATACGAATTTAATCCAAGCTAATAAATTATTTGAAAATAATTTTTCTAATATAACTAAACCCTTTGTACAAAAAATGAAACGGGGATACCTGCTTTTTAAAAATCATAGATTTTCATTTTTTAAATAGGATATATAAATATAATAGTTAATAAAACTTCATGTAATTTTGAAAAGTAACACTTATATTTAACAGCCAATTAAAAAAAATAAAAGTATAACATCAGATTAAAAAAGTTTAGTTGATTGATTTGTAGCAAATAATAGGGAGATGATTTTTATTCTACACTAAATATTTTTTTGTTTGAAAAAATATATTCATAATCTTAAACATGACTTTAAAGCCCATGATAATTCTTGACGCCTTTTTTGGGAGAAAATTTTTATTTTAATAATTATATATATATATATATTGATTTTTTTAAATAATAAACAGAAAAGAATTCATAAATCTATATTTTATGTCTTATTGAATTGACATCGCAATTACATAAACAAAATTTTAAAGTATAATAGTGATTCGTTGTTAATCTTCATGAAGGCCTCTTTAAATTTCTCTAATATTCATAACACCTTACTATAAACTAAAAAAGATTAAAAAAATGATTTAAACTTGATAAATAATATTTTACGATGTTTAAACATTTTTCTCATGCAAAAATGGGAAGCGTATTGGTCACTATTTGTTTGGGGCTAACATTGAACTAACTTTGCCCTTAACTTTAACCTTCAAACTTAGCATGTAAATAGATGGTAAATGTTAATAAAGGTTTTTATTTGCATTTAGCGGATGGATATAATAATAAAATATCCGCCATCTTGTTTATAACTACCCCCATATTTAGACGTAAACAATGTTTATATGTAAGGTTGACCAATCAGGTATACCCAAGTGTAACATAGGTGTTACAGTCTAACAACATAGCTAAAAACTTTAAAATATTTTCACTTACTTTATTTTTTCATTTCCTTTTACACCATTCTTTGAAAAGTAAATTTTTAGCTAAAATATATTACAAAGAATCATTTAGTTTTACATTTTTAATAATTTATACTTTATTTAGCTATAGAAAAGTAAAATTTTAAGCATTTTTTGCATAATTTTTGAATGCAATTTTCATTTTTATAATGTAATATTTATGTTTTTATTATCTAATAGGGTTCAAAATGACATTTGCTTGGATATTTTTGACTACATTCAGCCTGCAGTTTTTCGCTTCTTTCGCTCTTGGTAATTATTTAAATGTATATAAAATCACTTATAAAAAAAGTATCCATGATCGGAGATTACTATAGCTAATTTGGTCTTTGATCTACTTTGTAAATCTATATGAATAAAAACTAAATTTTAGATTATGCTATATTGAAAAATGGTAAGTTTTTGCATTGAAGAAAAAAGTTACAAAAATTAATGATGAAATTGTTTTTCTCTTAAAGGTATCGGTGAGTATTGTAACCACCCATGGATCGATACATCTAATTGTAGATTTGGAGTAACGCCTGTTAGAATACCTCAAACTAAATGCGGCCCACAATGTACAGGTAATTAATATTTAAACATTATTTATAAACAATTTATAAATAAACATTAATAATATTATATTTTTCTATCCAAAAGTATTCTTACCCTATTTGTTATAGTTAATAGTTTAATACTTTTTATAATAATTTTTAATTTTGTTTTAGAAATATATCTTATTAACGTTATCGTTATATATTTTTAAAAAATGCCAAACAATAACAAAATAGTATAGAATTTTATGTATTATTCTCTATATTATTGGGGGTAGCCAAGGGGGGCAGGAAGGGGCGACTGCCCCCCTTTAAATCCAAGAATTTGTTAAACTTCTTTAAAATTATGGCTAATTTTTTTAAAAATGATCCTCCCTAAATTATTATTGCCCCCCTCTTATCCCAATGCTGGCTACGCCCATGGATATAATGTTAATTTAATAACTAAGTTAAGTATTAAATTTTAAATAATGGTAAAGCCATAAGCTCTAAGGACATTATTTCTTCAATACACATTTATAAATTTTAATTTTGTAAATTTAAGTGGCCAAATTTTAACCACAAGAAATATTATTTTAAATTATCTTTGAATATAGAAATTAATAACACATTCTGAGCAGCAAAATGATGAAGTACAGCCTATTTAAGTTAAATTACAAATATTTAAATAAAGCAGTATTCATTTTGTGATTAAACAGTTTAATAATAGAAATTATTATTAAAAATTTTAAAAGAACCGATTGTATTTGAATTGTTTGCCATCAATAAAAAATAAACTAAAATTTTATATTTTTTTAACCATGCTTAAAAGACAATTAAATTTTTTACAAATCACAGCAAAATAAAAATATCTGTCTAATTTTAACCCAAATCATGAATTGATACATAAATAATAAACTCGGGCCTTCGGCCCTCGTGGGAAGGGGGAGAAGGGAAGGGAAGAGGGGAAGGGAAGGGGGGAAGGGAAGGGGGGACGACTCATCTGTACTTCGTATAAATGTATCATATTTGCTATGCAATTTATGGGCGAGAACGGTGGGAAGGGGCGAGAATGGCTATAGGGGGGTATTAAATGCCTAATGATTAATTAATTATTTATACAAATTTTCCATTAGGCAAAATGTAATATAGGCAAGGGTTAGGGTTAGATTTAGTGTTTGCATCTAGTTGCGTATTACATTAGTTTTTATGGCCTTTAGTGATTATGGGTCTAACAAACATTATATTATAAAACATCACAATGTTAAGAATTTGCAGAATTGTTGGGAGAAATTTTTTGTTGAATTTGAACAATTTTTAATTAAAAAAATCAAAAATTTGGCCAATGGTCATTTTTTCTCCATTGGTCAGTACCAACAGATACTCTAGAAGTCAATGATAGCCAAAAAAACGGAAAAAAAAATTTTGATGCTCACTTTGGCCAATGGTCATTTTTTTCCATTGGTCAGCAGCCAGGACACGGTAAAAGTGGATATAAATTCATAATAGTCAAAAAAAAAAACGAAAAAAAAGTTTTCGAATCACCTTTTGGCCAATGGTCATTTTATTTCCTTGGTCAGCAGCCAGCGGACGGCCAAAAAGTCATAATAGCAATGGTAGGAACAGGAACAATCATAATAGTCAAAAAAAAAACGAAAAAAATAATTTCGATTCACATTTTGGCCAATGGTCATTTTTTCCATCGGTCAGGAGCCAGCGGACGGCCAAAAAGTCATAATAGCAATGGTAGTAACAGGAACAATCATAATAGTCAAAAAAAAACGAAAAAATAAACTCGGATTCACATTTTGGCCAATGGTCATTTTTTTCATTGGTCAGCAGCCAGCGGACGGTCAAAAAGTCTTATTATCAATGATAGTAACAAGAACAATCATAAGAGTCAAAAAAAACTCCGGGATTCTAACCCAAAAACTAGTTGAATTGCTTAGCAATTAAAAGTAAACAACTTTTATTTATGTTTATTATATAATAAAATGAAACAATAATAGAACAAGCGGACGGCCAAAAAGTCATATTATCAATGGTAGTAACAGGAAAAATATATTAATTTAATTTAAAAAATAAAAAAAAATTTTGCCCTCTCCGGGAATCGAACCAGCAATTCAGAACGTTCGCCGGGGTTCGAACCCACATTAATAGAGGCATAGGCTTTTGTAGGGGCACAGGGACCCATATCAGTAGAGGCATAGGCCCTTGTAGTGGAGGGCATAGGGTAATTATAGCAATTAATATCAATGTTACCCAATTCAAAAACGAATAGATATACTTATGCATTAATTTAACGTAGCAATTAAAACCCGACCCCGCCCGAAAGCGAGGGAGATAGAGATGAGGGGTGGGGCACCTCTTATGCATTAATTTAAAAAATAACACAGCGAGGGAGATAGAGATGAGGGGTGGGGCACCTCTTTCTCATGCATTAATTTAAAAAATCGATAACCTAATTTACCCAATGCAAATAGATAGGAGGGTAACGGACGGACGGACAACGGACGGACGGACGGACGGACAACAAAAAACGAGCCCATAAATTGCATAGCAATTAAAAAATCGTGAAATAATTTTATTAGAGAAAGAATAAGTTTAATCATATATCGACGTATGTTTTAAATTAAAAATTTTCTATTTATAAAATCAAAGTATTTTTCTCTTGAAAGTTAAATTTTGAGCTTATCTACGAAACAAACTTTAGATAGCAGGCAACAATAACAAACTGATTTGCTTTTGTAATTTAAATAAATTATAGACAAACATTTTTCTAATTTAAATAATTTTTAAAATTTATTATACAGCAATTTCCTTGTAGCATTTAAATTTAATTAAACTAGGAAATTAAGACTCACCATTCAATTGTTTTTTTTTAATTATAGTTCACGTTTAAAATCTAATAATCCGCTCTTTTAAAATTTATTAAAGTCAATGCACAACGCACTTTTGTCTTATCTTCGCTATGGCTTTTATACAAAACATTATGCCATTTTAAATACGAAAATCTTAAAGGTGCAATGAAAGAGAATTTGTTTGCACTATATTTCTTACACGTTTAACAAAGCTTATAAAAATACGTGCGAAAATAAACTGAAATTGAAATGAAGAGTTTGCATCGAGTCATAGATTGAAATAGTATTGAATTTTACAAAAAATATCTTTTTGATATTATATCCCCTTAAAAATATTATTTTGCCGATTATACAAATTAAAAAAGGTCTTTTTAAATGTATTTTAATTAATTTCGTAATTTTTAATTTTTATAAAGGATGTCCAAAACCTAACGTACCTAATAACAATGGCGAACTGTACGTCCATATTAGTGGGGGTTGCTTAAATTTTTCAGGAGGTAATTTAATTTAATTTTCACATTTTTAAAATTAAAAAAATTATGCATATTTAAACGCAAAATAAATCTTCATTTTAATTAATTTTAAGTTTCGAATACAATTGAATTTGCTGAATGGTATATTGAGGTAAATTTAGTCATCAAAGATTTATAATGTCAAATGCTTGGTTAAGAGTTATCAATTAAAAAGTTAAAAATTTTTATGTACATAATTTTTCTCCGTCTCAGAGAAGGAATTCGTCTAAAGATTTAGTGAACTTTTAATTGAAATACCTTTTATAGTTATAATAGGCTAAACCAAAGTCATTAACAACAACATTAATTTTATTTACTTATTAGGAAAGAATTTTTAATTTATAATTCAAATTTGTACAAATTTAGGAAATTTGTCGCGACTTAGGCATCCTTGAGGGTCCCGAGGAGATTTCTTTGTAAGGTTTTTACTTGTCATAGTTATTTATTATATAAAAACGAATGTATCTGTTTAGGGGCATAGATCCATACACTAAAATGAACGTTTTAAAGTGGTACAACGACAAGTCATTGGGTAAAGAGTTATTAATTTATTATTACGGCTTATTAATATTTTTCAAAATTGTCATACAAAGTGTGAATACATTTTGTATATTATTAATGTATTATATTATTAGAAAAGTCTCAAGTCTTTATAATTGCGGACAAAAACAACACCGGCTTGTATATTATTATCAAACCGTACGACAATCTAGTCATAGTAAGATTTTAGGATAAAATTTTGCATTTGGTTTTTCCTCCAGGCATATTCGGTTTAATAAACATATTTAAAAATCAAAAGGGGGGGAGTGGCTAAAACAAAGTATACAAGACAAAAAAAAATAATTTGCATTACAATATTTATTCTCTCTCCTCATGATTAAATTAAGGTTACTCAGTCAGTGCTAAGAAGCCATATAGCTTTTTCCCTTTGATCATACTTTGGTTTATTAAATGTATAATTTGGTTGGTCAACAATGACAAATGAAAAACATAAGCTGAAATCTTGAATTAGATCGCACAAACAAATTAAGAATATCCGGTTTATATAAAGTGATAGCAAGATTTGGGCAATTGGGGCTTAATGATCCTTTTTTAATAATGTATTATTTTATTTTCGTGTATTTTTTTTAATTTAAAAATTTGTTTGTTTAATACTTGTTAATACTAATTTTAATCCAATAAAATTGGAAATTAAAATAAATTTTTTTGAAAAAGGTAACGATATTACGGGTAATAATTTTAAAAACATCATTTCGGGCCGGGAAGTTCGGGCAGCTTTTTCGAGCATGGCCGAGAGCGCGGCGGACAGTTCAGTTATAAAATCAGACCCAACCGGGTTCGGGCAATTTTTTTACCAAATCTGACTTTTGGCCACTAGAGCCTAAGTAGCTTTATATTTTATTTGTGGAATACATATTAAATAATTCTTGGCAATATAAATTATTTTTACCAGCTATCTAAGAATGTATTTATTTATAAAATGTATAAAACTAAATTTCATACATTTGTTTTTTTTAATATTTGATTTTCACAAAAAAACCTACTTTTTAATCATATAATTATTTAGATATGCAATGGTACACCATTAGTTAATTCGTTGGATGGGAAAAAATTTGGAAAAGTTTATGGCCATGTCATTTATTTTGAAAATCAACATATTCCCAAATGGATTTCTGTAGTTTATGAATCATTTGCAAATTAATTATCTTTTATAAATTAATGCTTTTTTACTTAGAACCCAATGAATTGTCGTAACTTCTTTTTAAGTATATTAAAACTTAACATCGCTTTTTGATGAATATTTTTAATAAAGTTAATAAACATTTTAATCAAACAGGTGGTAATTATGATAGTTAAGGAATTTTATCAAGACCTTAAATTTAATATAACTTATCATTATTACTTTTTAACAATCGAGTCAGGAGTTTAAAAGTTTATATTTAACCCTTATTTAAAACTTTGCTATAATTAAAAATTATTATCCTAGTTAATATTTGAGTGGTAATTAACATGTTACGAATTAAGTCTTATACTCTTAAGTTCCAAAAGCCAATGAATTTTGATGTGTTAGAGTTATGATGAACTCAATATCAAATGGAAATAACGTAATAGAAACGTTAAACCCTTAAAAAAAATAAAAAAAACTTTTAAATAATATAATTTTTTTACGTATATAGATAAAACTTTCCAAAAATAATTACAAATACATTAATATTAGTACTTCTGCGATCTGTATTTATTTGCATCCATAAATCCAGTTTCCACAGACTCTGTTGAAATAGGTTTTATCTCCAGCCAACTGGACTTTACTGTGACTTCAGAGTATTTTAAATGAAGAGTGCTCAGTTTTATTACTATAATGCTTATTATTATTACTTAAGCGCCTATACTTTGTAAATAAGCCAACCAGCGGTCATAAGCTAGTCTATTTGCAAAAAAGCCAAATAAAAGTCTTTTACAGAAGCATAAATCCACAATTAAAAATCTCCATGGCAATTTGCAAAAATTACAAGTTGGACAACGGACGGACGGACAACGAAAAGCGAGCCCATAAATTGCAAAGCAATTAAAAAGCTTGTTGAGCCTTTAAATTAATGAAATTTTATATTGTAGCTAAAGTCAATAGATTGATGACTTGATCAATTATTTCCAATATGTTAAAAATTGTTTTTAGAGACGTGATATATATTTCTTGAGTATATTTTTATTAATATAAGAATCCCTAACCTTAAATGTTATTATAAGGACCTGGTGGCATCTGTAGGCTAGCATTGTAGTGGAGCCGTAATTTTAGGATTATTAAAAAAATCATTTCAAACGATTTAAGAAAAAGCGGGAAACTAAGTAAAAAGTCTTCAATTTCATTTTTGAAAGCTGCCAGTTAATAAAAACTTAAATTGTAATTTTTTAGTAAAGAATAAGTGACTATTTAAGAATAAGTTTTTATTGTTATAAATGAAAATTAAAGTGAAACTCCAAAAACATGGAGATTATAAGTTTGTGATATCAAAACTTAACGTTCGTAACAATATTTTAGGGTAATAAAAACTACGGTAGGTGCATGATAAAGATTCTAAGGAATTTACAGAGCATCTATGCCTTACGAAACTTGCTTTGAAACAATTATTCAGTAAAAAACTAGGAAATAAGCGAAATTCAGAAAATAATGCAGAACTAAGCCTGGGGCTTTTAATTCAAACTAGAGTATGCTAGTAAGTGAAAACAAAAACAAACTTAAGATTAGCATGAAAGTTTAAAACAAAGATTCTTATTTAATAATATAGATAGTAAATAGCAGGAATATGGTTATTAGTTTTGTCCTTAAAGGAGTATGGCCAATTGCTATTTTATTCTTGATTAGGACAACAGAATTAAGAGTACCGCTAAAAGATGTCCCATTATTTTCCTATCACGAAGACGGTTGTCCTGCCCTATGGTATAAAACATTTCCCGATTGCGGTTTGGCTAAGCAATCGCCCATAGATATAGAAACGAGCTCAGAAATTCATGGAATTCGCCCTATACATTTTCAAAATCATCAGACTCACGTGGGTGTTAGTCAATGGACTTTAGAAAGGACTCATACAGGCTTATTCTTAAAACATCATTCCATGGCACCGAACTTAGAAGCCAGGATCCTAATCAAAGGTAACGTATATGCCTTTGTTAACGCGCATTTCCATTGGGGACCTGGAGGGCCTGGCTCTAGAGTTGGATCGGAACATTCATTTAATGGGCAATTCTTTCCCTTAGAGTCGCACGTTGCGTATTACAGCCTAAGTAGAGACACTTTTCAAGTCATAGCGGTGCTATACCAATTGAGTCAAGACATAGACAATACTAATTTATCCCCCCTTATAGATATGTTATTGGGTGAACTTAGTAAGCCGGACTATAACACTACGGGTGGTAATGGAGTTTTAAGCTTGAAGTCGCCTTTTAATTTACATAACCTAATGCCGGCTGCAAATATTTGGAATTCATATTACAACTATGAAGGATCATTCACCACTCCCCCTTGTACAGAAAATGTCATTTTTAACGTTATTGAAAGGCGATCTTTTATATCTCGTGCCCAGATGAACGTTTTTTACCAATTGAGACAATGTGATCTAGAACAAAATATTTGTTTAGCTGATAAATTTATAGGACCTAATAACAGACCGACCCAGGTTAATACAGGAAGGAAAGTTGGCAGATACTTAAGGTTCCCTGACAAATCTCAATTCTAATCGATTACATTACTCAAACAGAGAATAAACCCTATGTGTTTTTGATTAAAATAATAAATATCTAATTCATTACTAAGATTGTTGGCATAATAACATTTATCGATATTTTTATAAATTGCCAACATTGAATTTAGGAATATGCCTAGATTATTTGTTCCAGCAATATAATTAATATAACTTTAGCAACTTAACAATTTGCATTGAATTTTGGATTTTTCATTTATAAAATATTTGTTGTAACTATTTATAAATAATAAATATTTTGTGGCCAGGGTAGTGGCTAAATTGTTCATATTGCAAAAATAATCAGATTTAGATAAGTAAAAATTATTTTTGATATTTTGAATATTGACTACCTTATAATGGAATTAAACTATGCTTATTTTAAACCTATAATCATATTCATTGCTTCAGTTTATAAATTTACAAATATAAAGGAGGTTTAAAGCCCCAATTTATTAGAGAGCTCAGTTGTAACTGTAAGATCCAAACGACACAATAATTAATGTAAATATATGAGAAACAATAATTTTTTTAAATAACTTCATCAAATATTTGTGAGCTAGCATTTTTTATAACCAAACATATTTGATAACCCTACTTATTGACTCGTAATATTATTCTTTAACACACTTTGCCTTCTAGCTTGTTACAAATGTTATAATTGACAATTTTTTTATTTGGCTTCTCAAGCCCGTGCCTAAGAGAGCCCATTCTTAAGTATGGCAATATAAAGTATTATGGAGATGTTGGAAACATAGACTACATAGACTGCTCATGTCATATATTCCATATGGCAAATTGTGTGTGAAATTTGCCGCCATTTTGATGAACAATACCGTCCTATATCACATAATGGCGTTTTGCGCTTTGCCGTTTTTTTCGAACAGGGGAGGTAAAGAAAAAAGGTTTTGATTCCATAAATAAGTAAGATATTACTTAAGATATGATATTTTTAAAAGATTTATTATTGACACATTTCATAAAAATTAAAAATGTAAAAACTGTAATGTTATTAAAAAATTTTAAAAATATCATATATTTAGTAATATCTTACTTATTTATGGAATCAAAACCTTTTTTCTTTACCTCTCCTGTTCGAAAAAAACGGCAGAGCGCAAAACGCCATTATGTGATATAGGACGGTATTGTTCATCAAAATGGCGGAAAAAAACATACACATTTTATACCGTGATGAGCAGTCTATGTAGTCTATGGTTGGAAATGAGAGGCAGCCCTAAGCCTGGTATGATAAATCTGAGCATAGCCTTTTCTTGATCAGGTGACAAAACTAATTAAGCTCTCTAAGCTTGTTTTAAATTATTATAACCAAGGATGTACAAATCTTCTCTATAAAAAGCAATTTATACCTTTATGAAAGTTAAAAATGTTGGTCCAAACCCCCCTCCCCCCGCCCTTAGAAATACAAATAACTCTACTAATAAAATTTATAGATACTAAGTTTTCACAGATAATTTTATTCAATCAAAAAGTATTTTGTGACAAAGCTAACATTATTCCTTATATTTGCTCCAGTGAGCATTGCTCACTGTGAGCTCTGTCCCCTCACAAGCACTGTGTATCCTACTCTACTCATGAGTAGGATACAGTATCAGATGAAAATGCTGGAGAGGCGAAGGGGTAGTAGCAAAAAGTAACTCATGTATAGAGCTGTGTGCCTGAGCAGCATTGTAAGTTAACTAACAACTTTAATATGAGCAAATGCTATGAGCAAGCAGTTTCTCTAAACTGCTCATAGCATCTCATATCACATTATAATGTGTTGTTTTGTTTTATAACATTCTGTTGTTCAAGAATAATATGGCTATTTGCATGGGCGTAAGTAGGATTTCCTCAAGGGGGGGGGGTATCAAATTTGTAAGATGACAATTTTAAAATGGTTTAAATTTATATTTTATCGTTTTTAAGAACAGGTGTCAATGTTATAATTTTATTAAATGTGCGAACTAATTTTTTTTGCAATTTTCTTTATATATGGCTATAATATGTTTAATGATATTAAAATTTATTTTTTATACATGCCCAAAAATGTTATAAAAATTTATTTAATTTTAAATTTTTGAATTTTCTGTCACACCCAGGTGGTAATAATTTTTTTGACAATTTTAATATGGTTTAAATTTATATTTTATTGTTTTTAAGTACAGGTGTCAATGTTATAATTTTATTAAATGTGCGACCTAATTTTTTTTGTAATTTTCTTTATATATGACTAAAATATGTTTAATGATATTAAAATTTATTTTTTATACATGCCCAAAAATTTTATAAAAATTTATTTAATTATAAATTTTTGAATTTTCTGTCACACCCAGGTGGTAATAATTTTTTTGACAATTTTAATATGGTTTAAATTTATATTTTATTGTTTTTAAGAACGGGTGTCAATGTTATGATTTTATTTAATGTGCGAACTAATCCTTTTATATCGATTTTCATCATATGTATCTAAAATGATTTTTAAAATTTATTTTTTATAAATGGCGAAATTATTTTTTATTATATAATTATTTTTTGTGACATTCTTAATATGACTTAATGTTTCTAAATTTATATTTAATAATATTTTTAGTCCAGGTCACAATGCAAAGTTTTATAAAAGGTGGGAAATTTTGCTTTATAGAATATTCTACATAGGTAGCTAAAATCTGTTAATGATTTAAAAATTTACGCCTTTATACATGCCAAAAATATGTTGATTGCTTTAAATATAAATTTTTGAATATTCTGTCTCACCCAAATGCTAATAAATTTTTTGACATTTTTAATATGGTTTTTTAACCCAGGTTACAATGTTATAATTATATTAAAGGTGAGAACTTTTTTTTTCTCGATTTTCATTATATGTATCTAAAATGATTTTTAAGATTTATTTTTTATAAATGGCGAAATTATGTTTTATATTTATTTTGACATTATTAATATGTAATGTTTCTAAATTTATATTTAATAAGATTTTTAGTTCAGGTCACAATGCAAAGTTTTCTAAAAGGTGGGAAATTTCGCTTTGTAGAATATTCTATATAGATTGCTAAAATCTGTTTAATGATTTCAAAATTTACGTTCATATATGCCAAAAATATGTTTTATTGCTTTAAATATAAATTTTTGAATATTCTGTCTTACCCAAATGCTAGTAAAGTTTTTGACATTTTTAATATGGTTATTTAACCCAGGTTACAAGGTGATAGTTTTATTAAAGGTGTGAATTTATTTTTTTGGCAAACGATTTTGAAGTTTATTGTTTAAAACATGGAAAAAATATTTTTATTTACATATATTTATTTAGATGTCTTATATCTTTTTTTAGTTCAAATTAAAGTATTGACACCAAATCAGCATTATTATTTTATTAAATCTCACCAAATATACACATAAATTACAACTAATAAATGGGGAGAGAGGAGGACTTTTTAAAATAAGAATATGAATAACAACGTTTCATGCTATGCCTATTATGAGAGATAGGGAAGAGGGGATAGGCGATATGTCACATAAGGCATAAGTAATTAACACATTTGCTGAGCAGATTAATTGCGATATGTCACATAATTAATTAACACATTCGTTGAGCAAAATGGATGAGCAACTTGCTATCAGCAATTGCTCCTACAAAACTACTTTTATTTAAAGTTGTAAACAAGCTAATATTCCTACTGCTTAAGCTTGTATTTGCTGTTACAACTTAACATCTTGAGCATTTTACCTCTCTTGATGACAAAGCTCCTGCGTCAGAGCACATATGCTAGATATGTGTTTACGTCCAAGTCGGAGCGTTAGAGCAACTTTACAACTATATATGTGTGTATAAAAAATGAGTTTATAGGTGTTGTGGATGCTTCCCCTCTCCCCTCTTTCCCCCTCTCTCTGTAAGATGCCGCGTGCTAACGCCAACTGCGCGAGTAAGGGAAGCGAGCATTAATGAGATCTTTGTACTGTAAATATATATTGATCTCCCCATTTTAATTACGTATCGAAAAACTCTTTCATAATATATATTTTTTATTCTGTTTTTCATTCTAATGTCAGCATTCGCGCTGTTCTTAAATGTTTATATAAAAAATTGTAAATAAAATTATATATGCCTTTTAATCAGTTTGGTATAATAATAGTAATTGACATTAAAGTATGTTATTTTATTATTAATGATTTGAGCGCCGAAGGTATGTAATTCCGGTGCTGTGGGATGCTATTGCGAATACGAAAATTCTATCGGTACCTGCTTGATGATCGGAATATGGCGGGTGGATAAAACAACGCGGTGGTACGTAACGTTATGCATGAATGTTGCCTGTACAGGGCATTGTGGTCAATATGCGCTGATGGGTAATGCCGGTGCATAGGGACGGTAGGACTAAGCCCGAAGGAATTCTGCCGATGTAGAGCAGTGCGTGTACGACGATGATTCGGGTATGGAAATTAGTAATCCGGGTAAGGAAATTAGTATTGCATGCGCGCACTTGATCCCAGATCCGAATTTATTTTCGGAGGCATTATGCCTGTAATGACCTGTATTTTGGCTATACGCCGTATTACCTTTAAGTAGATTTGATTAGGTCGGATTTCCTGGGTGGGCAAATATTTTTGCCGATTGCGCATGGTGTGATTTATATATTTGGTTGGTTACCGGAACGTCGCACGTGGTTCGATGAGAGGTAATACCATCGAAGTCAGGTCCAAAGTTACCTTTCGTGGAGTTCATAGCTCCCAGGTGATTATGGTTGGCGGAGTTGCATTTTATGCGAAATACGCTTGATGACAATTTCTTTACATTTAGTGATGTCGCTGGTGCCCGTGTCGGCGCCGATAGCTGATGTGAGGTTTCGCGACGTCACCAAAAATTTAACAGAAATATCCGTACTCTAATAGTCGAGAGGCTAGAAGCTCTTATTGAAGAGCGGCCTGGACTTAGGGTGGCGAAGATGTTTCTGTCTCGGTCTCGTGGAGGAAAACACAGAAATTATTTGAGTTGCGTGAAACAAAACATTGGGGTAGAGTATCCTGAACAAAACTACGCCTAGATATATGTGGTCAATCGTTGGCCATCGATGTGACGTTACTTTACAACAACCCCCCCCCCCCCTAGCAAGCTCGATGGGGAAGTACAATTTACGGCGAAATAAAATCGAAAAGACCGAGCCAGAAATCGTTCAAACGATCAATGCAGTTCGATACGTACGCCCGAACAAGGGACAATAGAAAAACATATGGGGTCAGAAGCTCAGCTCCGACGACCGTGCTGAGAGAGATCAACACTTGGGTCGGAGGAAGTTATCTTGAAGGGTATGGTGTTGTGGATGCTTCCCCCTCTCCTTTCTCTATGTAAGATGCCGCGTGCTAACGCCAGCTGCGCTAGCAAGGCAAGCGAGGATTAAGGAGATCGTTGTACTGTAACCTCGCAATATATAATGATCTTCCCATTTTAATCGCGTATCGGAAAAACACAATCGAGATTTACTATATATATATTTTTTCTCGGATATGTATGCGCATCATTATTGCTTTCCTTTTCAATCTGCCAACGCGCGCCTCTGTATTAAAATATTTAGATAATTCAGTTATAATAAAGTAAGAAGACAAAAATGATTATGATTATGACTAATTTGTTATTTAGGTTGCAATTATCTATCTAAATAATTAGTTTCTTAATGAATTAAAAACATTTTATACCTTTATGAATTAAAAAAGTTTGTCCAAACCCCCCCCCTCCCCTCTTAGAAATACAAATTAAGCTACTAATTTATTTATAGAAATAATTTTATTCAATCAAAAAGTTTGTGACAAAGCTAACATTATTCTTTATAAACATTAACACAATAATTTGATGTATGTGTGTATAATAATTGAGTTTTATGGAATAGTAAGTAATATAGAAAAATTTATCACAGAATTTATTTGCTATTTAACATAATGAGTAATTTGGATATCACTATTGCATCAAAGATATAGATGTAATTATGTGGTGAAAAAACTTAAAATTATGATTCCAACGTGACTAGTTTTATGGCAAAGAATGAGCAAATATATCTAAAAAAAGACGATTGATGAGCTAAAAAATTTAAAGCACTTAATGAGTGCTGTTTAAAAATCGGGTAAACATGTTAAACTAAATAAATGTCAGAGCTAACCATGGAATACACCTTATGCAATTGTATATTTGGTATTTTTATAGATTCTTTTGTTGCTTCATTTTTTGTAAGTATTAACCGTGTTTTATCAACTTTTTGGTACATTCGATAACAGTCAGTTTCGCGCCTCAAACCCAATTGCTCCCTGCCAACTTGGTTTAAAAAATCTGACCTAATTCGATCGTTATAGGAATCAGGACATGTCGGATCTTTAATAGGCACTGTCAATTCTAGGTCGATAGGCCAAGAATTTGGTAAAGACTTTATTAAGGAATTCAACAAAACTTTCGCAACGTAAGGCTCGTCGGCATAAAGTGGGCCTATAATAAAATAATGACAAGGCTCCTTTGCGTTTTGTAAGTCACAGCCATTTTTATCATGATATACTCTAGGTCGGATTATACCATAGCCTCTTATAGCCGATTCGTTGGAGATGGTATTAGGTTCAGGTTCTTGAATGGCGACCAAACATTTCGTAAAGTTCAAACTAACCGCCTTTTCATTAGTATGAAAAGCCTGCAAAATATAAGTTCAGGTGTATATGTATAAAGCAATTCTCAATTTATTACATATTTAAAAGCATAAAGGCATAAAAAATATAAATAGAATCTAAGTCATTTCTTAATCCGTAGTTAAAAGGGGTTGTACCCTCCCCAGAGGCTTAAACTATATATAGCATTTTAATTAGATTGTTTTTAAGCGGTATAGATATTAGATGCGTAAACCTTAGGGTTGAAAATAAAATAAGCGTTTACTTTGCAATCAGTTGATTTGGACATTTCCAGGTAAGTTTTTAAAAACTCTTTCCTCGCTATTCCTCCGTGAATTAGGGTGTCATAGTTAAATAAAGATTCGAAGGCTATTTGATTACCTTCTACAAGTCTAAAGGCGTAAGTGATGTTATTATTTAAATCTCTGACGTTAAATTTAAGGTCTCTCAAATTATTTAAGACATCGTAATTAGGACATTGCTGCAATGTGCCTTGTGTTATTTCATTCGGCTTTTTTACATCATCCCAATTATCACATTTAATATGAGGGTTGTTATTAACATCCCAGTCTAAGTAGTGACCAAGATTGATATTGATATCGATGTTTCGATTATTCTTCCCTACTAAAGATGGTTTGAAAGCCTCGCGTCTTATTTTTCCGGTCAGCAAAATCACTAACGATAAAATAATTATCATATACACAAATGTGATTAAGGATTTTAATAGTTATGTTAATACATTATTTAATGCAACACAATCCTTAAACGAAGTCATCCACTTGTGCGGAGTAGTCAAAATGAGGAGCAGCTATCCAGCACCCCAAATCCATAAAATAATATGTGTTTTTTTAATTTGAAATTTTTTAAATTGTTGCTCATAATATAAAAATGACTTTTTTGCTATTGGACTAATCTTTAGCACTTTTAAAGTGCAAAAATTTTTAAACAATAACCAAGCTGTTTACCTTTAAACAATGGTTTAGTCATTCCATTTTTAAAATTAGCCTTAACCCTGGGAGCTACTGAATTAATGCCTAAGCATCGTGGGGCTACGTGATCCAGCATAGCATCCCATAGTTTTTTGCCAATTCCCAAATTCCTGTGTTCACTGGAAACCATATAAAGGCCTGCAAAGGAATAATTTTCATCCATATTCAGGCTTAAAACTAATCCTAGGAATTGGGTGTGAGAATAAAGTAATTAGTACAACCAAAATTATGAGAAATAGTTTTTTTACCAATAAATTTTGTATTTATAATTGTTATTCCTGTCTTTAGATCAAAAATCTACGTATATATTTGTCCGATAATAGTCAATTTTTAAGTTTATTGCAATTTTTAGATTTTAAAAGTATGAGGACGCCTTTTAAGAAACCCTTCTTAGACTCTTCTCACGGTTAATGATTTTTGTTTTTTCTCGCAAAATTTTCTTAGGTGTGAAATAATAAAATTCATTAGGTCAAATTTAAAAAAAATATATATTTTTGTCTTAAATTAAATAATGTAATATGTTAAATTTGTATTTTATAATATACTATATAATATACTATTCAAACGTAATATCATTTGACAAGAAAAAATTTAAACAAAAATCAATATTTTCAATTTGTCTTAGTTGTCCAGTTGATGAGCGACCTTGATACAGCTTATGACATTTTAAAAGTGTTTTAGTTATTGATGAGCCATTAAAATTTGAAGGTCAAGCGAAAACAACATACCAAAAAACTAATTAATTTGACATAAGTAGAAATACTATTTTGTTTTTGCTGGCTCAAAAGTTAATTTATTAAAGACAGCTACATGTTAAAACTTAAAACATAATAAATTATCATGAAACTAAGTTAAATAATATTTTTGTTTTTTTTAATTCAAAGATTCGCCGTCCTATTTTCCCTATGTCAAATTTTACATAAATTTATATTTAATATATGCAATTTAAATTTATAAAGAGGTTGTAAATCTTTTTATCAAATTTTATCATCGAAAAATGAGAGCATATAATTATTAAATATATGTTACCAATAGAATTACATTTATAGACTATTATTACACAATTGGTAAAATAAAATAAGTTGAGTCATCATTTTTCCGGCTAACATATATTAAGTAAACCTATTAGTGAGTTAATCAATACTATTACATTCCCTCGTTCCCCTTAGGCTACTGCATGAGCGTAGCCAGGTTTTGAATTAGGGGGGGGGGGCAAAACGTTTAAAAGTTTATTTAGAGGGGGGGCAAAATATAATTTTTTTTAATTTTTTAAAGTTTTTGCATTGAAAAATTTTTTCCCCGTAAATTAGGGGGGGGGCCGGCCCCCCCCCCCCTCTGGCTACGCTCATGGGCTACTATAATTAACAAATGTAAAAGGCACGATTGATTTTAACGGATAAACGTTGAAAGGCCTGTAAAGGTTTAATACTTTTACGAGAATTGGCAAAATCAATTTAGTATAAAGACAAATTCCATAGTGTTTTGTTCAATCGGATATATGCTTGATGGTCCGTTCGTTAAGTAAGATAAAATGGTTATTTGAGCAGGAATAAAATAGGTCTATATTAGTATAAAGTTGTTTACCCTATTTTAAAGTGGATACTATAAAAGTGCGATAATGAAAATAGAGAAAAACCCAAGCTTAAATCCTTTGATTATTTTTTTCATTTTAAATTACAAATCTTTATGTATTATAATTTAAAACAGTCCGCCAGGGTTGCAATAATAATGGTTCCAAAATAAAGCTATGAATGTGTCAAGTTATTCAGATCCAATTCATCCCAAATTCTAAGCATCGTTTTTCAATTCATAAACTAGCAAGACTATTATTTTATAATTTATCTTTGAAAAGTGCCAACTAGTTAGAATTGTATTACAAGATTTAAAATGCTTATTTAAATAATCAAAAAAATTACATATATGTATATTTACATACAGGCGGGTAGCCAGGATTTTCTCCAGGGGAAGGAAATATTCAAAAAAAATTTCGACACCTTGATTTATAATGTAACAAAAATAAACTTCGCGTCAGATTTGGAAAAATCTCTTCTCTTCATTAATCAGAGCATTTACTATCGCTTTTATACCTTAAAAAGGACACGAACCTTCAAAAAAATTGTAAATTTTGGTCAAGAGAGTCACAAAAAACATCCCACAATCCGACCAATAATTCTGATAGAGAGTTTTGCGCTGAAAAATAATATGTTTTTTAGTTTTTTTCTACAATTACCAGTTTTTTAGATATACGAGGTTGATAGTGCCAGAAATGCCCTTTTTAAGTCTTTTTGAGACTATATTGCCACGGCATTTTTAATATTTAGTGAAAAATAGTAATATATTCATGTAGATTAAGGTTTTATTTATAGGTCCATTATTTTATTTTATTTTATATCACTCTTATTTTAAAATTTATACGCGTTTGCGTAAACCCCTTCTCCTTATCATAATTCGTCCCACGATGTCTGGTAAACGGAGTACATTAGAGTTCATACTGCGTACGCGATGTTAACCAACACATATCTCTCCCCCTTCACCTACTCTCCTCTCTTTCTCCTCCACTCCCGCTCCCTTCATATGTGCTTGGATAGATATGGGGGCGGGAGTGAAGGAGATGGAGAAAGGGAGAGAGAGATGTGTTAGTAAACAGCGCCTGTGTAGTATGTACTCTAATGTGCTCCTTTTTCCAGACATAGTGGGACGAATTTTGATAAGGGAAAGGGTTCACAAAACGCGAATAAATTTAAATATAGAGGTGTAACAAAAAACTCGGGCCTTCGGCCCTCGTGGGAAGGGGAGTAGGGGAAGGGGAGGAGGGGAAGGGAAGGGGCGGCGACTCATCTATACTCCGTATAAACGTAGCATATTTGCTATGCAATTTATGGGCGAGAAAGGTAGGAAGGGGCGAGAATGCCTATAGGGGGGTATTAAATGCAAAATAATTAGTTATAGACCATTGTAGGGGAGGGCATAGGGTAATTATCAATGTTAACCAATTCAAAAACAAAAATAAATTTCGATTTATTTGGCCAATGGTCATTTTTTCCATTGGTCAGTAGCCTGCGGACGATCAAAAAGTCATATTATCAATGATATTAACAAGAACAAAATATTAATTTTATTTAAAAAAAAATAAAAATTTTGCCCTCTTTCGAGCTTGAACCCGGGACATATAGGTCACCCTGTTTACAAGCCGTGCGCTATACCCCGTCACACCATACTGGTATTAAAATAGTAGAAGTTATTATGTTATTTATATAGATAATGAAATAATAAAGTTCTGTTTTATGTTTAGAAAATCAATATATTTCATCGGTCAGTAGCCAGCGGACGGTCAAAAAGTCAAATTATCAATGGTATTAACAAGAACATAATATTAATTTAATTTTAAAGAAAAAAAATAAAATAAAAATTCCTTTTAGTTTTAAAAAAGGGCTAAATTCTGAAACTACCCGCCTGATTCGCTCGAAACTTTACCCGTAGGTGCCCAGGGCGGCCAGGGGTAAAATAGATTTTTCAGATTCCTAAAATACCTTTTTGTTTTAAAAATATCGCACATTTCCCGGCCACACGTGCGGTAAATATCTATAACACGTAGAAAATTTTACTAATTATATAAACTTACGCGCGCCATCTAATAAAGTACAATTCGTGTTTTAATAGTTTAATAGTAGATTGAATTTAATTAGAAAGAACGGGCTATGATTATACCTTTAAAGGAGGTTTCGAATTTTGTGTTAGTTTCTATCAATATATTGTATCGTAAATTAGAATCTAATACCTATATTTTTTTAACTATTACTTTTTAGGTTTTCTATGAAATCACAATCTAATTAAATGAAATATATTAACCCAATTAAAAAATATATAAGCATTTATAAGGTTAAAAATATATATTACATAGTTGGCTGTCTGTTAGACCATCTATAATAAATTTCTAGGTTATATATAAAATTTGGCCAATGGTGATTTTTTTTCATTGGTCAGTACCAACAGATACTCTATAAGTCAATGATAGCCAAAAAATGGAAAAAAAAATTTTGATGCTCACTTTGGCCAATGGTCATTTTTTCCATTGGTCAGCAGCCAGCGGACGGCCCAAAAGTCATATTATCAATGGTATTAACAGGAACAATCATAAAAGTCAAAAAAAAAACGGAAAAAAAATTTCGATTCACAATTTGGCCAATGGTCATTTTTTTCCATTGGTCAGAAGCCAGGACACGGTAAAAGTGGATATAAATTCATAAGAGTCAAAAAAAACGAAAAAAAAATTTTCGAATCACATTTTGGCCAATGGTCATTTTTTTCCATTGGTCAGCAGGCAGAACACGGTAAAAGTGGATATATATTCATAATAGTCAAAAAAAAACTAAAAAAAAATTTTCGAATCACATTTTGGCCAATGGTCATTTTTTTCCATTGGTCAGCAGCCAGAACACTGTCAAAATGTCATATTATCAATGGTATTCACAAGAACAATATACTAATTTAATTTAAAAAAAATAGAAATTTTGCCCTCTCCGGGATTCGAACCCACATTAGTAAAGGCATAGGCTTTTGTAGGGGCACAGGGACCCACATTAGTGAAGGCATATGCTTTTGTAGGGGCATAGGGACCCATATCAGTAGAGGCGTAGACCCTTGTAGGAAAGGGCATAGGGTATTTATCAATGTTAACCTAATATACCCAATTCAAAGACGAAAAAATAAAATTTCGATTTATTTGGCCAATGGTCATTTTTTTATTGGTCAGTAGCCAGCGGACGGTCAAAATTCATATTATCAATGGTATTAACAAGAACAAAATATTAATTTAATTTAAAGAAATTAAAAAAAAATTCGTCCCCTCCCTGGCTTGAACCCGACACCTCCAGGTCACAAAGCTGGCGCCAATAACTTGGTGGACGGACGACGCACCAAAAACGAGCCCATAAATTGCATAGCAATTAAAAAAATAAATTAATGGACCTATATGAAACTTTAATCTACATTAATAAATTACTATTTTTCACTAAATATTAAAAATACCGTGGTATTATAGCCTCAAAAGGCTTAAAAAGGGCATTTTTGGCACCTTCAACCTCGTATATCTAAAAAACGCATTTGTAAAGAAAAATTAAAACAGGTTATTTTTCAGCGCAAAATTCTCTATCAGAATTATAGGTCGGATTGCGGGATGTGATCACAAAGTCAAAATTTGTAGAGCTGTGTTATCACTAGAAAGTTGGAAGAGAGAAAACGTATAATATGTGTCTTGTTGTTAAAGACTGTATATATAATACTAAACAATTTAAGGTACGACTATTGGCATAAATAACATTTAATTTATTATTAGAAAACCGTTTGGGCGTTTAATGTGATATTAAGCATATTAATATATTTGAAAACTATTGATTAGATAAATTAAAGAAGCACAAAATAAAGGCTTAGAACAATAACAAATGACTTTAATCTGCTTATATTGCAAATTAGCCCTTGATTTGGGATGAATTATTATTAGTAATGTGACAAATTTTTAAAAATTTAATCTTGAATTACAAACCAAAAATGAACAGAAGTGATCAAAACATAAGTCAATGAGCAACCATATTG
The DNA here is from genome assembly GCA_964036665.1 of Gordius sp. MW1. Classification (NCBI taxonomy): domain Eukaryota; kingdom Metazoa; phylum Nematomorpha; class Gordioida; order Gordea; family Gordiidae; genus Gordius; species Gordius sp. MW1. The sequence continues at coordinate 3,861,700 of OZ038528.1, forward strand.
CAGCCAATAATTCTACAATGCCATTATATACTTTGGTGGATGATTGTTTCAATGATTTGAAACTTAAAAAGTTGACTCATTTCATGTTTATAATTAAGAATTGAAACAATATCCTAATAGTATTAGCCACAAAATGGAGATTTTCAAGACGCTTCAACGGTACTTTGAAGAAGACATAGTTAAATAGAACAGAACGCCATTCGCATCTAAAAAAGTTTAAATTTGTAACATAAACGTAAATAATATTTTGTGTTTTACCTCCGAAACCTAAAATTGGATTGAAATTAGTACTTAATGTTAGTAGATGCACAAAATCTGTGCGCAAAATCTTCAATAGATTTTGTATATGTTTCAAATCAACATTAATTTCATGCCAACCCGACTTGAAGAAGACCAAGGGGGCATGGGCGTAGCCAGCATTCGAATTAGAGGAAGGTGGCAATAATGAAGGAGAGACAAAATTATTTTTTTAGAAATTTTAGTCATAATTTTAATAAATTTCAATAAATTTATGGATTTGGGCCCCCCCCTTGGCTACGCCCGTGCAAGGGGTTAATATAGGTAATGATGCTTACCAACGATTCCAGCGTCGGGATGTATGGCGGCTATAAACCCCGTAGGGTCTAGGGTGTGGCACAGCTTGAGAAATGTAGAGTCATTCGTGGTCCACCCAACTTGTCCGGCGATCCAAGGTGTGATTCCATCGATCTCCTCCAATTGAACGGGACGATAAGTGATTGTGGGTTGTTTACTTGCTTGGGTGAGGTCATCCTTCGACATTTGTCTACTTTCTTCCGGGAATAGAATGTGACGACGAATGGATAATGATGCTTCAGCTTGACTGTCAAGCGGTAATGCTGGGCAGTGCAAAATAAGAAGGACCGTTTAGTACGAAATAATGTATAGAGATATCGATTTTGCGATAGAAACGATATAACTCATGCCCGTGCAAAAGACTTTATTCAGTTTTAGAAACAACATAAAAGGCGCTCTCGTTTTGCTAAGGGAAACTCCTTGGCTAAAATATTTATTGCAAAAATTATGACCATGAACTTCTGCACACACTTCTCTGTAGTCTCTCGTACGAGCTATTTAGTAGTTATCAGTGAAAATAAGTTCAAAATATTAAATGTAAACACGCCATCACTCCTAATTAATTCAAAAACTGTTATTTTTGCACATATTTTTTGAAATTATACATTAGAGTCTTTTTTATCAAACGAAGTAACCTAATCTCATACGATTGAGCAGCTTATATAGTCCATAGAATATTTTGTAACTAATTACACTAGGCAACTAATGATGGACTTCCGGCAAACTGCTGGCAGATTCTAGTAGAGTTATTTACGGTGAACACAAACATATTTTTAGTTTTTTCTTTGTTCGTCAACGATTAAAAATATTTGCTGTCAAAGTTGCTATACAAATTGATCAATAAAATTCTAGTTTAATAAATTTGATTTATGAATAAAGGGGAGAGGAATCCATTAAAAAATTTTTCTTAATTTTTGATATATAAATTAATTTATCTCTCTTTACACTGACAAATTGTCTTACAATTAAGGTCGCCCTCACTTCCCTTTAGCTCTAGGAATTAAGTGCGTGTTGTTGTTTATTTACTACTACCAGAGACCTGCGCGGCCCGACACGGGCTTAGGCCGGGCCTCGACGAGCCGTAATACTGACCAACCGGCTCCGGCCGGGCCTAGATATGCGTAAGGCCCGCTAAAAGCGAGTTATAAAAACAATTGATTTTTTTTGTGTTTTTAAAATTTAAACAAATGTCTATTTTTATAATGCTTCAATTTATAATTATTTGATGTTTATTAAATTAACAGGGATTTAATTGATTCCTCTCTCATTTATTTATAAATCAAATTAATTAAATTAAAATTTAACCAATTAATTTGCATGTTCCTGACGTTTGAAAAACGCCGAAATCTTTGTTTTTAGCAGCTTTAACAGCAAATTTCGCAAAAACAGTGTATAAGCCAAAATTAAGATATTAGTGTTCACCGCGCAAAACTCTACTAATATCTGCAAATAGTTTGCCGGTTGATGATTCTCTCTAAGGTCTAAACCCTGTTTTTTGTAAACTTTAAATAAAAAATAGTAATATAAATAAATTTTTATTTTTAAAAAATAGGGGTTAAATATTTAGTCCAAGAGTGCTAAAGGTAATTCAAACTTAAATTCATGTATTAAACCATGCCCTAAAGCGTAATGGCCTACACACAATCCTTAAGATGTTGACTAAATTTTGATCTAGAGCTTTGGAGAAGAGGCCTTTGCTTGTGAGTGGGGATTTTATTTTTGCGAAACTAATTATATTCATACATAAGCAATGACGCATAGAGAGATAAATTTAAGAAGTAAGGTGTTTGGCATTGATTTATGATGGGGCAAAAGAATAATTTTTCGAAAATTAATTAATCTCTATGCAATTTATGGGCTCGCTTTTGGTTATCTTGTCGTGGTAATTGCTATGCAACTTTATCTCTTATTATATATGTTAAGCCAAAAGTTACCAGAAGCGTTTATGGATGGTACCGTTTATTTTTACCAAATTTATCTCCAAAATAAAAGAAATGATAATGAAAATGATAAATTATTTAAAAAACAATAATTAACGCTTTGTTGGATGGACCTAATATAAAATTCAAAATATAAAATAAAGTTACTAAGTGGAAAGATCTAAAATTTTCAATAGCTTGATACTAGATGGGGGGGGGGGCAATATTGATTTAGGGGCAAAATAAATTTTTTTAAATTTTAGCCTTAATTACATATAAAATCACGGTTATTTTGATTTAGAGGGGGCAGCCACCCCCTGCCTAACCCTGGCTAGGCCTATGATAGAATAGCTACATAATTTCGTAAATTATGGACCTTTAGTTTAGAGGATGCAAAGCATTTCTGGATGCCTGGAATTTTTCTAGGTTTTATAACAAAAAATGTTTTCAATGTTAGGTACGGCGTCTTTATATAATTTGGGAAAACAATAATCAATCATTTCAAAATTAGTACGGTTTAAACATCAAATTTTACTATTAAAATTTGTAACTATTTTTAGGATTTCCTATTTTTTTGGCCACGTATATATTAATCACATGCTTCCTACTTTATATGAGAGCCACATGAGGTTATATCTTATAAATAAAATCCAATAAAATTTTGATCCATGGCTCTCATTAATTCAATACATATGAGCGCATGTTTGATAATGATTTGGAATTAGATATTTTCTAATAAAACAAAACTTTTTTACATACAAAAATAGTAGATGATTAAAGAAATAAACATGCATTCACCTATATATGGCTTTAAAATGTAAGCTAAATATGATTTTCCTAGGGCAAACTTTACTGCAAAAGTTAAAATTATATAAGCTATAAAATCGTAAGATTAAATTTATTAAAATATTAAAATTTCGGCGAGTTACTCTTATGAGAGCATATTGACACATATAAGACCAAGGAAAATGGTTCAATTTAATTCAGTCTTGTTAGATAAATATTGATATTTATAACCGTATCTAATATTGTTTCTTAATTATATTACTATCGAAAATTCTAATTAATAATAAATGAGATTGTAAAAAAATGAATAAAGTTTCTTCTCTGAATTACAAATTTGGTAAAACTTAAAAATAGTTTGAAATCGAATAGTTATTATTAAAATCGCTAAATAACGTAAGTAAATTCTAAATTTCTAGACAAAAATGACTTTTAAATGACTTGGCTATTTTTAGCGAAATTTGAGAGATATTTTACTGGTCTCTGATTATAATCAACTGTGAGGAGTTAAAAATATGTAATCGTTATATCCTATTAGGCAAGAAAAAAATCGATATTTCTTAGAGTGACCATGAGGGGTGTAGGCAAAATATAAATCTTTTTAAAATCTGAAAAAAATTTTATACATAAAAATTTTAAGATATTTTAAGACATAAAAGTTGCGCATTTAAATTTTATATGGACATTTTCAAATTAGAATAAAAAACTTGTTATTAAAGTAAATTTAATTAAATATAAAATAAATTTGGTAGAGATTACACTAGTTATAGAAACTAATAGAAAAAAATGTTTTTAAAAGGGTTTTATACATATTTATTTATATATGTTTCTTATTTAATCTATGAATTATATATTTACCTTAAAAAACTAGGGACTAAAAGAATATAGAGGAATCGTGTGATAATATTGCTTGTTAATTATATGATGGAGGTGAAAAAATATTATATTTATTCAATTTTGTCTTTGAATTTAGATATTTTAAAATTTATGATAATTTTGTTTTGTAGTTTTGTTATCTGAAACTATAAAGAATGATTGATACACAACAACATATATATATAGGACTATAAGCTAGGGCTAGGCTCGCGTCTGTTTATACCAAGCGATGTTATATAAGCCCTGAGGGCGCTTTAGGCTAAATCCAGCCTTCCGTCTTCAAACAAAATGGATATAACAACTTTTTTCACTCCAGCTGGCTTTAATAAAGTGTCGATTTTTGATTTAAAATAAAACGAACTGGTATCCTTTAACGATTATTTGAAATCATTAATTTATAGAAATGAAAATTCTAAAAGTAAAGGCTTAGACTGCAACTTCTAGTATATTAGAAATTCTGAGCTCCATCATGTGTAAAGGTGTTAAAGTTAATATGGACTTAAAGAAGAAGGGGGTATGTTATGCGTTTTTTAGATCCATTTTCCTTTTGTTATTTCCTTGGGCGTAGCGAGGATTTTGGATTTAGAGGAAGGCGAAAATAATTTAGGGAGGGGCAAAAAAATAATTTTTTGAAATTTTAGCCATTTTCAAGATATTTGGATTTAGAGGGTTGGCAGCCGCCCCTCCCTGACCCCCCCCCCCCCCTCCCTTGGCTACACCCATATTTATTCCTTTGTCCTAAATAACATGAAGCATTTCCCCCAAAAAACTAAATAGGTAGAGAATAGAGGAAACGTCAAATAAATCTTATGAGTATTCGTTTTCTAATATTTCAAGATTCTCACAAAAAGATTAGTTGAAAAGTTCTAATATTTTAGAGCCTTTTAACAATTTATAAATTCCGGTAAAAGCCTCTTAAAATAAGTTATCGATTATTCTATTGTCTAGGCGTAAAACGATAAAGTGATTTTGCTTTGTTAAATTAACATTAATCCCATAAAGTTTATTCTGACGCGTCGAAAAGAATTTTAGTTTGGTTTTAAAGTATTGTTTAATAAATTTGTTCTAATATTAAATTTCATAAAATTTGTATATACTCATAGTATTTTTTCTAACCCGGGAGGGCTTTAAACTCTGAATTTATTCTAATGTCTTAACAAAAATTTTAAATTATTAATTTAGGATTTCGATCTACAACCTTAAGACCCCGGGAATGGGCATAGGAAGTCAGAAAGGGTTAGTTGTCACCCCTCCCCCCTTTGCCCCTTTGAATATATAAAAATGAAAGATTCATGGGAATAATAGTTAAAAACTCAAAAAATATTATTTTGTCCCTGTATAAACAAATACAAAATCATGAAGACTGTGTGTAAGAATTTTTACTTTCGGGATAGCATCCGAAATGTGTTGTTTATATAAATTGAAGTAAAACATCTCCCCTTTTCTTCCTTTTTTTCAAGTTACAAATTCTTAAAAAATGCATAATATCAATTTTTTTGCTATCTAACATATATGAACTGAGCGTTAAGATCTGTTTTGTTTTAAACTTTTGAATACTTTTTGATTTAAGTTTATATTGTTTTGTGTTTTTAAAAAATTGAATAAATGAATGGACATTTAATCCATTTGTATTTTACTTTTGTGGCCCATATTAGTGAAAAACATGGTCTTTAAGAAATTTAAGTTCCGCATTGCTTCAAGGTCTCGCTCAGACGCGTAGTCAGGGGTTGGGAAATTCGCCCTCCTCCCTTACTAGCCAAAATTTTAAAATATTTGAATAATAAATAAATTGAATGGGTTAAATTACACAGCTCTACAAATATTGACTTTGTGATTACATCCCGCAATCCGACCAATAATTCTGATAAAGAATTTTGCGCTTAAAAATAATTGTTTTTAGTTTTTTTCTACAATTATCAGTTTTTTAGATATACGAGGTTGAAGGTGCCAAAAATGCCCTTTTTAAACCTTTTTGGGGCTATATTACCACGATATTTTTAATATTTAGTGAAAAATAGTAATATATTGTAGCATATGGTAATATGCTGAGTTAATGCTGAGTTAATGTTAAATTCTATTTTTGTGTTATTCCTTCTTCTCCTACTTATGTCGATAACACGCGCGTACCATCAATCACGATCCAAGAAGATATGTTATTTGTATATACGCTTATGTAAAAAAGACGCGTGTTCTTATGAATATCATGATGATTATTGATTTTGTTTAAAAGAAAAAATCGTGATTATAAAAAGATCATCTTTGGGATTATATATATTGGATATTGTATCAATATCGGATCGAAAATTATTACACACATGTAAAAATTATATTTGAAAAGAATATTGATAATTTGGTGATTGGAAATTATTAAAGATATAAAATATTATAGCTGCCGGCCTCTTTTATAAAGGATATAAAATATGTATAAAAGCTTGCGATCCATGGAGGACTCGAAACGAAATTACCATTTTTTATTTATAGTGAAAAATGCATAGAGTTAAATAACAACGAAACTATGTAATTAAAAAGGAGGCAACATGCATTTATAAGACCTATAGTATAGTGAGTTTGTACAAATCAATAAACCCCAAAATGGAACGGGTATATTCACAAGGAAAATGTTAATTTTTGTAAAATGATACCATAGGTAAAAGATAACAACTGTTTTTATCAGAATTTGGTATTGCCCCAACCTCATATAATATACCGTGCATATTTGATTTAAGCAGCTGTTTGGAGCTTTTGAAAATGGGTTAAGTTATAATTGAGCGCCTTTTTTATTACTTATTAGAAAACAATGCGGAAATTTACTATAAATAAGACACTTATCTAAATTATAACATTCACTAATTTAAAAACTAATAAAAATAATTATTATTAATTAAAGTATGATATATTAAAAAATGGCTTGGGGAGTCAAAGGGGCCAAGATTTTTGACTTGGAGGGGGGACGAAGAGGCCAATATTTTGCTCTTGCAAATGGTGCCTTGGGCCCCTTGGCCCCTCCTTAGCTACGCCATTGATTAAAAGCTTATTTAAAAATAGGATTTCAAGACATCGATGGAATGAATTGGCAATATTAACAAATCACGGTAAAGCTCTTCAAGTGAAATCTCAAAAAGATAATCGCTTTATTATAAACGCAGAATTAATACCTTTATCATTGAACATATTAGTCTAAATTTTTCTGCCAGAACCCATCACGGTCTTATAATTAAGGTGCCTGCCAGGGCCGGCCCAAACCCTTCTAAGAGTCCGTTCGGCCATGCTTAAATCACTAGAGCTGTCCGAACTGCCGGGCCCAAAATGATGATTTAAATTTCAAGCATCAACTTTGTCATAATTTCGATGATTATTGATTTAACCCTCGAATTTTTTTAATAAGAATGTGACAAAAATAGTAAACTATATAAAAAATCTATTAACCCGCATTGCTCGGTGCCCGAGACCTACTTGAAAATCTAAATTTACGACGGTCGCCTACCCGGCCCCTAGGCCGAGAGGGCCCGACTTTTGGTAGTTTAATCCTTTTTTAATTACAAATAAAATTAAATAAAATTGTTTTTTAAAATTTTTGATTCCTCCCCTTGAGAAGCGTCTGGCTAAGCGACGAATCCCGACTTACGGCGCTGCCTATTATTTATTTTAAGCGCCCTTTAATTAGCGAGAATTACTTTTTTATAAAATACTAGCTGTGCCCGGCCAAGCGTTGCTTTGGCTTAGTTCTTATTTGGCTTAATATTAATAATTGGTACCTATCGACAAGGAAATATATGAAAGATTTTGGATCAGCTGAAAGAGAGTTTATGATGTTAAAAAATATATCATATTATGCAAACCAATATTAACTTCATAGGAAAAGGCATATCTATTATTAATTATATAGATTTATAACAGTTTTAAATACTTATTTTATTAGGTAGCGATGTATAGCGATAATATGCATAAAAAGTGTTTATAAACCACTAATATACAAAAGTCAATGGTAAGGGAAAAATTTTAGTACAGCCTGTATAGTATTAGATTGTAGTGTTGTAAGAAACCAAAGGGGTTTCTACCTGGTTATGGCTAAGGTTTGGTCTTTGTCTATTTTTCCAAAAAGAGCTTAGGTCTTTTGGTCTGTTTTCTTAGTCGACCTTTAGGTTTAGCCGATATTAGAAAAACAGACCAAAAGATTGTTAGTGTACTTTGTTTAGCCAACCTTTAGGCTTAGTCATAATTTTGTTAATAAACCAAAAGTTTTTATTGTTATTATTAGTCGACCTTTGGTATGGTTTAGGTGTTTTGGGGTGGGGGAAAAATAATATATAATTTAATGAGTGACTGCAAAATTAAGCAATAAAGATAAAGGTAGCTTTTTAATAGTATGGATTTATTTAATAATGGTTGAGGGTAATATTTAATATTGATACCAGCTGTAAAATATAGTTTCAGGAATAAATCATTTGTCAACATAATTTGGTGACAATTGTCATAATTGCCGTTTATGAAGCAAAATAAAATGTTTTAACGAAAATTGGTGGGTTAGGGTCATAAAATTGCTGCAAATATAAAATTTAAGTTTGTCACCTTAGCTTGGTGACAATTGTCATAATTGTCATTTTAAGAGCTAGATAAATACTTTTATCGAAAATTGGTGGGTTAGGGTGTCATAAATTTGTTGCAAACTCAAAATCTAAATTTGTCATCTTATCCTGGTGACAATTGTCATAATTGGCAATTTGAGAGCTAGATAAATACTTTTATCGAAAATTGGTGGGTTAGGGTGTCATAAAATTGTTGCAAACTCAAAATCTAAATTTTTCATCTTATCCTGGTGACAATTGTCATTATTGTCAATTTGAGAGCTAGATAAATACTTTTATCGAAAATTGGTGGGTTTGGGTGTCATAAAATTGTTGCAAACTCAAAATCTAAATTTGTCATCTTATCCTGGTGACAATTGTCATAATTGTCAATTTGAGAGCTAGATAAAAACTCGGGGCTTCGGCCCTCGTGAGAAGGGGGAGAAGGGAAGGGAAGAGGGGAAGGGAAGGGGGGACGACTCATCTGTACTTCGTATAAATGTATCCTATTTGCTATGCAATTTATAGGCAAGAAAGGTGGGAAGGGGCGAGAATGCCTATAGGGGGGTTTTAAATGCCTAATGATTAATTAATTATTTATACAAATTTTCCATTATAGGCAAAATGTAATATAGGCAAGGGTTAGGGTTAGATTTAGTGTTTGCATCTAGTTGCGTATTACATTAGTTTTTATGGCCTTTAGTGATTATGGGTCTAACAAACATTATATTATAAAACAACACAATGTTAAGAATTTGCAGTGTTGAGAGAAATTTTTTGTTGAATTTGAACAATTTTTAATTAAAAAAATCAAAAATTTGGCCAATGGTCATTTTTTCTCTATTGGTCAGTACCAACACATACTCTATAAGTCAATGATAGCCAAAAAAACGAAAAAAAAAATTTTGATGCTCACTTTGGCCAATGGTCATTTTTTTCCATTGGTCAGCAGCCAGCACACGGTAAAAGTGGATATAAATTCATAAGAGTAAAAAAAACGAAAAAAAAATTTCGAATCACATTTTGGCCAATGGTCAATTTTTCCATTGGTCAGCAGCCAGGACACGGTAATAGTGGATATAAATTCATAATAGTCAAAAAAAACGAAAAAAAAGTTTTCGAATCACATTTTGGCCAATGGTCATTTTATTCCATTGGTCAGCAGCCAGCGGACGGCCAAAAAGTCATAATAGCAATGGTAGGAACAGGAACAATCATAATAGTCAAAAAAAACTAAAAAAATAATTTCGATTCACTTTGGCCATTGGTCATTTTTTCCATCGGTCAGGAGCCAGCGGACGGCCAAAAAGTCATAATAGCAATGGTAGTAACAGGAACAATCATAATAGTCAAAAAAAACGAAAAAATAAACTCGGATTGACATTTTGGCCAATGGTCATTTTTTCTTTGGTCAGCAGCCAGCGGACGGCCAAAAAGTCTTATTATCAATGATAGTAACAAGAACAATCATAAGAGTCAAAAAAAACTCTGGGATTCTAACCCAAAAACTAGTTAAATTGCATAGCAATTAAAAGTAAACAACTTTTATTTATGTTTATTATATAATAAAATGAAACAATAATAGAACAAGCGGACGGCCAAAAAGTCATATTATCAATTGTAGTAACAGGAAAAATATATTAATTTAATTTAAAAAATAAAAAAAAATTTTGCCCTCTCCGGGAATCGAATCAGCAATTCAGAACGTTCGCCGGGGTTCGAACCCACATTAATAGAGGCATAGGCTTTTGTAGGGGCACAGGGACCCATATCAGTAGAGGCATAGGCCCTTGTAGTGGAGGGCATAGGGTAATTATAGCAATTAATATCAATGTTACCCAATTCAAAAACGAATAGATATACTTATGCATTAATTTAACATAGCAATTAAAACCCGACCCCGCCCGAAAGCGAGGGAGATAGAGATGAGGGGTGGGGCACCTCTTTCTCATGCATTAATTTAAAAAATCGATAACCTAATATACCCAATGCAAATATAGATAGGGACGGACGGACAACGGACGGACGGACAACGGACGGACGGACAACGGACGGACGGACAACAGACGGACGGACAACGGACGGACGGACGGACAACAAAAAACGAGCCCATAAATTGCATAGCAATTAACTTATATATAACACACCGAGGGAGATAGAGATGAGGGGTGGGGCACCTCTTATACATTAATTTAAAAAATAACACAGCGAGGGAGATAGAGATGAGGGGTGGGGCACCTCTTTCTCATGCATTAATTTAAAAAATCGATAACCTAATATACCCAATGCAAATATATAGGGAGGGTAACGGACAACGGACGGACGGACAACGGACGGACGGACAACAAAAAACGAGCCCATAAATTGCATAGCAATTAATACTTTTATCGAAAATTGGTGGGTTAGGGTGTCATAAAATTGTTGCAAACTCAAAATCTAAATTTGTCATCTTCTCCTGGTGACAATTGTCATAATTGTCAATTTGAGAGCTAGATAAATACTTTTATCGAAAATTGGTGGGTTTAGGGTGTCATAAAATTGTTGCAAACTCAAAATCTAAATTTGTCATCTTATCCTGGTGACAATTGTCATAATTGTCAATTTGAGAGGTAGATAAATACTTTTATCGAAAATTGGTGGGTTAGGGTGTCATAAAATTGTTGCAAACTCAAAATCTAAATTTGTCATCTTATCCTGGGGACAATTGTCATAATTGTCAATTTGAGAGCTAGATAAATACTTTTATCGAAAATTGGTGGGTTAGGGTGTCATGAAATTGTTGCAAACTCAAAATCTAAATTTGTCATCTTATCCTGGTGACAATTGTCATAATTGGCAATTTGAGAGCTAGATAAATACTTTTATCGAAAATTGGTGGGTTAGGGTGTCATAAAATTGTTGCAAACTCAAAATCTAAATTTGTCATCTTATCCTGGTGACAATTGTCATAATTGTCAATTTGAGAGCTAGATAAATACTTTTATCGAAAATTGGTGGGTTAGGGTGTCATAAAATTGTTGCAAACTCAAAATCTAAATTTGTCATCTTATCCTGGTGACAATTGTCATAATTGTCAATTTGAGAGCTAGATAAATACTTTTATCGAAAATTGGTGGGTTTAGGGTGTCATAAAATTGTTGCAAACTCAAAATCTAAATTTGTCATCTTATCCTGGTGACAATAGTCATAATTGTCAATTTGAGAGCTAGATAAATACTTTTATCGAAAATTGTTGGGTTAGGGTGTCATAAAATTGTTGCAAACTCAAAATCTAAATTTGTCATCTTATCCTGGTGACAATTGTCATAATTGTCAATTTGAGAGCTAGATAAATACTTTTATCGAAAATAGATGGGTAAGGGTGTCATAAAATTGTTGCAAACTCAAAATCTAAATTTGTCATCTTATCCTGGTGACAATTGTCATAATTGGCAATTTGAGAGCTAGATAAATACTTTTATCGAAAATTGGTGGGTTAGGGTGTCATAAAATTGTTGCAAACTCAAAATCTAAATTTGTCATCTTATCCTGGTGACAATTGTCATAATTGTCAATTTGAGAGCTAGATTAATCTTTTATCGAAAATTGGTGGGTTAGGGTGTCATAAAATTGTTGCAAACTCAAAATCTAAATTTGTCATCTTATCCTGGTGACAATTGTCATAATTGTCAATTTGAGAGCTAGATAAATACTTTTATCGAAAATTGGTGGGTTAGGGTGTCATAAAATTGTTGCAAACTCAAAATCTAAATTTGTCATCTTATCCTGGTGACAATTGTCATAATTGTCAATTTGAGAGCTAGATAAATACTTTTATCGAAAATTGGTGGGTTAGGGTGTCATAAAATTGTTGCAAACTGAAAATCTAAATTTGTGATCTTATCCTGGTGACAATTGTCATAATTGTCAATTTGAGAGCTAGATAAATCTTTTATCGAAAATTGGTGGGTTAGGGTGTCATAAAATTGTTGCAAACTCAAAATTTAATTTTGTCACCTTAGCTTGGTGACAATTGTCATAATTGTCATTTTTAGAGCTAGATAAATACTTTTATCGAAAATTGGTGGGTTAGGGTGTCATAAATTTGTTGCAAACTCAAAATCTAAATTATCTTATCCTGGTGACAATTGTCATAATTGGCAATTTGAGAGCTAGATAAATACTTTTATCGAAAATTGGTGGGTTAGGGTGTCATAAAATTGTTGCAAACTCAAAATCTAAATTTTTCATCTTATCCTGGTGACAATTGTCATTATTGTCAATTTGAGAGCTAGATAAATACTTTTATCGAAAATTGGTGGGTTTGGGTGTCATAAAATTGTTGCAAACTCAAAATTTAAATTTGTCATCTTATCTTGGTGACAATTGTCACAATTGTCATTTTCAGAGCTATATAAATATTTATAACGAAAATTGGTGGGTTATGATGTCTTAAAATTGTACAAAAAAGTACTCTTTAAAACAAGTTGTCAAATTATTTTAGTGACCTTTGCTAAATTGTATAATTGCGCCATACTAATTGTTTATTTTAATTCATATTTTTTATCTTCGTTATTCATAATAATAACTCATTTAGATATTTAAAACAATAATATGCGTTTCGCACACTTAGTAATTTAGCATTTTATCAATCATAGTGGTTAGATGCTTTCTTAAATTTAAAAGTTTTGCCAGAGAAATAAAGGTAAAAAATTAAGTTTTTTGAAGCTAAAATTTCCTTTTTAATTTATCTTTTTTCGTTAAAAACATTTTAACTATCGTTTGAACTCCAACAAATTTTATGATAAAGTGTGAATTTTTATATGACAAATTGATGGGAATAAACAGTTTTGTTGAAAGTAACTCTGTCATACTCCCAAAGAAATATTATAACCTTGGGGCTATTGAGAGCGGGGCTAAAATTACTTTTATTCATTTAGACATTCTAAAACTAACCCCTGTAATTGATAAAAAGTCAATTAATTACCAGAGTTGGAAGACTAGCTCTAAAAATGACAATGGCCACCAAGTTAAGGTGACAAATTTAAAATTTGTTGCAACAATTTTGTGACACAATTTTTGTTAAAAGAATTTATGCAGCACTGAAAATGACAATTATGACAATTGTCACCAAGATAAGGTGACAAATTTAAAATTTAATTTTGCAACAATTTTATGACACCCTAACCCACCAATTTTCGTTAAAAGATTTTCCTAGCTCTAAAATGACAATTACGACAATTGTCACCAAGATAAGGTGAATTTAGATTTTTAATTTGCAACAATTTTATGACACCCTAACTTACCAATTTTTATTAAAAGTATTTATCAAGCTCCAAAAATGACAATTGTCACCAAGCTAAGGTGACAAATGATTTATTCCAAAAATTATATTTTACAGCTAGGTATCAATATTAAAAATTACCCTCAACCATTATTAAATAAATCAGTACAATTAAAAAGCTATTGCTTAATTTTGAAGTCATTCATTAAATTATATATTATTTTTCCCCTACCCCAAAACACCTAAACCAAACCACAGGTCGACTAATAATAACAATTAAAAACCTTGGTTTATTAACAAAATTATGACTAAGCCTAAAGGTTGGCTAAACAAAATACACTAACAACCTTTTGGTCCGGCTAAACCTAAAGGTCGACTGAGAAAACAGACCAAAAGACCTTTAGTCTGTTTGTTTAGTCGACTAAGACCAAAGGTCGGCTAAAAAAACCCCAGGTCTTTTTACGACACTGGTAGATTGTCATTGCCTAAAATCTACAGTAATTAAATGTAGAGATAGTAGAAAAGCACCTTAAAATTTGGTTTAATGAATTCTTTTACAATCTACTCAAACCTCTGAAGTAAACACTCAAAAGTGTTGGAATGGCCCCCTGTCCGAGTGCCTCTTAAAGTCTCTTATTAATGGCGCCTCGGCAGAGGAACTTTTAACGCTAATGACCCAAAGCTTTCCCAAGTCGTAACCTCGGTCTATTCTTATCGAACAGATATCCGCATCGCCGTAGGCCTAAGATTAGGATGAAATATAGTTGCTGAACAAATTTCTTCACGTTGCAATAATTGCCTAAAATCGAATGGCCATCATGGCCTACACTGTAATCGCAACAAAGCCCAATATCTGTGACAAACCGCGGTTAACAAACTCATGCATAACTATTTTACCAAAGCTAGTATCCCTTCTATTCTTGAACCCACAGGCCTCTGTAAAGATAGCAAACGACCCGATGGCCAAACTACTTGGGGAAAAGGACTCATTTTAGCATGGCACCATACATGGTCTAACGTATTTGCCCCACCTCATCTTATCACAACAAAGATCCCTTGTCTGCAGCCGAGTCCCAGAAATATTCAATTAATCTGAAATTAATAATACTATTTTTTTGTCCCATTGCGACAACCACCCTACCAACCTCTCCCAAACCTTACAAATTATTAAGAAAATATGCAAACAAATCCCTTTACTATCCCATGATAATCACAAATCGTTTTTTATAGATACCGGCATAATCATCTGTAAATATAATTCATTAGCCATTGGGGAATGTTTTCCAGATAATTATAATTCTTAACCTTTTTGTATATGTATCGTATCTTCACAGAATATGTATTTTATAAAAAAAAATGATTAGTATATTTGGTTGAAATTAGAATTAACTGAAAATAATACAAATTTTTGCGAGTATATTGAAAGCGAGAAACTATATATGATAAAAAAACAAACAGCAAGCAAAATCTGATCGCAAATGGCTTTTCGTTGCAGCGTTAGCTTTGGAACATTAAATCACACATAAGACAAAAGATCACGGTTGTTGTAACTTTGTTCACGATGTAAGTCTACATCAAATTGAGCAGCAGCAGATTGATTTGGTGCAGGCATACCCAATTAAGTCAAAACTTTGTTTTAATTTCTAAGCATATATCTTCAAGAATAATTTTTGTTGTAATGCTTTAGCAATTAATCCATGTTAATATTAGGATGTGCATCATTATTCCGATAAATGATATTTTCTGTCATGTCTGCTTTATATTTATTCCATAAATTGGTGGGACATGGAGAGTAGGAGATCAATAAAACACGAATTTGTTTTGGATGTGAATTATAGCACGCGTCACTAATTCCTTCATACCAATAATTATTATGCTCTAATAAATGCATGGCTTGGCATGCACTGCGGAAAGTGGAATGTGCAACGCCGTTGACCACTTTTAACTGCTGGAAACACGTTGGGTCAGGGACGTCATGCAAAGAAAGGAACACTCATCTTGATTGGGATGAAGTGTGTAGTCGCCTATCGCATGCCGCTCGAATTCAATGTGCAAGACGTAGGCATTTCGCAATATTGCAGCTTTTGCGCAAAATCATCGTGTTGACATAGCTTGAAGAACACTGCTATCATTGTACCTGAGGAATTTAAGGTTATTTTGTTGACATTTGCATTTGTAAAATAAACGCGTTGCTTATTTTCTAGATGTACAGCTAAGGGAACCATAGCAGGACTGCGTACATGTAAAGGAAAGGATAGAATACGCTATATAGCTTCATTGCTGCTTATATATCTACCAGCCTGATACTAAGCGATTCATCGATGTGAAGACTCGCTATATATGCTGTAATATCTGGTTGAAAGACTGCAAAGTCACTTTTTTTGAACCCGACCCGACCCGAAATTATTTTAAAATTTTCAACCCGAACCCGACCTAAAAGCATTTTAAATTTTTCAGCCCGAACCCGACCCGACCCAAATGCATCTTAAAATTTTTAACCCGACCCGGCCCGACCCAAAAGCGTAAAATTTTTTTAACCTAATCCCTTTTGAACGTGTTTCAAATTTTGGTATCCCAGGCGAGAGTAAGAAAAATTGCGATGTGCATGGGCGTAGCCAGGGGGTGGTAGGAACGGGCGGATGTCCCCTCTAATTCCAAAAAACCTTAAATATTTTATCAAATTATGGCTAAAATATAAAAAATGGTCCCTTAATCATTATTGCCCTTCTCCAATTTCAATTGCCTGGCTACTCCCTGAGATGAAACTACTTCATTCCACAGATTTTAATTGCTAAATTTATTTTAATGATTTATTATAATTTCAACAAATTTTTGGATTTAGAGGGGGGCAGCTGCTCCTCCCTACCCCCCCCCCCCCCACCATTGGCTATGTCCATGCAGATAGTATTGGTCAAAAAAGACGAAGAGGGTGACCAACAAAAGCTAAAAATGCTTTAATTTTACAATAACTTACTAATGGAATATAACATTTTGTTGCATTTTTATATATTTTATTGTAATTTACTAAAGGATGATTAAAAGCATCATTTTATTTGTTTTCAATATACTTTGATTAAAATTAGGTACTTAATAAAAACAATTTTTATTATACAAATTTTTAGTACTAACTTATAACGATTATAAATGCTCTCTAGGGTTTCCACAGCCCAATAATATTTTTTTAAACTTGCCTATAGGTAGAGCCCTCCAAAATGAATTTCTTCTGCCCGAGCCCGGTCCAAGCCCGATAGATTTTTTATTTTTGGCCCGACCCGAGCTCGACCCGATTTTTCAAATAAAATTTTTTGAAGAAAATTTTACCATCTAAATATAAAATGCATTAGATTGTTATTACCATAGACTAGATAGACTGCTCATGTCATATGTTCCATATGGTTATTGTGTGTCTTTTCCTCCATTTTGAACAACAACTGGTGTATTTTAACCATGTAATTTTGCTCTATAACAGTCAATTTACCATCCTCACTAGTTTATTAATTAAAAAACGTCATTAAATTAATATTATACAAAATATTGATGGCGCTATATTAAATAAACTTTCATCACAGTTTTTACATTCTTAATTTTTTTTGTATTGTGTAAATGATATTTATTTTAGAATACTGTTTTTGATATCTCCACATTCAAATTTATTTTATTTACCCTTTTAAGATTATTTAATTATTACTAATATCTATATAATCACTACTTTATCATGTTATCATTAAAATGGTGGGAAAAGGATACACGTTTTGTGCGTTGATGAGCAGTCTATATAGTCTATGTTTATTACTCGTAATTTACAACTAGGATAGGTCTGAAATAAAAAATTTTCACTCGTTACATTTTATTCGGCTAATCATTTAAAGCTAAAAATTTAACTTTATAAAATATATTTTTAACAGTTCAAACAAGATAAAGAACCTTTTGAAATATTTACTTATTTTATTTCTAAAACAGCTACTATAAATCTATTTAAATACTAGAATAAGAGGTCAGTTATATTATAATATACGAGGGAAAAAAGCTGAAGTTTGGAAGCTATGTAATGTAGGCTGTGCGAAAAATAATTATTTAATATCGAGTCTTATTTAAATCTTATTTTATAAAAGATTAATTTGTTTTAGTTCAATTCGGGCCAAGCTCGGGCATCAGCCCGAGCCCGAGGCCCGATTATATTATAAAATTTTGCCCGAACCCGGCATGAAACCCGATGGCTCTCGGGTGGCCCGTGCAGGGCTCTACCTATAAGGCCTTAAAAACAATTAAAATTTTAATGCTGCAAAAAATATTGAACATTCTTCTGTTTAAAATTTTTTAAATAACAACTGAGCATATTCTGAAAAAAAACTAAATATTTTTTTTTAAAAAAACTGAATATTTTTTAAAAAATTACTGAACATTTTTTACAAAAAAAAACTGAGCACTTTTTAAATAAAATCTGAGCATAAAAAACTGAACATTCTTAATTAAAAATTTAAGCAATTTGAATCAGAGATCAGATTGCCCGGCCCGGCCCGCTGCCCGAACAGGCCCGGCCCGGCCCGTGGGCCGGGTCGGGCCGGGCAAGTGTCCTAAATTTTTATTTTCGGGCGGGCTCGGGCGGGCACGAAGAAGATAGGATTCGGGCAATTCGGGCTTAATGAGATTTTTTAGATAGTGTATTTTTGTTACTTTTCATTAAATTACAAATGAAAATGCTCAAAAATCGCCATCCGTCCCCAAGTTATTTTTACAATTTTTGCCAGAACCCCTTTATTTCCATCAAGTCCCTAGCTAGGTTATGGAAAGAATTAAAATATTTATATTTATGCAGCCCTTTCATTGTTCGTATTCGTAATTCGCATGTGCCGTCTATACATAGTACAAAATCGTCACGCCCAAATTGATACAACGCCTGAAAGTGTTAAATTTCATTCTAATATCATTTAATTTTTTAAGAAATGATTTAACAAGGCTTCTCCAATTCGCCTTTATTATTCCCTTATCACTCATCGCTATCGCTAAGCTAAAATATTTTAGATAGACCAAATACTACGTTTTTTGACCAATTAGGATTAAAATAATGTACAAAAGTTTCATTTGAAAAAATCATTCGACATTGAAAGAATTTTAGGTCGCAAAATTTCGGGCCTAACAGGCAAATTTAATATTTCGGGCCGGGCATTTCGGGTAGCATTAATGTTTCGGGCGGGCTCGGGCGGACAACAGAAGGGTTCGGGCGGGCTCGGGCGGGCAATGAGGTTAGAGAATTGAACCGGGCCGGGTTCGGGCAGAAAATTCCTAACAAATCTGACCTCTGATTTGAATTAAAAACTGAGCACAAACAACTGAGCATTATGCAATTTTTCAAAATGCATTTAAATAACACCCGTTTTCTAATAGGAAAAAGTTTAATTCTTAATTATTTTTTAAACAAATTATCTCAACATCTAAAATAAACGAGGAAGATGCTAATATAAGTCAAATTTTAAAAAGTATTTCAAACGATTTCCGCAATGATAATTATCGAATTTTCATTTATTTAAACTTGTTAAAGTTATAAAAATACCAGTAATCTTGGACGGCTCGGGTGGAAAATCTTGGGGTAGTGAGAAAAGAGGGCAAAAATTTTCGGTTTCAGTAACACATTACAAACCACAAAACCGGTCAAAATGAATGTTCAAGCTCAAATGGATGACTACGATCAAGGCTATGATTACGATTATGATTACACATATGGGGATTCTGGGGAGTATGACAATTACGTTAGCGCCAATGGTGACCAATAAGGCAAAGACGTACAATTATTTTATTTTTACTGCTTGATATATATATATCAGTGGGGTTGAGGAGAAAGTTCGGTAGAGTGCAACACATGTTGCATTATTTTATCGATTTTTTGCTTCTGATGAATTATATAATATTCATTAAGTAGAACTCTTTCCCCTCTACAAAACTGTGGCAATCGTGATTTTAAGAAATTTAGTTTTTTATTACTTTAGCGACGTCAAAATGGAGTATCCAAACGGTAAACATCAACATTTTCGACACCTGCTATTCTTCGCTTTTCATCGTGGTCAAAACGCTGCTGAAACAGCCCGAGACATTTGTAAAGTATACGGAGAAGGTGTCATAGTTGAGTCTACAGCACAAAAATGGTTCGCAAAGTTCAAAAATGGCGATTTTGACATCGCTGACAAGCCCCGTAGCGGAAAACCCTCGGGATTCGACGAAGAGTGTCTCAGAACACTTTTAAAGGAGGACGGTCGCCAAACAAGTCGTGAATTGGCGTAAATAATAAAGTTCGATCAGAAAACCATCCTAAATCATCTTCATTCGATGGGATTTGCCGAAAAATTGGGAGCTTGGATCCCTCACGAGCTAAACGAAAGCCACAAAGAAAATCGCCTTCAAATTGCTTCTCAACATCTCGCCCGTCATCGAGCAACCCATGGTCATAAACAGCGCTTTTTGTACCGAATCGTCACGGGAGATGAGAAATGGTGTTTGTACGTAAATTTATAGCAAAGAAAGGAGTGGGTGGCTCATGGAGCGACTCCAAAGCCGAGGGTCAAGCCTGACCTCCATCCAAAAAAGACGATGATCTGCGTTTGGTGAGACTGGGAGTGCATTCTGCATTGAGAAATTCTGGAAAGGAATGCCACGGTCAACAAGGAGCTCTATATATCCCAGCTACACCGCGTGAATCAGGCTATTCGACTCAAAATACCCTATCGACAAGGCCAGGCCATACTCCTTCACTACAACGCAAGGCCCCATGTTGCTCAAGTCGTAAAAACAGCACTCCAAGAGCTCGAATGGGAGGTCCTTCAGCATCCGCCATATTTTCCGGACCTTGCACCGACCATCTTTTCTGAAGCATATGAGGGGCGTTACCTTGGACAATGTAGAGGGCCTTAAAAACTGGCTCAACAACTTCTTCGATACCAGACCGGTCGATTTTTGGCGTAATGGCATCGAAAAATTGGTCAAAAGGTGGCACGAGGTCGTAAACAGCAACGGCGAATATATCATTGAATAAGTTATTGTTATAATAATAAATCATCGTTAAATAAAAACTTTGGTAAAAACTCAACGAACTTTTTCCTCAAAGTATCTGGTCACATTCAATTTGAAAAATAGAGTTTTGCAACTGAATAATTTAATTTTAAAATAATCTTATTTGAACTACAACTTCACACTATTTAAATACAATTTAAAAATATTATCTTGTTGATATATTTTACCTATCACGAGTCAAATTTAAATTTGCGTCCAAATTAAAACAATCAGATTTAAAAAAATAAAAATTTAATTGACTAAATAAATGATCTTTACTTATACATTTCGATATTAATTAAAAAATATTATACATAATAGCATTATTTTTAAAGATATGTCCCGTGTAATCTGCAATGTAAGATTCATAACCCTTAACCCGACACTTTAAATCCAACCCGACCCGAAAGCATATTAAAATTTTTAACCCGAACCCGACCCGATATCGGGTCGGGTCTCGGGTCACCCGTGCAGTTCTCTAGGTTGAACGTTCAAAACTGTCATACCTTTACTTTTATTAACCGAATTACAATATATAACATTGATATGTGCTTTGCATAATTTTGATAGCAG
Organism: Gordius sp. MW1; assembly: GCA_964036665.1. NCBI lineage: Eukaryota > Metazoa > Nematomorpha > Gordioida > Gordea > Gordiidae > Gordius > Gordius sp. MW1. Next base: position 3,883,314 of record OZ038528.1, read on the forward strand.
AAGACAATGTGTAACAGCCTAGCGGTTACCACCTCGACACGAAGCTGAATGGGTACCACGTTACCACAATCTTTTATTGATCTTCTTTTGTACAAATGATATTCATTACTGCCGGTAATTGTGTTGCATACTCGAGGACATCGCTTTGAGCCTATACTAGTGTTGTAAAAAACCAAGGTTTAAGATTAGTCCTGCAAGGGTTAGCGTTTTTTCCCACCAAACCCTTTCAGTGTTAGGTGAATTTTTTTGGTTTACCCTTGGTGTATTGGCGCTTTTTACACCCCTACATTTTGGTAACCTTTTGGTTTGGTTTTGGTCGTTTTGGGTTGTGTATGGAAATATGTGAAGTTTTTATAATTTTTGTATTTAATAGTTATTTATTTTTGTAATGAACTTTTATTGATGGGAAATAATGACGTCACTAAGTGGAAAGTATCATACTTGCTAGTTATAATCAACCTATAATTTGTTCCAATTGGTATGCGATGCATCATTCATGCAGATCATTAAAGGTGTATTATGAAAATATTTTTTCACCTGTCAAATGTGAAACAGGTGACAAGTTCCAAAATCGTTAATATCTATTGAAATGAATCTTTTTTTTTTGAAATTGGTTTATTATATGACTAAAACAAGTTTTAAACATGAAAATAATATTTTTTTCACCTGTTCAATGTGAAACAGATGATAAATTTGAAAATCTTTAATATCTATTGAAATGAATATTTTTTTTGTGGAAATTGATTCATTATTTGACTAAAACAAGTTTTAAACATGAAAATAATATTTTTTCACCTGTTCAATGTGAAACAGGTGACAAATTCCAAAATCTTTAATATCTATGGAAATGAATTTTTTTTTGGAAATTGGTTTATTATATGACTAAAACAAGTTTTAAACATGAAAATAATATTTTTTCACCTGTTCAATGTGAAACAGGTGATAAATTCTAAAATCTTTAATATCTATTGAAATGAATATTTTTTTATGAAAATTGGTTCATCATATGACTAAAACAAGTTTTAAACATGAAAATAATATATATTAGAAGTTTTGAGGAGTTAGGTTTAATCTAAATTAACTTTTATAAAAATCATTTTAATTGGCTTATTCTAAGACGTATATAAGTTGTATAAAATTTGTGGTTAGACAAAAGGTGTCATAATCTTTAAATTGGGTCAATTCATTTATTTCCGCCAATTTCCCAAAAAAATATTCATTTCAATAGATACTAAAGATTTTGGAATTTGTCACTTGTTTCACATTGAACAGGTGAAAAAATATTATTTTCATGTTTAAAACTTGTTTTAGTCATATAATGAACCAATTTCCAAAAAAAATATTTGTTTCAATAGATATTAAAGATTTTGGAATTTGTCACCTGTTTCACATTGAACAGGTGAAAAAATATTATTTTCATGTTTAAAACTTATTTTAGTAATATAATGAACCAATTTCCACAAAAAAATATTCATTTCAATAGATATTAAAGATTTTCAAATTTATCACCTGTTTCACATTGAACAGGTGAAAAAATATTATTTTCAAGTTTAAAACTTGTTTTAGTCATATAATAAACCAATTTCAAAAAAAAAGATTCATTTCAATAGATATTAAAGATTTTGGAATTTGTCACCTGTTTCACATTTTACAGGTGAAAAAATATTTTCATAATACACCTTTAATGATCTGCATGAATGATGCATCGCATACCAATTGGAACAAATTATAGGTTAATTTTAACTAGCAAGTATGATACTTTCCACTTAGAGACGTCATTATTTCCCATCAATAAAAGTTCATTACAAAAATAAATACCTATTAAATACAAAAATTATAAAAACTTCACATATTTCCATACACAACCCAAAAGGTTACCAAAGGTGTAGGGGTGTGAAAAGCGCTAATACACCAAGGGTGAACCAAAAAATTTCACCCAAACACCCTTGGTGGTGAAGAGCGCCAATACACCAAGGGTAAACCAAAAAATTTCCCCCAAACATCCTTGGTGTATGGGTGTGAAAAGCGCCAATACACCAAGGGTGAACCAAAAAATTTCACCCAAACACTTTTGGTGTATGGGTGTAAAAAGCGCCAAACACCAAGGGTGAACCAAAAAAATTCACCTAACACTGAAAGGGTTAGGCGTAATTTATACACCAATTACCAAGCTTGGCAACACGCTGGGAATAACCAGCCAGCCGTTTTTACAACACTAGCCTCTACCATATATTACGCATAGCGATTTTGGTTTAAGTGTTCCGCAAAGGCCGCGTTTCATATTTTCGTAATAATTTTGTAAAAATCCTTATCTAGTTTAAGATCATGTATTTCAGCACATATTACATCGTCGATCTCGTTTGGAGGTGAACTAGTTATATAGCCATATGTGTGTGTGGGCATGCATTAAACCTCTCTTTGCCATTCCACAGAGTACATCCACCAACGCATAGAGCCAAAGACCAATGAGATTCATCATTGATTTAAGTTTCTGGCGGAAAACACGTGCTGCGATGTCATGCCTATAGGCTGGTGATTGGCCACGAAATAAACATGTCATTACGCAGAGCAAGATTGCTTGTAAATGTAATGAAGTCGGAACGATCGTAGTTAGGAACATACGCAATCGAAACTTGGGCTTATTCGTTGATATGATGTGGACAAAATGGTTAGTTTCCTAACGTTAATTGTATTAGCGTCGTTAAGAGCTACATCTCGCAATTGAACTTATTCCTCTGAGCGAAGTTGTCTGTTTAAACGTATGTAGAGCAGTCGTTACGATTTAATTTTGGCATATATACGATAACCTTTCCAACTGCGCGAGATTAATCATACTGACGATGATGTTGTAACCTATAATATTATTAAAAAATATCCGGGTTTGTTTGAAAATAAATTGGGAGGGGTAGTCGGTTATGAAGCAAAGCTTAAACTAAAAGATGAGTTATGCCCCCGGTTTTTCCGTCCTAGACCTATTCCCTATATGTTAAAACCTAAAATTGACGAGGAATTAGATAGGTTAGTTAAAGAAGGTGTTTTAAACCGATAAAATATGCTGAACACGCTGCACCTATCGTAACAGTTATTAAGAATAATGGACACGTCCGTATTTGCGACGACTTCCGTGATTTAAATAAGCACCTTTTATTTGAAAAATATCCTTTACTACGTATTCAAGATATATTTGCACAATTAGGCTGGTTTAAATATTTCTCCGTATTGGACCTTAAGGACGCCTATTTTCAAATAAAGGTTAGCGAAAATTCTCAAAACTTATTAGCCATTATACGCATAAAGGTCTTTTTAAATATACTAAGTTACCTTTTGGAATAGCCTCGGCGCCAGCCATTTTTCAGCGTTTTATGGACTCTTTATTTAGAAATGAGAAAGGAATAGTAGTTTACCTAGATGACATTATTATAGCAGGTAAAACAGTAGAGGACCACAATCAAAAATTAGAAAGAGTTTTTAAGGAATTGGAAAAAACAGGCCTAAAACTAAAATTAGAAAAGTGTAAATTTTTGGAAAAAAAGTGGAATACTTAGGACATACCATTAGAAAGGACGGAATTTTTACAACCGACAAGAACACTAAAGCAATTTTATCAGCACCATTTCCAACTAAAATAAAAGAATTACAATCTTTTTTAGGCATGGCTACATATTACGCGAAATTCAAATTTCTCGACTTTAGCCCAACCACTTTATAAACTCTTAAGGAAAACGGTTGCTTGGGAGTGGTCCATAGACTGTACAAAGGCATTCAATAACATTAAAAAAGCAATTGTCCAAGCCCCGATATTAAAACATTTGGATCCTAACTTACCGTTAATACTCTCAACGGATGCTTCATCTGAAGGACTCGGCGCAGTACTTGCACATGAAATAAAAGGGTATCAGCACCCCATTGCGTTTACTTCCCGCACCCTTAACGCTGCTGAAAGGAATTATAGTCAAATTGAAAAAGAAGCCTTAGCCATCATTTATGCTTTTAATAAATTTAAGGAATATTTATATGGCCTCCATTTTACATTAATAACAGATCACAAACCATTAATATCACTTTTCAACCCTAATAAAAATGTACCACAAGCGGTTTCAGCGAGACTTCAGAAATGGACCTTGTTAACAACACCCTATCGCTGATATGTTATCTAGACTTCCAATACAAGCTGAAGAAACACAACAAAAGGAAGAAGAAGATATATACACCATTTATGAAGAACCATTTCAACATTTCCCTATTACCTCAGCCGACATAGAACGTCATACGTAAAGATCCTATCCTGGGACAAGTCTATAATTATGTACTCCATGGCTGGCCCAAGAAAGTTACTCCAGAGCTAATCATGTACCAACAACGGCAAAAAGAACTCACCACCTTAAAGGGCTGTATATTTTGGGGATATCGAATTATTATTCCTCAAGGATTAAGACAAACTATTTTGAAACTCATCCACTTAGGACACCCAGGCATGAGTCGCTCAAAAATCTTGGCTCGTCAACATCTCTGGTATCCGGGTATTGATAAAGATATAGAAGGTTGTGTTCAAAACTGTACGGATTGTCAACAATGGTTCACTGGGACAACAGAATTAGCCATTCAAAAATGGGAAAACCCTGGGAAACCATGGTCTAGGTTACATGCCGATTTTTGTGGACCCCTTAATGGGTATTATTATCTAATTGTAATTGACGCCTACAGTAAATGGCCTGAGGTAATTCCCATGACCACGATCACAACGGCAAGCATTATAAACGCTCTCGAAGCTATTTTCTCAAGGTTCGGAGTACCAAACACCCTGGCTACAGACAATGGACCTCAGTTTACAAGCGCCGAGTTTAAAACATACTGCAAAACAAATAATATTCGTAATGCATATTCCAGCCCGTATCATCCTCGATCCAACGGAGAAGCTGAACGTTTTGTCCGAACATTCAAGGAGTTTTTGAACAAAACTAGGAATTTTAAAAACGATAAATTATATAACTTTCTGTTTTCTTATAGGAATACCATTCACCCAACAACTGGATTAACTCCAGCCAATCTATTAATCAAGTTCAACCAATCGGTCCATTAATCTTACTCAAACCACATGTAACTGGTCTTGACAAAGACGAGTTGGCACCTATCAAACGGAAATTTGTAATTGGAGACAGAGTATGGGTTAGAACTTTCACAACTAATGATCAATTATGGGTAACGGGGAAAATAGTAAAAATCTTAGGCCCACGATGTATGATGAAATAGTTGGCGACATTTTAAAATATGATTTACTTCGTGCTCTCGAAGCATTATTTTTCAGTAATAATAGCTCATAGTACTGCATTTTAAGTTTGTTGGTTAACCATTGTTGCATCTATCATCTTAACGGTAATGTTTTTGTACTTGTAATATTAAAAAAAGAAACTATGTAAACATACGAAAAAAGAACAAAACGTGAGAACGTTTGTAATAGCGTCCGTTATTTTTATTTAAGAAAATGGTGATGTTTTAGGGTATCGAAAATATTTATTTGTCACAGGCATATACAATATATTGTAAAAAAACGGGCGTAGTTTAGTAAAAAAATGAGATACAAACGTCAAAGCAATAGTGGAAAAGCTTTTTAAGGCAACGAGTAGCCCCCTAACGAAAATAAGTATAAAAAACGTAATATCTCTCGTCCGCTAGATGGCGATTAGCATTATCAAAAGACAGGGTTACAGCTGTCGCAGATCGATAAAAAGTATATGTAAACCATCTAGGATGCTAAGGCAATGATCTGACCAAATTTGGTGGCAATCGGTCGAGAACTTTAGGAGTTATTAAAGGACAAAGAAAACGGAGTTACATTTATATATATATAGATTATTAATCTATATATATAAAGTAAAGTGTATGTATGTGTGTATGTATGTAAGGACTAAATTCTGAAACTACCGGCCCAATTCGCGCGAAAATTTAGCCGTAGATGCCCAGGGCGGCCAGGGGTAAAATAGCTTTTTTAGATTCCTAAAATTCCTTTTAGGTTTAAAAATATCGGACATTTCGTTTTAAAAAAAAGCTAAACTCTGAAACTACTGGCCCGATTCGCGCGAAAATTTAGCCGTAGATGCCCAGGGTGGCCAGGGTTAAAATAGCTTTTTCAGATTCCAAATATACCTTTTCGTTTTAAAAATATCGGACATTTCCCGGCCAGTTTCATTTATAGCATCATATACAATAATGACGTCATACATACAAGGTTGAAGTTTTCTCGAATTAGATATTTAAAAGTATAATAAAAATGTTACAGTATACGGTAAAAATTATTTTAAATTAAATAAATAAAATTTAAATTATGCAATTTTTGCCATTATTATCACGTGGTCGATCTTTCAGATTCCTAAAATACCTTTTCGTTTTAAAAATATCGGACATTTTGTTTTAAAAAAGGGCTAAACTCTGAAACTACCCGCCCAATTCGCGCGAAAATTTAGCCGTAGATGCCCAGAGCGGCCAGGGGTAAAATAGCTTTTTCAGATTCCTAAAATACCTTTTCGTTTTAAAAATATCGGACATTTCCCGGCCAGTTTTATTTATAGCATCATATACAATAATGTCGTCATACACACAAGGCTGACGTTTTCTCGAATTTTATTATATTAATGAAAATTGTATTTTTAGCAAAACAACGTTTGCCGGGTCAGCTAGTATTATATATTGATCAATTTTTAAAGCACATTATCTCTCAGAAAGACCCCTTATTATAAATAGCGTTTAAATATAGGCATAAATAAGCTGATTTTTGGTTCACAGACACTTTATAATAGTAGAAAGATGGGCTTAGCCAGCATTGGAATTAGAAAGGGGGCAATAATGATTTAGGGAGGGGCAAAATTATAATTTTTTATAGTGTTAGCCATAATTGTAATAAAATTTAAAGAATTTTTAGATTTAGAGGAGGGCAGCTGCTTATCTGGCTACTTCCATGACTAAAATTAATTTTCGAGCAAACGTAGCGCAGCGCCATACTTGTTTTTAGGTAGCGGCAGTCTTAGATCGTCACTTTTAAAAATAACACAGCCGTGGGGGTAGCCAGGGAAAGGCAGGGAGGGGCGGCTTTCCCCTCTAAATTCAATTTTTTTTAATTTATTAAAATTAAGACTAAAAACTCAAAAAACTATCATTTTATCCCTCCCTAAATAATAATTGCCCCCCTCTAATTCCAATGCTGGCTATGCCCATGAACACAGCCATGATTGAAATCACTTTTTTATTGTATAAAATTAAGGCTGCTATATTAATATCGTTTATTGCTAACAACATTTCCTCTGCCTACTTGCTACCATTATAAATAATTAATGTTAAAATTCGTAAAATTATTAGCCAGGCGATTTATAAAAAGCCTAATTTATGACATGTATATTATAAAACTTATATACCTTCTATTTTAAGATGAATTATTTATTTCAAATATGAAGTAAACAACACCTTCAACAATGTTTGGTTTAAAAATATTAATTATTTAAAAGCCTAACTAAAGGTTAACGATGATAAATGGGGTAATTTTGGACTTTTTTTCTTAAAATATAGCAATCCCTAAGTAATTTAGAAAATTGGGATAATGTGATACCAAGGGGGTGGGGGGATATAGAGGCAGATGTCCCCCTTAATTCAAAAATGCTTAACTAACCTCCTCCGTATTAATTTCTGGCTTCTCCATTTACTAGTTTTGTAAAAACGGCTGAATTTTGTTTGGTCAACCTTTGGGTTTAGTCGACTTAAAATGAACAGACCAAAGGTGTTTTGGTTTTTTTATTATTCGCTCTCTAGGCCTAGTCGCAATTTGAAAGACAGACAGAAACGACTGTTAAGGTCGACCAAACAAAACCCACCCGTTTTTACAATACAACCATGTACCTACAAACTTTTATATTACATACAAACATTAAATACTAACTTGTCGCTTTATAGTATAGTGTTTAGTTTAGCAAGCAGTCACAACCGCATTATTTCTATCCCGACTCGAGCCCGAGCACGCGACAAATCTTAAAGCCTAAATGTATTTTACCATTCATATATACAATAAATTGATTGTTATCAATCTTTAAAATCATGATGGGCAAATGTTTAAAAATACAATTTATGTTGCTACTAACTAATTTTTTTCAAATATTATAATTATAATTATACTTAATAATTATAGAAAAAAAAATTAACGGTTACTAAAGAAAATTCTATGCTGATTTATTGTGTTTTTTTAAAGTTCCAATGGCAACTTATATATTTATATCTAAAAAAAGTGAATATATAGTCTTACAATTTCAATTAAATAATAATTATTTACGAGGAGGAGAAGCTGATGTTGAAAAGTTAAATTCTGAACTGCCTACATGTTTCTATTTATTTTAAATAGAGTTAATTTAGAATAATAGTTTAAAATGTTTAAAAGATTTGCTTTGGATCTGACTCGGGCCCCTGATCGGCCTGGCCCATCAGGCCCGACCTTAGTCCGAGGCCCGGATATTTTATTAATTATATGGCGTAGGCAAAGTCGGGCCTCTAGCCGCCGTGCAGAGCTCTACTCATACTATATAAATTGAATTAGACGGTAGTTTTGATATAACCACGTTCATGGGCGTAGCCAAGGAGGGGCAGGGAGGGGCGGCTGCCCCCCTCAAAATCCTAAAATTTGTAGAAATTTATTAAAATTACGGCTAAAATTTCAAAAAATGATCGTATTGCCCTCCCTTCATTATTGCCCCCCTCTAATTCCAATGCTGGCTACGCCCATGACCACGTTTTATAAAAATGTTCCTTCAAAGTTTACAGTTCATTGAAAACAATTGAATTAGTTTGCTCCTTTCAAAGCATAGTTGTAAAATTTATATATTTGACTTAAATTTATTTGTAAAAACAATGTTTTTAATAAAGTATAGTTTTCTTTCAAAAGATTGGAATACTTTTGCATTTTCACTAAATGTGATCTATGCATTAAACATTTACACTTCTTTTATAATTATAAATAGGTTTTGTTTTGGGAAAGTAGTATTAAACACATTTTAAGCTATAGATTTTGCCTCAAACCACAATAAAATAAACTCTTTGAGTTCCCTTTTTACCCTAATCAATGTTTTCGTCATATAGTTTCCATGTCAATGAGGTAAGACCTGAATTCCATAATATTAGTCAATTTGGTCATATCGATATAAAATCCTAATACTATCTAACAATGTTAAGAATTAGATAGGTCAACTTATCATTAAAATTTTTATTGTCATTGCCAAAGTATTAGTCCTCTTCGTGGGCGTAGCCAGGGGGGCAGGGAAAGACGGCTGCCCATCCTAATACCAAAAATTTATTAAAATTATGGCTAAAATTTCAAAAATTGATCATTTTATCCCTCCCTAAATCATTATTGCCCCCCTCTGGTTCCAATGCTGGCTACGCCCATGGTCCTCTTCCTATCTAACTTATTAATTTACATCATTCTCTTACCCGTTATTAGCATAAGTCCATAGAGCCACTTTTAATTTTTCATGTTTGCCATTGTTTACATATCCAATTTTGACCATTAGGCTATAACGTATCATCCTCATCTCTTTAGCTTATATTAATTTTCTTCCAAATTGTACCTTTAAAAATGTTTTTTATGTAAGCCGCAAACAAATGTAAATAGCAAAGTGCAATGGAGCTTAACATGGGCGAATGACAAAAAAAAAGTTTTCAATAAAAAACCCTTAAAAAGTAAAAAAAAAATATGTTTTGCCCCACACTAAATTAAAACCTGGCTACGCCCAAGGAGCTTAAAATAGTTCCTTTGGTCTGTTTTTAAATCATGTGGACATTCTGAAACTTTTAGTTAATTCAACGTGTGTTCCTGTTAGTGTATATATTTTTTTTTTTTAATAAACATCTTTTTCTTTATTAAATATTTCGTCCCACAATCATATTTTGTTTATATGAGTTTCCTCTATCTTAATCGAGTAAGTGCCATGTCTTGTTAAATCTTCTTAGTTTTCATAACTTACATGCCCTTTTTACTTGACACGAGGTTATCCTCTTCCTCTTTACCACGGACCTCCATATCCAGTACTTTTCGATTTACATCATTCGTCCTCCTTCTTAGCATATGATACCAGCTTAGCCAATTTTAGTTTATCAAGTCTGCCATAGGGTAAATACCCATTTTCTTCTTGAGAAAGTCATTTGTCATATGGTCGAGCATAGGATACCCCAAGCTCAATCGTATCATTCTCATCTCCGTGTCTTGTAATAGCTTTCCTTCCCTGGTGTTTAATGACCAGGTTTCACTTCTATAGTGTAACACCGGTCTAACGATGGATTTGTAAGCTTTGCTCCTTAATTATATTGTTATTTTTTTGTCGCACTCATAGACTAGATGGACTGCTCATGCCATATGTTGCATATGGTTAATTGTGTGTCAAATTTTCCTCCATTTTGAAGAGTGCAACTGGTGTATTTTAACCATGTAATTTTGCCCTATAACAGTCAATTTACCTTCCTCACTAGATTATAAATTAAAAGGAACGTCAATAAATAAATATTATACAAAATATTGATAACGCTTTACTATTAAACAAACTTTGATCGCAGTTTTTACATTTATAATTTTTGTTCTGTAATCTATATATATAAAGTAAAGTCTATGTATGTGTGTATGTATGTGGATAAGGACTAAATTCTCAAACTACCGGCCCGATTCGCGTGAAGATTTAGCCATAGATGCCCAGGGCGGCCAGGGGTAAAATAGCTTTTTCAAAATCCTAAAATTCCTTTTAGTTTTAAAAATATCGGACATTACGTTTTAAAAAGGCCTAAACTCTGAAACTACCGGCCCGATTCGCGCGAAAATTTAGCCATAGATGCCCAAGGCGGCCAGGGAATAGCTTTTTTAGAATCCTAAAATTCCTTTTAGTTTTAAAAATATCGGACATTTCCCGGCCAGTTTCATTTATAGCATCATATAAAATAATGACGTCATACATACATACCTGAATTAGATATTTAAAAGTATAATAAAAATGTTATGTATGTAAGGGCTAAATTCTGAAACTACCGGCCCGATTCGCGCGAAAATTTAGCCGTAGATGCCCAGGGCGGCCAGGGGTAAAATAGCTTTTTCAGAATCCTAAAATTCCTTTTAGTTCTAAAAAAATCAGACATTTCCGGCCAGTTTCATTTATAGCATCATACACAATAATGACGTCATACATACAAGGCTGAATTTTTCTCGAATTTTATTATATTAAAGAAAATTGTATTTTTAGCAAAACAACGTTTGCCGGGTCAGCTAGTATTTATTTAAAAATGCTGTTTTTGATATCTACCTAATTCAATATTTTTTATTTACTTTTTTATGATTATTTAATTTGCGAAAACTACTAATTTCTATATGATCACCTCTTTAACATGTTCACATCTATCGTGTTCCTGAGCGGCAGTGGAACATGATTTAAACTAAAAAAGGTTTGAAGGGAGAATTTAGGAATATATATTAGGGAGAATTGAGGAAGGATAGGGGCATATGTTGGGGCGATCATAAGGCATTTAAATTAAGATGAATTTACAGATATACAGGATGCGATTCCTTGTCCTCCCCAAAGGAAGTAGTTATCGGTATTATTTTCACTACATAGTTTATTCCATCAACACTACGTTTACATTGAAAAATTATCATTATTATGAAATGAAAAAAATCACACAACTCTCGATACAATATGTTGTGTATAAAAATCAATAATGCGTATCGACAGAAATAACAAACACGTATATGCGCTTTGGGGGGGGGGGGAGTAACACACGTACTGAAATTAAATAGAAAGGAAGAGACGTGTTTAGAGTTCTAGGAATTCAGTGTTGTTAGTGCAACTTTCTTTGATCTAGAGATCGCGGCGGCGTCTATTTAATATTTTAAACATCTGGTGGGGGAAAATCTTTAGCTTTTGTATAAAAGGACATGGGGGGGGAGGAGAATTTAAATATACGAGTATCTCAGGATACGACAACATCAAAATGGTTGTGCGTTAATGAGCAGTCTATCAAGTCTATGGTCGCACTACACCTTAGCCATTTAAGCCATCCTTTTTAAATCCGGACATTGACTTCTGTTGCGCAACCTCCCTCTTGATGTAACATAGTGCCGAGGTATGTAGACCTGTCTACTTTTGGGTACTTTTAAAACTACAAGTCTAAATTCTTTCTCAATAGAATTTTAAATTAAGTGTGAATTTGAGGATCCTAATCTTAATAATGACATGTTGATATTTAAGCGCTATTTTAAATCATCAAAAGTATAAATAATATTAAATGTATTAACCCTTTAATGAAGCATATATAATTTTTCTCTGTTTAAATATTTATATTGTTAAAAAATATGGTTTCTAAACCTTATATATTATATTTACATGATATCCCTCAAAGGTATTTATAAGCTAGAAAATGATAAAAGTTTATTACGTAATTCGAAATGCATGTTTGAGATATTTGTGTATATTAACGAGGAGATAATAAACACAAATTTCTTTAAAGGTAAAAGTTATATAAATATATAGGCAGATTTTAAGTCTTTAACAAAAACCATATGCGATGAAATGTATCGCGAAGGCTTATAAATGATACTCGTGGATTAGCAGAGAGACACAACTGCCCCTCCCTTCTTTATTCTGAAATTTCTTAATTAACACCAGCCATTTACTTCCCTCTTTCGAAATTACGGGTATGAGAAGACTCCACAAAAAATATTTTAAAATATTGACTTTTTATTTGCTTTCAGTTTATTTAAAATAGATTGTGAATAAATGCTTGACTGAAAGTTATCAAAGAGTTTTAAACTAAAAATAATTTCAACAAATAAACCACTAAAAGAGTACCCTTCTGAATTATTTGCTCCCAGTTATGCATCATTTAAAACACACACCGGCTTCGCTTTAGCTCCTACCCTTTGAAGTCCATATCTATTTTATGTTTTCATAAAGCTTAGGCCTACCTCAGTTCTTCTTCAAATGTCCATATGGTGGATTTGTATTATTTTAAATGCCCATTATACTATTAAAGATTATCACGTTTTAACGGATATATTCTTTATATTAAAGTGTGTGTTATTTTGAATTATTATAAATAACGTATAATTATTAATAAAAATTTAAGAATTTCTTTCACAACAATTATAATCATTATCATTAATATAATTAAATTAACTTAACTTGTAGTTTATTATTTTCCTCAAGGAGTAAGCAATCTATCAAGTAAAAAGGTCTATTATATTGATTCAAGTATTTGTTTATCAATTTCTCACGATGTGCCCAATTATATCAATATCTAGTTGTGTTCTTTCGCGTCTAATATCCTGATTGATGGATTTAAGCTTGAAATAACTCTGCAGCACCAGCGTCAGAATTAATGAGGTGTAAATGGCAAAGAAATAAATTAATATACTACGCACGGAATCCATAAAAATGTAAACGAAAATGGCTAGCAAAAAGAGAGTAATATTGATGTAAGAGTTTATGACTAAAGCTTTGACTTCCTTGAAATCTGCCGACACGCCTTGAACTCCCATAGTATTCCATAAGGTCAAAAGGATTAACACTATGTGAAAGAAAACTTGTGTGAAGAAATATTCGATCGTTTTGGGATAAATGGAGCAACTTGTCTCAATGTAACCGTTGGAAGTTAGCTTGTTAGGTATTTCAATTGAATTGACTCTCACCTTGAATGGATAGTTTACAAAGTTACTTTTTTCTTGAGATAAGATGACGTGATATTTGAAGGGTCGTAACACGTTCAACATGATGTACATGAGGTTTAATATCAGCTAAAAAAATATAAATATATATATTTGTAAATAGTTGGCAAAAATTTCAGATATCAAATTTTACCTGAAATGAAATTAGAGCGGTCACAGTAAGATATATGGAGATATTTTTGAATTTATGACTATGAACGACATTAAGATTTGGTTTTAGGGCAGTATATATGACATTAAGTTGGCCAATAAGGCTAGCAAAGATTATGTCTATTGATATCAAGAAAAGAAACTGTGTAGTTTGGCATAGGCCCGATCCACTATTAGGTATGAGATACATCAATATAGAAACGTTGCACAGAAACAATCCCAAAAAGAGTATGAACATCAAGGGTTTATGAATTAATTTAAAGATTCGTGAATTATGATGCACAATGTAGGTAGCTAGAAGAAATAGGAAATACAAAAGATTAATGACGATCAAAGTTAATAATAGATAGCATGCTGAGCCGAATGTTGTGCAGACGTGGTAACTAGGAAGATTACCACAGGCAATATTTTGTGGGGATATGGGCCATGTAAAACGTGGACAACTGATGCATCTCGTCTTGGAATCTATATCGAAGATCTCCCAAGGCTCGCACCTAATACATGTCCAGCAGCATCTATTCATTAATGGCAACCGATGTTCACCATTTTGGCATTGTTCGCTACATTGCGACGTAGGTGCTTTTAATCTATTGCTGAACGTGTAGTTGTGCCATTGAAATGGCTTTACAATGGAGAGGTAGTTTTTTGAAGTAATGTAAGTAGCTACCGTCTCATAAAAATAATCTAACTCATTTTTTGGCCTTGAGCCCCGCACCGTTGTTTGCTGGTTTGTCGTTCTCAATTGGCTAAACTTAATTAATTTTGTTATTGATCGATCCTTCGGGTTGAAAGCTATTGCTCCAGTTCTACCATTAAAGGAAACGTTAAACAAAAAAGGATAAATTGAACGGGTCGTAATACAATTGACGAGTTTAGCTTTGTTTTCTAACTCTCCGCCGCATTCTGTTTTTATGAGCGTGTTTAAAGCTATACTTAAAGTTGACACGGTATCAAGTATGATTGAGAGCCTCTTGTCTAAAGTTGCTTTATCGGTTAATGTGTAGGACGACTTGTTAGATTCGATTACCATGCCATGAAGTGAATGCCAATCATGATACAAAGGGCTATTCATTTGCTGATTCCAATCCATCCATTCACCAAAATCTTTGACTTGTCTATTATCTTCAAAAACCATGATAGTGTTTAAAGTTATGTAAAGAAGTCCGTTCTCAATTATCTCATTAATATCCGGCCAATTATCGAGCCCCACGAAAATAAATTTACTGCCCGTCGACAATCTACTTAACGTTTTAATTACAATAATGTACTGGGCTTTCGTTAAAAATAAAAATAATAAATGAGATTTGTTGGAATGAGCGATCAACTTTTTAAATTGATCTTTGTACATGGTAACACCGCTCGTTTCAGTGAAAGAATTATCAATTGTGATAAAGGTAGTCAAACAAGAACCCGTCGCCTTTAGTTTGGCAATAACTTGGGAAGTATAATAAGTGAAATATTCGTTGTTATTGTATATAATGGAATAATACGTCCAGCCCATTTGCTGTACTAGCTTAACCAAAGCGCTGATATAATTATTTTGATCAGTAACCATACGAAAGAGATAATTGAACCTAAAATATATGTATAAAAAATTTTCATTTTACAAATTAAATTATTCTAATAAAATCTAAAGACAAAATTCATCAAATTGCCTTGAATTTGACAAAAATTAATATCCCAAAATAGCAGCGTAATGTCAACGAAATAAACATCCGTTCATTTTATATGCAAATTCTAAACTGCTAATCAATTATTTATCCTTTTGCGGAAACCTGAGCGCCGACCGACATAACAAAGTTAAATTATAACAATCGCTTCTGAATAATTTAAATTTAAAGGTCGAATCTATTATATATAATGAGCTTAGAAAATTTAATATACGTTATGGTTTAGGCTCAACTAACTCCTTTTGAAAATATAATGAGAATTTAAATTTTTATAATTTATTTAAAGTTGTGAAATTATAAAACACGAAAACTGTGGTTTTTATAATTATTGTATGCAAAACGGCTTAGATTGCAGCCTATAGCATGCCTTGAAAAAGAATTGCTTCTAAAACCTTTAAACACCTTGTTACTTAGAATCATAATATTCATCAAAGGGCATACGTTGTTAAGCTTAAATTAGTCAAGTTATTTTGTAACACAAGCTATTATTTATATACATAAAAATATTATTTTATTCTGGTGTTTTTTAAAATGTAATTAATTAGCACTTACTGTTTGTTGTTTTTGAGAAAGTTGGCATTTGCTCCCGGACTTAGTTGGGGTACTTTTAAAAACGATAGATAGCTACCGACTAATCTAGTTTCGGTACTCGAAAATGGTCCTATTACACCAATTAGACGGGTTAGCCTACCGATTTTAATCAATTTAGTTGCCTGCATCTATTAAATTATACATATAGTTAATGTGTGATTGATGGGAAAGGTTTCATCTTTAAGAGTACGACTTTTTTATGAGTAACATACCATGTAGTTGTAAAAAAGACCATTATGGACGAAAAATACTGCGGATCTTATCTGGTATTAATAAAATGCTAGCAGTAGCTATTGTACAACAAATTTCTGTAATTTTTTAACTTTTTCTTAACATCTCTATCAAGTAAAAAGTATCTTCAAGTTCTAATCGGTACACTTCAAAATATAGTCGCTGTATATTGGACATTAAAATTTAGAAACAAAAAAATCCATCACGTATTTTTTATTCTAAGCCCTGCTTTAACTAACTTTTATTATACTAATTTAAACCAAAATATAATTATATCATAAATCTAATTTGTTAAATCTAGACCATAAGTGTCTTAGATGATTGCACAAAATACTGTAGTTTTATAATTATAAATTTATTAGTGTAACCAAAATATATTACCAAAGCCATGGTTGGGTTTGTGCAAGTTGGTAGGACGTAATAGCCGAGAGTTAAGTTGTAATTTGCCATTAAATGCACGTTTAGAGACTCTATTCCATAAATTAAAGCAAACATTTTTGTAATAAGGTATTCATCCAACAAGGTCCCACACAAGCTTTCATATCCTAAAGCTGGTTTATATATTTCGAATAATGCGCCAATGTTAACATCTCCGACCCGGTATATTATAAGTTCCGGATAGTTTTTAAGAACTTTATAAGGCTTGTATCCTGGAGACGTCGCATTAGCTATGTGAATAATAGTATCGCGTCCGTTGCATTGTATAAAAGTTATCAATAATAATAAAATGAGGAACTTAGTCCAAAAAAGCATCTTTACGATGGGCATGATGGAAAATTTTCGGTAGACTTATTTTATAAATGGTAAAGGTGTAAAGGGGTAGAGTATGAGTAAAGGTATCATATATATCTATATAGAAATATTTATTTATTGTATGGAAAGAGAGATATAAGTGGACCAATAGTGCGAAGCAATTATTGGAAAATGATTATGTATATTTATATAAATAAGAAGCTGGTCTTAATTAAATTAATTAATATATAACTGTTAGTGTCAAAATATGCTATCGATAACCCAAGTGTGGCCCTTAATTTAAAGGTTAAAATTGCATCTTACTGCGTGCCTTCATAGCAAGGTGGAGATTCAAATTACTGAAAGAAAATGAATGTGTTGTCGTACAATTATTATTAAACCTATATTTATTTATCGAATGGCTAAATTAATTAAAATTTTATTGCTGACGAGTAATTCAGTTTTATGTAAAGGATTTTTGCTGGCAACCTTTACTGCTTTAGCTTATTAATAAATCAACTATAATATACTTTTTATTAGTGCTATATTTTATTCCTACATGAGGTAATGTATTTTTAATGATATAAATTTATACTTCTAGCTATTATATTTTATCTATTTTTCCTTAATAGGTAACGAAAATTTATGGAAGTTGATATTAATCAGCGTGTATTAATTAATGTTTTTATGAAGTAACACAAACCGACTTGAAACTGTTTATAAATAACATGATATTAGCATTAAATGGTTTACACGAAGGGCAATTAATCCAAGCTTCTAACTCTAATAAAATTTATGATTAGTTGTTTTCATTTAACACGCTAAACCATTTACGACAAAGTTGACAATCCTAACTCAAACAAGTATTAATGAACGCGAGATTAATAAATTATATTTATAACAAACAGTAAAGTAACAAAATTAAGCCTTGCTGAGTGTTCGTTCGGTTTTATATATTTTGCTAATATGACAAGCGTTTATGTTGAATGAGGTAAACCATATATTTAACAATGTTTATTTTAATTTTTAATAACTTATAAATAATAAAAAATAATGTTTCATATCACTGAATTTATGATCTAGTTTTAATATAAAACACTTGTTTTTTAAATAATACATTTGAGAAATTAAATTGTACTTTATAATTATGTAATACCAATTTTTTGAAATTTGTATTATTTCCAATAATTTTGGATTGATAAAATGAGAGGGTGGAGATGGGTTTAGATATTTCGATTGTCCAGCAATCATTGTCAATAAAAAAAAAATATAAAAAAAAATTACAAGTGAGGTGAATTACAAATAAGGAGGTAAATTATAAAACGAATGACGAGGTAAAATTAAAAAGAGGAGGTAAATTACAAATGAATGTATATATAAGGTGTCAACAAGATTTAATTTATAAGCCTCTTTTTAATTTTACGACCTCGTCATTCGTTTTATAATTTACCTCCTTATTTGTAATTCACCTCACTTGTATTTTTTTATTGACATTGATTGCTGGACAATCGAAATATCTAAACCCATTTCCACCCTCTCATTTTATCAATCCAAAATTACCATTATTGGAAATAAATTCTACAAATTGTACTTTGTCTGACATTTAAATTGTAATTTTAACTTAATAATTTTATTTTTATATGTATAAACATAGCATACAACCCTGCTTTGACATTACGGTCGGTGTTAGATACCAGCATGGGCGTAGTCGGGTTTGGAATTAGAGGGAGGCATAATTTTTGAAATTTGAGCTATAATTTTATGTAATTTATAAGGATTTCTGGATTTAGAAGGGAGCAGCCGCCCCTCCCTGCCATCCCCTGGCTATGCCCATGGATATCAGTCTTGGAACTAGATACTAGTACTAGCTGTGCACGGCCAAGTACCTATCAATAGGAAATGTATGAAAGAATTGGGGTCAGCTTATTTCTAGAAAATACTATTAGGGTATGGGTATGTGGTTATGAATGAAATAAGAAGGGAGCGTTGTGACAATGTTGGCCTAAAAAATGACAATACACTAGTCATTTATTAATTTCATTCTTTTTACTTTATTAAATCATTTCTGATACCTATATATACCTACATCAAATTATGACGATAAAAAAATAATTCATCATCAATCTCTAAGTGCGACGAATTATATAATATTTTTGGGTAGTCCGTCTTTAGTCAACACAAACAAACTTGATGGTTTACTCACGTGAGAACATGCTACATACAGCTGTCCGTGAGAAAAGCATGGTGTGGCAAAAAGCTACAAATAGACATCGTTTGGCCTTGCGCCTTATTGATTGTCATTGCGAATGTTAACCTAATTGGAAATTTAATGGGTTTTTAGTGAAAGGGGTTGGAAGATATTTTATTAAGGGGAAATGTTAACAATGGTTACGAATCTATAAATCGCGAGTTTATATAGCAATATATAACTTTAAACATTCAAATTAACGTTAACTCTGTTCGTGTATTCTTTCTCTTTTCACCTTGTGCGTATCACAACCAAATCTCTTTCAGGGTAAATTGAATTTGCACTACAGATGAATTTGTTTCACTACAGATACTCCCCTTCTAAATAAGAAAAAGAGAATAATTTGTAGGGTGAAAATTTTGTTTAAGATGATGGTTTTGTGAGCATTATCTTGCCAAAATTGTCAGTGTAGTAAGGCGTCTAGGTTTTCATCCTTTTAACAATATGTAGGCGACTTTCTTCCCTCACAGCATTGGTAAAGTGTAGATCGAGATTGTTAAGAGGTTGAACGGGTTGCTTGTTGTGTAAGGACCTGACCACCGATTAAATCAGGAATGAACCGATTAAAATAAGTTATCAATTCCTTTTTTATTACTCGGCGCTTTTAACTGCTGTAAATCTTTAATTTCGCTTAATATCGGACGAATCTGATCTTTACTTAATACGTCCCAATTACGTATCTCCTGCACATAAAAAACACATTTTTTGCTGATAACCGTAGACCTTTATTTAAGACCATGTCAAGACGTTGGTCATGCTCGTTTTTATTAGATCCAGTAACCAAGATATCGTCTAAATAATAAATTACATCCTCCATGTTAGCAAACAAGGAAGCCATGGTTCTTTGAAAAATCGGCGCTGACACACTAAGACCGAAAGGTAATCTTTTGAAAGCAAACAACCCTTGGTTAGTGTTAATAGTTAAAACTAACGCCGTCTTGCAATCAACCTTTAATTATAAAAAGGCGTTTGCAAGGTCCATCTTAGAAAAACAATTTGCACCACGCAAATTAGATAGAATACATTCTAATCTGGGTAATGGGTATTTTATTCGACCACATATTTATTGACCGTTATTCTATAATCCGCGCATACCCTAATTGACCCATCTGTTTTCTTAACTAGAACCAGAGGGGTAGCTCAGGAAAATTCAACGGGTTCTATTACGCCGTCGGCTAGCCATTTATCCAAAACCTGTTGTACCTATTCATGCCACAAATAAAGCACGGCTCGGTGGGCAAGATCTATGAGCATTCTCTTTAAATCTAATTGAAAATATACCTTCCTTTAAGCAACTAGCTTATCTTCAAGTATTGGTGCATATTTCTCCTGAATTAGATCTCTTGAACCCTTTTGTATACTAAAAATATTAAATTTAGCACCTAACTTACCAAGATTTACAGAGGGACTTTTGTACCTAGCCGTCAACAACGAACTCTCTCCTTTGGAGTTTCGTCTCATAGTCAAATGATCCCTAATCAAAAAGGGGCAATTAATACGCGGGTAGATTATATTTCCTACCTTCCTAAATACGGGTTTATCGCAAAGCCTATCACACACACCCCACCAATCACTAGTCAACAAATAATGGTCTTGTGTAATTAACCGAGAAACAGTAAACATATTCTTAAGAGTTATTTGTGGTGAACACAAATATATTTTTTGTTTTTTTCCTATGCGTCAAGTTTTTGAAATATTTAGATTCAAAGTTGCGAAAATGACCGTTTTTTGGCCCTTTTTGACGCTATATAGGCGAAATTGAATAGCTAAAATAAAAATTTTAAATCTCTAAGTGGTAAAACCAACTTAGGGTAAAACATTAAATATGATTTTTTTCCCATATTTTTATTACTTTTTAATGTATATCAAAAATGCAATTAGTCCCTATGCGAAATCGCGGCTTCCTTTGAGCCTCCCTCTCTCTCTATCTAATTGGCTTATATGCTTATATAACATTATACCCTTAGTGCATGTGAGTGATTGATGATGTATGGTGGGTGCAAGAGTAGTGGCTTAATACGAGTTATTACTAAAACTACGCCTCTCACCTTCCCTCTCTACTATAATAGCTCGTATTAAGCCACTACTCTTGCACTTGCACCCACCATACATCATCAATCACTTACATGCATAAGGTATAGTGTAATATAGGGATAGATAGAGAGGGATGGAGGCTCAAAGGATGCCGCGATTTCGCATAGGGACTAATTGAATATTTGATATATCGGCAAAAGTAAAAACAATAGGGAAAAAATCATTTTTCAATGCTTTACCCCAAGTTGGTTCTACCACTTAGAGGTTTAGAAAAAAAATTAGCTATTTAATTTCGCCCTATTGAGCGTCAAAAAGAGCCAAAAACGGTCATTTTCGCAGATTTGAATCAAAATATCTAAAAAAAAACTTGACGTATAGGGAAAAAACGAAAAACATTTTTGTGTTCACCACAAAACACTCTATCAGAATATGTTGACCGTTTCCCGGTTGATTTTTTTTGTAGACCAGTATTATTTAAAGGACCTAAATTGCATATCCAAGACCATCTTAAAATACTTTTAAATTATTTTTTGCACAAATTTGTTAATTTCGTATATAATTAGAGCCCTAATAAAATAATTAGGCTTGCGTCAGGCCTGTTGAGGCCGCTCAACCCGAGGCCCAAACTAGGCCCGAATTAAACTTAGGATAATCAATTTAATATTAATGAGCCCAACTCGACCTAAATTATATATCTTCGCGCCGAGTACACAATATAGCTATTAAACTCCAGTTCTTCCCCCCTGTCTATAATAATGTGTCGATCAAAATTGCCAATTTGATTTTAGTTTTAGATCCATAGTAGTTATTAGAAATTTTAAAATAATTCAAACGTTTATCTAGTCTAAACTGTTAAAAAAATATTTTTATAGATTAAATGTCAAATTTTATAAATTAAATAATTGTAACAATACAAAGTCTTTATTCCAAACTTATCCTCGTTTTACCTTACGAATAATAATAATATAATTTATTTTTTATTTATAATGTAAAATATTTTTTATAATACAAAATTTGCCTAATTTTTTATTTTCGGGCACGGATGCGATCGTGCTAAAAATTTAAAAGGATTTTAGGCTCGTGTCGGGCAAATTAAAATTGATAGGTCGGGCCTGACTGGAGGAGAAAATCCATTTGCAGTGCTCTATATGTAATACAAATAATATTTTACATCTTTAATAAAAGATTTATACACATATGTAACATTGAAGTAAATTTGTTCAGCAAAATTGAGTTAGTCTTACATTTTGTTGACGCTGGTGCAAGGAAAATGTTATTGAAGAGAATGTTAAAGTATTAGCCAATTTGGTTATTAAACGTTGCTTTATGCGTCATTTGCGTAAGAAGCTCAACCATATGCTTAGTCTATGGGTTCAATCTTAAACTGGGTCCCAAAATTTAGTTTAACTTCAATCGTGATTATTTTACTTATAAACTTAATTCACCTTCCAAAAATTCCACATTTTACCTGTCAAATAAACTTATAGGTTTAATTTAGATAATTTAAGATACTTAAAAATTTAATAAAAAGAATTAAAAATTATTATCAAATAAGATTCTATAATAGGGTAATGTACATATTAAGAGGCAAATATGTTTTAGCTGGTTTTAGCATCAAATCGCTTTTTTGTATCACTTCATAATTGCTTATCGAGGAGGGCACACTTCAGTTCAACAATCAATCATACATACGCTTAAAAAGTATAAAATATGAAATCTTCTGAATTTAATATATATTGGCCTGATATAATATGTGAATTTTTAGAAGTATGTATAAATCAGATTTTATATGCTGCAAAAATATATTCTTTGAACCTATTTACAAAAGTTAGATCTTATAATATTCCTGTCTATAAATGCTTCCAAAAACAAACTGTTGCATATATAAATGGTATAATTGAGTCAATGAAAAAGATTTTAGCGGAAAATTCGCTTGAATCTTTAACAATAAATATATATGGCTTTTTACTTGGGGGCCACAATAAAATTGAATTGCAGAGTTATGTGTTTGAATTTGGTAATTGCATCAAGGAAAAATTAGATTTTAGTATAATCAATGAGGAGGCTGACAATTTAAAGCATCAAAGCATATTAGGAATTATTGAACAACAATTTCGAGATTTTATTTTAGCTTTGTTGGTGTCTCCAAAGCAAGCAGGCAGTATATCTCAAAATAAGCTTATAACTTCTACCCCTTATTCAGCAAGTGCCTCAACTAGTAGATGTTTGCAAAATATGGTGCTTAATATGGCTGATATATGTCAACCAAATTTGAAAACATTTGAAGTACAACTAAAGATATTGGACACAAATGTTTCAACATTTAATACAAAATTTAAAAATACAAAGCAAAAATATCAAGAACAATCATTATTTTCACAGCTGCAATCTAATTTAAAATTTCCTTGGATTAGTGCAAGTATGGCTAACTTTTCAAATTTTGCATCAACATCCATGATTGCAGCAAATGATTCTATCATAAAGGATAGTGAATATAAAATTGTTGACACAATCTTTATTCCTCTTAAGCACCTTAATAATCCCTACATAAATATTCAAGGGTACATTATGCAATATCTATATAGCTACAATGATTAAAATTAAGGTAACTCATTTTTCATTATATATAACTGTTATATATGTGTTATATATATGATGTCGTATATGTGTTGTTGTAAATTGGTATATCATTGTATACAGATTATATGATTGAATATTGTAAGCCAAAATCTGAGTTGGCAAAAAAGGAACATATGTTTTTACTTACATAACTTTTATATTTCTTTTGTTTATAT
Organism: Gordius sp. MW1; assembly: GCA_964036665.1. Classification (NCBI taxonomy): domain Eukaryota; kingdom Metazoa; phylum Nematomorpha; class Gordioida; order Gordea; family Gordiidae; genus Gordius; species Gordius sp. MW1. The sequence goes on from OZ038528.1 coordinate 3,907,497, forward strand.
ATAGTTGTCCCTCCCCGGCCCTAGTGATTAATAAAATTATCTTATGATTATTCCTATTATTAGTTTATTATTAGTACGTTCATCCTGATAATAACTTTGCTCAATAATCATGTGAAAATTATTTGTTTGTTTTAAGAATTCTACAAATAATATTTTTTAATTTGTAGGAGATGCATATTTGATAATATGATTGGTTTAACTTAACATAAGATAATTCATTACATATTAAATATATGCACTTGGATTTATGTCTGTTTATTTTGTATTTTTTAAAACAATATAAATTCTTAGATAGTGATTAAAACCCAATTTACGCATCACTAACTATATACACACCACCATCAGTACATTTTTTTTAGATTTTAACTATAATCATAAAAAATTATAGAAAATTACACTTTTGACGTAAGTTATGGATTTCTTTTCATGTATTTATCAGTCTGAAATATTTGTTAGGTTAAGTAAAGCAAAGCGGTGAAAAATTTTATGTTCAAATTTTTAAGCCAGGAAATTTCCATGTTTTCATAACTAATGAACATTAATTTTTTTATTTACTTATTTTTTACCCTTTGTTGAAAAGTTGGTGTACATGTGGTATATGAAACTACTTTTCAAATGCCTTGATTTATAATTTTGTAACTTTAGCTTTTTTGAATTTTTCAAAAGTTAAAGTTAAGTGCTTTTATTTCAAGATTTATCTCCAGCAATTCTACCATAAATCATAAAAAAGTATACAAACAACTACTAACATTTACAGATTAAATTTACTAATTTTTAAACTAAATGTTAGAAATTTTTTAATAATATTAATCTTTATTTTGCTATAAATTTTACTGACTGATCAAAAAACATGTGGGCAAGCCTCAATTAATTTGATAATTTTCTTAAATAAGTTATTCAGGCATATCCCCTTGATTAAGCCGTTTATCAATGAGTTTTGCCTAAACTCTTTTGTTAGTATGTTAGTTGAAGTTCGAAACTTATGAAGATGAACGCAATTACTTTTTAGTGTGTTAATGCGGATTTAATATAATTTGCCGTGGTTATGCATAGCATCAAAAGTGTGGATTTTTTCTAAATATAAGAATTTTGTTCGTTAAATATATTGTTTAGAGTGTTTAAATTGCTAACTTGCTTTAACTCCAGCTACCATCTGCTCGAATTTCTGCTCGACCTTCGAGCATTTTTATAAGCTACTCTTCTTAGCGCACCTAACAGCGAGCATATATCGCGCATATTAAGCAACTCAGTGTGCATGCTCGCGTCTGGAGTTGAAGCAAGTTAGCAATTTAACAACTCTACCAATGAATATATACAAACTTTAAATGTTTCTTAAAATATTATTGGCAGACATCCATTTTACGAATTCATGTGCTTCCAAGAGCTGGTCTAGTGTTAGAGAATTTAGAAGAGGGTTTCCAGCTCTTAAGTTGAATTACAAGCGACAGAAGATCATCCTAGACGAAAATAATAAATGGAAGAATTTAAACGAAAAACATCAAAATTCTTGGCATATGGAATTCACGAAATAATCTTTATTGCATTAAAGATGAGACTTGTTTTCTATTTTTAAAGTTGCACGTGTTATTCAATGTAAAAAAGGATTTAAAAAAACTTATTATGTTAAAATTAAAACTCTCACGTATTCGTGTAATAACCGATTACATATATCCTAGCTAGATTATTCTAGAATCTAACAACAGTATCTGTTAAAACATAAAATTACCCTAATTTTATTTATCGCTTCAAAAAATTCTATATAATTTATACATTAACGTACTAACAAAAAGGACACCTAATTTAGATGCACAAAAGATGTTTGGTGTGACTAAATACGAAAGTCAAACTTTTAACTTTCTTATTTACCCTGATCCGACACTAATTTTTGGCTGGCAATCGCACTCTGAATCATGACAAAATACTATCTGAAAATTGGTTTGTTTAACGTTATCACCGATGAGCCCTTATTATTATTAATATTATTAACCAATTGTCATTGAGTGCATAATATTGTCGATTCTAAGGCTAATATTAAGTAACCTGATCATAGCACATTGCGATATTAATAGTTTTAATTTTATTGTAAGGGGTCTTTTAATGTTACAATTTTAAGTTCAGTTTCTCCTGCTGTGACCATTTGTTTTTCTGACTAACACTCCTTTGGTGAGGCTGAAAACACTAACACGGATGGTAATGGAAATATGAAGACCTCATATTTTCGGTTTTATATTAAAATATTCCCTGTGTGATTATACTTGTATAAAAATAATTTAATTAATTTCTTCATTATAAGATCATATGCAAGAAGGTTTAAACTAAGCCTGAAATGTTTGAAAACCATATCGAGTGGTCCAAACTTAGGGATTTTTGAGAACTAAGGATATTGACAACTTTGTTTGATTAAAAATGTTTTATTATTGTTAAAATGAAAAGATTACAAATACTCCCTTGATTAATTATAAAGATTAAAAATAGACTTACAACATTTAATATACGAATCTTAATTCCCACATTGCGAATCGCGCGAAGTTAGAGATGGCAACATGGGGATATTTTTTCATAGTGAAATTCCCCAAAATAATATGTGCTTTTTTGTTTTTTATACTATCCGCAACAAATCTAATCGTAAAATATATCATTTTTATCCCTTAAAAAATAATAATTTCTATCTTTTCGCCTTTTAAAGCATTAAAAAATACATATCTTTGAAGATTTTTAAATACTTGTTCGCTTTTAAGGCATAATTAGGCTTATTTTGAATAATGAACATGTATTTTCTTACTAGTTCTAAAATCATAGCTAAGGGCTAACTTACTCATGAACAGTCATTGTGCTCCAAAATGAATCTCTTTTTATATTAGGTTTTATTAATATATTCATATGCATTATATTTATATTTCACGGGCAGGAAAAAGTCTAAAAAAAATTTCTGTGGGGGGGGGGGGGGACAAAATGATTAAATATTGAAATACAAAGCATTAAATTTATAAGAAATTAAAATATAAGGGGTAGGTGTAGTGTTGTGAAGGGCGCGCGCGCTGTGTCCTGAGCTGGTATTGTAATCTTAAAAAATGTGCCACACTCACACTAGTTTCCTTTTCTCGTAAAGACACACAGTGTGGGTGTGTTTAAAACCGACCACTAATATATTATTTTTGCTGGACCATTAGATATATGCTTAGGGGATGTTGGCTAGTTGCATGGGCGTAGCCAGGGAGGGGGAGCGGCCGCCCCCCCCCCTAAATGACGAAAAAAAATTTACAATGCAAAAACCCTAAATTAAAGAATTTTAGGTTTTGCCCCCCCCCCCCTGATTGAACATTTAAACGTTTCGCCCCCCCCCCCCCTAATCCAAAACCTGGCTACGCCCATGGCTAGATGTTATTGACACATTAACACGGTGTGTGCTGTTGTGCGTGCAGTCAAGTACAATATTAAGCTATCTATAAAGTGTAAACTGATATTAACTTTTGTTAATAAGAAGGTACCGTGAATTTTTAATCCTATTATAACATAAGCCAGGGGCGTTCGCAGGATTTTTATTTTTGGTTCCAAATTTTTTTTTAAATATCAAATAAATTTTATAGGAAAATAATTTGCAATTTGATTAAAGATTCATCTACATAATGTAGCATCCATGTGATGTGAGTTTGTCCAGTATTTAGATTTTACATTCTATTGAGGCTGATGTAAAGATGAGAAATATAAAAAGCTAATTGTTGACGTAAAGTTTGTAATTGTCCTACATTTGTTTTAAAAAACCAAATTATCTCGATAATAACTACCCGCTTTTAAAACTAACATGAATTTCCTCTATTACATTCTTTTTCAGGGTTTTTCCCTTTAATAATAACACCTTAAGCGAATTCATAGTCCTGCAAATCCACAATGTCGCTATTTTATGTTAAAAGAAAGTAAATAGTACAAAGTACCCCCTCCCCCTCATGCCTTATTTGTTTCATCAATGTGATAGTTAATGTAACTATGAAATATGGCACATATGGCGGCTATATAAAAATAAGAGCGCTCGCCCCATAGTACTTTTATCTACAAGTTAGGACCATGGGGGAGGGAATTAGTACAAAAAAGGGAACTACACTAGGGAATCGCGTCTCACGATGGACCCTTATAATGGTGATAGTACTTTAGTCTGCTTCTTCCTTTTACAGCGCTGGTCTAAAATGACCTGCAACACAACACTGGGTAGGCCTCCCTCTTTATGGTTGAGCCTGTAATTATTCAATATATTCAGTGCAATTCATAACTTGAAATATAAATGCAAAATTTTAGATTGATAATTCAAAATATAGATGGCCGTTTAAAGGCTAAATTTAATTCAGAAATGTTTATTTTCTCTATTACAGTATAAATGAAAAATATTTAATATATTTGTTTTTAAAATAAATAATAAATAGGGATAGGCAATCATTATAAACATCTAACACCATACTTTTAAAAGGAAGTAAATAGTCTATTATATGGATTATTCACCCCACATTTAGGTTTAAAATGTTTGCTTTCGTGATTATATTTGTAAATTCTTAAAATAAATTACATTGAACGTAGCTTTAAAATTAACCACAAGCCATTGTTTACTTTTGCATCAGAAATTTATCTGTTTGTTTTAATATATTTCAAAATATTGAACTTACATATATCCACACCACACTTTAATAGTGCTAAAAGTGCAGACAATTAATCCATTTTTTAGCATCAGCTTTAAATGAATGTTATAAAATCTGAAAGTAAACTCTTTGTCACCAACAAAAACGTAGTATATTAATTATTTTTCAAAATTGATTTAACTGATGAATATTAATTATAAATTAAACAAATAAACATTTTAAATGACACCTTGTAAATTAATCCGCTTCTAACAAGTGTCTACTTTAGTAAATTTATTAACATAATTTAACGCTTTATTTAAAAGTACAAATTAATTAGCTAAGTTAGAAATACTAGAACATTTATGTTGATAATAATTTTAAAAAAAACTTGTAATAAACGTGTATTTTTGACAAATACATCCATTTTACTTTAATTATTTCAATGTAAGCATTTAATTTATAAGAATCGTCCTCTTAAACATTATTTTATTGAATAAAATGTCTAAATTCCCCTATTTTTACCGTTATTTTCCCTAAATTTCCGTTTCTTCCCGTATCTTCCCCAAAATTCCCTTAACCTACGAAGTGTTAATTAGAAGGATAATTATAAGAACTAAGAAATATTCCACAATTTTTTTACAAACAAAAAATTGGTATTTTTATAGCAAAGTACAATTTTAAATCCCTGGCCGTTGGCTGGCCTTTAATAGATGACATATGCGACGCTTTTGAATTATAATTTTTTATTTTGTTTTATACCCGCTCTTATATTTTTCGAATTTTAACACTTCGTTTTTATAATGTTCTTACGTTCAAATAAACAATATATATATAAAAAAAATTAATTAATATTCAAGCGCGATTAATGGGGAGAATAATTTATATATCGAGGGGGTCACAGTACGAAGAAATCCCATTAATTCTATCTCGCATGCGGCATCTTACAAAGAGGGGGGAGGGTAGCCTGCATCCACAACAATTATAAAAAAGTATTAAACGTATAATGAAATTAATAAAACGATACAAGAGCGAAAATATTAATAAATTAAATGACTAAAAACATTATTTGTTTTTTCGTCTTCTTTAAGAATGGGTAAGAATTGGTTTTAGCTACGGTTTGTCCTAAGAGGATGCATATCAATACAGGTGTAGTCCCTTTAAAAAAACCTTACTCTCATGGGTCAATTGGCGTATTTTCAAGAGGCATTCGTCCTTCAAAAGAAGGATCTGACGGCTCAAGGATGAAGGGAACTTGTGTCCTTTTAAGGGCAGCTCGTAACAATGTGCTTATGTTTTGTTGCCTACTACACATGCTTTTGTTGAATTTAAAATACAAAGGGTGGCTCGCTTCCTCATCTACAAGTGAATTACAAATTCGGCAGTGGTATGGTGACGTATATTTAGAGCTTAAGCGGAGTGTTATGTTGAAGGATTGAATGGGGTTCTCTAAGTGAATTCCAAAAAACTTGCGAGGGTAAGCTTCTCGCTATTTATGATCGGGTTGATCAAAAGCCAATAACCTTAGATTGCAATCCTGTTTTTGGTCGCATATCAAGAGAAGGTAAGCAACGGATCGCGACACCAAGCTTGCATCCAAATCTTTTTGGGTATATTATTTGGGTATATTAATAATGATGGGGAAAAATCGCGAAAAATCTGACCGAAATTTGAAAATTGAGTCAAGATCGAGACAAGAATTTTGACCTCGAGATGAGACGAGATTTTATATTCGAGATCTCGGCTTAAATTATTTTGGCCATCATAATCATATATTAAATTTAGTTTAAAATTCTATTTTAGATGATTTACATATAAAATGTTAAATGTAAATATAAAATTTAAATTCCTTAAATATTCATTATCTTTAAACATACATGTTTAATACTAAAACTATATCCGCTTAAAATTTGAATTTTAGTAAGTTTAGCTTGTTGCGTCACTTTTTAAATAATTATTTAATATATTTATTACATATTTTTATCCTGAGCATTTATATTATACAAACATAAATGAGTTCTAATAAAGTAGTAAGAAATTCTATAACATCTTCAAATTTGGCAACAATTCCTAGTGTTGCGATCTCGTCTCGGTCTTGAAAGCAAAATCTCGTCTCGTCTCGGGAGCGATTATTAAAATCTCGTCTCGGCCTAGGAAAATAATGGTCTCGGCGAGAATTCTCGTCTCATCTCGACCCTTAAAAAGAATTATACCATATATATATTTTTTTCTGGCACGTATAAATTATTTTATAAGATACAAATTGGTCGAAATGGAACCAATTTTTTTTCTCAAACCCCAAAACACAAGCTAGATGAGTAACTTAAGGTAGGGACCCGTATTATAAATGTTATATACTACTTAACTCGAAGGTAAAAAGTGGCTAATTAATAACTTTTATTTCCTGGCTAAGGTTAATAAAAGGATAAAGTTAAATAATATCATCATATTTTAACATAATGAATTTATTGAAATTATATAATAACGTTAAAATAATGACAATGCAAGAGTAAACTTTTAAAAATATTATCCTTATTTGTAACAAGTAATTATCTGAACATTGCAAACACAATAAAATAGGCATTATTGTTAGAAGAACATAAAAGTTTTGATATTTTACGTTGATTGCACATATATAACTTAATTAAAGTTGTTAAATATAAAATTTAAACAATTCTATTATAGTGTGACATCCCATTATACATAACAAAGTATTAACTTAATCCATTTATTATTAATTTCGCTAAAAAGCTTATGTTCATATATTTTAATTTATTGATAAATTGCTGCCAGCCCACATTTTGACATAAAATGTTATGAATGTAATGGGTTGAAAATTGTTGAGGTGTACCATGAGTTTAGGCATAGCAAGCTCCTGACAGATTCATGAGCTTGGGCGTAGCCACCATTGGGATTAGAGGGGGGGGCGGGGGAAATAATGATTTAGGGAGAAGCAAAATGATCATTTTTGACATTTAAGCCATAATCTTATAAATTTCAACAAATGATTTAGAGGGGGGCAGCCGTCCCTCCCTGCCCCTGGCTACGCTCATGTTTATGAGTTAATATATTACCATGTTTTTGAATAGTCAGAGTCGCCTTCGAAAGCAATCTTTTGGCAGGCACCCACCGAGGTCGCCGGAGTGCTCAGAAAATCTCTAGCCATTGGTGCTAAATTGGGATAATTATATTTTTTATCAACTAATTATATAATATATACAATTATTTAGTTATTTCTAAAGAATATGTTTGATATATTATAGCTGTTAAATGCTTAGATTTTCTAAAGCATCTAGGTTGGCTGAAAAAAAGTTTTTGGGCAGTTTAATTCCTTTTTAACTTGAGTAGGGTAAAGGTTATAATAATCCTTATGGTGGTAACGTTTAAGATGTCGTTGAAGGCCTGAAGTATTGCTATGTCTTACTGCTTTAAAGCACAATTTACACTTCCCCATTTTATTTGATTCATCCTTGGGATGAATGATTCATCCTTGGGATGAACTTGTTGAGAAACTCATTATGGGTCTACAATTTTTATATTACAGACGAAACTTCTAAATCTGATTATCGCGAAAAAATTTTAATCGCGAAAATAACCGCCACTTTGTTTTTTTAAACGATAATATTAACAAAAACATCGTTTATTGACAAATCGCTTAATAGTACAATATCGGATTTTTACAAACATTTTCGAGTCCTTAAATCAACCAGATAATTATATAAAATATCGTTTTACTGCGAAGCGTAAGAAATGAATTTTTAATATAATGTATATACTTTTGTTTCCATCGTTTAATCGCAAAATATCGGTTAATCGCGAATTTTTTTTAGGCCCATGGCTTTGCAATTAAACGGTTTTTACTGTATATAATAATGCTATACATAAGTAATAAATACATAATTAATTGTATACCCTAAGGGCCACTAATACTATGTTGTCTATTGAATGAGATTATATTATAAATTTGAAATTTGCGCGAAGTTAACAAAAGTTTCAAAATCATATTAATTTGAATTTAAGATCCAATAAATCTCATAAAATAAAAATTCTTAATTAGCTAAATTAAGTCTCAATAGTTAAAAATAAAAATTAAAGCCGAGATCTCGCTGATAAAATCTCGTCTCGAGATAAAAATTCTCGTCTGAATCTCGACTCAATTTTTTAAATTCTCGTCTCGTCTCGGTTTTTCGAGACGAGACGAGACCAAGATTTTTCTCGGTTCTTCCGCATCATAAACAATTTCATCATCCTGTCTGATAACATGACTTTAAATAGTTAACTAAACCAAGTACTCATATGAAGTTGTCTAAAATGTCCAAAGATTTTGAGCACCCCAGCGATTTGCCGAACGATCATATTCGAAAGCTTTTCTTATTGTTTAAAAAGACAATATTTAATCATGAGTCTAGCAAGATTTATGATTTAACTCATTATGGCACACATCTGAAATTCTTAAGCGACAAATCATATTATGCATTTGTTTCTTAATTTACATTATCTCTCACATTTTAATGGTAAGGTTGGGATCATGGTAGAGGCAGCACAATCGTCACAAAAAGCAGCACAAAATTCGGTTCGTATTTTATCGTTTACTTGTTTTTCCTATCGTTTAAGCTTGTTTTTTAACATGGCAGTGCACGAATTTAGAAATTTTCTAGCGAAAGATAAATTAAGTAAGTGTAATTATAAGGCTGTACATATTTTTTAGAAGGGCAGGTGTTGACTTATGGCCGATACTTCTATACCAAAGCATAGATAGGAAAAAACCAACAAATATATTATAGGTGCCGAAAAACTAAATGTAATGGGAAAGGGATTCTTCGACAAAATTTTGATATAACTAAAGAGCACACTTGTGATGTATCTTCAGCATTGCCTTCCACAAGTAACCTTTTTAAATCAATATATTTTATTAATCATTCAGGTTCCAACTCAAAAAATGATTGTAGTCATATTACATCTATAGCAGTTGATCATCATCTCGCAAACCCCAACGAGCAGCAGAGTATTTATTTTTAAAAAATGTTATAATTAATATTATTAGGTACATATGAAGTTGCACCCATCTTAGGATATAACAGGCACTGACACCATAGATGGTAAAATGTTGTATTTGATATACTTAATTGGTTTTAGACAATTTAAATGTTGTGGTAAAGTCTCAAATGGGATATGATTTTATAATGTACCTTGGGTATCTTTATGAAGTACGGAGAAAGAAATGTTTATTTACCTATTACTCTCATTTTATACACATTGTTAACTGAATTTTATTAAATGTTGTATACATGCTTTATTTAGAAAGATATAATAAAATATAAACCTAGCTGAATATGTGGTTATATAATCTAAAGTTTAATAACTCTTGAACAATATCAATTAGAATATATATTTGTAATCCCATGAATACGAAGGGATTATTAAGGATCCATCGTCTTATTGGGAACCGATCAAAGGAGCACAGAAATAGGAGCGAAACTCGTCATAATTGCTCAGGATGAATTTAACATATTGTCTTAGCACAAAATATTTTATATTAACATGTCCTAGTGAAATCATAACAAGTAAATATATGGGTTTGGGTTATAATAACAAAGTGTGCTCCTTTCCTGATGTGCTCCTTTGACCCCCACTCGTCTTATTTATTAATTCTAATCTAAAGACGCGACGAGAAAAAAAACTACATGAAAATAAGTTTAGAGATATATTTTAGTTTTCTACATTTTTCCTTCTTTTATTATTATCGACACACCAAAAATATAATAATATTTTTCTACGAGCGATATCGAGGTAATCCAAAAAATATTTGCTAAATCACGTTAATAAAATAACGATCTTAATTTGATATAATAATAAACCATAACGCGATGGTAATTAAAAGATCGCTCGAGATGGATAATAAAATCTATTTTTATCCTAGTGGTAAAGGCCAATCAAAAAGATAATTAAAACAAGTAAGCGGGGGGGGGGGGGAACAAATAACGAAAAACAAATTAGCTAATAAAACCAACGTGGAACACCACACCTCCCCCTTTATCGAGAAGTCAAAGACTTAAAGTCCTGCCGTTCCGATAAAGGTATAGGGGTTTCAGTGTTGTTATAAGCCATTTTAAAGAATGAGGGGGACTAAGCTCGAGGTGGCGATCTACCTTATTTCTTAATCAAAGTTCAAATAAATCATAGGTATAACAAACAATATAATTTTTAAACAATTGCTGACATCTAGCCCATTCATTTAATTTATCGTTCTGCTTTTGCCCTCGGAACTGATTCATGGCAACTGATTTCAATAAAATCCTGCACTGTGAATTAGTTGGGGTACTTCATGGCTACTGGACGTCGTCCCAGCTCTATACGCATGGCTACTGGACGTTGTCCCAGCTCTATACGCATGGCTACTGGACGTTGTCCCAGCTCTTTAAAGCATCACTGGGCAACAGCTTCAACCAAAATTATAATCAATATATACTAATTCATCATCAAAAGGCTGTACCGTTTTACTTCTATTTTATACCTAGATTATAACTTGCCATTTTTTTAAAAATTATCAATTCTCTCGCCACCCTTTTCTAATTTTATAGAAGCAAAATACGCAGACCGCCAAATAATAATCAAAAAAAACGCGAGGGGGGTTGTTTTAACATTGGTTAACAATATAATCGTCATATAATTAATATATGTAAATAAATCAAGTGTAATTCTGTCTTACAATAATATTTTAGCGGCACATTAAGAATTTAGGCCTTGAGAATTAGTTAGAGATGAATCTGCATAATTGATATTTTGATTTAAATCAGTTTCGGGATTTTCATTCGTTCGAAGAATTCTGCCATCTGTTCTCAGACATTTGGAATTTCCACTGAATTATGTTTGCGGTTTAAATTTGGTAGCCAATTGTTCGAAGAAATTGTTTTCTTCCTCCGTCTCCCAATATTTCCGAATCATGGAGTGGTTCGATTGTTTTAGTACGTGGTTCGATTGCTTTTTAATCCCTGCGAAGTGGTTCGATTGTTTTTAATCACGGCGAAGTGGTTCGATTGTTTTTAATCACGGCGAAGTGGTTCGATTTCCAACATTTCCGGCGCCAATTTGTAATCCCATGAATACGAAGGGATTATTAAGGATCTATCGTCTTATTTATTAATTCTAATCTAAAGACGCGACCAGAAAAAAAACTACACGAAAATAAGTTTAGAGATATATTTTAGTTTTCTACATTTTTCCTTCTTTTATTATTATCAACACACCAAAAATATAATAATATTTTTCTACGAGGGATATCGAGGTAATCCAAAAAATATTTGCTAAATCACGTTAATAAAATAACGATCTTAATTCGATATAATAATAAACCATAACGCGATGGTAATTAAAATCGCTCGCTCGAGATGGATAATAAAATCTATTTTTGTCCTAGTGGTAAAAGCCAATCGAAAAGATAATTAAAACAAGTAAGCGGGGGGGGGGAACAAATAACGAAAAACAAATCAGCTAACAAAACCAACGTGGAACACCACAATATATGAAAAATTTTGCATCTCTTTTTATTAACTCTTTCAGTCTACAACAAAAATAATTAAATAATTACCTACATATAGCTAAGATATCTACTTTAAATGTAACATACATTAACCAAGCTTTAATCCTCTGTACAAAATTTTGGTTATCATTTTATTAACTCTTTCAGTCTACAACAATTATCGGGCCTTCGGCCCTCGTGGGAAGGGGAAGAGGGGAATGGGAGTAGGGAAAGGGGAGGGGGAACTCTTCTATACTCCGTATAAACGTAGCATATTTGCTATGCAATTTATGGGCGAGAAAGGTGGGAAGGGGGGAGAATGCTTATAGGGGGGTATTAAATGCAAAATAATTAGTTAATTAGTTATAAGCCCTTGTAGGGGAGGGCATAGGGTAATTATCAATGTTAACCAATTTAAAAACGAAAAAAAATTTCGATTTATTTGGCCAATGGTCATTTTTTCCATTGGTCAGTAGCCTGCGGACGATCAAAAAGTCATATTATTAATGGTATTAACAAGAACAAAATATTAATTTAATTTAAAAAAAAATAAAATTTTTGCCCTCTCCGGGATTCGAACCCACATCAGTAGAGGCATAGGCCTTTTGTAAGGGCACAGGGACCCATATCAATAGAGGAATAGGCCCTTGTAGGGGAGGGCATAGGGTAATTATCAATGTTAACCAATTCAAAACGGAAAAAAAGTTCGTTTTATTTGGCCAATGGTCATTTTTTTCATTGGTCAGTAGCCAGCGGACGGCCAAAAAGTCATATCATCAATGTTATTAACAGGAACAATATATTAATTTAATTTAAAAATAAAATAAAAATTTTGCTCTCCCCGGGATTCGAACCCACATCAGTAAAGGCATCTGTTTACAAGCCGGCGCTATAACCCGTCACACCATGCTGGTTTTAAAATAGTAGAAGTTTTTATGTTATTTATATAGATAATGAAATAATACCATAAATTGCATAGCAATTAAAAGTTGTGTTTTATGTTTAGAAAATCAATATATTTCATCGGTCGTAGCCAGCGGACGGTCAAAAAGTCATATTATCAATGGTATTAACAAGAACAAAATATTAATTTAATTTCAAAATATTAAAAAAAAATTCGTCCCCATCTATACTTTCATTTCACCATATCAATTTCCATATGGTTTTCGTCACGAGAGTTACGAAATGTAATGAGCGTGACGAGTTTTAGCTCCTTTTTCTGTGCTGCCCATAGACTAATAAAACCATAGACTGCCGAACAGCTGATAATTTTCCAGCAAATATAGCAAGCGCCATTTTGTAGGAAATTGCAACCAAACAATAGAATTCAGAAAAAAATTTTGTTCTAATTTACTTATTTTTTTTGATTTATCAATTAAGTTATTAGTCTTAAATATTTTCTTCAATATTTTATCGTGGAGAAGTATAAATATACCTGTTGTTGAGTTTTTCCTACAATATGGCAGCTATTTTGGTGTCTGCATGATTTTAATAGTAAAAATCAGCTGTTCGGCAGTCTATAGTTTTATTAGTCTATGGTGCTGCCTCAACCAAGTCCCGTAAGGTTGGCAGGTATATTTCTAATCTATTAAATTTTTCTGTAAATGTTAAGATATTGCAAAACAATAATGTATATAAGCATAAGCATTATTAATAAAAAATTTTGGCAAACAATTTTATAAATTGTGTAAGTAAATATTTTTGGCAATAGTATAATATGGTTTTACACTATAATAATCGTTTACTTTTTGAATCAAAGTATTTGATAATTATATACGTGCAATATTTCGATCTTAAATTTATTATGTTACTAATTTAGTAACAATGTATGTATGTATTTGCCCCGATGATATTCCATAGCTTAGCTAAATCGGTAAGCTAAGATTGAGTCCCATCTGACACCTAGGCGGTGCATCTCGGGTCACGATAACCAGATGTTAAGTGTTCATTTGTTAGTAGGTTAGTGGTTAGTGTGTTAGTATATGTATATATAAAAAATAGTTTAATACGTTAGTAGTATAAATATATATATATTACCATTCCCTTTGACAGAGTGATCGGGATGTGGCGCTAGGTACGAGGGAAGTAAAAGTTTTCTTGTCGCGGGAAAGTACGACTTGGGAAAGAGGGAGGATGAGAAGGCTTTCCTCTCCGTCCTGTCTTGCATTATAAGATATTAAGTTGCAATCGTGACTGAAGGACCGGTTTTCTTGAAAGGTTTGGTATATCCAGCATCCTCTGCATTTAAGGTTTCGTAATTGTGGGGGTCTTCATAATATAGATCTCAAACATATCTTAATACCACTCCCTCTAGACTGATGTGCCAGAAAGTTCCATTTCCGAGAAATAATTATGTTTGTGATGGGAGGGATTTTAGAAAGGGTCTAGTGCACCGATATCAAATTTTTAACCGATACCGATACCGATACTACCGATATTTAAATAAATATACCGATACCGATACCGATATTTTACATCTTATAAAAATGACACCTGTTAATATTTATAAAGCTTTATTTAAAATATTCCAAATTTTTTTTCATATTTATTGCAGTTATCAATTGTACAGGCTGCAATATGTGCTGAGTTCTCATGAATTATAAAATAATTCCAAATTAATGACTTGCTTTTAGACCTAAATATAATTTAATTTAAATAAAGTCAATGTAAGGCCATTTGAATTAATAATACACAACATAGAATGTTATTCTAATTTAAAATATTTTAAATGCTTTGTTGATAAATATTATATAATATATATATTAAAAATCGTATATACAATATATAATATAAAAATAAATACATTATATTATAAATTTTAAATATAAACTAACTTACATAATAATATAAATAAGTGGTGGTAGAAATTTGAATGAATAAATCAATGAAAAAATAAATTAGATTTAACAGCAATTAAGTAAAATTTAATTTAAAAAGTATATAGATATACAGCTCTAACAAATATAAAATATTTGTAAAAAAAGTTTCAAGTATCGGTATCGGTATCGGTATCGGTCGATTAATAACCGATACCGATATCGTTAAAAAATCGTGATATCGGTACCGATACCGATATCGGTGCAGCCCTAGTCTAGAGGTTAACGTTGCTATTACCTCTGGGTAGAAAATATTACAGACTATCTTTAGCATTTTGTTGAGTTTTGTTTGGGCAGTTCTGAGAGTTGGGCCTTTGAGTGACCATGTTTCACACCTAGAGTATAATAGGTAAAATAGTGGTTTTGAACAGGCGGAGGCGGGTTGGTAGGGCCAGTTCATGCGACTTCCATATAGAGTAGCACGAGTAAAAAAATTTTATGCTTTATTTATTTTATTAGAGATGTCTAGAGGGAGTATGTGTCGGGAGTGAGAGGAACTCCAAGATATTTTACTGAATCTGAGATGGGGACTTGGGTATTATCAATGAGAAGGGGTTTTAATTGAAGAGATACATTGACTGAAAGAATATTTTGGTTGTTAAGGTTAATCATCAGACCCGCTTTCTGGGTCTCCCTGGTGAATCTGTCTATGAAGTTCTGAGTTTTGGAGATCGAGTCGGAGACTATGCATTGATAGTCTACGAATAAAAGGGATAATGTGTCGATCTTTTTATTATGAGGTTTATGGCAGTGTTGAATAGAAGAGGTGAGAGTGGGCACCCCTGCCTAACTCCAGAATTGACTAAGATAGGGTTGGAGCGGTGTTGTAGATGTTTGACGACCACTTTCATGACTTTATAGAGATAAGTCTAATTATTTTTTTGGTGATACCAATGAGGCAAAAAGATTCCCATATGAAAAGGTAAGAGAGTGAGTCGAAGGCTTTATGGATATCAACAAAAGCCAGGATTAAAGGTGTTTTTGCTTTAAAAAAAGTTTATTTAGTTCTTGAGGGTTAAAATGTGTTCAGTTGTTGTTTTGGACTTGCAAAAACCCGCCTGACCGGTCTTTAGGTTAAAGTCGATATAAGGGTATATCCGTTTTTATGAAGATTTTAGATATATTATTTACTAGATGAACCCGGCAAACGTTGATTTGCCATATACATACATACATACATACATACATACATACATACATACATACATACATACATACATACATACATACATACATACATACATACATACATACATACATACATACATACATACATACATACATACATACATACATACATACATACATACATACATACATACATACATACATACATACATACATACATACATACATACATACATACATACATACATACATACATACATACATACATACATACATACATACATACATACATACATACATACATACATACATACATACATACATACATACATACATACATACATACATACATACATACATACATACATACATACATACATACATACATACATACATACATACATACATACATACATACATACATACATACATACATACATACATACATACATACATACATACATACATACATACATACATACATACATACATACATACATACATACATACATACATACATACATACATACATACATACATACATACATACATACATACATACATACATACATACATACATACATACATACATACATACATACATACATACATACATACATACATACATACATACATACATACATACATACATACATACATACATACATACATACATACATACATACATACATACATACATACATACATACATACATACATACATACATACATACATACATACATACATACATACATACATACATACATACATACATACATACATACATACATACATACATACATACATACATACATACATACATACATACATACATACATACATACATACATACATACATACATACATACATACATACATACATACATACATACATACATACATACATACATACATACATACATACATACATACATACATACATACATACATACATACATACATACATACATACATACATACATACATACATACATACATACATACATACATACATACATACATACATACATACATACATACATACATACATACATACATACATACATACATACATACATACATACATACATACATACATACATACATACATACATACATACATACATACATACATACATACATACATACATACATACATACATACATACATACATACATACATACATACATACATACATACATACATACATACATACATACATACATACATACATACATACATACATACATACATACATACATACATACATACATACATACATACATACATACATACATACATACATACATACATACATACATACATACATACATACATACATACATACATACATACATACATACATACATACATACATACATACATACATACATACATACATACATACATACATACATACATACATACATACATACATACATACATACATACATACATACATACATACATACATACATACATACATACATACATACATACATACATACATACATACATACATACATACATACATACATACATACATACATACATACATACATACATACATACATACATACATACATACATACATACATACATACATACATACATACATACATACATACATACATACATACATACATACATACATACATACATACATACATACATACATACATACATACATACATACATACATACATACATACATACATACATACATACATACATACATACATACATACATACATACATACATACATACATACATACATACATACATACATACATACATACATACATACATACATACATACATACATACATACATACATACATACATACATACATACATACATACATACATACATACATACATACATCTAAACATTATAGAGATAAGTAAAAATTTATAGTATCGAACACAACAAATCTCTGCTATATTTTATTAGCAAAGTTTTAGATTGACATTAATGTAAAAAATTGTTTTAGTTTTCATATAAAGCAAGACTAGTTATATTTTAGTTTATAATAAAATTTAATGTTCTAGACTCCAGTATAATAATTAAAGCTAAATGTTTAAGTCATGGTTTTTACACTTTTTCATTATCTAAACTTAAATACTTTTATAAAATTTATTTATAAATAAAATTAGGCAGAGAGAGTAAGAAAGGTCTATACAACCTCAAGATCATAACATAATATAGGCCATGCTTGAGTGCGAAATGAAGATTACTTTAATCAAGGTGCCATTAATTTAAAATATTCCAGTAATAGTAATGTTTACATATTATTTTATGTGGAAATAAAGTAAAAAATTTGTTTAGACTTCTCTTGGCTTCATGATAAATATGCAATTAAAATAGGGTGTTATTTAAATGCATAGTGAAAAATTCCATAATGCTCAGTTGTTTGTGCTCAGTTTTTTATTCAACTTGCTCAGATTTTTAATTAAAAATGTTTAGTTTTTTTTATGCTCAGATTTTAATTAAAAAGTGCTCAGTTTTTTTGTAAGCAAATGTTCAGTAATTTTTCAAAAAATGTGCAGTTTTTTTTTCAAAAAAATATTTCGTTTTTTTCCAAAATATGCTCAGTTGTTATTAAAATCACTAACTAACCCTAACCCTTGCCTATATTACATTTTGCCTATATTACATTTTGCACAGAAGTGTTATTGAGCTGTGGAAACGCTAGAGAGCTTTAATAATAGTTATGAATTATTCATTTAAATCGCGTATTTATAAAAATTATTTTTATCTGTGGAAACCTTAGAGAGCTTTTATAATCGTTGTAAGTTATTACTCTATTTGTATAATAAAAATTGTCTATATTAAGTACATAAATCAAAGTATATTAAAAACAAACAAAATGATGCCTTTAGTAATCATTTAGAAAAATAATATATATAAAAACCTAATAAAATGTTATAGCTGCTATATATAAGTGATATAACCAAAAATATTTTGAGGTGTAATAGCTCAGTGGATTGAACGTCTGACTAGCAGCTTCAATAGCTCGTACCTCGCAGGTTCGATACCCGCACCTATCTCGTTTTAATTAAAAATTAAAACCACTTTGCATAAAAAAACTTGGCAAGTATAATTAATCTCTGAGCAAATAAATAAAAATCTGAACATTTAATAAAAAACTTAACATTTAATTCAAAACTTGGCAAATTGAATAAAAAACTTGGAAAATGGCAATAAAAACCATGCAAAATAATTTGTTCTCATTAAAATATAGTTTAGATTAGAGATCTGCAACGGGCCGTTTTTATAAGGTCGGCCCGTCCGTACCCGTTTTAAAAACTTCAAGGCCCGTCCGAGCCCGCCCGTAATTTTTTTTCAACACTTCAGGCCCGTCCGAGCCCGTCCGTAAATTTTATAGGCCCGTCCAAGCCCGTCCGTAAATTGTTCAGGCCCGTTCGTACCCGTTTAGAAAAACGTCAGGCCCGCCAAAACCCGTTCACATTTTTTTTAAAAACTCCGCCCCCGGCCCTATCAAAAATTTCACAATATTTTATTCTATTTTTTGACATATACATAAAAAAACATCAATAATTAGGATGTAAAAATAATTAATTTTCAATTATTTCTGGAATTAATGCACCTAAAATATTTCAATGTAGTACTACCATTAAATTACTTTAAAAAATTACATGAGAATATTCCACTTTCAACAATTTTTTTTTATTTGATTAATTTAAGTTAATACACCTAAGAAGTTAGAATATTACCATTAAATTAAATACTCTAATGAAATTACATGAGAATATTAAACTTTCAATAAGTAGTTTACATTGATTTGATCAATTTATATCAGTTAATACACCTAAGTTTTAGATTAGAACAAAAATATTTATTAAATTAGATGGCCCTAATAATTATATTAGTAAAATTTGTGATAAAATTAAAAACAAAAGTTTTAATTTTGGTGCATTGTAACTAAGTAATTGAACTTAATTATTAAAGAATATACGAAGCTATACTCTTAAATTATGTAAACAAAAATCTATAGCAAATAGAATAAAAATATTTTAAAGTCAAATTTAGGCTTGAAAAAGGAATGAATGCTACAGGATATACAAAAATTAGAGGTTTAAAGAATAGAGCAATTAATAATATTTTATAAAAATCATATATTTATATAATTGTCTGACTTTTAAGAACCTTTGTAATCCATGACCGTTAATATAATCTCTGGCCCGTTCATAAAACGCCAGGCCCGTTCAAGCCCGTTAAAAAAATCTCAGGCCCGCCCGAGCCCGTTCCATGAATTATGAAGCCCGTCCGGGCCCGGCCGGTGAAATTTTTATGATACAAAGCCCGTCCGTACCCGCCCGCGGGACGGGCTTTTAGGCCCGTCCGCGGGCCGGGCCTGCCCGTGCAGATCTCTAGTTTAGATATATGACACGATTTCCTTACACGGATCACTGCCATCCGTTTAGTTTTAGCGCGTTTTTATAGTTTATCGTGAATGTAATTTTTTTATACCATTCTAAATATTGTTAAATTTGAATCAAGAAATGGATAAAAAAATGTAACTACATTATTATTTATAATGAAAAAGGAACTTTGAAGGTTACATGTTAAAATCCCTACACTTAGATATATATATATTAAACTTTAATTAAATTTATATTATGCGCAGGCGGCTGGTTTGTTTTTTATTTTAGCACATGTGAAGCCCTGCACGGGCCGCCCGACCCGATCGGGCTTCGGGCCGGGCTCGGGCAGAATTCAATAAAATAATCTGGGCTCGGGTCGGGCTTGATGAAGCGGCCCGACCCGAGGCCCGAGCTTGTCCAAATTGACTAAAAACGAATCTTTTATTGAATATAATTCAAATAAACTGAATTGAATATAAAATAATTATTTTCGTACACCATACATAATATAGCTTACAAACTTCTGCTTTTTCCCCTGTATTATTTTGACCAAAATTGCAAATTTTATTCTAGTGTCTAAATATATTCATAACTACTATTACTTTTAAAATAAAATAAGGAAAAAAAATTCTTTTCTTGGAACTGTTAAATAAAATATATTTTATAAAGAGTTTTTAATTATTAGTTGAATAAATTGCAGTGAGTAAAAATGGGTTTTTTATTTCAAACTTATCCTAGTTATAATATAAATTACGATTAATTACAATTTATTTTATTTTGTATCTATATAATTTATTTAAAAATCGGGTCGGGGCAAAAATAAAAAAGTCGATTGAGCTCGGGCAAAATTAAAAATTGAGACCTCGGGCCAGGCTCGGGCAGAAGAAATTTCATCTTGCAGGGCTCTAAGCACATTAATAATAATTTGTCTCTTAAATAGTTTTTTGTGATCTAATTTATACGCATAATGCACCTCCTCTAAAGATTAACTATTATATTAAAGGCGCTATTTTAAGTTTTGGCTTAAAGTTGGATATAGTTGTTAAAAGATAACAAACTCGGGCCTTCGGCCCTCGTGGGAAGGGGGAGGAGGAAAGGGGAGAGGAGAAGGGAAGGGCGAACTCTTCTATACTCTGTATAAAAGTAGCATATTTGCTATGCAATTTATGGGCGAGAAAGGTGGGAAGGGGCGAGAATGCCTATAGGGGGGTATTAAATGCAAAATGATTATTTAATTATTTATACAAAAAGAGTCAAAAAAACGAAAAAAAAACTTCATTTCATAGTTTAGCCAATGGTAATTTTATCATTGGTCAGCAGCCAGGATACGGTAAAAGTGGATATAAATTCATAAGAGTCAAAAAAAACGAAACAAAATTTTCGATTCACAGTTTAGCTAATGGTCATTTTTTCATTGGTCAGCAGCCAGGATACGGTAAAAGTGGATATAAATTATTCATAAGAGTCAAAAAAAAACGAAAAAAAAATTTTCGATTCACATTTTGGCTAATGGTCATTTTTTTCCATTGGTCAGCAGCCAACGGACGGTCAAAAAGCTATATTATCATTGGTATTAACAAGAACAATCATAATAGTCAAAAAAAACAAAAAAAATAATTGCGATTCACATTTTGGCCAATGGACATTTCATTCCATTGGTCAGCAGTCAACGGATGGCCAAAAAGTCTTATTATCAATGGTATTAACAAGAACAATACATTAATTTAAACAAAAAATATATAAAAAAATTTTGGCCTCTCCGGGATTCGAACCCACATCAGGAGAGGCATAGGCTTTTGTAGAGGGGGGGGGCACAGGGACCCGTATCAGCAGAGGCATAGGCTCTGCTAGGGGAGGGCATGGGTAATTGTCAATGTTAGCCAAAAAAGCGAAAAATAATTTCGATTCACATTTTGGCCAATGGTCATTTTTTGCCATCGGTCAGCAGATAGCGGACGGCCAAAAAGTCATAATAGCAATGGTAATAACAGGAACAATCATAATAGTCAAAAAAACGAGAAAAAAAAACTTGGATTCACATTTTGGCCCATGGTCATTTATTTTCATTGGTAGCACCCAACGGATGGCCAAAAAGTCTTATTATCAATGGTAGTAACATGAACAATCATAAGAGTCAAAAAAAACCTGGGATTTGAACCGAAAAACTAGTTAAATTAATAATTGCAATTATTAATAAAAGTAAACAGCGTGACAAGACATTCGGTGCAAGACAAGACAAGACATTCGGTGCAAGACAACACATTCGGTGCGTGACACGAACAGCGTGACAAACAAAATGGAAAGTGAGCCCCTAAATTGCATAGCAATAAAAATATTTCAGTTCTGATTTGTAAGATTATTTTTAGAAAATTTGATAAATATAAAACGAATTAACAAATTAATTAACACTAATAGAAATGTAATAATTGATAAATCACCAGAGATGACTCATATAAATTTCCGAATTGCTCACCTATTGGGTCACGCAAAAGGGTAATTAGATAGTATTAGCATGTTGGATTTATATGTGTGCTGTCAAACATTAATATCATTTGGTAGCTTTTGCCTATTTTTAATATTAATGACATCGATTTTTATTAAATCATATACAGTTTGCTCAAAATAAATTAAATTATTTATAATGTAGATGCAAGCTAGGTTAAGTGATTAGTTTATGTTTTCAATTGAACGGCACAACCTTCACTAACAAAAGATATTCCCATATATATGTGATTATCCTTGTTATCATACTAATTCTATGAACCAAACTATGGTGTAATGGGTTTAATTTGGAAACTTTTGTTTCACCTTTATAGCGGCCTCTTACTTTTGCCGCTGCACAACGCGTCGAGTAGATTGGATGGTAAAGAAAGCATGATAATCGTAGCGAATTTCACTTCACCTAACTTCAGGCCGTATAAAGCTCTTGAAAATTATCCCGAGCTCGCCCTGAAACGGATGGGGGATATTAACATCGGGGCCCTTTTTGACCTCTACTATCCGGCCATAGGGTATGGAAGTTTGTGCACCCAACAGCTGGATGAATATTTCATAACCAAAGTTTTTGCCATGCTGTATGGGATTGATCTATTGAACGTAAATGTCTTGGCCCGGTACAACCTAACTCTCGGTTGTTTCATTTTGCCCACCTGTACCAACCCCACTCTCGCTCTGGTAAGCTTTTAGTTAAATCATTCTTTTATTATATAAGACTTTTTGTGACGTTAACTTAATAGATGCTAAGCTAAGAGAACTATGAATTAACGTAATCCTATATTAAATATATATTGAACTGCTCATTTGTTCAAAATATCTATTATATTAATGACCTGTAATACTGATAATTTTTGTTAGACAATCCGTTTAAATGCAGCTATTTATTGAATTAATAATTGCGTGTCGTGTCATAGATGCAAGCTGTTAGAATGGTTAAAGTGAATGAAAAAAGTCCGTTCATCGCGGTAATTGGCCCATTCTCTAGCCAAGAAACGCTGATTGTGGCAACCTACTTATCATATAAAAAAATAACCCAACTAAGTCCAGGAGCCAATGCAAATTATCTAAACGATGATAACAAGTAAGTAGGCATAATCTAATGTTGTTTGTAGTATATAAAATCGTAAATTTTATAAATTCACTCATAACTTTTAAAGACCATTGTCAAGTGCAGTCATCATTATATAGTATATTAAAATTTTTGGCTATGGTAGATACCGTTACCTATTTAGAATGACAACTGATCAAAATGTTTACGTAGATGCCATGGTAAAACTTGTCAAAAAAATGGGTTGGACCTATTACTCAATTATCTATAATCATAAACAATATTTTTCATACTATCGTTCCCAATTAGAAGCAAGGCTTAACGAATTAGGTTCGTGCGTGGCTATGACCATTGAAGTCAATAACTCATTTACAGAGAAAATTGGGTTAGACGAGTACAGAAAGCAATTTGAGACATTAATAGAACATTCCGATAATAGTCGTTTACTATTTTTATTTTTACCCAACTCCCAATATAAAATTGTCCTTCGAATCTTGCAAGTCTTACGAGCTCAAGGAAAATTTATATTCGTAGCGCTAGACGACTGGCCAAACGTAAATGATCTTCAAATTGAAAAATTGACCAGCATAGCTCTCAACACAATAATGATATTTGAAAATGATAGACAAATTAAAGATTTCTATGAATGGATGATGTGGAACAAGCGGGTCCATACGTTTTTATACAAGGATTGGGTCGCTCTTCAATCAATGGCCGGAGCTTCAAGACATAGAATCTCTTATACGATAACGGATGTACTTACATTAGATAGGAGACTTTCAATCATTCTAGACACTGTATCATCCTTAGGTTACGCCTTACAAAATCTCATTACACATAAATGTCCGTCCGACACTTCTAAGAGCGCTTTGGTTAAATGCATAAACGAGCATTCTATCTATCCTTTTTTAAGCAACGTTTCGTTCCAGGGGAGGAGCGAGCTAATATCGTTCAACACCAAACATAGATCCATAACAAGATTGATTAACATTGTTCAATTTAGGCCGGTGGACCAGAGAAATGTGCAGAAAACGTTGTTGAAAAATGCCACGATCGAACAGAGCAATGAATTTCATTACGAAACGGTTGCCGTATTTAATGCCACTCGAGATGATTTGGAAATCGTGAGACCTTTGATTTGGAACAATCAAACATTTAGCAATGCATTCGAAGCTCCCCGATCTCGATGCAGGGCTCCCTGCAAGGATAGCGAAAATTTTATGTTAACCGACCAACCTTGCTGTTGGACTTGCATAAAATGCCAGCGGTGGGAAGTGTTTCAAATTATGGGGATTACTAGATGTCAAAGTTGTCCGCGATTTATGTGGCCCAACATTCAAATTCAAAATCAATGCAGTCACTTGCCAATTAATTTCATGTGTCCTACTTTCTCCGCAACGTGTTACGCTTTGGTAGCTCTCATCGTGCTTAGTATGCTATATTTTATATTCCTATCGATCGTTTACATAACTCATCTGAATTCCCGAATCTTTAATTTGATCCACAGACAAATGATGTATATTCTATTTTCCGGGTTATGCTTGGGCACGGTATCCATCCTTATATACCTTATCCCATCTATGGTAAGGGTCGACTCGTGTAGGATCGCCCAGTTTTTATTGCTAACAGCTATAGCCTTAGTCTTTGCCGTTAATATCGGCCATTTGAACATCATCCGAGAGGCTCTTAGTGCGAATTTTAGAGTGGGTGTTCGAAAAAGATTCAAATACATCAACGTTTACTTGGTCGTCTATGGGCTCATCATATTTCAAGTAATGAATGACACGTAATATATTTTATTTAATTTGACAACATGGCTTGTTTAATGCAGATGCTTTCAAAGTGAGCGACTTGAGGTTTAACACTATTGAGGTTTTGTTGACCCATCCTAAGCTGTGTTCTATAGATTTACCAAGGGCTTAATAGGGCCTCATTTATAATCATGCTTTAGCAAAACTCATTAAGCTTTTCAAGCTTTAGGCCCATATCTGTTATTCGCAACTAGCGTCATATTTACTTATATAATTAATGTGTAAACCATTAATTATTATCTTTATATAGGTAATATTAAACGTAGTTTATCGGTTGTTCAACGTCCTGCGCCCATTCAAAAATCACGTAATACCTTATGAATACGGAGCCAATTTCACTGGATATCCCTACAACGTCCGGATTAAGGGCACGAAAATGCCCCAAAACACCTTGTTGTTCGGGGGATATGTTGAAATGGCTTGTGCCGTGTACCCTGATACTAGCGAATTTTTTTTCGCTCAAATTGTATTTCACATCATACTAGTTTTACTGACCATTTACAGCACGATTGGTGTTCAAATGATAGATGCTAATTTTGGTGAAGTCAATGCTCTTATTATAAATGCCTACATAAACGCGGGATTGTTGTTGGGGGGAATGTTCATTTCTATCTTATTAAACTCCGTCAGAGGAATTTTGATTTATCTTTTCACAATTTACGTAATGTTGTTCATAACACTGATCTTACAAAGTTATTTCAAAATCAAATCTTTGTACCATGAATCAACTCATACCAGACCAAGCCCAGATAGTCAAGTTCCCCTTCAAAGTCAAAGAGATTATTAAAAACTGTACTTACAATATAGATAATGGAATGTAATCATGTTAAATTGATTTTATTAATACTAAACGTTGTACATATTTATTATAGTTCATGGTAAATATTTAGATTATTTAATTAGTTATCTTGTTATTACGATATGTTATAAGTTTTTTTATTGTAAGATTGTCAAATCTTTCGTGCCATAGAGTATTCATGTCAATTCATATATATATATCTATATTTATGGTAATAAAAATAACATGCAATTGTTTAATGTAATTAAAGGCCCTTTTAAATTCTGTAACCATATATTAAGTCTATTATTGTAACATAGCCAACCTAAAATAAAAACCTCAAATGTCTGTCAATAAATGGATCAAACTTACTTGCCTATTATAAAGTTGAATTTAGAATAGAGGCCTGCACGGGTGACCCAACCCGCACCCGATTTGACGGGTTGAAAATTTTAAAATGTCTTCGGGTCGGGTTTAACGTGAAAATTTTAAATTCGGGTCCGATTAAGGTTGAAAATTTCAAAATGCTTTCGGGTTGGGTTGGATTTAAGTGTCGGGTAAGTTATGAATCCTACATAACAAAATACACGGGACATATCTTTTAAATTAATGCTAAAAAAAATATGTATACTATTTTTAAACATTTTAATGTATAATTGAAGATCAATCAATCAATTTACTTTTGTTTTTTTAAATATAATTGTTTTAATTTGGACGCAAATTAAAATTTGACTAGTGAAAGGTAAAATACACCAACAAAATATTATTTTTAAATTATAATTAAATAATGTGAAGTTGTAGTTCATTATTGATTTCAACTACATAAATATATATTCATGAAACAAATAAAAGTGAGTTTAAATTCAATCAATGGTTTATTTGAAAACTAATATTTCAAATTAAATGCGACTCGACATTGTAGATGTTATCTAATCTACACATCACTATAATAAATCATTCAAATAAATTTAATCTGTGGTATCAGTTAGTTTCTTCGCACTTAAGTTTGTCGATTAATTTTCCACACTGCAATATGAAACGCGTTCGGGAGTAATTCGGATAAAAAAATTTTGTCGGGCCGGTCAGGTTCGGGTTTAAAATTAAGAATGCTTTCGGATCGGGTTCGGGTTTAAAATGTTAAAATGCTTTAGGGTCAGGTCGGGTTCAGGTTTAAAATTTTAAAATGCTTAAGGGTCGGGTTGAAAATTTTTCAAATTTTTCTGGTCGGGTCGGGTTCTTACAAAAAAGTGACTTTGCAGTTCTCTTAGTTAGAACTTAGAACTACCAATAACTACAAAAATTTTGGTGTTCATGATTATATTTCTAATTAACATTATTCGCTTGATCAGAGTTAGACTTTCAGAATTAGCGGATTAAAATCGCTACATTTAACCCCTATTCTGTAAAAAACAAACACTTAGGTAATGTAAATTGCTTTAAATCAATCAGTTTAAATCAATTAAACTATAAAAATTTTCTTTAGGATCTCCATTTGTAAATAAAAACTTCAGCCTAAACAAACTTTTAAATGCCATTTATTTGTTCAAGGATCTTAACTTAATAGCGAACTAGACTATATTGTTTGTGTGCACATATTCTAGATTTATCAACAACTCATACCTGCTTTATAAACAAAATCTTCGATATTAAAACCTTAATTATTAAATTATGGCCATTGGATTCCTCAAATTATATATTTTTATTTGACCGAGAGATAAGGTCATGCATCTAGTTTCAATTTGTGACACGTAATGTTCAAAACTTCACATAAATTACTCACACCTAAGACCCACACCACGACAGCGCATTTCATATGTGGGAAGACCTCAACCTTGATTCCACAACTCACCCAACTGGAACCACAAAAGGAATGGGATTTACCACTGATAGCACGTTCCGTAGCTTACCTTTCTTCGAACTATCTATCTTTGGAAAAACTCCACTTCAATTGTGCATCCTCCGGGGGTTACTAATGGCTCGAGGCCCTACCAAGCTAAAACCTAGGGTTAAGCTTGTCGGGCGAGGAACTTTGAAAAGCAGTAGGCCTACGCCTCGGTTGCGACATTGTGTCCCTATCCAACTGCGACCTCTGTCGCCAACCCATTCTAGCAAACGGTCATCATCCTCTACACTGCCAATACAGCAATGGGCGGCATCCTAGTCATGCCACAATAAATAAAATAATCGGTCAATTTTTGAAGAAAGCCGGCTTTTTCAATTCAATGGAACCCACTGGCTTAAAATCCACTGACGGTAAAAGACCCGACGGTGTAACAATCATCCCGTGGGCCCGTGGCCTAAAAGCCTGCTGGGACTTTACTGCAGTGGATATATTTGCCAAATCGCCTCTCCCGCCCTCATCTCTTCTACTGAGAGAAAGAAAGTGGAAAAATACAAATACCTCAGCAATATTATTTTTGTACCAGTAGTAGCCACGACCCTCGGTAATTTAGGTCCCGAGGGCAGCCAATTCCTTAAACAAACATCAAAATTTATAACCTCCATCACACACGATCCCAAGACATTTTTCTACATCAAGCAGAAAACCACCATGGAAATTGTAAAATCTAATACAATCTCAATCCATGACTCAATGCCAGCTTATTAATTTAATATATTTTAGCATATAACATGCATAATTATTTGGAAATAAACTTCTATCGATCAAAAAAAAATTATTAGATTAAATAGATTAAATAAACCTTTGGCTAATAAATAGTGTTACCTATGGACCGTTTGTTAAAGACTATCTATTGGAGTTTATTATTATCATTTGCAATGAAAAAGTTTCCCTGGGGTCCATGGAAAAGATGTCCTTTCCCACCAGTTTGGGAGAAGCATTAGCTTCGGTTTCTAGGCTGTCAATGTTGAAAAGGATCATATCAAAGATTTCCATCTTCTGTAATTACAATAAGGTAGGGAGAGGAGTTGGATGGGGTGATAATGTCCAATTGTGTAGTTTTAGAAAATATTCAGTCGTCGGGACCAAGGAGTAATCGTAAGGTCTGTTGTGCTGAGACTAATAGGTTCCAGGGTGTTGGAATAGCCGGCCTTCCAATGTACTCGCCGCTGGTTTTGTAAATGGTTCTGGGGCTGCGGTCATTACTTTAGTTATTAGAGGGGTGATTTAATGAAATCCTTAATTTGCTTGGAGTGTTGAGTCGCTTAATGCAGGTGGATCAGTTTATTTTCACTAAACTATTTTGGGTTATTTTGACCATTTTACTATAAAATAAGGCTCCTTCGGTCTTGAACTTTGAGTTGACCTAATGTCGGGGATAAGTTTTGATTAAAAGGTAATATAATTATAAATCAAACTACTCTACTCAGTACCTAGACTCATTTAGTACATGGCCATGAGACTTGCTCCAAATTGACCCTAAATTGTTCGAGTTTTTAGTGCAACATGAATACGATTTACATAAAATTCATCTGGCATTTAAAGAGCCACAACTTATTACTGCTGCAATTCCTCCAACTCTATAACAACTAATGCGTCATTAATGTTGTTAAGAGCGCGCTGGGGGCGCACCGATGAGTGTGCAAAGTTATAGAGTCGTCAAGCAGCATTTCCAAAAGTTAGCTGGGATAGGCTTCAAGCCACTCGTGACCGCAACCATAAAAAGCGAGGGACCTAAGGTTGTGATGCTCGCTATCATCGCTGCTCGATAAAAGGTAATCAGCGGAGCGCGATACTAGTCCACAATCCCAATCCTTCTGTCTCGATTTGAGGTTGAATGGTCTCGGGTATGACATTCAAATTCCAAAGCTCTAAACCCTGAGTTAGCAAAGGGTCGGAGTTTTGTGTTTTAAGTTTAAAAATTAAACCTTCGACAGATGTGAAAGAGGTTATAAAAGCAGCTAGCGATATGCTGCTGAGAGTGTTGTAAAATCGGCTGGGTTTTGTTTGGTCGACCTTTGCTTTATAAACATAAACATGGTCTGTTTTTCTTGGTAAACCTCTAGGCTTAGTCAAAATTTGAAAAATACACCAGAGTCGACCGTCAGTTTTAATAAAACGAAAGGTCGGACTAACACAACCCAGCAATTTTTACAACACTACTGCCGAGGGGACGAGTTTTTAAACCTCCTGATTTTTCTGGTAAGGAAGCTTGAATCCAATTATTGGTATTAAATTTTAAATTTTCTCTAATAAAGATTTTTAAATCTTTCGTACGACTTTAAAACGTCTGGGTGTAAAAATGCACTGGATGAGCGAAAACAATGATTAATTTTTGAAATGTTGAAATAGTTGTTGATTATGTAAAGAGAGTGATGTGCGGGCAATTTTTAAAAGTTCCGTTTTCGATTTTAGAATTTCGAGATATTTATGAAGAAATTGCAAAAGAAATTTTTTACCGCCAATGGGTGATCACAAAAGGGATATGTTTTCTCTCTCTAGAATTTAAAAAGTTTTAAAAATCGGAAAGTCAATTGTGTTGGGGGGCCTGAAAGATTTCACATTTTTTCGAATTTATTTTGAGATTTAGAGTGGGTTCAAAATTTTTGATGATTTCAACGGCTTTCCTAATATCCTCCGGGCGGCCACATGGGTGGCGTCGTCGAGATACCAAACATTCAAATCGAGGGTCCGAGGGTAAACGAAAGAGGGAAGATCTAAGATTCGGGAACATGATATTGATGTGAACTTGAAAAGATACGAGTTCAAGTTAATTTGAAAAATAAATTACACAAAGGAATAGCTAAATTAAATTTGAAAAATGGTAATGGGAATTTTCGTTAAATCGCCATTGACCCCTCCACACTGGTTTAAAATTTTAAGTTAGCCCCCCCCCTCCCTTTCAAGGAAAATATGCTAGCTACGCCACTGTTGCCAATTTTTGTGTAGGCCAATTGATTAAACTTCATCAAACTTTATTAATTGTTCAAAGTAATGCGGTATAGCTCCTTTTTTATCTAGACGCATCTCCATGGGCGTAGCCAGGTTTTGGATTAGGGGGGGGGGGGGGCAAAACGTTAAAAAGTTCAATTAGGGGGGGGGGCAAAACATAAATTTTTTTAATTTTTAAGGCTTTTTGCATTGAAAAATTTTTTTTTCGCCATTTAGGGGGGGGGGCGCCCCCCCCCCCCAAGCTTAGTCGAAATTTGAAAAACATCCCAATGTCGACCGTTAGTCTGAGGAAAACTAAAGGGCGACCAAACAAAGCCAAGCCGTTTTTACAACACTTTTGTCAGGTAAACCAGGTCTCATTCGCTTTATCATTTTCTACCTTAAATTCTATGTTTTAAATAAACTTGAACGACTAAATATATTTCCAGGCAAAAATTGACTCAGCAAGGTTGCCTGTCGTATTTTAGGCACAAACAAAACATGTTTGTCAACATAAAATATTTATGTAATCTGTAAGCAATTTTTTTATATTTTGAGATTGTGTTTGCTTTAGCGATTGACAATTATCCCTGTACGCCTGTTCGATCAGCGACCAGGGCCAAAGGGACAAGACGTGTCAAAAATTTATCCAGTTTTAATCAAACATTTTAAAATTTAATTGCAAAGGGTTCTCGTTCAGATTTTTTACTTAATACGAAAGCAAAATAAAAGTATTTTACAGAGGCATAAGTCCACATCCATTAAAAGCCCGTATAAATTTCCACGGTAATTTTTGAAAAATTACGAGTTGGACGGACGGACAATCAAATGCGAGCCGATAAATTGCATAGCACTAGCACTTAATTAGAACCTATGCTGTGGTTTATAAATTTTTTTAAGTTTATATATTTTAGCAAAGAGCGATAATTTTATTTGTCCATTTCAAAGGTAACCTATTGCATATTATTGGTAAGTAGGTTAAGAAGAAAGGGATTAGTTAGAAGGAGGGAACTATAGAGTTAGAGACGTCCTTGGCATAAATACATGAATGACATGCCTACTCTCTTCTCTCCTCTCTCTTTTGAACAAACCTGAAAGAGTTGCCTTTGTCTCCTCCTCCCGCATTTACATTGACAGTCGCGCGCATAATGTTTTACCATGCTTTCAAGGAAATTGACAAGAAATAGTCCCGTATATCAATTTGTTTTGAGAATTTGTAAATAATTTTTTTAAAATTTGTTGAAAGTCTAGAAACATTCGTATATTTTTGGAAATTAAATGGCTACTTTCGGGATCAAGTTAAAATTAAAATTTGGGGTTTAAAAAGTATCGAATTTGTAATGGAGTTTTAATAAGACAATTAAAACTTTTAATAAAATACCAGTTTTTTCAAAGTCTTAATAATGTTTAAAGAAATTTTGTTAAAAACTACTTTACTATGAAAAAAATGTTTATGTATATTATATGAAATATGTACCATTTTTATTATTTTATTTTTCAATCCATGTCTTTGTAGAGATAGATGACCGTTAGAAAAATACACCTGCCTGACTGAACACCACCTGTTTAAGTTAATATACCCTTATGACCACCCACACATAGGGCTATTAGTAGGACCATTGAGAGACACTATATTTATTGTCTGTAGACAGGGGTAAATTTCATGAAGTTAAGGCATGACAGGAAATATGTTTTAATATTACTATGAAACCATATTATAAATTAATTTGTTTTAAAAAAATAAGTTGCTGAGTACGATTTGTGATTGTAGAATTGATTTTTATTGCGAAAAAGGGAGTAAGTTACAATAAAAAAACTTCTTTATAATATATGTTTGGTGTATGGGCGTAGCCAGGAGGTGGCAGGATTTGCGGCTGCCCTCATCTAAATTCAAAAATCCTTTAAATTTAATATAATTATGATAAATTATCAAAAAAATTGCCCTTATCATTGTTGCCCCCCTCTGAATTCAAACCTGGATAAGACCATGGTTTGTTTAGTTTAAAACTGATTTTATGGGAATTTGAATTCTAAGTATGTATATAACTTTAAAACTGTCTATCTTCCAACATAGGTATATGTAAATATTGTATAAATATTATAATAAAATTGATTGATTCCGTAAAAATTTTCAGAAATTTGCTGGTTAGATTCAACACTTTGTTGCAACCAACAATTTATCAGTTTAAGTATATTTTCTTACAATATATCAAGCAAATCATCCTTATAGTATTTTAAATTTAAAAAACATCACCCAGTAAAGTGATTTTATAAAGTACAAGTAGTATCATAAAAGCTATAATTGCTATGCAATTTATGGGCTCGTTATTAGTTGTCCGTCCGTCTATCCTATTTAACTGTATAAACTAATTTATTGGTAAAGAGAATTACATATTTTGTGAAGGTGAGATTTGTAATTTTTTCATAATTGCTGTGGAAACCTATATACTAGATTTTAATGGCTGTGGACTTATACTACTGTAAAAGACTTTTGTTTGCCTTGCCTGTAGATATTCGACCTCGCCCGAATCCAAATTTTATTGTGCCCCACCGATTACCCTTATATATTAATTTATTTTGGCAACTTGACGAGGCTGTTACTTTATAGCGGATAATTGCGACACTGGCTAAAAATTCCCTGCAAATTATATTAATATAAGATCGACCTTCTAATTCCCCCGGGATATTATTTTAACTTTCAATAACTATTTTTTATAAATTACCTTTCAAAATTTATAATAATATAATTTCGAAGAATTAAACCATTGATTGTTGTTACACGGTAAAAAGGTATATGTTTGAATTATAAAAGATTTTAATATTTAGGGCCAGCCTTTTTTATTTGGAGTACAATTAAATAAAAAATATGACAGATAATTTTAAATTCTTTACATTTTACAATGTTTTCCAGTCCAATCAAAATTTGTTTAAATTTGCCTATGGATATATTCAGGTATAAAATTTCAACGTTCTATTCAAATAAACTACTATAGTTTAATCTGAACAAACATTTTCGAATTTCCCCATTTTGACAAAAAGCAGGTAATATAGAGAATTCTTAGTTAAATTAACATACAATTGGCAACGCGTGAAAGACGCGCGTTTGGCAATGCTATCAAGGTCGAAATGTGCTTTTTATAACTGAAAAAAAAACATTATTATTTTAAAAGCTACCCTCGTTAGATTGTTTTAACATCTATTCCCACTCCCACTCCGCTCCGCTCCTACTTATTGATTTTTGTAAAATTATTTAACATTATTAAATTAATCGTCAAAATTTTATAAATTTTCCTGTATTAGGGTAAACATTTTTTCACATTTTTTTCAAATATTCAAAGTTAAAATACTTGATTTTTTGACAATTTAGGTTATAATTTTGCACAAAATTGCATAGCAGATAAGATAATATAGGCGTTAAAATATCTTTAATGTTAAGTTTTGGGTTCAGCCGCTGACTCTAAACCTATTCCTTCTCAAAACTAACTCCTATAAGTGATTTAGTTAAATTTAAAGCCGCCAACCTTTTTCTTTGAATTTTCTATTTTTTAAATCTGAGCATCACATCCATCTATCAAGAATAAATTTAATAATAATTTAAAATTTTTATAGAGATTAAAATTCTGTCAGGTAATTTCTCTACCAAGCTATACACTACCGGCCAATATAACAAAACGACCAGGTTTCCGGGGCTAGGAAGACCAATCCATGGGTCATACCAGGCGCGTAGCCAGGATTTTCACGAGGGGGGGGGAATCTAAAAAAATTTACAACGCATTTCGTCAAAAATTAAATCAAATTAATTGTATGTATATGTATTATGTTTCTAGGTTTTTATTAGTGTCTTAAAATCTTTGATGTAACTAAACTATAATATTTTAACCCATTTTATCATTCAAAAAACAGGGGCCCCT
The DNA here is from genome assembly GCA_964036665.1 of Gordius sp. MW1. NCBI lineage: Eukaryota > Metazoa > Nematomorpha > Gordioida > Gordea > Gordiidae > Gordius > Gordius sp. MW1. The sequence goes on from OZ038528.1 coordinate 3,942,891, forward strand.
CATTTACGCCACTGGGTCATACTAACATTAATTAGTAATAGAAGGGATAGAAAAATTTTAAATTTAGGGAGGGGGGGGCAAAATGATAATTTTTTGTTAATTTAACCATAATTTTATTAAATAATGGAAGATATCTTTAATTAAGAAATACGCTTTTAGGGATCGTATTTAAGGGGTACCTAAGAAATGCTTTTAATGATTAGAAGGGAGTGGTGTGGGTTTAATATGATTTCTAGTAATAATGATTACCACCACTACTATTATTTTACTAAGATGTATGTATACTAGCTATTAGCCATAGCATATACATATGAATTTTTTCCCTCCATCACATATATAAATCGATAAAGTCATCTAAACTAACCCTGCTGCCCCTCGTTCTAGTTTAGTGGCACAATTATTATTATTAGTTAAATCCTTAATGCGTTAAAATAGCTAGGGAAACTCACCACCGCAAAACTAAATTTTTTCTCTACCCTGGATGGGGGGGGGGAGGGGTTGACGAGTTGACAAATGTTATATATCTTTTTAAATATTCGTCCTTATTCATTGTAAAAATCTTTCTCTTTTTGTATTAGACTGTGAAGAGCGGGTGGGGGGGGGCGGTGAAATAGTCCCTCCTTGCCCTGCCCTTTGCCTATTTAATCATAGCCTCCCTAATTCTTTCACCTTTATCCCGATCTTAATTATTGATTTTATATTTCGACGTGCGACAAAGTCTTTAGCTAGTAGCATATAAGTGAGTAGGAATTTGGTACGCACATAATTTGCTCTTAGCTTCCACTAATCAGGCTCATGGGCATAGCCGGGGGGGGGCCAAAATTTTTTATGTTTTGCCCCCCCCCCCCCTCTAATTGAACTATTAAGCGTTTCGCCCCCCCCCCTCTAATCCAAAACCTGGCTACGCCCATGATCAGGCTAATTACTATTATTTAAATCGCCAAGGAGGAGATGGGCCCCATTTTAAATTTCAACAAAAAAATATACCAAATTGTCCAACAGTTTAAGTTGCAATTTACAATCAATTATTGAGTTTACACTTTATTAATCCTGGGTGTCTCTAGATACCACCAGCAAAAAATTTATTTAGATGTTATGATTAAAATTAAAAATTTGTTTATTTCAATAGGGCATAATAGTATCACATTCTACCTTATAACTCAAAAATTGAAACCTTTATTTCGAACGAGATACGTTGATTGCTCAGTGAAGCTCCTTTCAACATTTGTCCTATACTTGACTTTAGCCCTTAGGCTTGTATAAATAAATGAATTAACAAAATCAATAAAGATGCAATAGCTACTAAACTCCCCTTTTTAAACTACCTAAAGAAAGATACCTTTCTTTAAATATTTTTCAACCTAGCATTGCCTGAGCCACCATGCTTGCTTGCTTACCTCTCAAGTTTTCAAACTAACCAACAATATAAAGCATAGTAAGTAAGTAGTAGTGAACTCGTTTTCGTTGTTACTCTCTACTCTATATATCTTTTAGGTAAGAGGGGAAGGGGTTGATAAAACTTATTATTATGTGTGGTGTGGTAGTATGGCTTATTTTCCTAAGTCCCACTGATGACATGGGTTTATTTGTGTGTCAAACACCCCACCCCTGAATCTTTATTTCGCGGGGGTGATGTTAAATCTGACGGGATTTCTCTTCGAACTTTTGATATATTATTTTCACTTAATCATTCATCGAATGAAGAGGTAGGTGTACAAGATGGGGAAGGGAGGAGGAGGGGTACTAATAGGACACATTCCTAACCCCCCCCCCCCCCCCCCACAAAAATTAAGGAGAGAGAGGGGGGGGGGTAGTGTATAACCCGTGACTATATCATCACTAAACCGCCCCCCCCCCCCCCCCGTTTATAAATATCCACCTCGTCTTTTATTTTAAATCGGTGTTATATGTATGCATTGCATGCATGTTTGTGTTGTGCACACTTACTATTCTATTACTACTGCTAGTGCTATAGCTTCACAAGCAAACGCGCGCGCATTATATTCACTTCACACATACCATACTGCTCTGCCTGCCTCCCCTCGTTCACTTAGCTGCATCAAAGCGGGGGCGGTAGGGGGGAGGAGCTCAAAGTGTAGTAAACCAATAAAAAATATATTATATTAATACGAGAATAACCTACACCATAATATCATCACATCACATCTACTCTCATCTCATCATTATAATCTTCATCCACACTGATTTGTGCACTCAATATATACATAATTTCTTGGGCTGGGCATTAACTTGAGAAATCATCGATACGATAGGGGTCGGGGGTAAAGAGGCATTGATTTTTAAGTCACAACCTGCCTCATCCCTCATCATATCAATAATATTGAATGGGACTTGTATAACGCGCGCCCCCCTCAAAACGACACTTTGTTAGAGCATAGAGAGAGGACAAATTATTATTACTGCTATTTGATAACTTTATCAAGCAACCTTTACGCTAGCACTCGCTTTCAGTATTATTATTAGTATCGCTTTTATTGCCAATTTGGCACACCATCCCCCACCCACACATTACTACGTTGATCCTCGCCAAAATCTATTTTGAATACTACTCTACAACTACTACAGAGAGAAAGTGATAATATAGTTGTCGCGTTGTAGCAGTTAATGGCTAATTACGACGATAAGGCTACACCAAATTTAAACGCTACTATTACTACAGCAGCAACGCTTAATAATCATTCCCCACCTGGGATAAATAGTACGTATAGGATGAAGCGCAAAAAATTTATGAGCTTAACGTCGGCAGCGGTAACGCTCAAGAGTAAGCTGCTCAAGCTTTCCCTAACCAAACTCGGCCAAATCACCGATCCCGAAATCAAGCTGAGACGCTGCGTGCTCATATACAACGCAGCAAAAGCGCTCAAACGCGAAATTGTGGCGCTAGAGGAGAAGCGTAGCGCTGCCCTCAACGCCACTTGCCCACCATCTCCGCACTCGATTAATGGGAAAAAAGGTCATAGCGCTATAAAGGAAGAAGACGCTCTACTTAAAACTTATACCGCTCTCCCAATTTCTAGCGCTCCTACAACTGTATCAACACCCCCCTGCTTGGCTAAAGATCAATACAGATATTCCAATAGCGGCGTCACCTATCTTTTTTACCCTACGTCATCGAATCGTAACAATTACGAACCGCTTGACGCTCAGAGCTATCAAATAGGGGCGTCAAAAAACGCTTCTACTTCAGCGTCATACTCAATGTTAGATTTTTCGAAATATTCTCAACATCATTCATTAACGAGTCCCACATCATCTCCACCCTTAATCGCAAACTCGCCATTGGAAAGTTTGAAATTATTCGATTTTTAAGGATTGCTATTGTTATTTTTTAATTTTGTCGAACAAAATACATTTACCCAAAGATCTCTCTTACTTTATTATTTACCCTAAAAATATTTATTGGGGCCGACCTGGATGAGTTGAATCACGGAATGGCAATAGGGATGAGTCTAATTTGTAAAATATGGACAACTCACATATTTATTATTGATGTGTACTACTATTTTATTATTTTTATATGTGACATATCTATTTATTTCGTCTCTTGTTATATAAGTGATCAATAAAATTGACCGTTATGTGTGGATATTAATATGTATGTAATTAAATTTCCAAGATGCAAAGTAAAAGTTAACATTGAAGTTCTGTTAAGCGTTAAATTTTTATATGGATTGGCAGGATCTATTTGGAAAATTAGATTTAATGAACATTATACTTGACAAGACGAGGCCCAATTTAAAATTTAATAAAATTTGTGAAAAAATATATTTTGCCCCTCACTACATTATTTATGCCCCCCCCCATAATTCATATCTCGGCTATGTCATATATTTAAGAGCTGATAAACAAATTGACATAGTTATCTTATATTGAATAACTGTTGTGTAAATCCTATTAATATAAAAACTAATCTCCAAAATACTAGTAACATTTTCATTAAAATAACCTAATTGATTTACAATTAAATATTGAACGTTAAAATTTTTAAGCAAGAGTTTTGAAACGAAGCGAAATCGGATTTTAAAACTTAATATTCTTTCATCACTTCAAATACCCGATTAGAAGATACATTAATAAAGTTAAAGAACCGTAATAAAATAATATTTTACTTAATTGTTAATTTTAATATTGATATTTAAAAGGTATGGCATTAGTCATTAAATATCAAATGAATTAAATAAATTTTGTAGTTAACAGCAAATTAATTTATTTTTAATAATATTTATTGCAAGTAAAAAATTAAACATATTAATCTATAAATTTTTCGATTATTTAATTAATTCCACCTTCTAAACACCCTAAAATTTCATGTTCTTTTTTGGTCAAAAAATCAATTTTAAAAGGGAATAAAAGATCACTTACTAGCTTAGCTATGCTGCTTATAGTCAGTGTGTTAAAAGGTCACTTGAGAAATCAATAACGTGCACAACATATCGTTTAATTGAAAGTGAAACTAAAATACCTAAATTTTTATTTTGACACCACATCACTCTTAAAAGTTGAGAAATTTCGAATAAATTATTTCCATTTTTTGATAAAATTTAAAAAATCTAAGTATGACTGAGTTAATATAACTCTAACTAAACTAATGTATTTATTATATTGATGAGATTGTCAGAACATTTAGTCTTTAGCATGTTTTTTTATATTACGAAAATGGAGATGGAAAAAATGATATAAATTTTTTGTTAAATTATAACCTTGATTTTGTAAAATATTTTATAAAATATTAAACTGATCCTTCGAAATAAGAATAAGTTTGAACAACATAATAACTAGCTTATAGCAAAATTGATGTAATTCGCATACAAGATTCAATTTGAAACAAAAGATAATTAAAATATGAAGAGAAACTTTAATATCAAATATTGCTTTAAATCAAATTATTAAAATCTCTTGCTGTGAATGTGACTAGAATAAACACGAAATTTTATTGCACTATAGCGGGGTTCTGTTGGGGAGTTGAAACTTTCTGTAATCTGATCCATGAAACGGAGAGTAATTGGGTTAAATAATTTATCATATTAAAATTAAATTTTTTGTATAAAACTTGATTTAAGACGATCCAAAATTGATGTAAAAACTTCATTTTTATAAGCTAATCCAGGAGAATTTTAAAGTTTTAAGTATTGAGCGTATTTGTAACCCGATACAGCAAAATCCTGGGCATAAAGCTGAATTAAAGAACGAACTTGAATTTTCCTCAATTGTTTCATGTATTTCTTAACAACCCTTCCACTTGCACGGCTCTTTCTCTCTAAAGTATCGTGTCTTAAAGTCGGGAATTGAGCCCGAACCCGACCAAAATTAAGCCTAGACTGTCGGGCTACTGTATGTAAGATGTAATTTTTGTCGAAAGTAAAAGTTTCGAAATGTCCCAAAATATCGAAATGGGCTCTGCAAGGAGAACATAGTTCGACGAAAGGCCGCCATAATTTGTCACCTTGCAAGGTTAGGCGGCGTTCATACAGTATGTAAGATACGAATTCTGGAAATGTGACATCGTGGCCCCTGTTATAAATATTCATTAATTATGTGTACATTTCAATGTGATATTGTGGCAAATTTTTATACATTTTTTATAAAGTTTTTGCATTTAGTTAAATTTTTATTGGGTTATATACAAATAAATGGCCTTTAAGCAGGTAAAACAAATGCGAGATTGGTTTAAATATTATAAAAATTTAAAAATAGTTGCTTATTTTTCTCATGAGAGTTAAAGATTTTTGAATCCTACTAATGTGAATAGCCTGAATTCTCCCTTTTTCTTCACTTAGTGTTATTATTGAAGTTTGAAAACAATATTTATTTGTCACTAGGATTAGGCTTATTGACAGAGGTTCTTTCATATTCGCCTTTTAGATTAAAACGTAACATGTCCCTATAAAGATGTGCTCTCGGGCATGTGTATTTAATTCGGATGATCTAAATAATAGAAGAAGAAGGCCTGGACTAGTTATTATATTTGCTCAAAGAAGGCCTATGTTTACATATTTGCTTTACCCGATTGCCTGCAAATCTTTTTTACTACATTCCGTTGCTTAGGTAAATCGGTTAATAAAGGGGGTTCTGAAGATCGTGAATTTAAACAAAATAAAAATTTTGTAAAACCCTGTACCTATAATATTTTAAAATAAAATACTCAATTCGCTCATAGATCTACTGGGTTTAATTTTGTTGAAAAAGCTATCCTTGACTCACCTAAGGACATGGGCGTGGCCGAAATTGGATATAGAGGGGGGAAATAATGATTTAGGAAGAATGATAATTTTCAGTAATATTAGCCATAATTATATTAAATTTAATTTTTGGATTTAAAAGGAGGCAGTCGTTCCTCCCTGCCACCCCCTGACTACCCCATGTAGAGCCATGCACGGGCCGCCCAAAGCCCGGCCCGATCGGGTTTTGGGCCGGGCTTGGGCAGAATATAATAAAATAATTAGGCTCGGGTCGGGCCTGATAAGGCGGCCCGACCCGAGGCCCGAGCCCGCCCCAAATTGAACCTAAGCAAACTAATATTTTATAAAATATAATTTAAATAAACTCAACTCGATATTAGATAATTATTTCAAGCCTACATAATTTAGCTTCCAAATTCACCCTTTTCCACTTATAATATGTTGACCTGAATTTCAAATAAGCTTTTATTTTAGTATTTAAATATATTCATAGTAGCTGTTAAAACTTTTAATAAAAAATAGGTAAACATTCCAAAAAGTTTTTTATTTTGAACTTTGAAATAAAAGTTATTTTTTAAAATTAGATTTATAGTTTTAAATTATTAACTGATCAAATTGTAGCGAGTGAAAATGGATTTTTTTATTTTAAACTTATTCTTGTTGTAAATTAAGGATAACATAACAATCTAATGCATTTATATTTTATGATAAAATAATTTTCTAAAATATTCTTTGAAAGCTCCAAAATCGGGTCGGGCTCTGGTCGTGCCAAAAATATAAAAGTATTTCGGGCTCGGGCCGGGCTCGGGGAAAAAAAATTGAGACATCGCGTGTGGGCCTAAGAAATTTCTACCCCATGCCTAACGAATAGAGTGTTTATATAATTGATTAGATTGATACCAAAATAAAGTATCTTTTTTGGCAGCATTACTTTGCCTAGGATTGTGTTTTTCAATTTCAGCACTCTTCCTTTACTATATAGTAGAATTTATTAGCACTCTGAAATTACCTAACCTAGCCAAGCAAGTTAGATAGCGTTAACAGAGTTTAGGCATGAGTGGAATCTTGATATTTAATTTAATTCCCCGCTTTAAGGACAGTTCGACAAAACAAAATTTTAAAGAGAAGAAATTAACAAAAAACTAAATTGCAATCACATAAAAAATTTAGTCCTCTCCTCCACTTTCCTTTAATTAACTGATTATAAAAGAAAAGATGTAACTGGAAGGGCTTAAGAGGACCCAGTGCCCCCCCCCCCTCCTGCCAAAAACTACATAAATATTTATAAATTTAAAAACAATTTAAGGCATACCATTTTGCACCTCCCCTTAGTTTAAATTCCACAATATTACAAATGAAAATATCTGATTAAAAGTTCCCCAATTTTTAAAACACTCAAAATTTATAAGCCATGCCTGTTTCCTCAATAGTTTTAGCAAAAGTATGAATATGCAAAATGAAGTTTCTTAGGTTAGATCCCGGCCCGACCTCCATTCTTTTATGAAATTTAACCCTAGCCCCCACCCAAAACTTTCTCGAGGCCGGGTCGGACTCGGTGGGCGGCCCTAGCCAGGGTTTTATGTAGAATGACTTACAAAACACGAGATGCCAGGGAGGCATTAGGTCTGAAGTGTGATATTATGAAGGTACCAAGATGTAGCTGATAAAATCTATTCATTTCACCGGCCGCCAGGGTAAATTTATCGAGATATGCTGAAACTAATCTTTCGAAAGGGTGCCGAACGAAAGCGAAAGTCAAGAAGGAGGCTGAAATGTTGGTAAAACAATCGTTTTCAGACCAATACCCATTTCCCGCGTACAAATTATTTTTGTAATGAGCATCGAGCATCGATATTCGATCTGCCAATTGCTGCCCATTTTTAAGAGCTTTGGCTGTGCCAAAATAATCGAAAATATGCTTGGATCTGAGGTTTTTAGTGTGGTTTTTGGTTTTGGGAGTTATCATAGATTTTCCGTATCGATTGAACAAATTAGAATGTAAAGCGATTGATTTTGAACGGGTTTCACTGAGTAGCATAAGCATTTTGAGCCAATTAGTAGTGGCCACTTTATAAACCATGCAATACAAAAGTCCAGTTTTGGGTTCGGCTACAAAATTTTCATAATCTATCTCCGGGCCCATACTAGCCCCGTATAAAGTTTGACACCTTTTATGCAAGTCATTATTTCTCTCCTTGAAATAATCTGGCAACTCCTTTGCATTTATCTAAGTATTAAAAATATAAATAAAATCATATTTGAGAATGATTAATATGAATAAATAAAAATAATACTTTTTTATGTTTGAAAATTTCGTCTCGGGGAATACATTTTTGTTTGTCTATAAAATTATAATAAATTTTTGATAAGGCAAATTAACGTAATATATTAATTTTAAATTAAAATTAAATAAAATCCTACTTTTGTTTTTCTTTAATGTAAATAACCTTTTTTCGAGTTTCATAATTTCGGATGAATTTGAGAGAAATTTTTGAGAATTTGAATGTTGCCAAAAATAGACGCAAATCGTAATTATTAATATAAATACGATTATTCTAGATCGCGAGTCGGTTTTGGAAATATATTTTTTCAAAGTCTTCATCATTTTATAATGGAAAAGGAATTTTAGATTCCGTAAATTATTTCTTAAAAAATGACCTATATTTCAAATAGGTCAAAATCATATATTTAAATTATTTTTTTTTATATAAATTTACATTATTAATAATAATGAAGAAAGCATTGGAAAAACACAATTATAACATTAATATGTGTAATTTTTTATGGAAATGGTTCACGCTTCTTTTTATTTCCTGTATAAGGTTAGTTTTTTTCCATAAAGGTCAATAGAAGTCATGTACAAGTAGTGACAATTGCCGCGAAAAAAAAATTCAATTGTTAATATATTTCAAATATTTTCATTTATTTTTAAAATAATAATTAAAATATTATATTTATACGTGAAAATCAACTAAATTTTATATAAAAAATTAAAATTTAGAAATTAAAACTATTTAGGTTATTTTTTAAAATTTAATTTCATTTTCATCTCTTATCTATTTAAAATTATTGTATGATTAATATTTTGTAACCTTCAAAAACATGCCAAAACCTATTAAATTTTGATTAATTAACTTATATTAATTTCTCACATTATAAAAACAGCAAAAATTTGTGTTATTTGAACCAAGTACTCAATTCACACAATTGAAATCTGAGTTAAGACAGTTTTCTATTATTTTAAAAATGTCAGCACTTCTATTATAGAAACTTCAAAACATTAGTTTAAGTTTTTGTATTTTTTAATTAAAGTTTATTGAATCTTTCAATCAAATAGTTAGTAACTTTAGATTTGCAACTAGAGCCCTGCACGTGAAAATTTTAAAAAGCTTTCGGGTCGGGTCAGGTTTGGGTTAAAAAATTATAACGCTTTTGGGTGGGGTCGGGTCCGGGTCGGGTTGAAGGTTATGAATTTTACATAGCATAATAGACATATCTTTTAAATCAATGCCAGTATAAAATATTTTCAAATTAATACTAATCTGAATCATTTATTTATATTATTTCCTGACAGTTTACATCTGATTTTTGGATTTGCGCAATTTTGAACTTAGAAAGGTAAAATATCTTGATGGATATTATTTAAACATAAAAATGATATCACAAAACTTATTGATTTTCTGAACTCCCATTTTTCTTTTTTAAATATTAATGTCTGATCTTTTTTTCAACGTTTACAAAAGAATAAAATAAAATTATCATGATTATTTATTAAACAAATGATTAAAATGTATATAAAATATTATTATAACATGATTTAAAAAATTAAAAAAAAATGATCAAATTTTCTCCTTCCATTTCTGCACAATATTGCCACAACCATTACACAGCTCTCCAAATTTTGACTTTGTGATCACATCCCACATTCCGACCAATAATTCTGATAGAGAATTTTGCGCTGAAAATAATCTGTTTTTAGTTTTTTTCTACAATTATTAGTTTTTCAGATATACGAGGTTCAGTGGCGTATGCAAGGGGGTGGTTTTGGTGTTCAAACCCCCCCCCCCCCTCCACGCGGATTTCGGAAATATCTTTTATTTTCTAATATCGCATTATTTAATAAATATTATGAAATGAGTGTTACTTAATTAACTAGTAGCACTTATATTCAACAACCATTAAATATTTTTACGCGTTAATATATTTTTCCGGGATTTAACTCGTGATTATAAAACGGAAGCATTTCATATAAATTCCTTCCATCAATTTGAATAAAATAAAAAGCACAATATTTAAATGGGTAAAACATTGAAAAATGATTTTTTCCCCTAAATGTAGAACAAGAACCTGCTGCTGGTAAGATTTTTAAATGATTATAGTTATATAATAATTTTTGATTTAGTTCATGTGGAACAAGGAACTGCTGTTTAAAATCTAAATTTGGCTGTACAAACTCACATGGATGCTACATTATGTATATCCATGGGCGTAGCCAGGTTTTGGATTAGGGGAGGGGGCGAAACACTTAAAAGTTCAATTGGGGGGGGGGGGCAAAACATTATTTTTTTTTTAAGTGAATTTGCATTGAATTTTTTTTTGTCATTTAGGAAGGGGGGGGCGCCTATGGCTACGCCCATGTATAGATCTTTAATCAAATTGCATAAAACAAATTCCTGTAAATCTTTTCGATATTCGAAGAAAATTTTTAACCCAAAATAGAATCCTGCGTACGCCCCTGACGAGGTTGAAGGTGCCAAAAATGCCCTTTTTAAACCTTTTTGAGGTTATATTGCCACGGTATTTTTAATATTTAGTTAAAAAAAATAATATATTCATGTAGATTAAAGTTTCATCTATAGGTCCATTAATTTATTTTTTTGTTACACCTCTATATTTAAATTTATTCGCGTTTTTGTGAACCCCTTCCCCTTATCAAAATTCGTCCCACTATGTCTGGAAAAAGGAGTACATTAGAGTACATACTACACACACCTTTGTTTACTAACACATCTCTCTCTCCCTTTCTCCATCTCCTCCACTCCCGCCCCCATATCTATCCAAGCCAAGCACAAATGAAGGGGGCGGGAGTGGAGGAGAAAAAGAGGAGAGTAGGTAGTAAACATCGTGTATGTAGTATGAACTCTAATGTACTGTTTACCAGACATCGTGGGACGAATTTTGATAAGGAGAGGGGGTTTACGCAAACGCGTATAAATTTTAATATAAGGGTGATATAAAAAAAATAAAACAATGGACCTATAGATAAAACCTTAATCTACATGAATATATTACTATTTTTCACTAAATATTAAAAATGACGTGGCAATATAGCCTCAAAAAGACTTAAAAAGGGCACTTTTGGCACTTTCAACCTCGTATATCTAAAAAACTGGTAATCGTAGGAAAAAACTAAAAACAGATTATTTTCAGCGCAAAATTCTCTATCATAATTATTGGTCCGATTGCGAGACGTTTTTTTGTAGACCCGTGTTATTATCCTTAAAATCAAATTGCTTGATATTACAGACTCATTTTAATTTAGAAATTTTTTTAAGAATATCTGTTTTTTATTCTTTTTTTTGGTGTTCACTGAAGATAATGAATGGTTTGATTGGAGAGAACTTTAGGTGAAATATAATAAAAAAAACTTTTCTAAATTAGTATCTGCATTTTTTCCTAATACTTTCACTTCTGGCAAACATATTTTAAAATGTTGTAAAATCTGTTGTTTTTTGGGAGATAACATTTTGTTGCCATTTAAAACCATTAAAATCAATTTTACATCAATAGCTTTTTTTTTAATTTCGGGTCGGGTTCGAGTTATAAAATAAATAACGTTTTTGGGTCAGGTTCGGGTTGAAAAAAGTGACTTTGCAGGGCTCTACTTGCGACTAAAGACTAATAATAATAAAGTTAATTAAGCAACTCATGCCGCCATTTTGAGAAAAATGCTTTCAATACGCGCAGTTGTGCAATAAAAAAAGTTATGCGTAAGGTTAAGAATAAACCATATATATTTTCCTAGGTTTTACACCAAGGATTCTTGACATATTCAATAAACGACTATCAATTATGGACTCAAAGTTTAAATTCAAGCATTTTGAAAATAAAGGATTTAGCATATACAGTCAAAACCGTTTAATTGCAAAGCCTCGGGCCTGAGAAAAAATCGCGATTAACAGATATTTCGCAAAAAACGATATTTTATATAATTATCTGGTTGATTTAAGGATTCGAAATGTTTGTGAATATCAGATATTGTACTATTAAGCGATTTGTCAATAAACGATGTTTTTGTTAATATTATCGTTAAAAATAAACAAAATGGCGGTTAACCTCGCGATTAAAAGATTTTTGCGATAATCCGATTTGCGATTAAGAAGTTTTGACTGTATTCGTGTTTATTTTATTTCAAGTCCATACGAACTTGTTAGACATTGGCCATCACAAATGTAAATATGCCCTCAAATACGTTGTAAAGTTGTACAAGTTACAAGAATACCAGGGGCTCAGTGCATCAAATAAGCCAAATAAAGCACACATTCAAAACTATAAACAAAAGATGAAGGTTAATCTTAAAAATCATTTTTTAAAACCATTAAAAGGTAAAATTTGCAAAGTACACTGTGAGGCAAATGATTATAGGTAAAAAATGAACTCGTAAAGATTGTATTAATTCATTAGTTGATACTCAATCTTCTAATTCTTTCGATTATTTAAAATAAGTTTAAAAATATAGAAACAATTTTGTATATCATATACATACATAAATGGATAGCAATTAATATCTTTTGCCAGAAACATTCTACCCAAAATTGAAATAAAGTTTTTTATTTGCCTTTTGGTACAAATACATTTTCATCGATAGTATATCCTATTTTAGATCAGGAATCAGGAATATTTAGCAAAATTTAATTAAGCTTTAGGAGCGTTGCCAGGGAGACTATGTAGTTGCATTCACACCCCCCCCCCCCCCCCCCCCCAGAGAAAAAATTGGTTGGAAAATTAAATTATTATCTATTAACCAGCAATTAAATAAATGTTAATAGGAAAAATAAAATAAATTGTATGAAATTTAAATAATGAGAATAGAATAAATTTATGGTAAAAACAAAGTGGGACATATCCTTATAGCTTTCACAGTATCCCGCTATTTACCCCCAATTTATAATACAGGACAAACCCTTCATAGAAAAATTAAAGATATATCCATAGTTTTCAGGACACAAAAAAAGTGGTAAATTCACAGACTCGTCTTAACTTAAACGAGTTTTATAAATCTTTTCTTATAATTAATAATCTTCCCCGTTTGACAAACAATCTGCTTCTGCACCATATGAAAAACCTAAAAAGAACACATGAACAGTGTGGGCAAATTAAATTTATATAGCAATATCGATTAACGGAAGTTAATGTATTCTACAAACAAAATATTGATTGATTTAAATGCCTATATACAGTTTAGCAAAAAAGCGCCACTCTTATACTTTAAAAATGAGATGGCCTAACCTTTTTTAGTTAATTAAACCTGGGAAATTTGACCACTGTAGAGTACCTATTATTTCTCATTTAGGCTCCTTTTAAGATATATATTTTTGTATCAATGTTTATAAATTTATAGATTTATGTTTAAAGCTTGTGGGGGGGGGAGGGGAGTTGAGACTTTCGGCAGTTAGATAGACGATCATATGAGTTCTCCCCTAATCTACGCGTAAAAGTTCCAAATTGTTAATTTTGACTGTAGTCGATTGCTTCTGCCAATGCCTAACCTAGAATAAATTATTTTTTATAAGATAAACTCACAATATTAGCACGCATGATATTTCCTAGCACAATGATGCTCTATAATTAGCAATATTTTTCGTGTCTGCTATTATTTAAAAGTATCGGAAAAATTCATAAATTGCCATATGACAGAGTTGCAGCAAATTCTTGAATATGTAACAAAATGTTTAAATAGTTACGGTATTTGTGTGCTTGATGATTTTTTGGGGTACATTCTGGCAAAAGAAGTTCAAAGAGAAGTTTTAAGCATAACAAACCATCAGCCATTTGTCGAAGGTCAAGTTTTATCAACAAACCCATCTATTAGAGGTGATAAGGTCACATGGGTTGAAGGGAATGAAAATTATTGTTATTTTATTCGAAATTACATTAAAAAGGTTGATAGTATTATTTATGAATGCAAAAATAGTCTGTGTAAAAACATTACAGGAAGAACTAAAGTAATTTAGTTTCTTTTTTTAATTTTTCAATACCATTATAGGCCATGATATCTATTTATCCACATAATGGCACTAAATACCTTAAGCATGTAGACAATCCTTATAAAGATGGGAGATGTATAACATCTATCTATTATTTAAATGATGATTGGTTAAGAGAAGTATTATCAAAATTGAATATCTATATTTTCAATTAGCGTGATGGGGGTTGTCTGCGAATCTATCCTACAATGGTTGATGCTCAACCTATTGTTGAACCAATTTTTGATAGGTTGATATTTTTTTGGTCAGATTCTAGGAACCCACATGAAGTAGAACCATCATTTAGAACTCGGTAATTTAAGTATTTGCAAGTTTAAATTTTTATCTAGATTTGCCATAACTGTTTGGTATTTAGATGGGGATGAAATCTCCAGTTCAACTCAAAGTTCAAACTATCAAATTATTAAAAATAAATAGCTCATATATATCTAAATTTTATTATCAAGTATTATTTATCGTTTACATACCAGCAATTTCCATTACACATAATGTCTTTCACCTTGAATAATATATTTGTTTTTTTTTGGCATTTGTAATATAATTTATTGCCATATAAATTGTTTATTAAGAAAAGTTTCTAATTATGGTAACTGGTTTCTTATTACCACATGGCAGAATTATATTATTTAATGTGATCCTGTATTATTATTATTAGAAGTTATATTGAATAAGCATTAATGATATAATTGAGAAAATAATTTTGAAAGGAATATATTAATTATTTTAGGATGATAAATTTTGTATTATAATATTTTTAATATATCCATCCCCTCACCATCATACAACAAATGTCTATTTAATAAAAAGATTGTACTTCTCCTTGTTTCATATAAAATCTAGGTGCATTGAAAAAGAATTATAAAAGTGCTGGACTAGATATAAAACTTCATCAACTATGTATATTGTTATTAAAACTATTAATTTTGTTTTGATTTAGTAGCAAAAATCTGAAAATTTGCTTTACAAAGTTCACCTAAATCTTTGAGGAGCCCTTTGTTAAAAAGGATATAATTTATTTACTAAAGCCACAGGGTTATTTATAACTAAAATATTAACTAAAAATTTTATTAAATTTAAATATCATAAATTGTATTCAAATCCCTTTGTTTTAATTTTTTGAATTTTTTAAGAAAATAACTTGGCATGTTTTTTGAATTTATTATATATAGAAATCAAATATATCTTAAATTTTTTGTATATGAGTAATTTAGTAGCACAATTAATCATGGCCACACATATTAAATTTAATTCTTAATTGCGTTAAGGAATTAAAAGTTAAATCAAAAGTCAGTTTTGTTAAATATCTAATTTGTTTTTTGGTATACAGGCGTTTCTTTAGCAAATTATAACCATCAAAATCAAGCAATCTTTTATTTTTTAATATTACATTTTGAAATTAAATCCATTTATAAATTTTAAGTCTTTAGTCCATTTTTAAAAAATTTGTAATATTAATAACTTAGACCTTTTAATTATTTAAATGATGACAATCATGTAACCTAATTTAAAACATGCTAAAAATGGATTAACTACGCTAGACTCGAGAGTCAAGATATTTTTTTCAATCCCAAGTCCTTAAGAGAGTTTTAGTTCTATTATGAACAGTTGTTTTATCTGTCTCGTGTAAGCTTAAAACTAGCTCTTAAAAGGAAGCCCTTTAGATTATGTGAGTTTAAAAACACTTTAGGAAACACTACCTACCATTGAAAGAAATTCAAATTGTCAATAGCACTATTTGAGACAAGAAAATTTCCGCTTGGCCCGCGGCAAATCTCGTAAATTTAGTTTTTCGCGAGCATCATAATAAGTTCAGGCATCTCGGATGAATGCGATTCTGTTATAATGTATTATTTTATTTTCGTGATCACTTTTTTATTTGTATAATTCATATTAATCTAAGCTCTAATCCTAGAAAAATCGAATAATTAGATTTAAATTTTTTTGAAAAAATAATGAAATTACTGCCAAAAATTAAAAAAAAAATCATTATATGTGGGCGGGAAGCCCTACTGATTGGGACATGGCTAGCGGACACTTAGAAGGGTATAATTAAGTTGCAAAATCAAACCGGCCGAAGTCGAGCTGAGAACTTGAAACGAATTTGACCCCTGAGCACTAATATATACATGTAGTGATAATTTGATTATTAAGTAAAAAAAATATTTTTAGGATGAGCTTTGAACAAAATTCAGCTTTCATCTCTTGTAATAACCGCCATTATAAATTACGAATATTTATAAAAAATCATAGAATCTCGCATTTATGAATAAAACTCATTATGAGGAAGTTCGAAATTAACACGATGGATAATACTTTGAACTTTAAAAAATTAAAACTTTTTAAATTGCGCTTTACTTATTATTCAGTGCTCACACTTGTCAAAACTAGTTAATTTCTAATTAAAGAGTTGTGTCCGAAATATAATCTAAAAAGGGTCCTTGTTTTTGAGGGTCAATACAAAAACGGCAACAAAATTCTATAATAAGAGCTTTCTTACATTTTAAAAAATGTAAAATAAACTGTTATGTGGTTATGGCAATTGTTTACTCAGAGAAAGCATTTTATTTTTAATCAAAACATTTGAAAATGTAAAATAAATAGATGCAATATAATATGCATTAATTTTTTTATATAATTTGGAAGAAAAAAACATTAATTGAGTATAAATAAAAAAGGAAAAAATTAAATAATAGATGAAAGATTGAGTAAATCAGCTACAAAAATAATATATATCACATCATAATTTAGTCGAATTTTGGATTTTTGACAATTTCACTCTTAAACTTTGTATGCTTGGTATGTTCGTGTTTTTCAGGATCTTTCTTGCCGACCGTGTTCTTGTTAGGTGTGATTAGAATCAATGTGGATTCTCCGATAAGCATTAATAATAATGCCAAAATGTAAAAGATGTTCATAGTACTAGATACTTCAAGTAACTAAAACTTTAAGCGTAACTTGAAATAATATAAAATTAAATAGTAATAAGAGGCGTTTCTAGAAATTAATAATATGTACGTTATGATGACATACAATGACGTCTTTATATTACATATCTATTCGTTTTTATAAAGTCTATAACTTCAAATAAAATTAAAGTAAAAAAATCTGGAACGCTTGGACTTAGATATGGGGAGGCTGGAAGGATCAGTTGCCTTCACTTAAAGCCAAATTTATATACGTTTATTTTTGCTTTCTCTAATAAACAACATGAGATTACAACTCTATGAGTTTTTTCAATTTATATATAATATACCTTTGTAACTTGGCATATCAAATGTTATACCCTTGTATGTATGGTGTGTGGAATTGTTAAAGTTCATCTTCAATACAAAGAGTTAATTGAGACTAAAATTTTGGATTCTAGCGTGTTTATTCATAATTATAAAACAAAGTTCATATAATTATTATCATACACTAGATTTGTGGCCAATTAGTTTAAAATTTAACATGTTACAATTTTTCTTATAGTCGAGTTGGTAATTTTATTTATTGTCGCGTCGGGTCGGGTCCGTTTTAAATTTTTCAAACGTTTTTGGGTTGGGTCGAGTTTGAGCTAAAAAATTATTTGAGCGCTTGTCTTAATATCAAATTCACATTCAAATTGCGCGAATTTATCTTTGTCTAAATATCCGATTCAAATGCATGGGTCAAACTCGGTTTTAATTAATTATATTTAGATTTTTGATCGTTAAAAACGTTTTTTTTGTTTATCTCAACTGGCGAGATTAAATCTAAACTTTGCTGATGCCTAAAAATCTAATACAACATTTAAACTTAGGAAAAATTTTGCAGCTAACAAATCTCTGTTATGTTATGCGTCTAAAATGTAAATCAGCCATGAGTTCGATGTTAAGACACGGCTATGTTATAACCCGTACCCCGATTTTTGCTGCGCAGCAAAATCCGATATTATAAGCCTTAAGACGTTTTTGGTTAGGATCGGTTTCGGTGGAAAAAATGACATTGCAGGACTCTAAGCCGCCATTTAAATAACAGGTGTATATCGAGTCAGAACATAATACTTTTATAGATTGAATTTGTAGGCAGGATTGCCCAAATAAGGTGGGTATTCAAAATATTTTGACAATTGATAACATTAAAGTTTTTTTACTAAAATTGTATATATGAGTGGCGTAAGCAGAATTTCCCAAAGGAGGAGGGGGAGTTAATCTTGTGTCAAAAATTCAGAAAATGCATTGATAATATCTGCAGTATTATGTTTGTACTTAGAAAATGCCAATTATTTGAATTTTGTGACCCTCCGACTGTGGTCTTTCCTCTAATGACGCAATTTGCAATGAGGTCCTTTCAATTTTTCTGAAGACAACCAGTCATTGGTAGAACTAGAGATATGCACGGGCCTTTTAAGCTTAATGGACCCACTAGTACTAAGACTTTAAAAATCCAAGCCCGCCAAGGCTCGTTGATATTAAAGTATAGTTCCCAGCCAGGCCCGCTAACACTCGAAAAATATTTTTTTGCTGCTTGTTAAACGCAAATTTCAATGTTAAAATAATAATTTATTTTTATGCTAAATATGTTCAATAATCATGTTCACTAAACATCAGCCGCACACAGTATCAATTGTAGCTGCATAAAACCGTTTATGAAATAACGTTTTTATCTATCTCATTCACCTTCACAAATGTGTATTTTTTTTTAACTATTGCGCATATTATATTTATGTATTTGATAGTTTTAATTTAAAAAAGAAAATTAAATAAATTGGAAAAATTATTCAAGGTTGGGATTATTAAAAATTATCTAATTTGTAATTTCCAACTAAGTAAAAAATAAACTTTCAGGATCAACTTATTTAAGAATCATAAGTTCTATGAATAATTGTTGAGGAAATATTTATTTTAATTAAATCTTTATTGTAAAAATTTAATAATCATAAAATTTGATAATCATTATCAAAACACACTAACTCATAAATATTAGAACAATAATAAAATTTACTTAAATAATTTTGCAGGGCAGAGCCGAGTTTATTAGTAGCGAGGCTCAGCTTGATTCCGTTTGTATACCTATGTTTTTCAATAAAAAGCCGATCCATGCCTGACACGTTTATAGGCCAAATTTTATATTATTAAATTTGCCGAGGCCAAACATTTGCTTTAATAAAGTTGGCAAGATCATGATCATCTAAAAAATACTCTAATGATCAATTTACAATACCATGAGGATTAATAATTCTGAGTTGAATTTGATCATAATTTCTAATACAGAATTATCGCTTCTAAAGAAAAGAGATTTTTAAGTTTTAAAATGAAGCATGCATGAAGGGAGAGTCAAAACGCTTTGTAAAATTATTTTTAACTTTTTGTATTGGTTTGTATTTCTATATAAAGCTCCTCTCTCTCAGGGAATCAGCCACAATTTGTAAAGCAAGAAATTTTAAGTAAATTTAAATAAACAGGTCAAACGCTTGTTAAACTATAGATTACTTTTGACAAAAAATTGCCTGTACTTTCATCTTCCTCTTCTATTTTAAAGTAGAGATATTTTTTTAGAAAAATTTATTAAATTTGAATTACCTTCCATTTTAAAACACGCAACAGGTATAAAAATATTTGTTTAAATAGTCTTTAAATTAGTAGATTTTAAATCTAAAATTAATTCTAAAATTAGGCTAATTCATTATTTCTATCTGCGCGACACCAACAAGTGTCTAATGGGTATCATTGTATTTTTCGATGTAATCACAAAAAAAAAGTTGCATTTTGGGGCTTATTCAGAATTCCCCTCTTGCCTTGGCTACTGCTTCATAAGCATACACTAATAAAACCATAGACTGCCTAATAGCTCATTTTTACCATTAAAATCATTCAGACACCAAATAGCTGCCATTTTGTAGGAAAAACTCAACAACAGGTTTATTTATAATTCACCACGATAAAATATTAAAGAAAATAAATAAGACTAATAGCTTAGTTTATAAATAAAAAAAAAATAAGTAAATTAGAACAATAAATTTTGCTGAATTCTATTATTTGGTTACAATTTCCCACAAAATGGCGCTTGCTATATTTGCTGTAAAATTATCAGCTGTTCGGCAGTCTATGGTTTTATTAAGTGGCCCGTCAACTTGCCGAAAACCATCTCGCCGAATTTAATGTCCCCCTTAAAAAAAGGTCCCTCATTTTGTGATTGGTTGAATGGGGGACGATTTCAAATTAGGGGACATTTTTTAAACAAGGGACATTAAATTCGGCGAGATGGTTTTCGGCTAGTTGATAGAGCACCGTTTTATTAGTCTATGGTCATAACTCATAAGTTTGCAAGTTTGAATCCATAAACATATGGTAGGCGAGTGACGAGATGGATGACAATGTTGCTTTTTAAAACATATAATAAATCGTTCAATCTCAAATTTGTTCGTCAATTTGTAGATTATACAAATTTGCTAGTTTTAGAACCATCCAAAAATGTGTGCCATGTTAAGCTTAATAAGCCAAAAACTAAAAATTCGTTAGATTCTAAATTTTTTAAGTTATTTATTAAGATACTTTTAAATGTGCAATTTATAGGGAATTGATTAAATGCTTCAGACAAATTAATGAAAGTGAGGATATTCATGTAGCTGTTTTATCAGGGGAGGCTGGTATGTTTTCATCAGGTAAAGTAAAAATTATACATTGTTGTACTTGATTATAGGATTGGATTTTGGAGAAATGAAAAATTTGATGTCAATAGTTATGGATCCTAAATTAAATGAGGACTTTGCCAAAAAGAGTTTGCAATTGAGAAATCACATAATTAAAATTCAAGATGTCTTTAATACTGTTGAAAAAGTAATAAATCTGAAAAATTATTATAAGTTCCAAATCTTATATTTAAAAAAATCAATTATTAACGGGTCATTGAACATATAATTCTCTTATAATTAATATAATATTAAAGTGTAGAGTTCCTGTTATTGCAGCCACATTATGGAGGGTGTTTTGGAGCAGGGATGGCATTAGCCTCAGTAGCTGATATTCGATATTGCACTCCTAATAGCATTTTCCAAATAAGGGTGATACTTATTTAATTGTTTTTATTTTGATAACAATTTAATATTATTAAATTACTGGTTATTTTAAATTTAAAGGCTGTAGATTTCTATTTTACATTATAATTCTTAACTTTGTTTAAATTATTTTTTGAATGAAGCTTTATCTTTAATTTATGAGAATTATTCAAATCCATCTTTTGTCTGCTTAGGTTGATCAATAAATTATTGCCATATTTAAAAATAGGTCATTATTGCCTTTCAAATTTTATCAGCAACTTGTGTTTTACTAAATATTTTACAAAAAGCCAGCAATTTGAACCATTAAATAGCTAATTAACTTGCTCTTAATGATCATTGCTATAACAAAGTGAAATAATTAGAAGATTCTTTACTTTAACTTTTTATATTAAACGAATCATAAAATAGTTCAATAATTTATATCAAATTGTTAAAAGTAATTATAGACTAGTAATTGAACTGAATACTTTCATCAAATGTTCAAATATGTGATAATTAACCCGCGAGAGCATTCGTGGGGTACCAGACCACGGACCCCACGATAGTTATAAACTTAAATATAAAACGCGTTTAAAAGCGAATTGATCTGGCCTTTTCAGTAGCCTAATATTTTACCAAGACCTAAGTTTGAGAAAAATTTTATAACTTTTGTTTTATTGCTTTTTAAAATATAGCATCTTTTTGGCAGGATCCCACATTGCTCTCACGTAAATCTTTACAATTTGTGTTTTTAATATATTTTGAACATTCTTTTAATAAAAAATCACGTTTATTTTGAACCAAAATAAAAATGGGGGTCCAGAAAATCGTTAATAAGTTTTGTAATGTTGATTAAATTCATATCAAAATTTATACCATTGATCTTAAGACCTTTATAAATCAGAGGTCAGATTTGTTAGGAATTTTCTGCCCGAACCCGGCCCGGTTCAATTCTCTAACCTCATTGCCCGCCCGAACCCTTCTGGTGTCCGCCCGAGCCCGCCCGAAACATTAATGCTGCCCGAAATGCCCGGCCCGAAATATTAAATTTGCCTGTTAGGCCCGAAATTTTGCGACCTAAAATTCTTTCAATATTTAAAAGTCGAATGATTTTTTCAAAAGAAACTTTTGTACTTTAATTTTAATCCTAATTGGTCAAAAAACGTAGTATTTGGTCTTTCTAAAATATTTGAGCTTAGCGATAGCGATGAGTGATAAGGGAATAATAAAGGCGAATTGGAGAAGCCTTGTTAAATCATTTGTTAAAAAATTAAATGATATTAGAATGAAATTTAACACTTTCAGGCGTTGTATCAATTTGGGCGTGACGATTTGTACTATGTATAGACGGCACATGCGAATTACGAACTATGAAAGGGCTGCATAAATATAAATATTTTAATCCTTTCCATAACCTAGCTAGGGACTTGATGGAAATAAAGGGGTTCTGGCAAAAATTGTAAAAATAACTTGGGGACGGATGGCGATTTTTTAGCATTTTCATATGCAATTTAATGAAAAGTAACAAAAAAAATACACTATCTAAAAAATCTCATTAAGCCCGAATTGCCCGAATCCTATTTTCTTCGTGCCCGCCCGAGCCCGCCCGAAAATAAAAATTTAGGACAGGTGCCCGGCCCGACCCGGCCCACGGGCCGGGCCGGGCCTGTTCGGGCAGCGGTCCGGGCCGGGCAATCTGATCTCTGTTATAAATACATGTTTAAAATTTGAAAGGTTTAAAAATAATACTTTAAAAGTTATAAGAAGTTAAAAAATGGGGTCAAATATAACCCACGAATGCTCTCGCGTTCGGGATTTTCAGGAAGGCTCTCGGGGGTTAAACAAGTTGCTTGCACATCTTATTTATACCCCAAATCAGCTTATTTTCATAAATTTGGTGATTAAAAATTTCAATAATTTGAAATTGATTTTTATATTTATAAGTGTTCATTTTTTGGTCATAAAGTCTAATAGTGACACTTAGCATTCTGGCCCCTAGATAAAAACCCTGCCATTCTTTCTAAGCAGTTTTCGAGATCTATTTGCCCATTACTTGAAGCCATAATTTCAACATTTCCCCCAGTTTATCAATCCATAATAGCTAAAAAAATTGGGAAATGCTCCTTACTATTGGCTAGGATTCCATTTTATTTAAGTTTAACAAAGGCCAAGCGAATTGTGCAAATTTAGATAGTGCTATGCAATTTATGGGCTCGTCCGTCCTTCCCTCCATATTTTTGGGTTTTCAATGGCTGTGGGCTTTTGCTTCTGTAAAATACTTTTATTTTGCTTTCGCAAATACACTGCTAATGACCGCTGATTGGATTTACATTTTTCGACCTCGCCCGATCCCAAATTCCATTATTCTTCCTGTGTCCGAATTATTAGCTTTATACATAAAATTCTTCGGGCAACTTGTTTAGGTTGTTGCTATATATCGGATAATTGCAAAACTGGCTAAAAGATTCCCTGCAAATTATTGCTGACCGTTGCTTACTTCTACTTTATCTGACCCCGGCCAGAGACCAAAATTCTAGTTTATATATCTATATTAATTTCTATGCAATTATGGACTAGCTTTTGGTTGTCCTGTCGTGTCCTGTCATGTCCAACTATATATATATATAAAATAAATTAAATTCCCCTGTTTATTAAAAATTTATTTATTTATTTATTTATATATATATGCGGTTAGGAAGTGGAGTTAGGATTTCCATCGGACGTGGGTTTGACACAGCGATTGAGGCATTTAATGGGACACAGCGATTCCTTCGTACGTGAAATAGCTTTAACCGGTCGCCCATTCAATGGACTAGAAGCTCAAACCAACGGGTTCGCTATGATAGTCCCTCAACTGATGCAAGGTTCAAAAAACTCTGCCCCCTCCAATAACAAAGAAGAGGCGATTGAAAGAGAAATTTTAGATGGTGACATTACGTTAAAACACTGCTTGAAGTTGGCTGAAAGAATAGCTGGGCTCGATTGTTTAGCTGTGCAAGGCACGAAATCTAACTTGAATCAGACCAGGCCCGAACTGGGCAAAGCGCTAGATTATGCGGCCATTTTGAATATGACTGCATTAAGAAACCCGGCCATTGTTAGGGCTATTACATCTTTGTTCGGGGAAAAAGTGGCTTAAAACAACTTTGCTTTTACATTATCATTATTTTTACGCCTTTTTTGTTTTTGGAATATTTTATTTTACAAAGAGTATTAATAAATATGAAGTGTATATAATTTAGTAATTACGGTGGTTTATATTGAATCATGAATTGTTTAAGAAAATTATGGAAAAACACATAATTCCGTAAAGTATAATTAAGAGATAAAATGAATAAATTTAAAAAATAATACATTATGTATTGTTTTTATAAAGAGGGCTCGATTTACGACGGGTGAAAACCGCGAATCAAATAAGAATAACTCTAATTTATATGTCATCTAGGACACATTTTAAATTAGAGACTAATTTGACTAAATTATCCCTATCTCTTTTAGAATGTGACTTGAAAATAAAAACCTTTATAAAAACCCCAACCGGAATCGTATTATAAATCTTTGTTTCAACAAAATTTCAAACAAAAATTATGTATTGTATTGGATTTAACAATCTTCAGAATAAATTTCTCTTATAATTACTATTGCATTCCGTATTTTTAGTATATTTGGCATTATTTAAAAAAAATATTTCATAATTCTCCCAAGGTCTCAATTTTATTTGTGTTTTTGGTACTATTACACATCTATATTACCTCACATTATGGCTTATCTATCCCTTAATGACCGCGATAAAGTTATTTTTTATCACTTAAAAAGCAAGGTTTCTTCATCATTGTATATGAACCAGGAGTTTGTCCCGAACCCCTGAACCCGAACCGGGTAAAACCCGATGTTTTACAGAACCCGAACCCAAACTCGAACCCATTTTTAAAAATACCCTTAAAACCCGAACCCGATGAATACAAAAAAGGGTTCGGGTTTTAATTCAAAAATTTATTGTGAATTGAATATCTCAGTTTTCTCTATCATGACAATGTAACGAAAACCATACGATTGTAATTTCAATATTTTTATGTAATTTATAATATGGTATGGCTTTTATATTTTTATTGCTTTTAAATCCAAAAATAAATTAGAACATTAAAAATTCAATAAATACATATGCACAATGAGATGAAATAATTGGCATGTGAATTTAATTAGGTGCTATTTAAAAATTAAGTTAATTATTCAATAATTTTTTGAAGGTAAAAATGTATTTTAGTATAATATAATTTCTTGAACCCGAACCCAATTCCTTAAACACGAACCCGAACTCGATTTCAAAATTTATGCCAAACCCGAACACGAACCCGAACCCAATTTTATTTTGGGCTGGTTCAAACCCCTGCCATGAACAGTCTTTGTTTAAAGATTTCAAGAAAAAATGCGAATAAATTTTTGAAGCAAAAAAACATTGCTACCCCTCTCTCTTTTGAGAATTTTATGTAAAAGGTTGTATAAAGCAGGGCCTTAAAACGATTAAAATACCAGTCCGAGCCTTAGATTGTTTATAAATAAGGCTTGACCCGAAATAAATATTTTTAGGCATATAAAATGTGGTAGCTCTTAAAATTATAGTCAACTATTCATGGGCGTAGCCAGGGGATGGCTGCCCCCCTCTAAATTCAAAAATTCTTCAAAATTAAATGTAATTATGGCTAAAATTACTAAAAAATTATCATTTTGCCCCCCCCCCCCTATCATAATTGCCCCCCTCTAAATCCAATCCTGGCTACGCGCATGCAACTATTTATTCAAGTCTTCTATCTCGATAAAGTTCTTCTCAAATCGGAAAAAATCGTAATTTGTAAAATTGAATGCCGTGGGAAGTTGCTTTAGGTCTTGGATAAAAGGACAAAAAAATTGTCTATTTGTTTTATTGTAACATGGGCTTAGCCAGCAATGGGATTAGAGGGGACAATAATAATTTAGGGAGGGGCAAAATGAACATTTTACGAAATTTTGACCATAATTTTAATAAATTTTAACAAATTTTTGGATTTAGAGGAGGGCAGCCGCCTCTCCATGCCCCCCCCCCTTGGCTACACCCATGTTAAACATAAATTTACAACTAGAGGACAACACGAGCCGCCCGCTTCTGGAGTTTAAGGTCGTGGCTCCAGCCTTAAAATACATTGTATTTATTGATTAAAGCTAATCAATTTTCGCCTTCTCCTTAACTTTGCAGTCAGTCTTAGCAATTAAATTATATAGCTACTTTTCTTGAAGTGCTTTTTAAATGTGCATCTTTACTACTTGATCAGTATGAATATAAATAAACTTACTGCAAGCGCGATAACCAGAATTTGAATTGCGGACGGTCAAAATTTAAAAACGATAATTTTTCATACATAAACCATAAATTTATTGAATAAAGATATAATTTGAATTTAGGGGGAGCAATTGCCCCTACATCTATCTTAGCTCAAGGCTGAAGTTTATGGGTCTAAGCCCGAAAAATGGATATAAAATTAATACGTGTCATATCCATGATAGACTGCTCATCAACGTTAAATAAGTGTATCATTTTTTCCGCCATCTTTAAATGTGCACAATTAAGGAAAGGCTATATATTGTAGATTACATAAGCGTAGCCAGGTTTTGGATTAAGGGGGGGGGGCGAAACGTTTAAAAGTTCAATTAGGAAAAGAAGGGGCAAAACATATATTTTTTAAATTTTTAAGGGTTTTTGCATGGAATTTTTTTTTTCATTTAGAGGGGGGGGGGCGCCCCCCTCTGGCTACGCCCATAATAGATCATAGTGATTTTGGTCGATTAAAATGTTTTTAATAATAAAAAAAATTTGATAGTTAAACATTAAAAACAGCATTTTGAACTATATATCTTTTACACAATTAGTAAAAAATAAAAATACGGTGAAGTTGTGAAAGCAATTTAGTGCCATCTGCATTTTATTAAATAATTATTAATTAACATTTTATATATTAATCAATGGGGAAGGTAATTTTACCTTTTCTGTTTAAACAATGAGGGAGAGAAGAAAAACACAAGAAATTGCCAAACTCAAAATGTTACCATATGAAACATATGAGATGAACAGTCTATGTAGTCTACTGTTATACAATTTCCAAAAAATTTCAAAATTAATTTGCACTAATGAATACTGGGGTTATAGCTGATTGCAAAATTAGTTTACATGGGCGCACCCAGGTTTTGAATTAGGGGGGGGGCAGATTATTTTTATCAAAAATTTTCCTGAGAGCAAAAAAAAGCAACTCCCCTCATTAGGCAGTGGGGGCAGCTGGACCCCCTGCCCCCCCCCTGAGGGTCCGGCTGCCCCCCTCTGGCAAATTAGGAGGGGGGGGGCAAAACATATTTTTTTTAATTTCTAAGGGTTTTTGTATTAAATTTTTTTTTAATTAGGAGGGGGTGGGGCAGCCACCCTCCCCCCCGGGTACGCCCATGTTAGTTTATAATTTTTAAGTATTATAACTGGAAAAATCAGAAATTTTTTTATATCGCATTCGAATATGAATCTTTAAATTTTAATAATAAATTCTTACATTTTTTTGGCTCGCATTTAGTTAATAAATCTACCGTTAAACCTACATCCATATGTATAGGCTATGACCTCGACCTTGTTAAATGTATGTTATTTGCATGTTTATCGTTTACATGCTTAATAAAAGGGTTAAGTTAATACCAAAACATGTACCATCTATTCAGGTACACGATCAAAAAAGCAAAAAGCTCATTATAACATTATTACCCCTTTTCACATTATTTAAAAAGATATGACGGGCTGCATTAGTGTAATAGCTACTTTGCTGGTACTAGGGCTGACGACCGTTCAGGCAAAACCCGTTAAGCAAAACCTTTCATTCAATAGCGACATTCAAGGTAAATTATAAAACATTCAGCATTTTTATTAAAGCTTAAACTAGATTTTACATTTATAAAAATTAATATAGGAGTTTAGATCCAACGCTATCTAGCTAACATTTATCTGCTCGCTGATAACAAATAAACTAATTATATTCTTTACCCTACGTCTTATCTATATTAAGTAAAGGGTGTTTATATGAAGTTAGTTTATTAGATTAATTATGATGACTAATTTATTACTTTATAACCTGCAGTGTCTATGTGGTAGTGTTGTAAAAAGGGCTGGGTTTTGTTTTGTCGACTTTAGTTTTAGTCGAAAAAACATGAACAGACCACAGGTTTGGCCAAAGAAACCTTTTGTCTGTTTGCGCGACTAATAATAACATTGGTCGACTAAAATCAAAGGTCGACCAATCACAACCCAGCAGTTTATACAACACTACTATATGAATACGCTATAAGAATTATCACAGCTTAATAAGACGCTTCATAGTAAGTGTACACGATTGAAACGTTAATTGTATGCATCCAGTTAGCGTTGGACTCCATCAAGACCCCATAACGAAGCAATATTACGAAATAGAATTTATGAAAGAATGTAAGTTGGCAAATTTTGTTTAAATACTTTCTTCGTGTCATATTTTAATAAAATTTTTTAATTTTAAAAGACCCAGAAGACGACGTTTCCGTCTACATAAGTTAGCACTGTTGTATATTATTTTTGCTAAAGATATGTACACCTTAGAAGTATTATTGCTAACTTTTGTTTTTTAAGAAAAAATATACCCCGAAGGATGGAATTTTTATAAAGAAGGGCCGTGTCCATACTATGATACCATAATTATGGTTGTAGGACATCTTGGAACTAGCCAACAAAAAATTAGAGTTATGGTATGTTGATTTACCTTCTAATACATTGGCTTGTGGTATACTTATTTTTTACGCTCAAACACTGATGAGCTTATATTTAGTGGTTTTAACAATTTTTGAAATAAAGGTAAAAAGCAATTATATTTATATAAAAACACGCCTTTATTTCCTTATGTAATACCTTAAAATTATTTTATATCAGAAACGGTTGCATGACGATGGTCTTATCGACGAAGAATCTGGCTGAAGAATTGTCCCAATTCATTCAAACATTAATTGTCATATGTAACGTTATTGTTTATACCTTTATGTTATCGTGTGAACAATGTATTAAATAAATTATTCTACGTGCAAGATGGAACGTTGAGAAATACCTAACGGGCGTCATTTTGGTGTTACTTAACCCCTCCTTTTTTAGAGTGAGTCGTACTGATTTGTATCAACGCCCTTGTCGTTAGAGTGCTGCTTATGGGTGGCTTGGAGCAATGTTTTTTTATTTTCCTCCTTAGCTAATGGATCTTTGTCAATTGACTTAGGAGCGTAAGGACTTATTAAGGTCCTAGCACATATGGCTTCCCAGTCGGTTTTGTAAAACCATGGATGATGCGTTATATCTGTTATACCATTTTTAAGAGCGCCGTACCTTTTTCTCACGTCGCTCTGTAAAAGATTGTCCACCAGGTCACAGCATTCCCTATTCATGCGAGGACATTTTACGTAACGACGGTTGACTATGTTACGAAATATTTCACTCTCCTCGTTGGCTCTAAAAGGTGTGTAGCCAGCTGTCATTTCGTATATGAGTACACCGAGAGACCACCAATCGGAACCTTTGCTATAGCCTTTGTTTTCGATGATTTCTGGTGACATGTATTCTGGCGTTCCACATATGGTCCATGTCCTATCGGGCGTATACTTAACGAATCCAAAATCGGTTATTTTAATGTATGAACGATTGTCGAGTAGTATATTTTCCGGTTTAAGATCTCGATATAAGAGATCGTTGAAATGCAGGTATTCCATTGCTAACACAACTTGGGCTCCAAAGAATTTAACGGTAGCATCATCGAAGCGTCTAACGCGTTTTAAATGCGCAAATAAATCTCCGGCTTCGACATATTCTAGCACGAGATAGAGATTGATGTCGTCCTTGTAATAAAAGTGAAGTTTGATTAAAAAGGGGAAGTCAACGCATTGCAAAACTCTTTTTTCCGTCAAAACATGTTCTTTGCATTTCGACTTTAAGATGTGATCCTTATTCAGAATTTTTGAGGCGTATAATGCATTAGACGCTTTATGTTTAACCAACAAAACGCGTCCAAAGGCTCCTTCGCCCAATTCCCTAATTCTTTGAAAATCTGCATCTGTAACTTTAGGACAAGGGGGCGGATCCTTCCACTTACACATGAAATCAGATTTACAACGCGTTAGAGATTGCCCAAAGAGTATTTCGTTTCTAAGACTGACTACCTTTATACTATCTTCCCGTTTTGCATCATTGTTTTTATTAACTTTTTGAGTCTTTAAATTAAGACTATTAGTAAGATGATTTTGCATTAACGATCTTCAAAGTTTTTGTCTCATTCATCGTTGCTAACAATTAAATCATATGCGTTAACTTTTATAACAATGGTATTTGATTGAAGCAATTTATAATATTATTTGGTTTTAAAGGCACAAAATTCTTATAAAAGATGCAATAATGAGAAATAAATTTATTAAGATTATAATTTTAATCTACATAACAGTTCCATTCTTTCTTTTACAATTCTATTGATAAGTGACCACACTATACAACAATATAATGAAATGAAAAACAAAAATCAGCTCTCTATCTTTGTAAGCATACAATCGCTTCCAAAAATCTTATTTTGTGAGCAAAAAGTCAGGTTTTCTTTATAATGTCATTGAAATTCAATTCAAATTGCGATAGCAGCTTCAACAATACAACACTTGACTCGTTGAAGTAATATTGCAGAGATTAACATCGTATTTTGGTCCCAAGTTACTATATTAAGTTTTAAGATCCCATAAATTCTAGTAAGAAAAACACAATATAATAGGTATAAGTTTTTTTGTGGGAGACGATTTACATAATTGATATACGTTTAAACTAAACGGATGACATTGATCCAAGTATGAAAATCGTGTGGATATAACGATTTCCATTTGTATTCAATAATTGAATTATATTTTAACAATTTCCCATTAATTTTCTCAGTGTAGATCTACGTCACCCCTAAGTTTAACTTACAATTATATTTAGATATCAAACTATGAAACACAAGATTAAACGAACTTCAGCAAGCAGCATAACCACATGGTTATTTTTTATTGTTGTAGCCGTGATAACTAAGCTGTTCGCGTCTATGCAAATGAGATTACTTGTTTGTTGTAGCCGTGATAACTAGGCTGTTCGCGTCTATGCAGATGAGATTACTTGTTGTATCTTTCCCACTAAGGGGGAGAATAATGAGCGTGTGAATAAAGATATAGGATTTTTCGTTATGTAAATAGACGTGCACTAAGTAGATGCAGACGTCGAACGGTCGGCATCTCTCATTCAAATGAGGAGGGCATACAAGGTTTAAATAGCGGGCATTTGACCATGATAGGAGCAGTTATTTAATTGTATGATCAGTTATTTAATTTAGTCCTGCGGAATCAGTTCAATTAATAAAGGCAACTTCTAGTTTTGAATCCTTTATTTTAATAAGTCATAATTGTACGATTGGGTTATACATTATAAGTCAATAAGGAATCATTTAAAGTTTCTCGATATAAATATAAAGAATGAAAGGGACGATGGCCGTGGTTAAATTGCCGTAAGATCCATCTGCTAGAAAGAGCGACATCTACGAGTAATTGGAGGTGTAGGGTAAGGGGGACCGTTTGGTTCTTCCATGCTACCACTGGACCAACGTGATCTAAATGGAAAATAAAATATCCTCCCCGCCCCACACGACTAACGATTTGAAAATAAAAATAACTGATTCCGCAGGACTAAATTAAATAACTGATCATACAATTAAATAACTGCTCCTATCATGGTCAAATGCCCGCTATTTAAACCTTGTATGCCCTCCTCATTTGAATGAGGGATGGCGACCGTTCGACGTCTGCATCTACTTAGTGCACGTCT
This sequence comes from Gordius sp. MW1, assembly GCA_964036665.1. NCBI lineage: Eukaryota > Metazoa > Nematomorpha > Gordioida > Gordea > Gordiidae > Gordius > Gordius sp. MW1. Next base: position 3,975,255 of record OZ038528.1, read on the forward strand.
ATTTACATAACGAAAAATCCTATATCTTTATTCACACGCTCATTATTCTCCCCCTTAGTGGGAAAGATACAACAAGTAATCTCATCTGCATAGACGCGAACAGCCTAGTCATCACGGCTACAACAAACAAGTAATCTCATTTGCATAGATGCGAACAGCTTAGTTATCACGGCTACAACATTTATATTAAGTAACCTGCTAAAATTTATATTTTATCATTGTTTTATTAAGCATTAATGTAAAGTATTTGTTTTTGTTTATACCCTCTTGTGAGGTTAATTAAAAAGACTATTCGGTATATCACAAATCGTTTAATGTCCCTCTCGCCAAAGTTTATGTCATAACAGGTTTAGTGAGGATTTAAAATGGGACTCCCCTTTGGCATAAGAATAAAAGCGTTTTGCCCATTTAATCAAACAAAAAGTTAGATTGCTACTTTTGTTAATTTATAATATGAATTATGTATAAATTATGAAACAAAAATCTTATTTACTCTCAACCTAATAGCAAATAATCTTGCCTCGCTTTTCATCAATTTAAAAACACTTCATGGACGGTACACTAAATAAATGTAGACACAATTATGTAGATAATTTTATAAGAAGTCTCTCTTACCATTACCCTAATACGCAACATTATTTAAATTTGTATAATATAATTGCGACTTTTAATATATTAAGAAAATTTAAAAGGGTGCACTACAATGGACGCTACTATGAGTGGATATGGCAAAAGGGGGCGATTAATATTATATTACGCATTGATGAAACTGCGCAAATTCATAGGATACCTTAATTATTCAAAAGGGTTATACCCAATGCGATCAGGTCTCCTATTTAAGCGTAATAATTTATATAAAAGACTAACACGATTCACCCTTTGACAATTTGTAATCAAAGAACCGTGTTATTTCAACCATTGTTCTCACTTTGATATATTCCATATTTTGGTAAAATATTTTTCATCCTCACTTTAACTCTGATTTCCTAAAATATCTAGTAAATAGAAATGTCAGATATACGTAATTGTTTGCATGAATGATTCGGATTACTAGATAGCCCAAGAAATGGAAGAACTACTTAACAATGCATTAGAGCAGATCGATGTGAACGAATACTTATTTTTCAGATTGCCAAAAGTATTCTGGGTCGTGACATTTTTAGGTGTCATATTCAACGTAATAGGTTTCGTCTACGCCATTAAAGTAAAATCTAGCAATCGGAACGGACCTCAAATTAGGGCTGGTGCTGGAGGTTGGAGCAGAGAGCGATTTGCGAATTGGAATATCTACTTGGCTGCTATGTCTAGTTGCGATCTAATGCAATCGCTCCTTTTCGTAACGGCTTTTACAATGAGCAAGTTAGATATAGATAACAGACATCCTAGAAGGACGAGTCAGTTTCTCATGTTAATAGAATGTAAACTGTTCGACTTATCCATTAATTGTTTAACCAGCGCCTCTAATTTGTTCAAACTTTGGATTACTCTAGATCGCGTAATGGCAGTCGCATTGCCGCACAAATATAACGGTTTAATGACCAAACGCCTTGCTTTCACAATTTGCCTACTTTCCTTCTTGCTCTCTATAGTTCTACTCATTCCCAACGTTATTTACATCCAAATTGTAAATATTATAGACGATAGGTTATCAGCATTGTACCATGCCCTCTACGTTTGCAAGAACAGGAAAAATAAAATGCACAGAATGTGGATCAATCTGATAGGTTCAGTGCTCATGGATTACGTACCTGCAGTGGGAATTATAATTTTTAACTTTATATTGCTCCACTACCTAAGAAAAAAGAATCGCATACACCCTTTGCCTCTCACACATTATACACATGTACGTAACGATATTCCTGCTCAACCTACTAATTCTGTTAAGCCTATCAATCCTATCCCAATGATGTTTAATGCGTTAGAAATAGTGAAAACACATTTCAAAGTGAACGCTAGACAACGTAGACATAGAAAAATAATCTTCATTTTGCACCTGATAAATGTTCACTACTTTTTGTATATAATACTGACGACAGTCTACTGGATACATTTCTCCAAAACACCAGTTACCATTACCGTTTCCTATTACTACGCTCTTCACATTTACTTAAAGCTAAAGAGTTCATTCGGTCTTTTGACTATCCTCCTCCTCAATGTGAATTTAAACCAATTGCTAAAATCAGTGGTTAAATTTTATAAAATGATAAAAGTCAAATGCGCTTCTTTACTATAAATAAAAAAGGCATATTAATTATTAAGACTTTGATATTAATTACAAATTTTAAATATTAAATGTTTCATAACCAAACTTTGATTATATATGTGTTCGAGTCAATCAAGCAACGTTTTCCTGGTTTAATCAATTTTATTTTATCATATACCATGTCTTGTATTTTTGTAATTCTTTTTCATTATACACAAATTAAGCTTAAACAATAATACTGTATTCAGAAGGTGTAATAAAAAGTGAATAAAGTTAATTTAGTATATATACTATTTTACCTCTTTATAGTGTAAGTTTATGATAGTAAGCTTAAAAACCAACACATTGAGTTGTCAATTAACTATTCTTCATCTTATAAATTGATTATATTAACAAAGATTTAAGAGTTAGCTTATAAAAATCTTTTTTATTTAGTGTGGACTAGCTCGTTGTAAACAGATCAATTCATGATGCCTCTTAAACCGTAAAAGTGATCAAAATGATTAAAGGCTCCTAAAAATTTACATGCCCCATCAGAAAACACTCTAAACGAGTGACTTGCTGGTCAGAACTGTTTCAAAATATAAACGATAGCAATTTATAGCATTTGCCTAAGAACTAATAAATAATTATTTAGCTAAAAAAGTCAATTGAAACGTGATTAAAAATTAAGATGATATTAACGTTTATACGTAGGAACCCGTTCAATTTTCCTAATATACGTATTGAATAAATTAAGTTGACATAGTATTAGATTAATTATTAATAGCAACGTACTAAATCATGATAAAATAGACCGGGGATCCCCTCGTATGAGAAGGCATGTAAATATTTAATTGGTATATACTGCTGACAAATAAGGCAAAAAAAGCATGGGCGTAGCCACCATTGGGATTATAGGGGGGCAATAATAATTTAGGGAGGGGTAAAATGACCATTTTTTTAATTTTAGCCATAAATTTAATAAGCAAATTTTTGGATTTCGGGGGGGGGGGGCAGCCGCCCCTTCATGCCCCCCCCCTGGCTACGCCCATGGGCCAAACGCTTAGGCAAAACGATTAGGTCATTGCGGCTTAATTTAGAGATACTGCTTTAAAATTTGGTAAAATTTATTTAAAACTGATGATAGCAAGTTATAAATTTATTCGAAACCAGACCTAGTTGAGTCCGAAACATAAAAACAAATCACAATCCCTTAATCTCAAATTAGAATGGAATGCCTTTATAATATGATTAATTTTTGGTTTAATAATTTAAATCAAGCACGAATTGATTAGCGAAATGGCTTATGCAAATTATATGTTAACATTATGATTAAAAATAAATATGCCTTTTTGTTAAGAAATAAAATTTAAAATTATTTTCAAAAGATTCTTATACAAATGTCTGAATTTGATATTGAAAAAGTCAAGGCATCATTAATATAATGATTAAATTATGGACTGCCTTTTTATAACTTGTTTAATTTATAATTTTGCCTAGTCTAAAACCAATTTTATTAACGATTGCAACCATAGTAAACTTAACACTTGTCAAAATGACTAATTTGCCATTGCTTACTACTTTATGCATAAGCTACACATAGACTGCTAATCAAAGCTTAACTATTGTACCATTTTTCCGCCATGTTGAAATATGCACAAATAAATGAACGCAATTCTTTTGGCATTGTTTGAGGGCAAAGGTATGAAGTGGGATTGGCAAATAAACAGCATTCAAAGATTATTTAAATAAAAATCATACTATTATGCAGTGTTTATCTTTTTAATCAATTCAATTTTTAAAAGTAAAAGTCATAACACCGCGTTGTAAAACAATTTATTATAGAATAATCAAATAAAAGCCTATAAAAACGGGGCATTATGGCATAACATTCAGTAAACGTGGTAAACTAGTTGATGCCCAATTTCATGAATGGTGTTCTTTTGTTTTACGTAGATTTTGCCATCTTTGTCATCTCTCACAAACTCCGATTCGTTGGGTATAACTATCAAGGAAGACGCTAAAAATTTCAAAAATTTAATATTTTTCTCCCCATATTTTTATGCATTTTTTGTTAATAAAATTAATAAAGTATGAAAAATATATTTTTTCCCCCATATTAAATGACTTATTACGGCTGAGCAAATCATTAGAACCGGGACAATAATCGTCGCACGAAGGTATAATTCTTGGCCCGAGAGAAGGATCGTTGTACCTGAAAAGCTTGATATCTTTGCCCAAATCCCCCGCATGACCATTAGTTAAGGCCTTAGGCTCACTTCCAACTATTTAAAAGTAAAAAAAGTTATGACAATGTTAAAATATCTAAATATTCAAGTATAAAATATGTGAAAATTAGCGAAATCTTATTGCAAATTAGTGTTGCAAAACGGCTGGGTTAGTTAGGTGGACCTTTAGTTTTTAGTCGATTAAAATATGGTCTGTTTTCTCTAGGCTTAGTCAAAAATTGGAAAACAGACTAAAAACGAGCGTTAGTCTTAGTAAAACCAAAGGTGGACCAAACAAAACCCAGCCGTTTTTTACAACACTAGTGCAAATTCTGTAATTTTGTTTGCAGTAAAAAACCAACCCCCAATTTCGGCCATTAATTTGGGTATGAGCTGACCAACACTTTCCCCTTCAACCACAGCTACATTAGTTTCGAAATGGGGCACCATAGGCTGCTGATTGACCAATGTCAGGGTGAAACAAGGCTCGAAGCGATAGAGTATTAACGGTTTGCCCGGGCAACATTCGTCAATAATGCTTTCTCTCGACGGATAATCGGCTGGTAGATCTTGCGCATAAATTACATCAATTCTAGATACCTGTATTAGTAGGACATAGACTTATATAGTAGAAACCATAGGCGTAACTAGGATTTCCCCAAAGGGGGGGGGGGTTATAAAATTTTCAAGGTAAATTTTTTTTGTAACTATTTTTTTTGGATAAAAATGTTTTTCTTCCTAAAAGTTTAAAGTGACAATAGCGCAAAAATAATAAAATACTAAAAGTAAAATTCCAACAAATACTTATTTTTATTAAATATACAATATAAAAATTATATAAATTGAAAATCATGGGACGGGTTCTAACCCGAAAAGCACCCCCTCCCTACGCCAATGATAGAAACTAAATTTAATAAAAAGACTATAAAATAGGAGAACATTTTAACAGCTCGTTAAGAGTGTAGAATCAGGAATCGGATAGTTAAATAATTGTAACAAAAACTTGGATTTTGAAACAAACTATTGGCTTAAACTTATGATTTAAATATCGTTTAACTAGAAAGCAATACACATAGAGATAAATAATTACAACTTCTAAGGGTGTTTCTCAATATAAAATTCTGATTTTAAAAATAGAAACATGGGCGTAGTCAGCATTGGGATTAGAGGGGGGGGGAATAATGATTTAGGGAGGGCAAAAGGATCATTTTTCAAAATTTTGGTCATAATTTTAATAAATTTCAACAAATATTTGGATTTCGAGGAGGACAACCGTCCCCCCTGCCCCCTTGGCTACGCCCATCAATAGAAATGTTTGTCCGTTACAAAAATATAACTTAGCCATTAATAATGATAAACTCTTTGTTGGACAGAAAAAGGGTGAAAAAACTGTTTACCTAAATGCTACATTTGCTCCTTTTCTTATAATTTGATACTAAGCCAAATGGGCAAGACAAACCTATATTTCTATAGCTATTTGCTCAGTTTTTACCTTTAAAAACAAGTATTAAGGTAAGAATAATAAATACGAGGCATAAAAGCGGATTTTTACTTCGAGGGCGTTACGGAGGTAATTACAATTTTGCAGCAAAATTTCTCGTTCGTCCAATATGAGAGCTTCAACGTCAAACGTTTCCTAATATTGAAAGCATAAATGGAAAAATTTGGTCGACTTATTTACTTTGATCATCTGCACGAGGGGCATGACTTTTTTGACGTGTTTTTTTAAAATGAAAAGAGAGGTCAGGGCTACAGAAATAACTTTATTATCGGGCAATGTACCTCCATTCTCCTAAAAATAAAATTAACATATGTAAAATTCAATAAAATCAAACAATGATGACAAGATTCAAGAAAAGCCATCACAAAATCCTTTTCTTAATCAGTTTTTAACTATTCCACTGTTTAGTTATTAGATTGAAAAGACAATACTCAACAATCCTATTAGGAAAATCCCAAATATATGTAAAAATCTTAAATTTTAAAAAAAGGGCAATATATAAAAAAGTAACTTTTTTCAGACGTCCCAATGTTTCTATAATTGCCTGCTGCCAGGGCGGGAATGTCTTGGCTATACATACGATTGCATGAGTGGGCTTTTTGCCAGCCAATTCTTTCTAATAGACGAAATGGAACAAATCAACAACTTGAATTTTAGCATATAAAATATAAATGAGATGAAGGAATGAAATAAAATTAACATTCGAAAAAATAGATCTTGGACCATAATTTATCGACATATTAGTGATTAATTTGCCCGTTCCTAATAAAAATAACGGCTTTAGACGCAAATTTTAACAAGGATGCCAAGGATATAATGTCTATTAGTTAAAAACAAAGCCAAAAACATAAATCTGACAAGCACTTTTTATATGAAAGACTATAGTCTTCAAGTAAAAATCAGTAATTTTTATGTTAATTTAGGTTTTTCTACAAAAGTACAAGATAATTCGATAATAACAATAAAATTTGGCGTGCCAAAACTTATCTTTTAATCAAGCAAAAAGGTTACCTTTTTCCCCGAAGTTACCGTTTTGAGATGAACCCTAAAATCGTGGGCACATTTCCACAAAAATTTAGATGCGTCCAAGAGACGGGCATCCACCGGGCCAGCCACTGGCCAAGATTCTTGAGTTATAGAGGTCGGCTGAAAACAAAGAAAATTTGAGGATAATAACAGTAGAGTAACTTCTAAATGACGAAACTATACGTTTTTTGCATAGCGAAACGATAGTAATTGTTACAATTCCTTTTAATAAGTCGCTTGTTACCATAGACTACATAGACTGCTCATCACGGTATAAAATGTGTGTGTTTTTTTTCCGCCATTTTGAATAACACTACCGTCCTATACCACATAATGGCGTTTTGCGCTGTGCCGTTTTGTTCGAACAGGAGAGGTAAAGTAAAATGGTTTTGATTCCATAAATAAGTAAGATATCACAAAATATATGATATTTTTAAAATTTTTTAATATCTTTACAATTTTTACATTTTAATTTTTATGAAATGTGTCAATAATAAATTTTTAAAAATATCATATATTTTGTAATATCTTACTTATTTATGGAATCAAAATCTTTTTTTTTACCTCTCCTGTTCGAACAAAACGGTACACGCAAAACGCCATTATGTGATATAGGACGGTAGTGTTATTCAAAATGGAGGCAAATTTCACACACAATTTGCCATATGGAACATATGACATGGGCAGTCTATGTAGTCTATGCTTGTTACACGTTGAAATAATGACAGATTACAGCAATTTAATCGTGGCAAAAACAAAACGAAAGACAACAATCTGAGAATCGAATTAGAAAATGTATTTATAATAACGCCAATTTAGCCCCTTAGTTAGTATAAAATTATAAGCTAAGCGACGTGCTTAAATTTAAAAGTAAGGTTTTAATATCTGTCCTATAATTAATCGTTTCCTACCCCCCTGCTTCGCCTACCCCCTATGGGTAACTCCCCTCTAATAGGAATCCAAGCTATTCCCATGCTTATATTCATTATTTCGCGTTTCCCGCTAAATATATACGAGAGAAATAAAGGCAGGGTTTATTTATAAATATATAAATTACACTTTTCACACACATAATTTTTTGCCTCCCTATCGTTCCCTTTCGCACGTTATAAAAGGCATGGATCTTTAAAACTTTTTTAGCCTAAGCAACATAAGCGAAGAGTAGGAGTAATTAAACCAAAAAAACTAATTTTTTCGATAACAATTTACAAACATACCAGAAGACCAAAAGGCTTTAGACATTTTTTTTCTTCTAATTCTCACTTAATTTTACGGCAATAAGGTTTGTACATCAAGAAAAATTAATAAACTAACTTTGTTCAAAAGATGTTTCCATATGTATTCCGTCAAGTGAGGACAAATAGGTGATAGCAGCAGGCATTGCACTTCAATGTAACGGAAAATCAGGGAATAATTCATGCCCAAATCCATGCACAGTTCTCGGTATCTATCGCGCGCCGCCTAAAAAATGCGTTATAGTAGTGATAGAAAAAATAAAAATTTTGTGGAAAGTTATTAATTTAACACGTCAAAACATATATTTTCCCATATGTTTTTTTACGAGATTGTATAAATGGTAGAAATTTGACAACAAAAATAATGTAAATATTTGGCGATTCTAGCCCTCTTTTAAAATTGAAATTATCAAAAACAAGTGTACAGGATGGAATGACTTTTAATTTCGAAATAGTGAAAGAGCGTTGCTTCAACCATAACCTAATAAGGCAATAGACAGAGACGAGCAGCTGACTTTTGCATTAGATTTATTAAGTAAATTAGCGTCATTTTTGATGAGATATTTTACCTATGCGCACTTGTGTTATGAGAAAAAGAACAATGAGAACGTAGAGGGAAGGAATACTTTCCATAGGTAGGTTCAACATTGAATGAATCGACAAACTGAATGGCGTGTAAGTGTCAAAAGTGGTGACCTACACCCTTTACTTAATAATTATAAGCTCCTCGCTAGTCTATTATGCTATTAGTCTATGTTTTAAAACATTAAAAAATTGCAGAATTTTATTCAAAACTTATATATGTTATTTGAGTTCAGTTAAAAAATATTTTGAAACCTCAACGGGAATTAAGAACGAAGCAAGCCAATACAAAGGTGAGTTCTCACTTGAAATTCGAAGAATCCAATTTTCAAGGCATCTTTAAATAGCATGCGTTGGTAGAGGGCATCCACTTGCACGATTGTATCATTGATGTCGCTTTAAAATAAAATTAATAAACATGCACACACATGGGCGTAGCCAGCATTGGAATTAGAATGGGACAATAATGATTTAGGGATGGGCAAAATGATCATTTTTTGAAATTTTTGCCTTAATTGTAAAAAATATCAACAAATTTTTGGATTTAGATGGGGGCAGTCGCCCCTCCCTGCCCCCCCCCCCCCTTGCTAAGCCCATGTGCACAAAAATTGTTTCTCGATTTATAGCAAAATTCATGTCCGATATGGATTTTTGGTGCCAGATTATGGTTTATCATCCTAATGCTTAATTATAGATTTCGAGTACTAGTCAATATTTCTTCCACACACTACTACAACTACATTCTTTATGTTATTCAAAAACACCATCAGATTTTAAAAATATTTTCCAATTGATATATGAAAATAAGCCTAATTTATTCGTTACGTCAAACGAAAACGACCAAAAATACCCAAACAAAATAAAAAAATAATCATCGGGGCCGAGAGAGAGCATAAATGACGTAATCTGTGCGATACTTTTCGAAACATCTATCCGCGAAGGAATTATCTTTAGAGCCGTGCCTCAGGGTTGAATCTTGGTTTTTCAAAAGATCCAAAACCCATTCCAAAAGCGTGTGAAGTCTCAGCGAACCAGCCGTTTCTGCAGTAGCTTGAGCGAAGTTGGCATCCTCTATCCCATCTCCCGCGTCAGCTAAGGCTAGTCTAGTCCCGTCCGCAGAAAACTTGTCGAGCGCCTGACTTATGGTCAAGAAATTGCCCGTCGATTTTGACATCTTCATCGTTATAAATAACGTGCATGATTTTGAATATTAAAAATATAAAATTTTGGAATGTATATTATGTAGGCTGTGCAAAGATATATATTTGCCATCGAATTAAGTTTATTCAAATCCTATTTTATAAAAGATAGTTTGCTTTAACTAAATTCGGGTCGGGCCGCCTAATTTTCTTATTAAATTCTGCCCGAGCCCGGCATCTATATCATTAAAACGTGCATGATTTTGAATATTGTAAATGTAGCTAAAACTAGAGCCCTGCACAGGCCGTCCAAAGCCCGGCCGGGTTCGGGCCAAAATTCAGACTTAATGAGGCCTCAGGCACGGGTCGGGCCTGATGGGTCAATCGGACCCAAGGCCCGAGTTCGGCTTCTTGGGTCGGCCCTGAGTAAAAAAAAATTTCGGGCTCGGGTCGGGCAAAATAAAATGAAAGTGTCGGGCTCGGACCGAAGAAATTTCATTTGGCTTTAGCTAAAACTGATTTTTATGATTCGGTGGAGAATTCTTTTTACAAATGAACATAAAATGTGTTTTATTTTGGGGTGAATAATTTCAGTATTAAATACTTTGAATATTTTAACAATCCTTTTTTATAAGTAAATCATTTGTTTCAACTAATGAAATCTAGTTTTTTCCACAAATTTAAAAGGCAACTCATCGCATTAACACACACTAAAATTACTTTCCATCATCGAACGCCTTTGAAAATTAAAATAAAGGCAAATAACCCTTCGCCTTCTCCTAAAAACCTTAATTTTAAAATACGAGAGCTTTATTTTCTATATTCAATCTAAACTATCTAATGGACGATTTAATAATAATATTGGTTGAATGTTTAGAAAATTGTTATATTTTGAGACAAAAAAAATATAAACAATTTAAAATGACTTACCTTTTCGGAATTGAGGTAAAGTAATCCATTAGCGCGCACGCTACGAGGCCATTTGTCCCTAAGAAATAAAACATAATATAAAAACTAATTTTAAAACAAAAAAAGAGGACAGAACCAAAATTTCAAAAGTTGTTAGTTGCACTGGGTCGCATTAATGACAAAGGCAACGTAAGTGTGGGACAGTTATTCAAGATTTTGTTTTGAATTGACATATTTCTTAAAGACACTTGAGTTCGGCGTTAGTTATTTGAATATACGCTTCGTTATTGGTAACACTTGAGAATACACCGTATGCAAATTACCTATTTTGTATATGTAAAATTTTCGTTTGTTATTACTTGCAGTTATCGATATATAGCCGTGTTTTATTAATAAACGGGTCTCTTAGTTTTGAATCTGAGTTTTGTCTTCTACCCTTGCCACTTCATTACAGTTAGCATTATTTAAAACGAAATGAGACGACTTATGAAGAAGTCGTAGTTAGTGTATTAATTATTCAAGCAAAGCACTATCAACAAGTTAGATTTTTGACCGATAGTTAGTGTATTAATTATTCAGGCAAAGCACTATCAACAAGACGATAAAGCCTTTTTTCTGTGTAAATTGTAATACACCTGTTAAGAATCATATTTAATTACACAATTCAACAAGAAAAATCAACCGGCAAACTGTTTGCAGATTCTGGTAGAGTTTTTCACGGTGAACACAAATATATTTTTAGTGTTTTTCATATACGTCAAGTTTTTTAGATATTCGCTGTCAAAGTTGCCAAAAACGCGATTTTAGCGTTTTTCAAACGTCAATATCTTGCAAATTAGTCGGTAAAAATTTTATTTAATAGATTTAATACGTAGATATAGGGGAGAGGAATGTATTCACAATTTTTTTTATCCTAGCCTTCTTACTTTTTAAATTATATACAAAATTAATTATCCCTATCTTTTACAAACAACAACACGCACTTAATTCCTAGTGTTGAAGAGAAGGGAGGGCGCCCTCAAGTCTGGTGTAATTTGTCAATGTAAAAGATCGGGATAGTTAATTTTGTATATAATTTTAAAAGTAAAAGTGCTAGGATAAAAAAAATTGTAAATACATTCCTCTCCCCTATATTTACATATTAAATCTATTAAATAAAATTTTTACCGACTAATTTGCAAATTATTGACGTTTGAAAAACGCTAAAATCGCGTTTTTGGCAACTTTGACAGCGAATATCTAAAAAACTTGACGTATAGGGAAAAAATTAAAGACATATTTGTGTTCACCGTGAAAAACTCTACCAGAATCTGCGAACAGTTTGCCGGTTGATTTCACAAGTCCATTATTTGTTGACCAGTGTTATTTTAAAGAGGGCCAATCTTTTCGCCTCCAAACAAGTTTCCTAATGTAAGATGGTTTACTTTCTTCGAATATTTAATTGAAAGACACCATTAATAACATTAAGGACAAAATACACAGGTCAAATATTTGGGAGATTTTTAACATACATAAATTTTAGTTTTAAATAATATTTAGTCTCAAACTCAAACAAATTATTTTCACGTTGCAAAAAGTAACCATTCAAAATTGTCTACAAGTGTTTTTAACTTCATCCAAAGTGTTACGGCTTTAAAAGTAGAATGGCCTCCAATCTAAAACTTCAGTCGAAACCATATTATAAAATCATTAGGATTTAAAGGCAAAAAATCCAAGATATTATGGACTTAAAGCTGAATACTCCGTTTCAATTTACAATCATATAACTAGCTGAAAGTTTCTGAAAGAATTTTTATATAAATAACGCTAAAAACTCCTAATAAAAATAATAAAATAAGTTTTTAAAAGGACATACCTATGGTCTGGCCACATAGCGATGTGATTGTACAAGTAATAAGTCAAATGATTAGGCACTAAATCTTTTCCAGACACGCGTACATCAACCGGGTACCAATATTCAAATTCGCTACGCAGACGATCTAGCACGTTTCGAGGGATGGATGTTTCCGAGGGATATGGAGTGTTGGGCAAAAATATGTAATCCCACACAGACAGTGTCATTTGTTCGGGTCTAATTAAAAGTCATTACATTAAACATACAAAAATATTTACTATTTAAACAATTCCCCAATAATTTGCAGGCAAATTTAGCATGTACTAGTGTTGTAAAAACGGCTAGGTTTTGATTGGTCGGCCTTTGGTTTTAGTCGACTAAACATATACAGATCAAAGATTTTTGGTAAATTTTTCTTAGTCAACCACCAGGCTTGGTCGAAATTGAAAAATAGACCAGAGCGACCGTTAGTCATAGTTGAACAAAAGGTCGATCAAACAAAACCCAGCCGTTTTACAACACTTGTACGAAAGGCAGATTTCGAGAAGATATGAGAAATGGTTATAAATACTGATATATAATCATAACTAAATTTATACAGAATTTCACGTATTATTTGAGTCAAAATAATATGGGGATTAAGTAAGAAAAGTTATTTTATGTTTGAGCTAGCGTCCATATATTTCAATTCAAACCTGAACAATTTAAGCCTGAATTTCTAACATAATTAAAATAGCCTTCACACTAACGCGTTATAAGAGCTGTTCTGCAAAATCAATAGTTTTAACCCAAACCCCAATCTAACTTTTAATAACATACACACATATATATATATAAACGGTCATCATTCATTTGCAGGAAATTATTTAGACAGTTCCGAAATTATCCGATATAAAGCAACAACCAAGCCAAGTTACCGCAAAAAAATTATGTATAAAGGTAATTAATCGGGCACAAAAACAATAATGGAATTTGGGCTCGGGCGAGGTCGTAAAATTAAATCCAACCAGAGGTCATTAGCTAGTGTATTTGCGAAAGCAAAATAAAAGTCTTTTACGGAAGCATAAGTCCACAGCCATTAAAAACCCGTATAAGTTTCCACGGCAATTATTAAAAAATTACTAGTTGGACAGGACGGACGGATGGACATCATAAAACGAGCCCATAAATTGCATAGCAATTAATATTGCCAAAACATTTTCGGGTTAAATATCAAAAATCAAATACAAAAAAGTCGCACTTAATTCCTATATCATTGCCCATAATCCCTTTGAGATCTCTGCCTTGCAGCAGGTGAGCTATGGTGTAGTAAGCCATGTAAATGGTCGAATCCGAAAGCGATTCAATCAACCAACAATCGTCCCAGGGAATGCGAGAACCTTGGAATTTCAAATAAAACACGCAAATTTAAAATTAAAAGAAATTTCTGCAAAATTTTAAGCTTGCTCATAGGCATGGTTTACATCAATGAATTCGACCATAAAAATCCAATTTTATTATATTTGCTACGAATTTTAAAATAAGTATTTCTGCTCGGGGGGGGGGAATAGGAAAAATGTATTTGGACCTATTTTGTAGGGCTAGGCAACTCATTAAAAACGATCCTTCTTCAAACCTAAGTTAAACATAAAATTTTCAAAAATTCCATCAATGTGTGCACATTAGTTTTAATGGCCAAAAGCATTTTCCTGTTAGTGCTACTATTGTGACAGAAAGCTTTTTAAAGATTAAACATAAAAATGCAGCAAATTTGTTAAAATTATCAATAATATTAATATGTATATGGTTCTTTTTACAAATATCTGTTATACACATAGACTAAATACAGTGATCATGTCTTATATTTCATATGGAAAAATGTGTACCATCAAATTAAACATTTTGAATTTAACTATCTCCCATGTCTTTCTGCAGTGTACCCCATTGTTAAAACAGAAAAAGTCAATTTACCTTTCACATTAGTTAATAAATAAAAAAGAATTTCAATATTTCAAGTGTTTTGCTGTAACATAACATCGTCATCACAGTATTTTTATTTTTAATTTTTACGATTTTTGTAAATGATATATATTTTAAAACGCTGTTTATAATGTTTAACTAAATCAATATTCTTTTACTAGGTTTTAAAAACACGTCAATTTACCAAAAATTACTATAATCTATATGTCCTTCCCTTACTTCTGCACTATTAAAAATGGCGGAAAAAGGGTGCACTTACTTAAAATTGATGAGCAGTCTATCAGGTCTAAGGTAATACACACCATTGCCAATATATAAATATAAGGAACATCAAGAAACAAATGGTCATTACTTAAGAAGTACCCATTTCTAAAAAAGTATTATAAGGGTGGAAAAGACCTTGCAAGGGTAGGATTCGTTTAAAAACCAAAATATCCTAAAAGGGCATCACAAGCGAAAGATTACAGAATATTAAAAACATTAAATAAAACACATAAATAAAAAACAAACTCAACATAAAATCTATTTAAAATCCCAACCTCACTCATCGATTTACAATTCTAAAAAAATAGTAAAAAAATATAGTTAAAAAAACTAATGAAATTTTAATAATTTTTATATCGTAATTTCTAAAATTTCTACCAAGTCCATACTGTCGAGAACATGCATGTTCTCTTATCCAATCCAGAGTTCCTTCAAAATTCCGCGTTACTTCTGGACAATAAGTTTCCAGGTCGGGTAGATATTGCCGAACTTGGGCTTTCCAACCTTCGTCTCCATAATCTAAAAACCTGGAAAATTGCCCAGCCCCCAAAACACTTTTATTAAATGCTTTTTTTTTAAATTGTGGAAATTTTAAAATGCTCGAAGTTAATGATTGTAGTGTGGATGTTTGTTACATATAATTATCATATAAAAACCCAAAAATAAAAAAAAAATAAAAAAACTGGATAATAGTGCTGTACAAACGGCTGGGTTTTGTTTGGTCGACCTTCGGTTTTAGTCAACTAAACAATAGTAAACCAAAAATTTTTTCGTCTATTTATGTTTACTCGACGTTGACTAATAAAAACAGACCAAAAAACCGTTGGTTTGTTTAGGGCTTAGACGACTAAAACCAAATGTCGACCAAACAAAACCCAGCAGTTTTTACAACATTATCGGATAAGACCTTGCAAATTTACCCCCCCCCCCTTCCTAAAAGAAAATTCGTAAATTTTGCGCTCCATTTAAATGAACAGAAAACACAAGTATTTTGTAATTCAATAAAATAATATTTCATTTCCAAGCATAATATCACTAAGCTTAGGGCTATAGGAGCACTCAATATTTTAAAGGAATTTTAAACATAAAAACGATAAACAAAAAAAAATTTAAAAAAATAAAGGTTAAGAAAAATAAAAAATAAACATATATGCTTAATGAAGTTATGTTAAAATTCACCATTGATCGCACAGGGCTACAACGCACACACCCCCCGACCGAGATATGATAGGACTTTCGGGTTCTAAGTATAGGCGAGCATAATTGTGCTGGAACAAGTAAGTTTGTATGTCTTTTTTAACTTCTTGAATCTTTCTCCCTGCGTATGGGCCGACCAAAAGAACCTAATTAATCATATAAAACTTATGTATTAAGGCTCGTCTTGATAACATAGCCGTATCTTAATCTAGAATTCACAGCAAATTTACATATCAAACGCATAACGTAACAGCGATTTTGTAAGATGCAAAATTTTTCGTAAGCTTAAATGTTGTATTATCTTCATGTTTTTAGGTATCAGCAAAGTTTGGATTGGTTGAAATAAACGAATGAATTTTTTAACAAAAAAAATACTAACTATCGAGTTTGACCCATGAAATTGAATGTGATATTTAGACATATATAAATTCGCGCAATTTGAATCAGAATCCGATATTAAGACAAGCCCTTAGTTTACCAAAAGTTATTTTAAAACGTGTATTTAGGGAAGAGAAATATTGCATCGAGAAACTTTTACAATAATCTCTTTTATATATTTAGATTATCACGTATACACGTAAACATTGTTTTCAGCTATAATCATTTAGTTTGATAATCTAAACGAAAGCCGAATTATCGTTTTCTATAGTATCGTTTGAAATAATTAATTCCCATTTTTTTATTCCTATATTTACTTTTATATTGTAACAAGTTCATCCCCAGCCCCTACATATGATTTTAATTAAATAAAAGGTTCTCATTTCATTCTCATCAATGTCAAAATCCTTGGAAAGTTTAAGAGCCATTGGATTCCACCTGTGTAAGTGTGTTTGAGAGCCAAGTTTAGTCTCTTCGATATTTCGTAAAGAAGCAGTAATTTAATTTGCTATGCTATTCGAGAGGAGTGGCAAGACACTATGCAATATTTCCTAGTGGCGAAGGGAGGAGACGATGTTGTGTTTTAAAAATGGCTGGATTTTCTTTGGTCAATGATTTTTTGGTCTGATTTTCTTAGTTGACCTCTAAGCGTAGTCAAAATTTGAAAAAGAGACCAGATGCGACCATTAGCCTTCAATATACCAAGGATCGACCAAACAAAACCTAGCCGTTTTTACAGCACTATTACAAAGCAATAACACTAATCGGAAGATTGGACGAGACGGGCACAACACTTTTCCCTAGGGAAGAAAAGGAGTAAAACAATTCCACTTTTCTATTATAATAAGAGAGGGACAGCATTCAACAATGAAACACGAGCGTACCCCTTCGTAAAATCCTTTGAGGTAAATCTTTTCTTTCGCTTGAGCCAGAAGATCCCTATCATTTTGACTTTGAATCTTGAGCTCTTGACAAATGGCTTGAGCCGGTAGGTTTCCGTACCCCGGGATTTCAAGGATAGGCACCTATTTGTTTAAGCAAAATACAAAAGTACACTATATGGAATATGAAAATTCATTTTTCATTATTAAACTCAACCCTTTAGGTAAAAAGTTAGTTCAAAAAGCTTTGCTTATCCTGTAACGCAAATTAGCACAATTAATATTAAATTTCGTTTAAAGAAGAAGCCACTCAACCATTCAAATATTTACCAAAGTTCCGTAGTCCAACAACAAAATACTATTCTTGTTAAAAAAATTGCGCTTTTAATTAAAAATATCTTGAAAAAATTAATTTAAGCTTAATAATACATCGTAACTTTCTTAATTTCCGTTAAATATTTTGAAAAAAAGAAGCTATTTTAACGACACCAGACTACATTATATTTATTATTAGATTTTTGATAGATTAGCAAAGATTTTCACCTTCAAAAGCTTATACTTTTTAAACGTGAACGGAATATAACATTTTTTATCGCAAAAACGCATACAAACAAAGTAAATTTATTTTAATGCAATGTTCAAATAAGGATTTAAATCACCATGAAAGTGAATTCAATCTAATTTGATTTTATGGTCGTTTATTGTATATTTCATGTATCAATTTTACCTAATAAAAGCATTTTAACATTAAAAAAAATAAAAAAATAAAATAAGGATTTTAAATCACCATGAAAGTGAATTCAATCTAATTTGGCCTTATATATACCTATCTCGATTAGTATGTGACTAGAAAATTAACTCTGGCATACATACTGATGAGTTATAATATAAGAGCGAAAACGTCATATATGTCTGTTAATATTTTCGAGTCACATGCTAAAAGAGATAGTATCCTCCCACTTATCCTCAAAATCCATCGTCGCCAAACTAATCTCATACTCCCTCGATGAAACATTTATACAGGCCCTATCCCTTTGGAATTTAAATGTTCTACCAGAAAGCTCCCCACCACAAACACCGAATCAAAAGTATTGGGATGCATGTTTGGTTTCGCGCTCCGTTGCTTATCTCCTTTCGAGCTGCGATATCAAACAACATTACAACCTTAGATCTTTGGTGTTTGATAAATCTGGACATGAATGGCTAGAGGCGTATCCTAGCAAGTTCTCCAATATGATGTTAGAGGATTGCGAGGTATCCTACAATATAGCACTACGCCTGGGAATAAATTACACCAAGGCATATGCCTGTAAAAATTGCAATCTGCAAGTGGATGAAGAAGCACGCCACCCGTTACACTGCAGACTAAATAAATTTAGACACTTGCGACACTCTAAAATCAATTATATTATCCAGTCAGCCCTTAGAAAGGCCCATATTCCATCCATACTTGAACCTTCAGATCCTGCCCTTGAAGGTCGAATGCGTCCTGACGGTTCCTCGTTAGTCCCATGGGAAAATGGTCTCTTTTTAAAGTGGGATTTAAATGCATAGACCTATTTGCCCCCTCTAATCTTAATTATGACCCCATGGCCCTCGCTGAAGAACGCAAGCTCCAAAAATACAAGGCCCTTTTGAACTCTAGTATTTTTATCCCAATAGTTTCCTAATGTTCGGGATCCTATGGAAAAATGGCGTTGGCTTTATTCAAAGAAATAGGCAGGCGATCCCCTCCCTCCAAACATTCCCCCGCATTTTATTGAAACAATCAATAGCTATCTTAATTACAAAATTTAATTTCAACTATTTTTTGGATTCTTGGCCTCTTCTAAAAGAGGAAGATGAAGCATATTACTCATATGATGTTTTTTTATAAATATAATTATTATATAATTGTATCATTTAATATTATGTTTAGATATATATCAATAAACTAACTTCATCTTTAAAAAAAAATTTAAGTCAAGTTAGTCTCTCTAATTTAAAGATAGTCCTAGATGGCTGTTATTATTATTAATATTGTTTCGCAGTTGCTACCCCTTGTAAATCGGGCCCTCTCTGCATGTATATTTATTATTAATTGCTATGCAATTTATGGGCTCGCTTTTGCTTTTGTTTGTCACGCTGTTTGTTATTAGTTTGCATTGGGTATATTAGGTTATCGATTTTTTAAATTAAAGCATGAGAAAGAGGTGCCCCACCCCTCATCTCTATCTCCCTCGGTGCGTTATATACATAGGTTATATATAAGATTTGTTAAATTAGCTATTATATAATAAACATAAATAAAAGTTGTTTACTTTTAATTGCTATGCAATTTAACTAGTTTTTGGGTAAGAATCCCGGAGTTTTTTTTGACTCTTATGATTGTTTCTGTTACTACCATTGCTATTATGACTTTTTGGCCCTCCGCTGGCTCCTGACCGATGGAAAAAATGACCATTGGCCAAAATGTGAATCGAATTTATTTCTTTCATTTTTTTTTGACTATTATGATTGTTCCTGTTCCTACCATTGCTATTATGACTTTTTGGCCGTCCGCTGGCTGCTGACCAATGAAAAAAATGACCATTGGCCAAAATGTGATTCGAAAATATTTTTTCGTTTTTTTTTTGACTATTATAAATTTATATCCACTTTTACCGTGTCCTGGCTGCTGACCAATGGAAAAAAATGACCATTGGCCAAAATGTGATTCGAAAATTTTTTTTTCGCTTTTTTTTTGACTATTATGAATTTATATCCACTTTTACCGTGTCCTGGCTGCTGACCAATGGAAAAAAATGACCATTGACCAAAATGTGATTCGAAAATTTTTTTTTCGTTTTTTTTACTCTTATGAATTTATATCCACTTTTACCGTGTGCTGGCTGCTGACCAATGGAAAAAAATGACCATTGGCCAAAGTGAGCATCAAAATTTTTTTTTTCCGTTTTTTTGGCTATCATTGACTTATAGAGTATCTGTTGGTACTGACCAATGGAGAAAAAATGACCATTGGCCAAATTTTTGATTTTTTTAATTAAAAATTGTTCAAATTCAACAAAAAATTTCTCCCAACAATTCTGCAAATTCTTAACATTGTGATGTTTTATAATATAATGTTTGTTAGACCCATAATCACTAAAGGCCATAAAAACTAATGTAATACGCAACTAGATGCAAACACTAAATCTAACCCTAACCCTTGCCTATATTACATTTTGCCTATATTACATTTTGCCCATAAATGGAAAATTTGCATAAAAATTAATAATTAATTAATCATTAGGCATTAAATACCCCCCTATAAGCATTCTCGCCCCTTCCCACCTTTCTCGCCCATAAATTGCATAGCAAATATGATACATTTATACGAAGTATAGATGAGTCGTCCCCCCTTCCCTTCCCCCCTTCCCTTCCCCCCCTTCCCTTCTCCCCTGCCCCTTCCCACGAGGGCCGAAGGCCCGAGTTTTATTCTTATAAGAAGGGACACGAATGACGTAAATCACGAAAAGTAGTGGACATGGAGGTACCGGGGAAGAGAGGAAGAGGCTGACCCCGTGTCACGTGGAAAGGGCAAGTTGACAAAGTTATGAAAACCAAAAAGATTAGTCAAGACATGGCACTCACCCGATCAAGATGGAAGAAACTCATTAAAGCAAACCCCACGACTATAACACCAGGGAAGTTTTAGATTGAGAGAAATGAAAAAGTTGCGTCGATTAGTTTGTTTCAATATCGCTTTTTAAGCGTGCCTCTAGTTTTTGTGAAACAAGCTCCATGCGATCGTGATTTAAAGTTAATAATTTTGTTGATTACGGGATCGAAAGGCAAAACCATTTCATCGCTAATTCCATATTTATTCCTCAGGGCCGGTTTGTTTTTCAGGTCACACAGGGCTGCGTAATCGTCGGGCGAATCGCTGGGAACGCTAGTTACTATTGCCGTTCCTTTGAGTTTATCAATAAACATGTAAACAAATACACGAATAATTTCACAAATGTTAGTAAACATTTTAATTTAAAAATAAATAGATAAATAAACATAAACAAACAAAGTGTGTAAATATTTTTAAGAGGCGACACCTATAAAAATTTCACGACTGGTAAATTTTACATTATCAAGATCTCACAAACATTTTCAATTATAACGAGTTGGGGATAAAAACTAAAGTTTTCCCATTAAAAATTATAATTATTAAAATTATGAAAAACTAATAAAAATATTTGAGACGGTCTTCTTATATCTTGCCGAGCCATAATAAAATTTAAAAATACTTCTATGTCGAGCTACTATTTAGATAATCCTAAAGAAATGAAATATAAAAAACCGTTTATTGCATAAATAATATTTTTACAATTCATAAATAATATTTTTACAATTTAAATACTATTTTACCTTTGGTGTCCTTGATGGTCAACATAGGAAGGGAGTAAACTATAGGATACATTGAAAGCGGTGCCGAAAGCTTCAATCCAAGCAATTCCTGTGCAAAATTTTTTTAGATCAAGATATTTTGGAATTTTAAATAAAAAATTATGGCAGTTAAAAAATCCCGTATAAATGTTTGTAAAAATCTTTGTTTGCAATAACTAAAGTTTTCGATCGTTTTTAGAGGAATGGTGATTATTTATAAGTATTATAAGGCGTTTAAGACCCTTAAAAGACACTTTACCATGGACGTAGTCAGCATTAGAATTGAGGGGGGGGGGCAATAATGATTTAGGGAGGGGCAAGGTGATCATATTCTAAAATTTTAGCCATATTAAAAAATTTTAAAAAAATTTTGGATTTAGAGGGGGGTAGTCGCTCCTCCCTGCCTCCCCCTCCCCGGATAGGCCCATGCGCTTTACATATCATACATTAAAAAGTAAGATTTGAACCAAACACACTAATTAAATCCCAAAACTAAATACAGTAATTTTAAGCATATTTATCCCAGGGACTAATTACCACCATATACTATTATTTACCCAAATCAACCCCCCCCCCCTGATAAAAAATATTTAAAGCGCTCAAAAAACTGCACTGACTTGTCCTTTGAAGCTAGTTAGAGCTTCGTAGCGTCCGTAAGTCGCTGTGAAACCTTGGAAGCAAGCGTTACGAGCTGCCGAGCGCGAGCTTATTATGACGCTCTTGGGTACGAGCGTCTCTTCTTCTATGAAAGCTACGTATTCCAAGTCTGGGTGCAGCCAGCAATTGGTTTGTCCGTACATGGTTTCTGGTCTCATAGTGGCCGCGCCCAGATATATATTGCAATCTCGTCCAGCTTGTGTGATAATCGGTCTGAATTCAAAAATCGGCTGCTATAAAAGGGGTGTAAACTAATGTTGCAAAACCGGGCTGGGTTTGGTTTGGTCGACCTTTAGGTTCGGTCGACTAAACATTAGCAGACCACAGGTTTTCAAACCAAAAACCCTTTAGTCCGTTTATGCGACTAAGAATAAGTTTAGTTGATTAAAATCAAAGGTCGACTAAACAAAACCCAACCCTTTTTATAACCCTAATTCCAGCTCATTCTTAATTAAAAAGTTAATTTACAGCAGCAAATGTAGGAAAAAACGTCGAGAAAAGCTAAGGGTTGCGCTTTAAATTAAACTTATGCTTTTCGATTAGTGTGTACGTGTATAAACGGCTGGGTTTTGTTTGGGCGACCTCAAGTATTGAAATGTTGACCAAAAATAATAGTAAACATATAACTTATTATAGCATCGTAATTTATGGAGTAACCTGCGCCTTCTTGTTAGGTGCGCACTTTTATAAGTTTTAAAGGTCCGAAAATTATAGATTTTACAGACGGCGCTAATAAAACGTTAACTTACAATCTCCTTAAAATGTACATTTTTACACAATCTTAACAAATTAAAGCGTAGTTTCAAATATTTTCACGTTTCTTACATTATCAAATAGGCTTTTTGAAAATAAATAAGTAGCGTTAGGCTCATATATTTTTTAGAGTTTAACTTTAGATAATACTTTCTTTTTGGTAATGAAAAAGAAGACCTATTCTCCATGGAGGAAAAATGTATTTTTTAGTTTCAATTAGTGGACATTTTGTGATGGCCGAAAACAGGCATAACAAGGGGAATTGAGGGTAAACCAAATTCTGATTTTTTATAACTTATATCACTAAAACTGTATTGAATTGGAAATAATTATTTTAAGGACTTGTGACAGACTATTACTCGAAACATTTTGGGTACGGTTGTAGAACCTTGATCTTCAAAAGCGTGTATTCTTGCGACTGGACGCCCTATAATAAAATAAACCTTTTTACACTTACTTTTAAGAAGTACAATATTCCGTAATCAGCCAATCTAAAAATTAAATTGCACAAAGATCCATTAAAACGTAAAAAGTATATGGAAAACATCCATTTCAAAATCAAACACTTAGCTATATAAAAATAATATGATTGAAAGATACAAACCCACCGACGACAAAAAACAAAAATACACTAATATAAGACAGGATGACTTAGACTTATATAATTCAAAGTTTTATTTTCACAAACCCAATAATATTTCTCTAGGAATAACTAAACATAGGAATTTTAATTTTCGAAGAATTAAAGTTAAAATAATTAAGTAGCTTTCTAACGTTCTTTCAACGAATTAACATCAAAAACATGAAAAATTGAGGTTTTATTTAAATTTTAAAGGTCGTATGGGGTCTTGGAGACCCCAAAGCTAGCCAGGGCCTCACTTCTCCACTACGTCTATCGTGGTCCAAACAAGGTTGTCCATCCCTGGGCGAATATATAGTGTACCGTTTTCCAAATTTAATACGGTCTCGCTCTTTCAATCGGGTAAATTGCCATTTAACGAAAGAATCGTAAAATGGGTTGCAGTCCGTAGTCACGAACGACCTTCTCCAATCAATCTGTAACATCAAATTCCATGCAAAAAATAATAATTTGAAATCAAAAATAATCAAATATTGTTTAAAATATTATAAAAATATTTTTAATCGAGACTAGTAAAGAAAGTTAAACAAAGACGTCTAGGTGGTGAACCTGCAATTAGTATGATGAAATAGAGGGATTTATTATGGGCACCCGGTCAAAGTAGCAGAAAAAAAGCAGCCAAATTGGTCAGATCAAGATTGGTCAGGAGGGTTAGGGCTTTAGGTTAGGAGCACATCAAATTCCCTCCCCATTTAAGATTTAATTCTAAAATATTGATTATCTAAAAAAATATTTTTCTGCTACTTTTTCATCATTCTGCTATGACCCCGATTCTTTATTATGGAAGACAAATTATAAATGCATGGTAGGAACACAATTATGGTGAAATGGAAATAATGAGTGAGGTATAAAACAAAATACATTTCATAAAATTTTTTAAATATATCTTAACTCTAGCATGTGCCTGTCCCAAAAGAAATAAAATGTTACAATTACCATTATTTGCAATGAAAAACTTAACTTAAATGTACCCACAAGAATTCAATTTAGTCCATATAGATAATTTAAAATCTTATACATAGAAAATAATAAAAAATGAGTTTGATAAAATTATTATATTGAATATTCCTTAATTAATGACAAGGAAGCAATTTAATTAAAACCTAGAGGATGTAAAATATAGGCATATGATAAAATAGCAAATTTTTTTACTTTAAGCCCCAAACGTTTCACATCTGTTATACACATGGAAGAAAAGAAATCTATCCAGTAATAAGCATCAGCAAATTTAGCGATTTCTTCATCCGATAAGTCTAACTGTTTCATAATATTCCATTGATACTTCAGGCCAGTTGACTTTGAGGCAACTTTGCTCTACATTATGAATAAAATTTAAAATTAAAGATGATTTAATGAAATTAAAATTACATTTTATAAAATGGGCAAAACATCCAATAAATATTTTTATGATTTTATGAAATTAGCAAGGCTAAAGTTTGATATATATCCTTAATGATTTAGTTGCATTTTAATTAAGCCAAATTTATCTGTAAGTTGTAAAAAAAGGATTTATCAAAGATAATGATAACCTTTTTGCTCTTCATTAAATTTCCCATTTTAGTTTCTACGTCAACAACATTACATTTGTTTTTTTCCTCTAATGTTTTCTCATTTTCTGATGGAAATTGAGGTGGCATACCAAATTCCTCAATCTCCTTCTTCAATTTGTCAGCACATGCCTGATGAGATAAATTTAATCAATTCATATATTTATTAGTTACAATGTATACGAATAATATAATTATAATCTTAAAAAATATTTATCAACATGTCTAGCAAAACATTTATAGTAAATTAAAACTTACTTTTATAGGCATCCCAGTACAATGAAATCCTAATGGGAATAAACATGTTTTGCCTTTTAAACGATAATAGCCTACAGAAAACTGAGCAAACATATAAAATAACTATATTGCAAATTACTTCACATTTTGACATTGTAAATGCATGTCCAAGATGCAAAGGGCCATTCATATATGGGTAAGGAAATGTGACAAAATATTTTTCAGACTTTTCACTAAAATTTAAATAAAAGCAAAATGATAAAAAGTATGAGATTACAAACGATAGTTATTTTACAAAAAAATTAAGCAAAATTGATCTTTTATAAAATTTCTGTACTTAGTTGAAGGATTTGCCTCAAATAATTTCTCATTTTCCCAATATTTCTGCACGCTTTCCTCAATTTCGATCAATCTTTTAACTTTATATAGTCCTTTTTTATCATCCATGTGTTTAAAATGACGAAACGTGCTTTTAAAAATTGACGATCCTTAGGGCTGGTTAAGTCTCATTCAACTGGTAGCGAAACCTACATTAGCTTCCATTTATACCCACAAACTCATATATTTACTCATAATCTCTAGACTAATTATAAGTCCTACATTGGTAAACAGTTAAAGAATAAAGCTATTGAAGGAATATTTGTAAGTTAATACGAAATAGCTTTTCTCAAAGATAATTAGCCCCTCCTTTCTTACTTGCCAGCCCACCAGGCTTTCTTTTTAATTAAAATCTGCTATTCTTTACTTAAGATAAATCATATCTTCAGGTCATCCACCTCATTTTTAAATCCCAGTGCTCTATCTTTATTCGACCAAAAACTCAAAGATGTTGTCGAAGAAATCACAAACCTTTCTTTTACTGGGTCATGGAAACAAGCGTGCCTCCCCACAAAATATGGCGGGTTGGGCCTGAGATCACCCTCTCTAGTAGCTTTATCGGCCTTCGTCTCGAGTCGACTTTTAGCCAAACCAATCATCGACAAAATAATCGATCAACCAGATCCCTCCACCCAAATCGCTCTCGACATATGGAGTTCTCTGTCCGACCCTAACACTCCATTCCCTACCATAAACTCTCAAAAAAGTTGGAACACTCCTCTCTACGACCATGCCCTTAAAACTCTTTTATCGGGCGCTACGTTGGAGGAGTTACCAGCTTTAAAAGTTTTGCATCAAGGTCCGGCCACGAGTGGTTAGTGGCCATCCCAAGTCGGACTCATGACCTTCAACTCTCCAACAACGAGTTCAGGATTGCAACAGAACTCCGCCTAGGATGTGATATAGTTGCCCCCCCATCAATGCAACTTATGTGGCTCATCCATTGGTACCAAAGGTCACCACGGCCTGCATTGCAAATTTAATAAGGCCAGACTACGGCACACATCTGTTAATGCTCTTCTACAGAAGACATTCAAAAAGGCGGGCTTTCCCTCCCAATTGGAGCCTAATGGTCTTAGCCTTAGCGACAAGAAGAGACCTGATGGACAGACCCTCATCCCATGGGCAGAAGGGCTATGCTTAGCTTGGGACTACACGTGTCCGGACGCTTTTGCTCCCTCAAACCAAAACAAAGACCCCCTTGTTGATTCTGAAAGATTAAAGTACGCTAAATACGCAGAACTTAATTCCACACTGCTTTTCTCCCCTATAGTGACCACTACCCTTACAACAATAGGTCCTAAAACCCAAGCCCTTCTGAAAGAATTGGGACGCCGTATAGCTGCCATACCCTTGACCATAGGGAAACTTTTTTCATTAAACAGAAAATCGAAATCATTATTTGTCATTTCAATGCTATCACAATTTTCGAATGTTTACCTTGCATATGATTTTTATAGTTTTTTATAGTTTCATTTAATAAAAAATGCCTCTTAAAAAAATCATTATTAAACATTGTTAAAAATAAATATTTACAAAAATGTTAAATAAATATTTTTATTACTCCAATTTATGTAATATGATTATTGACTTAGATCCCAAAATGATCAAATAACTTTTGGCTCCCTAACCCTTTCTTATAAATATTAAAAAAAAATATTATATATGTAAAATATTCATTTACACACCAGCTACTATCCAGAAATCGCCGTGTCTGCTCCCTTCCCAACTCCCTTATATCCTTTTGAAACTTATTTCCATTTTATATTTAATTTAAAGATTAACTAATTTATGGCTGTCTAGAGAGCCTTCGTGACCGTGTGTAAGTTTGATCGGTAATCTTATAAAGGGGACTGGGAAGATTGTTAAAGTATATAGAATTACTATTTATTTAGGATACGCTTTTGAGCTTAAGTGTTGTAATCAATAAAAATTACATTCTTTTTTAGAGTTTTACTAACTGGCTTTATGGAAACTTTCTTTCCATAAAATATAAAGGAAGCGATTCGCAAAAATGTGGGGAGGGAACAAACGCACGCGCGAACTAAAAAGTAACAAGTCACGTATTGTAAATATATTTTGGAGAACAAATATAATTTATCAAATGTTAGTGTGATGAATGTTTAAAGTTGTTTATTTCTATCTGATTTCTGCTCTGTACTAGTTAAGTTGAGCTACCAAAATCACAATGCGATTGCAATCAATTAGTGTAAAATAAGAGTTGTACGGGGAAAGGAATATAATTATCCTAAGGGGAGTCAAGGGTGAAATAATGATTCCACAAAATGGTGGGGGGGGGGGAGCAAAGCTAGGTGTTGGAAGAAGGTTAAACCAAGCTCTTTATGTAAATGATAGTTGCTTTGATTCGGCAATAAATGGGGAGTTTAAACAGGAGGGTTTTTAAGTCAATGGTTTAAATGATGTTTGAGGTTGTAATAGATTTTTAAATCCATATTAATATAAAAAAATAAATTTTTAATTTGAAACTTAAATACTTTCCGAACAACTTCTATTTTTCTTCCAAATGTAATATTCGCTTCCCCACAGCCCTTTTATATTTTTGGCCCATACTCTTCTCATACACACACTAATAAAATTATTAACAGAATTTAAGGATATATACTTTTAAAAAACAGTTAAACATTTAATTGTACCAACTTCCTCATTGAAATTTATTTTTAATTGTTTTGGGCCAAATTTTTAATTTATTATGCTACCAACTAAATATGAGCGTCACATACTTCAATTTTAAAGTCAATTGTGATTAGGATTAATAAATTTACTTAAATGACTATAAGTTAAGTTATCCTGATAATTTTTATTGGATAGATTTTAATAAATGGAAAGTTTGAAGACATATGATTCATTTAATTTTAATATTATGTTAATTTATCCTCAGGATTATAAAATTATTCAATTATTAGTATAAAAACTCGGGCCTTCGGCACTCGTGGGAAGGGGGAGGGGAGAAGGGAAGGGGGAAGGGAAGGGGGGAAGGGAAGGGGGGACGACTCATCTATACTTCGTATAAATGTATCATATTTGCTATGCAATTTATGGGCGAGAAAGGTGGGAAGGGGCGAGAATGTCTATAGGGGGGTATTAAATGCCTAATGATTAATTAATTATTTATACAAATTTTCCATTTATAGGCAAAATGTAATATAGGTAAAATGTAATATAGGCAAGGGTTAGGGATAGATTTAGTGTTTGCATCTAGTTGCGTATTACATTAGTTTTTACGGCCTTTAGTGATTATGGGTCTAACAAACATTATATTATAAAACATCACAATGTTAAGAATTTGCAGAATTGTTGGGAGAAATTTTTTGTTGAATTTGAACAATTTTTAATTAAAAAATCAAAAATTTCAATGGTCATTTTTTCTCCATTGGTCAGTACCAACAGATACTCTATAAGTCAATGATAGCCAAAAAAACGGAAAGAAAAAATTTGATGCTCACTTTGGCCAATGGTCATTTTTTTCCATTGGTCAGCAGCCAGCACACTGTAAAAGTGGATATAAATTCATAAGAGTAAAAAAACGAAAAAAAAATTTTCGAATCACATTTTGGCCAATGGTCATTTTTTTCCATTGGTCAGCAGCCAGGACACGGTAAAAGTGGATATAAATTCATAATAGTCTAAAAAAAACGAAAAAAAAATTTTCGAATCACATTTTGGCCAATGGTCATTTTATTCCATTGGTCAGCAGCCAGCGGACGGCCAAAAAGTCATAATAGCAATGGTAGGAACAGGAAAAATCATAATAGTCAAAAAAAACGAAAAAAATAGTTTCGATTCACATTTTGGCCAATGGTCATTTTTTCCATCGGTCAGGAGCCAGCGGACGGCCAAAAAGTCATAATAGTAATGGTAGTAACAGGAACAATCATAATAGTCAAAAAAACGAAAAAATAAACTCGGATTCACATTTTGGCCAATGGTCATTTTTTTCATTGGTCAGCAGCCAGCGGACTGCCAAAAAGTCTTATTATCAATGATAGTAACAAGAACAATCATAAGAGTCAAAAAAACTCCGGGATTCTAACCCAAAAACTAGTTAAATTGCATAGCAATTAAAAGTAAACAACTTTTATTTATGTTTATTATATAATAAAGTGAAACAATAATAGAACAAGCGAACGGCCAAAAAGTCATATTATCAATGGTAGTAACAGGAAAAAGATATTAATTTAATTTAAAAAATAAAAAAAATTTTTGCCCTCTCCGAGAATCGAACCAGCAATTCAGAACGTTCGCCGGGGTTCAAACTTACATTAATAGAGGCATAGGCTTTTGTAGGGGCACAGGGACCCATATCAGTAGAGGCATAGGCCCTTGTAGTGGAGGGCATAGGGTAATTATAGCAATTAATATTAATGTTACCCAATTCAAAAACGAATAGATATACTTATGCATTAATTTAACATAGCAATTAAAACCCGACCCCGCCCGGGGGCACCTCTTATGCATTAATTTAAAAAATAACACAGCAAGGGAGATAGAGATGAGGGGTCGGGCACCTCTTTCTCATGGATTAATTTAAAAAATCGATAACCTAATATACCCAATGCAAATAGATAGGGAGGGTAACAGACGGACAACGGACAGACAACGGACAACGGACAACCAAAAACGAGCCCATAAATTGCATAGCAATTAATAAAATAAATAAATAATAAGATACTTTTAGCTTAAACCGACCATTTCTAGGGATAAGTCATAATCATTAAAATAGGGACAACATGCTAAGGCATAGATTATAGTCAAATGGTAAAAAAACGCTTTATATCAACTAACTTAAATTTAAAAGTTCACCTTTTAACATCAGTAGCTATAAATTGACCCTTCAAATATATATTAGGTTGAGGAAAAAGTTCGTAGAGTTTATATCAAAGTCTTTTATTTAACGATTATTTATTGTTATAACAATAACTTATTCAATAATATATTCGCCGTTGCTGTTTACGACCTCCTCCCACCTTTTCACCAATTTTTCGATGCCATTACGCCAAAAATCGAGTCTGGTATCGAAGAAGTTGTTGAGCCAGTTTTTAAGGCCCTCTACATTGTCCAAGGTAACGCCCCTCATATAGTTAGAGAGAGAGAGCTGAAAAGATGGTAATCCGTCGGTGCAAGGTCCGGAGAATATGGTGGATGCTGAAGGACCTCCCATTCGAGCTCTTGGAGTGCGGCTTTTACGACTTGAGCAACATGGGGCCTTGCGTTGTCGTGAAGGAGTATGGTCTGGCCTTGTCGATGGGGTCTTTTGAGTCAAATAGCCTCATTCATGCGGTGAAGCTGCGATATATAGAGCTCCTTGTTGACCGTGACATTCCTTTCCAGAATTTCCCAATGCAAAATGCCCTCCCAGTCCCACCAAACGCAGATCATGGTCTTTTTTGGATGGAGGTCAGGCTTGACCCTCGGGTTTGGAGTCGCTCCAGGAGCCACTCACTCCTTTCTTGGCTTCAAATTTACATACAAACACCATTTCTCATCTCCCGTGACGATTCGGTACAAAAAGCGCTGTTTATACCGCGGGTGGCTCGATGACGGGCGAGATGTTGAGAAGCAATTTGAAGGCGATTTTTATTGTGACTTTCGTTAAGCTCGTGGGGGATCCAAGATCCCAATTTTTCGGCAAATCCCATCGAATGAAGATGATTTAGGATGGTTTTCTGATCGAACTTTATTATTTCCGCCAATTCACGACTGTTTGGCGACCGTCCTCCTTCAAAAGTGCTCTGAGACACTCTTCGTCGAATTCCTAGGGGCTTCCGCTACAGGGCTTGTCATCGATGTCAAAATCGCCATTTTTGAACTTTGCGATCCATTTTTGTGCTGTAGACTTAACTATGACATCTTCTCCGTATACTTTACAAATGTCTCGGGCTGTTTCAGCAGCGTTTTGACTACGATGAAAAGCGAAGAATAGCAGGTGTCAATGTTGATTTTTACCGTTTGGATACTCCATTTTGACGTCGCGAAAGTAATAAAAAACTAAATTTCTTAAAATCACGATTGGCACAGTTTTGTAGAGGGGAAAGAGTTCTACTTAATGAATATTATATAATTCATCAGAAGAAAATAATGCAACATCTGTTGCACCCTACCGAACTTTCTCCTCAACCCAATAGTTTTCAAATTAGAACATCGATAGATGTTTCGAAATTTTGCGCCACCAGATATTTTCTGCACAATGTCAATTTTGGTATTAATGCCAAATATATAGCAATTTACATTTTTAATTGCTATGCAATTTATGGGCTCGTTTTTTGGTGTCCGTCGTCCGTCCGTCGTCCGTCGTCCGTTACCCTCCCTTTGGGTATATTAGGTTATCGCTTTTTTAAATTAATGCATGAGAAAGAGTTGCCCCACCCCTCATCTCTATCTCCCTCGCTGTGTTATTTTTTAAATTAATGCATAAGAGGTGCCCCACCCCTCATCTCTATCTCCCTCGGTGTGTTATAATATAAGATTTGTTAGATTATCTATTATATAATAAACATAAATAAAAGTTGTTTACTTTTAATTGCTATGCAATTTAACTAGTTATATAATAAACATAAATAAAAGTTGTTTACTTTTAATTGCTATGCAATTTAACTAGTTTTTGTTATAATGCTATGCAATTTAACTAGTTATAAATAAACATAAATAAAAGTTGTTTACTTTTTAATTGCTATGCAATTTACTAGTTTTGGGGTTGGAATCCCGGAGTTTTTTTTGACTCTTATGATTGTTCTTGTTACTATCATTGATAATAAGAATTTTTGGCCGTCCGCTGGCTGCTGACCAATGAAAAAAATGACCATTGGCCAAAATGTGAATCGAAATTATTTTTTTCGTTTTTTTTGACTATTATGATTGTTCCTGTTTCTACCATTGCTATTATGACTTTTTGGCCGTCCGCTGGCTGCTGACCAATGTTATATAATAAACATAAATAAAAGTTGTTTACTTTTAATTGCTATGCAATTTAACTAGTTTTTGGGTTAGAATCCCGGAGTTTTTTTGACTCTTATGATTGTTCTTGTTACTATCATTGATAATAAGACTTTTTGGCCGTCCGTTGGCTGCTGACCAATGAAAAAAATGACCATTGGCCAAAATGTGAATCCGAGTTTATTTTTTCGTTTTTTTTGACTATTATGATTGTTCCTGTTACTACCATTGCTATTATGACTTTTTGGCCGTCCGCTGGCTCCTGACCGATGGAAAAAATGACCATTGGCCAAAATGTGATTCGAAAATTTTTTTTTTCGTTTTTTTTTGACTCATGAATTTATATCCACTTTGACCGTGTCCTGGCTGCTTACCAATGAAAAAAAATGACCATTGGCCAAATTTTATATATAACCTAAAAATTTATTATAGATGGTCTAACAGACAGCCAACTATGTAATATATATTTTTAACCTTATAAATGCATATATATTTTTTTATTGGGTTAATATATTTCATTTAATTAGATTGTGATTTCATAGAAAACCTAAAAAGTAATATTTAAAAAAATAATATAGGTATTAGATTCTAATTTACGATAAAATATATCGATAGAAACTAACACAAAATTCGAAACCTCCTTCAAAGGTATAAGCATAGCCCGTTATTTCTAATTAAATTGAATCTACTATTAAACTCAAACACGAATTGTACTTTATTAGATGGCGCGCGTAAGTTTATATAATTAGTAAAATTTTTCTACGTGTCATAGATATTACACCGCACGTGTGGCAGGGAAATGTCCGATATTTTTAAAATGAAAAGGTATTTTAGGAATCTGAAAAGGTTATTTTACCCCCGGCCGCCCTGGGCACCTACGGGTAAAGTTTCGAGCGAATCGGGCTGGTAGTTTAAGAATTTAGCCCTTTTTTTAAACTAAAAAAAAACTTTTTTTAATTTTTTTTTTACATTAAATTAATATTTTGTTTTTGTTAATACCATTGATAATATGACTTTTTGACCGTCCGCTGGCTACTGACCGACGAAATATATTGATTTTCTAAACATAAAACACAACTTTATTATTTCATCATCTATATAAATAACATAATAACTTCTACTATTTTAAACCCAGCATGGTATAGTGGTTATAGCGCCGGCTTGTGAACTGGAGGTGTGTGGTTCAAGTCAGGGAGGGGACAAATTTTTTTTTTAATTTTTTTAAATTAAATTAATATTTGTTCATGTTAATACCAATGATAATATGAATTTTTGACCGTCCGCTGGCTACTGACCAATAAAAAAATGACCATTGGCCAAATAAATCGAAATTTTTTTTCGTTTTTGAATTGGTTAACATTGATAATCACCCTATGTCCTCCCCTACAAGGGCCTATAACTAATTAACTAATTATTTTGCATCTAATACCCCCTATAGGCATTCTCGCCCCTTCCCACCTTTCTCGCCCATAAATTGCATAGCAAATATGCTACGTTTATACGGAGTATAGAAGAGTTCCCCCTTCCCCTCTTCCCTTCCCCTACTCCCCTTCCCTTCTCCCCCTTCCCACGAGGGCCGAAGGCCCGAGTTTTATTAATTTAACTTTCACAGCATGTAAAATTGATATTACTAGAAGAATAATTTTGTATGTGAATTTATCAATACAAAATGTAAACTTAATATCAAAATATATTCTAAGGACTCAATTAAGCGAAGTTTAAACTAAATAACTTAGAAAGACTACATATATAGCTCTCACTTTTTAGAATCATATTTTGCAAAATATGGGAGCTACTCCAAAAATAATAATCTAAATTACATGACTAAAAAATAAATAATAAAAATATTTATTTGAAAATAGTAAATTTAATTATATTTTTTAAATAATAAAAGCCAAAAAACGGCTATATTTATTCATTTGCATCCCACAAAAAATCGCAAGTTATCGTCTGCTTTTATTTTGCATTTTCTCCTCGATATTAGAAGACACAATGTCGCAGTATTTTAATAAAACTTCTCTTAAATTTAATCAATCGATAAATCAAACTAGCCAGGACGTATTATATAAATATTCGAAAGAAA
Organism: Gordius sp. MW1; assembly: GCA_964036665.1. Lineage (NCBI taxonomy): Eukaryota > Metazoa > Nematomorpha > Gordioida > Gordea > Gordiidae > Gordius > Gordius sp. MW1. The sequence continues at coordinate 4,010,217 of OZ038528.1, forward strand.
ATAGGAAAGGTTTTCTACCCTCTTCAATTTCTGTTGATACACGTAGTGATGATACCAAAAATCAAGGACTATTGGCACGCACACAAATGGAGAATAGTGTGAGCGAATTCATGAAAAAATTTAGTTATCAGTCAAAAATAAACGTTATCCATAAAAGTTCTATTCAAGTGGATGTGAAACATTTAGGCAAAGATAGCACATTTGGTGGAGAAAATATAACTTCAATCGACCCTCGAGAGATTAAAGGACCAAATAAATCTACCTCAACCATTGTTTATGATTCTGTAAGAAAAAAATTTGTCAAATTGAATACAGGCCAAAACGGTCCTAGTAATTCGCGAACAAATACCTCCAATAATATCAAATATCTCGGAGTTAAAAGATGGACAAATGATAGCAATCAGTCATTTAATAATAAACTTTTATCCTCTATACGATTGAAAGATACCTCCTCCAAGACCCCTCGTTCCTCTGTCAAATATAGAAACAAAGACAAAGGTGAATCGGTGCGAACTGGCAAAACTTCAAACCCCACTGCTTCAGTTGGAATAACTAGCGGTCCTATTAATAACTTTAACGAGCCGGTTTTATTGGGTATTAGAATTTATTTAATCATATTTATTTTTAAAAACAATAGAATTATATTTTTTAAATTATAAATACCAAAATCTGATATTCCAAGCTATTTGACTTTTCAGCATTGGTCGAAGGCAGGGGTCATGCCAAAGGTGAAATTGGATTAGCAAGTATAAACTTAAAAACACCTAATTTAATTATTTCTCAATTCCCGGACAACCCCACTTATGCCAAAACGATCGCAAAATTACACGTTCTATACCCTTTAGAAGTATATTATAACATATTTCGTTAAAAAATGCCCTTTTTAATTATACACTTTAATTTGTTAAAACACAAAAAATTATATTTAAACTTTTTTTTGTATAAATTTTTTTTTAGAATTTCCGATGCAGAATACAGAAAATTAACATAAATATTTAGTTCACAATTTATTTGTTTTATTACACCCCACAAAAAAAGTTAGATACATTTATTCTAAAAACAAAAATAGTTAATGTGAAATGTCATATTTATTTATTATTTGATGGTATTGGTAAATAAATATCTAATATTTTTTTATACTAGAATTATTTCAAAAAGCTTCTATTATTCAACTATAAAAATTTTTTTTTAACCAGTTTATTTAAAAACCACCGTTAAATTAATATAAATAAAAAGCTTTTTGGTTTAATATGTTCTTTTAAATATTGTCCATTAAAGGTATAAAATTCTCAATAATGTATCTAAACTGCAAACTGAAAATTATTTTATAGAAAATATTGGTGTTGCAAAAATGCTGCGTTTTGTTTGGTCGACCTTTTTGGTTCAACTCAGATTCAAGCTCGACTCTGGTATGTTTTTCAAACTTCAACTAAGCCTAGAGGTCGATTAAGATTTATAGACCAAAAAACCTTTGGTCTGTTTATGTTGAGTCGACTAAAACCAAAAGTCGACCAAATGGAACCCAGCTGTTTATACAACGGTACCAAGTCAAACGTTATAAAACACCTAAAAATAACTAAAAATTTCTATAAAAATTATGATATAAGCTTTTAATTTAGGTAGATCTGCTGAAGGTTTCATACATAATTAGGGTTCTCTATAATAGGGGTAGGGTTAAGGTTAGGGTAAGGTTTTAGTTATTTTTAGGTGTTTTATAACGTTTGACCCTGAAAACGTTTGACCCCGATTCTTTACAACACTAAACTATATTATAATGGGTAAGCAAAAAAGAAGCTAGTTTAATAGAATATAACGTGAAAGCATAAAAACTTCTCTACTTTATGCAGTCCTTTCTAATTTGTACCATTTAAGAGAGTAGCCGGGGGGGGCAGGAAAGGACAGCTATCCCCACGCCACCTCTTATATTCAATTATCCAATATGTTTAGCGAAACTAGAGTTAAAATAAAAAAGTTATTATTTTAAATTAAATTTATAAAATTTGAATTATTTTAGATTATAATGCCTAGTACGGTAGTTGACAAAGGAGCCATGTCAGAATTGATGAAAATTATTCTCAGCGAGTTTCCCAATACTAATATAGTTACGATAAAGCGGCAATATTTTAAAGATGTAACCGGGTACGAATACATAACTAATCTTTCCCTGCCCGATTCCAACGAATTAGAGCTTGAAATTAAATCAAAGTGAATTTTTGAAAATAAATTTGAACCATAAAAATGCTTGATAACAAATACTTTATTTTTGCTAATCAGATATTACGCTGTATCCGCTACCGCGGCCTTATTTAAATACATAGAATGCGTTCAGGATATTGTGTATGCCCCTAAATCTTTAAATATCACTTACGTTTGTAGTGAAAACACAATGCTAATCGGTATTATATTAATATAAATTTACTAAAATTCTATTATTTTAGACACTTACAGTGTGAAGCAATTAGAACTCATTGAGAATTTAGTGGACAAACACAGTGAAAAAACGCTGTTTGGTTGTCTCAATTATACAAGTACCAGGGCTGGGGCCCGTCTATTGAGAGCCAACCTTTTGCAAGTAACTTGTAATTAGTGCTGTAAAAACGGCTGGGTTTTATTTGGTCGACCTTTAATTTAACTAAGAATAACGGCCCACTCTGGTCGGATTTCTAATTTCTACTAAGCTTAGAGGTCGACTGGCTTTGCATTAAAGAAATTTAAGATAACTTTATCACATATTTTCAAAAATACTTAGCAAGCGAACAAATTATAACCGTAGAGGACGAATAAAATTTTTTATTAGTGATGCAAAAAAGCTTAGCACTATTTCAATTGAGCACTAAAAGTTTACTTTAATGTTGTTACTTGACATTTAACATCTTTAACACAGACATCTACCTATTTTTTAATGATAAGTGGGAGCTAAAGTAAGAGTGGCCGTGGGCGTAGCCAGCATTGGAATTATAGGGGGACAACCATGATTTAGGAAGGGGCAAAATGATAATTTGGCGAAATTTTAAACAGAGTTATTCAAAAAATTTATGATTTTTTGAATTTAAAGAAGGGGAATCGACTTTTTCTGCCACCCCCCGGCTACGCTCATGATAATGGCTACTAGTGTTGTAAAAACGGCTGGGTTTTGTTTGGTCGACCCAACAGTCGACTCAGGTCCGTTTTTTAAATTTCGACTAAGCCTAGTGGTTGACTAAGAAAAATAGACCAAAATATCTTTGATCTGTATATGTTTAGTCGACACCAAAGGCCGACCAAATTAAAGCGAGCCGTTTTTACAACACTAGTGGCAACTCATTTGCTTCCACCTGACTCGTATCTTTAACAGCCACATTTTATAACAATGATGCCAAAACGTATATTTAAATATATCTCATTTTAACTTTTATTATTACTTTAACTATTGAGAGATAGGGAAAAGTAGTTTTCATACGCATTATATAAAAGGGAAAACAATCTAATGTAAAGGCGCGAGCCATGGGCGTAGCCAGGAGTGGAACTAGAGGAGGGGGGCAATTAAGATTTAGGGAGGGGGGGCAAAAGGGCAATTTTTAGAAATTTAAGCCATATTTAGATAAAATTTTAAAAAATTTATGCATTTTGAGAGGAACAACCGCCCCTCCCTGTCCCCTCTGGCTAAGCCCATGGCGCGATCCTTTATGCAAGTAAATCCAACCTCGGTGTACAAAATGGGCATCTGCTCCCCTCTGCCACCCTCCCCCCCCCCCCCCCCTTAGAGAAATAATTATTTTAAGTTTTTGGAACATTTTAACTCTCCTTACATTCGCATTAAAAAATCTGGTTAGGCCTTGAAGTTTTCCGTATTTTATTTGTGTCTAAAGAAACCTAATATTGAATTGCTATGTAATTAATGAGCTCATTTGTAGTGAAAAATGTATTGTCGTATTATGTCTGGTCTCGTCGTGTCTTGTCCAACTTGTTACATGCTCTGGTTCCTTCGGTAAACAGGCCATAACCCTTCTTTAAAAAAATCGGAAAGCGTTCACCAAAATCTAAATTTTACACGTACTTTTATTTAGGCAACAAGTTAGGATTCTTATCTTATTGTACGATACAACTTTAAAATCCTCTGCCAACTCTTGGCCTATATATGAATATAACCAATACGTTTATTATTGTTGTATGTGAATATATGACTTTGTTTTCGTAAAAATAATTAACCCTAAAAAACTCACTTTTTTGTAGCCGCCCAAGGATGTAGATACGATAAAGCTTCGATACGAATGCATAGAAGAATTACTCTCTAACGAAAACTTGTTTTACAGCTTGAAATCCATCATGCATCTCTTCAATGATTTCGAAAATGCTCTAGCCTTGTGCGCTCAAATGCCAAAAACTGATGTAAACCCATACATAATTTATATAAATTAAGTTCTAAACGTTAGAGAAAGATTTTGCAGGGAGTAATATAATAATGAGTTTTTGGTACTTTTTCCATATCGCTACCTGAGAATTGGAGTGCTCTATATGCACAAAACTCCAAACTGAGATAAATGAGTTCAAAGTTTAAAATGCTATAAAATCTAAACTTATTATTCATATGACTTTAAATTAAGTTTGATAGTGTAGACTATTAGCATCTGTAATAGTCTAACCAAAAATTTGGATTTTATGTTTTTTTTAAATTAAAAAAATGGATTTTTTTAATTTCAGATAGAGCAAAGTTCTAACTTTTTTGCGATTTTATTCGGCTACGTTGCTCTATCTGCATTTTTATCCGAAAGTTTTACGATTTTGTAGACATTAAACATAAAATCAAGACTTATAACCTTAATTATTAAAATAAATATGAGATAATAGAACTAGTTATTTATTATTATGTTTATATTACTCCAATAACTTAAATTTTTTCACTTTTATAAACAATTTTAAGGTAAATTGGGGCTATGTTGGCGGCAAAATTTATTAGATTAAAAAACTTATAAGGTTATAAATTTATTTGTATATAATGAAATTTTTGATACCATAACGATTAACATCATTTATCAAGCTCTAAACCCCTAACCGGGGTCAATTTGTACATGGGTCAGTATTATTTTTATTACATATAAATGCTACCCCTTTGAAAGACATTATTATACCAAGCGAGTTCATGTTAGTTTTAGACAAATTATTGGTTTTACATAAATGATATACATATAAAAAATAATTGCAAACTCTTATTCTGACATTTTTTAGTTCACAATAAAGTTGGAATGAGTGTTTTTTCTCGGAAAACTAATTGCTTCTTTGACTCGACAGACATAGAACCTTTCTTTTTTTTATAAAATTTCCTACTCTTTTCCTTTTTCTCTTTAAAAATTTTCTTTTCCTAACCATAGTTTCATTCATTGATTTTGTCTAGCGACCAACATTATCAATTTCTTGATTTATTCCCTTAAAACTATTATAAAAGTTATCTATATTTTTTATATTCATTTTATCAATGTTTGACATACCACAATGTGAAAAGTAATTGTAGAGATGTTATTCGAATTAAAATTTAGAGCAGACGATTTATTCACGTGACTAAATGAGCGCTTGCGATTGGGTAAATGCAGATAGAGCAAACCAATTCTAAAAAATATTGACATTCGAGATTTAAGCCAAATAAAACCCTTAATAGCGAAGCCTATTTTTTCCACATTTTTTAAAAAGTTTATGATAGACTATATAAAAATCTACCGAATAGCACTTTTACTTTAAAATTTTCAAAAATTGCAGATAGAGCACTCCAATTCTCAGGTAGCGTAATTTTACTTATATTTAAACGTAATGCTTAAAAAAAATTCAGACGGGCTAAGAAGTTTTTTAGGGTAACGGAGGGGCCTGAAGTGCGTAGAAAAAATATGGACGGACTCGAACGGCCAAGAAGCTTTGACCTCCTAAAATGGCCCGTTGCATATCTCTAATTAGAATAGGTCACTCATCTTTACCAGATATCTTACTCTTGATAACCGATAACCAATGATTATGACCTAAGGCTAAGCTAGGATAAAGTTTACGTTACAAGACTTTAAATACATCTTTAATAATCACGTAAATTAAGAAATGTATTCGCTTAATTGTTTTTAACAGAGCAACCTAAGACATTGCGATTGGAAAATAGGGGCTTTCATTGACCTCAAACACAATCTCAAACGCGTTACTTCGCTCAAATATCTTCTCAATCAATTTCACAATCCCATGTTCGTAATCTTCAAAAAGGTATGAAACTCCCATAAAAACCATAAATATAAACGTGATAGTTATTAGACGAACCTACGTTTGGAACTGTAGAAGCTAAACTGGATAAAATTTTAACGATAGAGCATAAATTTATAAAGAATTCGGAAGAATTGAGGAGCCAGAAATGTTTAGCAGTCCAAGTAAGTTCATCATAGAATTAAATGATTACAAAATTTCATCTTAGGCACCCCCTTACAGTATATTTTATCTTAAGTTGAAAAGGCAAGCTAACTTTTATAGGCTTATTAGAAGTGACTAGAGGCATATATGGGAATTTAAAAAAGGAGCTCGAAGGTACCCTAATGTTGAGACTTTACATAACAATAAAACATTTGTAGAGATGGAAATGCAGATAAATCAAAAACATAAACTTGGACTCAAAATAATATATAACCAAACTCGAGGCTTTTTCTATTATAAAAAAGATTCTCGCAAGATTTCAGCGGATATTAAACCCGATTTTCCAAATGAATTTGTCAAAATTTCCCGAGGCTGGAAAGGATACAATTTAACAACGATTGAACTGGTTAGTCAAATCTAACCAAAATTTTGTTTTCAAACCGCTAGAGACTTATTATAAAATATCCTCACTCAGGATATAATGACATGGGCGTAGCCAGTATAAAGGGAGGCAATAATGATTCAGGGAGGGGCAAAATGATCCTTTTTGAAATTTTACCTATAATTTTTACAAATTTTTTAATTTAGGGGGGGGGCAGCCGCCCCTCCCTAACCCTCCTTGGCTACGCCTATGTAAGGGATATTAAATTATTATTTTTTAAACTATGGGGTGTTTGCGTAACCATAGATAAATACTATAATGGAACGGCGAAGGGCTGACTTTTGCACTAAATATATTAACTAACTTAAGGCGTCATTTTAAATGAATTTTTTCAGTGTGTTCATTTGTGCAGTAATAATTGCAAAAATTATGGAAATCACTATAATGAGAATACTGAAAGATTATCTTTTCATACGAAATTTAACATTTAAATCAACAAAATCATTAACGTTAGTTTGTTAATAGATGCACCTCTTATTTAAGTCTATGGTTAAAACGCAATTATATGTCGCCCTAAAAGAAACATGAAATAGTTTGTGATTTATTTATTAAATTGGGAACTTTGCTTAAATAATTCACGGGCTAGGGGGTACTTATATTATTATTTTTATGTCCATTATGTCTAGTATAATTAAAAATACAACTAATAATACAATGATTGTAACGCTATAATCCAAAATATTCATGTTCATATGATAACATTGGGTAAATTGACTATGTGCTATATTTTGTGCTTTTTATGATATATAATAATTTTTTTTTATTAATCTAGCTAAACCTTAATGGTAAGTTCATATAATTATTTAAAATGCAATATATGATTGTCTTAACATATGTATACGTATGAATTATTATTTTCATAAATTGAATTTTACAACAGACAGAATCAATCAAGTAGTCCAAGATATTATGTGGATGAGCGCAAAGTAATATGATCATGGGCGTACGCAGGGGGGGGCAGGGGGGGCGGCTGCCCCCCCCTAATTTTAAAAATAAGATTTTTTCAATACAAAAACCCTCAAGAATAAAAAAAAATTTGTTTTGCCCCCCCCTAATTTTGCTCTGCCCCACCCTCATTAGGCTCTGCCCCACCCTAATGTGGCTCCCCCCCCCTCCAAATAGTCGAGACCTTTTTTTTTTTTTTTTTTTTTTGCTCTCAGGAAAATTTTAGAAAAATTTTTTTTTTAATCTGCCCCCCTCTAATTCAAAACCTGCGTACGCCCATGAATATGATAATTACATTTTTAGATGATAAACATTATTTAGGATATTAACGGAAGTGTATGAAGAAATTAAAGAGAGTATCGGTTGTTTGTACAAGCTTGCAGAGGCTTTACCATTAATAGATATGATGATAAGTTTTGCTCATTGGGCTTCAATCAATGATACAGGTTGATAAGATAAGCCTAATCCTATAAAAATTTATATTTATTCAGTAAAACCAATAATATCCAAAAAAGTGTTTGTGGCGGCTAGCAGACATCCTATCCTAGAAAAGCATACTCCTTCTGAATACGTCTCCAATAACATTGTAATTGATCAGATTTAAGACCTTGATTATATGATTTGTACGGGCGCGGTTTAACCAAGCCTTAAACATCTAGAAAATATTAATTTTGAGTCAACACTCTTATTATTAGATAACGAGTGTTAAGCACTCCTAAAGTTTTGAGCTCTAAGGGCTTGTCTTAATGTCGGACTAAGATTTAAATTGGGCGAATTTATCCTTGTCCAAATATCCGATTCAATTTCATGGGTGAAACTCGGTTGTAATTATTAATATTTTGTTTTAACGTTTTTTTTGTTTATTTCAACTCTTGAGATTAAATCTAAAATACGCTGATCCCTTAAAATTCAAAAACATACAACATTTAAGCTAACGAAAAATTTAGCATCTTACAAAATCGCTATATGTTATGCTTCTTTAATGTAAATCTGCTGGAAATTCCAAGTTAAGAACACGGCTATGTTATAACCCAAATCCGAAATTAGGACAAGCCCTAAGATAGACAATAAGCATGTGGGCATTAAATTATTTCCCAACTTTTATTATTTATTGTGTTACAAAGAGTTTTCGCATTAAAATTGTGGCAACAAAATTGATTTTCATAACTATTTAGAGTTTTTATTATTATTTTATTATTATGATATAGAAAATGTCGAGATTGAACAATTTCCTCGTAATTACTGGACCTAACATGGTAATCCAGTTTATAAGTTTCTTTGTAAAAAGGCGAATTATGTTATAGTCAGGTAAAACTACTTATTTAAAACAAGTGGCACTCGTCCAAATAATGTCACAAATCGGATGTCATATACCTTGTCAATATGCCGAAATTAAAATTTTTGATCGAATTCTTTCATTTTTCGGTTGTCAAGATGATATAGAAAATAATTTATCTACACAAATGATTGAAGTATAAATAATTTGTAAAAAAAATTAAATTGATAAATATACAATATTGTGTAACTGTAAAGAAAACGATTTACATCAAATTGTTTTGGTTTTTTTGAAAGGACCTATACCTTAAAGGATATATTTATATTTTAAATGACATGACATTTATAAATTTAAAGATAAATCATATTTTTAAATCGAATCTTTCGGCTACATTTTTTATTTTTAATAATTATAATGGATATTGACTAAAAAAGAATATTTTTATTATTTACCGTAATACTCAGATTTATCTTAATAAAAGATTGTCTTTAAATAAATAAGTTATAAATTTATCATAATTTTAAAATATAGGCTAATTGGATTTTCTTATTCATTATTTATATTATAAACACAAAAGTATAATTTAAATTAGCTGAAAAGGGTGAAATTTATACTACAAAATGCCAACTCTGAATCACTCATTTTTATTGATGAACTTGGAATAGGTATGTCAGAAAATGATCTACTGCTAAAATTTATATTTTATAGCAACAAGCACAAACATAGGAGCTGGTATAGCATATGCGGTATCAGAAGAGCTTATAGAGCTAAAGGTAACAACACAATTTGGTATAAATTAATTATTTTGCTAGTCGTACACCTATTTTGCTACGCATTTTAAATTACTATGCCGGCTGGAAGATCAATATCCGATGGTCCATAAGTAGATTATTATTATTATTATAACATTGACATGATTTACTTACAAATTTATTTCAAACATAGAATTTAATTTTATTATCAAAAATGAATTTTCTAATAGTTATCATCTTGATGCATCATTTGAAAAAGGAATTAACAACGAAGAGTGTTTAAAGTATTCTTATAAAATAAGCCCCGAATCATTTAGGGGTACTAATTACGGTAGGTACAAATTGATAAACCATACCACTAAAAAATTTAATAATATTTATACCATTTTAGTTTACGCATCTGTGTAATTTATTTTATTAGGTCTGAAGTTATTTGAACAATGCTCCTTTCCAGACGCTTTGAAACAAAGAATTAAAAACTGCCTTAATAGAATTGATCACATGAAGAGTGTAAGTTATAACTGATATTTAAAAAGTTTAAAACATGAACATTTCTTAAATTAAATGCAAAGTTTCTTAGCGAATCAGTTTAAATGTGTTGGAATTAAATCATTAGAATAAATTTTTTAAAGTTTAAGAGTTAATTTCGTTATAGGTTGCAGCTGTCGAATTTAAAAAAAAATTTAAAAATTTGTGGCAAAAGCTATAAAATTAATGCCTAACATGACTATGATTCAATTTGCATGCAAACTTTTTAAATGTGCACCATGAGTGTAGCCAGGGTACAAGCAGAATACGGAAATTTAAAAATTAGTAAAATTTTATTCTTGATTCACTTTCAAGATAGATATCGTCCTTATAACTAATTTTTAATAATAGGAAAGTCATATAAACCAGCGTAATGGTAGAAGTTTCATGTTTGGCATGAAAACTTTATATAAATTGGCCTTCGATTTATGGGACATAAGCCAATCGACCGACGTTGCCAATGTGGATTTATTCCGAGAAAAGTTTTGGCGATCTAAAAGTTTATTTTCCAAATGCTTTATCGATTTTTTTGGAAAAACTGTCCAAGAGACAAGCGTCAATATAACAAACACGCTACTAGATATTCATGGTAATATTGTTTAAAACATTTTAAATGGCAATCTACAATACGTTTAAATTCTGATTAGACTATAGCCTTTATTGAATTTTAAAATTTTCTTCAAAGGACATATAAGTTTAAACATCTTTGAAGGATGTGTTATAAAATTTGAAAAGAACTAAGCTATGCTTATTTCTAAGTTTTAATCTAGAATATTATGAGTGACTTTTTTTAAATATTTAATAACTATCCAAGTATATGATAATCTATATCAATAGGTGAAGAAAAGGGTAAATGCGAAATGAAAACTGCTGTTCCAAAACGATGTTCCTCTTTTCTAGAGGCATTACTAACTAGTGATAGCAAGGTCTGCAAAAAATCTAAGATAACTTCATCTAAATCGATTCCATCTTTCGAAAGCGATTCAAATATCGAAAATGATATCGTGAATGGAAAAATCTTTGATACCAGCCTTTTAACACAGTTATATAATTTGAATGCAAATAATCTGCACGAGGAAAGATCAATATCTCCAAATAATGTTCGTAGTAAATATTATAGTCATAACAAAAGTGATAATATAAATAATAAAACAGTTGTTGACTCAACCGATGGTCATTCAACAGCCACCTCCGATACTAACCTTGTAACACATTTATCTAACTTAAATGCAAAAAATCCTGATCAGGAAAGATCAATAACATTAATTAATATTCATGGCAAATACTATGGTCATGACAAAAGTGGTATTATTCAAAATGAGTTAGTTTATGACTCAACCGATGATCAATTAACAACCACCTTCAATACTAAGGCTATTGATGGCATCGAAAAGAACCAAGATTTGTTATTAAAAGAAAATACAAATATAATATGTGAAGGATCAACTACCTCTTCAGAAAGTTTAAATGGGAAGAAATGTGTGCAACGGCCTGATTTTGATGAGACTAACAGTAATCAATATGTAGACGCAAGGGAGATTGTATTAAACGATGAACAAAAAATTGAGAACAATAACGAAAGAAATGGGAATAAAAAACGGCTCAACTTATTTCTGTCACCTACTGACGCCAATTATCTGGATGATTGTAGATTTACTGCAAAGAAAATTCCCAATTTTACTCTTTTTGAAGACAGCCTCGAAAACTCTCCAATTAATTTTCAGCTTAAATCCCAAATATAATTTAATCAATAGGTTGCCTAACCAATATTCTTACATATTAAAACCTAGTACTAGATATATAATTTACCATTTACCTCTGAATTAAAAAAGATAATTTATGATTTATTTACTTAATAATTCACATAATAATAGTTTAGTCGTTTAAATAAAATCAAAATAAAAAACAAACCGCGTGCTTTCGATAAGATTTAATACTTGAATGCGAAATGAACTTTATTAAAGAGGACGGTCGGACTTTTGGCTTAAATTTAGGAATTTTACTATACCAGACCTATAGCAAGGCAAATTGCTTAACCAAAATTTAGAGTCAAGTTTAACTAGGCCTGGGACTATGTTAGGTTAAATTTACTAACCAAAAGCAGAGTTGGGCTGATATTAGAATTTTACCCAGTGTTAGTCATTTTTCTGTTTTTATTGAAATTTTTTTTACAGTCTGTGTTAAAATTGAGAACAAATATAGCGAATTCTCTAGTGAATTTATTAAATCATTTTGAGATGTTACTAAAATTTATATATCGATCTTTACTTAAATTTATTATAAGGATTAGAGATAAAATTAAAATTTCAAAAAAGATACCTAAATTGTCTTCATTTATTAATTCTAACTCAATAATAAATTATGAAAATAAGATCACAAATAATAAAATTAATGTCTACAATTGTAAAATTCCCGGCCTAAGCACACTGCCCTTTTTTACTCCCTAACCAAAGCCCGACAAGTTTGATAATCAGCTTTATAAACTCTTTAAAAATTAAAAAAAGATTGAGATATGATTAACATTATGTCTGTGACTTTAATATTCATTATTTGCAATTTTAATAATAGCTTGATTAGTGGGAAATAGGTGGGAGTAAAGAGAAGGTTTTTAAATTTCAGACCTTAGGAGCTCAATATTGAAAAATTAAAGAGACTAATTATATATGTTGCCATTTAATCCTGCAAATTGCTTATACTTTGCCTATGATTAATAAAATTAGGATTGGAATCAAAGTATTATGATAAAGGGTTTTTTTGAATACGTTATGTTGTATACCCGTCAAAGTAGCAGAATGATAAAAAAGTAGCAGAAAAATATTTTTTTAGATAATCAAGATATTAGAATTAAATCTCAAATGGGGAGGGAATTTCTGATGTATTCCTAACCCTAACAATAACCCTTATCTTAACAACCTTGATGAATTCTGACCACTTCTGTTCAAAATCTAATATGATCAAAATGTAATACAGGCAAGAATTGCTTATGCGCATGCGCAGTTATAACCCTCCGCGTTTGGTAAGTTTTCTAATATTATTATGAATCCCATTCATAATGCCAATCATCCACAATGCCAATGACTGTATTATTTTTAAGTAATAGCTCATTATACAGTTAATTCTATTATAATGATTATATTATATCCATGTGTACTAATTGTACTTATAATATTCCCTAACCCTAGCCCTAACACTAACCCTAACCCTACCCCTTAATTTTGATTGGTTAAGCCATTGGCGGTCTAAAGCATTGGCATTATGGACGATTGGCATTGTGAACAGAAGCGATTATTATCTTTTATTTTGTAAATATTATTATCGTTTATTTTGTAAATTTCATGTAATATAGGCTAAATGTAATATAGGCAAGGGTTAGGGTTAGATTTAGTGATTTATTTGATAATATGTATTACTTATTACATTTTGCCTATATTAGATTTTGAACCAGATTCATTCTGACAATATCTGACCAATTTGGCTCCTATTTTTCTGCTACTTTGACCGGGTGCGTCATGTTTGCATTATGAAATCATTGTAGAATGCATATCTAAAACCATGAGCTCTCTCGGTTCATCTAGCAGTAAGGATTCTCATTCAGCCTTAATCCGAAATAAAGTGAATTATTAAATATTATACCCCCATACAACTTCGATAATATTAAATATGATTTATATTAGGTAGTTGACAACACCGCTACTACTTTAAATTCAATGGATCCTTTAATTCCGGGCTCAGTTGATCAAGTGTCAGTTATAGAAAAAAATTATAAAGTTTCGCGAAATGACGAAGATACGAACACATTTGACTTGCAAAATGAGATTAAATTTAGTGGGGGAGATCAACACTATGATCAGGAATTGGATGCTGATGAATTTGATATCAAATATGGAGCAGGGCATGTCATAGCAACATTTAAACCTGTTGTGCTCTGCATGTTATTAGTGATTATTTCTCTAGCATATATGCCTTATTACAAAATTCAGGATTCATATATGTATGAATCATTAGCAATTTAAATAAATCTTATAGGATTTATACTCCATTTCATGAAAAAACCAATAACATGGGAACTAAAGCTTGGCAATCTGTTGCCAATGCCAGTATTGTTATTGTGGTAATAATTATAGTCACATCAATCTTTGTCTTACTCTATAAATACAGATGCATGAAGGTATATATTTAACAGTGTAATATTAAATCTTGTTTTTATCAGATTATAACTGGATGGCTAATATTTGCCTCAATGATTCTTATGTTCGTTTTTTTTGGAATTCATTTAGAGTATGTATAGTAACTTTGTATATAAACTAATCTATTAGGCAGATATTTTCTGTTGCAAACATTCCTATAGATTATTTTTCAATAATTTTTTGTATATGGAATTTTGCTGGAACTGGCATATTAGTTATTCATTGGAAAGGCCCTTTGAGACTTCACCAAACATATTTGATTGTCAATAGTGCATTATTTGCCTTATTGCTCATTAAATATCTACCAGAATGGACTACATGGGTTTTACTTGCATTTTTGTCAATATGGGGTAAAAAATCTTATGTTTTAGTCTTATAATATTATAGATATACCAAATATTTTGAGTTATATAATAAAATTATAGTGTAAACTTAAAGTATGTCATATTTATTTAGTTAAACATTTAGATAACGTGACTAGCCTTAAGCACAATATTAAATTTACCAATAAATTTCACATTTAAAAATTGATATATATTTTATATATCTTATATGATAAAATTATATTAGATTTAGTCGCTGTGCTGTGTCCCAAAGGGCCTTTGAGAGCATTGGTTGAAATGGCTCAAGAAAGAAATGACTTTTTTCCTTCAATAATTTATTCATGTAAATATAACATACTTTAATTGTAAATTTAATCATATAAACTCAACTGTAGCAACCATGGTATGGCTGATGACAACTAATGATACACCTAACAAAGCTCATCAAGGTAAGCATAAAATACTGTTAAATTTTGTATTTTTTTATAAATAATAAATGATTAGAACAAGTAATATTCATTAAATTAAGAAGGTCTACCATTATTAACTTTAAAGTTCTATCCCGCAATGACCAACAATTCTGGAGAATTTTGCGCTGAATAATAACACTAGTCAACAAATAATGGTCTTGTGTAAATACCGGGAAACGGTCAACATATTCCGAAAGAGTTTTTTGTGGTGAACACAAATATGTTTTTCGTTAAGTTTTTTTTAGATATTTCGATTCAAAGTTGCGAAAATTACCGTTTTTGACCCTTTTCGATGCTCAATAGAGCGATAATGAATGGCTAAAATTTTTGTTTTAAACCTCTAAGTGGTAGAACCAACTTAGGGTAAAACATTGAAAAATGATTTTTTTCCTCTATTGTTTTAACTTTTTCCAATATATCAAATTTTCAATTAGTCCCTATGCGAAGCGGCATCCTTTGAGCCCCTCCCTCTCTATCTAATTGGGTTTTCCATCAATCACTCACATGCACCAAGAGTATTATTCAATATCGCTCTATTGAGCATCGAAAAGGGTCGAAAACGGTCATTTTCGCAACTTTGAATCGAAATATCTAAAAAACTTGACGTATAGGAAAAAAACGAAAAACATATTTGTGTTCACCACAAAAAACTATCAGAATATGTTGACCGTTTCCCGGTTATTTACACAAGACCATTATTTGTTGACTAGTGTAATCGGTGGCTTTGGATTGATAACGCGATATTTCGGGTTATTATATAGCCCATCATCAGTGGAAAAAAAATAAAAATAAAAAAGGGTGAATGAAGTCACATAAAAATAGACCCAGCGATTTTATACAATGACATTCACATTAATGGATTGAATATTCTATATATAATTAATATACCATATTAGATTTTTTACTAAATTATATAAAATTTATGAGCGTTTAAATCCGTTATTTTACAAACATATGTATAACACTCGATATTAGAATTAAGATCAATCACTGATCCCCGTGAAACTACCAATATGGAAGGCGCCGGGGTAAGTAGAGCCATGGACACCATAGTTACTAGTGTAGCCTCTACATCTAATAGCAACGACCATGTCACGACGAGCATAGTTAACAATGGAGGAACTACGCGCGTTATAAAACCCTCCGAGGAATCTTCAGATAATAGGCATAGCAAATGGCACCCAGCAACCGAAGAAGACAGTACTCTACTCCCCACTTCTACATAATTTTATTTGCTATTGACAATCTTACTTCAATGCCTATTTAGCCGATGCGAATCTAAAGCTACGTTTAGATGAATATCTGGATTAGTGTTGTAAAAACGGCTGGGTTTTGTTTGGTTGGCCTTTGACCAAAAACCTATGGTCTGTTTATATTGACTAGAACCAAAGGTCGACCAAACAAAACCCAGCCTTTTTACAACACTAATCTGTATGTTTAATATGATCTTTTAAGGGGGCAATTCTTCCAGGAGTTACAACTCTTTTGGGAGCAAGGATTTTTTAATGTCTTTTTCTTGGGCTGCTCTAGAGCTGAGAAACAACCCAAAACGCAGCCACAGATGTCCCAACTCCTGTTTCCTCGCTTGTTTAGCGGTGATGGGGATTGAGATTTAAATTTAAGCGTTTGGAAACTTTTGCCCTAAACGATGAGTTTTTAGAAAATGGAGGGGGATTTTTGATGAAAATATAAAGATTAATAGGCATTGGTGGAGCAGAAATGTTGTTAAGAGGGCTAAGGAATAATTCCCTTTGAATTTTAACTTAATTTATCGAGGTTTTCGTCGTGTTAAGGTGTATTTAAAATCCATAAAGTTTACGTTTTTATGTACATTAAAAAAAAGTACTCTATAGTGTATTAGATATTTAATTACGAATTATAGTTTTAAATATGTTTTAGGGGGTGTTAAGATAGGACTGGGCGATTTGGTGTTTTATAGCGTGCTAGTTGGCAAGGCGTCTTCGTACGGAGATTGGAACACCACCCTCACCTGTTTCGTGGCCATTTTAATAGTTAGTACCAATTTTGAAATGTAAATTTATTTCTTCTCATTTTTAAAACATATTTCGTTTGTATCACAATTCAGGGTCTTTGTCTTACGCTGATCCTGTTGGCCATATACAAAATGCCATTGCCCGCGTTACCCATATCCATATTCTTCGGACTTTTGTTTTATTTTACTACGAGCAAAGTTATAACTCCCTTTTTGGACGAGTTAGCTAAAAACAACATATTCCTTTGACGGTTATTCGAAGAAACCAAATCATGTAGCACAATGTTCTAGGAACCAAAGGATTTAGATATCAGTTTATTTAATCGTCGATATTATATTCAATCCACCTCGTGTCTCTTTTGTACGCCTCATATTTTTTAAAAATATATAAATTGTATTAATTATTTAACCTGTTGCACCTTGCCTACATGTCATTTTAGTACGTTATAATTGAAATGATTGTCATAGGTTAGAAGGCCATTCGAGGAGCTAATGAGCTGTAATTTTTTTTAAAAGTGTTAAAATTGGAAAAATATAAATGCGGGTATAAAACAAAGTAAAAAATTATAATCAGAAGCGCCGCATGTGTCATCTATAAAAAGTAGTTATTTTATAATGTTCCTAAAAATATAGTAGGGCATTTTAAAGATTATATAAATTACAATGTAGTAAAACTAGGTGGCGATTGTAATCGTATTGATGTATGCTCCAATATATTTTTAGTTAATTATAAAGCATAAGGCTAAGGATCTATCTCTATTTGTTTATACGATTTTTGATCTAAGAATAAAATTCTGAATAAATTAGAAAATTTGAAATGGATATTTGTAATTCGCAGGTCTTACCTTATTAGTGACTATTATATCTAAAACAAAAGATATCATAGGCGTAACTAGGATTTACTCGAATGGCATGGGTAGTGTTAGAAAATTTTCAAGGTGAAATTTTTTTTGTAAATATATTTTTTTGAATAAAAATGTTTTTTTTCTAAAAGTTTAAAGTGACAATAACTTAAAAATAATAAAATACTAAGAGTAAAATTCCAACAAATATTTATTTATATCTTATATATAAAAATGATATAAATTGAAAATCAATATCGACGATTTTTAGATAGAAATGCATTTACACCATCTTTAGTTTTAGGAGTATATTGCCTGTGTACATAGAGTAACGTTAATCCGACTAGCCTGAAATTAACAGTTAATAAAACCATTTAGTTTACCTTTCTTGTCCAATTGTGCTTCTAAGATATGATTTAAGTCTTTTTAGCACTCTAAAACACCGCTCATTAGAGCACGTTGTCACAGGTAGGGTTGCTAATGTATGGGAAAGAATGTTAATATTAGGATAAAGATCTAGTTTGGAGGCATGATTGAATAAGGTATCCAATGCATTGCTAGGTAATATTTCTGAATTGAAGTTTTTAAAGGATAAATACCACGATTTAATATTGGATTCAAACTGCTCTTCTGATCCTTCAAGATCATCTTCATAAAATTTAGCTAATATTAAAAAAGTATTAAATATTTAAGGGGTGAGCTGAACGGGGTCTTTAATAAAGAGGGTATCAAATCCCATAAGTATTTGTTGGTTTTTAGTGAATCGTTCATCTAATTCAGCTAAAACAAAATCCAAAAAGGGATTATACAACGAGATCCTGTAATAGGCTTTGGGGCATGTTGTGTTTGACCTTAATGTTTGAAGGAACGTCCTTCTGGGAATAGTAATGAAAAAATCATGACTTTTTCCAAATGTTGAAACATTGGTGAAAATAGATTTAAACCCCTCTTCGAAATTTTTACGCAAATCTTTGATTTTGCTAATAGCATTTTGGGCGGCATATATTGCTTGTGATAGATCGATTTTAATTCTTTGCAAATAGTTGCTAAGATGTATTGTATAGGAAAATACTTGTTTCAACATAAAAAGGGAAAACCAAAATTGGCCTTGTTTCAATGATGAAAGTAATATCATTGCATTCGATGATGATTCTTTGATCTCTAATTGTGATTGTTAGTGTTTGATTATCCTCTTTTTCTTGTACTCTTACAGAATTAGTACAATCATTTTCTAAGAAACTAGATTCTAGAATCTATATTTAGCTTATATAATTTATTTTCACCCTGATCTCTAATCGTTAGTGTTTGGTTAACCTGTTCCTCTTCTTCTCTTACTGAATTAGTACTATCATTTACTAAATTCTAGAATTTAGATTGAATTAAAATAATTTGGAAATTACCCTGGCTACTAATTGTCTCCTTTGAAAAGTTAATTTTTTAGGGAAGTAGTTATAAATGGAAATTCAAATATCGGAAATGGGATGGGAGCTATTTATCTAAAATTTAAATTCAAATTTTGAATAAAATTTATAAGTTTTGAACTTAAAAAATAGAAAAAACAACGAAAATCTTATTAACACTTCCAAAATAATTTACAATTTATTATTATCAGTAATATTTGTGTGCAAATACAATATAAAAATTAAATTATTTGAAAGTAGTATTACAACCTTAAAATCACACTCTCCCCACTCCAATGAAAGATATTAAACTCCTTTTTGATGTGTCGTATTTACTCTTATAGTCGTGGTGGGGTGTGTTTTGGTCAGTGTTTTGTATAAGTAAGAACATGTTTAATATATCTTGTTTATCAGACCCCTATCCATGTTGCACGAAGTATTCCTCACTTCCCGTTACCGCCATATGCAATACTCTCTGATTGACATTATCCACACTAGTAGATGTCGTTACCACAGACAATTTTCATTAATCATGCCCGCAGGTTGAATACTACCAATTGTCTCTAAATTTTACTCCCAATGTTTAAAATATATCCAGCGATATTTTAAATCACTTTCAATTATAAATATATTTAAAATTTGTGTGAACTCTAAAAATCCACAAGTAGTTAGAATCTCACATATATTCAAATTATTTTTCCTCGTTATATGCCTTTAATAACATAGGTCTACAAAAAAACAACTGGAAAACGGTTTACTTTTATAGAGTTTTCTGTGGTGAACACGAGTATGTTTCTTGTTTTTTTTCCTATACGTCAAGTTTTTGAAAATAATTGAGTTCAAAGTTGCGAGATGAGCGTTTTTGCCCCTTTTTGAGGTGTATACCGAGACACCTCAAACAAGAAAACATATCGACAAAAATTAGAAAAAATATTTCTTGGTGGTTAAACAAATGTAGAGGAAACTCACACAAAATCAATTTTTCACACAGGTAAATTAGTTTTTAATTTATCTTAAAATTCCACTTACTCCTTATTGTAATATCACAAAATTGCCGCAGGCTTGGGGTCTCCCTCCCTTCCCTATCCCATTGGTTTCTATGCCTCTATAAGCATGTAAATACCCTATGTAATGTAAGTGTAGTGTTGAGTATGATAGTAGCTACCGAATTACTATAATACTCTAAATTTATTTTACCCTCTCATCAATCAATCTGCCCCCATCCTAATCTCATTTTAATGCTGCTTTGGTTAATAAATCCGTTTAAAAATATTACGCCTCTGGATTTCGAATCGAATATTTTTGGTATTCGATTCGGAAAAAACATTCGATTCGAGATCGTCGAATATTAAAATGAAGATTCGAAAAAAATTTAAGGATTCGAAATCGATTCGAATATATAATATATTAAATTTTTTTAATTATTAAAAAACACATTATAGAGGCTACTTTAATTTTTAATTTGCATATACATTTTAAAAATTTATTTGAAAGATATTTAAAAAAAATGTACACATTAAAAATATAAATATTAAAGGCGAGCGATATGTGTAAAACAATCAAAAATCGTTTTTAGCTAACTTTTAAGGCAAATTATCTTCCTAGCACTTTTCCTTAAACGATTGCTTGTGTTTGGTCAATAAATTGGTTTCGGTTGAAAATATTCTTTCGCACTGGTTAAATGATCCAGGTATAGAAAAGATTTTTTTGCCAATTCGGAAACGACGTTGATTCAATTTCCATTATTGTAAAGGCTCAACATTGAAGGCCACACTTTGTTGCAATAATGTCTCTAATGGAGACTTCGCCTCGCCGCTCTTAATTGACGATCCAGTGTTGATGCTTCGCTAGTTGATTCAAAATCGGGCTGACTTCCTATAGCAGGTTCCAAGTCATCCTTAATTTATCTATAGGATATGCCATGTACTGGTCATAAACACTCAAATTTTAAGCCTTAAATCTACGACATTCGTAAATAAGACTATCCTCCTATTGAATGCCATATATCTTCTATTTTCTGTTTGGCCATTTTAACAGCATGATCTTCTATGCCTGGTTGATAATATACCGGTTATACCAAGTTCATTGTGGGATTTGCCTCCCGGATATTAAATTAGTTGCACAGTAAAAGGGAAAAAGTATCAATTTAACCTTTTCAATTTGTTCCCATTCAATGTTGGATAGTAATTCCTTCTAGGAGGAATTTAAAGCCAAATCCAATGTTTGCCTTACTAGAATAGCCTCTTCTATCCTTATATAGGTGCTGTTCCACCAGACTACTATGTCACGTTTTGCCTTTATGTAATTAATTGGTGGGCCAAATTTTTACATATATCCTTTAAACGTGAATTATATTTAGGCTGTCTTGCAATTTTTATCAAAGTTTATAATTTAATTAAATTGTGATCCACGCTCCTTATAATTTATGTAAGTTTGCAAAATTTCAAATTCAAATTGTAGCAGGAAAAAGAACTAAAATGCGGTAAGATAAAAACAGATAAATATTTGAGTCTCGTCTATTTAAATTAAACTTAAAAAGTAAAATTTGATTTATTCAAGGATTCGAATCAAGTTTTCGAATCTAAGCAGCGTAATTATTCGATTCGAATTTACACATATGGATTCGGATTTTAATAATATAAAAGTGGAAAATTTGGCAGAAAACAAAACGTAAAAAATGTTGATTAATTTTAAATTAAAATTGCTCTTTTAAGGTTAAAAGTACCTGTTATTCTCAAAAAAAGTTTACATAAAATTAAATTAAAAAAACTTCAAGATTCCCCAGGCACACGGCGATCAGCAAAATCATCGGCCAGTACCTTAGGAAGGCTGGCTACCCAAACACCTTGGAGCCGGTCGGCCTTAGCACTACCGATGGGAAAAGACCTGAAGGGGTCACACTCATCCCATGGTCCCGTGGACTGAATCTCACCTGGGCCTTTCCCACGGTCGACATATTTGCCCCATCCAACTCCTCTAGACGTTGAAGCTCTCGCTCTCCTGAAACAAATTGGAAAAGCGATCTCCAGCGTTTCTTTAGATTTGAATTGAAAGAGTACTTTTTATCAGGCAAAAGATCACAATGGAAATCGTTAAATCCAACACGATTTCTATACACGGATCAATGCCATCCGTTTAGTTATAGCGCGTTTTTATATTTTTTTAGTCGTGTATGTAATTTTTTTGTAGACCATTTAATAAAGTTACATGTTTTAGATTATAAAAATTGTATTTATGAAATTTCATACAAATTTTTTCTAAAAAAATTAATATTGTTTAATTAAAGTTTAATAGACATATTTACGCCTTAAATTCTTTTAATCTAAATTTCTATGTAATACCATAAATTACATAGCAATTAATAAAAAAAATAAATAAGAGATTTTAAGAGAGAGATATGAGATTAGGGTGATGGCAGATTGATTGATGAGAGAGTGAAAAAAATGTAATAGTAGTATTGTAGTAGCTTACATGCTTATACAGGCATAAAACCAAAGGTATTGGGAAGGGAGGAGGACCCTAAGTCTGGGACGGGATATCAAATATAGGGAGTAGGTGAAATTTTAACATAATTTAAAAAGTAATTAAAAAATTGTTTTTGTATGAATTTCTTCCTATTTTACCACCAAAAAATACTGTTTAAAATTTTAGTCTATTTGTTTTCTCGGTATACACCTCCAAAAAGGGGTAAAAATGCTCATTTTCGCAACTTTGAACTTAATTATTTCAAAAACATGACATATAGAAAAAAAAACAAAAAATACATTCGTGTTAACCACAAAAATCTCTATAAATATATGTTTACCCTTTTTCTGTTGATTTCAGACCATTCATTATATATTGAAAAGTTTAATAAAAAATTGTCATGTAAATAAAAGTATGTATACACTGTTAAGTTAATGAATATTATTCGCTTGAACTCCAACCAAATAAAATTGAAACAAGTTCAAAATTTTATGCACCATAATAAGTGGAAATAAGCTGTCACCTTTTTTTAGATTTTATAAGTTGGCTCTTATTTTCCTACTGGATTAATTAGGCGTCTAGACATTAGTCATATAAGTATAGACAGAAAACAAGAGGTAAAAATTTACACTTATAAATTAATAAATTATTTATCCCACTAATATATAGTTTTAAATTAAATGGAAAAACCTCCTCCTTATGATAGTCAACCGCCTCAACCGGGTTTTAACACTCAATCCTATGCTGCTCCTGTAGGGGCACCCCCTAGTAACTATCCAAACTATCAAAATCCTTATCCACAGCAACCATATAATATGCAACCGGGTGGATACTATCCCCAACAACCTCGTAGGCTTGATTTACAATTAAATTTTGTTAATTGAATTTTTATTTTGTATTGCATCATACTTTTCATACATGCTTTTAAAGAATTTTTATTAAATGAATATATTTGTTAATGATTTTTTACCCTACTCAAGAATATGGTCAAAATCCTTATGGCGGACAACAACCATATTATGGTAATCAAGGATACCCACCACCTCCCATGTAATTTAAAGACTTATTATATATGTAATTTTAATCTATAGCATTGTCAGAGAAGAAAGAAAATCTGGAATGAAAGATTGTTGGCTATGGGCTTTATGTGCCTCTTGTTTATGCTGTTGTCTTTGTAATGACTGTTAAATATCAAATCACCAAAATGCCTTATTGCACCACTTTTTCCTTGACTTCTATACTTTAAATCTGTCTAATGTTTTGGGCCATATAGTTTCTAAAGTATTATTTTTTGTAACCATTTTTACATTATTTACAATTTTTTCCCAAAAAATTTAGCCTACATTCAAAAATTTCAAAATATTTATTTGCATGTTATTTTAACTTAATATTTTGCAAAAAATAAATCATTTTTATTATAAAAATTGGCTAATATACCTTTTTACATTTTAATATTTTTGTATCTTCAATTAAATAAAGTCTGCTTGCATATCCCATATATTGCTAATTAAGATTTATATAAAGACTTAGCATATAAAACTCTATCAATATATTGTATTGTTTTTCTGCTTTATCTATTATAGTGACAGTATATTAATTTTTGATATTGATTTATAAAAATTATTATTTTATTAAAGAATAATCCAAGTTGATAAGGTGTACAATGTAAAAATTTTTTTTAGTTAGGTTAGCATATAAGACACGCATTCACCTAAATTTATAGCTGTATTTTTTTCTTATTTGTAATGACTATCATAAATTTTTCTCCCAATTATAATTTAAAAAAATTAATGTTATATCCTCTAATCTATAAAGTGCAAGCTAAATCAAAGAATTAATAATTTGTATGTTTAATAGTTTGTTATAATTAAAACATTTTGACATTTTGGTTATTATTAAAAGTTAATAGCATTTATGGCAAATTTGAAAGAAAATAATAAAAACTCGGGCCTTCGGCCCTCGTGGGAAGGGGAGTAGGGGAAGGGAAGGGGGGGGCGACTCATCTATACTCCCTATAAACGTAGCATATTTGCTATGCAATTTATGGGCGAGAGGGGTAGGAAGGGGCGAGAATGCCTATAGGGGGGGTATTAAATGCAAAATAATTAGTTATAGACCCTTGTATGGGAGGGCATAGGGTAATTATCAATGTTAACCAATTCAAAAACGAAAAAAAATTTCGATTTATTTGGCCAATGGTCATTTTTTCCATTGGTCAGTAGCCTGCGGACGATCAAAAAGTCATATTATCAATGATATTAACAAGAACAAAATATTAATTTAATTTAAAAATAAAAATTTGGCCCTCTCCCAAGCTTGAACCCGGGATATCCAGGTCACCCTGTTTACAAGATAACCCGTCACACCATGCTGGTATTAAAATACTAGAAGTTATTATGTTATTTATATAGATAATGAAATAATAAAGTTCTGTTTTATGTTTAGAAAATCAATAAATTTCATCGGTCAGTAGCCAGCGGACGGTCAAAAAGTCAAATTATCAATGGTATTAACAAGAACATTATTAATTTAATTTTATAAAAATTTTAGTTTTAAAAAAGGGCTAAATTCTGAAACTACCCGCCCGATTCGCTCGAAACTTTACCCGTAGGTGCCCAGGGCGGCCAGGGGTAAAATAGCCTTTTCAGACTCCTAAAATACCTTTTCGTTTTAAAAATATCGGACATTTCCCGGCCACACGTGCGGTGTAATATCTATAACCCGTAGAAAATTTTACTAATTATATAAACTTACGCGCGCCATCTAATAGTACAATTCGTGTTTTAATAGTTTAATAGTAGATTGAATTTAATTAGAAAGAACGGGCTATGATTATACCTTTGAAGGAGGTTTCGAATTTTGTGTTAGTTTCTATCAATATGTTGTATCGTAAAATCTAATTTCTATATTTTTTTAACTAATACTTTTTAGGTTTTCTATGAAATCACAATCTAATTAATGAAATATATTAACCCAATAAAAAAATATATATGCATTTATAAGGTTAAAAATATATATTACATAGTTGGCTGTCTGTTAGACCATCTATAATAAATTTTTAGGTTATATATAAAATTTGGCCAATGGTCATTTTTTTTCATTGGTCAGTACCAACAGACACTATAAGTCAATGATAGCCAAAAAAAACGGAAAAAAAATTTTTGATGCTCACTTTGGCCAATGGGCATTTTTTTCCATTGGTCAGCAGCCAGCGGACGGCCAAAAAGTCATATTATCAATGGTATTAACAGGAACAATCATAAGAGTCAAAAAAAACGGAAAAAAAATTTGATTCACAATTTGGCCAATAGTCATTTTTTTCCATTGGTCAGCAGCCAGGACACGGTAAAAGTGGATATAAATTCATAAGAGTCAAAAAAAACGAAAAAAAAATTTTCGAATCACATTTTGGCCAATCGTCATTTTTTTCCATTGGTCAGCAGCCAAGACACGGTAAAAGTGGATATAAATTCATAATAGTCAAAAAAAAACTAAAAAAATTTTTTGAATAACATTTTGGCCGATGGTCATTTTTTTCCAATGGTCAGCAGCCAGGACACGGTAAAAGTGGATTTAAATTCATAATAGTCAAAAAAACGAAAAAAAAATTTTCGAATCACATTTTGGCCAATGGTCATTTTTTCCATTGGTCAGCAGCCAACGAACGGCCAAAAAGTCACAATAGCAATGGTAGTAACAGGAACAATCATAATAGTCAAAAAAAACGAAAATATAATTTCGATACACATTTTGGCCAATGGTCATTTTTTCCATTGGTCAGCAGCCAACGGACGGCCAAAAAGTCACAATAGCAATGGTAGTAACAGGAACAATCATAATTGTCAAAAAAAACGAAAAAAATAATTTCGATACACATTTTGGCCAATGGTCATTTTTTTTATTGGTCAGTAGCCAGCGGACGGCCAAAAGGTCACATTATCAATGGTATTAACAAGAACAATTAATTAATTTAATTTAAAAAATAAATAAAAAATTTTGCCCTCTCCGGGATTCGAACTCACATTAGTAAAGGCATAGGGTTTGGTAAGGGGCACAGGGACCCATATCAGTAAAGGCATAGGCCTTGGTAAGGGGCACAGGGACCCATATCAGTAGAGGCGTAGGCCCTTGTAGGAAAGGGCATAGGGTAATTATCAATGTTAACCTATTCAAAGACGAAAAAATACCAATTAAAAATTTCGCTTTATTTGGCCAATGGTCATTTTTTCATTGGTCAGTAGCCAGCGGATGGTCAAAAATTCATATTATCAATGGTATTAACAAGAACAAAATATTAATTTAATTTAAAAAAATTAAAAAAAAATTCGTCCTCTCCCTGGCTTGAACCCGGGATATCCAGGTCACAAAGCTGGCGCCAATAACTTGGTGGACGACGGACGACGCACCAAAAACGAGCCCATAAATTGCATAGCAATTAAAATTGTTGTGATACATTGTACACTAGCAATTATAATTTAAGAGAGATTTTGACTGCATCTATAAGCTTTAATATTAATTCATATCTTTAAACTCTAGATTTAATGCTGACTAGCAAACACACTGATCTTAAATAAAATTTTAATATCTTTTACTTTTAAAACATATAATAAATTGCTTTAATCAATGAATTTGTCTTTAAAATGAGCCATAACCATTAATTTCGATATAATTTAGTTGAAGGATTTCTTGTAAGCACTTTTACAAAAACGTATATAAAAAGCCATTGCGTTTGATGAAAGTTATAGATTGTATTATAGTTTAATGCTCACAAAAGCCTTGATATTGAATTGATTGCGCCATTTTGATCAAGGTCGCATTTACCTTATATGTATATCGATTCCTTATACATAGTGTTATAATCATAGACTATGTGAATAAAATTTACAATTGACAATAAGGTCACGTTAAGTTAGTATTTTGCCATAGATTTTGACAAATTTTTTGAACTTTATATAAATAAATCTGTATCATAATTCAACAAAGTAGATAAAATAAATTCTCCATGTTCCCCAAGACAAGCGCCTAACTAATTTGAAAAACTAATGAATACAACCCTAAAAGTCCACTAAATTACCTCTCTCTGGTATTTATAAATATATATCGACTTTGTTTGGTATATCACTTTAACTTAAATGCTATATTTTCTTGATTTCAAAATTATAAGGCATTCCAATTAGAAATTTCGCTTAATTTAAAAGGCCATGCTTAGGCACTATTTTTAAAAATTTGTTGACATCATAAGGCAAAAAGATCACAAATGGTGTGTTTAATGAAAATATTTTTGATTTTTAAATGGTATATATTTATATCAACTGCTAATACATACTTTATTTTTTTATAGAAATTGGTTAGTAATTAGTAGAGATCTGTAACGGGCCTGTTTAGGTCAGTTGGCCCGCCCGTAATAAAAATTTTATAGCCCAGCCCGGCCCGGGCCCGTCAAAATATTAAATTATAAGCCCGGCCCGCTAATTTTATACAAAGCCCGGCCCGGGCCCGTAATTTATTTTTTTATTTTTGTTGTTTAATTTTTTTACCCACATGGTAAACAATATGTATGTGTTAAAAATGTTAATAAAGATATTGTAAAAATAATAAATTAATAATTCCCGATCAGATGAGATCTTCTATCTTTTAAGAGACGACCTATAGAAAAAAATTTTATTTACAAGTGGCACTTCGGAATACATAAAACTTTATAAGCCAAATAGACTTTTAAAACTCGAGCTGGTAACTAACCCTTTTCTTCAGAAAAGTAATTATAATCAGTTACTTTAGTTACATTAATTCAAAACTATTCAACTAGAGTTACAGTTACTTTTATAAAATTTAAAAATCCTTTTTTAAATTAATTAACATAGTTACACGTCTAGTATGGGTTCATTGCTTAAAATTTAAATTTGCTCTGCGTATTAATTTATTAACTATTTAAACAAAATTTCTAATAGATTATCCATCCCATTAAAATATTACAAGTATCATAATTTAGTATTCTCTTAAATATATATTTGCTAAATTAATTTCCTAAATTAGAAAAACTTTTTATTAAATTAAATGTACCCCTACCATCCAAGGCCCTCGTCGAGCGTCTAATTAGTCTTGGTAAAATAAATTTAGTAAGAAGCGGACAAACTTATTAGACGACAGTATAGAATTTAACGTTTTATAAATCGAATCACCATATATTACCCTGTGATTTTGATTCTACTATGTGAATGTATATTTAAAAATTTGTTTTTTTTTAATTGACCCGAGTAACTTTTAATGTAAGTTCCATCAGGTTAGTAACTAGAATTGTATTCAGTTACTTTTGAAAAAATGTACCTTAAATTAGTTACATATTTTATTTAAGTAACTGCAACTTAAGTAGTTAATGCGGAAATGTAACTTTACCAACTCTTTTTAAAACCCTTATTTAAGTTTATAATGTTTTAAATAAAGTTACTTGACTTCTTTGCTTTTCAACCGTTTTAAATTTTTAGGTTTTTATAATACAGTGATATTTTACAAAAGTAGTTTAAAGAAATAAATTTTAAAATTTGTTTTTAAATTTGTTAATGAGTTTATATCTAAATAATATTATATAATATTAGATTATTCACTCTATATTGCTAAAGAGAATAAATGGGGGGGGGGCAAAAATGGGCAGTTCCCCTCCCCCTCCAAATCCAAAAATTTTTGATCTAAAAAATATTTTTTGCCTTACCTAAACTGCCCCCCTCTAATTTAAATTGGCTACCCCCAAGGAATCACGTGTATAAAAATCTTTAACATTTATAATGCGGCTTGTGATATTGGTGAACAAAGATGGAAATAAAATTTAACTTTCCTTTTTTAATATACATAAAATAATTATAAATTAGAACATTATAAAACACCTTCTTTTATACTAAATCTAAATGATTTAGTAACGGGCCTTAAATATATTTAGGCCCGGCCCGAGCCCGTTAAGTTATATTAAGGCCCGGCCCGTTGTTTTATTTCTAAGCAGAAGCCCGTTCAACGGGCCGTGCAGGTCTCTAGTAATTAATATATAACATGGTTTAAAAAGAAAAATCAACCGACAAACTGTTAGCAGATTTGGTAGGATTTTTGCGATGAACGCGAATATATTTTTAATTTTTTTCTGTTTGAAATATATGCTGTCAAAGTTGCTAAAAACAGCGATCACGTCAATAACTTGCATATAATTGGTAAAATTGTAATAAATTAGGGTGAGGGACCCCCCCCCCCCTAACTGAAATTTTTTTTTTATATAAATCAGCAATTCCTTTGTGCAATTTATTTCTTAAAATTCACATTTTCCTAACTTTTTAAGTCCCTATCAATAAATATTATGCTCCCAAATCTTAGATCTTCCCTCATTCGCTTACCTTCGACTTAGGCTTGTCTTAATATCGAATTTTGCTGCACAGCAAAAATCGTCGTACGGGTTATAACATAGCCGTGTCTTAACGGTCTTAACAATTCACAGCAGATTTACAGTTCAGAAACAGCGATTTTGTAGGATGCAAACTTTTCCCAAGCTTAAATGTTGTATGTTTTTAGATTTTTAGGCATCATCAAAGTTTAGATTTAATCTCAAGAGTTGAAATTAACAAAAAAACCAAAGTATTAATAACTACAAGCGAGTTTGACCCATGAAATTGAATCGGATATTTAGACAACGTTAAATTCACGAGATTTGAATCTGAATCCGGTACTAATGCGAATATAAGACCTGCAACGGTCTCCGTAGGTCAATCAGCCCCCCCCCGCCCGTTACAAATATATAAACCCGGAGCCGAATCTGGGACCATCAAAATAATAATGATAGATTTGTCTGGCTAATTGTTTAAAAAGCCAAAAACTCTTATTTCGCATCTATTAATATTCATTGAAATCTTTCAATAAATATCATACATATGTCACAGATGTTAATATCTATTTTATTTATAATGAAAAATGCATATAGTAAAATAAGATTAATAACAACGAAATAATGTAATTAAAAAGATTACATTAATTCTTCATAAAGTGAGATTGTACAAATCAATTAAAGGCCAAAATGGAACGGGTATATTGATAAGAAAAATGTTAATCTTTGCATGATACCATTGGTAAAACAATACAGCGACTGTCTTATAAAAATTTGGTAATGTCCCAATCTCAAATAATATACCATACATATTTGATTTGAGCTGTTGTTTTGAGTTTAAAAATAAGTTAAGTACCAGTTGCCCGTCTTTTTTCATTTTTTTAAAATAAAGAACAAAGCGTAAATTCAATATAAATAATCACTTACCTCAATTAAAAAATTTACTTATTCAAATACGAATAAAAATATTAGTTAAATTATGATATATTAAATAACTATTTGGGGGGGGGGCTAAAGGGGCAGGATTTTTCCTTTGGGGGGGGGGAGCCTTTTCCTCCTTGGCCCCCCTAGCTACGTTACTGCCTAAATCAAGTTCCGGTTTTTAAAATTTTCTTATGGTTGGCCAATCGAGGCTAAAAGGTCCGGGCATATCTCTAGCTCAAACAATGTAATTAATCTATACAGAAAAATTGGAAGTGGCTCTTTAAATATTGCGTCCTTGGAAGAAAAACCACAGGCGAAATGGAATCACGAAATTCAATAAATAAACTGTTAATGCCTTTAAGTACTAACATAATATATATAATATTATTAATGCATTTTTTTCATCAAGACCCATCGCAGATATTGCATCTATATAATTTAAATTAATTTTTATATATGGGAGCGGTTTTTGGAGAAGAGACGCGACCGGTATTTTTCTCGAGAATTTCCGCCTCACTAGTCCCTTGGACATTAGTTTGGAGATTTTTTAAAAAAAAACGTGCCAGATTTATACGTCAGAGCCATAAAAGATTAAACGCAAGGGTGCTTAAATATCTCGCCACCTTAGATTAATCAGGATGATTATTCAGATCAATTAACCACCAGTTTTATATTAACACATCAGGCATGATGAAAATTGCATGCTTTAGTTATATTTACTAGCCCATCAGATCTCATTCTAAGCCCAAAATTAATATATTATTATTATAGTATTCACATACTTTAAAGGCAACTCATACTTAAGTAAACATGGGCGTAGCCAGCATTAGAATTAGGGGGGCAATAATGATTTAGGGAGGGGTAAAATGATTATTTTTTGAAATTTTAGCCATAATATTAATAAATAACAAATTTTTGGATTTAGAGGGGGGCAGCCCCCCCTGCCCCCCCCCCCCCTTGGCTACACCCATGTTAGTAAATGAACTAAAATCACCAAAATTTCAGTTTTTCGCAAAATATATAATATTTACTATACTTGGAAGTTTTTAATATCGAATATATTCCAATCATATTGATCTACATTTAATACCTTAAATGTCAATTATACAAAGTAAAATACACAATTAAATATGCCAAAATGCAGAGATCGCCGAAAAAATTTCGTATCGTCTCGTCTCGATTTTTTAAGAGGAGACGAGACTGAGTTTTTTTCAATTTTTCCGCATCACTAATTATAACTGCTTATGGCGTGCGTCATCACTTATCGGTAGTATGAGGGGGGGGGGCAGAACAAGGGGGCGAAAAGGGGGAGGCAAACAGGAGGTCAAAAGGGTGGGGGGCAAGAGGCCCAAAAGAGATTCAAAAATTGGGTGGGGGGTGGGAATGGTCAAACTTTAAGCAGGGGGTCAAATAAACCGAGAGAGGTCGAAAACATTAAAGCTAACCAGCGGTCATTATTATTTATTTAGATCCTTAAAAATTTATTTTTTATATAATTGAAGCTACGATACCATAAATGCCAAAACCTGCAGGCGCAAAAATAAAAATGAATTTAGGCCTCTGGCCGGGTTAGACAAATTTGATGTGAGCAACGGTCAACATTATTTGCAGGGATTTATTAGGCCATTTTCGCAACCGATATAAAACAATAACCTCGAAAAGTTGCCCTAAAGAAATATATGAAGGACTCAGTCGGGCACAAAATAATAATGGAATTTGGGCTGGGGCGAGGTCGAAAAAAGTAAAGCCAGTCAATAGTTAGTCTATTTGCGAAAGCAAAATGAATATCTTTAACAGGAGCATACGTCCACAGTCATTAAAAACCCGTACAAGTTTCACTACAAAACAGTTGGACAGGACGGACAAGACGGACGGACAACCAAAAAAGAGCCCATAATTTAAACATTCCTTAAATATTCTAACGCATTAAAATTAAAAGGCAAAACCTAGGTCAACAGATTTCAACATCTAATTCTTAGGTATTTTACATCTGTTTACAAATTCTCAATTAACTTCACATCCGGAGGGTTAAATGGAATTTATTTATCAATTTTTACAATGCTGCCGGGATAAATCTGTAATTAGAGTCTCATTTAACCCAAAAATATGAATTTGATAGAGAATTTACAATGAGATAAAAAAAAGATACCGAAGGCTTCAACTTTATTAAAATGGTTTAACATGATTATTTCAAATGGCATTTTTCAAAATACTCCTCGTTTTTGCTTAAATAAATTGCTATGCAATTTATGAGCGCGCTTTTGGGTGTATTGAATATAGAAATGAATAGTTCTTTGAGTTTTCTTTTGTCCAACTATTGTCTTTCTAAAATTTCAACTAAGGTGGGAGCATTTCCAATGATCCATAAATAATGCCAATTCGTTCAATTGATGTTTTGACATCATACTATTTTTTAAAACGTTTTTAATATCTTGAGTATGGAAAAACTTCGCTCATTGGTGCATGTGGGGTTGGGAAGACAAAAAAGTGTAGATAAAGCTTTTTGCCGAAAATTTAATTTAAAAATAAAAGGTATATATAGCGCTGCAAAGTCACTTTTTTCAACCCAAACCCGACCCGACCTGAAAGCTTTTAAATTTTTTCACCCCAACCCCACCCGACCTGAATGCGTTTTAAATTTTTCAACCCGAACCCGACCCGACCCGAAAGCTTTTTAAAATTTTCAACCCGAACTCGACCCGACCCGAAAGCTTTAAGCCAAACCCGACCCGACCCGAAAGTAAAAAAAAGTTAATATTGTAAAATTGATTTTAAGGATTTAAATGGCAACAAAATATTATCTCCCAAAAATGGACAAAACGTTATATATGTCTATCATTTCCCGGTCACATGCTAAAAAAGATAGGTTATATAAATATATAAAATAAATTTAGTCTCTAATTAAAATTGCCTATAAATGGCCCATAGAGTATACTTTTAAGTTAATTGCGGCACTCCTAAATGTGGTTATTATTATTTTCTTCAAAATATTAACAAACCCGCAATTTTCATATAAAATGCTTATATTCTAATTAAAATGAGTTTGTCTGTATTATCAGGAAATTTTGATTTTAAAGCCAATAACGGTTGTGGCAATATTGTGCGAAAATGAAAGGAGAAAATTTGATTATTATTTCAAAAACTCTTATTTTTTAAATCCTGTTTGTAAAATATGATAAATTAATTTTATTCTAGTGTATAAGTTAGGCGATAAAACAAGTTGAGACATTAATATTTAAAAATGAAAAATGGGAATTAATAGAAACATAAGTTTTGTGATACCAATTACATGTTCATTATAATTTAGCATCCAGCAAGATATTTTACTTTTCTGAGTTTAAAAATGCGCAATTCCAAAATTCAGATATAAGAAATTAATTTAAATGAATGTATGAGATAGATTAATCATACATTTCGATATTAATTATAAAATATTATATAATATAGCATTAATTTAAAAGATATATCTATTATTCAATATAAAATTTAACGTTCAACCCGACCCGGACCCGACCCGAGTTTAAATTTAACCGGAACCCGACCAGACCCAAAATTTTTTTAAAATTTTTAACCCGAACCCAACCCGAAAGCATTTTAAAAATTTCAACCCGAACCCGACCCGACAACGGGTTTCGGGTCACCCGGGAGGAAGGGGAGGGGAGAAGGGGAGGGGAGAAGGGAAGGGGGGAGGACTCATCTTTACTTCGTATAAATGTATCATATTTGCTATGCAATTTATGGGCGAGAAAGGTGGGAAGGGGCGAGAATGCCTATAGGGGGGTATTAAATGCCTAATGATTAATTAATTATTTATACAAATTTTCCATTTATAGGCAAAATGTAATAAAGGCAAAATGTAATATAGGCAAGGGTTAGGGTTAGATTTAGTGTTTGCATCTAGTTGCGTATTACATTAGTTTTTACGGCCTTTAGTGATTATGGGTCTAACAAACAATATATTATAAAACATCACAATGTTAAGAATTTGCAGAATTGTTGGGAGAAATTTTTGTTGAATTTGAACAATTTTTAATGAAAAAAATCAAAAATTTGGCGAATGGTCTTTTTTTCTCCATTGGTCAGTACCAACAGATACTCTATAAGTCAATGATAGCCAAAAAAACGGAAAAAAAAATTTGGTGCTCACTTTGGCCAATGGTCATTTTTTTCCATCGGTCAGCAGCCAGCAAACGGTAAAAATGGATATAAATTCATAAGAGTAAAAAAAACGAAAAATAAATTTTCGAATCACATTTTGGCCAATGTATTCCATTGGTCAGCAGCCAGGACACGGTAAAAGTGGATATAAATTCATAATAGTCAAAAAAAACGAAAAAAAAATTTTCGAATCACATTATGGCCAATGGTCATTTTATTCCATTGGTCAGCAGCCAGCGGACGGCCAAAAAGTCATAATAGCATGGTAGGAACAGGAACAATCATAATAGTCAAAAAAAAACGAAAAATAATTTCGATTCACATTTTGGCCAATGGTCATTTTTTCCATCGGTCAGGAGCCAGCGGACGGCCAAAAAGTCATAATAGCAATGGTAGTAACAGGAATAATCATAATAGTCAAAAATAAACGAAAAAATAAACTCGGATTCACAATTTGGCCAATGGTCATTTTTTTCATTGGTCAGCAGCCAGCAGACGGCCAAAAAGTCATAATAGCAATGGTAGTAACAGGAACAATCATAATAGTCAAAAAAAAACGAAAAAATAAACTTGGATTCACATTTTGGCCAATGGTCATTTTTTCTTTGGTCAGCAGTCAGTGGACGGCCGAAAAGTCGTATTAGCAATGGTAGTAACAGGAACAATCATAATAGTCAAAAAAAAAGAAAAAAGAAACTTGGATTCACATTTTGGCCAATGGTCATTTTTTTCATTGGTCAGCAGCCAGCAGACGGCCAAAAAGTCTTATTATCAATGGTAGTAACAAGAACAATCATAAGAGGCTAAAAAAACTCCGAGATTCTAACCCAAACCCTTGTAGTGGAGGGCATAGGGTAATTATAGCAATTAATATCAATGTTACCCAATTCAAAAACGAATAGATATACTTATGCATTAATTTAACGTAGCAATTAAAACCCGACCCCGCCCGAAAGCCAGGGAGATAGAGATGAGGGGTGGGGCACCTCTTAATTTAAAAAATAACACAGCGAGGGAGATAGAGATGAGGGGTGGGGCACCTCTTTCTCATGCATTAATTTAAAAAATCGATAACCTAATATACCCAATGCAAATAGATAGGGATGGACGGACGGACAACAAAAAACGAGCCCATAAATTGCATAGCAATTAATAATGACGTCATACATACAAGGTTTTCTCGAATTAGATATTTAAAAGTATAATAAAAATGTTACAGTATACGGTCAAATTATTTTAAATTAAATAAATAAAATTTAAATTATGCAATTTTTGCCATTATTATCACGTGGTCGATCTTTCAGATTCCTAATATACCTTTTGTTTTAAAAATATCGGACATTTCGTTTTAAAAAAGGGCTAAACTCTGAAACTACCGGCCCGATTCGGGCGAAAATTTAGCCGTAGATGCTCTGGGCGGCCAGGGGTAAAATGGCTTTTTCAGATTCTTAAAATACCTTTTTGTTTTAACAATATCGGACATTTCCCGGCCAGCATTTTCATTTATAGCATTATATACAATAATGACGTCATACATACAAGGCTGAAGTTTTCTCGAATTAGATATTTAAAAGTATAATAAAAATGTTACAGTATACTGTCAAAATTATTGGGGTCAACAAACTATTTAAATTAAATAAATAAAATTTATTTTATGCAATTTTTGCCATTATTATCACGTGGTCGATCATAGAAGCATATTTTTTAATAATTATTCATCCTTCAATTAATTATTTTATTATTAAAGAAAATTGTATTTCAAATAAATCAGCTAACTAGAAAAATAAAATAATGGTATTATTGTATAATAAGTAACAGCATTAATCAGCATTTTTTTCAAAAACATTTAATTTTAGTCGGATTTGATGACTAAAACAGAATTTGCATTTGGTTTGTTTTCTAGAAATAATGTATTTAGCAAAACAACGTTTGCCGGGTCAGCTAGTATACTATATAAAAAAAATTAGCATTATAAACTATACATGTTTTTTGATTTCAGAGAGTCTACAATCATAACAATAAATAGGCATATTGTTTCATTTAAAAATTAAGTCAATTTTTAATGAATAATTGTAGGTTTTTTATTTTACTTTCAGCTATAGATGATACATTCATCCAAGCTGGGGTTTGGAGATCATAAACTATATTACAAATAAGTAAAACTCGGGGCTTCGGCCCTCGTGGGAAGGGAGAAGGGGAGGAGGGGAAGAAACTGGGGGGGGGGGGAAGGAAAGGGGAAACAAAACTCATCTATACTCCGTATAAAAGTAGCATATTTGCTATGCAATTTATGGGCGAGAAAGGTGGGAAGGGGAGAGAATGCCTATAGGGGTGTATTAAATGCAAAATGATAGTGGTGATCTTTTCTAATGGTTAGCAGACAGCCAAATAACTAGCCTATAATTATAATCAAGAAAAAAAAATCGATTTTAATCTCACTTTGGCCAATGGTCATTTTTATCATTAGTCAGTAGCAAGCGGGCGGCCAAAAAGTCATATTATCAATGGTATTAACAAGAACAATATATTAATTAAATAATAAAAAATAAAAAAAAATTGCCCTCGCCGGGATTCGAACCCACATCATTAGAGGCATATACCTTTGTAAGGGCACAGGGACCCATATCAGTAGAGGCATAGGCCCTTGTAGGGGGGGGGGCCATAGGGTATTTATCAATGTTAAATTAATAAACCAATTCAAAAACGAAAAAAAATTTGATTTATAATTTGGCCAATGGTCATTTTTTTTATTGGTCAGTAGCCAGAACACGGTCAAAAAGTCATATTATCAATGGTATTAACAAGAACAATATATTGATTTAATTAAAAAATTTTTTTGCCCTCTCCGGGTATCGAACCAGCAAGTCAGATACTCAAATCCTAAAATAAAACTTGATTAAATTGAAAATTGATAAATGGGTTAGATTAAAAAATAGGTTAAGAAGCGTATTAACAAGTAACGTACGAGTTGAAATTTAGTAACTGCTTCCCCTCCCTTACAGTTAGGCTCCGTCTTATTACGCGCTACAACATCAACACCGCCTTTTTTTTCTGTCCAAATACGCGATTTACGTTTCATGGATACAATTTCTTTATTTATCCTTTTACTCTCTGAGTATGCTTGGAAAAATCGATTAGAAGAAAAAAAAATGTATTATATGAACAAAGACATGATTTTGGGGAGTTTAATAATATGATGAAACATATTTTGAAGGATGATAAGCTTTTTTTAGATTATAATTGTTATTAATGTTTAAAATTGTCAAGTTTAGTAAATAAATATACATTTTATTCTCTATAATATGAACTTAATATATTGTTATTAATGTTTAGGATTGTCAAGTTTAGTAAATAACTATAATTAAGCTTATACTTCAAAATAATACACATAACATTTTTAATTGTATTAGTATATAATATAAAATCTGATATATAAAATTCTCGTGAAACGGTGTGGGTTATTCAACTCCTCCGAAACGGCTGGACCGATTTGGATGGAAATTTCTGCGAATGATTGGTAGGTCTGAGCCTAGGTTTTTAACTATATTCCAAATCTCTAAGTCATAAGACGGTCAAGTTAATTAGTTTTATACGTTTAATAAAATGTCAATCAAATGTAACCATGACGTACTGCGTATCTATCGTGTTCTTAGAAAATTAAAATAAACAGTTGTTTAAATTTTGATTAAGTTTACTTTTATGGTGGTTAAGGATAAAACTCTATAATACATCTATATATATAAAAAATTTATTGACCTTGAGCCTTATTAATTGTCACTGCGAATGCCAATCTAATTGGAAATTGAATAGTTCAAAAAACATCATTTTACCCCTCCCTAAATTAATATTGCCCCCCCCCCCCTCAAATTCCAATGGCGGCTACGCCTATGAATGTACCATAAGTCTCTCCTTCTACTTCAACTGCATTTGCAATTGCAAGTCTTAACTTATTATTTATATAAATTTTTTTACTTATTTTAACCATTAAAAAAATTCTCTTTTAAATCATGCAAACCATCAAATGTAGGATCATTTTTAATGTAATTAAAAAAATTACTACAAATATATATATAAGCACATGAATAATCATGAAATTAAAATATAATTCAAATATACCCAGTAAATAATATATTTAAAGAGGAAGATTTCTCAAAAGATATCTTAAAAGAAAGATGTGCCTTTTGCCTAATAATAATGTAAGATAAAAAGACTGAATATCATCCAAAAAATGCAATTTTTATTTGTTGCTAAGGGGCTGAAAATCAACAAATACAAGCCTTTTTAACTCTTAAAATTTTTATCCCTTTGGACGCTTCGTGTTTGGGCACCTTTGGTAAACAGGTTTTAACCTATTTTTAGTAGTTAGAAAGACGTTCAGCACCTCTCTGAACATCCACACCCTTTTTATTATGTGATTATGCCAAAAATATTTTACATTGTTGGCGGTTTGGCAACTTTTGGAAGTTCCTCTCGATTTTAAAAATAGCTCATTTTTATTATTTTGTCCATTTCGTTTTTTATATTTTATGTATTTTGTTTATAATAAATCCCCCAAATATAAACTAAAATCATTGTCCAATTCTATTATTTCATTTTATGCATAATTCAATTAATTTATTTATTTAAGCTGCGAGTAATATTTGGCTACATATAATTTAAAAAAAACCGCGATCAAAAGTATTCGCGATAAAATGGATCCGCGAAATTTCTTGGTTTTAATAATACGTTACATTTTCTTTATTTAATTTTACTACGCCAAAGAAAAATAATAAATAATTAACGAGTGATAGCGAGGTAATATAATCTATCTGTGAAGGTAATAAAATAACGATCTATTTATATCATAGCGATATTAACAATCTATTTATATCATAGAGATATTAACACCACAGTTTATATTGCCGCAACTATTTTTTTACATATTCTAACTCCTTCCTCCCCTGAGCCCAATCGCACATAAAATCCCTTACAATTTTAAGAATCCTTCTCTCAAGTGGACTACTTGTAATCAACACACATAGAGCAAATGACCAACAACGCCAACAAGCACATCGAGCATTTAAATTGGCTTCATTCCTTCAACTAGCATTAAAGTATGAGCCTGATGTTGAATATTACGCCCATTCCAAAGTGGTCATTGGTACTATGGACAAGGTTTGTCCTCATTGTCTTGCACTTAAATATAAAAATGAGTCGGCCGGGATGTGTTGCGCATCACGAAAAGTTCGACTAACGGAGATTGAAACACCACCTGAACCTTTAACTGGACAACAAATATTGACCTTGTGAAATCAACTGGAAAACGGGTAACAGATTCTGGTAGAGTTTTTTGTGGGGATCACGAATATGTTTTTCTTTTCTGCTATATACGAGAAGTTTTTGAAATAATTGGTCTCAAAGTTGTAAAAAAGGTCGTTTTTGACCCTTTTTGACGATGAATACTGCGAAGATGAATCGAGAAAGTTAAAAAGTTAAAGTTCTAAACGATATTACAATTCCATTTTAAAAATTAAAAAAAAAAAATTTTAATCTACCTGCAATAGTTTTAATTTTATGACGAAAATTCAATTACCCCCTTGTTAAATTCCCCTCCCTTATATGCATACATAACACTATACCGCAAGTGCATGTGCGTAGTGTGAAAGAGCTAAATAGTAGGTCACTACTCTTACTACTACTACTACGCCTCTATCCATCAATCAAAATCTCAACACCTCCTCCCGCTTACTCCTTCTACTCTTGTTTAAAAACTAGATTTGATGCCATATAAAGGCTTTTATTAAAAGATGTTTAAATTTTTCATTATACCCTTCGCAAAATTTAAATGAACCATGGGCGTAGGCAGGGAGGGCCCCCCCCCCCTAAATGATTTTTTTTTAATTTTTCGATATAAAATTTAAAAAAAAAATGTGTTTTGCCCCCACTTAAATGCTTTAAATTTTTTTCGCTCCCCCCTAGTTTCATTTGCACCCCCCTAATTTTAAAAGAAAAATGTAATTTTTTTTATTAATTTATAACTATAGGATTTTTTCCTGGCGACCTTTTTTTGCTCAGCCCCCCCCCCCCCCCCCCCCCCCCCATTATGAAAGCTGGCTACACCCATGAAATGAACTGCCATTTTTACTGCCATATATTACTGTTTTTAATTCAACTTTTAAAGAATAAATTTATAAACAATTTTTTTACTAATTTTCTTTTATTCAAATATTGCATACAAATGCACGAAAAATGACGTCACACTTGATCCTTGTAAAAATGATTAATCCCTGATTTTCGTTTGTGCGGTTTAAAATTAGGGGGGTGCAAATGAAACTAGGGGGGAGCGAAAAAAATTTATAGCTTTAAGTGGGGGCAAAACACAATTTTTTTTTAAATTTTATATCGAAAAATTAAAAAAAAATCATTTAGGGGGGGCCCTCCCTGCCTACGCCCATGGTTCATTTAAATTTTGCGAAGGGTATAATGAAAAATTTAAACATCTTTTAATAAAAGCCTTTATATGGCATCAAATCTAGTTTTTAAACAAGAGTAGAAGGAGTAAGCGGGAGGAGGTGTTGAGATTTTGATTGATGGATAGAGGCGTAGTAGTAGTAGTAGTAAGAGTAGTGTAGTGACCTACTATTTAGCTCTTTCACACTACGCACATGCACTTGCGGTATAGTGTTATGTATGCATATAAGGGGGGGGGGGAATTTAACAAGGGGGTAATTAAATTTTCGTCATAAAATTAAAACTATTGCAGGTAGATTAAATTTTTTTTTTTAAATTTTTAAAATGGAATTGTAATATCGTTTAGAACTTTAACTTTTTAACTTTCTCGATTCATCTTCGCAGTATTCATCGTCAAAAAGGGTCAAAAACGACCTTTTTTACAACTTTGAGACCAATTATTTCAAAAACTTCTCGTATATAGCAAAAAAGAAAAACATATTCGTGATCCCCATAAAAAACTCTACCAGAATCTGTTACCCGTTTTTCAGTTGATTTTTTTTGTAGACTAGTGTCGGTACGGATCCTCATTCTAGCCTGTTCCTGAAGTCAATTCGGACATTCAATTCATGCTTCCAAATGACATCGTTCGGATAGCTCAAAATAATGCTGCAAACTGTCACCCATTTAATTCAACGTTTAAAATAAAAAGCCAAGTTTTTCACAAAGTGGGTTCATTGCTGCCGATGCCAACCGAATCTTATAAATTTTTACAAATTAACTTTATGGGTGACGACGACCCTGAACGCGCACACGCTAATCGCGTGGATGCACGTTGCGGCTACAATAACCTCGATTCACCTTTTGCCAGGCTTATCGTCAGCGAGCTGGACCCTCTGTTAAATGAGCACAATGAATTACCTGCATTTAAGCTGCCACTGAATATCCAAAGTAACCCAGAGGCAGTGTGCAACATAACAAAAGAATCGTTCATGGCCACAGTACACAGATGGTGTGAAGTTATCATCTGGGATGAATGTATTATGGCACACAAACATTCCCTTTAAGGCATTGGACAGGACATTGAAGGATATAAAAAATAACACGAACAATTTGGCGGCACTCTGTTACTCCTTTCAAGTGATTTCAGACAAACACTTCCAGTCATTCCACGTTCAACGTACGTTG
Organism: Gordius sp. MW1; assembly: GCA_964036665.1. Taxonomy (NCBI): domain Eukaryota; kingdom Metazoa; phylum Nematomorpha; class Gordioida; order Gordea; family Gordiidae; genus Gordius; species Gordius sp. MW1. The sequence continues at coordinate 4,053,250 of OZ038528.1, forward strand.
ATGAGATCAACGCTTGCTTGAAATCCGTCACCGTGGCGTGATGTTAAAAAATTAGAACTGAAATTAAACATGCGCGCTCATATGCTTAAAGATCCATCCGCTGAAGCATTCTCAAAACAAGTGTTGGATATTGGTGATGGAAAAGTTGATTTCTATCAAAATACTAGATGCATAAAATTACCCTCGAATTTTTGCACAATCGTCGACTCGCAAAATACTCTCATCGACCACATATTTCCAGATCTATATACATGAAACAAAAATTTTGCCTGGATGTCTGATAGAGCAATATTGTCAGCAAAAAATATGGACGTCAATAGTTTAAATTCCAAGATACAACAGTTGTTGCCAGGTTACTTGGTGTCATACAAATCTGTCGATACAGTTTGCGATGTTAACGAAGCTGTAAATTATTTAATTGAGTTTTTATAATTCATTGGATTTTCAGGCATGCCACCGCACCTTTTACAATTGAAGGTTGGATCTCTGGTAATTTTGCTTCGTTATTTAAACCCACCACTGCTGTGCAATGGCACACGATTATTCATTAAAAAATGTATGAAGAATCTTCTCGAAGTCACCATTCTGAATGGAAAGTTCCGAGGTGTAAATGTATTGCTGCCACGAATCCCTATAATTTCCACAGATGTGCCGATTAAATTAAACGTATTCAATTTCCAATTAGATTGGCATTTGCAATGACTCAATAAGGCTCAATGTCAACCGATGTCAATTTGTGGCTTAGATTTGTGCACATCATGCTTTTCCCACGGACAGCTATACGTGGCATGTTCTCGCGTGGGTAAACCATCCCGTTTGATTGTGTTGGCTAAAAATGGACTAACCAAAAATATTGTACACTCCATCGCACTTAGAGTTTGATGATGAATTATTTTTTAATCGTCATAATTTGATGTATATATATATAGGTATCAAAAATGATTTAATAAAGTAAAAGGAATAAATAAATGATTAGGTATTGTCATTTTATAGGCCAACATTGTCACAACACAACGCTCTGAAAATTTCAAGGATCACTTTTTTATTGGTCAGTAGCTAGCAAACGGCCCAATAGCCTATAATTCTAATCTAGAAAAAAATTTGCTACACTTTGGCCAGTGGTCATTTTTTTTATTGGTCAGTAGCCAGAAGGATATAAGTACCAGAGACCAGATTGCCCGGGCCGGGCAACTGTCTTAAATTTTTCCTTTCGGGCGGGCCCGGGCGGGCACGTTTTACTTTTCGGGCGGCCTGGGCGGGCACGCTTTGATAAGATTCGGGCAATTCGGGCATAAATAAATTATTGTAGGGCTAGGGTAGGGTGTGAATTTTTATATAAAATGGAATATTTTTGAAAATTTCTAGCTAGATTGAATTGCCTTACACAGCTTCACCTTTAACACTTCAGAGGTCGGGTGGGGTTATAATAATGACCCCAAGTCGTTTAAAAATGCTGTGCAAAATGAATTCGTTTTCTATAATTATAGGCATAAAATTAAAACCACTTGATCAAATAGACAAATTAATATATTAACAAATTTTGACAAGTTTATATTATAAAATATCTAAGTTATAGCTATTAGTTTGGGGTAATTAATACCCCAAATACCATCCGTGTTAACATTTTTGACCCAACCTCTGAAGTGTTAACCAAACCACACTTATAGTAATATGAAAGATGCATATTTTTTATCCCTCCCGGACCGTGGGCTCAACACAACACAATTTGATTGATTCGAAATGCTATTTAAAATTCTATTTTTTTAGTGTGCTTTATTAAGAGGCGGGCATTCTTCTGATCTCTGTCTGTACCCTTTATTTAACCCTTGTTGAGAGTATCGCATTTTTAATGAATTTGTTGAATATTTACTTTACTATTACTATTACTTTTACGTCCTTTCCTTTTTTTATTGCTAACTAACGAACGCATGTGCTGTGCATGTGCGTGCACGTGCAGTCTAGACAAACATCCAATTCTCTTAAAAACGTTTTCTTATTCATTTTCATTCTACTAAATTTAATCGCTTCGCTATTATTTCCTTTTTCACATTTACTTTACAGTATTTATTCCATTCAATTTCAAGTAAGTCTCGTGGTATTTCAATTCAAAGTGTTCATTTGTGTGATATCCTGCATTTTTTTATTTTTTAACATGTTTAATATTAAAAAGTGTAATACTTTTACTTGCGCTTCGGGCCGGGCCGGGCGGGCATTTCGGGCAGCTCTTGCGCTTCGGGCCGGGCCGGGCGGGCATTTCGGGGAGATCTTGCGCTTCGGGCCTGGCCGGGCGGACACTGAGAAGGGTTCGGGCGGGCCGGGCGGGCAATTTAATCATAAAATCAAACCGGGCCGGGTTCGGGCAAAAAAATTTAAACAAATCTGACCTCTGATAAGTACATAAGAGACGAAAAAAAAGAAAAAAAAATCAAATCACAATTTGGTCAATGGTCATTTTTTTTAATTGGTCAGTAGCCAGGACACGGTCAAAAAGGATATAAATACATAAGAGACGAAAAAAACGAAAAAAAATTTGATTCACAATTTGACCAATGGTCATTTTTTTATTGGCCAGTAGCCAGGACACGGTCAAAAAGTCATATTATCAATGGTATTAACGAGACCAATATATTAATTTAAAAAAAATAAAATAAAAAAAATTTGCCCTCGCAGGGATTCGAACCCACCATTAGAGGCATAGGCTTTTGTAGGGAGGGGGGCACAGGGACCCATATCAGTAGAGGCATAGGTAATTATAAATGTTAACCTAATATACCAAAAAAAAAATTTCGATTCACAATTTAGCCAATGGTTATTTTTTTATTGGTCAGTAGCCAGGACACGGCCAAAAAGTCATATTATTAATGGTATTAACAAGAACAATATATTAATTAAAAAATTTTTTTTGGCCTCTCCGGGTATCGAATCAGCAATTAAGAATTTACCCTCCCCGGGATTCGAATCACATCAGTAGAGGCATATGCCTTTGTAAGGGCACAGGGACCCATATCAGTAGAGGCATAGGCCCTTCTAGGGGGGGGGCATAGGATCATTATCAATGTTAACCTAATATACCAATTCAAAACAAAAAAAAATTCAAAACACAATTTGGGCAGTGGTCATTTTTTTCATTGGTCAGTAGCCAGCGGACGGCCAAAACAAGGCCATTATATTAATTAAATTAAAAAAAAAATTTGTCCTCTCCTGGTATCGAACCAGCAAGTCAGAACGTTGGACGGACCGGGTATGGAACCAGTAATTAAGAATTTACCCTCTCCGGGATTCGAACCCACATAAGTAGAGGCATAAGCCTTTGTAAGGGCACAGGGACCCATATCAGTAGAGGCATATGCGCTTCTAGGGGAGGGCATAGGGTAATTATCAATGCTAACCTATTATATCAATTCAAAAACGAAAAAAAAAAATTCGAATCGCAATTGGCCAATGGTCATTTTTTTTATTGGTCAGTAGCCAGTGGAAGGCCAAAAAGTCATATTATCAATGGTATTAACAAGGGTAAAAAAAAATTTGTCTTCTCTGGGTATCGAATGTCAGAACGTTGGACGGACAGACGGATGGACGGATAACGGACAACAAAAAGCGAGCCCATAAATTGCATAGCAATTAACTAAAAAAAATAAAATTTGCCCTCTTCGGGTATGACCAGCAATTTAGAACGTTGGACAACGGACGGACGGACAACAAAAAGCGAGCCCATAAATTGCATAGCAATTAAACAATTAAAAATAATTTACTCTCTCCGGGTATCGAACCAGCAATTTCGAACGTTGGACAACGGACGGACGGACAACGGACGGACGGACAACAAAAAGCGAACCCATAAATTGCATAGCAATTAATAAATTTAAAATAGATTAAATAAATATATATATACTAACTGACCCGGCAAACGTTGTTTTTCTATATACATTATCTAGAAAATACTATAAGTGCCGTGCATGCTCATCGTTATGCCTCGATCATATAATGAGCAATTAAAATATAATTGTCCTATGGGAAATAATTAACGAACTTAATGTAGGAAGAATTAACACACGTAGCCCGACCCCCTACCCTCAATTTGCCCTTCCTTAATTTTTACTATTGCTTAAATTGCATAGCAAATGTATGCTCCCATACGAATTTAGAAGAACCTAATAAGGCCACACAAAGATAGCAAGTAGACAGGGGTTTAAGCTAAATAACAATGTAGAAACAATTTATGAGTGCAGCGTTTATAGTACGATGATGGTGGAATAATAGAGTTACCAATTTAGGATGTGTCGGCGTTGTTCGCAATAGCATCTCGTAAGTTAGCTGTACCCGGCCAAGCGTTGCTAAGGATAACGCCCAAATAGCTAAATTATCATCTGGGATGAATGTACTATGGCACACAAACATTCACTTGAGGCATTGGACAGGACAGTTGGCAAAGCTCACGACATTGTAGTATGACGTTGTCTTGACCGCGTCTAATCATTAAACGAAATGCATAAAATCCTTCGAGCTAACCTTCTTGTTTGTTACGGCTCCTGTAATAATGTGTATACCAATTAATTGAAAATTAGTAATCCTGTTTTTAATAATGAATAAAGTACCTGTTAGGAGATCTCGTTTTTCAGCATCAATCTCTAAGTGCGATGGAGTATACAATATTTTTGGTTAGTCCATCTTTAGCTAAGCTAACACAAACAAACGGGATGGTTTACCCACGCGAGAACATGCCACGTATAGCAGCTGTCCGTAGAAAAAGCATGATGTGCCCAAATCTAAGCCACAAATAGACATCGTTTGACCTTGAGCCTTATTGATTGTCATTGCGAATGCCAATCTAATTGGAAATTGAATACATTTGAATTTAATTGGCACATTTGTGGGAATCATAGGGATTCGTGGCAGCAATACATTTTCACCTCGGAACTTTCCATTCAGAATGGTGACTTCGAGAAGATTCTTCATACATTTTTTAATGAATCGTTTGCCATTGCACAGTAGTGGTGGGTTTAAATAACGAAGAAAATTACCAGAGATCCAACCTTCAATTGTAAAAGGTGCGGTGGCATGCCTGAAAAATCCAATGAATTATAAAAACTCAATTAAATAATTTACAGCTTCGTTACCATCGCAAACTGTATCGACAGATGTGTATGACACCAAGTAACCTGGCAACAACTGTTGTATCTTGGAATTTAAACTATTGACGTTCATATTTTTTGCTGACAATATTGCTCTATCGGACATCCAGGCAAAATTTTTGTTTCATGTATATAGATCTGGAAATATGTGGTCGATGAGAGTATTTTGCGAGTCGACGATTGTGCAAAAATTCGAGGGTAATTTTATGCACTAGTATTTTGATACAAATCAACTTTGCCATCAATAATATCCAACACTTGTTTTGAGAATGCTTCAGCGGATGGATCTTTAAGCATATGAGCGCGCATGTTTAATTTCAGTTCTAATTTTTTAACATTACGCCACAGTGACGGATTTTAAGCAAGCGTTGATCTCATCAACGTACGTTGAACGTGGAATGACTGGAAGTGTTTGTCTGAAATCACTTGAAAGGAGTAACAGAGTGCCGCCAAATTGTTTGTGTTATTTTTTATATCCTTCAATGTCCTGTCCAATGCCTTAAAGGGAATGTTTGTGTGCCATAATCATTCATTCCAGATGATAACTTCACACCATCTGTGTACTGTGGCCATGAACGATTCTTTTGTTATGTTGCGCACTGCCTCTGGGTTACTTTAGATATTCAGTGGCAGCTTAAATGCAGGTAATTCATTGTGCTCATTCAACAGAGCGTCCAGCTCGCTGACGATGCGCCTGGCAAAAGGTGAATCGAGGTTGTTGTAGCCGCAACGTGCATCCACGCGATTAGCGAACGCGCGTTCGGAGTCGTCACCACCCATAAAGTAAATTTGTAAAAATTTATAAGATTCGTTTGGCATCGGCAGCAATGAACCCACTTTGTGAAAAACCTGGCCTTTTATTTTAAACGTTGAATTAAATGGGTGACCGTTTGCAGCATTATTTGAGCTATTTCTGTTGCTCCGAACGATGTCATTTGGAAGCATGAATCGAATGTCCGAATTGACTTCAGGAAAAGGCTAGAATGAGGATCCGTACCGATAAGTAAAGGTTCAGGTGGTGTTTCAATCTCCGTTAGTCGAACTTTTCGTGATGCGCAACACATCCCGGCCGACTAATTTTTATATTTAAGTGCAAGACAATGAGGACAAACTTTGTCCATAGTACCAATGACCACTCGTCTGTTCTTTGTGTTCTTTTTTTCATGACTGCATTTTGTTTTGTTTGACGACCCAAATTGTTCTTTTAGCGTTTAGCTGGCATTGTTACCTATATAAATAGGGTATTATTTAAATGCATAGTGAAAAATTCGATAATGCTCAGTAATTTGTGCTCAGCTTTCAATTCAATTTGCTCAGATTTTTGATTAAAAATGTTCATTTTTTTCAACGCTCAGATTTTAATTAGAAAGTGCTCAGTTTTATTATAAAAAAATGTTAAGTAATTTTTCAAAAAATTATCGGTTTTTTCTAGAAAAATGTTAATGCGTTAAAATGTTAAATGTTTTAAAGGCCTTATAGGCATGGGCGTAGCCAGGTTTTAGATTAGGGGGGGGGCAAAATACTTTTTAAGTGCAATGGGGGGAGGGGGGCAAAACATAAAATTTTAATTTTTAAGGGTTTTATATGTAAATTTTTTTTGTCATTGGGTGGGAGCCGGCCCCCTGCCCCCCCCCCCTTCTGGCTACGCTCATGCTTATAGACTTGTTTTAAAAAATTATTGGGCTGTGGAAACCCTAGAGCTCTTATAATCGTAAGTTATTACTCTAAATTTATATTTTATTTTTCAAATAATCCTAGTTGTAAATTACCAGAAAAAAATCTAATGCATTTTATATTTATTAAAAAAATTATCGAAATAAATATTGTATGGACCAAATTCTGGTCGTAGTTGATTTACTAAGCCTAATATGACCGCTCCTCTTAAACTTATTTCATTTTGTCAATTTAAGGAAAATTTAGCCACCTGGTAAGGTTAAAATGTGACAAGGTAGCCATTTTTTGTTGCAGCACACCAGATATTATAGCCGAAACGAAAAGGCTTGCCTTAATAAATTGTTTTGCATTGTGGTCCCGAAATAAGGAACCATACACTCATCCATGGATATGTGAGAAGAGCTACGATGTTTAAAGTTGCTTTTGAACTTTTCATTTAAAAGATCCATATGATCTCGAACTTTGAAAAAAGTGTCAACCCTTACCAATTTGCTGTTGTCGGCCAAATGTAAATATTTAGTTATTTCTTGGAAGCGATTTTACGCATTTCACTAGATACCATTATGTTAAAACAGTCAGGTCAGAGCTCCCAAAATATTTTAATATACTTAGGAAACAAGTGCCAGTTAAAAAAGAATTGAGTTTAGACTTTAAATTCATTAACAGTTAAATTTACTCATATTCACCACATACAAAATAACATCATTTGAAAGAAATTGTTTCAAGTAATCTTCAGGATTTTCCAAGTGGATGGGGTCAAAGGTTAAATTAATCATATAATTTTTACCTCAAAGCGATATTAACTTTGTAATAAGGATATTTTTATACGAGATTACTCATAAAAAATTAAATTAAAGCAAATAAAAAGGTAGCATTACTCATTTAAATAAGCTTATACGTATGGACCTCTGCCCAGTGTAACCTACAGGTTACACCAAACTTTGGACCAACATTATTCCCACTATAATTAACCAAAAACAATTAAATTTTATATCAAAATAATTGTGAAAGTGTCAAGATCATAATGATATAAATTAAAATAAGATTACATATGGTTGAGTCTCCATTTTAAGTGAATTTATGAGAAGCAGTCGAAATTTCAAAATTAGCGATATTTGAGACCTCATTATTAATGAAAAAGGAAGAAGAAGGGGAATAAAACATATCAGCTGATTCGCCTAAGTGTGCTCTTTCATTTCAATTTAAACATTAATATTTCATCCAATAGTTTAAAGATTATAAGCGTTTAAAGTGGTGTCACCTACGGGTTACACTAATACCTCTCGGGTAAATAAGATAATTACTCAAAGGTGAATTTATCTATGAATAAAATGGAATATGTTGTAAAAGGTATAAAAATCTAATGCCTTATATTCAAAATATAATTTGTCAAAAATTTTATTTGAAAAATTAAGTCGAAATCTGAACATTTAATGAAAAACTTAACATTTAATTAATTTTATATTTATATGATGAAATAATATTCAAAATATAATTTGTCAAAAATTTTATTTGAAAAATTTAGTCGAAATCTGAACATTTAATAAAAAACTTAACATTTAATTAAAATAATATAATTACTTATAGGTGAATTTTCATATAATTTGTCAAAAATTTTATTTGAAAAATTAAGTCAAAATCTGAACATTTAATAAAAATCTTAACATTTAATTAAAATAAGATAACTACTTATAGGTGAATTTATGCATGAATAAAATGGAATATGTTGTAAAAAGTATAAAAATCTAAAGCATTTTATATTTATATGAAGAAATAATATTCAAAATATAATTTGTCAAAAATTTTATTTGAAAAATTAAGTCGAAATCTGAACATTTAATGTAACATTTAATTAAAATAAGATAATTACTTTTAGGTGAATTTAAAATATAATTTGTCAAAAATTTTATTTAAAAAATTAAGTCGAAATCTGAACATTTAATAAAAAACTTAACATTATTAAAATAAGATAATTACTTATAGGTGAATTTATCTATGAATTAAGTGGAATATGTTGTAAAAAGTAAAGAACTGTATAATGAATTTATCTATGAATAAAATGGAATATGTTGTTAAAAGTAAAGAACTGTATATTCAAATTTTCAAAGAACACGATAGATATGCATTAGGTCATGAGGTTGAGTTTGATTGACATTTTATTAAACGTCAAAACGTATAAAACAAAATAACTTGACCGTCTTATCACTTAGAAATTTGGAATATAGTTTAAAACCTAGGCTCAGACCTACCAAATATTCGCAGAAATTTTCATCTAAATCGGTTGAGCTGTTTCGGAGGAGTTTAATAACCCACACCGTGACACGAGAATTTTATATATTAGACTAGTTTATAATAAATTTGAACGAACGTCAATAAAATAATATTATACATAATATAGATGGCGCTATATTTATTAAACAAACATGATATTTATTTTAAAATGTTGTTTTTGATATCTACCTAATTCAATATTTTTTTATTTACCATTTTAAGATTATTTAATTTGCGAAAATTACGCATTTCTATATGATCACCACTTTACAATGTGCTAGTCAAGATGGCAGAAAAAAGGGTACACATTTTGTGCGTTGATAAGCAGTCTATCTAGTCTATGATCACACTACACTAATTACTCGCATGACGTTTATAGAAAATACTATAAGTGATGATACACTTTTATTAAAGAACTGTAGATTCAAATTTTTAAAGAACACGATAAATACGCAATACGTCATGAGGTTGCTTTTGATTGACATTTCATTTAACGTCAAAACGTATAAATCAAAAAAACTTGACCGTCTTATCACTTAGAGATTCGGTATATAGTTTAAAACCTAGGCTCAGACGTACCAAATATTCACAGAAATTTCCATCTAAATCGGTGCAGCCGTTTCGGAGGAGTTGAATAACCCACACCGTGACACGATAATTTTATTTTATATATTAGATAATTGCTATGCAATTTATGGGCTCGCTTTTTGTTGTCCGTTGTCCGTGCGTCCAACGTTCTTAATTGCTGGTTCGATACCCGGAGAGGACAAGTTTTTTTTTAAAATTAAATTAATAAATTGTTCTTGTTAATACCATTGATAATGTGACTTTTTGACAGTGTCCTGGCTACTGTACTGACCAATAAAAAATGACCTTTGGCCGAATTTTGATTCGAAATTTTTTTTCCGTTTTTGAATTGGTATATTAGATTAACATGGATAATTACCATATGCCCTCCCCTAGAAGGGCCTATGTTTCTACTGATATGGGTCCCTGTGCCCCCCCCCCCTACAAAAGCCTCTGCCTCCTACTGATGTGGGTTCGAATCCCGGCGAGGGAAAATTCTTAATTGCTGGTTCGATCCCCAGAGAGGGCAATTTTTTTTTAAATTAAATTAATATATGTATTGTTCTTGTTAATACCATTTATAATATGACTTTTTGACCGTGTCCTTGCTATTGACCAATAAAAAAATAACCATTTGCCAAATTGTGATTCGAATTTTTTTTTCTGTTTTTTTCGTCTCTTATGTATTTACATCCTATTTGACCGTGTCCTGGCTACTAACAAAAAAATGACCATTGGCCAAATTGTGATTCGAAATTTTTTATTCGTTTTTTGAATTGCTTTATTAGGTTAACATTGATAATTACCCTGTGCCCTCCCCTAGAAGGGCCTATGCCTCTACTGATATGGGTCCCTGTGCCCCCCCCCCCCACAAAAGCCTATGCCTCTTACTGATGTGGTTTCGAATCCCGGCGAGGGCGAATTCTTAATTGCTGGTTTGATACCCGGAGAGGGCAAAATTTTTTTTTTATAAATTAAATTAAAATTTTGTTCTTGTTAATACTATTGATAATATGACTTTTTGACCTTGTCCTGGCTATTGACCAATAAAAAAATGACTATTGGCCAAATTGTGATTCGAATTTTTTTTTTTTTTTTTTTTGTCTCTTATGTATTTATATCCTTTTTGACCGTGTCCTGGCTACTAACCATTGAAAAAAATGACCATTTGCCAAAGTATAAATCGAATTTTTTTTTAGTTTTTTGAATTGCTATTGGGTTAACATTGATAATTACCTATGCTCCCCTTACAAGGGCCTATGCCTCTACTGATATGGGTCCTTGGCCCCCCCCCCCCCCACCAAGGCTGCCTCTACTGATGTGGGTTCGAATCTCGGAGAGGGCAAATTTTTTTAATTTTAATTGCTATGCAATTTATGGGCTCGTTTTTTGTTGTCCGTCCGTCCGTCCGTCCGTCCGTTGTCCGTCCGTTACCCTCCTATCTATTTGCATTGGGTATATTAGGTTATCGATTTTTTAAATTAATGCATGAGAAAGAGGTGCCCCACCCCTCATCTCTATCTCCCTCGCTGTGTTATTCTTTAAATTAATGCATAAGAGGTGCCCCACCCCTCATCTTTATCTCCCTCGGTGTGTTATATATAAGATTTATTAAATTATCTATTATATAATAAACATAGATAAAAGTTGTTTACTTTAATGCTATGCAATTTAACTAGTTATATAATAAACATAAATAAAAGTTGTTTACTTTTTAATTGCTATGCAATTTAACTAGTTTTGGGGTTAGTAGAATCCCGGAGTTTTTTTTGACTCTTATGATTGTTCTTGTTACTATCATTGATAATAAGAATTTTTGGCCGTCCGCTGGCTGCTGACCAATGAAAAAAATGACCATTGGCCAAAATGTGAATCCGAGTTTATTATTTTTTTTTTTTGACTATTATGATTGTTCCTGTTACTACCATTGCTATTATGACTTTTTGGCCGTCCGCTGACTCCTGACCGATGGAAAAAATGACCAATGGCCAAAATGTGAATCGAAATTATTTTTTTCGTTTTTTTTTTGACTATTATGATTGTTCCTGTTCCTACCATTGCTATTATGACTTTTTGGCCGTCCGCTGGCTGCTGACCAATGGGATAAAATGACCATTGGCCAAAATGTGATTCAAAAACTTTTTTTTCGTTTTTTTTTGACTATTATGAATTTATATCCACTTTTACCGTGTCCTGGCTGCTGACCAATGGAAAAAAATGACCATTGGCCAAAATGTGTTTCGAAATTTTTTTTTCGTTTTTTTTACTCTTATGAATTTATATCCACTTTTACCGTGTGCTGGCTGCTGACCAATTGAAAAAAATGACCATTGGCCAAAGTGAGCATCAAAATTTTTTTTCCGTTTTTTTGGCTATCATTGACTTATAGGGTATCTGTTGGTACTGACCAATAGAGAAAAAGTGACCATTGGCCAAATTTTTGATTTTTTTAATTAAAAATTGTTCAAATTCAACAAAAAATTTCTCCCAACAATTCTGCAAATTCTTAACATTGTGTTGTTTTATAATATAATGTTTGTTAGACCCATAATCACTAAAGGCCATAAAAACTAATGTAATACGCAACTAGATGCAAACACCAAATCTAACCCTAACCCTTGCCTATATTACATTTTGCCTATAATGGAAAATTTGTATAAATAATTAATTAATCATTAGGCATTTAATACCCCCCTATAGGCATTCTCGCCCCTTCCCACCTTTCTTGCCCATAAATTGCATAGCAAATATGATACATTTATACGAAGTACAGATGAGTCGTCCCCCCTTCCCTTCCCCTCTTCCCCTTCCCACGAGGGCCGAAGGCCCGAGTTTTTATTTAAATTAATATATTGTCCTTGTTAATAAGATTGATATTATGACTTTTTGACCTTGTGCTGGTTACTGACCAATGAAAAATATGACCATTGGCTAAATTGTGATTCTAATTTTTTTTCTCGTTTTTTTCGTCTCTTATGTATTTATATCCTTTTTGACCGTGTCCTGGCTACTGACTAATAAAAAATGACCATTAGCCAAAGTGTAGCTTTTTGTTTCTATATTTTAAATATAGACTATTTGGCCGTTTGTTGGCTAGTGACCAATAAAAAAATGACCACTGGCCAAAGTGAGATTAAGATCAAATTTTTTCTCTAGTTTATAATTATTGGCCAGTATTTGGCAGTCTGCTAGTTACTGACCAATGGAAAAAATGACCACTAGCCAAAGTGAGATTAAAATAGATTTTTTTCCTATATTCTAATTATAGCCTAGTAGTTATTTGGCTGTCTGCTAACCATTAAAAAAATGACCACTGGCCAAAGTGATGAAAAAAATGACAATGGCCAAGGTCTGCTTGGAATTTTTTTTCGTTTTCTTAATATCTTGTTTATACTATACATATGCGCATTATTTGAAATATTAGAATATATATATATATATATCTAATATATAAAATTCTCGTGTCACGGTGTTTGTTCTTAAACTCCTCCGAAACGGCTGGACCGATTTAGATGGAAATCTCTGCGAATATTTGGTAGGTCTGAGCCTATGTTTTAAACTATATTCGAAATCTCTAAGTGATAAGACGGTAAAGTCATTTTGTTTTATATTGACGTTTAATAAATGTCAATCAAACGCAACCTCATGACGTAATGCTTATCTATCGTGTTCTTTGCAAATTTGAATATACAGTTCTTTAATATATAGTATTTTCTAGAACGTCATGCGTGTAGGTAGTGTAGGATGATAAATGTAGGCATGTGCTGCGAAAATGGAAACTTTTTACGATTTTACACATTAAATCAAAGTCATTTTTTGCTTATTTTTCCGTCAATTATTATTATAAGACGGTCGTGTCCTCTCCTGCGTGGCTAAATAAATTAAAAAATCTAATTTTGTCATTTTTTGCGCGTTAAATAAGGAGAAAATGAAAATACTTTTAACAAAGTGCCAATAAATGTTGATATCTTTCAGTTCTTCGGACCTTTAAGAACGGCTCCGCTCCTAACTACTAACAAGGCTATTATCCTCGGTTCTTTGCTGTTAGGTAGCGCCCCCGGGCCCGTGTTGTTTTTTGTTGAGCCTTTAACCTAAACTCTTCTACACTTCGTTGAAGAACATTTCATTTGCTGTGAAATTTAAGCAAAGGAGAAAAACGGACCTTAATGTTTGAGGGCTTGGCTACGTCCATGCTTATACCGGTTGCTTTAAGTTTTTATGAATTATCTGAGTACACTGATAGCTTATTGACCAAAGTAAGGTCTGTGGGCAATGCTTTTTTACGACCCCTCATAATATCTCAGTTTTTAATGCTGTACATCTAGGCATATTATAAACAAAAAGGAGGATTTGCTTAGAAAATTAGGGGATATTCGCATGTTTCGGAAATAACCGAGATTAATGATGTTGCTCCAGGCTCGATTCGGGCGCAAAAATAAAAATGGCTTTTCGCCTCGGGCCGGACTACTCATACAAATTAACTTAAGACAATGATCATTTTATGGAGCATTTGAAACCTGGACTGTGGATTATTAAAATAATTAAATAAAGATAGAATACATGTGAACAACAAAGTGATTAAAAGAAACCTTATTTTTTGTCGAACTTGACATTATGATAATAAATTAATTAAGGAATTAAAAATTGATTAATAAGCATCGGCATTAAACACCAGGGAAGGAAAGCTTATAAAATCCACAGAGATGAGAATTATACGGTGGAGCTTGGGGTAAACTAAGCTCGACCATATGACGAATGACTTTCTCACGACAAAAATGAATATTCAACCTATAGCGGACATGAAAAACGAAAATCGGTTAAGGTGGTATTAATACTAAGGGGGACACAAATGACCTAAATCGAAAAGTACTGGACATGGAGGTACCGGAGAAGAAAGGAAGACGACGACCCCGTGTCACGTGGAACGGGCAAGGCGATAAAGTTCTGAAAACCAAAGAATAATCAAGACATAGCACTCACTCGGTCAAGATGCAAGAAACCTATCAAAACAAACCCCACGACCGTGGGACCAAATAACTGATAAAGAAGAAGAAGATTCAAACAAAGGGCTTCACCCCTGTACCCCGGCTGGGGCTGCCCCTCTAAACATTACTCAAGGGGCTCCACCCCTTAAACCCCTGTCTACTTGCTGTCTTTGTGTGCCCTTATTAGGCTCTTCTAAATTCGTATGGGAGCATTCATTTGCTATGCAATTTAAGCAATAGTAAAAATTAACGGAGGGCAAATTGAAGGTAGAAGGTCGGGCTACGTCTATAATGCAATCTGTTGGCTTAAACCACACAATATATCAGCAAAACATGATAACAATGAGACCCTATTGCAATAAAGCTTGGTTGGCGGAAAGTTTCTAAGCTGATGTAAGCAGAATTGTACTTTGCCCAAATAAGTGAATAGCTGAACGCGCTAAAATATGTTTAGGCGCAAAAATAAAACAGATTTTCAGGGCGGGTTGGGGTTTTGATTAAAGTCCGAAAACGGCCATTTGCCAGAATCATGATTTTGCGGTAGGACCAAAAAAAGTTTTTAGCAATTTTAATAAAAAAATAAACCTGTGGCAATTTACAAATTAAATAATTCTTTAGGCATGTATTTATTTATTTGTTGTATATTTATATAGGCAAAATGTATAAAACAAAGCAATAAAAAATTTGATGTTAAGTACTTCGCTTTATGTGTTTATATTTTGTATTTAGCGTGTTACTTCTTCCTACATTAAGTTCGTGAATTATTTCCCATAGGACAATTATATTTTAATCGCTTATTATGTGATCGAGGCATAACGATGAGCATGCAAAGCACTTATAGTATTTTTCTAGAAATAATGTATATAGCAAAACAACGTTTGCCGGGTCAGCTAGTATATATATATATATTAATTGCTATGCAATTTATGGGCTCGTTTTTTGTTGTCCGTCCGTTGTCCGTCCGTTGTCTGTCCACCAAGTTATGGCGCCAGCTTTGTGACCTGGAGGTCTAGAGTTCAATACCAGGAGAGATTTTTTTTATTTTTTTTTAAATTAAATTAATATTTTGTTCTTGTTAATACCATTGATAATATGACTTTTTGACCGTCCGCTGGCTACTGACCGATGAAATATATTGATTTTCTAAACATAAAACACAACTTTATTATTTCATTATCTATAAAAATAACATAAAAACTTCTACCATTTTAATACCAGCAGGGTGTGAGTGGGTATAGCGCACGGCTTGTGTCCTGTAGGCTCGTGTTCAATCCCAGGAGAGGACGAATTTTTATTTATTTATTTTTTAAATTAAATTAATATTTTGTTCTTGTTAATACTATTGATAATATGAATTTTTGACCGTCTGCTGGCTACTGACCAATGAAAAAATGACCATTGGCCAAATAAATCGAAATTTTATTTTTTCGTTTTTGAATTGGGTATATTAGGTTAACATTGATAATTATCCTATGCCCTTTCCTACAAGGGCCTACGCCTCTACTGATATGGGTCCCTGTGCCCCTACAAAATCCTATGCCTCTAGTGATGTGGGTTCGAATCCCGGCGAGGGCAAATTATTTTATTTTTTAAATTAATATATTGTTCTTGTTAATACCATTTAACTTTTTAAATATTTGTATAAATTAATAGTTAACTAATAATTTTGCATTTAATACCCCCCCCCTATGGACATTCTCGCCCCTTCTTACCTTTCTCGCCCATAAATTGCATAGCAAATATGCTACGTTTATACGGAGTATAGATGAGTCGTCCCCCCTTCCCTTCCCCTCCTCCCCTTCCCTCCTCCCCTTCCACTCCCCTTCCCCTCCCCTTCCCTTCCCCTTCCCCTTCCCCTTCCCTTCTCCCCCTTCCCACGAGGGCCGAAGGCCTGAGTTATATATAATGATTAGATAGTTTGTTATTAGATATTAAACAATCCTTAAATTTCTTAATACGCTTAAAATAAAAGTTGAACCTAGGCAAAATTTTTCAAAATGACGTCTAAATTTAAACTTTTACGTTTTTTAGGTATTACACATGTGTTTAAGTCAAACAACTCATTATCCAGATGGTTGAGTAAATATTTAAAGTCGAAACTAAAATATAAAATGGGCGAAGGAAAATTATAATACTGAAAGCCACGACTGTATAAAAGATGTTATATGCCCTTATAATTATTTTAAAAGTTATCGTTTTTACTTCATTTATTAATATAGTATGGCTCTCTCTTATATTTATACACTCACGAGTATTAAGACAAAAAATAGCTAATCTATAACATTAGTATGTTTCAAATTTGAAAATGTAAATTAAATATAATTATTAAAAACTTTAAGCCCATAATTTAACATAAAAAAATGTACAAATTATAAAAATAATGCAATAGCTTTAAAATTAAATACATTGGAATATCCTGGAGTTATATATTACTATACAAAATTGCTAAGGTATCTAAAGATGAAAGCAATCTTGAACAAATAAAATCTTACGTACAGCTTCACTACGCATTAAAATAATAAATTGTATATCTTTTTAAAGATCCCTTTTCTTTGATTTTATTACGTATACATTTAATGATGTAATATTTTACAAATTATTTCTCTAAAAAAGGAATGAGAAAGTAAGTAGATTAATACAAAATAAAAGTGTAACTTACGCATTGTTCCTACGAGCCCAAACGGTCAGTTTTACTAAGGTGTTGATCATACTTAGTATTATAAAAAAGAAAAGAGAAAAAAAATAAATTAAAATAGTGTCCAACCCTTTAAGATATATACTTTGAAATAAATGTAAACAAAAAAAAATGTGTCACCAGTCATACATTAAAGCGTGTATATACTCCCTTGCGTTCGTTGTTATTTTTGTTTACAACACACATAAATTACTCAAAATAATATAAATGTCCTTGTTAAGTTTGAAAGGTCACTTATAAATACATTATAAACGTGACACGCTGAGGTATTAGCTATATTTGCCATAACAACCTTGCATGACCTTTGTTAAAATGTTTTGCAAGAGTACGTTTAATATGTGTTAATTAAAAATATAAAATCGTTAAAATTAAAGAATTAACTTTCTTATAATACCCCTAAATGTTGCTGAATATAAAATTCATATACAGTGTGACTCCGTGCATTGTTGGCACTCACTAATTTATTTAAAGATGAGTTTTTTTATTAATTTAAAAAATATGCTTAGTTCCTATATAAAGTCGATTGTTTCAATGAAGCTTCTAATTTTCTATTTGATATAAAAGTAATGAACAACTTAAAAATGAAAGCTATCAGCTATCCTACTTGCACAAAGTGGTGCAAAAAGTATTTTTAGAGCAATATCAAAAATTTTAAGCTCGAGCATATGACTAATGAGTTTATCGTGAAAATTGGTTTTCAACCTATGGCGGACACGATTAACGAAAATAAGCTAAGGTGGTATGGGTAGAGATGTTAAAACGCTCGAGATGGTTGTGCTTGCATTGTGCTTAACCCTGGTAATAGGCACATATTTCCAACCACTCCCATCCAGCACAACGAGTACATGCTGCTTAATAACCCACAGATTAAAGTTGCTAATGGCTGCTGGCTGAGTAAGATATAAACTAACTGGGCATCGAGCACAGTTGCTTGATATAAACCGTGGTATCGAGCAGGGTTGTTTAAAATTAAACATGGTTTTCAGCAAATTTTATAATGTCGAAGCAGCAGGCAGCTGGCCTATAATGCTAAAAACATCATGATTTTAGTATTTACATATAAGATACTTAATATTAATTGAACCATAAAGCAATCGCTTAAAATGAAAAAATTATCAAAAATAAAAATTTTATTTTCGTGGTTTCACTATAGTGACATTTGTCATAGTTGACATTTTTAGAACAAAACAAAAAATTAAACAAAACTTGTCGGTTAGGGTGTCATAAAATTAATAAAAATTAAAAAAAAATAGTTTTGTACGTTTTACCTTGGTGACAATTCTCATAATTGTCATTTTTAGACCTAAACCAAAAATTTAAACAAAAATGGGTATTAATAAAAATAAAAAAAATGTTTTGTGGTTTTGCTTTGGTGACAATTTTAATAATTGTCATTTTAGAACTATACAAAAAACTGAAACAAAAATTTATGAGTAGGCTGTCTTAAAATTACTAAAAATTGAAAAAATGTCTTGCGCTTTTACCTTGGTGACATGTCATAATTTTTATTTTTAGAGTTAAACAAAAAATTTAAACGGGTGGGTTAGGGTCTCAATAAATTGATAGAAATAAAAAAAATTTGCGGTTTTACCTTGGTTCCAATTGTTATAATGTCCTTTTTAGAACTAAACAAATAATTTTAACAAAAATTAGTGAGCGTTAGATAACTTTGTAACAACGTTATGAGAATAGATCTGTGTTAAATTTGGATAATATGTTAATTTTCAAACTTATTAAAACCATCCTGCCCGCCACGTTATAGGCCATCCTCAGGCTGTAATTTGTAATTTTAACATGTCAACTACATTTGGCCTAATAAAGATGGCTAGGAACAGAAAAAACAATATATGGAAATATTTTGTAAGTTGTGGTGTTCTACATTGGTTTTTTTAGCTGATTTATTTTTCGTTATTTGTTCCCCCCCCCCGCTTACTTGTTTTAATAATCTTTTCGATTGGCTTAATATAGATTTTATTACCCATCTCGAGCGAGCGATTTTAATTACCATCGCGTTATGGTTTATTATTTTATTGAATTAAGATCGTTATATTATTAACATGATTTAGCAAATATATTTGTTAATCGATATCGCTCGTAGAAAAATGATTATTATATTTTTGGTGTGTCGATATAATAAAAGAAGGAAAAATGTAGAAAACTAAATATATCTCTAAACTGATTTTCGTGTATATTTTTCTCGTCGCGTCTTTAGATCTAGAAGTAGTAAATAAGACGATAGATCGTTAATAATCCCTTCGAAGCCTTGGGATTACAAATAAGTATTAAATTTTTTTTATTTTTTAAAAAGCTTTTCTCTAGTTGTATTCACGCAATTTCCAAAGACAAGTAATCTAAACTTATATTAGACGTTTAAACAATTGTCACCAAAGTTAAACCGCAATACAATTAATTTTAATTTTTTATTAACTTTATGACACCCTAACCCACCAATTTTTGTTTCAATTTTTTGTTTAGCTCTAAAGATGACAATTATGACAAATGTCATTAAGGTAAAACCGCAAAACAACTTTAATTAATAAATTAGAAGAAATTTTTATATTGCATAACAATTTTTTAAAATGTAAAAGTCAAAAAGTCTTGTCGAGACAAAACAAGCCCAAATTTTATAAAACAAGACGGGCTTGAGATCATGTAATCGAGACCGAGACGAACTTTTGCTTTCGAGACCAAGACGAGACGCGATTATAACACTCATTTTTTATACTTTGAGTTAAGGAGATTCAAAAAGTAGCAAATTGGTAATATCCTGATGTTGTGAAAAAATCGATTTTTAAATTTTTAAAATAGGGCATGAATCTCAGAAAAAATCAACTAGATGTCTGCATCTGAACGAGTTAAAGTTGTAGTGAGATGTAGGCCTTTGAATGAAAAGGAGAAACTAAATTCATATGAGAAGTAAATTATATAAATTTAAAATAAGACACTTTATTAGTATTGTCGAAATTGATCAAAAGCAAAGGACAATTAATCTAAAGAACATAAACAGAACATCTGACATTGATAAAATTTTCACCTTTGATGCATTATACTCTCCTAGGTACAGGCTTTTGAATAATTAATATATATATATCAAATAATTAATTTATCAACATCCCCTATATATACATATATATAGTTCCAGACAAACTGAAATATATGATGAAAGTTTTAGACCTCTCATAGATTCAGTACTTGATGGTTTTAATGGTACTATATTTGCTTATGGACAAACAGGGACTGGTAAAACCTATACCATGGAAGGTAGAAAAAAATACAAAAAATATGAATTTTTTTATCTAATTTGATAATAATTAATCATTAATCTCAGCTTTCAATAAAATTATATATATATTATTAGCTAAACTTTTACAACCACTTTTGAATTAAACAATCAAAAATTGGATTAATATTTGTTTATACCCAATATGTTTGTTAACCCAACTTAACATTACTTATGGGCCAATGATTGCCTTGATTATAAAAAATTGGAAATATCTACCAAAAATTTAGATCATATTAAATTTTTTTATTATACTTTTCAATTAGTTTTTTTTTATTTTAAATTCATAAAATATGTTTTTTTAAATTTATTCAGTTTGCATTCAATAATATCTGAGTTCTTTTTAATTTAGACTTTAGAATTCAATCATATTCCCGATCTTTGATTTTGATATTAAAGTCAGAGTTTGTTTGTTTATAATTAAAATTGATACGTTAGGCATTCAAAGTGTGCCAGAATTGTGGGGTGTTATACCCTTGTCATTTGAGCACATATTTCAACACATAGCCAGGTCTGATTCAAATACAAAATATCTTGTGAAAGCATCATACCTAGAGATATATCGAGAAGAGATGAGCGATCTTTTAGCTCCCCAACAAGAGCAAGTTAAAAAAAGGCTAGAAATTAGGGAAAAACCTGACACCGGCATATACATAAAGGTTTTCACATATTTATGGTTGTATTAATATTTGCACTTATTTAATGATAAATTAGAGGCAAATAATGTATTTGGAGCTTGGGGGGTGGGATATAATAAGTAACTAATGGAAAAGTTTATTGAAATATCTCTTCATTCACAATAATAAAATAATTAGTTTTATGACCATATTTTAAAAATGCCCATCATACTTATATCTTATATGAAGGATGTGTATTATATATAAGTGAGCCTCAAATTTTATAAATTGTTACAAAGAGGTATTACCGTGTTTTATGTATTGGTTTGAGACCAATTGAAATAAGATAGAAAAGAAATATCAAATGCCTAAATATTTTATAATGAGTGTTTAACCATTGATTGCCACAAACTTGCATATTTAGTTAGAAGAGCATTTTTTTTGTAAAGCATGGGGTTCAATTTGAAAGGAGATAGTAGGAATTAAAATCAAAAATATTGTCGACTTTAAATAAGCTCAGTTTCAATTAATTTTAATTAAAGATTTTCTAAACTTTATAATTTTCTTCGAGATTTTTAAGTTTTGTAATTCAACTGAAATGAGACTTCAAATCCATTTTTTTATTTTTTTTTGACTATTGGTCTTGGAAAACATTTATATAGTGAAATACTCAGTTAAAAATTATCTAGTACATGGTTTTAAATTTGGTGTTTGTAAGGTAAATGTAAAACTTAACTTTGCATCCTATTAAACTTGGAGAGTAATTTATTTTTTTCCCATTAATGCTACTACAAAATAAAGTAATCGTACGTAAGTGTACGTGAAATGCCAATTTTCCACAAAGATTTTTAAAATATTTTTAGCATAAAAGAAAATAATGTGCTTAACTTTTTCTTCAATCATTAATTTTTAAAATTTAATACCTTACACAGGGTCTCCATTCTGTGGCTGCAAAAAGCGTGGAAGAGATCAGAGAAATAATGCAGACCGGGAATGTTAATCGGACCACTGGGTTATTTAAAATCTTAAAAAATATTTTAAAATGATATATTTTGTGCAAAATTATTTTTTTTCGATTTATATCACCTTCTCTTCTTCTTCTTCTTCTTCTTCTTCTTCTTCTTCTTCTTCTTCTTCTTCTTCTTCTTCTTCTTCTTCTTCTCCTCCTCCTCCTCCTCCTCCTCCTCCTCCTCCTCCTCCTCCTCCTCCTCCTCCTCCTCCTCCTCCTCCTCCTCCTCCTCCTCCTCCTCCTCCTCCTCCTCCTCCTCCTCCTCTTCTCCTCCTCCTCCTCCTTCTTCTTCTTCTTCTTCTTCTTCTTCTTCTTCTTCTTCTTCTTCTTCTTCTTCTTCTCCTCCTCCTCCTCCTCCTCCTCCTTCTTCTTCTTTGGGTAGTGTTGTAAAAAGGGTTGGGTTATGTCAGGTCAATCCTTGGTTTTAGTCGATTAAACTTAAACAAACTACTAAAGGTTTTTTGGTCTGTTTTTCTTAGTCGCATAAATAGACCCAAAGGTTTAAGGTTTTTTGGTTAAATTTTGGTCTGTTTATGTTTTGTCGACTAAAACAAACAAAACCCAGCCGTTTTTACAATATAACGTCATATGATACAATTATAAAAAGATATATATATACCTTTTAATATATAAATTTTTGTAATTTTTGTTTATTTTGCAAAATAATGAAGTTTGACTTTTATTTTACACCAGAGCTACCCACATGAATGAACACAGCTCGAGGTCTCATGCCATTTTCATCATTACGATTGAGTGTAGCGAAGTATACAGATTTTTTTCCCACAATGTTTTCTGTTATAAGTACCATATTATAATTTACATGGGCGTAGCCAAGGGGGGGGGGCAGTGCCCCTTTTTAAATCCAAAAATTCGTTAAAATTTAATAAAATTATGGCTAAAATTTCAAACAATGATCATTTTGCCCTTCCCTAAATCATTATTGCCCCCCCCCCTCTCTAATCTCAATGTTGGCTACGCCCATGATAATTTAAACTACAGTCGAGGGGGGGGGGTCAAAGAGGGCCATCTGCCCCCACCCTCTTCTCAAATCTCGAAAAGTTTTAAATATCCTGCCAAAATTTGAGAATTTTTTTAAATCCACTAAAACACATTAGTGAATGAATATGAGAAGGCTTGGTTTTTTTGTTTTGAGGTTACCTTCATGTATGGTTATTTTTATCAGTTTAGCTTGGCCAGGCCTTAAGCCTAAATTGGCCTTCACGGTACACCATTTTAATTTCTAAAAGATTTATGTTTTGTGATTTGCTGTGAAAATTTACCTGAAAATTAAGTGAAGGTAAGATAAGTAGATTTTAGATTTTGTTGGACTATTTATTTAAAATTAATTGGAAAATAGACCTGATGACAAATGGGATAACATTATGACATCTGTCGCGTTCGGATTAAATATGCATTTGAAAAGAATTTAAATGTCTTATATTTTGATTTTATAGGTATTTAAGATGGGGATAAGCACCTTAGACTAAGAATAGAGTGATGTATATTAACATTAACAAACCAAACTCTTAATGTAGGAAAACTAGAAATATAATTAATTAAATTATTCTTCCATAACTTTTCCAGTTTTCTATTGCTCAAATGTGTTACTTAAATTATTTTAATGCTAAAAGTAGTTCTATACGAACCCTCTAAAACACCTTAAAACCAAATAAAACTAAATCTGACTAAACTATTGATAAAATAAACTAAGACGTTTTGATATTTTTGGAACTTGTCTTAAAATTCTTGAAAATTAAGTATATTTCGAAAAATTATTTATATCGTGAATTTTTTTAAAGTTACAATATTTGTTTTTATATTTTTTGTTGAATCGTGAATGAAGGTGGGCGAAGATGGGGAAAATCATATAAGGGTGGGCAAGCTAAATCTCGTCGACTTGGCAGGTAGCGAGAGACAAGAAAAAACAGGGGCCACGGTATTTATTTATTGCACTTATTTATCTATTTATTTATTTATCTATTTAATTATTTATTTATTTATTTATTTATTTATTTATTTATTTATTTATTTATTTATTTATTTATTTATTTATTTATTTATTGCATAATAGACATATCTTTTAAATTAGTGCCATTATACATAATATTTTATCAATAATATCGAGAAATAAAATTACATATTTCGTGAAGGTGAGATAAATAAATTAAAAAATCAAGAATTGTAAATATTGGGAAATCATTCCGCTATGGCCAATGATTTATATTTACAGATAGTTATGCCGATTTTCTGTCGTATAAAAAACGATTCTCGATTATCATGGGATAGTAATGAGATTTGTTTCCCTATTTTTTTAAAAAGTTGTAAGGCTTGGGGGCCAAAGGTTGTTAGGGTGGTTGTAGCAATGGGACAAAAAATGATAGTAGTATTGGTAATTTCTGAGTATTTTGAAATTTTCAGAGCCTCGGCTGAAGACAAGGGATCTTTGCTGTGATTAGATATGCATATTTATTTATTTCCATTTATTTTATTTATTTATTTATCTATTTATATTTATTTGTTTATTGGTTTTAAGGGGGAAAGATTTAAAGAATCGACCAAAATAAATTTATCCCTGTGCGCTTTGGGCAACGTAATCTCCGCAATTGTCGACGGGAAAAGTTCACACGTCCCTTACAGAGATTCTAAATTAACGCGTTTGTTACAGAGTTAGTATTCGAAGAAACCAAAAAAATAAAAATTAAATGAAATTCATTTATTAATTGTTAAAAATTATTCATTTTTAAAAATTATTTATTCTAAAAATTATGATTTTTTCTCTGGTTTTTATCAATAAATATCCTTAAATTGACCTTATTTTATTATCGTTAGATTCGCTTGGAGGCAACGCCAAAACTATAATGGTTGCTAATATAGGACCTGCCAGTTATAATTACGAAGAAACCTTAATGACTCTACGGTTTTAAAACTTAATTTTTATTTTAAATTAATTACCAATACTATAAATTTAAATTTTTTTATATTTTTTGTTTTTCTTTTAATTTTGTAATGTTATTTTTTGCGTTTATTATTAAGGTACGCTAGCCGAGCTAAAAATATAAAGAATAAACCTCGCATCAATGAAGACCCTAAAGATGCTACGTTGAGGAAGTACCAAGAGGAAATACAAAGGTATATTATTGTTTGGGCTAAAATATATATTTTTTGATTTTAAATGATGATTTTAACTTTTTTTAGATATTCTTTTTTATTAAATTTAGTTATTTTGAACTGCGATTTTTTTTTATTTCTGCAATGTTTTTTTTATCATTCCTAATTGAAAAACTTGATTAATTCGCTATAGCCTGTAGGTTTATTTAGTTCGACGTTTAGAGGTCCTTATAATAAATTGTTCTAAAATTAAATTTGATGCTAAATTAAGAAAGTGAAAAAAGTAACTATTTAATTGGATTGTTTTTTATTTAAAAATTAGACTGAAACAAAAGTTGGCGGAAAAGGGTGGTTCCAAATCTGCTAAAAAGAAGAGAACTATGAAAGGTAATGAAATTATATAGATTTTTTAAACAAATGAAAGGTTTTTATAGAATACTAGCTGACCCGGCAAACGTTGTTTTGCCATATTAAAAATATTTTTAAAAAAAAATAAAAAATTTAAATAAGAAAATTTAAAACTACCAAAAAAAATTTAAAAACTCAACTAAACGAAAAATAACAAATAATTGATATTTTTAAGGGTGGTTAAAAACACAAAATTTTACCTCAATAATGTTCGAATTCAAATTTTCATGAAGCAAATTTTTTTTAAGTCAAATTTACCTATAATCAAAAAAAAATATCGCGCCTGGCCTTTATGATAAAATATAAACGAAAGGCGGATACGGATACGCATATAGGTTATTTAACGAAAAATAACAAATAATTGATATCTTTAAGGGTGGTTAAAAACATAAAATTTTACCTCAATAATGTTCGAATTTAAATTTTCATGAAGCAAATTTTTTAAGTCAGATTTACCTATAATCATGGGCGTAGCCAGTTTTGGATTAGGGGGGGGGGCAAAACGTTTAAAAGTTCAATTAGAGGGGGGCAAAACATAAATTTTTAAATTTTTCAATGTTTTTGCATTGAAAAAAATTTGGTTTCGCAAATTAGGGGGGAGGGGGGGGGGCAGCCGCGGATTTCAATACAAAAACCCTTAAAAATTAAAAAAAAAATTATGTTTTGCCCCACCCCCTAATTAGCCAGGCAGGCGGGGGGGGCAGGGGGCGCGGCTGCCCCCCCCCCCCCTATTTGAACTTAACTCCAATTAATACAGATGCTTATTAGCGAATTTACACAAAAATAAAAGATCACTATGGAAATCGTCAAATCTAACACGATTTCCATACACGGATCAATGCCATCCAATTAGATTTTAAAGCGTTTTCTTTTTAATATTTTATTTACCAATGTATTTTACCCATGTGATTATTAGAATAAACTACTATTTGTTTAAGAAAAAAATTGTTTTGGTAAAATAAAATTTAAATTAAGGTTGCATGAAAATTTTTGGATAGTCGAGACCTTTTTTTTTTGCTCTCAGGAAAATTGTTGGGTAGTCAAGACCTTTTTTTTAATCTGCCCCCCCCCTAATTCAAAACCTGGGTACGCCCATGGATATATCAACATTTATTGGCACTTTGTTTAAAGTATTTTCATTTTTCTCCTTGTTTAACGTGCAAAAAATTACAAAATTAGATTTTTTAATTTATTTAGCCACGCAGGAGGGGGGGGGGGACACGACCGTCCTATAATAATAATAATAATTGAAGCAAAAAATGGCTTTGATAGTGCGTAAAAAGTTTTCATTTTCCGCAACACATGCCTACTGCATTTATCACCAGACTACCTACACGATAGATAGATAAGATACGCAGCAGTACGTGATGAAGACGTTTGATTGACGTGCGATACAACGTCAAAACGCATAA
Source organism: Gordius sp. MW1 (assembly GCA_964036665.1). Taxonomy (NCBI): domain Eukaryota; kingdom Metazoa; phylum Nematomorpha; class Gordioida; order Gordea; family Gordiidae; genus Gordius; species Gordius sp. MW1. The sequence continues at coordinate 4,080,408 of OZ038528.1, forward strand.
AACCCAATATCTCGAAAACTACTCGACCGATTTGGCTGGAACATATATTAAAACACGCTCCGGAGTGGCGGGAATAAACTGTGAAATTTTGAGCCAAATCGGTCTGGTAGTTCTCCAAAATTGGTGGCGCCATACATATATATATACACACATATATACATAGTTTCATTTTTATATATAAGATATGACTTATTTTGAAAAAAATAATTTTCGTTTTCTAAATTACGTGTTTTATAGATTTAGATAGAATCCCAGAGGCTGAAGATATTGACAAAGACATGAATGAATACAGCGACTTGTGTAAAGATCAACTAGTTTCCTTGGAGGTCGAACGTGATACAATTATGAACAACCATAACCTTATCAAAGAAGTATAAATTGCTATGCTATCTATGGGCTCCTTTTTGGTTGTCCGTCCGTTCTGTCCAACTTGTTATTTTTCAATAATTGCCGAGGAAAACTTTAAACGTTTTTATGGCTGTGGACACTTATGCTTCTCTAAAAGACTTTTATTTTGCTTTCGCATATAGACTAGCTAATGACCGCTGGTTGGCTTTAATTTTTTCGACCTCGCTTGAGCCTAAATTCCATTTTTGTTTTTGTACCCGACTGATTACCTTTTATATAAATTATAAAAAATTTTTGTTGCCTTATAACGGATATTATATATATATATGATCGGTTTAAGTTTCAAGTTTAATTTGAAATGTCATTTATTTTTATTTTTTTTTATATAAGGAGGTTAAATAATAACTTATTTTGTGATTTGAATTTAGGAAAAAGAAAAATTGTTGTCGCAGCTAGAGGAACGCGAAGATTTGTTACATCAAGAAGAGCAAGCCCAAATCAAGCTAGGCCAACGGATAAAAGTCAGTATTTATACCCCTTTTTTCTCAATAGTTATAAAACACATTTTATAATTTCTTTATAATTATGTAGTGAGATTGCTTGGAAAATCTATTAATATATTGACTTGTTTTTTGGTTTTAGATATGTATAAGGTTCCCATAATTGTAGATTTGTACTCAAATGGACAAGACATATGGACATTTTTTAGCGAAAGATTAAAATATATTATTTTGTTTTGTTTAAATTTATTCGTTAGAATTTAAAGTATAACATAAAATAAATTTTTTTAAATAATATACGGATATTCCTATTATAAAGAAAGAATGTTATAAATTAAATAAAAATTAAAAAATAAGAAAACCTTTATCCATTTCACAAATAAAAATATATATATAATATGTATATATTTATATATTTATAGGATATTGAAAGTAAATTGCTGTGCGGGGGTAAAAATATCATTGACCATACTAACGAACAGGAGAAGATATTGGAGAAGCAAAGGGCGCAAATAGCCGAAGAAAAAGTTTTAACTCAACTTTTTCAAATTACTTTTTTATAAATTTCGTGGGATTTTTAATGCAAAAGTTGAAAGTTTTTATAGAATGTCGCTAATTCTCACTTATTTTTGACCCAAATTTCTATTTTTGAGGTTTCAGTAAAACAAATCTTGAATCATGTTCAAATTTTTTTATGAGGAATAGTCTATTCAAATGTACTAGTTTTATGGATAGCTTAAAAATATTTTTTAAATATCAAAACTCATGGGAGCTAGGATTTGAATCAGAGGGGAGGGGCAATAATGATTTAGGACGGGGCAAATTGATAACTTTTTGAAATATTAGCTATATTTATATAAATTTTGAAGATGGAATTAACCCTTAGCTACGCCCATGTCAAAACGTCTTGTTTTTTATTAAATTTAAAAATATGTAATTTTACGTTTGCAGAGGAAGGAAAGAGAAATTATGGAAAAGCTAGAAGCTACGGAAGAAAGTAAATTGGGGACGCAAGAAACATATGAATCACTTCAGCAAGAAGTCGAAACGAAAACTAGAAAATTGAGAAAGGTTTTTTTGTAACAAAAAAATATTTTTATTATTATTTTTTGCAATTTATTAATTTTTTCAATATTTATTTTTTATTCCATTTTTGCAGCTCTTCAATAAATTACAAAATTTGCGGTCTGAACTCAATGAGCTGCGCGATTTTCACGTTAAAGAAAAACATTTTTTGGACCATCAACACCGTGACCTAATAAAAGAAATGAAATTCAAGTGCTTAAAATACATATATTTTTGTGGTTATTTCTTCTTCTTTATCAATTATTTAGTCCCATAGTAATGGGGTTTGTTTTGATGAGTTTCTTCCATCTTAATCGGGTTAGTGCCATGTCTTGACTAATCTCTTTTGTTTTCATAACTTTGTCCACTTGTCCATTCCACGTGACATAAGGTCGTCCTCTCCCTCTCTTCCCCGTACCTCGTCCAGTACTTTTCGAGATTTACATCATTCGTCTCCCTTCTTAACCGATTTTCGGTAAAAAAATTATTTTTTTATAAAGCTAAACAAATAAAATGAATTTTTAAACTAGATTAATGGTTATGGAAAATTTTGTGCCTTACCAAAAACGGGATGAAGTTATCAAGAAAGCACGGTACGACCCAGAAAGTGACACTTGGACAATTGACCCAAAATCAGATGGCATCGTCGAAAATAAAGATTCCATATTGACGGATAGTTTTAGTGGAAGTGCCTTGAATGGGAGCATATACCAAAAACTATACCAATCTCTCCTAGAACCCAAGAAACTTTTGTACCTTTTTTTGCTTATAATTTCAAGATTTTTAATTTTTTTTTCTTGTTTGAACTTCTAATATGATATTTTTTAGTTAAATTTGATCATTTTCCCCCTTTTTTAAGCTTAAATTTTTATTGATTAACTTAATTTGGCAATCCACCCTACTAAAATATAAGTTATTCTGTTAAGACTAGTCTCTGGATTATAAAATTTATGTGTAAATAGCACAGCGATTCTTTATATCATTTATTCAAATGCCTATGTTTAAAATTTGAAATGGGCAAAGCAATCATAGATGCGATTTTATGATAAAAGGCAAATTTATATAATGCACCTGTTTCCATTTTCAGTTTTTTCCCGCTAGGGGATTAAATAAATTCTTTATCTTAATTAGCTAAATATCACTTTTCAATAGTTTACGATCATGAGTGTGTTATTAAATTAAAAATACATGAGAATAGAATGACGTTTCAGTGCCATTTCGTGTAAACTGTGCAATTAAATTTTAATATATATACATATCAGAATTGATCCCATAACCTATCTAAAAAGAAGCATATTTGGGCACACTTTATAGATAAGGTCGGATATAGAGATCTTTTTATAAATAAAATAATTTTAAATTTCATCTCCAGGTAGTTTTACATGTGCGCTATAAAGATAAAAATTTGATAATAACCCATATTAAACTCCTATGTATATATATATCACTGTTTATGTGGATAGAAAATATAGTAAATCATCGAATCGAATCCTGAGGCCGACCTCAGCGCGAGGCTATACCAAAATCCCTCTAACCGAAAGTGTTAAAAGTAAACTAAACGACCCAAGCTTGAGTTCGCCCGAAGCTGAAAGATATCGGGTAAGCTAAGCACGATACTGACTTCGCTTAGCAACAGCTAATGTTGCAAAAAACGGCTGAAGTTTGGTCAACTAAATACATAGAGTAGATAGACTGCTCATCACGCATAAAATGTGTACCCTTTTTTCTACCATTTTGATGTTAACATGGTAAAGTGGTGATCATATAGAAATTAGTGATTTTCGCAAATTAAATAATCTTAAAAAAGTAAATAAAAAAATATTGAAATGGGTAGAGATATCAAAAACAGTTTAAAATAAATATCATTTCCACAATACATAAAAATTACAAATGTAAAAACTGCGATTAAAGTTTGTTTAATAATATAGCGCCATCAATATTTTGTATAATATTACTTTATTGATGTCCGTTTTAATTTATAAACTAGTGAGGAAGGTAAATTGACCGTTATAGGGCAAAAGGACATGGTTAAATCACACCAGATGCACTCTTCAAAATGGAAAATTTGACACACAATTAACCATGTGCAACATATGGCATGAGCAGTCTATCTAATCTATGACTAAATATATACAGACACCTTTGGTCTCTAGTCCACCAAGAAAAATAGACCAAAAAATAATTTTTGGTTTGTTTATGTTTTATCGACCAAAACCAAAGATCGACCAAACAAAACCCAGCGCTTAGATTAAACAAAATTTGCATGTGCATGGTGAAATGAATGCTTGTGTATTAGCTAGCTTAGCTGGCACGCGTTTTTTATCTTGTATTTTTCGTGCTTTTGTGACATTCAGTACAGAGAGTCAATAGATGGTTTTAAATAACACCTTGGCCCTACAGAAAAGTGTAAATAACGCCTTACACATATTATGTCAGTATTAAAGTGTCTTTTTTCATCGAATGTACAAGTTGTCTCTTCCGATGTCATTTCGTTTTACCAGTTAGTATCAATGTCATATCTCGCTTACGAGAGACTATATATTAGTTGTGAAATACTTCTTCTCCAAAGTCGATACAGTATATTTCGTAAATTTATTTGCCCTCGCACCACATGGTTGTTCATAGCCTTACAACGTCCTGATGGGATCGTCTAGTTTGAGACCTTTGATTCTACGAGATTTATGTTCACCCCCTTCACCTCAACCCTCCCAAAAGGAAGTAGAAAATGTATTAGTAACATCGTGTAAAGCGAGTCAACATCAGGATTTGGACATAGTAGATTGTTTAGCGCTAGTACATAGGGCCCCGAATTCGACTTTCGTTTACAGAGATCGGGCGGTCGGTAAATCAACTCGCCTGCCAGACATATTCCGTCCCGACGAGTTGGTCACAGCTCATGCCCAAGTCGACGACGCCGACGGACGGGTGGAACCAGTCGACGGCTTGGCGAAGTCGAGATTGGCATCAGCTGATCGAGACAAGTTGTCGGCTAAAAAAATTCGCGATCGCAAAATACCGACAACCGCCCAACCCCTCGCAAAGTAGGGTCCGCTTTGGGGGAAAACAAACTATTTTTAAACACACATGACGTCTAACTAAAGATCTTGATCTTTTAACTCATCCACCCCATGATGGTTTTTTCTTTGATTTTTTTTGTTGAAAGTTACCTTTTTAAAGCCGATACGATTTTACTCCACATTTATTTCTTAGTTAAGCACTGGGGCCGGAAAAATTAGTTTTGTTGAGCTTGTTCTTACGACGTGCTTGTGTTATAGGCGATTTTGATCGTAAAAGCGAAAATTAATTCGGTTCATATTTTTATGTGCTTTTTTATTAGAATTTTACATCACTACCAATTCAAGGCTTTAAATTTCCTTGCGATCTTTCGTTTGTCTCTTTGATAGTTTTCTTTTCTCTTATTCCGCATATTTGCAAGTTTTGAAATGTCAATGAAGAGCTCATTTATATTGGTCGGGCTAAAGCATGTTTGATGAAGATTGGGGAAAACCTCTAACTATATATACACTTAGTAATTTTGCTAGCGGTCTTTTATAAAAATTAGAAATAGGGACATTCCATGTCAAATCGATCATAAAAATGCGTTTTTCGGCCGACCCCTTCAAAATTTTATAAAATTTGGTGAAAATGTTAAAATTAGTAAAATTATTAATTCCCAAAAGTTTTAGGTCATTTGGGCCACTACTTTTTAAGTTGTGGGAGCGCAAAGGTCGAAAACCGGCAATTTAAAAAATGGGTTGGTGAAGCAATATTCAATAAAATTAAGTTATTGGTCCCCAAATCATTGAATATTGTTGTAGTAATAGGTAAGACCTATCTCCATAGAAAAAAATTAAAAGAAATTTTTATCGATTGGTCATCTCATAATGGCCGAAATGGCATAATTACTGTTGAACCCTCTCAAACGGTTTTAAATTTGAGACAAATGTTTTATACTGCCTAGTAATCAAATTAATGAGAAAGTAGGGAGGCCATCTTGAAATGGTCATAAATTGCTTAAAAGGGTATTTTATTTATTTGGCGCCAAGATTCCCATATAAAAATGGTTTTATTGCTCATTTAGCCTTAGCCATCTTATACTTCTAACTCACAATAGTGTTAAATCCAATTTACCATGGAAAGTTTTGTATGCGACTGACTATTTCAACTTTATTGTGTATCTCTTGGGACGTTAGCTTTTCCTTTGCTTACGCATTTTCATCTTGTTTCTTAAAAGTTTCACAGTTGAAGCATCTATCAAAATCATTTATAAAGGCTCGTATACTTATATTGATTATTATTAAGTATATGAATTTTTGTAATTTAATAGGAATGTCTTAAACAACCAAAATTTGTTAATTTTGCAGAAACTCGCTAAAGTCCAAAGGGATCCCCTGAACACCATCCTCACTTTCGAACGCAACTTTTCGACGACCTCAAACGTTATTCCCGTCATTAAACTTACAACACCAGCTTCAGTACTCTTTGGACTTTGTGCATCAGCTTGTTTCCTCGCCTCGTGCTTACTAATCGCCCTCTTAATTTCTTATGGTTCCTATCTCATTTAAAAATGGCGACCAAGGCAAAGGTTCTAAACCTAGCCGTGTGCAATAACATCTCTGTTTTGGAGCACACTTTATTACGCTTCTATTATTAACGTTCGACGTGTAAGCGCTTATCATCGTAATTGTATTACTACAACCCAAACATTCCCACCCTCCCCCCCCCCACTCGAATTATAGCATTCCAATACCCCTAGTGCAATATAAAATCGCTTTTTCGTAGCTTAAATTACGTATTTATCACTCTAGTATTGTATTAATATATTTATAGATTTTTAAAGTGTTGATGTAATAAATAGCCGTGTTTAAGTAATATATCGTTAAATGGGTATATATAATACAAAAATAAATATAACATGCGAAATTGCGCGATCTACTAGCGTGTGGTTCGACAGTGATACTGCTGTCTTCCTTTCCTACAATCTTTATACTATATCTCTGATCCAATAGAGTTGTGGGCAAATGATGCAAAAAGAAGAGTTGTCTAATAATAGAAATTTTACGAGTAAATTTGTGGAAGGCGAAGCAAAGATTGAAAGGACTAAGATCGAGAGTTAATTGTGTTGTGCCTGTGAGCTACGTATAACTCCCCCTTAAGCCTGCCTTCAACGAAACATGGCGTTCAGTTTGGAGGTTTTGTAATCCGACCTGAGTTGGATGAAAGTAAGGACCATGCCTCTATCCATGTTAGCCTTTAAAACGTTTGACCAAAATTAATTCCAGTTATAATATTTGTAATTGTATTAGCTTAATAATACTTTGAAGGCGGGAAATTTAAACAAAAAATCACCACTTTTTAATAGAGAATTTATTAATCTTTATAGATTTTTTTTGAAAAATTAATGCTTTATCAAATAGGTTAAATTGCTTTATAAAAAATCTTCATATTGAGTAATTGGATTTAAGATAAATGCTAATAAATAATGGCACGTTCCGATCAAATCTTAATGTTAAGCTTGCGTTGGGTTTTTACGTTTAGGTCTAAATTGGTGTTGAATTTAAAAATACTTATACAGCTTCTCATCGAAAACACACAGAGCTGAAATGATCAAAATTATATTCCGAAATTGTTTTCCCTTTTGTGGATAAATTAAATTTTGCATTATTTTAATGGAAACCCTCTATCACGATATATGATGAATTAGAGACCCTATGAATTCATAAGCTGTTTTTAAAAATTCGTATGCAAAACGCGAAATGAAACTAACAGTTTTACACACTAACATATAATGAATTTCCTCTTCAAACTCATATTTACAAAAAAAAATAAACAAAAAAAACTTGGCATTTAACGCTTCTTATAATTACCAAATCTTCGCCCGCACAAATTTGTTTGACATTTTCGGGTGGGACCACGAGCAAGTTAGTCAAGGCATGTAAGCCATCGAACAAACTGAGGATGAGGGGCGAGTGAAATTCTTTAGCGCATGAACGATACTCGTTTACGTCACATATCACCACGATTGCGCCTAAAGCCCAAAATTTTACAATTAATTTCGGGAAAAAATTTATATTTTTAAAATTTTAAGCTTTCATTAAATGCGATAAATGGATGTAAAAAAACATGTTAAAAAAATGCTAATTAATTTTAAATGGGCGTTTAGATTTAAAATGAATTTAGCAGAGATTTAACGAAGACTTCTTTAAGTTATACGCTTTAAAATTCAATCGCAAATATTTGTTTTCAAATCCTATTTCACGAAGTAAAACCTAAAATCCCGCAATTTAATTCCCTCAATAATACCAAGAAATGCTTGGCAAACCATTATGATCAAAATCCATAATTCTTATATAAAGATGACCGAATTAAAACAACTAATTCCTCATCCAAACACGCTGTAAAGCAAACACCATTATTAGAAAGCAAAATGTTGTTAAAACGGCTGGGTTTTGTTTAGTCGACCTTTAGTTTTAGTCCACTAAACATAAAGAAACCTAAAGTATTTTTGGTCTATTTTTCTTAGTCGACCTCTAGGCTTAGTCGAAATTTGAAAAACAGACCAGAATCGATGGTAAGTCTAAGTAAAACCAAGGTTCGACCAAACGAAACCCAGCCGTTTTTACAACACTAAGCAAAACAGAGTTAACCTACCTTCTCTAAAATTTATTATTCTCTAACTTTAATGTTGTAATAAGGCTAAAATTTTATAAATGTAACTTAAACCCACCGGCGCGCGCACATAGGATAGAACACTGGCACATACCTGTAACATTGTAAGTGAACGTTAGTAAATGATCCAACACTGCTCTGTGGAATTCGGCGCCAAAATCAAGCAAGAAAACGTCCACGTTTTTGCCATCCAACGTGTGTCGTAGAAATTTCACTTGTCCAGACACAAATTTAACCACTTTGGTACAAGCCTAACAATAAAATTAAAACTAAAACGGTTAAAAATCAAATATTAATTAGGTAACTTGTTGGTTGTGGGGTAAAGGTGACCCCAAAATTCTTTAAATTCCGCATGGACAAACTTGGGGGTGGCATTTTTAATTGGTCATTTAAGGAGTATAATAACTCAATTTAATATTAAAAAATCCATTATGGGTCCATCTTTTGAAATCAATACTATAATTTATTTGTGGCTAATCATAAAGAACTTGAAGGAGAAAATCAAAACGAGCAAATAAGGTAAATAAAAAGCGCAACTTCATATGACATTTATCCATGCCTCTTCATCAAAAATTATCCCAGGGGGTCGTATAACTATATTAACGTCGATTCGAAAGAGAGCATATTAAGTCTTAACGTGTTAACTCATAGTGCCTGAGCCTGATGTAAATTATTTCGAAATAAATATCGAGACGGGTTTGAGTTTGAATAAACTTAACTTCTCCCGTCTTTAATGTGATTATTACACATAGTATCTTAAAATAATATACAACAAACACTTTTCCAAAATGTCTCATGCAAAATCTTTCAGAATATCTCCCCTACCCAATCGCTTTTAAAAGCCTCGATTTATTGACGAGATGCAAATCTCGCCTATATTATAAAGAATTCTTGGTAATTAATAATTTTTCCCCCAATTATTCTCAAAATTTCAAACAGATGCTCCATTCAAATCGTTGTTATAAGATTTCCTGCAAAATTAGAAATAGGGAGTCCTAAAGAAGGTTATGGGAGACTAATTTTTGCAAACTTAAAGTGGATCGCTATGTCAAACAACATTACTATAACCCCTAACTGCGGTATAGGGGACCTACCCGCCCAAGGGGGCATAACTAAATACTGACTCCAGTGTTGAGGGAGGGTCCAGAAGTCATGTGACTAGGTTGACACGTGATCACATCGGTGGGCGAATTAAAATCCGTTCTCTTTTGTTCGAGGTTCAGGGTATGCCTAATCCAAGCTCCCAAAATAGTAAGGCACTTTTCCAAGCCCGCACATATTTTTTGCTCCAACTTCTCGCGTAGCTTACGTCTCTTTTGCACGTGAGCGGTCAGCGCTTTTTTGTGGTGTCCGCTATATTGTTTAGGTTAAAAAGCCAAAATAATAAAAAAAATATTAAATTTTATTAAAACCTCTGTTTTTGCTAGTAAACTAGAGGAAAAATTGATTTCTTAAGATTTGGTTTAAAATAGCGTTTTAATAAGTAAAAGTATAAAAATTATCCGCCTGGTTACTCTATTCAAAGTATTAGAGATTCTTTTGGTCACATCCATAAGATCTTTAAAAAATGTTAATCTTCTTTCAAATTCCTTTTTACTTTAATTGAATAAAAAATTAGGATTTTTTATATGATTATGATGATAGAACATGACAAAAATAGCTAAGCAATTAAGAGAAACCATTGATCAAATGCTACTTTAAATGGTACAGTTTTTTTTAGATTGTTTGTTACTCTAACAGTAATTTTAATTTATTTTTAAGTAGCAATTATTAACAAACGCAACAAAACAACCTTTAAAATCTTAAATTAAACGTTTTCCAAATTTTTCATATAAAAGAACACCTATAGTTATTAATGTGTCAATAATTTTTGGCAGCTTTTGAAAAATCGCCATAAAATGATACATTAAGGTCACATTGGGCATAAAGACTTAAAAAATCGATCCCTAAGATGACCGACCCATACTTAAACCCACAAAATTACATAAGAAGAAATTAATCATTTCACAATATTGATATCGTGAAAAATAAAGTTTTCAAAACATAAATTAAACGATATAATGTATGAGAGGGGAAAAAACAGTTATTGATGCACATTACGATATTAGTGGATTTAAGCAATCCTCCAACAATTGCAGCACAGATTGTATGATTTTATTGATCTCGGAAACCGTTTTGAAAAATCTCATCTCGGGCAACTGGTTTAATTTGTTCAACCCCGATTCCAAGTTTAATAAAACTAAATTAAAAAAAAAACAAAAAACGGACAAAATATAATTGTACAATTCGATTTCCCAAATAAATAAAAATAAAGATATTTTGTATAAAATCATAGGCATTTTAGATATTAATTTTAATTATATAATTTATACGTGATTTTTATGGTAAGCTCCATCTTTAGCCTAGTGTTGTAAAAACGGCTGGGTTTTGTTTGATCGGCCTTCGGTTTTAGTCGACTAAAATGAGCCAACCAAAATTTTTTTGGTCTGTTTTTCTTAATCGACCTCTAAGCTTAGTTGAAATTTGAAAATCTGAATAGAGTCGACTTTTAGCCGTTGTTGAACCAAAGGCCGACCAAACAGAACCCAGTCGTTTTTACAATACTACTCAAGGCCCTTTTAAAGATAGATGTGCGTCAAGAAGCTAAGCAAGTTGAATATAAAAAGGGAAGTTTTGGCAATATCTAGTTTGACGCCCAAAATGAAGTTGATTTGGTAACTTTTGGAATAAGCAAAAATAAAAACATGGAAAAACTTGGAGACTCTTCAGATATCACCTATATTAATATTAAAATTAAAAATAAATGAATCCATCCTATTACTGAAATTGCCTCCCACACAACATAAGATAATGTTAATTCACGATAATGGTTGTAAATTTGTCATAACACACAGAAAAACCGACTAATTTTCCTATACTAAATTTTGTGAATAATCTAAAATCAACTAATAATTAATAAATATGAAAACTATTAAATACCTTGGCTTTCGAACTCGATCCCGTAGTCGATGTGCTGTACGTAGAGAAACTCCATAAGGGTATCGAAAATCGTGAAAGCTTCGATAGTAACGCGCTGAGGCTGAGATAACTATATGCATGGCCCAGCAGACAAAAAATATGCGCGTATAGTCTTATAGATACTTTTATGGGCATCATATAGTAGGAAGGGAGACGAATGATGTAAATCTCGAAAAGTACTGTACGTTGAGGTACCGCCGTAAAAAGAACTACCTCGTGTCACGTGGAAAGGGCAAGTGGACAAAGTTATGAAAACTAAGAAGATTATATGATCAAGACATGGCACCTTTACCCGATCGATCAAGATGGAAGAAAGAAAGTCATAAAAACAAACCCCACACCAACCGCTGTGGGACCAAATTAGTGTCGTAAAAACGGCTGGGGGTTTTGTTTGGTCGACCTAAGGGTTTAACTAAGACTGACGGTCCACTCGGGTCTGTTCTTCACATTTCGACTAAGTTTAGTGGTGTCGACTAAGAAAAATAGACCAAATCATATTTGGTGCCTTTAGGATTAATCGACTAAAACCAAAAGTCTACCAATCGAAACCCAGCCGTTTTTACAACACTAAACCAAATACCCGATAAAGATGCAGAAGAAGAAACTTTAAAGATGCTTTTCCTATTTTAACGATGCAATAAAAAATGCAAAAAAAAAACGATAGAGCATTTGTCGTCTGATGAGAGGGTTGTTTTCAATATAAACTTCAAATTAGCCAAAAGTATGATAAAACCAAAAGAACCCCACCAAAAATGGTGGTCTCTAGGTCACTGAATATAATATTAACGCAAAAATCTGCTATTCACCACTCTATCTACCTATAGTATTGGTATTTCACATAGCATAAAAACAACTTGGATACTCACCTTTTTGCTGCGAGTCAAGCAAGTTTGCATCTCTTGAATCATCTTTTTAGCCACCAGCTCGTCTGAAACTATGATAGCTGGTTCATTGGTCCCGTAAGCGGGTTCGTTGCCTCCCGTCCCGAACGAAGCTCCTATCATGCGTCTCAAGTCGGAAAAACTATAAAATAAAAACATTTTCCCAAAACAATATTATTATTATACACTTAAACCAAAACAAATCTAGCTAAAAACTATTCTACTATTCGTTAAACATTAATTGCGGTATAAATTTATTTTTCGCAAAAATTATAATTACGTGAATATTATAATCTTATTAAGGTGGCCAAGTTTCGGGGAACCTGATAAAAATACTGAGATTATAAAGAACCGCGCTAAATGATCTCTCATTAATTTGTAAGCTTTTCTACAATTTTGAAATTAACCAAACAGTCGCATTTTTATGAAATTAATTTATTCTCAGGTACAAAACTGCCGAAGTTTATTGATAAAATATAAACGACAAAAAAAGAATTCGATCAAATCTTGGGTTCTGTGCTCCAGGGATTTTCATTATTGACAAGAGCCTTCTTAACCTAGCTCGAAAAAGTTTGGGCCGCTTGGGTCGGCTAAAAAATATTTCAGGCTCGGGTCGGGCTCGGGCCAAGAAAAGCCCCGTTTCCTGAGCTTTATAAATGGTATAATAACGGATGATGGCTAAATAATAATTGTTAAAAAAACTAGTTCAAGCTAACTTACCCTCCCGTAGAGATGGGTTTTTTATCGAATCCTATTGAATGGTAGAAGGAATCTAAGATGAATTGAAATTTGCCTTGTAAAAAGCGGAGCTCCACACTAAATGCCCCGACGATTATTTAAAGATAATATGTATACTAAAATATATGTAAGTGGGGTCAAAATGACCCCACATCATGCAATTTGCGATGTAAGCAGGGGAAGAGAGTTAAGCTGATATTGTTGGGTACACTTATATCAAATTTTACGCGAGTTGTATAACTAGTGTTGTAAACGGCTGGATTTTGTTTGGTCGACCTTCGGTTTTAGTCGATTAAACAGAAACAGAGACCAAAAACCTTACACAACCATTTTTACAACACTAGGATGAGCTATCCATTAAGATATGGGCTTACAATTTAACTTTAATTTTATGCAACATTAAAATCATACAGTCAAAATCGTTTAATTGCAAAGCCTTATCATCCCTAAAAAAAATTCGCGATTAATAGATATTTCGCGATTAAACGATGGAAATAAAAGTATACGTACATTATATCAAAAATATTCAATTCTGACGCTTCGCAATAAAACGATATTTTATAGAATTGGTTGATTTACGGACTCGAAAATGTTTGTGAATATCCGATATTGTACTATTAAGCGATTTGTCAATAAACGATGTGCGATTAAAAGATTTTCGCGATAATCCGATTTGCGATTAAGAAGTTTCGACTGTATTTATAAAAATTAATCGTAAAAAATGAATACAATAAATTATATGCTCAGATTTCCAAAGTTTCAATTGCAAATGAAGGTAAATCATCATCACCCTTATTAATTAAATATTTATTTCAAAACTATTAAACATCTAAAATATTGATGGGTTGTGTGAATCGTATTGTAAAAAAAGTTCTCGGCCAATCTACGATTAGATCTATAAAATAACAATTTAAAAGACTGCCCATTATAAAAAATTTTGTCTTATTTATATGAGATGCATTCTCCTAGACATAGACTGCTCACCTACGCTGCTAAAGGAATGTTTTTTTTCCGCCATATTGATATGCACAATTAGGAACGACCAACCAAGTGCTTAATTCTGTCCCTAACCCAGGATTGGCTAAAGGTATTAATTAGGGAAGAAGTTTATATATCACCACTGATGGTGAAAACAAATAATAATTTAAACGGGTCACAATTAAATGACAAGGAGTTAAGTGAAGACTACAGATTGAAGAAATGATTTTCTTATAATGTAAAACATTTTTCCTTCACTTTTTCGATTACGTAACGATTTACTTCGAAATACACTTGGTAGAAATTTTAATTGTTATATTAATTTTTGTAAATATCGAAGAAGATACTAAAAACATCCTAATATAAACTAAAAATTAAAAATCTCCTCCAGGCATAATAATTTTAACGCTACTATATGTAATGTTATTAATATTAATTCAATAAAATAATTTAATAACAATAGAACTCCTCGATCCCTAATTAACTTACATTTTGAAGAGTTATTAATTCTAGAGGTGCACATTTCAAAATGGCGGATAAATAGACCTAAGGCATGTACAGTCTATGTTCATAACAAACAACACACAAAACAGGCAACACCATACATCCAAATCACACATTTTGTAAACTCTTCAACTATTTACATGTAAAAAACCGTGAAAGAAAAATTATGGATCTAATCGAGTATGAAAATTAAAATTTTGCAAAAACTATTTTTCACAATTGACCTCAAATAATTTTCCAAATAACGTCCAAACAAGTTTTTCGTCAATCGAGACAATAGTTGCGCGTCAATCCCCATCTTAACGTTTACTAAATTATCGCACAAGTTTTGTGTCCTAAATTCCAATAAATAAATAAAAAATGCAATAAATAAATAAATAAATAAAAGTAAATAAATAAATAAATAATACCGAGTATATAATTCGAATAGACACTTTAAGTAGGCTTCGGCGTCGTTTCCCTTCTCTTCTAAAAGAGTTTGGATGTGATCCTGGCGCAAAACATAGCGAAATATAAAAAATAAAGATTTTTAATCACTAAAATTTATAATTTCCCTAAAAGAGTTATATTATTCAATAACCGAACATGTACACATTCCTTATTATAATTGTTAAATTAATAAATAGATTTTTTTTATTATTTGATGACCACCATGCATTAAAAATTTTGAAGTTATTGAACGTAAATTTTTTTAAATATTTACAAATGGGATGGCCATCAGATCACTAATGAATTTAAACGTCTTTTGCATGTAACAAAATAAATACTGCTCCACTTTAAGCATAGGAAATTCTGTGCAATCTATATTTTGCCACTCTAACCTTAGTCCAAAAGCCATGATAAAAGTGAGCCCAATTTACAGAAAATTTGTTTTAGAATAGGAAGCAGCAGGCATTTTGCATTTATAAAATATATATATTGTTTAACAGACGCACTTTGGTAGTTAAAGCATCATATTTTAGTGATGGCATTGAAATGAGTCCTGATATGGACCAAGCAATTAGAAAGCTTAATAGTCTTTTTTTCCCAAACCCAATATTATGGTTGAGCTAGATGTGTACAAGCTTTGTAAAAACGGCTGGGTTCTATTTGGTCGACACCTGGTCTGTTTTCCAAAATTTGACTATGCCTAGGGGTCGACTGAAACCAAAGGTTGACCAAACAAAACCCATCCGTTTTTACAAAACTAATGTGTACCAAGATCATTTACATTTATTACATATGAGGGCATAGACCATTGCTTAAACGTCAAAAAATGTGTATTGACGGTGAAGTAACGTGGAATTTGGATAATTAATATACTTTTGTGCTGTGAAATTTAAGTCTGATCCAATTTATCTAATTCAAATAAGAACCTAAACAAGTAACTCTTTTGAACTCAAACTATTTTGTATGTAAGATGTTCTTCAACAGCTTTTGTATTAAAATATTTACGTTGAGTTTGCCTTGGAAAACGTTGATGATAAATTTGGAATAAACGCCCTGTGGGTTGGGGAATATTGAATCGATAAGTGTGGAACTCTTTTGACACAACGTTAAGGCATCCCCAAATACATCGTGACGATAGAAAGCCCCCTTCAATATAAAACATTGAAATTAATAAATATGAAGTAGTGGATTAACTATTGAGGTTAATAATCTGCCACATTCAAGAGTTTAAATATTATTATAGAACTTAACTTTATTGCTGGTTAAATTTATTAGAATTAATGCTTTATGATCCACAAACAAACTTTTCAAAAATTAAACCACTATTAGATTATAATTTGATTGAGAAGTCCATAAAGTTTATAAATCTTATGAATGGTTGAGAAAATGAAGAGTGTTTTAAAGTTAAAATAGGAGCTTAGGCAAAACTTACCATTTGACATTGCTCCATAAAAGCATCGACACATCGATAGTAATTCTAAAACAAATAAATACAAAATAAGAACGTAATACAAAATTAAAATGTTTAAGTGCATTTTATCTTTTGGAAAGTAATAAAGGAATG
The DNA here is from genome assembly GCA_964036665.1 of Gordius sp. MW1. Lineage (NCBI taxonomy): Eukaryota > Metazoa > Nematomorpha > Gordioida > Gordea > Gordiidae > Gordius > Gordius sp. MW1. The sequence continues at coordinate 4,097,102 of OZ038528.1, forward strand.
ACAAATCCTATCTAATCAAAACTACAAAGCATGTTGTGCACATAAGTATATAACTTGTTAAACAACATGTTTAACCAATATGATGGAAATTTAGGCAAAAATTGATGATAAATGAGATGTATACTTTGAAATTGCACAAGACAGCAACTAATTGTCTCATAAGAGGAATATCACCCAATGCTTGAGCAGCAATAAAAGCTTCAAAAAGGGCAGTTTCTATCTTTTCATAAGCTTCTCTTATCCTTTCTTTTGCAATTTGGTACTTAGAATTTCCATCTGTTGATATTTCTTGAGAGATTACATAAAGTTTCTGGATGATATTGGCTGCCTCATTAATCTATATATTATATTCAATATACTGTGTCAATAAGTTTAGGAAATATTATATGCATTTTATTCAACAGTTATATATAAAAAGATCAAAGAAAATGATCCAAATTATTAAAATTTACATGTTGTGGGTCAGTAAAGATGGAATTTGTTGGAATACCTTCAGGGCTCATAAAGTCAGCAAAATATTTAAGCAATTTCTTGGCTTCTATGATTCTTGTACGAGGTAGGCTAACATTTTCTAACTGATCCCCCAAATGTATGACTTTATTAGCTATAAAATTAACCCTGTCATCTAAATCTTGATATTTATGGAATATGTTCTAAAAAGTGTGCAACTAAATTAGAATGATAATTTTGATATACTTGATGCCTTTTAGCAAGGGCCCCAATTTTTTCCATAAATTGTTGCTCTTCAGATGCGCATTCACTCTCTAAAGAGCTTATTTTTTTCCGCGTTTCATCCTTCAAAACGGATAACTCTTCAATTACCTCGACCATAGCATCTCTCGTTAACTGTGGTTGAAAGGTTGATGAGCTACTCCCTAGGACTTTTGATGCCAACTTTTCAACAAAAGCCTCAGGCTTAAAATTTTCCTATCAATAAGTTATTGTTGATATAATATGATTTACTTGCTCTAATTCAGGCAAATACGTTGATTTTAGAATTATATGAGCCATATGATTTTTCCGTGAACATACCATACATACATCTCAATTTTTTAAGTCGAAAAATTATTATATTGGTACAAATCTATTAAATCACGCGCAAAGCGCATATGATTTAATCTTAAGCCCAATGTAGACGTTTTATTTGTCATGCGGTCCAACTATATATTTCTCTAAGTGTTGAGCTTTGATAGGTTGGGAGATTATGTGGGTGTAATAACACAGGTCTAAAAAAAATCAACCGAGAAACGGGCAACATATTCTGATAGAGTTATTTGCGGTGAACACAAATATGTTTTTCGTTTTTTTTCTATACGTCAGGTTTTTAAAATATTTTGATTCAAAGTTGCGAAAATGACTGTTTTTGGCACTTTTTGACCCTCTATTGAGCGAAATTGAATAGCTATTAATCTAAGTGGTAGAGCCAACTTAGGGTAAAACATTGAATGTTTATGATATTTATTTTAAATGTTGTTTTTTATATCTACCCAATTCATTGTTTTTCTTTACATTTTTAAGATAATTTAATTTGCGGAAATTACTAATTTCTATATGATCACCACTTTATCATGTTCACAAAATGGTGGAAAAAAGGGGACACATTTTGTGCGTTGATGAGCAGTCTATCTATATGCACATATTAAAATGTTGTAAAAACAACAATAAAATCAGCATTATTATAGGATTAAGAACACAAGGTTATTTTTAATTAAAAGGTTTTATATTTTATGACAAAAATCATTATAATCAGATTTGTACTCTAAATAATTACCGTCAAATTCTAACTAGCCTAACTTTGCCATTAAATAATTGAAGTTTGTGTATTTATTTTATATTCCATAATTGCCATAATTATAATAAATTGGAATGCACCTGCCAACACCAGTTTATAATGTGAAAATTAATGCATGACAAACCAAAGATTCACATAATTTCTTATTCGGATTCAAAAATTTAAAAGGTATGCTAATATTTGAAGAGCAAAAACTTATAGAAAACTCATGAATAAATCTATTAAGCTGTCATCGAATACTCAATTGTACTTTTGAAATCGTTAGGCAGGCACGAAGGGCTCATTAAATCTCTAGGCGCCTTAGCTTAATTTATACAATTATTCAAACTAATTGACCACCAATTTAATATTACCGCATCATGCAGGATGAGAAACTGCGAAATTCAAATATGCTTTAGTTCATCAGAACTCATTCTAGCCTAAAATATTAAAATATTTAATCAAGCTATGGATACAAATATGTGTTAAATATATTATTAAATTATTCACACTTAGGGGCCATCCATACTTATGTTTGCCAAATTTTAAATTTTTTGCAAACATATATAATATTTACTACACTTCGGTGTTTTATAATATCAAATATGTTGCAATCCTATTGATTTACATTTAATCATGCAAAATAAAATACACAATAATTTTCTAAAATCTAATGGTCATAAAAAGCTGAGATCTCAACCAAAAATCTCGTATCCGTCTCGTATCGACATCAAAATTCTCGTCTACACCTAGTGTTAGTTTTCCAAGTTCCTATCTCGTCTCGGTTTTTCAATATTTTGTAAAAATATCGGTATCGTATATTATACGGGAGCCCCTTACCATCACAAAACAAATGGTCCTGCAGAGAGGTACATTAGAACAATAAAAAGGAAAAAAAATTTTATTAAAAAGTCGGGGGTAGACGACTCACTAAATTTTCTACAAATGTTAATGAGCATGCGAACGAGCTAGAACGTAACTACAAGCATTAGACCGACTGAGGCAATGTTTTATCGCAGGTTTGTACGACGCTAGAGCAGCTAAAGAAAACGACTTGCTAAAAGCTTGAAGAATGCCTTTGGAAGCATAGGTTACAAGAACAGGTGGAAACAGGAAAGATGTCTCAAACCCGAGCAACCTATGGGTACACAACGACACAAGTGTGGAATAGAGGGAAAGACTTGTAGACGCACAAACAAGCGCGATAACATATGACGTCAACATATACGGGAGTGTTAGAAGAAAGCACGGGGATCAACTAAGGGGAAAAAAATAAAAAGATCAAGGTGCGGTCCTGAAAGAAACATTCTAAATGACAAAAGGGTGTAGAAACCACATGACCCCTATGATGGGAGTCATCTTTAAAGGGGGGGGGGAGAATAATGTAATGCCTTTCAATTGTGTTCATTGAATTGTAATTGTTTTGTTGCAATTGTTTTGTTATGACCTCGAAATGTGTGTTAAATTAGCAAGGTTAACAAATTAACCATTACCTATATATACATTTTACTTAACAATCATTATAATTGAAATAGATTAATAAATAGCGGGTTTAATAATATTTTTAAGTAGATAATAATAACCCTTTTTAGGAGTGCCGCAATTAACACTATTTACGACGGAGTCCTTGTGCAAAAAGTGGAGGTAGTGTTGTTAAAATGCTCGAATTGGTTGCTCTTGTATTGTGCAAACTGGTAATAGGCACATATCTCCTACCATCATCCATAACGAGCACTTGCTGCTTAATAACCCGGTTACTAGCACGGCAGATTAAAGTTGCCATGGTTGCTGGTTGAGAGAGATGTAACTAACCAGGCATTTAGCAGAATGGATTGATATAAACCGTGGGATCAAGCATAATAAATTCCCCAATCCTTTTTAAAATGTAATAAAATTAGCTTATATTATTATTTGAAATAAATGTTATATAGTAAGTTTGCTAAATTATAGTTATATAGGTCTTATATATTATAAAGAACTTTGCCCCCCTCCCTTTTTTTGTCCCGTTGGTTTGCCCACCCCCTTATTTTTTACCCTCTTTTTAACATGGTGATTTGCCCCTCTGTATTTTTTACCCTCTTTCTCACCAGGAGGAATGGGGGGGCACCCCCCCCCTTCCTTTTTTTACCCTCTTTCCCACCAGTGGGGAGTGATTTGCCCCCCACCTATATTTTACCCTCTTTCTCACCTGGGGGGAGGTTACCCTCTTCCTCACCCGGAATAGGGTAAAAAATAAGGGGGGGGGGACAAATCACCCCCCCCCCCCTGGTGAGAAAGAGGGTAAAAAATAAGCAGGGGGCAATCCCCCTCCCCCTGGTGAGAAATAGGGTAAAAAATAGGGGTGGGGGAGGGGCAAGTCACCTCCCCCCCTCCCTTCCCCCTGGTGAGAAAGAGGGTATTAGGGGGGCAAATCACCCCTCTCCCCCCTGGTGAGAAAGAAGGTAAAAAATAGGGGGGGGGATCACCCCCCTCTCCCCTTGTGAAAAAGAGGTTAAAAAATAAGGGCCCCCCTCCCCCGGGATAGAAAGAGGGTATGAAATAAGGGTGGGGGGGGGGCGAACCAACGAGACAAAATAGGGAGGGGGCAAAGTTATTTATAATATATTTTTAAGTTTCAAACAACCCTGCTCGATACCACGGTTTATATCAATCCAATCTGCTAAATGCTCGATTAGTTACATCTCTCTCAACCAGCAACCATGGCAACTTTAATCTGCCGTGCTAGTAACCGAGTTATTAAGCAGCATGTGCTCGTTATGCTGATGGTAATGGGCGAGATGTATGCTACTTCCATAGGTTATGGTTTTAGCATTTAAGCATATTAACAACACTAAGTGGGGGTTAGCGTCAGGTCGAATACCAGCTATAAAAACCAAGATTAAAATCATGATAGTTTCAAACAAGATTCTACAACAGAAAGCTAGGGCGTCCTCCATAAACGACGCGCACTGCATACCCCGCCCGTGCAATGTGGAAAATACCCCAATTAACAACGAAGGCAGTTAAGGAAGTTAGTTGTGGAAAGAATGCGAATAACGTGCTGGAATGTGGGAACGTTGACGGGGAAGAGCATCGAGGTCGCACAAATTCTAAAAAGAAGAAACACATCGCCTGCCTACAAGAGACGAGGTGGAATGGAGCGAAAGCTTGGGAATTAGAAGAAGGATACAAGCTTTTCTACAGTGGGTCACTAAATCGTAGAAACGGGGTCGGTATCGTTCTAAGCGAATTGTTCAAGGACAAGGTGGTTGAAGTCAAGCGTTGTTCCGACAGGCTAATGTGGGTAAAGATTGCAGATCATGGGGGCCTCCTAACCGTTATGTGCGCGTATGCTCCCCAAATTGGGTGTTCGGAATCAGAGAAAGTAATATTCTTCGATTCATTGGAAAAGGAAATACAAGGAATAGGACAGGAAGAAAGGCTAATTATTGGGGCAGATTTTAGCGCTCATGTAGGGAAAAATCGCCTCGGGTATGAAAGCAACCATGGAGGCTATGGGCATTGTCTGAAGAACAAAGAAAAGGAAAAACTTCTCCAAGTATCCCAAGCATATGACATGGTGAACGTTAACACCTATTTTCACAAACGTGAAGATCATATTGTGACCTATAGAAGTGGGAAGCATTTCAGTCAAATTGACTATTTGCTTATAAGGCAGGACTTATGGAGTATCAAGGATTGCAAAGTAATACAGGAGAAGAAATCGCCAGGCAACATTGTCCCCTTGTTATGGATCCTGACAGAAGAGTGTTTCCCGAAAGAAGAAAGGTCTATAAACCTCGAATTCGATATGAAAGGCTAAAGGATACGTCGGCAAGCGAAAAATTAAAAAGTCTCCTCCTCTTGGATGCAAGGAAGTTGCAGAGGGACGTAGATGACGACTGGGAGACGGTATCTAAAAAAATAAAGAAAACAGCGATTCGTGTCCTAGGACAGACCAAAGGAGGCAAAGTTATAAATAGGGAATTATGTGGTGGGATCAATCGGTTAGGGATTTCATCGAACGAAAAAAAATCTATATAGACGGTGGTATATATCAAAAAAGTCGGAGGATTTTCAAGAGTATAGGGACGCAAAGAGGGCCGCAAAAAAGGCCGTTGCAATAGCGAAGAACGCCGCCTACACCGAGATGGCAAACAAACTGGATCATAAAGGGGGCGAAAGGCTAATGTACAAGTTGGCCAAGATAAGGGAGAAGAAAAGTTGCAATGTAAAAAAATAGTCAAAAACGAGAAGGGTCAAACCTTATTCAAGCCGAAGGAAGTGATGGAAAGGATATTTTAACAACCTTTTGAATATTGCAAATGACAAGGATTCCCTTCCCAAAATTGTGCTAAATATAAGTATGGTCGAACTCTTTCAAGAGGATGAAGCTAGGACACTAATAAACAAGATGCAAAAAGGAAAAGCAAATGGCCCAGATGGAATTATTATGGAAGCATTGCTCGGATGTCGTGAAGAAGGAGTCACCACCATGACAGACCTTCTTAACAAGATATTGATAGAAGTGCGAATTCCTAGTCAATGGAGAGTAAGCATGATTATACCCTTATTTAAAGGAAAAGGAGACCCTCAAGACTGTGGCAATTATCGAAGTATCAAACTAACTTGCCACTACTTGAAGCTTATGGAAAGGATCTTAGTAACATGGCTGAAAAACGAGGTGGAAATATTGGCTAATCAATTCGGATTTGTGGCCGGCAAATCCACAATCGACCCAATCTTCGCACTAAAACAAATGATAGATAAGTATGGTGAAAAGAGGAAAAACCTACATTTGGTCTTTATCGACTTGGAGAAGGCACATGACACGGTCAATATGGTGGTCCTGAGAAAACTAAATATCCCTGACGCATATATACGGTTTATGAAAAATATTTATGAAGCCTCAAACTCTTGCGTTAGGACGACAGTTGAAGACTCTAAATCTTTTCGGGTTAGAATTGGATTGCATCAAGGATCTGCTAAGTCCCCTTTAATTTAATATAATTATAGACACGATAACGAGGGACATTCAAAAGCCATCGCCATGTTGTATGCTATATGACGATGATATAATACTATGCGAGGAAACAAGGGAGAAAGTATTCGAAGAAGTCGAAAAGTGGTCAAAGCACTTAGCTGGATATGGTTTAAAGGTCAACGATCGAAAAACGGTATACATGGAAATGAACGGTACAGAGAACCCATCGCTGGATGACCATTTGAAGTACCCATAAGTAGACAGGTTTACATACCTCGGCTCGATGCGACATCAAGAAGGATGTTGCGCAACGGAAGTCAATGCCCGAATCCAAAAAGGATGGCTTAAATGGCGAAGTAAATCCGGTGTTATGTGCGACAAGAAAATACCAATATGGTTGAAGAGCAAAGCTTACAAATCCATCGTAAGACCGGTGTTACTCTATGGAAGTGAAACATGGGCATTAAACACCACGGAAGGAAAGCTATTATAAGCCACAGAGATGAGAATTATACAATGGAGCTTGATACTAAGCTCGACCATATGACAAATGACCTGCTCATGACAAAAATGGGTATTCAACTTATGACGGACATGATTAACGAAAATCGGCTAGGGTGGTATGGACATATAGTAAGAAGGGACACGAATGACGTAATAGAAAAGTACTGGACATGGAGGTACCGGGCAAGAGAGGAAGAGGACGACCCCGTGTCATTTGGAAAGGGCAAGTCGATGAAGTAATGAAAACAAAAGAATTAGTTAAGATATGGCACTCACCCGGTCAAGATGGAAGAAACTAATCAAAACAAACCCCACGACTGTGGGACCAAATAACTTATAAAGAAGAAGAAGAGGAGTTCCGCAATTAAATTAAAAGCACCCTCTAATTAGCGTCATATATAGGCAATTTTAATTAGAGACTTATTTGACTCTTTATAGATATACCTATGTTTTTTAGTATGTGACTACATATATCGTTTTCCTTCTCGTTAGAGCTTAGAGTATGCCAGAGTTAATTTTCTAGTCACATTCTTAGCGATATAGGTATATATAAGGCTCAGATTAGATTTAACCCATTCTTATGGTGGTTAAGGAATAACCCTCAGCGGCTCCAAAAAAGGGGTTATTATTATCTTCTTAAAAATATGAACATTCATAGTTGTTATCAAATATTATACTGACTGTTATTAAATGCACCAAAAAGTTGATAAAACACGGTTAAATAACTTTACGAAAGAATCTCTAAAAATACCAAATTTACAACTGCATGGGGTGTATTCGGTTAGCTTTGTCATGTATTTAGTTCAACATTTTACCCGATTTTAAAGAGCACTCATTATGTGCTATAAATTTTTTTCTCTTCAATGCATTTTTTTGATATATTTGCTCATTCTTTGCCCCAAAATTTGCTAGTCACGTTTCATAGTCGTAACCAGGATTGCCTCAAGGGGGAGTTTTCAAAAAAATTTAATGAACAATATCTTTAAACAAAAATTTAACATAAAGTAGTAGCTGAAACAGGACTAACCAATTAAAGGGGGGGGGGGGTTAAATTTTGTGTAATTTATATTGAACAAACCTTATTAAAATGATATAAATTCAATATCTACGATCGGTTTTTGGTGAAAAATGCATTAATAATATCTTCAGGGGCTCAATATGCAAGGGGCTCCTTCCAATTTATCTGTGTGTGCTAACTAGGGCCATTGCCTGAACTAACATGCATGGGCCTTTTAGGTTTAATTTGCCCACCAGTTCCAAAACTTGTCCCGGCCCGGGACCGTTAAAATGAAATTATAAGCCCGAGTTATCCCCGCTGATTTTTAATAAATTATAACTCCTGGAATTACTTATTTAAATATCACAAGTTCTATGAATAAATAATGCACAAATATTTATATGGGCAAGCTTATTGTAAAGTTAATTAATAATAAAATTTGAAAAACATCATAAAAAACACCTTTCTATATAAAAATAATAAAATAAAAAGCTTTTGCCCCTACTTATAGCTAAGCCCGTCCCAAACCCGTTTATAACGCTCGTCCAAGCTCGGCCCGCACTTTTTAACAAAAAGCCCATCCATGCCCGGCCTTGGCGGTTGTAATATCATAGATGTATACTTTGTATTTATATATACGTTTAAGTTCGTTGTTCCTAGTGGGATATACACGTTTATCATCATCACATGTTTTAGTTGATTTTGCATATTAATAGAAAGCTTCAGCGATTTCTGAGTAGTTGATATACTACATTGTAGTTAAGAATACTACATTTTATTGGCGCGGTACTACATTTATTCTTTGGCCATGGACATAATTCCTTGCTACAATGGCACAGATAAGATTGATTCTTATATATTTACCATTGAAAATATTTTTAGGGCCAGGAATATTGAAAATTTGGATAAGAAAGCCACCACGCTGATATTGGCGTATATGGGCCTATCTCACATCGAGAAGATAAGAACTTTTGTATACCCAAAGGATATTACTAAACTAAAATACAATGAATTGATTCAAATCATCAGAAAGGTATTTACTGTAAAAAATACCATTTTTCAAAATAGATTAATGTTTATTCGTTGCCTAAAAAATGATGGAGAGTCAATAAAAGATTATGCAACAAAATTGAAACAAATTGCAGAAGAATGTGACTTTTCGATACAACTTAATGAAAGGTTGAGGGACCAATTTTTGCATGGAATACAGAATAAAACTTTTGAAATTGAAGTTAGAACAAGATGGCCAGATGCAGTTGATCCCGAAGGAAATGCAATTACGTTTGAAGATTTGTATAAAATTGCTGAAGCAATGGAATTAGCAAGAAATGAAGTAGTAACTCATGAAATAGATGTAATATATCAAAAGTCTAAGCCAAAATTTAGACATGTCACCACAAAGAAATTTCTCCACCAAGGATCAACATCTACTAAAAGATGTGAGAGATTTGGAAAGGTGCATGAAGTTAACAAGTGCCCAGCATTTAATAAAGAGTGCTACAAATGCCACAGAAGGGGACACTTTGCAAGATTTTGTCATACAGGATCTGTCAATATGATAAATACTTTACACGTAAAAAATTATACAAGTTTGGGGATGAAGAAACCCTATATCAAGGTTTGTCTCAACCAAAAACTATGCAAGATGCTTTTCGACACAGGAGCAGCAGTCTCAATTATAAACCAAGAAATTTATAATTTGATTCAGAATCCAACTCTTAAAGAATGCCCAAAATTAAGATCTTTTGGATACCATCCAATACCGATCTTAGGAAAAACTAAAGTTACAGTTCAACTTGGTCTAAAAGTTTTGACATTACCTGTAGTGGTTACAACAGCAAACGAAGGGGCAATTATTGGCCTTGACTGGATAAAAGCGTTTGACCTTGACCTGCCGGGTGAGGTTTCAATAAACAAAATACAACAGGAATTAGATTCCCTATTACTTACTCGGTATCCAACTATATTTAGCGATGGCCCCGGAGTTATTAAGAATTATAAAGTCAAAATATTTTTAAAAGAAGCCAGCCAATATCATTTCAACCCCGAAGGGTACCGTTTCCGTTAAGGAAAAAAGTAGAATTGGAATTAAAAAGGTTGGAGGACGAAAACATTATTGAACGAGTGGACCCATCTTTAAGTGAAGTTAAATGGATCACACCAACGGTAAATGTTGTTAAAGGGAATGGTTCTATTCGAATCTGTGGGGATTTCAGAGTTACTTTGAACCCCTACCTTAGTACCAATGATCATATGCTGCCAACATTTGATGATCTAATTACAAAAATAGCTGGTGGTGAGAAATATACAGTGATAGATCTACGCGACGCGTATTTACAAATGATGGTAGATGAAGAGAGTAGACAATTGTTAACAATTGCTACGCATGTTGGTCATTTTAGGTACAAACGTTTGCCATTTGGTTTAGCGACGGCACCAAATCTTTTTCAACGATATATGGAAAACTTATTAAAGGGAATTCCGCACACTGGGGTACTGTTAGATGATATTATAGTCACGGGGTTAAATCAAGATGACCATTTGAAAAATCTAAACGAGGTCCTAACAAGAATACAAAATGCTGGGCTGAAAGCAAAAAAGGAAAAAGTCAAATTTTTCCAAAACTCAGTTATCTATCTAGGACATAAAATTGATTCGACAGGTATCCACCCTACAGAAGAACGCATTGAGTCAATTAAGAATTTCAAGATACCAGAAAATAAAAAGGAGCTTCGCTCATTTTTAGGTCTTGTAAATTATCAGGAACGGTTTATTCCTCGATTACACGAAAAATGTGCTCCACTACATGCCTTAACTGGTTCTACCATAATGTGGAGATGGACAATTCAGGAACAAAAAATTTTTGATGAAGTTAAGTTGATGCTTTCATCTACTGACACCTTAGTACCGTATAGTACAACGTTACCAGTTAATCTTGCAGTTGATGCGTCCGAGACAGGTGTAGGCGCCGTGATATCTCATGTTTTTCCCGACAAATCTGAAAGACCCATAGCTTATGCTTCAAGAACGTTGAGCCAATCAGAAAAACATTATTCGACGATTGACCGTGAAGCTAGAGCCATAATTTTTGGAGTTGAGAAATTTAATCAGTATCTCAGAGGACGAAAATTTACGTTAACAACGGACCACAAACCGTTAGAAAGAATTTTCGGTTGTAAAAGGGATCTACCCAAAATCGTTAATAACAGGCTGGTACGGTGGGCTTTACTATTAAATTCATATCAATATGAAATTAAATATCGTATGGGTAAAAACAACAAATGTGCAGATGCTCTGTCTAGATTGACTACTCACGAAGATGGTGACGATGCAAATATAAACAATATTGGGTTATTAATGATCGAGGACTTAACACTGAATAGAGAAATGATTAAAAATGCAATAAAGACAGATCGTAGTTGTCTAGAATTAATTCGTGCTATTGAGCGCAATTGGCGCATTGACATGCCCAAATTTCAGTTAGATATAAAAGGATATTTCAATAAACGTGAAGAGATTTCATACGAAAGTGGACTACTATTTCTAGGAAATAGGTTGATCATTCCGAAATCTTTACAGAATTTGGTTCTTCGGATTTTACATCAAGGACATCCTGGAATTACTGGGATGCGAAATGTTTGTCGCTATTATGTTTATTGGCCGAGAATGGATGAAGACATTGACAGACATGTAAAATCATGCGAAGGATGTCAAGAAGTGCGACCTCCAGAAAAGCAGGTACCGCTCTATCCATGGAATTTACCTGATCGTGTGTGGGACCGTGTGCACATTGATATAACTGGTCCAATAGAAGGAAAATGGTGGTTAGTATTAATAGACTCATTCTCAAAATGGATTGAGGTAGCAACGGTAACTTCGACAACAACATCGGCCGTAATCAATCATCTACGGAATTGGTTCTGTAGATTTGGAATTCCGACGCAGATTGTGTCAGACAATTGACCACAATTTGCTGGACAAGAATTTTTCAAATTCTGTGTTTCAAATAATATTACTCACATAAAATCGACTCCATATCATCCTAAAACCAATGGGCAGGCCGAAAGGATGATAAGGACGTTAAAAACAAGATATTATGCGGCGAGAAAACAGACTTGGAACAAAGAACTTTGTCTCCAACAGGTCTTGATAAGTTACAGAAACTCTCCTCAAGCGACGACGGGAAAAACCCCATCCGAATTATTTTTAGGAAGGAGATTACAAACCGCACTAGATTTAATAAAGCCGGATTCAAGAAACGTAATAAGGGAGAAGATATGGAAGCATAAAACATATCACGATCAAAATGTACGTTTTAGGGAATTTGATGTTGGAGATCCAGTATGGATTCGCAACGAAATTAAGCCGGGATGGTACAAAGGTATTATTGTAGAACGGAAGGGCCACTATTCGTATAATGTCCGGACAGACGGTGGAATCAAAAGAAAACATGCTGATCAAATGAAGTTTAGGCTGCGATCACAGTTTATGCCAAGTTTAGAGACTGCGACAACAGGTTTGGAACAAAACATAGAAGGAGTTGAAAGTCCCCCTATATTGCGACGTTCAACAAGAATATCAAAACCACCGGTACGATTCCACGATTTAACTTTTAAAATAGGGAGAAATGTAATATCATAGATTTATGCTTTGTATTTATATATACGTTTAAGTTCGTTGTTCCTAGTGGGATATACACGTTTATCATCATCACATGTTTTAGTTGATTTTGCATATTAATAGAAAGCTTCAGCGATTTCTGAGTAGTTGATATACTACATTGTAGTTAAGAATACTACATTTTAGCGGTGCCAGCTGTATTCTCTTTAATAAAGTTAGCCATTTTATGATCATCAAAGAGTAAACTTTAAAAAAAGAATTTACTAATGAGGAATATTAATTTTAGTTGAATTTTCACATCAATTTCTACTGCAGAACTAGGAGGCATAATTTCTAAATAAATTAGATTTTAAAGTATGTTTAAAAATGAAGCATGCATGAATCAAATGTGCAAAACGTTTTGTAAAATTATCATCTACATCAATTATAAATTATTTGTATTTTATTATTATAATAACCTTCTCTTGTAGTATAATATCCGCATATCTATAACTAAGGAATTAATGTAAGTTTAAAGTTAAATACCATGTTTAATATTTTGAAAAATAACCTTTTTTATAAAATTTGGCTTGTATTAGCATCTTCCTCGTTTATTTTAGAGGTTGAGATTTTTTAGAGAAATGATTTAAGAATTAAATTTTGTCTTGTTAGAAAACATGCACTCGTGACGGGATAATTATTGTTTAAATAGTGTTAGAGTTAGTAGATTTGATCGAAATTAAACATAAATTAATTAAATTATTATATTATTACTATATGCGCAACATTAAAGAGCAGTGGCGTAGCTAGCCGTTTTGCCTTGGGGGGGGGGGCAAAAAAATTTTAACTACAAAACTCCTTAAAATTAAAAAAAATTATGTTCCCCCCCCCCGCCCCTTTTAATCCAAAACCTGCATACGACCATGGGTCAAACGCAAATGAGAAATTTTTCCCTCATAAACGTTTTACAAACTTAAAATTCCGCTACTACTTTGTGTATTATTTCTAATGACATCACACTGGTATGTCTTAGACCCGCATGTTTCTAGAGCATCAATTATATAAAATTTATTCATAAATAAAACAAAGTAATGTGGTTGAAACAATGTAGAAAATTTCACTTGGTATTATAAATTTTTGTATAAGAATTGTAGGGGCACAAAGTGGAATGGGGATATTGACAAGAAATCGTTGACATTTCAAAAAAGAATACAAATAGTAAAAAAACTATACAACAAAGTTTTTATAAAAATATTTTATTGCCACAACCCCAAAAGCTCTTGGCCATATATATAACAAATTTTAATTTTACATATGCAATATTGGCAGCATTCTCAGGCAGCATTTATATCAGGAAAACAATGAGAACATTTAAAAGTCTTTTTTAAGGCTAGATCCTCAATAGGCGTAATAATAACATAAAATACAAAAAAAAATTATTAAATTAAAATTCGTTCGAGAATGAGTATTTAGAAGTTATTGCCCCTGGTGATATTATAGATATATTTGCACAACCCCCCCCCCCCCCTTACACCACCTAAAATTAAAATGAACTAATTAATTTAACGTCTAATGAACCTTAAAAATATTCTGTCAAATCAAAATTTTACTTAATAATTTTAGATAAAATTAGAGATGAGAGATGCACAGAACTAATTAGCATAAAGGTACATTATGTTAAATCCAATGGCGCACCATAAGCAATTTTTGGGGGATTTTTGTCTCTTAAAAGTTTTGATGCGTTAACAATTGTCTATAAAATTCAGGAATTTTTTATTTATTAATTTGTCAAAATTATGATGGGATATCACTAATAAAGGGGGAAAAATGGTGTACGAACTATGTTTTGGAAAATTAATGGCTTTATATGTGCATGTGGTACATAAAAATAAGCAGGATGCGCTAAACAAAAAGCATGTGAGATGGACAACTAAATTGAATCCATGATGGAATTTTCGTAAATTTAAGAATATTTTAACATATTATGAAAGTGTTAAAAAGTTTAAAACAATGGCCCAGATAATTTTGCATTAAATATTAAAATAAGTCTTTTAATAGTAGTTCATTACGCCTTCTACTCGATGTTGCAAACGAATTTATAATATCATCGGGGGAATAACATTTATAAAGTCATGTTCTCAATAAAGCTAATGAAGATAACCTATCTTGTCCAATTGTAGAACGAAGATAGTTTTAATCCATTTAAGCAATAAGAACGATCCTTCGCATGAACATGAAGTTATTGGAATACTTAAAATTATTTAATCAAAATAACAAAATTTGGAAACACTATTGAGGGCATAATTTTAATAAGCGAAAAAATATTATTGCATTTTATTTTATTCGTAGTAAAGAAATATAAAATATTAAATAATATTTTGCCATTGCAGTTTTAATTCATAATTAATTGCTATGCAATTTATGGGCTCGTTTTTGGTTGTACGTCCGTTGTCCGTCGTCCACCAAGTTATTGGCGCCAGCTTTATGACCGGGAGGTCTTGTGTTCAAGCCAAGGAGAGGACAATTTTTTTTTAATTTTTTTTTTAAATTAAATTAATACTTTGTTCTTGTTAATACCATTAATAATATGAATTTTTGACCGTCCGCTGGATACTGACCAATGAAAAAATGACCATTGGCAAAATAAATCGAAATTTTATTTTTTCGTTTTTGAAGGTATATTAGGTTAACATTGATAATTACCCTATGCCCTTTCCTACAAGGGCCTACGCCTCTACTGATATGGGTCCCTGTGCCCCTACAAAAGCCTATGCCTCTACTGATGTGGGTTCGAATCCCGGCGAGGGCAAATTTTTTTATTTTTTAAATTAATATATTGTTCTTGTTAATACCATTTAACTTTTTAAATATTGTATAAATTAATAATTAACTAATAATTTTGCATTTAATACCCCCCTATGGGCATTCTCGCCCCTTCCGACCTTTCTCGCCCATAAATTGCATAGCAAATCTGCTAGGTTTATACGGAGTATAGATGAGTCGTCCCCCCTTTCCTTCCCCTCCTCCCCTTCCCCCCTCCCCTTCTCCCCCTTCCCACGAGGGCCGAAGGCCCGAGTTTAGTTAATTACTTTTGATAAAAGAGATTTATCGCAAAAAAAGGCGAGGAAGGGATTAAACCTTTCATGGGCGTAGCCAGGAAGGGCAGGGAGGGGCGGCCGCCCCCCTCTAAATCCAAAATGTTTTTAAAATTTATTAAAATTATGACTGAAATTAGAAAAAATAATTATTTTGTTCCTCCCTATCATTATTGCCCCTTAGAGAACTGCAAAGTCACTTTTTTCAACCCGAACCCGGGCCGACTTTAAATTTTTTTTAAATTTTCAGCCCGAACCCAACCCAAAAGCATTTGAAATTTTTTAGCTCGAACCGCACCCGACCCAAGATCTTTTTAAAAACTTTCACCGAACCCGACCAGACCCGAATGCATTTTAAAATTTTAAACCCGAAAACCCGACCCGGCCCGACCCAAAAATGTTAAAAAATTTTAGCCGAATCCCTTTCGGACGGCTTTTTGGTATCCAATGCGAGAGTTAGAAAAATTGCGGTGTGCATGGGCGTATCCAGGGGGTGGCAGGGACGGGCGGATGCCCCCATTTAAATCCAAAAAACCTTAGATATTTTACTAAATTATGGGTAAAATTCAAAAAATGGTCCCTTAATCATTATTGTCCCCTCTAATTTCAATTTCCTGGCTACTCCCATGAGGGTGTTTAAAATAATCGACAAATTAAAGATTTATAGTACAAATGGATTTTACAGATTGTGATTACGAAATTTATTTTACTGATTTATTATAGAGATATATATATATATGATAGCATACAGTATCTGGTCACTTATATTCATAAATTTAATAAGTTTATGTTTAAATTTATTATATGATTCATTTGCAAAACTCTATATATTTATGTAGTTTAAATTAATAGTGAACTACTTCACACTATTTAAATACAATTTAAAAATATTATTTTGTTGATATATTTTACCTTGCAGGAGTCATATTTAAATTTGCGTCCAAATTAAAACAATCAGATTTAAAAAACAAAAGGAATTTTAATTAACTTAATGAATAATCTTCAATTATACATTTCGATATTAATTAAAAAACACTATACATAATAGCAATATTTTTAAAGTTATGCCCCGAGTATTTTGCAATGTATCATAATAACCCTTGACCCGACACTTTAAATCCAACCCGATCCGACCCTAAAGCATATTAAAAATTTTTAACCCAATTCACAATTTTCAACCCGAACCCGACTCGACCCGATATCGGGTCGGGTCCGGGTCGGGTCGGGTCTCGGATCACGTGCAGTTCTCTAATTGCCCCCCTCTAATTTAAATGCTGGCTACGCCCATGAAACCTTCTAACGACCTATATAAATTACAATTAATTTCCGAAAAATTTATGTTTAATTCTGCTATTATTCTATCGATGATAGGATGATATAAATCAATTTTGAAATCAATTAATGAATTGGTACTTTCAAAAGAGTAAAAAGTGTCATACTTTTTTGGTTTTTTAATACGCTTAGAAGGTACTAAATCAAATATTGAAGCTAAATCTTTCGCTTTATTATAAAGAATTTGATAATCACCCTAAAATATCATTTAAAGTTAATATTAGGCTATTAACCGTGGAAATTGCATTTATTAAACAATATGGGCTTTATATTATAATTAAAGTTATCTTCAAGAACAAATAATTATAATCTTCATATTTTTCTTAATTAAAAAAAAATGGCTTACGGGGCCCAGGGGCCCAAGATTTTTTCCTTAGGGGGGGGGGCCCATGGGGCCCGGTTTTCGCTCTTGGAGGAGGGGGGTCGGGCCCCCTGGGTTCCCCCTAGCTACGCCACTGTTAAAGAGACTCTTGTTAGTATCATTAAGTTTTTCCGTAAAACTTGAGAAAAAAATTCAATTTTTTTTTGTCAGAGGGGGGGTTCTTACTAAGCCCTGCACGGGTGACCCGAAGACCCGACCGACCCGACAAGTTGAAAATTTCAAAATGCCTTCGGGTCGGGTGGGGTTCGGGATTAAAAATTTTAAAATGCTTTCAGGTCGGGTCGGGTTTTGGTTGAAAAATTTTAAACTCGGGTCCGGGTCGGGTTGAAGGTTATTAACCTTATATTTCATAATAGACAAATCTTGTAAGTTAATGCCATTTTATATAATATTTTATAATTAATATCAAAATGTATGATTATTTTATCTCATACATTCATTTAAATTAATTTCTTTTAAGTTATCTGAATTTTCGATTGTACAATTTTGAGCTCAGAAAGTAATCTGATTGATGCCATATATTATGATAAACATATAAATGGATATCACAAAACTTATTGATGATTTTCTGAACTATCATTTTTTTTAAATATTAATGTCTCAACTTGTTTTACCCTAACATAAATATAAAATTATAATGATTATTTATTAAATAATTAAAATGTGTAAAAAAATTTATTTTAATAAATTAGAGTTTTTAAAAAAATGATCAAATTTTCTCCTTTCATTTTCGCACAATATTGCCTAACATTATTAGCCTTAAAAACAAATTGCTTGATACAGACAGACTTATTTTAATTTCGCAAACGTTTAAGAATATCTGCATTTATATATGAAATTAATTAATAAATTGCTGGTTTGTTAATATTTGAAGAAGATAATAATAACTCCTATAGGAGAGCCGCAATTAAAAAGTATACTCTAATAAGCCATTATTTTAATTAGAGACTAATTTGACTATATACATCCCCATCTTCAAAAATGATAACAGACATATAACGTTTTAAGCTCTTTTTTTGGGAGATAGTATTTTGTTGCCAATTAAAACCATTAAAACCATTTTTAAAATCATTACTTTTTTTTTACTTTTGGGTCGGGTTGGGTTTGGTTTAAAACGCTTTCGGGTCGGGTCGAGTTCGGGTTAAAATTTAAATGCTTTCGGGTCGGGTCGGGTTCGGGTTGAAAAAATTTAAATGCTTTCGGGTCGGGTCGGTTAGGGTTAAAAAAGTGACTTTGCAGGGCTCTAGTTCAAACCCGAATCCCCCCTCCTTACGCTACTGTCCGTTTCAATCATAATGTTAAGTTTTCTTACCACTTAAATACTCTATAACTTTAATGTAGAGAACTGCAAAGTCACTTTCTTTCAACCCGAACCCGACCCTACCGGAAATATTTTAAAAATTTTTAACCCGAACCCGACCCGACCCGAAAGCATTTTAAATTTTTAACCCGAACCCCACCCGACCCGAAGGCCTTTTAAAAATTTCAACCCGACTCGTCCTGACCCGAAAGCATTTTAAAATTTTTAACCCAAACCCGACCCGGTCCTAAAGCGTTTAAATGAAACCCTCCCGAACGCGTTTCAAATTTTGGTATCCATCGCGAGAATAAGAAAAATTGCGGTGTGCATAGGCGTAGCCAGAGGGTGGCAGGGACGAGCGGCTGCCCCCCTCTAAATTCAAAAAATCTTAGATTTTTAATCAAGTCATGGCTAAATTTAAAAAATGTTTATTTTGCCCCTCCCTCATTCATTATTACCCCCATCTAATTTCAATCCTTGCTACGCCCATGAGGGTGTATAAAATTTAATCGACAAATGAAAGTGCGATTTATGAAACTAATTGATTTCACAAATTTTGATTTATTGAATTTACTTGAATGATATATTATAGAGATATATAAATTTTTAGCATCTACAATATCGGGTGACATTTAATTTAAATATATAGTTTTGCAAATAAATCCTTTAATAAATAACTTATTTTTATTTGTTTTATGAATGCATATTTATTTAGTTTAAATTAATTTTGAAGTACAATATTTTAAAAATATTACTTTGTTGATATATTTTACCTTTCAAGAGTCAAATTTAAATTTGCGTCCATATTAAATCAATCAAATTTAAAAAAATAAAAGGAATTCAATTAACTGAATGAATGATCTTCAATTATACAAATCGATATTAATTAAAAAATATTATACAATAAGTATTAATTTAAAATATATGTCCCGTGTATTTCGCAATGCAAAATTCATAACCCTTGACCCGAAATTTTTAATCTAACCCGACCCGAAACCATATTAAAATTTTCACCAAACCCGACCCGATCCGAAAGCGTTTTACAATTTTCAACCCAAACCCGACCCGAACCTATATCGGGTCTATATATATATACCAAATTAATTATTATGATAGCAAATAAATCCTTGATAAATTTTTCCACACTACTTACTATCCCATAAATTCAATTTTCTATACACGCAATAATCAAATTATTGTGTTAACGTTTATAAAGAATAATGTTAGCTTCGTCACAAAGAACATTTTAATTAAATAAAATTTTATCTATAAACTTAGTATTTTATAAATTTAATTTGTAGCTTAATTTGTATTTCTAAGAGAGGGTGGGTTTGGACCAACATTTATAACTTTCAATTTTTATAGAAAAGATTGATACAAACTTGGCCTTAATAATTTAAAGCAGGTTTAAAAAGCTTGATTAGTTTCTTCTATGCTCAGATTTATCATACCAGGCTTTAGGGTTGCCTCACTTTTCCAACACCTCCATATTATTTTTATAATGCCATACTTAAGAATGTGCACCATGCTTGGCTCCTTGGCCGTGACCCCAGGCCCGTAGCCAGGATTTTCTCAGGGGGGGGGAATTTCCAAAAAAAATTTTATAAGACTTTTATTTCAACATCCAAAGTATAATATCTGGTATAAAATAATTTCATACTTTATTTTCCCAGCGTCATATGACGTAGGAGCTAATTCCCCATGAATCGCTAATAAAAGTATTGAAATGTTGTCAGAAATGGAAGAGAAACCAAAAAAGGAGAAATTGAAGCAAGCTGGTATGATTACGATGTTGCAACAGAAGCTGCAACTTTGCTTACTTCTCTACGACAATCTTAATATATTGAGCAAGCAATTGAAAAAAGGACCTGGATCTTCAGCAAGTCAGACAGTTAGCAGAAACTTTAGTAATAGTAGTCGAACCTAAGGCTAAGTTGTATGATTTTGAACTTAAGAAACCTCGATATGCAAAAAAAAGGAACGGTTTTTGGACAAGAAACAAATTTTCAAATAATATTTCCTCCGAATTCTTTGATTGTTTTGTCAGAAACGCGAATGAAAATAAATTATAGAAGGATTCCGTCCAAAGACCTTACGCCCTATCATATTATAAAATATTGTAATCTTTGCCCAACATCACAACTCTTCTTTACCTATTAGATTTTATATAAGAAATATTATGTCAAAAGATTAAATAGATCGGCCCTTTTTTATATCATTTTTACTTCAACATTAAATTAAAAAAAGAAATTCATTATGAAATAATTTTATATTTACTTTTTCCCAGCAATGATATCTCAAGAAATTCATCTGGAATTGGAGCTAATTCAAATAAATTGCATAGCAATTAATAAGTGTGTGGTATTTAATTCGCCACTTTAGTAATGTTTAAACTATTGAGTTAGGAGAGTATGAATTTATTATAACAACAGGGAATCAAACAAACATATAAGCGAAACGCGAGCGAACGTTAATAATATGAACCGAGGAAATTGGAGGAAGATAAAAACATATGTGTTTCGTCGACTTGCTACATTCTCAATGCTCATGTCGCTACAGATATTTTCCCCCTAGATTGTTTGGAGTATCACTAAACGATCGATAAGTTGGACACCATCTCGCCTGTGTATCACTTGTATTGGCAAAGTCTTTTGGGCCAATGGACATGTCGGCCACTGCGAGTGGTTTTGACTGGTTGTTGTTCCTGCTCTGGTTCTTGTGAAATAGGTTTCTTGAGGGAGGTTTCTTGATTATGTACCGGTTTCTTGCTTTCTACATGAGCGGGCTTCAATCGGTCGATTGATATGGAGTCCTTTTTTCCATTTTTCTCGATTATAAAGTACTTTGGTCTACGAAGTAAGACTTTGAAGGGCCCATCGTAGGGTGGGGTGAGTGATTTGCGTACTGTATCATTTCTGACAAACACTTGCGGTGTTTCCCACAGGTATAGATTTACCTGTTCTTTTGTTTCTCCATGGTGGTGTGGCACGGGGTACGGCGACGCCATCATCACTTCTCTCAACTTCTCGACGAATTGTTGTACTTGTTCTGCTGATTGTTGCGTTGTTTCTTGTGAGAAATAATCTCCTGGGAGACTTAAGTTAGTCCCGTATAGCACTTCCGCCGGCGTGCGACCAATGTCTTCCTTGATGGTTGTGCGGATACCTAATAGGACAAAGGGCAGAACTTCACTCCATTTTGTGTTTCCTGAGGCTTTTAACTAAGCCTTTAACTGCCGGTGGGAAACGTTCGACTACCCCGTTCGCGGACGGGTGGTAAGCTGTAGTTTTGATGTGTTCGCATCCTAAAATATTCGCGAACTTTCTAAAAAGCTGTGACTGAAACTGGGATCCCCTATCTGTGGTAACTGTACTCGGAACCCCATAATTTGCCACCCAGTTCTTGATAAATTTGTCCGCGATCACTTCGGCGGATGTTTCTTTAAGTGGTATGGCCACGGGCCATCTCGAGAAACGGTCAACTGCCGTTAGCATGTGAGTGAACCCGTTGGAGGGTGGTAGTGGTCCTACTACATCCAAGTGGACATGAGCGAATCTGGCATCGGGTTGTTTAAAAGTACCTGGTTTCGTAATGGTGTGTCGGTGTATTTAACAACGTTGACATCTTAGGCATGTGCCTAGTTAGTGACGTCCTTGTTGATAGATGGCCAGACTACGCAACTAGTGATGAGCTTTAGGGTGGATCGAACTCCTGGGTGTGATAACGAGTGAAAATGGTCAAAAACTATTCTCCTCAGTGCGTCAGGTAAGACCGGTCGAGGTTTAGTAGTCGACAAATTGCAAAGGATTTTGTTATCTGACCCTGGGATGGGTAATACTTGTAGTTTTAGTGAAGTAGTATCTTCTAAGCCTTCCAAAGACTTGTCGTTTTTCTGGTGCTTGCTAATGTCGTCTAATTCTGGCATTTTTGGAAGATTTACCGCGTCTACTCCTATCCGAGATAGAGCATCTGCTACTGTGTTTCCTTCGCCTTTAATGAAGCGAATGTCAGTGGTATATTGTGAGATTAGGTCGAGCTGTCATATCTCTCTCGGAGAGTACTTATCAGGCTTAGCGTCAAAGGCGTATGTGAGTGGTTTGTGGTCGGTGTACACGGTAAATATTCGGCCTTCCAGGATATGTCGAAAATGCTTGATTGCTAGGTAAATGGCGAGAAGCTCACGACCAAATGTACTGTATCGTGATTGTGTTGGCTGAAGTTTAGTAGAGAAAAACGCTATTGGTGTAGTCTCTCCGGCCATTGTTTGTTGTAATACCGCACCGACTGCTGAATTAGAGGCGTCTGTTGTTAATGTAATTTGGGTTTCTGTACTGGTATTTAAAAAATTTAGCTTGGTAAAATTGATTAGAGCGGATTTTGCTGTGTCGAAAGCTTTTTCCTGAAGTTTGTTGAACGCTATAGATTTTTGCGGATTCTTTAGTATGTCTTTCAACGGATTTAGGGTTTTAGCAATAGTGGGCAAAAATCTTCGATAGAAGTTGATCATGCCTAAGAATCTTCGGAGTTGTTTACATGAAACTGGCGTTGCAAAGTTTTTAATAGCCTCAATCTTCTCTGGTAAAGGAATAATACCTGCGGCCGAAACTTTGTGACCCAGGAACTCTAATTCTCGCACTCCAAATTGACATTTTGCAGGGTTGATCCTGAGGTCGTACTTTTGGAGTCGTTGCAAGACGGTCTTTAGATGTACCTCGTGTTCCTCTTCTGAGCCGCTTGCTATTAGTACGTCGTCGATGTACGCGTAGGCGTAATTCAGTCCTCGCAAAACTTCGTCTATGAATCTTTGGAACGTTTGGGCTGCATTTTTTAGACCAAACGGCATCCTCGTGAATTCGTTTAGACCGAATGGTGTCGTCACGGCTGTTTTACAGATGTCGTCCGGCGCTACCGGGATGTGATGGTAGGCTCTAACTAAATCCAGCTTGGAAAAAATTGCTTTTCCGTGAAGGTTAGCTGGAAGTCGTGAATGTGAGGAATTGGGTACCTGTCTGGTATGGTGACTTTGTTCAAGGCTCTATAATCTCCACACGGACGCCAGTCACCTGATTTTTTAGCAGCCAAATGTATTGGTGCCGCCCAGTTGCTTTTAGATTTCCTTATGATTCCCAGTTCCAACATATATTCAAATTCTTTCTTAGCAACATTAAGTTTTTCAGCAGTAAGTCGCCTTGGACGAGCGTATTGTGCCGGCCCTTTTGTTGCTATGTGGTGAAAGATGTCGTTGGTTGAAATTTGTTGGGTGAAATTTAAAGGAATTAGGAGTGTTGGAAAGTTGTTGATCACAGATTCCAACTTAGAGTCCTGACTCGAGAGAGCTATGCGGATTCCTAACGTTTGATGATGGGTGAAAATTCCTTTTCAAACGTGAGTCAGACCATCAATTAATCGCTGGTTTTTGACATCTACGATGATGTTGTATTGGTGCAAGAGGTCGGCTCCAATGATAGGGGTGTGTACCTCGGCGATCAGATATAACCACTGTATTGGGCGTCTCAGACCTAGATTGATGGACAACATCTTTTGTCCATAGGTAGAGATATTGCTATTATTGGCCGCCTGCAATACTGGACCATTTGGTACATTAGGTGAATTGACGGGTCTTGGAATGATGGACACGTCAGCTCCTGAGTCAATCAAAAACTTATGTCCTGACGTACGATCAATGATGTAGAATAGGCGACTTGGCTTATGACCGTTCCCGGAAGTCGCCTGAATGGAAAGGTCAGTTAGTTTTTTGACTGGGAGTTTGAGGTAAATGCACATGGTTGTGTGCATTTTTGAGCGTTACCCTTGAACTTGTGGTGCTACCAACAAATTTCTTCCCGACGATGTCTTGATGTTGACCGAGATCTGCTTGAGGATCTCCAACCCTTTTTACTTTGTGGTGGCTGATTGACCAGCTGGTTTACTTTCAATTCCAACTGTGCGACCATTTTTACCAGTTCCTGGACTTCGTTTGTTTGGCTCATTTGAAGGCTTGCTATGGAAGCTACGCTGTTGGCCGTATATGTCTCGTAGATTTTGTCTGCCACCTCAGCCAAATGTGCCAGAGACTTTTCTTCTCCTACGCATGTTAAGATATCTGTTACCTCCCTTGGAAGTTTTTGTGTCCAAAGGGTTTTTAGAATTTTATCACTCATTTGATGTTCCCCGACAAGGCTCTTCAAATGCCTAAGCAATTGGGACGGTGTTTTGTCTCCCAAATATATGTCCTTGAACAGCTTGTCTATTCTTTTTGCTTCACTCTCACCCATTCTTTTGATTAAGGCTTGCTTTAATACCTTATAAGGGTTTTAATCTGGAATGTTAAGTATAAGGTCGGCCACTTCTTCGGCTATCTCAACCGGGAGAGATTCTAAAAGGTAAGCATACTTGACTCTTTGTGATGTGATTTTCCTAGTGGAAAATATTGCGTCGACCTGAGCTATCCAGATTTGGATGTTTCTGAGGTGAAATGTAGGTAGCTTGATGTATAGTGGTGATGTGTTTACCGTGGTGGGAGTGTTGGATGCTGTCTCATTGTAGAGAGTTGAATTGTCAGACGATTGTGTATCCATATCACGTCGGGGTCACCAATGTGGTATTTAATTCGCCACTTTAGTAATGTTTAAACTATTGAGTTAGGAGAGTATGAATTTATTATAACAACAAGGAATCAAACAAACATATAAGCGAAACGCGAGCGAACGTTAATAATATTAACCGAGGAAATTGGAGGAAGATAAAAACATATGTGTTTCGTCGACTTGCTACATTCTCAATGCTCATGTCGCTACAAGTGTCTTACTTGGTCAGTTACGTTGCACAACTATAAAATAAACTTTAGATCTAAAATAATTTTTTTTTAAATCGGGGCCCCCATTAACGCCACTGCATGGTTCAGATAAGCCAGATAAAAAAGATTGTTAATTATGACATTTATAACAGGCTAGAAGGCAAAGTGTATTAGAGAATAATATAATGAGTCGACAAGGTGGGTTTTTGCTAGCTCATAATATATGAGGTAGTTATTTAAAAAAATACTTTTTCCCGCATATTTACATTAGTTAATATGGCTTTTGAACCTGACTGTTACGACTATGCTCTATAAATTAAGATAAACATGGACTTTAAACTTAATATTTCTAAACTGATGCAATGAATATTATGTAAGTTCTTAAATAAGCATAGTTTTATTAGGTAATTAAAATATAATTTTTTCAAAAAAATTTGAATCTCTTATCTAAAATTAGACATTCAAATTATTAATAATTCGTTTTTGTAATATTAACACTTTTGCCACTACTCTGGCCACTAATGGCCTTTATTTTTAAAGAGTTAAAACAGACATTTTATAAACAAAAAATTCAAATCTCAATGCAAGTTGAATACTAATGCTATGTTAATGTATATATTGCTGAAACAAAATAATAATCTAGGCACACTCTTAAGGTCCAATTTTGAAAATTTATCAATATCGATGAATGTTTTTTATGACAACAATCATAACATTTAACTAAACGTTTATAATTTCTAATTAAAATCACAAAGGGTTTATTCGCTTTTACTAGAAATGAGTCTTAGGGAACCTTAAATATTGGCCAACTTTTCTTCCTGTATTAACTTGAGTCGGTCTGTTTTCGGGCCTGATAAATTATCCGCTAAAATATTCTGTTCTAAGTCACATTGTCGCAATTAGTAAAAAACGTTCACCTGGACACGAGATGTAAAATATCGCCTTTCTATGACGCTAAAAATAGCATTTTCTGTACAAGAGGGAGGAACAATGATCCTTCATAGTTGTAATATAAATTCCAAATATTTTAGGCCGGTGTAGCGTGTCAACAGCCAGCGTGTAACTCCAAACACCCCCTCTGATTGGGTAAAGGGATGATTAATGGCTTTTCACACTCTATCCCTCCAATGGGATTGGGTAGAGGCGTGATTGATGATATTTTTTGAGTGAATTTTAGCTCGTGTTAACACCCAGCGTTCATCGTGTTATTACTGAGACATTGTTCTTAAGTAGGCATAGGCAATAAATCATTCCTCCCTTATACTAAACTTTTACTACCCAAAAAGCACATATTAATTTTTTGCATACTAAAATTATATTGTTCTCTTTATAACTTATAATAATTTGTCTGTTTTTACAACTATTTATTTATTTTTATAGGGGGGGGGGGAGAGAAATCACCCTAAATTAGATTCCAGCTTTATAAAAATTCATAATTACATATATAATATCTTATTATATATAACAACAATATAATCAAATAAATAAATAATTTGTCTATATTCAATTATATAAAAATTTATAAAAACCCACAATTATAAAAATTTAATATTATAACCAAAATGCTAGTCTAAACTTAATTTATTAAAAACAATAAACATAACGTCTAAAAATAGCAAAAATTGACCTTTGATTGATTGACAGCTCATATTTAACATGGCTGGCCTCTGTTATACTACACCGGCATCAGGTCATGTAAATCGAAAGGCGATTTCAAGCTTAACATTGCTACACCACCCGTAGTGTTGTAGTCCGGTTTACTAAGCTCACCCAATAGCACATCTATAAGGGGTGATAAATTACTATTGTCTAAGTCTTGACTCCATAGATATAGGACCGCTACGACTAGAAAAGTGTTTTTTAACAATAATACGCTACGTGCAACTCTAAGGGAAGGAATTGTCCATTGAATGTTCCGATCCAACTCTAGAGCTAGGCCCTCCAGGTCTCCAATGGAAATGCGCGTTAACAAAGACGTATACGTAGAGCCCTGCACGGGCCGCCCGAAGCCCACCCGGCCCAATTAAGTTTCGGGCCGGACTTGGGCAGAATATAACAAAATACCCGGGCCTAGGGCTCGGGTTAAGCCTGATAAGGCGGCCCGACCCGAGGCCCGAGCCTGGCCCGAATTGAACTAAAGCAAATTAATTTTTTATATGATTTTAATAAACTCAATTAGATATTAAATAATTATCTTCGCACAGCCTACATAATATACCTTCCAAACTTCAGGTTTTTTTCCCTGTCTATTATACTATACTATAACTGACCTGAATTGCAAATCTTATTCTAATATTTAAATTGATTCATAGTAGCCTTTAGAATTTGAAGTAAGATAGGTTAATATTTCAAAATAAATTTTATTTGGAACTATTACAAATCTTATAGAGTTTTAAATTGTTAGCCGAATAAATTGTAACGAGTGAAAATTAATTTTTTACAAACTTATCCTAATTGCAAAGTGCGAGTAATAACGATCTAATGCACTTTATTTAGATGGTAAAATAATTTTCAAAATTAGAAATTTTACTTTAAAAGTCGCGTCGGGCTCGGACTCGGGTCGGGCCAAAAAAAAGTGCCTCGGGCTCGAGCCGGGCGGGCAAAATAAAATTTGGGAAGTCGGGCTCGGACCGGGCTCGGACCGATGAAATTTCGTTTTGCGGGGCTCTACATATACGTTTCCTGTCTAATCCGCAGTCTGGTAATGTTTTAACCAAAGGGCAGGACAACCGTCCCCGTGATAGGAAAATAATGGGACATCTTTTAGCGGAATCAATTCTGTTCTCATTAAAATTAAAATAGCGAGTGGCCATAGCTTATTTAATACAAAACAAAAAATATTCCGGCTGTTTACTAATTATTATTATATTATGAAATAAAAATCTTTATTTTTAACTTTCATGCTAATCATAAGTCTGTTTTCGTTTTCTTTCTAGCTTACAGTGGCGTAGCCAGCGGGGGGGGGGGGGGAACGGGAAATTCCCCCCCCCCCCCGATTTGGAAATTCCCCCCCCCCCGCCCCCCCGGGAGAAAATCTTGGCTACGCGCCTGCTAGCTTAATATAGTTTAAATACTATTAATACACTGGTAATTACATTTATAAATTTTTACCTATATACGTAATAATTTTATATTATTTACAGTTTTTTTATAAATTTTGTAATACTAAAACGTTTTGATATTAATTTCTTCTTAACTATGGTAGAGCAAAGCTTCATAGGCTTTTGGAACTTAAGAGTAGAACTTAACTTATACCATCCAAATTTTTAACTAGGATAGTGATTTATAAAAAAATAATTAAATAGCTCAAAATAAAGGTTATATATATACCTTTAAACTCCTGACCTGATAGTTCCCCAAACTAAATTAATCAGTTACTTTGACTTCATAGGAACTGTAACTGTAGTTATTACATTAATTCAATAACTATTCAACTAAAGTTACAGTCACTTTTTCATAAAATTTAAAATTCATTAATTAAATTAAGCATATAGTTCCACGATTTTAATTTCTTTCGCGGATTAAATTTAAATATTTAAATAATATTTCGATTAGATAATCCATCCTATTAGAAAATTCCAAGTATCAAAGTCGGAAAAAATCCAAGAGTGCATTTACACCTTTATTAATGCTAATATTAATGATGGATCTTTAAAAATATATGATTATTTTCCTAAATTAGAAAAACTTTTTAATTCAATTTACTTTTGTCATTCAGCACCCCCATCGAGCGCCTTATTTATCTATCTATATATATAAAGTAAAGTGTATATATGTATATATGTATATATGTATGTAAGGGCTAATCTCTGAAACTACCTGCCCGATTCGTGCGAAAATTTACCCCTAAGTTCCCAGGGCGGCCAGGGGTAAAATAGCTTTTTCAGATTTCTAAAATTCCTTTTAATTTTCGAGATATTGGGTTTTATGCGTTTTGACGTTCAATAAAATGTCAATCAAACGCACCTCCTCGCGTTCGTCGAAAATTTGATTATACAGACAGTTCTGTAGTAAAAGTGTATCACTTATAGTAGTTTGTAAAACGTAATCTTTTCTTAACGGTGACAACATAAAATTTATGAATTAAATTTCTTAAACGTCATCTTTTCTTAACGGTGACAATATAAAATGTATGAATTAAATTTCTTAAACGTCATCTTTTCTTAACGGTGACAAGACAACATAAAATTTATGAATTAAATTTCTTAAACGTCATCTTTTCTTAACGGTGACAACATAAAATTTATGAATTAACCTGAAATAAATAAAATTATAGATTATTTGAGAAAATATATAGGTGAAGAAGATGAAGTTTTCTCATTATCATTAAATGAGATATTTTAAATGAGATAGATGAAAGTATATATAATTTAAATGTAATATAAAATAGTCCAACGTTGATTATTCTGAGTAAATGCTATTTATATATAAATGTCATTATTTATCTATCATTAATTTTGATTAAATGAGATATTTAAATGAGAATAAATTCTGAAAGTACCGGCCCGATTCGCGCGAAACTTTACCCGTAGGTTCTCAGGGCGGCCAGGTGTAAAATAGCTTTTTCAGGGTTAGACTCCATTTTGATTTTATTCCATTTTTAAATATAGCCTACTACTTAGTAAAACTAATCCTTATTTTTGGGTTTATATAAACTTATCGTAAGTTACAATTCTTTATTTTATTCGTAGAGTAATAGACTGCTCAATCCCTTTTAAAAAGTGTTTCAAATTTTGGTACCCATTTTGAAAATTTAATTGGATAGTTAGGTTTATGCCTTTAATAGTTTCGGCTATGCCATTATATTTATTTTGTTATAAAAATGTAAATCATTTATAGTTTTATCAACAATAGCGGTGGCGTAGCCAGAGGGGGGGGGAAACGGGAAATTCCCCCCCCCCCTCCGAAAAAAATATTTAATGTTTATATTTTTTTTAATGTTATAATAATAATGTTACAAAATGTTTTTTGAAATTCCCCCCCCCCCCGAGAGAAAATCCTGGGTTGAACAATAGCTTTTGAAAATTAAATATTGGTATAAAAATTAAAAATAATTTATAAATAAAAATAACTTTTATAGCGCTAACAACAATGAAACTTATTTTCTAAAATGAATTTGGCTCAACTAATATAGTTTGATTAATTTTTACGCTATAATGATTAAAATAAGTTGCTACATGCCATAAAATTAATGATTATTTACCAATGCAATCCCTAGCTGTACGAAATCTACGTAAATTTTTAAGATGGCGATAGTTTTTAGCAACACTTTTGATGCGTGAGAGCAGTCTATTAGTCTATTGTATTAATACTTAATACATACTATTATTTTGTGTGCGAATATGTAAGATATTATATCATTGAATGCATATATAATACTATTGAAAGCGTTGTTTATCTTATATATTAAAATGAAACTATGTATATATGTGTGTATATATGCCGCCACCAATCTTAAAAAACTACCAGACCGATTTGGCTCAAAATTTCACACTTTATTTCTAACACTCCGGAGCATGTTTTAAGATTTGTTCGAGCCAAATCGGTCCAATAGTCTTCGAGTATTCATACGCGTTGCACTGTATACGGAATAGAACAATAGAAGTAGATCATATAGACATCAAACTTTATTTGTGCTTTAATAACCGCTTTATCATCATATATGCCCTAAAATTCCAACGTAATTTAATACACCCGGGTAAATGGCAAAACAACGTTTGCCGGGTTCATCTAGTCTATATATATAAAGTAAAGGGTATGTATATATGTGTGTATGTATGTCTGGGCTAAATTCTAAAACTACCGGCCCGATTCGCGCGAAAATTTAGCCTTAGATGCCCAGGGCGGCCATGGGTAAAATAGCTTTTTCAGAATCTTAAAATTCCTTTTAGTTTTAAAAATATCGGACATTTCCCGGCCAGTTTCATTTATAGCATCATATACAATAATGACGTTATACATACAAGATCGAATTAGATATTTAAAAGTATAATAAAAATGTTATGTATGTAAGGTAGAGGTGTGCACGGATCAAATTTTTTTGATCCGATCCGAGGGGTTTTTGAAAAATTTTATATCCGTCCGATCCGATCCGAGTCTTTGAAAATCTAAATCCGATCCGATCCGAAATTTTCAAATTAAAATCTTACGAACAGAACTTTTTATTGATGATTAAATTCAAAATACATAAAAATAAGGTATAACAATTTTAATAGACCTGAAATAAATATAAAATTTTACTTGACTAATTCCATATTATCATATAAAAATAATAAAGAATCTAAATTTTCTGGTTTAATTCGCGTTCTTCTTTCTTCTAATGTTCTTCCAGCCACCGAGAAATTTCTTTCCGAAGTAGCAGGTATAGCTAAAACTTTATTTGCCAGCTTATAAAGCCTTGGCAGGACTGTTTGATATAAAACCCACCATTTCAGCAAATCTTTTTTTGAATCATATTTGCAATCTTCATTTTTTAACGAAAGGTAAATTGAGATTTCATCGGTAAGGTGAGAGGTGGTATTGGGCATCAAAAATGGTAAAGTAAAAAAAGAATGCAAAGATAATTATGAAAAGGTATACTAAGAATTATTAATTTAATTAATTAGAACTTATTGTTGTTTATTTTAAATTTAAAAATCCGATCCGATCCGACTAAAATAAGATGTTGATCCGATCCGATCCGATCCGACTTCCAAAATTAAAATGTTGATCCGATCCGATCGGAGTTCGGACGGATCGGATCGGATGTCGGATCTGATTGATCCGTGGACACCTCTAAGGGCTAAATTCTTAAACTACCTGCCCGATTCGCGCGAAAATTTAGCCGTAGATGCCCAGGGCGGCCAGGGGTAAAACAGTTTTTTCAGAATCCTAAAATTCCTTTTAGTTTTAAAAATATCGGACATTACGTTTTAAAAAAGGGCTAAACTCTGAAACTACCTGCCCGATTTGCGCGAAAATTTAGCCATAGATGCCTAGGGCGGCCAGAGATAAAATAGTTTTTTCAGAATCCTAAAATTCCTTTTAGTTTTAAAAATATCGGACATTTCCCGGCCAGTTTCATTTATAGCATCATATACAATAATGAGGTCATACATACAAGGCTGAAGTTTTCTCGAATTTTATTATATTAAAGAAAATTGTATTTTTAGCAAAAAAAAAGTTGGCCGGGTCAGTATATTATATAATAATCGTACTTTAAATGTATAGCCAAATTGCACGTTAGTTAAACTATGTTCAACATTGTCTTTATTTTTCGATCGATGAAGGGCTGAGGACTGTGCACTTGCCAGCTGAGGAAGCATTCGCGGTGGATAGGTCAATAGAAGGCCATAACTTGAGCAGGTTCACTGATGCATTATTAATTGCTATGCAATTTATGGGCTCGTTTTTGGTTGTCCGTCGTCCGTTGTCCACCAAATTATTGGCGCCAGCTTTGTGACCTGGATGTGTCGGATTCAAGCCAGGGAGGGGACGAATTTTTTTTTAATTTTTTTTAATTAAATTAATATTTTGTTCTTGTTAATACCATTGATAATATAAATTTTTGACCGTCCGCTGGCTACTGACCAATGAAAAAAATGACCATTGGCCAAATAAATCGAAATTTTTAATGCTATATGCAATTTATGGTATTTTTTCGTCTTTGAATAGGTTAACATTGATAATTACCCTATGCCCTTTCCTACAAGAGCCTACGCCTCTACTGATATAAGTCCCTGTGCCCCTTACCAAAGCCTATGCCTTTACTGATATGGGTCCCTGTGCCCCTTACCAAACCCTATGCCTTTACTAATGTGGGTTCGAATCCCGGAGAGGGCAAAATTTTTATTTATTTTTTAAATTAAATTAATATATTGTTCTTGTTAATACCATTGATAATATGGCTTTTTGGTCGTCCGCTGGCTACTGACCAATGAAAAAATGACCATTGGCCAAAATGTAAATCGAAATTTTTTTTTCGTTTTGAATTGGTTAACATTGATAATAACCCTATGCCCTCCCCTACAAGGGCCTATGCCTATACTGATACGGGTCCCTATGCCCCTACCAAACCCTATGCCTTTACTAATGTGGGTTCGAATTCCGGAGAGGGCAAAATTTTTATTAATTTTTTAAATTTAATTAATATATTGTTCTTCTTAATACCCTTGATAATATGACTTTTTAACCGTGCCCTGACTACTGACCAATGGAAAAAAATGACCATTGGCCAAATTGTGAATCGAATTTTTTTTCCATTTTTTTAAGTCTTATGATTGTTCCTGTTAATGCCATTGATAATATGACTTTTTGGCCGTCCGCTGGCTGCTGACCAATGGAAAAAATGACCATTGGCCAAAGTGAGCATCAAAAAATTTTTTCCGTTTTTTTGGCTATCATTGACTTATAGAGTATCTGTTGGTACTGACCAATGGAAAAAAATGACCATTAGCCAAATTTTATATATAACCTAAAAATTTATTATAGATGGTCTAATACAGTGATTCTTAACCTGGGGGTCGCGACCCCCTAGGGGGTCGCGAGAAGTTTGCCGGGGGGTCGCCAAATTTTTTTAGAATAAAATAAAAATATTCAGAAAAGCTTTAGAAAAAATACTCACCAGGGGATTCGAACTCGTTGTCTTAAGATTCATTATTAGAATTAATAAATGATTGTAATTTAAAATCTTTGTTTAAAACTAAAAGTTTGCCGCAATTTTGGATACAAATTCGTGCAGAATATCCTCCATTATTTTCAGCAGCAATTCAAAATTTGCTGCCTTTCGCTAGTACATATTTGTGTGAAAAAGGCTTCTCAACTATAATGGATATAAAAACTAAAAAACGCAATCGATTGCGACTAGTACTGCATAAGGATAGCATTACAATCAATTGAACCAAAAATTAACAAAACGGCTGAAAAGGTTCAGCAGCAGAAATCTCATTTAATATATTTCCGAATGCATATATTTTTTATTTTAAACATTGTTTTTATGTTTAATTATGAAGTTTTTATGTTATTATTATTTCATTATCTATTTAAATTTTAAATAGATCATGAAATAATAAAGTTGTGTTTTATGTTTATTGTATAATAAAATGAAAAAATAATAGAACATCAATATATTATAAATAATATAACAAATATAAATTATTATGAAAAAAAGGGGGGCCGCAAACAAATTATAAAATATTTGGGGGGTCGCGTGTATAAAAAGGTTAAGAACCACTGGTCTAATAGACAGCCAACTATGTAATATATTTTTAACCTTATAAATGCATATTTATTTTTTTATTGAGTTAATAAATTTCATTTAATTAGATTGTGATTTCATAGAAAACCTAAAAAGTATAGTTAAAATAATATAGGTATTAGATTCTAATTTACGATACAATATATTGATAGAAACTAACACAAAATTTGAAACCTCCTTCAAAGGTATAATCATAGCCCGTTCTTTCTAATTAAATTCAATCTTTTAAACTATTAAAACACGAATTGTACTTTATTAGATGGCGCGCGTAAGATTATATAATTAGTAAAATTTTTCTACGTGTCATAGATATTACACCGCACGTGAATAAGTTAAAATGTGTAATAGAATTTTTAATAACGATTTTAAAATAAAAATAATATATGCTAGAGATAACCCATCTTCGAAGCTGTCAGGTAGTTAGCTTATATCATTATTAATTTTGCCTGTGTATATACTCCTTTTTGTTTTACTTGAATATTTTAGGAAGATCGAAAGGTATACTAAAAAACTTTATCCTAAAATAAACATACAAAATTTGCATAGTGGCTACAATGAATGGATATAGTAAATAATGATTGTCACAATTTTTAAAACGTAAACAAAATATGTAGTTAGAAAATTATTGTTCATTATTTATAAATAACTATTTTAATCTAACTCTTCAAAATAATTTTTATAGCAATTGTCAAGTTGCCAAATAATTACCGTAAATTGATGCATTCTTTTACTATCAATACGACTTATAAGATATTAATATTTTTTAACTATTTCATTTTAACTTATAAGGTGCTGTAATCACGGCTAAAAAAAGGTGTAAGTAATGTAAACAAAAATTTTAAAACTAAGCATGCTGAGTTAAATTCTTTAAATTTTTAATCCTTGAAAAATATTATAATTGATTAAAATGGTACACTAATAAATTAATGTTTACAATATAATATTTTTGCACTTTAGTAACACCTGCCGAAGGTAGTGCTAACAATTTTAATGGGAATTAAAATTTTCTTTATAAATCTATTTTATATAGGGGATAAATTAATCGATCAACTCGGACGTAACGATTAGTTTTTAATTTATACACCTAAGGCACTTTAAAATATTTAAAATTTGTGTATATTTATTACATATACATATAAAATTATAGTTGATTTCATGAAAGAAGATAAAAAATTAGTAATTTATTAAAACATTGCTATACTAATCCCACGAACCAAGAAGCAAAAATTTCGGAATTTAGTCATATAAGTATTTTATAACATTTTCTTAATTATTAACTGAATAAAATATAAGTGAGTGGTGAACAACCTGTCAACTTAACTTTAAATTCTAATGATTTCAATAACTTTAATTAATTTATAGATCTTAATGCTACCCAATCAATAAGCAATTTACAAAGTAAGAATTATTTAACTTGAATTCTATTCACAATTTTATGAATTTGAAATTAAATGTCATAAGTGTTTTTCATTGCTATTGATTATTAATTGATTATCGATTATTGATCAAAAAACCATAACATACCTCCTTCTACTCACCCCCTCCCCCCGCCCTTCTCAATCAAACGTTATAGGCGATAGTAGCGCTTAGCTAGCTAGTATTCCTCAATTTGACCTTGGACGCGTGAGTGGCAAACATACACCACTACCCTGCCGCGATCTCAGTTAAAGTCAACCTTAGTATTAATTTCTGTCATTTTAACAAATATATTCTCAAAGATTTCCTCTTTTAATTATAATTACTATTTTAATTATTTAACTAGTTTTTGGTATTTTTATTCATTTAAAGGTTTGCGAAGTTTTTAGGAACAAAATGCACCAAATTTGAGTGAATAACGCATTTATTGTTAAAAAATGTTAATTTTATCCCTCAATCATTATTGCCCCCCCCCCTTTAATTGCAATGGTGGCTACGCCTATGACTCATTATAATTAATATTGCAAAATTTTTGGTTAGTTATTATTGTATCCCCAAGAATAAGGCCTAACTTTAATTGTTTATTACTAAGGCTTTTTATTATATTCTCAAGAATATGACTTACTTTTAATTGTTTATTACCAAGGCTTTTTATTGCTTATTACCAATACATCTAAAGAAGGGAATGCTCTAGGTGGAATAGCTGTCAAAATTAGAATAGGGGAATGATGTTTTAGTAGAAGTAAAAGTTATGATTAGGGGAGCAGGTGTATCAAGAGTGGAGATATTTGTGTAGGGGATTGAATATTGTATCCTCATGGTGATTAAAATAAGACCGGAAAGGTTCGAAAGATGTAAAAATAAATAAGTTAAACTTAATAGTTTTTCTATATAAGGAGTAGTCAATATAATAAGAGATGTACAAGTAGATAAGTAAAATTTAATAGTTTTTCCATATAAGGAAAAGTAAATATAATAATAACATGAACAGGCCGGGGTTAGAAAACCTTAACGATATAAAAACCCACATTTACAGTGAAAAGGGATTATTTTTAATTTATTTTTTCCTGGATAACCTTCCCGCGTTGATTGTATAAAATATCTTTCCTCCCCCTACCGTTGTTAACCGCTACTCCAACGTTGTCTGATTTTACCACTTAAAATTGTATGTACGGATATTACTTGGAACCTTGTCTACGCGAAAACGTTTTTTGATTTGGGTCGATCAAAGCCTGAATAAAACTACTGCCTTGTCGATTGTTATACCGTCAATAAAATTCTTGATCCCGTCCATTATATACCTCACTGAATTGATCATTTACTCAAACACTGTAATGGTTGACGCCAATCAATCATAGACATACCATAACTTGAATACGAAGGTTCACGATTAAAGACCTAGACTAACGACGAAAATCACTCGAACCCAACATCTCAAACCTTGACCTTAGTAGCTCTTGAGCTTAACCGTTACAGACGACACACTTCTTTCAACACAGGACATAATAGTTATTTAATAACAATTTAAGATATTTGCAATATTTGACTGCACTTCGTTTATGCTGTAATTAATTAAAAATTAACAAAAAGTTCGGCTTTGTCCGTATATCTATTTATTTATTTATTAATATTGAATATTGTATATTCACGAGGGGGGTGGGGTAAATGGAATTGGAAATTAATTATAGGGTAAATTGATTTTGATAAATATTTTAATCCTAGGTTAGGTTAAATCGAATTTGCAAATGATAGAGGTCTCTAATCTTTATATTTTTATCAATCTTTAAAACATACTTAAGGGTTTTATTTTAATCTAAATTTATAATTAGTGTAGGGCAGGTAAATCTTTAGCCGTAAAAAATGACCAAGGCCTTTTGGGTGAATAAAAATGATTTCAAAATTTTGTCAAATCCCCCTGACAACTCTTTTTTTCCTTTTTATTATTCTGATGGCTTACTAAGATATTGAAATATTTATTTTATATATGCATGAGCATAGGCCAAATATAATGATTTTTACGAAAGTAATGTATATTCTTTACTAATTTTGGGAGTTTATATACCACATATATATGAGAGACCTACTATATTTAAAGGGGAAAAAATTAAATTAATAATTACCTCTTCCTACGTGTTCCTAAAAGCTATTTTACCTCTGGCCACCCTGGGCACCTACGGGTAAAGTTTCGAGCGAATCGGGCGGGTAGTTTCAGAATTTAGCCCTTTTTTAAAACTAAAAGGAATTTATTTTTACTTTTTTTTTAATTAAATTAATATTTTGTTCTTGTTAAAACCATTTGACTGTCTGCTAACCATTAGAAAATATCACCACTGGCCAAAGTGATGAAAAATTTGTATAAATAATTAATTAATCATTAGGCATTTAATATTCCCTATAGGCATTCTCGCCCATTCCCACCTTTCTCGCCCATGAATTTCATAGCAAATATGATACATTTATACGGAGTATAGATGAGTCGTCCCCCCTTCCCTTCCCCTCCTCCCCTTCCTCTTCTCTTCTTCCTCTTCCCACGAGGGCCGAAGGCCCGAGTTATATTTTGACTATCGATTTATAAATTAATAATAATTTGCTTCAATTTTTATTGAACATGAACTTTCGTAACGATCGTGACGAGATTGCTTTGGGGGGAGTCCCTACCAACCCTGACAGAACCCACGACGACCGTCTACCTAAATGGAAACACGGAAATAAAAATAGTCGCCGATGTAAAATCCGAGGCTCCCCTAGGGCAGAGAGGGAAAATCCTGCCATCTTTAGTGTGACAAACGTCACTTGACCGCCTTTGCTTAACTGGATAAAGAAAAAAAAGATATAAGGAAATAGGTGGGGTTGGAACTCGATGATAGTAATAGAGCGATAATAAATGAACCTCGTTTACTTCTCCAGAGATAACAAAGAGGGTCGTGGATACCACCATCCGACAGATAACGATTTAGAAGAACACGGGGCAACATGCGATAAGAAACAGAGAAGTGGACTTACCATTGAAAAGGGGGACCAAGCCGGTATTTATCCCCACAAGACGCGTTCCTTTAAAGAAAAGTTGCAGGAGTTTCAACTCGCCACCGCATCGGCAAAAAGGGCATTATGATTTAAGCGTAAACCAAGTATAGATCCCTGGACGCAACTATCAAGAAAAACCCTAGCACTATGATGGACGAAGATAAGAAGAGCGCGATGTTTAACGTTGGAGACACAGTGTGGGCGCGCATGTTTGTGGGTCCGCATAAATGGGTGAAGGGCACAATAGCAGCCAGGCGCGGACCGCGTTCTTACGATGTGTGGGCGCTAGGAAGACGACACCATCGCAAGGTCTGTCTCTAAAGATCAAGGAATAATTGGGATTGAAGGATGGTTGGATATGAAAATGGGTGGTCGAACAGAAATACCCGGTGGGTATCGCGTCCCACTAGTCCACTCGATCCTAGTGCTTCTCTGATAGAGCTACGGCAGTATAACGTTGGATCCTCGGCAATTCCACAGCGACGACATGTACTAAGCTATCTAAAGCAATGTACCTGTGAAAAAGGAAGAAGCGTTTAGGGTTGTGAGATTACATGTATGTAATGATTCAGATTGTCATATTACAAATACATATTTATTTTATATCTCTATGTTCCGCACGGAGTTATAATTAGTCTGTATCCCTTTTGTTGTGTCGCGCCGTATG
Organism: Gordius sp. MW1; assembly: GCA_964036665.1. Classification (NCBI taxonomy): domain Eukaryota; kingdom Metazoa; phylum Nematomorpha; class Gordioida; order Gordea; family Gordiidae; genus Gordius; species Gordius sp. MW1. The sequence goes on from OZ038528.1 coordinate 4,137,183, forward strand.
TTTATGCCCAAAAAAAGAGATGTAAGAATTAGTATTCGATATCGTATAAATTTCTTCTTTAATAAATAAATCCTCCTTCTTCCTCAATAATAGTCATATAATAAATTTGCAAGCAAATAAGCAATTTATCAATAAAAATTAACTAACAACTAAGTATGGCCTATAATTAGGGCTGATAACATTAAGTCAGATTTAGAAAAAACTTTGGGACATAAATTAGAATCTGATAAAACTTTTTTGTAATCCTTTGCTATAATTTAAATACTATGTTTAAAGCTAAAAGACATGTTAGTCTTAATTATAATTGAACCATTCTGTAAACGAATGCAAATTCTTTATTAATTTGTTGCTCTTCGCACTTTATATTTCAACTTTGCATTACATTTTAAAACATTGTTAAGAAAAATATCAACAGAAGGTATATTTGCCCAAGGGATGTCAGAGTCTTTAATATATATAAAAAATAGGAAATTTCATGGTCAGATTAAAGCGCAATAAGTTACAAAACGTCCTTTAAAAGCTAATTCTAGAAACCATAGACATAGAAAATAGTCATCTTACACTTAAACTTAACCAACTAAAGATTAGCTTATTTTTGGGAATGGCTACTGTTAATATACTTGTCTTAACTAATTAAAAATAATTTTCTTGCTATCTATTTTTGGAGAAGATTCATTAAAATCTTGCGTGCCTTTAAATTCTATCATTATCTAAAGTTACTTTTCCAATAACATATTTTACCTATGTTAAACCCAACGTTTGTCTTAAACCAATGAAAGTATAAGCAATAAAACATAAGTCTTATAGTCCGTGCAGAAAGTGTATGATGCGATGAAAGTTGATTTGATATTGAAAATAGGAACCAAATCACTTTGGCCGGGCTCGGGTCAAAAATTATAATTTGATCGGCCCTCAAGTCGGCCCGGCCAGATTCCTGCTCGAGGCAAAATCTAGCTGAAAGATTTTACCAGATTCCTATTATACAACAAACACCTACAGGTACGTTCGTAAAGAACATGAGCTTAGTCAAGTTTTGGATGGGGAGGGGCGAAACGTTTAAAAGTTCAATCAGGGAGGGGCAAAACATGGGATTTTGCATTAAAAATTTATTTTTCATCATTTAGGGGGGGGAGGGGGTAGCCAGCATTGGAATTAGAGGGGGGCAATAATGATTTAGGGAAAGGCAAAATAATCCTTTTTAAAAATTTTAGCCATAATTTTAATAATATTTAACAAATTTTTGGATTTATAGGGGGGGGGGGGCAGCCGTTCCCCTGCCCCCCTTGTTAACGTCCATGATTTCAGGCCCGCTCGTGCCGATTCATCAACAATAGAAAAAGGCCCTTGCAGTGCAGATCTCCGTCACGGTTTAAGCCATCATTGTGAATAATTTTATGAATTTAGATTGTATCTTAAACAATTAAGTCAACGTTTTTAGTGAAACATATTACGAATTATATTAATAATTGAATTATAAAGTGTTGGTGAAAATACAAAACGATTAGAGAAAATTCATTGATGGGCATATCCATGATTGCATGAGCGTAGCCAGGGGGCGGGGGCAGGGTGGGATGGCTAACCCCTTCTAAATCCTAAATTTGTAGAAATTTTAGGAAAATTTTTGCTAAAATTTCTAAAATGATCTTTTTGTCCCTCCCTAAATCATTATTGCCCGCCCTCTAATTTCAATGCTGGCTACGCCCATGATTAAAGCAAATGCATTCAGGGGGAAATCCATGATTGTAATGGCAAAGAGTTTAGTATCGATTATAAGGGAACTCTTTTGTTACAACCATATTTTCGGACTTGGGATAACTCTTTTCCATGGGCGTACCCAGGGGGGGGGCCAAAGGGGGGGCAGGGGGGGGGGCAGGAGGCGCGGCTGTCCCCCTTCCCCCCAATTAGCCAGGGGAAGCAGGTGCCCCTAATTTAAAAAAATTATGTTTTACCCCCCCCCCCCCCTCCTTGTTTGAACTTAACTCAAATTAATACAGGTGCTTATTAGCAAATTTACACATAAATTTAATTAAGATTAGTTTACTCGTTGCGATTGTGTTTGTGTATTCATCATTTATTTCCTATTCCTAATTTTTTTTTGGTCGCAGGAAAATGTTTGAATAGCCAAGTATCTTTTTTTTTGGTCTTAGGAAAGTTTTTGAATATTCAAGCAAAAAAAATTAATCTGCCCCCCCCCCCTAATTCAAAACCTGGGTACGCTCATGCTCTTTTCTCCTCGGATACTCTCATTAGGTATTCCTTAATCCCAACTAAGTTTTATTTAAACACAATTTCTTTGCTTATTTTTTTAAAAACATATGTAAAATCTATAATGTCAATGATAAACGGCATCCTATAATGTCGAAACGCATGATAGGGTCTTGCATGGCTTCTCGGTAAATTTTTGGGATGTGAGATAAATGTTTGCCTTCTGAGGAAAAGTTCAAATTTTTAGGCCACCAATCTAGAACGTGGATTCTCAAGGCTTCGGCTGTTAGTGGATTCGGTAAATAATTGTACCTATGTTTTTCGGCGTCTAGAGTTTTAAGATCGGAAATAGTTTCGAAACTTTCCATCTCGTCCGTAGTTTTAAAAATCTAATAAATTTTAAAAAAGATAAATTTCAAGTTTTTGTGTTTTATAAGAAGATACCATTTCTTCGCCCTTATCGTTGAGTATGGGATACCATTCTAGAGAACCGGTTTTGTATGTTATACGATATTCCGTGACGAGCCTTTTGCATTCGTTACACTTATCTAAATACAAAAGCTAGATAACTATTCCTTTGAGTAATTTACCTCTCTTTTAACTTTTATTAGATTAATTCTGGTGCATCACTATTAGCGTATGGAGGGGGTGGTTTTTGAGTTTGAACCCCTCCCATGATTTTCAATTTATATAATTTTTATATTTTATATTTAGTAAAAAAAATATTTGTTGTAATTTTACTTTTAATATATTATTATTTTTACGCCATTGTCACTTTAAACTTTTAAGAAAAAAACATTTTGATCCAAAAAATAGTTACAAAAAAATTTGACCTTAAAATTTTTATAACCCCCCCCCCCCCCCCTTGAGGAAATCCTAGTTAAGCCTTTGTGCATTACTGTTTGTAAGACTTCCAAATAAAATATGATTATTGTGCGAAGTTAAACTCTAAGTTAAGGCCTATTTTATTACTAATAGAAGCTTAATTAATCTTATATCCAAAATTATAGTTTGTGTGGACTGGCATTATCTATCTTATCAAGCGGCTTGCTTACGATCGAAGGGAGCCCATTTTTCGTAACCTGCTTTGACCATAAAACTGTTGATTAGAAATGGAACCGGAAATAGAATCTCGATCACGTGTTCGTAAGCAACAGGGGTATTATACCAAGTGGCCGATAGTCTAAAGTTAAATCCCCACTCATGACTAGCACGAATCCATTGTGGTGGAACTAGTGTAGGTGGTCTTTCAAAATCTTTATGCAACGTGTACAGGTCTGTCTGCTTATTTCCACCGTAATCCATCATGATCCGTTTCTTAATTTTGCGCCTTTTCACGGTTTGTGCGTAGGTCCAGATCAACTGTCCGTACACTTTGTTGGACACTAATTCGTTGGTATGGGGTACGAGGGATGACATGAATTCCAAGGATTCTAAATTGTGTATAGTCGTCTCGGGAAGGTAATCTAATATTTTAAAGTTGGAGTCTGGTATCCAGTCGATTAAGGAAGAGCTCTCCACACTTCCACACATGAAGTCAAGTCCTTTTTCGGGATAGGCTTTAATTTATGGAAAAACATTAGGTGCTATAGTGAGCTATATTACTTTTATCACAATGTTTTCCAAAAGTAAAGGGTGGACACAAACAAATGTATTTCGTAGGCGGTTTCAAATTTATACAGGTCGCACCGTTTACGCAATAAATGGCACCCTGACCAGCCAAGTAACATTCGTTCACATCTAACAAATCAATATAAAAATTAAAATGTAGTATTTATTAAATTAATCTGATATATTGGATAGGTTATTAACAAGGATTTTATCAATCAGAATCCTCAAAGCATTAATAGGTCAAACAAAAATGTTGGTTGTATATCGAATCTTAAATAAATTCACACTAGTTTAATCTGAAGAGTAATTGATGCGTTCAGCTGAAATTTGAACCGTGATTAAAATTTAGATGAATAGTATATAGGAACCTAAATAAACAGAAAAGTTAGGTAATAAATGCAAATAAATAATATGTCGCATAATTAAAAACAAGCACACATGAATGGAACTAGTCTGGGGTATACCCAGCAGAGACCAGAAAAGCCCTGCCCGCTGCCCGACCCCGTCCCGCTCGGCCCACGAGACGGGTCGGGCAACTGCGCCAAAATTAACAATCGGGCGGACCCTATCTGGCATTATAAAAAGAATCGGGCTTAATTAGAGATTTTTAATAGTTATTCTTTTGTTTTGAGGTATTATTTCGTCACTTTTTGATTGTGAAATATTTATTATTCGAATTTCATATCCAAAACAATCCTGAATTAATTTTAAATTTCTACAAGTATATTATATTAATGGTAAAAATTTAAAATTTTAATTTCACGCAGCTCTAATGATTTGGGCATGGCCGGGCCGACACTTAAGGTTTCGGGACAGCCCGGGCGCGCAATTGCGTTTGATCAGACCGGGTCGGATTAGTGCCGAAAAGATTAAACAAATCTGATCCCTGATACATAGTTTATAACCGTATGCCATTTTACCAATTGATATAGCGATTATTTATTTCTTACTAAAGTTTGATATCAAAAATATTTTACAAGTTATTAGATCTAATGCGCAAATCCCGTTTAATCTAATATTATATACAAACTCTGATAAGATGTTTTATTTAATGTACGTATTATTTGGTTTTCAGTTTAAAACCATGAAAAATCTTTATAATCGATAAATAAGCCTTTGTGATTTGTCTATCAGTAACCAATATTTTACCCTTACAGAAGATGCCTTAAAATTTTATAAAAATTATAATTTATAATAAAGCTTCACTTAGTATTACCTTGTTCGCAAAATCTTCCAGTCCAGCCCTCGTAACAAAGGCACCTAAAAAAATCCTCAGTCCTTTGCTGTATATTATTTAAGGGAGTGGTTGTTTCGTTAGATACTGTCATATTATTCTGCGTATCGTTTTGCATCGTGATCAAGTCCTCAATTTCATGGCAATCACCATTAGGACCACAAAAATCGACTCCGCTATTGAAAGGATTACATTCCCAACGAGCTTAGTAAAAACAAAAAATCCAATTTAATTTGGAAAAATAAAGAATTTTATAAAAACTAAACAATTGTTACATTGACTTACACACATCGGGTGGAAGTGGTGGCAATCTTTCAAACATTTCTTTAATGAATGTCAAAGCATTTTTCCTACAATTAAAATTCCAAATAATATTTAGCCTAGGTTGTATATTCATTTATAAATATATATTATATTAAAAGGATTTTACGCTGGAAAAATAGATCGAAACGCAGCTCTAATTTTAGATTTTTCTTGGAGGGTTGACTTATTCCATAAATCCATATGCCATTCCTCGGTATTAAACATGATGGGTCGGTCAACTGAGTTAAGAGAATCAGGGTGTGACGGGTACTGATTTAGAAAGGTTTGAATTGAGAAATAGGGTTGGTTAGAATCTTTGCATTGCACTAGGGTTCTTAATAATTTAAGTATAGGGATACATTTTAGTTTTTAAAAAAGTTTATAAATAGAATAGAGCATTTAATTTATTAAAAGTGAAACTATCTTATAGCAATCCTCTGTTTCGTTATATCCAGCTTAGTTAAAACACCACTTGATTTAATAGTTAATACTAAACTAAAATTTATCAGATTTTTTATGTTTAATATATAGAAATATAATATATATGCTGTAGTACTTGCGTAAAAGGAATTGTAAATAGATCACAATAAAAATAATAAAACTCCAAACATAGATCATGTAACAAATATAAAACGTTTACGCCAACAAACAAACATTTTTTTGCAATCATATTTGAAAATGATATCGTATTTTCCCTTAAAAGTCTTATAATAAACTTGCTTATAATTCAATTTGATGTTATCAGTCAAAAAATTAATACGCATTTTGAGTCTAATTTAACTCTTGATTTTATGAACTATACTTATTGTTTTGTTTGTTAATCCTTTTTATTGAATCTGGATTAAATTGTTTTAAGATGGGTATTCAAGTAGATAAAACTGTCGATAAACGTAAACATAGATTATATCATGAGGATGTCTTAAATCTTATATCGCTGGCTTATTGCATATTATAATAGTTTGGGACAACATTTATTATGAATTTTTTATCGAGACAAGTTTCAAAATAAGTTACACTGGGAGCTGAAATTAAGGGGAGCAATAATGATTTAGAAAAGAAAATAATAATTTTGAAATTTTAGCCATAATTTTTATAAGGTTTAAAGAATTTTTGGATTTAAAGGGAGGCAGCCGCCCCTCCCTGCCTCCCCATGGCTGGGCCCATGATTGGGAGGATTACAAAGAGAAGCGAGATGATGACCACTTACAATTAAACAGATTATTTAAGGGCTACTATAACTAACGGGAGGTTGGTAGAAAAATATTCAAACTAATATAAAACCCTTTTTTAGCAATTTTAAACTTAAGTTTGCTCCCTGGGGCATGGACGTAGCCAGGGGAGGCCCCCTAAATAACAGAAAAAATTTGTTCAATACAAAAACCCTTAGAAATTTAAAATTCTATTTTGCCAAATTGAATTAAGGCAACTTTCTCCCCCCCCTCCCCTAATCCAAAACCTAGCTACACCCATGTCCTGGGGCACCAAAAAGTTGCTATGTATACAGGCCCAATCAACTATAATCTAAGTGTAGCTTTAAGTTATAGCAATGTTGTGAATCATTCTCTTTGATTTATGGTAAATGTAGGAAAAACTTCAAATTTAAATATAAGTTAAAAGCTTATATACACCCATTTTAGTGGGTTAAGTGTAAGTCGAATTTAGAGAAGACAGAGAATCAAACTTATAAACGCATAGAAACTTTTTATCATAAATTACATTTTCAGCTCAAACCCGCTTCGCCACAATATTTTTTTTACGTGAACTCCAGGTCCCCATATCTATAAATGCATTCGTTTGACAAAAATTTAAACGATCGAACCTATAAAAAATTGCCTAATTTCATAACAAATATATCTACATTATAAGTTAGGAACAAACGACATTTAAAAACATATTTTAATACAGAAAAGAATAACAAATTATATACCAAACATCAGATTGAATTCTTTGTATTTTATATTCTAAATAAATTGTATCAAAATAGGCTAGTTCACGTTTCAATACAAAAATAAATAAATTTCTGTTATATAATTAAATAAATAACCCCAGATTCATGGGCTTACGCAGGGGGGGGGGCGGCTTCCCCCCCCCCCCAATTAAATTTTTATATTTAATACAAAAACCCTAACAAATTAAAAATGTTTTGCCCCCCCCCCCCCAAATTTGCCAGGGGGGGGGGCAGGGGGACTGGTTGCCCACACTGCCGAATTTAGGGCAGTTGCTTTTTTTTTGCTCTCAGGAAAATTTTTGGTAGTGGAGACCTTTTTTTTGCTCTCTGGAAAATTTATGGATGTCGAGACCTTTTTTTTCTTTTTTTTTTGCTCTCAGGAATTTTTTTTTTTAATCTGCCGCCCCCCTCCCCATAATTCAAAACCTGGGTACGCCCATGTCCAGATTAATTATTAATTGGCAAAACGCGACATATATACAAACTTATTATGATATAAACGCATTTATTTACTTAAAAGAAACTAGTTAAACAGTCTATTTTAAGCCACTGTTGGATCAGGTTATGCATTAAAACAGAATTTATTAGCAGTTTTGGGCACAACTTATAATTGCTTAAAAGTATTATATATAGCTCTTCCCGCAATCGTTTATTTTGATAAAATATGGTTAATTTAAGAAATCTACCTCTGCAGCCTATATATTTTACACAAAAGTTTTTGCTTATAACATTGGCCAACCACTAATCTTACAACATATCCTGTTGCTTCTATGAAGAAAATCAAAAGACAGTAGGCGAAATGTCGTAGCATGTTTGAACCTCACCTGGCACGAATTATAGGCAAGTCTTATGATTTTTTTGGCGAGTTCAAACAAATTAAATTTTTAAGTACCATCCTGCCTATTTGTATACACTCCGCTAAATCTTTTACAATTGCTTAAATGACTATGACTAAGTAAGCTTCGAATTTTACTTTATTATTTTGTGGTAGAGATCCAAATAATATGCCAAATCAAAATGCCAAAACAATTGGAATGACTTCGGCCCTTAGTACGGCAGTTCCTAAGCCAATAGATTATGAGCTTACATCAAAACTTGAAGAAAAATTAAAATCATTTAGCCTTTATGAAACCGAGAAAGAATTAAATTTAAGGTATTTCTCCAATGAATAAATTTTATTTGCTTCAGAATGGATGTGCTAAGAAAACTTAATTCATTATTTACAGAGTGGATTAGAGATATTAGTGTTAAAAAAGTAAAAATAATACATGAAATTAAAAAATACTTTTCAGAATATGCCCTTAGAGTTAGCTGAACAAGTTGGTGGGAAAATATGTACTTTTGGTTCATATAGATTGGGTGTTCATACTAAAGGTAACATTTTTTATTTCTAGTCCTATTATTGACTGTATAAATTAAAATGTCCATTATTTAATTAACTTCTGCAGGTGCTGATATTGATACATTATGTATTGCACCAAGACATATAGAAAGAAGTGAATTTTTTACCTCTTTTTATGATAATCTCAAAAAAGATACTTCCATAACCGATTTGAGAGTATTTTATATATAAAAATTATTTAATTTTGAAGGCAATCGAGGAAGCCTTTGTACCTGTAATTAAGATGAAATTTAATGGAATTGAGGTTGACATTTTAATAAATCCAAAAAAACAATGCATTTTTTTGAATCAAATTAAAGAAAAACCGATATATAATTTAAATACAATTTTAGCTGGATCTGTTATTTGCAAGACTAGCTCTTAAAATTGTGCATAAAGATGAAAACATTAGAGATGAATGTGTTTTAAAAAATCTAGACCAAAAATGTGTTAGAAGTCTGAATGGTAATTTAAATATGAATTACATAACATTATTGATATATTAGGTTCAAGAGTTACTGATGAAATATTGCACCTTATACCAAACATTGAAAATTTTAGATTAGCATTACGGGCAATCAAAGTTTGGGCTAAAAGTAAATTAGATTTCAATTCAAACTTAGTTTATTTCAAGATTTTTAAACTCTTAAAAAATTGCTATTTGCTAATGATTATAATTTAAATATGCCATCATTTCGTTTATGTAAGATCATGGGGTTTATTCAAATGTCTTGGGATACCTTGGTGGTGTGTCTTGGGCAATGCTTGTAGCAAGAATATGCCAATTATACCCTAATGCTGTAGCATCTACACTCGTGCACAGATTTTTTCTCGTGTTTTCAAATTGGTTGGACATTTGTTTTATTTGTATCTTAATTATTTTTTATATTAGGGAGTGGCCTAAGCCCGTACTACTCCAACCAATGAAAGACCCTACACATGGACTCAATTTTCCTATTTGGGACCCCAGGGTATAATTGTTATTATAATACTCTGATAATTACAAATTATATAAAATGCAACCCTAAGACTTCATTTTAATTGATATAACGGATTATTTATAAGGTTAACATTTCAACCTTGTAATAATGTAAATTTAAGACTTAAAAAATAGTTTTGTCGTTTAAATTAGTTGATATAGTTTTTTAAAAAACAATAATTTGTGTGCAAAATGATTTTGTTTATAATTCACTATCCCTTGGTTATTAGGTTAACATAGCAGATAGATATCATTTAATGCCCATCATAACACCTGTGTACCCTTACCAAAATTCAACTTTCAACGTATCCCTCTCAACCCGAACGGTTATGGAACAAGAATTTAAACAAGGTATCTTAATAAAAGCTATAAATTGCAATTCTATGATGGCCTGTTGATGGATTATGTTTAAGTAGTTATGGTGAACCCGCGAAATTCTCCATATTTTCCATCTTTTGTTATCAACAAAAGTCCTTCTATCTTAACAATATATATTTTATCATTGTGATTACTTTGAATTGGAGAAACTTTAGATTCTTTGTAATTTTAATATTATATATGAATGTGTCGCATATACCTCTGTCATATTCATTATATTATTTTCTTAATATGATAAAAAACTTTTAAATGCTTACTATAAAAACTTTTTCTAAATTTATTGCTTGGGAATAGTTTAAGGTACCTGATATGTTGTCAATATTGTCCTGCAATTTATTGGTTTATTTGAAATTGTTAGTTTAAAATATTTGCAAAATAAATGTCATCTAAAAAAAATAATATAAAAATGGCCATAACGTTTGGTTTGTAAAATTGTTTATACTTACAATCTCTTTAGCTTTAATTCTTTTAATTTTGTTTCACCATTTCTGCCAAATTTCATTGTCTGCTTCTATTTCTTTTGCCTTACTTCACGTTGTCAATAATTTTAAAATTTATTTCATTTAATATATTTCTCAAGGTTTAGCAACAATGGACGAAATTATGACCGGCACAAAAACGTGGTCTGATCTATTTGAACCAATAAATTTTTTCCAAAAATACAAGTAAACTAATCTTTAGTAAAAAATGTGTAATGTCTAAAATATTTAGACACTTTATAGTGCTGATAGCTAGATCTCCCAACAAAGAAATGCATTTGGAATGGTTAGTAAAGTCTTTTTTTTTTATTTTGATTAATACATTTTTCTTTTTGGAATTTAATTAGCCCATTAAGATCGGACACTATTTAGAGAAAAGTCCCTTCTTTTATAAATAAAAGAAGCCAATTAATTAGCAAACATAATTAAATTAGTTAATAATGTAAATCACATCTTAAGCTTTAATAAAAACTAAATTTGATAAAAGGTATTTAAGTATGCAAAATTTAGACTAAATATTGTATTTTTGCGTATGATATATTCAACCGTAGGTTTTAATGGGTTAATATCTTTTTGTCAATTTTATGCCAATAGGGTTGGTCTCGTAGAAAGTAAGATACGTATGCTGATAGGAGCTTTGGAAGGCAATCACCTCCTCAAATTGGCGCACATTAATCCCGAAATATTTGTACCCATAGATGCATCCGAGTGAGGAATTTATATATTATAAGGAAGAGATTTTAATTTTTTTAAAGCTTTATAGGTGTTTTGCTTATATAAACATAATTATGAATTTTAGTAAGAGACTTAAATGGTTTTAAATATCACAATCTTTCATAATTATTTTCCATAAAAAATATTTGGTATATCTTGCATAGTTTTTTAATGTAGTTTATAAAGTTTACACATTAAAGCATCAACTAATTAATGAAAGAATTGGACAGATGTTAATGTTTAAATTTTTCTTTTTATTTGCTATCGCAGGGGCCAAGTAGAATCTATGTGGTTCATAGGTCTATTGTTTCACAAGGTTGAGAACGTTAACATAGACATAACCGAAAATATACAATACTTCACGGATACGGGTGAGTTGTATCAAGAATTCCCATTTTTTGTGTATTTTATAATTAAAAAATACCCGACTTATGTTATTTAACGGATCTTTCAAATCAATTGAAACCGTAACGATTGTAAAAATATGATGGGAAAATATGGATTTAAAGTAAAAAAGCCCAATTTTACGCTGTTTTCTTTACTATTACTTCAAATTTTTAAAGCTGTTTTTTTATCGAAACAAGTGTAAATAAGCTCATTTTAGCTTTTGCAAACCGTGATATTTAATGCTTCTTTTAAATATCAGAGTTTTTGCCCACTCAAAGGGCAACAGATGATTTTAAATATATTTTTCATTTATATCAAAATAATAAATTTTATATGCATTAACCTTATATGTCGAGATTTTATTTATACATAAAACAATATAGATTCATAATTAAGCAAGATTTGTATGGCCCATAACCAAAAATTTTAGCAAATTAATATTTTTTCAACACTGGGAAGTATTAAATTACATCTTGAATGTCTATCTTAAAAGTATAAGAAAGATGATTATGTTTATAAGTCATATGTAATTGGCAATTACATTTCAGGTTTTTTTTTATTAATCTGTAGGGCCCATAACCCTCTATTTTATCAAAGTCGAGATTTTATTTATACATAAAACAGTATAGATTCATAATTAAGCAAAATTATTTTCTCACCCCACAACCATTTGCATGTTGTTGGGCTGACCTAAAGCATATAAAAATATATGTAACACGGTGACAATGTACACCGTAGCAGGGTTAAAACGGCTTTAAAAAAAGTTTTCTAATTAATGAAAAACAGCATAATAAGATTTTATGAAAGTTAAATTAAAATTTTACTATAAAATTGGGAAAATTTGATTTGACAGTTATGTGGCAGGCGGTATCGCATAACGTATACAAGGAGGGGATGACGCTGGAGGCCAAGTATTTGAAGAGGAAACAACTGACCACTTACCTCCCCTTGGACGTGGTCAATCGAGGCAAAAGACGTAGCGATAAAGTACTTTAATCAATCTCCTCTTTGACCCTAGCTTATATAATTAAAACTAAAAATTAATGGTTTTACAATATAATTATAGGAGTTCTTCCGTGTCGTTTATTTATTTGGTAAAATGCATTCTTTTGTCATAAGTCCTCTAAATCATAGGATAACATTTTTCTATATGCCTCCCACTAAATCCTTGGCCTGTTTTTGCACCTCTAATTATGAATTTCGGCTGATATCATGGGCGTTATTTGCATTGGAATTAGAGCGGGCAATAATGATTTAGGGAGGGGCTACATGCTATTTTTTTGTAATTTTAGCCATGATATTTTTAAATTTAGAATTTTTTCCTAATTCCCCTTTGACAATGGGTTGACTTATATGACTTTTTGGTAAACTGTATGCAACTTTTCAATCATTGAAACAATTTCTTTCGAAACTTCTTGGGCATTTTTATGCCAACCATAATTTTTAAATTGTCTACGATGATTCTCAATACATTTAAATATGAGAAACAGAAACTGCGAAGTCACTTTTTTCAACCTGAACCCAACCCTAAAGCATTTTAAAATTTTCAACCCCGACCCAATGACATTGCAAAATTTTCAACCACCCGTGCAGTTAGAGCCCTGCAAAATGAAATTTCTTCAGCCCAAGCCCGACTTCTGATTTTTTTTTGCACGAGCCTGGCCCGAGGCCAAAAGGCGTTTTTTTGGCCCTACCCGATTGTATATAAGACAATTAATATTTTTAACAGCCCCAAATTAAAAACATTTTAAAATATTTACCTATTTTATTTCTAAAGTTTTAACAGCTATGAATCTCTTTAAATACTAGAATAAGATTTGCAATTCAGGTCAGTTATATTATAATAGACGGGGGGGGGGGGGAAGCTGAAGTTTGGAAACTATATTATAAAGGCTGCGCGAAGATAATTATTTAAATCGAGTTGAGTTGATTTATCATATTTTATGAAAGATTAATTTGCTTTAGTTGAATTCTGGCCTCTGGTCAGGCCGTCTCATCAGGCCCGACCCGAGCCCAAGGCCCGATTATTTTATCAAATTCTGCTCGGCCCGAAACCCGATTGGGCCAGGGTCGGGTTTCGGGCGGCCCGTGCAGGTTTCTAATTGATAAATTTGTTGTAGACAATAGCAGCGGAGCCAGCTATATCGAGTTCTCCCGCGGCGCCCAGCTTTTTGCCTGGGACCGAAGAGAGCAGTAATATAGACACTTTCAATAATCTATACGTCAATTCTAACCACGAATTGCCCACCTGCACCCCTACCCCTAGTAAGTAATATATACTCGAACGATTTGTACCTCTTTGGGCTTGTCTTAATATCGGATTGAGATTCAAATCGCGCGAATTTTTTTTGTCTAGATATCCTATTGTAATTGCATGGGTCAAACTCGGTTGTAATTATTAATATTTTGCTTTTTGACCATTAAAAACGTTTTTATTTGTTTATTTCAACTCTTTAGATTAAATCTAAACTTTGCTGATACCTAAATATTTCAAAACATACAACATTTAAGCTTAAGAAAATTTTCGCATCTTACTAAATCTGTTATGTTATGCGTCTTAAATGTAAATCCGTTGTGAATTCGAAGTTAAGACACAGCTATGTTATAACACCTACGACGATTTTTGCTGGGCAGTAAAATCCGATATAAGCCCCTGCAATTCAAAATTTATTAAATAATTTGGGCCATCATTTTTGGTTGGTTGCTAAATAATGCAAAAGTTATGGAAGAAAGAATAATGAGAACTTTAAAGGAGTATTTTTTTATGCTTAAGTTTAACGTTCAATTATTATTTAAGTTTAATAGCGTCTTGTTCTACACCTCACACCCTTACATAAAAACAACTATAAGTTGTTTGCCAGTGTATTATAATATTATTCTGTCCTTTAAACAGGATTTTTAAGTTTTAATTCGATAAAAATATTAGTTTGAAAATCGAAAAGTTTCGTATGCAATTTATTAATTCAGATGGAAAGGTGAGCGAAGAAAGTGCTTTGTTACAAGCCGTGGCCCAAGCCGAATCTAAATCATCTCCTAATTATATACCTGATTACGAGGAAGATCTCACTGATATAAAGGCTCCTCCATCCCAAATTTACATCTCTCCCCCTACGGTATTATATTCAGCAAAATTTTGACATTTGCCTCTGTTAAGTGGTGATATACCTCTCTTTAGATTTTAAAATTGCCAAAAATGCTGTTTTAGGTTATGAGTTAATTGGGAATAATTCCAAATGTTAGAGTCAATGCTGGCTTCTCATTCTCGGTAAATTATCAAACGCGTCATGAAATTTTATACAGGTTTGTTTAACATTTGGCGTATTTTTAATGAATTACAAAATATAAAAGCATGCAGTTGATTGGGCTTCAGAGTAAATATATATATTATTATAGAAATCAATATCGCGATTTGTTTCGATTCTACCAGACTAGATATACTCCTCATGCCATATGTTGCATGTGGTTAATTGTATGTCAAATTTTCCTCCATTTTGAAGAGGGCAACTGGTGTATTTTAACCTCAATTTACCTTCCTCACTATTATCTAAATTGAAACGAACGTCAATAAATTAATATTATGCAAAGATGGCGCTATATTATTAAATAAACTTTAATCGCAGTTTTTACATTTTTAATTTATATATTGTTTAAATGATATTTTTATATAAAAATGCTGTTTTTGATATCTACCCAATTCAATATTTTTTTGTTTACCTTTTTACGATTATTTAATTTGCGAAAATTACTAATTTCTATATGATCACCACTTTACCATTTTCACATGAGAATGGTGGAAAAACGGGTACACGTTTTGTGCGTTGTGAGCAGTCTATCTAGTCTATGATTCTACCATATTTTCTTTGCATTCATCGACCCATTCTTAATTCTTGAATCAATTTACTGCATATGTCTAGGTTGTCTTAAGCTTAGACGGGGACGAGCCCCTCTCCATACCATATTCCTCACAACTTAAACAGTGCAACTCTTCGCCGCAGCTTAGGACACCCCTATGCGAAAATACGCCGAACCCTAGCTTTATCACTACTACTACTGCAACGCCTGCTAGTAGTAGCAATTCTAAAACTAGATCTCCGTCTCCAGACTCTACCCAGTCCGAAAAGTTTGTATCACCCACTAGTAGTAGTAATGGTGGTGGCAATAATATCCTGAAAAGACCTCATTCGCCCGAAAGGTTACCTAGCTGCTTGACGACTGCTGTAACGTCTTCGAAAATCTTACTTTCCACCAGCACCACAACGACCTCCAGCTCTTCCCCTAGCAAATTAGTGCAGTCTACTTCATCGTCTAGCCCCTAGCTCAGAATTGGGAGATGAGGTTTTAAGCTTGCATCCCCTCTCTGGGGTTTCCAGCGACCCCAAACTGGGTTGTATTTGGTCGACCTATGGCTTTAGTCGACTAAACATAGACAGAGCAGTGGTTTTTTAGTCTGAAAGTTTCGTCTTAGTTAAACCAAAGGTTGACCAAGCAAACCCCAGCCGTTTTTACAACACTAGCTTTATTTTTGTTAGCTCTAAGAATTTTTGCGTTATTGAACCAAGTAGTTCAGCGTATTCCGAAATTTAAAGCCCCTGCTTGATAAATTTATAATATTGGCCTGCCTATATATGCGTACAAAAGCTTATGATGTGCAAAATTTTCTACACGACCCCCCATATGAAAAGTGCTTAATTTTGACATCCATTTATACACCTATCTACGTAAGGGCTCGTCTTAATATACGATTCAACTTCATGGCGCCATATTTTTGTTTGTCTAAATATGCTATATACATGTCGTGGAATCAACAATTTTAGTTTAGTTACATGAATATGCATTTATAAGCGTAATCAAAGGATAAATATTTGTTTTACCAGCAAAAAACAGAAAAATAGAACAAAAATGACGTGACGCTCGTATTAAAACGCGGCATCTAGATTCAAAATCGCTTATTAAGACGCACCCTAAGAATAAAACCATACTAAAGTTGTTTTAAATTGAAATTTGGAGATAGAAAGAAAAAACCCGTTTCTGAACTTAACTCCTATAGCGCCATTGATATTAATGTTATATCGTTATTTCTGTGAAATAAATAAAATTACTGCATTGGCGATTAACACACTAGATGCTTAAGAGGATCTTGTCCCTTAAAACATACATTTCATATTAAAACGTGTTTACACTATATATTTAGGGCGATTGAGAAGCAGTTTCACCTACTACTACCTACCTCTTCGGCAATTTACACGTAAAGCTATCGAATCGCCTCGTTGATTTCTCCACTAATCCTTGGGAAGTCTTTATAAATTTACTTGTCTTTTTTACTTTAAAGCACGTTAAATAACCTAATGTAAATAGCATTTGTACATAAATATGTATTTATACCATTTTGTAAATATGCCCTAATATGCTTGGAGTTGGATATTTTTTCGTTGAGATAGTTTCTTTTTTTGATATATGTATATATATATATTAATTTTATCTCACATCTTTGAATTTTCATAATTGTTTTTCACGTCATTTTTTTCGTAAGCTCTGCTCATCCGCGCCTCGAACTGCCTTAGCGAGATTGTAACGATCTCTGCAACGGTAAATTAAACACTATTTTATCTTTAATTTTTCTATTTTTTACCATCTTCACTTTGATAAAATTTAGGGAGATTACTTAAATAATTTTAACATACCTCATGAGAGTTTGTGAGCTAAAATTGTTACTTAATTAACGTTTTTTAAAAGCTTTGTTTTAAATTTTAATTTTTAAAAATTTAGCTTTTTTAGCATAAATACACTAGAAATTTTGACTGCGTTTGTTATTATTTTAATGAATTCGCTATCTTGATGTTACTTTTTAGGTGGCTCCCCAAATGGGTACAAGAGGTATAGCAGGCGTGGTCTACGTATAGTGTTTTACATACATACATGCGTACACATATATATACATATTTAGTCAATAAACGAATGAATTACCTGTTGTCGTGTTTTAAATTTAGATATACCCTTAAAAAGTGTTTTATTTAAAGTTTTTGTACTTGCTCAATATATTAATTATTAATTGGCTTGAGGTAAATATATTTAGGGCAAGGATATTCTGTTATAATTAGAAGTTTTAGGTGACGCTAGCACTCCTTTCCTTTAAATAACATTTGATAAGGCTAACAAGAGATTTATAATTTTTTTGTTTACCCAGACTAAAATTCCTATTTTATTATATTTAAAAAATTATGAATATTTTTTGTTTATTCGATGTAGACATTATAAAGGCGAATTATAAAAATGGGAATGTGCGTAAAATAAATTATATTAATGTTTAAATAAAAGTAATTGTTGATATAAAGTTTTATAATCGAAAAAGAATTAAAGATAGCTAACTTATTTATAGTACTTTATAATCTTTGACGTAAAAAGATACTCCATCCTTATAATTTCCTAGAGGTGTTAACATCACTCTGCCTGCTAAAAATGAGTAACGCTCCACGTCTTTTTATTTTTAAATTTTTATATATTCTTTCTCTTTATAAAATGTTCATTGTTATTTGTAAAATTTTAGTAAGCAATGCTTCTAGACACATGACCGATAAGCTCGTGCCCAAAGGCAACTATTAGGCAAATATTGATATAAATACTATATTTAAAATAAGGCTAAGTATGATGAGTAAATAAAATTAAAAATCCTTTTTATCTTGTAACAATTTATAAATTATGTAGTAATCAATATCTTAATAAATTTTCTGTTATCGCTTATAATAAAGGCACTTTTATGGAGTATTTAATTACGTTGTATATTAATTTTTTATAATTACTACTTTATATTTATTTATGAAATGCAAATGAAAAAAATCGCAATAAAACCTTACAACTACGCTTTGCTTTTAAATAAACATGGTTTAGTTTATGTAATATTTGATAAAATTTAGGAAAAAGTAATAATAGGATATGATTATATGTATTAAGTTAAGATGTATTCAGCCGAGGATAAGAGAAATAAAATTTTATTTTTTTATAATAAAGGTTTATTTCCAAATAAATTAAATTAATGAGCTTGCAACATCTATTGATTAAAATTGTATTGGATTTGACAATTTCTATGGCGATTTTCTGCTTGATGTAAAAGAATTCTTTGGAATCGTGTGTAATGGAGGTAATGTATTTTGATATTTGTTTGAGGAATTGGCTGCCCTCGGGACCTAGATTACCGAGGGTCGTGGCCACTACAGGGGACAGTAATGATGTTGCTAAGCTATTTGTATTTTTCCGCTTTCTGTCTCTTAGTAAGATGAGGTCGAGAGAGGTGCTAGATTTGGCAAATATATCCAACCGTAGTGAAGTCCCAACGAGCGTTTAGGCCACGAGCCCACGGGATGATTGTTATGCCGTCGGGTCTTTTATTGTCAGTGGAGCTTAGGCTTGTGGGTTCCTGTGAGTAAGGAAAACCGACTTTTTTCGAAAATTGTCCGATTATTTTATTGTGAAATGACGGAAATGCCGTCTCTTGCTGTATTGGCAGTGTAAGGGATGATGGCCGTTTGCTATAACGGGTTGACAACAGAGGTCGCTACAACTTTTACGAAGTTCTTCGTCCGACAAGTTTAACCCTAGGTTTTGACTTGGTAGGTTCTTTAAATTAACAAAAGATGATAAAACAACAAAAACTAAAAGAAACTTTGATTTTAACAACTTGGTTTTGAGTTATATAATAATCAAATATATAATTATAGCAATAATATAAAACCGATACTAATTTGTAGATAATGTATGTATAAATGAAAGTTATAGTGATTAAACGATTCGTCTTTCAAGTATTCGCACACATGTGCATATATGCATAGACTAGATAGACTGCTCATCAACGCACAAAATGTGTACCCTTTTTTCCACCATTTTGAAAGGCACATTGTAAAGTGGTGATCATATAGAAATTCGTAATTTTCGCAAATTAAATTATCTTAAAAAGGTAAATAAAAAATATTGAATTGGGTATACATATCAAAAACAGCATTTGAAAATAAATATAATTTAAAAAATACATAAAAATTGAAAATGTAAAAAATGCGATTAAAGTTTGTTTAATAATGTAGCGCCGTCAATATTAATTGCTATTTTGAATAATATTAATTTATTGACGTTCGTTTTAATTTTCAAAACTAGGGAGGAAGGTATCTTGACTGTATAGGGCAAAATTACATGGTTAAAATACACCAGTTGCCCTCTTCAAGATGGAGGAAAAAGTGACACACAATGAACCATATGCAACATAAGGCATGAACAGTCTATCTAGTCTATGCATATATGACATATTAAAATTATCTTTCCTAAATTTGCTAATGGCTTTAAATGCAGCGAAGTTTCTCTCTAAACTTTTTGCAATGCCTCAATTTAGAGGCCTGCACGAGTGACCCGCCGGGTTGAAAATCTTGAAATGTGTTCGAATCGGGTTCGGATTAAAAGTTTTAAAATGCTTTCGGGTTGGATTGGATTCAAAGTGTCGGGTGAAAGGTCATGAATCTTACATTGCAAAATACACGGAACATATCTTTTAAATTAATGCTATGAAGTATACTATTTTAAATTAAAATCGTAGTATAATGGAGGATCATATTATGACTAATATTTTAAATTAATATTGAAGTATAATTTCATTCATTTATTTAATTAAATTTCTTTTGTTTATTTATATCTGATTATTTTAATTTGGACGCCAATTTAAATTTGACTCGTAAAAGAACCATAAATTGCAGAGCAATTAATATTTTTCAATTGTATTAGAAGTGTGAAGTGGTAGTTCATTATTTATTTAACCTACATAAATATATATTCATAAGCCAGAACAAGTTTAAATTTATCAAATAATTCATTTGCAAATCTATATACTCAAATTATCTACGACCCTATTTTATAGATACTATCATATTTATACATCGTTATCATTCAAATAAATTAAGTCATCAATATCTGTGGTATCAATTGGTTTCATAAATCGCACTTTAATTTGTTGACTAAATTTCACACACGGCAATTTGCCTTAGGGCTTCCGTCTTAATATCGGATTTTGCTGCGAAGCAAAAATCGTTGTACGGGTTATAACATAGACATGTCTTAACTTCAAATTCACAGCATATTTACATTTTAGACGCATAACATAGCAGCGATTAATCTCAAGAGTTAAAATAAACGAAGAAACGTTTTTAACTATCAAAAAACAAAATATTAATAATTACAACCGAGTTAGACACATGAAATTGAATGGGTTATTTGATAAATATAAATTCACGCTATTTGAATCTGAATTCGATATTAAGACGAGCCCTTACTCTCGCGTCGGATACCAAAATTTGAACTCCCTTTGGGAGGGATTCGGTTAAATAAATTTAAACGCTTTCGGGTCGGGGTCGGTTTGAAAATTTGATAATACTTTCGGGTTCGGGTTAAAATTTTAAAATGCTTTCGGGTCGGGTTCGGGTTGAAAATTTTAAAATAATTTCGGGTTCGGGTTGGAAATAGTGGGTTTGCAGTTCTCTACCTCAAATTCAGTAAGTGAGTTTGGGTAAGAGGGTTGATGTTAAATAAGATAAACAAAATTTGCAAACTATTTCACACAATCGTAGGGCAAAATGATAATTTTTTTTAAAATTGTAGACTGGGCGTGGGCCTATTTTAAACTAAGCTTAAAAGCAATAACAAGATAGGACAGGACATTTTTCTTTAAGGAGGTCGGCGTAGACCTAATTAATGTACGGGCGATATTATATCACTACATATAAAAAAGGAGCGCTCTATATTTAACAAACATAGGCAAAAATGAAGGATTTTATGTAGATTAAAGGTGAATTTGAAATCGTTAATAATAAAATATTGATTCTTATATAATGTTATCAATTAACAAAAACAAAGCGAGTGTGTTTGGATAATTTTATAAGAAAATAAACAATTGTTTAAATTGAAAAGGTGGACCCCTATTATTTTTTAAGATTTAAAAGCATCTATTTGTTTCTTAATATCTTTTTCTAAACAAATATGTATAAAGTTTCAAGTAAGCAAATAAGTATTTTATGTCATTACCAACCATTTTATTATTAAAGATTTATCACAAAAAAATTTTTACATACTGAGAAAAATGGATTTGATAATTTATTATTATCTCAAATTTTTTACTAATTAAATATCCATAAATCCCGCATTTTAAATCGCAGGTCAATTTCTTTAATTACCCTTTATATATATATATATTTAATATATAAAAGAATCAATGATATATTAATTGTAACCCCTACGCCATGTTAAAGGAATTTCATTTCCAAGCATTAAGTTCAATCTAGCAAAGAGTTCATTAAATAGTACTGAACAAAAAGAATATAAAGGAGCTATAAATTACCAATAAATAAAAATCTTCATTATAAATTTATTATGATTGTAATAATATTAATTTATATACATTACCCCCCCCCCCCCCATCCTTTTGGCCTCATTTTTATATGGGACAGGGGTTGAATCGTTAATTGAGATGCTAGTTAAACTGCATATTATTTTATTTTGCATTCCCTAATGATATATTTACATACTACAATCGACCTATATTATATATCGGATTCAAAAATTGTCACCTTGAATCCTTATTTCTCTGCAATTTTTCACTTGCTCAATCAAAAGTTTTCTTGGATATTTTTGCCTTGAGATGACAAATTTTATTAGGTTTATTCCGATCTGAGACTTTAATATAATTGATTATCCAAATTCCAGACACGCTTTTAATTGCTGATAATTTCCAGCAAAAACACATTGATACTTCCCCGTTAATTGCCAATAAAATTATCTCTTTAAAAATCTAATCCTATCACACACTTATTTTTCCCCTAAAGTTTTTTTACGCTCTGTCAGTAATGTAATTTTTTGCAAAACTAATTGAATTATACGACAGGAAACAATGTAATTTGTCGATAACTTTTCTATCATGAAAACGATACTTAATTTTATAACTTATTTAACACCGATCATAGCCAGTTTAAGTCGAGGCTCGCACCAGCCCCGACCTCAAGATTTATCAGCTAGTTATTGTGCTAAATCTATACACAGACTACCCATATGTTGTAATGGTCGGGTTGATTCTTGTAGTAGAGCTATATTAAATAGTCTCTGCTATTGTGATTCATTCTGCATTAATGCTGGAGATTGTTGCCCAGACTTTAGCACTATTTGCACGAATGGGACCAAAAGCAATGACCAAATACAAGCCATCATTTCTACGCCTTTTTCGACTTACGGTAAAACCATTGTCAAAATTATTGAAAATTTTCCATATACAGCGTTCGATGTAAATGAGTTTCACTTTTATTATAGATAAATGAAAAAAAATAAAAAAGTTAAGTATTGTAAATAGGAAAACATTTAAATATTGCGTATATTTTTTGCTTATTTTATTATAGAAAACTTAATTTAAAATTTGAGTTTTTATTGCGTATTTGAGTAAGTTTTAGTTGTTTCGTTGAATTTCAAAGACATACTATCTAAAGCTTATTTTTTACAAGTCATGTTTAAAATATTATTAATTTAGATGCCAGTGTTTTTAATATATTACTAATTTATTTAATATAAACATGATTTAAAGCAAATATTAGGTTTGCTAAATATATTTTAATACCTCATTAATATATCAAAAATCATCATCATTAAAAATTGTAAAGTTTATACAATGTTAAAAAAGAATAATAATTTATTTTTAAATCCTATTTATTAATTATAATAATAAAAAGATGCTATATTTTAAAACTAACTCATATAAATAAATATACATGGGCATAGCCAGGTTTTGAAGGCAGGGGGGGAGCGAAGATTTTTAAAGTTCAATTAGGGGGGGGGGCAAAACATATCTTTTTTAATTTTTAAGGGTTTTTGTATTGAAATTTTTTTTTCATTTAGGGGGGCAGCCCCGTTCCCTGGCTACGCCCATTTAAATATATCTATAAAGGTTTTTTTATACAGTTAATTTCATTTTGCACCTGAAACTTACATTAATATTACGGTCGAAGCCCACTTAATATTAATAAATCATACAGCCAAGCACGATAGGAATTCCCAAAGGAGGAGGAAGGAGTTAAAATGAGAATTAACTAGTACAAATTTCTTATCACCTTTTGGACAAAAAAATGAATTTTATCTGATATAAGAAAATTTTCGTTTTATATAACATCATGTATACATTTCGGACATATTTAATATTAATTATATATAAACAAATATAAAAGTCGGGCTCAGACGAGGTCGAAAAATTAAAGCCAATCAGCGGTCATCAGCTAGTCTATTTGCGAAAACAAAATAATAGTCTTTTACAGAAGCATAAGTCCACAGCCATTAAAAACCCGTCTAAGTTGTTTCTGTAGCAATTATTAAAAAATAACAAATTGGACACGGGACATACGGATGGACGGACAACCAAAAACAAGCCCATAAATTGCATAACAATTAATAAACATTAATAATTGTGAAATTAAAATAGTATTAAACACGTATTTTTGTCCCTTTATATAGATAGGCGATGTCAGCACAAGGGAAAACTATATACAAATACGCTTTCTTTTAAAGACAACTGCAACGAATGGTAATATCATATTCTCGCGATTAAATATAGAAAGCCCCTGGCCAAGGGGAGGCAAGGAGGCCCTTTTGCCCCCCCCCTTTGCTTTTTTGATTTAAATACAACAAAATTTTTAGAAAAATTTAAATTTTTTAAATTACTTGGAAATCTTTTTGTAGATTAATAGATTTAAATATGATTTTTTATTTTACACCTAATTTTTAGTTATATATTATAAATGTTATTTTAGCAAATGCCAGAATGGTCGAATTGAATGTGCTGAACGTGCATGTCTCATCAGGGAAGATTTTATAGATCAAATCAACAATAAGCGACTTGGGTAATATTCCCTTATTTTGCAATTTAAAAAGATGAAAAATTTTAATAAGTTATACTTTTATTAAATTTTTTATTGTAAATATAATTTTTTAATTTATATTGTAGTTGAAGGTTTATTTTTTTTTAGCTAATGGAGGTTTATATCCAAATAATTGTGTATGATACATGGTTAAATAGATTAGATTAGATTAATGAGCAGGCATAGAGTCATGGATTGAAATGATATTAGTTGTTACTATTTCACTGGTGAGTTTTTGCTTAATATGAAAAAATTCAGGGGTCCTGTGTAATTGAAATAATAAATTTCGATATTTGTTTAAGTAATTAATCCATTATACTGCTAAAGAGGAGAGTTTTTGTAGGGTAAAATACAGAAAATTATATTAAGAAACAATCCAATTAGAAATTTAAGAAAAAAAAATTTAAAATTTTTTTGTATATAAGTATGATGATTATGGAAAACTTTAAAACATTAACTATTATATAGCTCCTTAACAAATTTCTAATCGATTTAAAATAAGTTTATATATAGCAATAATAGTCATGTTTGTTTAATAAGAATTTGCAATTAGTTTTTGTATATTCAAAAATTGATTTTTACAATCAGTCGTAAAGAATAATAAAACAGATATGAGATTAAAGTTAGCTATACCCATTAACAAATTAATTCTTAAATTGAATCTCAAAATTTTATTGTAAAAAAAGTTGAAATATCAGAAATTTTTCAGCTTTTATAGTTTAATTCTAATAATAAATAGCTGGATAGCCTCGAATTATTCCAAATTTTGGGGAATGAGTCTGAGGGATGGCCTAAAATACAAGCTAGGATCCTATGCACCAGATACAGGAACTTTCGCTAACAATCTCAATGTTATAGGCTTAGTTCTTAAAGATTCAATGGATTTACCTACCTTTTTTGATGCTAGAAAGCATTGGGGACCCCTAATAAATGCCGTGCGAGAGCAACACCTATGTGCTTCTTCCTGGGCTATCTCTACTGCAGGTTCGACTTTTAAAGTTATATTTTATTAAAAGTGCCTTCGTAAAGTAAGGGTGGCTTTGAATGTTTTTGTATAAAATCTGACCCGACTCGATCTAAAAAAGGCATTGCCCTAAGTTTTATATTGGCCAATCAGGGAATTACAATTTTCTTTTGTCCAAATAAACATTATGAATCATAGTTTATGGTTATAAAGTCAAAATTAAATTAGAACTATGTTTATAACAGGATATATCAAATTAACTTTACTATTAATTGAATTAAATTATATAACCATGTTGCCCTCAAATAAATCTATAGGCCTGAACCGGCCGGCTCGAAATGCAATATAATTATATCACAACTGTTTTAATTCAAAATTACTTAAAATCACGTTACAAAATTCATATGTATAATAAGTTAGCTAAGTTTGTGTGAAAAATTATTTCTGTTTCGGTTTAATTTACAAATTTAAATTACCCCCTTTTAGATGTGGCGTCCGATCGTTTAGCGATACAAACACGTGGTCTATACACTGGACCACTTTCTGCACAACAGCTGATTTCGTGTAATCAGAAGCATGGCTGTACTGGTGGTCACGTGGATAAGGCTTGGCAATACTTAAAACGCAAAGGGTTTGATAATTTCATTTTTTAGCCTATATTATGATAAAATTATAAATTTTTCCATCACCCTCCCCAAAGTTTAAAACTGTTTAAAAAAGAAACTCTAATTAAACTTGTAATTAAAAACATTGAATTTGTCCCCCTCTAATCACCCTCTTTACCTTAATTTAAAACTAAAACAAGAGCTTGTGGGATTAAGATTTTTTTTGATATTGAAAATAAGATATATGTAGTCATCAACATCAATTAAGTTTTCCGCCATCTTAAATGTGCACAAATAAGAACGGGCTATATAGAACGTGATTTTTATGGGCGTAGCCAGCATTGGAATTAGAGGGGGGCAATAATTATTTAGGGAGAGGCAAAATGATCATTTTTGAAATTTTAGCCATAATTTTAATAAGTTTCATTTTTTGGGTTTAGAGGGGGCAGCCGCCCTTCCCTGCCCCCCCCCCCCATTGGCTACGCCAATGGTGATTTAATTAAAGTGTTTAAAACGCAATGAAAAATTTTTGAACTATCTAAACATTAAAAGCAGCATTTCAGAATATATATCATTTACACAATATAAAAAAAGGAAAAATAAAAACTCGGGCCTTCGGCCCTCGTGGGAAGGGGGAGAAGGGAAGGGGAAGAGGGAAGGCAAGGGGGGACGACTCATCTATACTCCGTATAAACGGAGCATATTTGCTATGCAATTTATGGGCGAGAAAGGTGGGAAGGGGCGAGAATGCCTATAGGGGGGTATTAAATGCAAAATTATTATTAGTTAATTATTAATTTATACAAATATTTAAAAAGTTAAATAGTATTAACAAGAACAATATATTAATTTAATTTAAAAATTAATATTATCAAGGGTCAGTGCCCAGAGACGGTCTATAAATACATACGAGTCAAAAAAACAAGAAAAAAAATTTCGAATTACTACTTTGGCTAATGGTAATTTTTTTCATTGGTCAGTAGCCAGCGGACGGCCAAAAAGTCACATTATCAATGGTATTAACCAGAACAAATATTAATTTAATTTAAAAAAAATAAAAATTTTGCCCTTTCCGGGATTTGAACCCACATTAGTAGAGGTAGAGGCATAGGCTTTGTAGGGGCACAGGGACCCATATCAGTAGAGGCATAGGCCCTTCTAGGGGAGGGCACAGGGTAATTATGAATGTTAACCAATTCAAAAACGAAAAAAAAATTCGATTTATACTTTGGTCAATGGTCCTTTTTTTCATTGGTCAGTAGCCAGCGGACGGCCAAAAAGTCATATTATCAATGGTATTAACAAGGGCAATATATTTATTTAATTGTAAAAAAAAATAACAATTTTGCCCACTCTGGGATTCGAACCCACATCAGTAGAGGCATAGGCTTTTGTAGGGGCACAGGGACCCATTTCAGTATAGGCATGGGCCCTTGTAGGGGAGGTCATAGGGTAATTGATAATGTTAACCTAATATACCCAATTCAAAAACGAAAAAAAAATTTCGATTTATTTGGCCAATGGTCATTTTTTTCATTGGTCAGTAGCCAGCGGACGGTCAAAAAGTCATATTATCAATGTTATTAACAAGAACAAAATATTAATTTAATTTAAAAAAAATAAAAATTTTGCCCTCCGTGAGAACTCGTTACCTCCTGTTTACAAGCCGTGCGCTATGACCACTCACACCCTGCTGGTATTTAAATGGTATACCTTTTTATGTTATTTATAAGAAAATGAAATAATAAAGTTGTATTTTATGTTTAGAAAATCAATATATTTCATCGGTCAGTAGCCAGCGGTCGGTCATAAAGTCATATTATCAATGGTATTAACAAAAACAAAATATTAATTTAATTTAAAAATAAAAATAATAATTTTGCCCTCTCCGGGATTTGAACTCACATTAGTAAAGGCATAGGCTTTTGTAGGGGCACAGGGACCCATATCAGTAGAGGCGTAGGCCCTTGTAGGAAAGGGCATAGGGTAATTTATCAATGTTAACCTAATATACCCAAGTCAAAAACGAAAAAATAAAATTTCGATTTATTTGGCCAATGGTCATTTTTTTATTGGTCAGTAGCCAGCGGACGGTTAAAATTCATATTACCAATGGTATTAACAAACAAAATAATAATTTATTAAAAAAAAAAAAAAAAATTTGTCCTCTCCCGGGATTGAACTCAAGACCTCCAAGTCATAAAGCTGGCGCCAATAAGTTGGTGGACGACGGACGGACGGACGGACGGACAACCAAAAACAAGCCCATAAATTGCATAGCAATTAAAATACTGTGATGACGTGATGTTAAAGCAATTTAGTCATGAGCGTAGCCAGCATTTGGATCTGAGGAGGGCAATCATGATTTAGGGAGGGGAAAATTAATCATTTTTTAAAATTTTAGCCATAATTTTTAATAAATTCAACAATATTTTGGATTTGAAGGGGGCAACCGCCCCTCCTTGCCCTTTCCCCAGCTACGGCCATAAATTTAGTGCCATCTGCATGTAATTATTTATTAACATTCATTTTTATTTATTAATCACGAGGAAGGTAAATTCACTTTTTCTGTTTGAACAATGCGAATCATCGCAGAAAAATATAGGAATATGCCAAATTCAAAATAATGGGTTTAATTGTACTAACCTTATATAACTTATGACATGAGCAGTCTATGCAGCAGTATGTAGTAGTGTTTTAAAACTGCTGGGTTTTAATTGGTCTGCCCTGCCTATGGATTCAGTCGACTAAACATAAACAGACCAAATATTTGTTGGTCTGTTTTTCTAAGTGGACCACTAGGCTTAGCCGAAATTTGAAAAAACAGACCTGAGTCAATTGTTAGTTTCAGTTTGACCAAAGGTGGATCAAAAACCCAGCCGTTTTAACACTAGTATGTAGTCTATTTATGTAATAGAGTTATTATTTTGTATTATATAAATTTTATAAAAAGAGCATTATAATTAATCAAAAAAGTGACTTTATGATATTTATTAATATTTAAGGATAGTATCAGAAGAATGTATATCCTACAAGGGCTTGGAATATTCATGCTCAACGAAAAATAATTCTAAAATTGCTTGCGATTTTCCACACACTCATGATACAATTTACAAATTTACACCACCATACAGAGTGCCTCCTAAAGTAAATCAAATGTATAATACTTATTAAACTCTCTACAATCTTAAGTGAATTTCTATAAATAATATTACAAAATGCTAAGTATTTTTGTTTAAATGCCAAGTATTTTGTTATAATAGCGATGTTAGTTTTGAGCTAAGCCATATGAAATAATAGTTATTGACGTTAAAAGTTTAAAATTCATTTTTTTAACAATTTAGGACCTGCTTATCATTAATCAAGAAATGGATCTAACTCTAATTCCCTAAAAATTGAAAAACTTATATTAAAATAACTATGAACATAAATTTGCATTAAAACAAACTTAACCAAAATTACAAAAAACTGAGCAAGTGAATAGTTAGAAACTTTGGCATTGTTTCTTAGTTGTTATAATTCGAAAGTTATATCTCAGTCTCTAAATAATTAATTGGTCAGAATTTTAAACAACTTTAATTTATATATTTAAATAAATTTATAAAAATTGTTTATTTAAGGATGATAAAATACGAACAGAGATTTTAATGAACGGACCCGTACAAGGTTAAGAAATTCATTTGCTTTAAAAAAATTTAAAATATATTTATAGTTTTAAATTTTACTCTTATATGTTTTACAAAAAATACAATGTTAAATATTTTTAAATTAATAATTCTTTTAGCTTCGATCATTTAATTTAATATTCTTATATTTAGCAACTATGTTTGTTGAACCTGACTTTTTCATATACAAGAGTGGCGTTTATCAACATTCTAATTTTATACCTTCACTTAAACCTAAAGTTTATCATTCCGTAAGAATTTTAGGGTAATAATTTTTATATGTACTTTATTCATTTTAATATAAATTTATTTATATTTATTAATTTATTTATTTTTAAACTTCAACATGTATTTTATAACCTAGAATAGTCAGAAATTTTATTTTGTATATTTTGCTGCTGTAATATAGATGGGGTGAAGATGACACTGCTGGGCTAAAATATTGGGTACATCCCAATTTCAATATGTTTTTCCTAAAAATATTTAAAATTTAATTAAAATAATAATTATAAAATAGCACATTTTTGATAAAATTTATTTATCTTTTTGTGTGGAAAACTAAAGCTTGTAGCCAACTCTTGGGGGAAAGAATGGGGCGAAGATGGTTATTTCAGAATAGCCCGTGGCAATAATGAATGCGGAATTGAATCTTATGTTATTGGAGTTTGGGCAAGAAATCCCGATAACTATAATTGAACCACAAATAATACAATATAATTGACGACTAATTTTGTAAAAATGTGAAAAATTATATTAATAAATCATGTGTAACATAAAAAGTTATATATATCAATATTATTAAGGAAATATAATTTTTACAGGACTCTAATGATCATGAGAATTTAGTGAATATCTTTTTAATAGCTATGCAAATTATGGGTTCCTATTGGTTGTCTATCAGTCCGTCCTGTCCAACTTGTAATTTTTTAATAATTGCTGTGAAAACTTCTACGAGATTTTAATGGCTGTGGACTTATGCTTCTGTAAAAGACATTTATTTTGCTTTCGCAAATAGACTAACTAATGCCTGCTGGTTGGCTTTTCGACCTCGCCCGAGTCCAAATTATTTCCATTATTGCTTTTGTGCCCGACTAATTATTAATATCGCGCCTTTATATATAAATTCAATTTGGCAATTTGTCTGGGTTGTTTTGTTGCTTGTTGCTTTACATGGATAATTGTGAAACAGGCTAGATAATTCCCTGCAAATTAATGATGACCGTTGCTTACTTCTACTTTATCTGACCCCGGTATTAATTAATTAATCAACCTTAATATTAAATTTTCAAGGTGATTTAGACTAAGAATAAGCATTTCAATGCTTAATTTTTATCATTCATGCAGACCTTTATTTATTATGACAGATGGGGATTGGATTATTCATATCTGGTATATATATATTTAATGCATTGTGTGCCTTTGAAAAACGAATCGGATATGTTTTATAAGTTATATACTTAATTACAAAATTAATTAATTAAAGTAAAAAGTTTAATTCATTAGTAATAAGTAACCAAAAAACTTAGCCATTTCTTAATGGGGCATCGCAAACACCGGTTAAATAACTTTAAAGCGATAAAAATAACGTTTATTTCTTTTAACCGAATTGTCATGGTATTGATACAAATCCGTATGGGCAAAACATAAATTTCATTTTTAGATGATTATTCGCTTGAGTATAATGATTTCTTTTTTTGTTTCCATCTTGATAAATAATGCTACAATGGTTCTAAGCTATAACTGCATTGTCCTTCGGCAAGACTTGATAAAAGTTCAGCCCCAAAGAAATAATTATAAAACACAGCAGAGCTCCGACTAGTGGAAAGAAAATATCAAACTTTGTATTAAATTCATAGACTGGTCAACCAATAATGAAATTATAAAATTAACCAGCAAACTGTTTGATTCTGATTGATAGAGTTTTTAACGGGAAACACAAATTTATATTTTTAGTTTTTTTCCTATACGTCAAGTTTTCAAAATATTTACTGTCAAAGTTGCTAAAGCAACGATTAGGGCGTTTTAAAACGTCAATACCTTGCAAATTAATGGTTTTTTTTTTATAACATGAAGAAATCTTCATTAAATGGCATACAAAAAATTACATTCACGACTAAAAAAATAAAAAAACGCTTAAATTTTAGTTTAATAAATTTGATTTATAAATAAAGTGGAGAGGAATCCATCTTAGCTCTATAAATTTTGATTTATATTCAAAGTTAATTACTTATCTCTATCTTTTTACATTGATAAATTGTCCCAGGCTTAAGATCGCTCTCCCTTCCCTTTAACACTATAGGAATTTAGTTCGTGTTGTTGTTTATCTACTACTACTAGAGACCTGCACGGTACCCGTTTAGACGGGCCTCTGCTTTAAAATAAAACAACGAGCCAGGCCTGGAAGGGCCGTACTATAACCTAACGGGCTCGGGCCGGGCCTAGATATACGTAATGCCCGCTAAAAGCCCGTTACAAAATCAATTATATTTTTTTGTGCTTTAAATGTTTTTTTTTATAAAGTTCCAATTTAAAAATATATTTCATGTTTATTAAATTAACGAGGATTTAGTGGATTCCTCTCCCCCCTTATTCAATGAATTAAATTAAAATTTTAACGTTTAATTTGCATGTTAAGGATGTTTAAAAAACGACATTCGTTGGTTAAGCAACTTGACAACAAATATTTCAAGAACTTGACGTATATTGAAAAAATTTAAAATACATTTGTTTTCACGGAGATAAACTTTACCAAAATCTGCAAACACTTTGCCAGTCAAATTTTCTTGTCGAAACGTGTAATACAAACTGGGAAACAGATGATATTTATTAGAGGTGGGCAATAATGATTTAGGGAGGGGCAAAATGATCATTTTTTTGAAATTTAAGTCATAATTTTAATAAATTACAACACAATTTTAGATTTAGAGGGGGGCAGCCCCTTTACGCCCATAACCACCTTGTCTTAGGCATTAAAGTACTATTCATTTTGGTAAATTAATTAACTTCCAAAGATACTTATAGAAATCTAGACCTCAAATTTTTTTTATTCTTTCTTTACTAACTTTTGCAATATTTTTGCACAAGTGCGCATATTAAGAAGCCTTATGTAAATATCAGCTGTTTGCTTCTTTTTATTTAGTTGATTAAATGAAAGGAATCTAAACGAAAAAAAACTTAATAAAGTAATTTTATTTAAAAAAAATAACTGTTAATCTTACCAACAATTTCGGCAGTCCTTAGGGGATTTAGATAATTCTTGGAGCTATCATCAGCTGTTTCCATAAAAGTCGCGCTACTGTTAGGCGAAATATTTGATTGTCTAAGATAATCGAGCGTTTCATTGGATTTAAGTGGCCCCAATCGTAATATATGTTTTTTAAGAGCTGCTACCAAAGCTTCATGCTTTTGTGATTTTAAACGTTTTTCAGTCCAATTTGCTAAAGATATTTTAGGATCCATTAAAGTCGAATCCTTATTTTCTCGACACTTTTTTCGTAGGGACGAGTTGAATGAATTTAGTTTTTGAAAAAATAATTTCGACTTTGAGGATGCATTATAAGGGGAAAACCAAATTTCATTTTCAATCCATATTACCATTGTATTATTATTAATGTCATTTGAGGTGGTGTTTTGTGACAGGTTATAAAGAGCCGTGTTTGTAATTAGTTCTACCTTTTCTCTGTCGCGTGAAAATAACATTTTAAAAAGGTGAAAATTATAATTGTGCTTTTAAAAAATATTTTTTCTCTAAGCACCAAATAAAATTTAAGTCAACTAGAGGTCATTAGCTAGTCTATAAGCGAAAACAAAGTAAAAGTCTTTTACAGAAGTATAAGTCCACAGCTATTAAAAACCCATATAAGCTCCCGAGCAATTAGTAAAAGCCAAGTTGGACAGGACCAAAAGTGAGCCCAAAAATTGCCTGGCAATTAATACAAATATTTAGAATCAAAATAATCTTATAGACTAGCGATATGTAGTATGGAGAACAGCAAAGTCATTTTTTTCAAACCGAACCCGACCCGACCCGAATTTTTTAAAATTTTTAACCCGAACCCGACCCGGCCCGCCTCGAAGGTGTCAAAGAAAATTTAGCCGAATCCCTTCCGAACGTGTTTCAAATTTTGGTATCCAACGCGAGAGTAAGTAAAATTGCCGTTTGCATGGGTGTAGCCAGGGGGTGGCAGGGAGGGGCGGCTGCCCCCCTTTAAATTTAAAAAATCTTAGATATTTCATCAAAGTATAACTAAAATTAAAAAAAAAATGGTCATTTTGCCCCTCCCTTAATCATTATTGCCCTCTCTAATTTTAATTTCCTGGCTACTCCCATGAGGGTGTTTAAAATTTAATTGACAAATTAAAGTGCGATTTATGAAACTAATTAATTCCACAGATCTTGATTACTAAATTTATTCTCATGATTTATTGATATACCTATATATATATATATGATAGCATAATACAGTATCAGGCATGGGCGTAGCCAGGTTTTGAATTAGGGGGGGGGGCAAAACGTTTAAAATTCAATCAGGGGGGGGGGCAGATAATTTTTTTTTAATTTTTAAGGGTTTTTCGAAAAAAAATTCGTCAGCCCCCTCACCCCCTGGCTACGCCCATGCTATCAGGTCACATTCAATTTGAAATATAAAGTTTTGCAAATGAATCATTTAATAAATTTACACATAATCTTATATGTTTTATGAATATATATTTTGGTTTAAATTAATAATGAACTACCACTTCACACTATTTAAATACAATTTAAAAATATTATTTTGTTGATATATTTTACCCATCATGAATCAAATTTATATTTGCGTCCAAAGGTAAACACTCAGATTGAAAAAACAAAAGGAATTTAATTAACTGAATGAATGATCTTCAATTATAAATTTCGATATTAATTAAAGAATATTTTACATAAAAGCATTATTTTAAAGATATGTCCCGTGTATTCTGCAATGTAAGATTCATAACCCTTGACCCGACACTTTAAATCCAACCCGACCCGATCCCAAAAGCATCTTAAAACTTTCAACCCGAATCGGTCGGGTCTCGCCCGTGCAGTTCTTTAAGTAGTATTCCTAGGGTAACACATTGCCTGGTTGTAAATAGCAGATAGGACCAATGTTTTTGAAACCTTATAAGTTCTAATTTATTAATTAAGTCATACTTTTTGTAACTATTTAATTTGAGAGAAAATAAGTGTTATAACAATGTTTTATTTTAAAATTTTGCCTCTACTGCATAAAAGACATACTTACTTAGGGGCAAAATATTAAGAAATAAAATAAATAGTTAAGGTAATTTGTACCTAGAAGAACAATTAATTTTCCAGAGATAGGGCTTCGATGTGCTATTGCAAGAATGCTTTTGGATAAAGGAAATTTCCATATATTTAATATTGTAAGTGTAAATAACTTTTTTCAACGGTGAAGCCCGTAATCTAAAAAAAAATTATTAAATTTTTTATAGTTTAAGATTAAAAAACTATATATTAGATTCCGTTAACATTATTAGCTACTAAATAACATTCAAAACCTTTTAAATTTATTTAAAGAATCGTATCGGAATCAAAAATTCCTATTTTAATAATAATAATAAGATTTTTAATTTGATATAATGTAAATATTTTATAACGCTACATCTAGATCAAAGGTTAGATTTATTAGAATTTTCCTGCCCAAAACCAGCCCGATCCGATTTTTGAACAAAATTGCCCGCTCGAACCTGCCCGAATCACTAGAGCTGCCCGAACTGCCCGGCCCGATATTTAAAAATTTAAATCTTTTGCCATTGACTTAATTTTTTTGGAAGAGACCTACGATTAAAAAATACTATACAAGTCAAAATAATACACCAAAACAAAAGAAACTTTATAAAAAATGTCATTAAGTCCCAATTGCCCAAATCTTTATATAATGCCCGCTCGGGCCGGCATGAGAGTCTAACTTTACGACAGTTGCCCGGCCCGTGGGTTCGACGGGCCGGGCCTGGAAGTGGGCCGCGCCGGGCTTTTTTGGTCTCTGATCTAGATTGTAAATAATTTATTATTACTCGCTCATTATGAGATTTAAATCATAAGCTGTCTGAGTTGAATTTGAAACTAAACATTCCATGTTAATTTGATTTTCTTCGTGGGTAGAAAGATAAAAACTTTTACACCTGGGAAATAAATTTTAAAAATATTTTAAAGTTAATAAATACCTACAAGGATTTATGTCATCTGGTAGCGATCTATGTTTTCGACAAAATGCATCCAATTCGCACCTCAAATTTTATTTTTTACTACTTATAAAATTTAATATTAAAACGTACTTTTTGCTAAATGTTTCGTTAGTATTATTTCCAGGTCCATCCCAAGCAATTTCCTTAAATTTTGGAAACTAATTATTATTATTATAAGAATTAAATTGAAAATCTTTACTTTAGTTTCATCGGTAAGAATTTTCCACAAGTGGCCAAAAAAAGTGGCTAGGACAGGAGAGCAAGGCA
This sequence comes from Gordius sp. MW1, assembly GCA_964036665.1. NCBI lineage: Eukaryota > Metazoa > Nematomorpha > Gordioida > Gordea > Gordiidae > Gordius > Gordius sp. MW1. The sequence continues at coordinate 4,173,451 of OZ038528.1, forward strand.
AAATATACAAATATAAAATAATTCTCATAAAGTATTATTTTTTACAATTATAGAATTTAATGTTCTAAACACTTTCCCTAATAACATAAATTTTAATTATCGATATTTTAAAGTGTTAATTTTTTAAATTAAATTCTCATTCAAAATTATAAATATATATTAAATAATAAAAATTATAGAATTTAAATAAAGCTATAATTTTTGATTAATTATGTGAGAAAATACACTATAAAGAATCTTGTAAAATTAAGTTTTCTAAGACTAACTAGACTAAAATATTAGTTTCTTTACAGGGGAAAAAATATTTTTTGTAACATGTTATGTTAAAGTAACCCTGAAAATCAATCAATACAGATATATTTGCAATAAAAAATCTAAATTAATTGATAATTTACGACAGCTGTAAAATTTTTACATCAGATTTCAAGGAAAAATAAGCATTTTTTACGTTTTACAAATCGTTTGTGGTTTAGCATAAATTTTTTCGATTCGTATTAGAAAATAAAATGATTTTTGGAAAGCTTTTAATTATATTATTTTCGGCTATTTTGTGTCAAAAAGTATTAGGAATTGGTTATGGAATTCTACCCGCTTTAGTTCTTGATAGACAACCCCCTACGGAATGTTATAGATATTCTGATTATATTTCGTAAGAATTTTCAAAAAATTTGTTATTAAATAGTTGTAATTTTTATATGATATTTTACCTATAAATTTATTAAATTTACAACTTTGAATCTAAATAAATATATTATTTTTTGTTTTAAAATGTATTTGTTCATTTTGTAGAGTATGGCAAAAATGGTTAGTCGATAGTCATTATTCAAGATATTTCAAAACCGTAGCTCCATGCAATAAGTTTGAATTTTGCATCCAAATATTAAATAAATTTAAATTATTTTTAATTTTAAATAATATAATTTAATTAAATTAATGTTTTAGCAGCTGAATATATAAATTTTACTTTTTTTTACAGATATACCGAAAGTCATTTACACGTTGATGTAAATAATTTCAAGTGTTTTAATCATCCTTCCCTGGGCTTGCTTTACGTAGTTCATGTACCAAAAGTTCTTGAACAAACCTTACTTTGGACAACTTGCCAGTAATAAATAAAATTTACGTTAAACAAAATTATAAAATTTAATAAATTATGCTGCTAAATAATGAAATATTATATTATAATAAAATATAAATTTAAAAAGATTTTACAAAATGAGTTCTCTCGATTAATATGATTTTAAAAATTGTGAAGCAAAAACATGTTGATGTTAACAATCTTTAAAGTTTTTGTCGAAGAAACAAACTAAGCTCATTTTTAATTTAAAACTTTGTAATTACTATATTGTTTTTCTTATTTCAAAATAACCATCTTTTAAATCAAACGCATATATATTGTAAAAAAGTATTGATTAAAATTCAAAAAATATATTAATGTTTTTTTCAGTCAAGAAGGTCAAAACTGCTACAATTTTGTGGATAGAAAACATGGGGCTATAGCACATAGCACGTGCAACACGGAGAATGTTTTAGCTTTTAAGCCTCCACATGCCTATTACAAAATACCTTTGTACAAAATAGCCGATTGCGTCTGTGTAAGTCAAAATTTTTAGGATTTCTATAAGAGGAGGTAAGATTAGACAAAGATTTTATTACTTGGACATAGAGCTAGGGCGAAGCAATTCTACATTATACAAATTCATTTTGCATCTAATTTCAAACTAATGATATTAAAGTGGTGATTCAAAATTAGATGGAATTTTAATATTAAGTGTGTGGGCTTTGAAAATTTATTAAAGTGCATTTCACCTTTTATACCCTTGAAAGGTTTCAAATATATTCTTTAGTTCAACCTAAATTTATTGATTATTTGACTTAGGAAGGATATAAACGAGGGAAGGGGGGGGGGATAAGGAAAAAAATTAAATGTTTAGGGGTCAAATGATAATTTTTTAATCTTTGACTTTATTTTTAATAAATATTAAAAAGTTTTGGATTTAGGGGGTCGTTTAGCATTATAACGAAAACCTTAACCATTTTTCTTTCATTAATGTTGCACAAAGGTAATGATTCAACGAGATTTGTTTAGGAATTTAAATTATATAAAAACTAAATTTTTTTATTCAATTATTTATTTTTTAAACTCAATATGATAGCGAGCCTAGAAAGATTGAAACGAATTTGAACCTGGAATAGCTTTCTAATTTTTTGCTCTTCCTGCCACGCACTTACGCTTCACAATCCATGCTTATATATATTCATATAATATTGTATTAAATGTTATGTAGCGGTTATTTAATTGTATTTGCTTAATAATAATGGCTTGTTGATTCGACGATATTTAAAAATTCGAATCTATTCATATCCCTAGCTAATCAGATGACTGCCTTGTTTAATTTGAAAATGGGCTGATTAGTCTATTATAGTGCTGTAAAAACGGCTGGGTTTTGTTTGGTCCGCCATTGGTTTTAGTCGACTAAACATAAACAGACCAAAAAATTTTTGGTGTCTATTTTTCTTAGTCGACCACAAGGCTTAGTCAAAATTTGAAAAACAGTTCAGAGTCGACCGTTAGTGTAAGTTAAATCAAAGGTCGACTAAACAAACCCCAGCCTTTTTTACAACACTAGTCTATTAGTTTATGGCCATATTTTAGAAATAGTGCGTTGTTTTGGCCATATCCATTTTAGCTATCATGTAAGTGAATAAAAAATTCATTTTTATTAAATAAATTTTTTGCCATAGAAAAATAAATTAATAACCTTCCCACGACTTTGATTAAAGTATCTTTAGCTATTTTATTAATATTATGTGTATTCATATTTAAGCAGAATTAAAGGTGATCAAAAAAACTCTAATATCTTGTAAATGAGTTTAAAATAAGCATTTAACATAACTTCAACCAGAACTTACCAATATATTTGTTTCCACAACATATAACTTCGCAAAATTAGCGTTAATGATATAGAGAGGTTAAAATGTTATAGCGGAAAAGTCAAATTACAAAAGCTTGATATCAACATTTAAAAATCATCATTAAATAGAAAGCAACAAAACCACAAAATATCAACATAATATAGAGTCTTCTTTTAAGCACAAATATTAACTTTAACTAAATGAAGATTGTTTTAAAAACAACATAAACAGGCAATAATCTAAGTGGCACAAAATGTTATATCTTCTTGGTATAACAAGAGGCAGACTTTGTATAAAGGACACCGAATATTTTATATTAGGGCTTCATTGCTATTGATTATTTCATAAAATATTCTATTATTCTGACGAATTGGGTAAAGAACAGGTTAAGTTTCCGCTATAAAATGATTCGCCTTTTGATATAGGTACATAGGCTTTATAGATTAAAATAATAGATATTAGTTAATCTTATTAGGCTACTTACATTGACAACTAACATTCGGAGAGTTTAAATTGCTATGCAATTTATTATTACATTATAATGTATATAAAAATACTTAGTTATCAGGTTAACAAAAAGGTTATAAATAAATAAAGCTTTATGCTTAATAATAAACCGACGATAACGACTATATAATGAGTTCTAACTCAGTTGTTGCCAAAAGTAGAGAGTTTCATAGTTCGATACACTTTAAACTTTAGCCGACTAATGTCCATGTTATATGATAATAATTTTTATATTAATTAGTACGTACCCTTTTCCGCTTTATCTTTATACTCCTCCTCCTTCGTCTTTTTACAAATAAGATTGTGTAAAAAACAGCAGCTTCACAGTCCAGTCTAAATATGTCTAAATACATTGATTGCTCGCTTAAGGTAGCCTTTAGAGTTGTTAAATTGCTCGTGTTAGCAATGCTAACTATGTGCTTTGCTCGAGCACGCACACTAGCTATTTAATATGCTAGATTAGCACAATGAGTGCTAGCTGTTCGGTGCAGTAGTTTTAACAGTAGCATGTAAAAATGCTCGAGAGGTTAGTCGAAGCAGCCAAATCTGTTAAAGCATTTAGCAGAAGCTCGAGCAGTAAATTCGAGCAGATAGTAGATTGAATTGCTATTTGTTAAAATTTAGTAACTTACAATATTTGCCCATATTATATATCATAAACAAATTAAGAACTTTGATATCTTAAGCTAAAACTGTAATATAATTATTTTATGTGATACATATAAGATAGAAAAACATAGTATAATAGACAATATTGGGTCGTTAATTTCTAATTTCCATTTGTAAAGGCAAGGGCATAGTCAGGAATCAATTGGCGGGGGGCGTTGTGGGGTATACCTGCTGCATTCCTTGGCTAAGCTCAGGAAAATAATATAAATATTATAACTTTCATTTTAGTTTTCTAATGCTGGTACAATTTTACCAGTAATATTAATCAAATGAAGTAAGGTAAGTCAGCAGTTTTTGAAAGCTTTCTAGTTAATATTTAAATTATCAGACAACAAGCCTTCTGCTACACAAATGACTGTAGTATTCGGCTAGAAAAACCATAAATTGCATAGCAATTAAAACTATCTAAAGGGGATCATAAAAGTTTTAACTAATACAAAGTCTCATTTTCAAATAACTTAAAATGTGTTATATATATAATTCACGCTTCAGATTCGTATAAAAATTTAAATCGCTTGTATCATTAAAAATATCCAAAGCTTACTATTAAAAGTTGTATTTTGAGAAATATATATTTATTTGTATATTTATAATAAGCTCAAAATTAAAATACGTCTACATAATATCTTATGGTTGCAATCACAAGTAGAAAATTATCACTTCCAATCTACAATGTAACTGATTTTATATTTAATGACTCTAGTCTAAAACACTCGATGCGATTGTTTGCAATATTATATTGTTAGTTATTAATGGGAATGTTTTGATTTATTAGGAAATCTTGATTTAAATTCCTTTAGTATACTCATCCAAAGAATGCAATAAAAAATCATGCTCCATATTTTTGCAGCGTTGTGAATCCGATTTATCAGTAAAGTTTCATCGAAGTAAATGGTCAAAGTGTTATCCACTAGTGCTATTAATTTCGTAATCAGATCCGTTATGTACAAGGGATAATATCCCAGGCTATAGATCAAAAATATTTTGATATGGATAACATTTTCTACGTAGCCATAAGCTTCCACATTATTGTTTAGTCTAAATAGTGATCTATGGGCCAATCCTATAGCTGAAAATCTGTTTGCCCCATTACCTGGAATTATTTTTCTTGTGCGACGCCTCTTCTCCGATATTATAGTAAAATATCTAAAGCTTAGTGCTACGAGCATGATGGTCAATATAACTAGGGGTATAAAATTTAAAATAATAATCCTCAAACAGATCATTGTCAATAAGTTGACATTTTTTCTTCCCCTTATAGTAAGCACGTAGATGTAAGAGGTGCTTTCGGTAGGAAGGGCTTTGACCGAATATAGTATAAGATTGTGCAGATGGAAGAAGAAGGAGACACATATAACTCCTCCCTTTATGTATTTGATGCTGGTTGCGGACGAAGTAAGACTAAGGTAGGGCAGCGCAAATGTGTCCGCTACAACTTCTAAACCCGCCATGGCATTAATGATGAGATAGGCACAATAAAAGCTTGGACTTAGGTAGTGTCTCCATTTGGCAAAATAATACAAGTAATTGTAAGAATGGGTATAGGCTGAATCCATATATAAGCCAGCTACCTCAACCACTGGAAAGATGAATAATATAATTTGAAAGACGTTTATGTGTTCCATTCGAATCCAAATAAAATTTACATCCCTAATTGAGACCCCTGACAATCGTTTGATAAAATATGTGTTCACGCCTAGCATAACAGCTAAAACGATTGGAAAAATGTAAAGGTAATATATTATATCTAGAGTAATCATAAAAAGGCTTTGTGCGTACTGTTATTATTTTGTTAGATTCTCGTTAAAAATAACCACGAGTCGTAATTATATGGTTTAAATTGGTATAGGTGGTAGAGTGACCTACAATAAGGAGAAGTATCTAATGACAAACCTTTAATTAATAAATTGATTATTCGAACTCAGCATGTGTATTAAAAGAGGACATCACAGCAAGCTATTAATTATTTTTATCAGATTAACTTTAAACTTAGAGTTTGAAAGTTAGTTAGATTAAAATATTTGTCAAAATTGTTTTAATATTACAAGAGGTTTATACGTATCTATTTAAATTAGAAAATCTTGTTTGGCATATAGTCATCTTTAAACCACCTGAAAACTTTAGTTAACAACCAAGTAAAGTAGTGTCCCACGCGTTGACTAATGATAATCAATTAGGCCTAGATTAGGTTATATTTCATACAGTTCCCCCTAAACACATCATTTTACCTTTTGTTTTAACTCAGTCCTACTTAAAATTACATAGACTATTGGATTATTTTAACAAACCATCGATACATAGTGCTTTCACTTACATTATATGAGCAATTCGGAACCCCCTCCTTTGCACTTAATATAAATTAAGAGCCCTTACTATGATTATTTCCTTCTTTTGATTAGTGCTATTTACGCTAATTCATTGTCACCCGGTGCTCATTGATCCATTTGATTGCTAATCTAAGAGTTAACGTGATATTTGCCTTTGCATATTGTAAACCGATAGAAAATCAAATTCTATTTAGGTGCTTATCGACTGACCAAAGGGCTTATGCCTCTACTGATATGGGTCCCTGTGCCCCTACAAAAGTATGCCTTTACTGATGTGGGTTCGAATTCCGGCGAGGGCAAATTCTTAATTGCTGGTTCGAATCCCGGAGAGGGCAAAATTTTTTTTTTAAATTAAATTAATATATTGTTCTTGTTGGTACCATTGATAACATGACTTTTTGGCCGTCCGCTCGCTACTGACCAATGAAAAAATGACCATTGGCCAAAGTATAAATCGAATTTATTTTTTCGTTTTTGAATTGGTTAACATTGATAATTACCCTATGCCCTCCCCTTTCCTAGAAGGGCCTATGCCTCTATTGATATGAGTCCATGTGCCCCTACAAAAGCTTATGCCTCTACTGATGTGGGTTCGAAGCTCGGAGAGGGCAAAATTTTTATTTTTTTTTAAATTAAATTAATATATTATTCTTGTTAATACCCTTGATAATACGACTTTTTGGCCGTCCGCTGGCTCCTGGCCAATGAAAAAATCACCATTGGCCAAATTGTGATTCGTAAATTTTTTTCATCTTTTTTTGAGATTAATATATTGTTTTTATTAATACCATTGATAATATGGCTTTTTGGCTGTCCGCTGGCTGCTGACCAATGGAAAAAAATGACCATTGGCCAAAGTGTAAATTGAATTTTTTTTTCTCGTTTTTTTCGACTCGTATGTATTTATAAACCGTCTATTGGTACTAACCAATGGAAAAAAATGACCATTGGCCAAAGTGTGATTCGAAATTTTTTTTAATGTTTTTTTACTCAGATGTATTTATAGACCGTCTCTTGGTACTGACCAATAAAAAAAATTACCATTGGCCAAAGTGAGATTTTATTAATTTAATAAGTTTTTGTTTAATCGAACTTTGACATAAAATTTACCCCCCCCCCCCCCCCTTAATTAGATATTTATTTTTGAGTAATTTTTCCTGCTGACCCGACAAGAAAAAAGGGTGTGTTTTGGGGCATTCGCTCCTTTCGGGTTTAAATTTTGAATTTGCAACTTTGGTTTTTTTAGCTAGCCTTTACTAAGCTTTACTATATCAATCCTCTTTATTAATACAACTTTTTTATTTATTCTAAAGCTTAAAATTATTTATTTTGCCCATATGACATTATTAGTTTACTTCCAATCGCGTCATCACAGGCACAGTATTTATTGGTTTTTTCCTCTTCACTTTCTAATATAATAATTCTAGCAGAGAGGGAAATCAATGGGAAAAGTCAATTCTTAAAATCGATAATTCTAATCAAAAGATACCCTCCCCCCTCCTATTTTATATGCAAGGTTAAACTACATTTCATTACCCTACCCCTATCTTCCCCTCTTATCCGCCCACCGCTGACTTGGCATTATTGATATTACCCCCCCCCCCCCCCCCACCATCTTATATTTTGATTTAAACATCAACAATTTAGAAAAGTCAGTGCCACCACGACACACGCAGGCACAGTATTTATTGGTTTTTTCCTCCTCACTTTCTATAATGTAAAATCTTCAAATTTTGATAGCATAATACTTTAACTTTAATCAGTAAATTAGTGTACTATTTTGGTTATTTGATCAGGTGTTTATAAAACATCCACAAATAGTATGACCCCAAAATCATCCCTACTTCATGACGTCATACAGGGTTACTGTAAAATGCAACAATGCAAATTTCAATATAAAATGGGCCTAGCCAGCATAGGAATTTGAGGGGGGCAAAAATGATTATGAGACAGATAAAATAATATTTTTTGATAATTTAAAGCTTCAAAGAGTTTTTGGATTTATAGGGGGCAGCCGCCCCTCCTAGATCCACCCACTTAATAAAATATCAAACATTATGTGAATTCGTTTTTTTTAGTTTATAAAATTATTAATTCAAGAAAGACGAAAATATTTTCCTCGTTTTTTAATTAAGTTTAAGTTTCTCTACACATTATCAAGGATAGTTAAAATTACCTAAACTTATTTCTTTTTGTGATTCAAAATTTTCCAAATTCACCTAAAGACTCTAGAGGGCCCCTAAATCCAAATTATTCAAGAGTCTTATTAAAAAATGTAAAAAGCCAGCAAATTGAATTATACTAGGATTAGCCTAATGGGCTTAGCCAAGGGCGGAGGGCACTCCCCTCTAAATCCAATATGCAATTTATGGGCTCACTTTCCATTTTCCGATGTCACGCACCGAATGTCTTGCACCGTCTTGTCACGCTTTTTGTCGTGTTTACCACTGAAACCGCTTGGAAGTAGGTTCGATACCCGGGGAGGCCAATTTTTTTTAATTAAATGGAAAATTTGTATTAATAATTAACTAATCATTTTGCATTTAATACCTTCCTATAGGCAATCTCGCCCCTTCCCACCTTTCTCGCCCATAAATTGCATAGCAAATATGCAACTTTTATACAGAGTATAGAAGATTTCCCCCTTCCCTTCCCCCCTTCCCTTTCCCTACTCCCATTCCCCCCTTCCCCTTCCCACGAGGGCCGAAAGTTCGAGTTCTTATTTAATGACATATATTCTAATTGTTCGATTATGTCGTTTTTCACACAACACAACCTATTTAATCTAATTCACTGATAAAACCAATGGTATTTTATTCATGTTATTAAAAGATCTCATCGACATCTAACCCATTGACAAATGCCCATATTGCAGTATATTCTTAAAAAAATTCGCTTTGTGTACTGTTACCACATTGTAAATTGATCGGGTAAAGCCATCTTCCTGCATTATTATAAAATCAATGACATTATATAGGATTTTTTGAAAATCACCCCAAAATTTAAAAAGTGTGGATGAAAATGATTTTAAGTACGACCGAACAAATTGATTTAAACTGAACACCAGCTATAGGCTAATTTTATTAGACCATCGATAATTGTTAAAGAAAAGGATCCAGGGTAAAAATAAATGCCTGGCGATACACATTTTATTTACTGAGCTAGATTGCGGTGTTAAATTGCTAACTAGCTTCAACCAGTGGCTTAGCTAGGGTATGGAGGCCCGGCCCCCCCCTCTAAGAGCAAAAACCGGGCCCCATGGCCCCCCCCCCCTCTAAGGAAAAAATCTTGGGCCTCTGTAAGCCATTTTTTTTATTTTATCTTAATTAAGAAACAATATGAAGATTTTTATATTTTCGAAATTGTTCAAAAAATTGAGAACGAGTTTCAAAACCAAAATATTTGTTTAATAAATGCAATTCAATGATTAATAACCTAATATTAACTTTAAATGATATTAGAAATGAGGATCACGATCAAATTCTTTATAATAAGGCTAAAGATTTAGCTTCAATTTTTGATTTATTACCTTCTAAACGTATTAAAAAAACCAAAAAATTGTGACACTTTTTTCACTTTTGAATCTACCAATTCATTAATTGATTTCAACATTGATTTATATTATCTTATCCTAATCGATATAATAATAGCAAAATTCAACATATGATTTTTGGAAATTAGTTGTAATTTATAAGTCCTTAGAAGGTTTACACCCTTCATCTCCTTTTTTGCGATAAATCTCTTTTATCGGAAGTAATTAACCATTATGAATTTAAACTGCAAGGCCGAAATAATAATGGCAAAAAATTCTATAATATATTATAATTCCTTACCTTCAAATAAAATAAAATGCAATGATATTTTTCACTTATTAAAATTTTGCCCGCAATAATGTTTCCAAACTTTATTATTTTGATTCCATTAATTTAACGATTCCAATAACTTCATGTTCATGCGAAAGATCGTTCTGATTGCCAAAACGGATTAAAATTTATCTTATTGGACGTTTATTTTCCTTAGCTTTATTGAGCTTGGAACATGACTTTATAAATTTTATTCCCCTGGATGTTATAAATTCATTTGCAACATCGAGTAAAAGGCGCAATGAACTACTACTAAAAACTAATTTTAATATTTAATCAAGAAATATCTGGGCTTTTAAACTCGTTTAAAACTTCCAAAAATATTAAAATATTATTAAATTTACGAAAATCTCATGATTTCAGTTGATTTGTCCATCTCACATGCTTATTGTTAACATATCTTGAATATTTTTATGTACCATAGCACATATAAAGCCAATGATATTCCAAAAAATATTTAGTACATCATTTTTACCCTTTATTGATGATATCCCATCTTAAGTTTGATAAATTAATATTAATAACAAATTCCTGAATTTTGTAGACAATTAATAACGCATCAAAACTTTCACGGGAAAAAAATAAAAAAACTCCTTTTGGTGTGTGTTTGAATTCAATAAAATGTACACAAACGCCAAGTTGTTTTGTACATCTCACATCTCTAATTTCATCTAAAATTATCAAATGAGATTTTAATTCATTTAATTTTGACAGAATATTTTAAAGGATATTTTAGGGACGCAAAGAGGGCCGCAAAAAAGGCCGTTGCAAATGCGGAGAATGCCGCGTACACCGAGATGGCAAACAAACTGGATCATAAAGGGGGCGATAGGCTTATTTACAAATTGGCCAAGATAAAGGAGAAGAAAAGTCACGATGTCGGAGTTCTTAAAATAGCCAAAAACGAAGGGTCAAACCTTATTCAAGCCGAAAGAAGTGATGGAAAGGTGGAAAGAATATTTTAAGAAACTTATGAATATTGCAAATGACAAGGATTCTCTTCCCAAAATTGAGCCAAATATAAGCATGGCCGAACTCTTTCAGGAGGATGAAGTTAGGACACAAATGAACAAGATGCAAAAAGGAAAAGCAAATGGCCAGATGGAATACCTATGGAAGCTTTGCTCGGAAGTCGTGAATAAGGAGTCACCACCATGACGAACCTCCTTAACAAGATATTGATAGGGGAGCGAATTCCTAATCAATGGAGAGCAAGCAAGAATATACCCTTGGCAAAGGGGACCCTCAGGACTGTGGCAATTACAGAGGTTCAAGCTAACTTGCCACTCCTTGAAGCTTATGGAAAGGATCTTAATAACAAGGCTGAAAAACGAGGTGGAAATATCGGCTAATCAATTCGGATTTGTGGCCGGCAAATCCACAATCGACCCAATCTTCGCCCTAAGACAAATGATGGATAATTATGGTGAAAAGAGGAAAGACCTACATATGGTTTTTAACGACTTGGAAAAAGCTTATGACACGGTCCCCCCGCAATTTAATATGGTGTTGCCTAAGAAAATAAAATATCCCTGACGCATATATACGGCTTATAAAAAATATTTATGAAGCCTCAAACTCTTGCGTTAGGACGACAGTTGGAAACTCTAAACCCTTTCGGGTTTATATTGGATTACATCAAGGCTCTGCTTTAAGTCCCTTTTTATTTAATATAATTATAGACACTATAACGATGGACATTCAAAAGCCATCGCCATGGTGTATGCTATATGATGATATAGTACTATGCGAGGAAACAAGGGCGAAAGTATTCGATAAAGCCGAAAAGTGGTCAAAGCGCTTAGCTGGATATGGTTTAAAGGTCAACGATCGAAAACGGTATACATGGAAATAAACGTTACAGGCACCCCATCACTGTATGACCATCTAAAGTACCCAAAAGTAGACAGATTTACATACCTCGGCTCGATGCTACATCAAGAGGGAGGTTGCGCAACGGAAGTCAATGCTCGGATCCAAATAGGATGGCTTAAATGGCGAAGTATATCTCGTGAAATGTGCGACAAGAAGATGCCAATATGGTTGAAGAGCAAAGCTTACAAATCCATCGTTAGACCGGTGTTACTATATGAAAGTGAAACATGAGCATTAAACACCACGGAAGGAAAGCTATTACAAGCCACAGAGATGGGAATGATACGGTGGAGCTTGGAGTATACTAAGATCGACCATATGACGAATGACTTTCTCATGACATAAATGGGTCTATGGCGGACATGATTAACGAAAATCGGCTCAGGTGGTATGGGCATATACTAAGAAGGGACACGGATGACGTAACAAAAGTAATGAACATGGAGGTACCGGAAAGTGAGGAAGAGGACGACCCCGTGTCACGTGGAAAGGGCAAGTCGTTAAAGTTATGAAAACTAAGGAGATTAGTCAATACATGGCACTCACTCGGTCAAGATGGAAGAAACTTATCAAAACAAACCCCACGAATGTGGGACCAAATAATAAAGAAGAGAAGATTTTTAAGGATATTTTACCCATTAATTTTACTAGTTCATTTTATTTTTAGCGGTGTAAAAAGGGTTTGGGCAGATAAATTTATAATATCAAATTACGCCTTTTGAGGGTCTAATCTTAAAAAAGGTTTTTAAATGTTCTCACTGTTGTCCTGATATAAATGCTGCCTAAAAATACTGCCAATATTGCATATGTAAAAATAAAATTTGTTATATATATAGGGCCAAGATTTTTTGGGGTTGTGACAATAAAATATTTTTATAACAACTTTTTGTATAGTTTTTTTAGATTTGTATTATTTTTTTAAATGTCAAAGATTTCTTGTCAATATCCCTATTGCACTTTGGGCTCTTACAATTCATTTATACAAAAACTTATTATGTGAATTTTCTATATTGTTTCAACTACATTCCTTTGTTTTATTTATGAATATATGTTGTTTATTTTATGCCCATGAGGGTCACAGACATACAAGTTTGACGTTATTAGAAAAAATAGACAAAGTAGTAGCGGAATTTTAAGTTTGTCCAACGTTTATGAGGGAAATTTTCACTTGCGTTTGACCCATGGTCGTATCCAGGTTTTGGATTGGGGGGGGGCGAAACATAAATTTTTTATTTTTAAGGGTTTTTGTAGTGAATTTTTTTTGTCCCCTCCCCTACCTACGCCCATGGTTTGGCCAGCTCAGCCCCCCAAGGCAAAAAGGCTTGCTACGCCACTGGCTTTAACTTCAAACGCGAGCACGCACACTGAGCTGTTTAATATGCTAGTTAGCACAATGAGTGCTCGCTGTTCGGTGCATTAGGCAGAACAGTAGCATATAAAAATGCTCGAGAGGCGAGTCGAAGCAAATTTGTTAAAGCATTGAGCAGATAGTCCGACAGTAAACTTGAGCAAATAGCAGATTGAATTGTTATTGCTTTTAATTGCTATGCAATTTATGGGCTCGTTTTTTGTTGTCCGTCCGTCGTCCGTCCGTCGTCCACCAAGTTATTGGCGCCAGCTTTATGACCGGGAGGTCTTAAGTTCAAGACAAGCAGAGGACGAATTTTTTTTAATTTTTTTAAATTAAATTAATATTTTGTTCTTGTTAATAACATTGATAATATGAATTTTTGACCGTCCGCTGGCTAATGACCATTGGCTAAATAAATCAAAATTTTATTTTTTCGTCTTTGAATTGGGTATATTAGGTTAACATTGATAAATACCCTATGCCCTTTCCTACAAGGGCCTACGCCTCTACTAATATGGGTCCCTATGCCTCTACAAAAGCCTATGCCTTTACTAATGTGGGTCCCTGTGCCCCTACAAAAGCCTATGCCTTTACTAATGTGGGTTCGAATCCCGGAGAGGGCAAAATTTTTATTTTTTTTTAAATTAAATTAATATATTGTTCTTGTTAATACTATTGATACTATGACTTTTTGACAGTGTTCTGGCTACTGACCAATGAAAAAATGACCATTGGCCAAAAATCGAAATTTTTTTTTCGTTTTTGAATTGGTTAACATTGCTAATTACCCTGTGCCCTCCCCTACAAATGCCTATGCTCCTACTGATATGGGTCCCTGTGCCCCTACAAAAGCCTATGCCTCTACTAATGTGGGTTCGAATCCCGGAGAGGGCAAAATTTTTATTTTTTTTTAAATTAAATTAATTTATTGTTCCTGTTAACCATTGATTATATGACTTTTTGACCGTCCGCTGGCTACTGACCAATGAAAAAAATCACCATTGGCCAAAGTGTGAATCAAATTTTTTTTTCGTTTTTTTTCAAATTAATATATTGTTCTTGTTAATACCATTGATAATGTGACTTTTTGGCCGTCCGTTGGCTGCTGACCAATGGAAAAAATCACCATTGGCTAAAGTGTGAATCAAAATTTTTTTTTCGTTTTTTTCTGACTCGTATGTATTTATAGACCGTCTATTGTTACTGACCAATGGAAAAAAGTGACCATTGGCCAAATTGTGATTTGAAATTTTTTTTCGTTTTTTAATCGTCTCTTATGTATTTATATTCTTTTTGACCGTGTCCTGGCTACTGACCAATGAAAAAATGACCATTCGCCAAATTGTTTCTAAGTGTCTTTTTAATTATTTTTAAAATAATAATGATATTAAATCAAAATTTAAACCATATGTGTATTTTTCCATAAGGCAAAAGTAAAAAAAAATTTGTTTAGAAAAAATAAAATTCGCATTAATCAAAAAAATTACATGTATATATAAACTTTTTATAACTGCTTTAAAGTCTTTGATGTAGCTTAACGATAATATTTTAACCATTTAAATTGTAATCGAAAAACAGGAGGGCAATTATTATTATCACGTGGTCGATCATAGAAGCATATTAATTGCTATGCAATTTATGGGCTCGTTTTTTGTTGTTCGTTGTCCGTCCGTTGTCCGTTACCCTTCAAGTTATTAGCGCCAGCTTTGTGACCTGGAGGTTCGGGTTCAAGCCCAGGAGAGGAAGATTTTTTTTTGATTTTTTTAAATTAAATTAATATTTTGTTCTTGTCATTGATAATATGAATTTTTAACCCTCTGTTTTATAATTTATTTGCGGCCCCCCCCCATTTTTTCATAAAAATAAATTGGTATGAAAAATAAACTAGTATGAAATTTTTTCCAGTAAAAACACCAGACTGCCCAAGGAAGTAGATATCACACATAATATTTATACTTTTATCATTAATCATATTTGTCCAAAATTTTCTGCTAGAACCCATCAGGGTTTTATAACTAAATTGCCGGCCAAGGCCAGCCAAAACCCTTTAATTGCCCAATTCAAAACCATGTTTAGTTTCAAACAACCATGCTCGATACCACGGTATATATCAAGCAACTCTGCTCGATGCCCAGCTAGTTTATATCCTACTCAACCAGCACCCATCAACAGCTTCAATCTGCTGGTGCTAGTAACCTGGTTATTAAGCAGCATCTGCTCCTTATGCTAGCTGGGAATGGTAGGAGATAAGTGCCTATTACCAGGGTTGAGCATGTAGCATATAAGCATTTTAACATCTCTATTTACATTACATTTAAGGTATTAAGTGTAAATTAATATTTATGGAATATATTTGATATTAAAGAAATTCCTAAGTGTAGTAAATATTATATATTTTTGCAAAAAATTTAAAATTTAGCAATCATTTACCTAAGTGTGGTTAATTGGGGTATGCGAATAATTTTATAATTAAAATTTTAGGCTTAGAATGAGTTCTGATGGAATAGTAAATGTTACTAAAGCATATTTGAATTTCGCAGTTACTCATCGTGCAAGATGCGTTAATTATAAATTGGTGTTTGGGTTGACAGGTGCATTCAAATTTACTATAATTTCTTTAATTGTGCAATATAAAATTAATACACGAACCTATACTGTTTTTGATAAATAACAATTTAATGTCAAAGTTACTAAGATTGGCAGTTAATTATTTGAAATATAAATTTGATTATAATGATTTTTGTCCTAAAGATCCATCCGCTGAAACATTCTCAAAACAACTCTTAGATATTGGTGATGGAAAAGTTGCTTTGTATGAAAATACTGGCCGTCGGATGTTTGCACAATCGTCGACTCGCAAAATGCTCTCATCGACCACATATATTCAGATCTATATACACAGTAAAAAAATCTTGCCTGGATTTCCGAAAGAGCAATATTGTCAGAAATTCCAAGATACAACAATTGTTGCCAGGTGACTTGTCATACAAATCTGTCGATACAGTTTGCGATGCTAACGAAGCTGTAACTTATCCAATTGAGTTTTTGAAATTGGATTTGTCAGGCATGCCACCGCACCTTTTAAAATCAAAGGTTGAATCTACGGTAATTTTGCTTCGTAATTTAAACCCACTACGGCTGTGCAATGGCACACTATTAGTCACTAAAGAATGTATGAAAAATGTTATCGAAGTCACCATTTTGAATGGCAAGTTCCGAGGTGAAAATGTATTGCTGCCACGAATCCTTATGATTCCCACAGATGTGCCGATTGAATTCAAACGATTTAATTTCCAATTAGATTGGCATTAGCAATGACAATTAATAAGGCTCAAGGTCAAACGATGTCATTTGTGGCTTAGATTTGGGCACATCATGCTTTTCCAACGGACAGCTATACGTGGCATGTTCTCGCGTGGACAAACCATCCCGTTTGTTTGTGTTGGCTAAAGATGGACTAACCAAAAATATTGTATAATCCATCGCACATAGAGATTGATGATGAATTAATTTTTAATCGTAATAATTCGATGTATATTTAGATATCGAAAATTACACTAGTCAACAAATAATGGTCTTGTGTAATCAACCGGGAAACGGTCAACATATTCTGATAGAGTTTTTTGTGGTGAACACAAATATGTTTTACGTTCTTTTCCTATACGTCAAGTTTTTTTAAATATGTTGATTCAAAGTAGCGAAAATGACCATTTTTGACCCTTTTCGACGCTCAATAGAGCGATAATGAATAGCTAAAAAAATTTAAACCTATAAGTGGTAGAACCAACTTAGGGTAAAATATTGAAAAATGATTTTTTCCCCCTTTTGATTTTACTTTTGCCAATATATCGAATATTCAATTAGTCCCTATGCGAAGTCGCGGCATCCATTGAGCCTCCCTCCTTCTCTATCTAATTGGCTTATATAACACTATACCCTTTGTGCATGTAAGTGATTGATGGTGTGTGGTGGGTGCAAGAGTAGTAGCTTAATATGAGCTATTCCTACCGGAAGCTTTTGCTTAACAATGGGCCGAGAACAGAACATAATATTACCTAGCGGGCTCTGGCCGTGCTAAGGCATGAGCAAAGCCCGATGAGGCATTTACAAATCATATAGTGTGTAAAAAAGCATAAACAAAGGTGTGTTTATGTGATTTTTATATTAATTAATAATTATTTAATGTTTTCAAACTTGACAATGACAATCGATTTATATTTTTTTCGTTACTAATTAATTCTCTAATATTTTAGCGGGCATTTCAAATTAATAAGCAAATAAGTGTTATTAGAGACTATGTGTATACGTGGTGCAATCCAATCAGACCATTTAAAAATTTATAAACATTACAGTAAACTAATTAATATTTAGACATGTATTTTACTTAGTAATTCTAACATCTGTAACAGATATATATTGTTTATTCAATAAAAAAATTATGATCCAAATTTAAAAGATGCGAAATAAAATCTTTTGAATAGGGTCAGAGGCTCGACCTTTGTAAAAGATTAGTAGGCCGGGTCTATCATTTAATATTTTGATGGGCTCGGACCTCTCCAAAGGTTTATATATTTGTAACTGGCGGGCTGATTGACGTAATGAGACCCATCGCAGACCTCTTGTCATGTGAAAGAGGATTTAAAATTTTGGAATAAAATATTGATATGGACTTAAAAGGTACGAGTTTAAATGAATTTCGAAAAAAACTTAAGGAATAGCTGATTAATAAATTTTACAAAGACCATAAAACATCTTCTTAAATCGCTATTGACCTTTCCCCAGTGGTGTTGAAGCTCGCCCCCTCCCCCAACGAAAAAATGTTAGCTACGCCACTTGTTTAACTAGTGCAAAGCTTAATTTTAGGCTACCTAAAATGTGTTACATTAAGAATTCACGCTTCGGAATAAAAATACTATTTTAATTGCTTGCATCTTAAAAATACAAAGGATTACTATTTATGATGGGCTCAAGTTTTAAACTACAGGACAAGTCTACATAATATTTTGTGGTTGTATTTACAAGTAGGTAATTAATACCGCCACTCCACAATGTCTATTTATATTTAATGGCTCTAGTCTAAAACAATCATTACGCAATTGTTTGAATTTTATTAGTTATTAATGGGAATGTTTTGATTTTTTAGGAAATCTTGATTTAAATTCTTTTAGAATACTCATCCAAAGAATGCAATATAAAATCATGCTCCATATTTTTGCGGCGTTGTGAATCTTATTTGTCGGCAAAGTTTCATCGTAGTAAATGGTCAAAGTTTTATCCACTAGTGCTATCAATTTCGTGATCAGATCCGTTATGTACAAGGGATAATATCCCAGGCTATAGATTAATAATATTTTGATATGGACTACATTTTCTAGGTAGCCATAATCTTCCGCATTTGTGTTTAGTTTGAAGAGTGATCTATGGGCCAATCCTACAGCTGAACTGCTTACTACTTGAGCGGTGCACTTATTCCCAATACCTGGAATTATTTTCCTTGTGCGACGTCTCTTCTCCGATATTATAGTAAAATATCTAAAGCTTAATGCGACGAGCATAATGGTCAATACAACCAAGGGTATGAAATTTAAAGTAATAATCCTTAAACGATCATTATCAATAAGTTGACATTATTGCCCCTTAAAGTAAGCACATAATTGTAGGAGTTGCTTTCGGTAAGAAGGGCTTTGACCGAATAGAGTATAAGATTGTGCAGATGGAAGAAGAAGGATACAAATATTACTCCTCCCTTTATGTATTTGATGTTGGTTGCGGACGAAGTTAGACTAAGGTAGGGCAAAGCAAATGTGTCCGCTACAACTTCTAAACCCGCCATGGCATTTATAATGAGGTAGGCACAAAGCTTGGACTTAAATAATGTCTCTATTTGGCAAAATACTACAAGTAATTGTAAGAATGAGTATACGCTGAACCCATATATAAGCCTGCAATTTTGACAACGGGAAAGAAGAAAGACGTTTATAAATTCCATTCGAATCCGAAGGAAAATTATATCCCTAATTGAGACCCTTGACAATTTTGATAAAATATGTGTTCACTCCTAGCATAACAGCTATTACGATTGGAAAAACGTAAAGGTAATATATTATATCTAGAGTAATCATGAAAGGCTTAGTGTATAATGTTATTATTTTGTTATATTCTCATTTGAAATAACCACGAGTTATAATTATATGGTTCAAATTGGTATAAGTGGTAGAATGACCTACAATAAGGAGAATTATCTAATGACAAACCTTTAATTAATTGATCGAACTCAGCGTGTGTATTAGAAGGGGACATCACAGCAAGCCAATAATTATTTTTGTCAAATTAACTTTTAATGTGTGTTATGAAAGTTAGGCAGATTAAAATAATTTTTTAGATTGTTTAATATTACAAGGA
Source organism: Gordius sp. MW1 (assembly GCA_964036665.1). Taxonomy (NCBI): domain Eukaryota; kingdom Metazoa; phylum Nematomorpha; class Gordioida; order Gordea; family Gordiidae; genus Gordius; species Gordius sp. MW1. Next base: position 4,193,361 of record OZ038528.1, read on the forward strand.
TTCATGCCCAAAATTCAATGAGACAAAATATAATGGTTACAGTCCAAAATGCCACACTCAATATCGCAGAAAATTAAATCTCAAAGGGGGAGGGAATTTGATGTGCATCTAATCCTAACACTACCCTGAACCTTAACCCTGTCCCTTAAAGTTTTATAGCGCAGCAATAATTGTTAAATGCATACGCATGCGCATTATAAGATCTTGAAACCGTTTCAAGCTATTTGTATTTTGTCCTATTGTATTTTGGGAAAATACCAATACAAGAGGCTTAAGCGATAGGATTTGTCATTTATCTCTTTAAATTTAGATAAATTTATAATCACCTAAATACATTAGTTAATAAGTTACTCCGCGTTGAGTAACTAATGATGGACTAGCACATATAGATTTGGCTATATTTTGTACAATGCCCCCTAAACATTATTTAAACTAACGCTACACACTGCCTTTACTTCCATTATATGAGCAATAACCCCCCTCCTTAGCACTTATGTAGAGTCCTTAATATATTTATTTCCAATTTTGATTAGTGATATTTACGCTTATTCATTGTCACCCGCTGCTCATTATTCCATTTGATTTCTTATTTAAATGCTAGCGCGAAACTTGGCTTTGCAAATTGTAAATAGATAAAACCGCCAAATGTCATTTAGGTGTTTATTAAATGATCTCGAAAATATCCTTAATATTGGCAGCGGCACAGGTTGTGAGTGATGATTAATAATAGAATTCGATAAGCATTCTGAAATATCTCAGAGATGTAACGAATGTTTAATAATCTCTTGCATTTAAACCATATTAAAAATCTATTAAATTACTACTTTTATACTCAAAATTAACGAGTATTTTATTTAATGACAATATTCTAATTGCTCGACTGGGCCGTTTTTCGCATCCTATATAATCTAATTAACTATAAAGCCAATGGTACTTTGTTAATATTCCATACTTATAAGATATCATCGCGCTTCTGTTCAAAATAACGACAGTATCATAATACTGACAACCATTATATGTATAAATAAAATATATAGAATTATATATAAGCAATTTCTACATACTTATTATAATATATTAAACACTAAATTATATAATTAACAAAGAAAAGTTATTATAAAATACTTAATCTTATTAAGCGTTATATACTTGTGCATTCCATGAGGAGTATAGCTTGAAATATATTCAATACTAAATTATATAATTAAGTATTACAAGTTAGTCTGGTAAAGGGTGCTATATAATTAAGTGTATATAATAAACTATATGTAATAATATAAAAGCAATTTATACATACTTAATATATTAAATACTAATTTTTTATGGTTGTCGTTATTATGATACTGTCGTTATTTTGAACATGATTCTATCATCGACCATCGTTTTCTGAGATCAAAAGAGCAATTAAATCACTTAAACCCCATAAAGCGGCTGACCTGATTGGACTCACCTCAGAGGCACTGAGCGCGGATCCATACGTCTCTGGTACTATGCTACATCTACTCTTTTGTAAAATTTGGGCGAAAGAAGAGGCACCAGAATCCTGGTCACGAGGGCGCCTTATCAAACTTTTTAAGAAAGGAGACCCATCTGATCCTAACAATTACAGGGGAATCACAATTATAAATCTTGAGTCCAAAATATTCATAAAAATAATCTACGACAGAATATATAACGAGGTTGAGGGCATCCTCAAACATAATCAAGCAGGATTCAGGAAATGCCGGACCACAACGGAACACATCATCATATTGAGGAATATGAGAGATGTGTCGCGCTCCAGTGGGGACCCTTTGGTTTTGGTCTTCCTAGACATTTCGAAAGCGTTCTACTCCCTTTCCCATCTTTACATATGGGAGTCGCTATGTTTATTGGGAATTCCCAAGAAATTGATCCTTATGATCTTCCTGATCTACCAAGATATGAAAGTAATAGTAACGCATCTACAACACAAATCAGACCCGATTCCGGTGACAGTGGGAGTTAGACAGGGCTGTCCATTGTCCCCTCTTCTTTTTATAATAGCGATGGACTTGATTGTAAAGCGGTCCATACTTGGCTATGAAGGCATCAATGTAAACGGTATCAACATATCTTCACTACTTTTCGCGGATGATATATGCCTTATCGCTTCCTCTGTATCACAGGCTCAATTGATGGTTGATAGATTTACTAATCAGGCGAAACAAGCAGGGTTGTTTATAAATGCTGGTAAGTGCTTTATGCTCGTAATAAATAATCAATCAGAAGAGGAGTTGATTATTGAAAATAACCCAATACAATCATCCAATAGAGTAAGATATCTGGGAGTAGAACTAACAGAGGATACTTATGCCGACGGAGACATGGAATTAAAGCTCCGACGAACCCTTGTAAAAGTTTATTCTTGTTCGGCAATCTGGCGCTCGCGCCAACTGGTCCTCAACACCCGCCTGAGGATCTTTAAAGTTATGATTCTACCAACACTTCTTTATGGGTGTGAATCTTGGTCGTTGCGTGCCCCCGACATAAAAAAAACTCCAAGTTAACATTAACAAAATGCTACGAATTGTATGTCGAATTTTTTACCCAGCAACGATAACAAACGAAAATCTGTGGATGCGTTGTAAGATCCCTCCAGTTAAAAATATTTTGTTAACAAGGAAGTGGAATTTTTTAGCACATCAGGTCCGAAGAAAAGATACAAACTATTGCCTGTCTTCACTGTTCTGGTATCCTCCTTCACTAAGGGGCTTGAAGTGCAACGGCAGCTGGCTTCACAAGACTTTTCGAGAAATTCAACTATTAGGTCAGGACTGGGATTCAATGTTGACAATAATGCAGGATAGGAAATTATGGATAGAGTTCTCTAAGAACCAACTATCTAGTCTTTCAACTTCAAGGGCGCGTATATCCCATTCGTAATAAATGCTCACCTACAAAGTTCTCTTTAATTCTCATGCAGTTGGGTATTACATATTAACATGCCATAATTACACTGCATATTAATCAAATTTGTTACAGGTACATTACACACGTTGTCACCAACGTGGCCTTATGCGCCATTTGGCGTGAGAAGGGGCCCAACCTTAGATTGCACTTACTAAGCTCTTGGGCGTCTTCGCGGCAATCATACATACATACATACTGATATACATACATACGATATGATTAGTTAGAGAAGCGTTTTTATTTCTCTCAAACAAGATGATTCACGAGATGTTATACTCAAATCTGGAAAGCATATGATTTACATGCGCGTGAAAATTTAAAAGCATGGGGAATGTAATGGTCATATTTTTCAAAAGGAAAATATATAATTTTAACATATGTTATACTCAAATCTGGGGAAGATAATGTTGCGGGAGGATGGAACCTGGGATGAACTTAGACGATAACAATATTAATGGAACAACATATGACATTTTAAATGAAGGATTTAACTTTACTGATTACTTTCCTATCCTCAAACAATTTGGATGGATCTTTGAAAATTCTGAATCTTATTCTCTAAACTTTACTCTCTGGAACATATTATTTCTACTATTTTGTGTGGTTTGCCGGACCCGGATTCATCATAATATTTAAAAGACAACTTAAAAAGAGGATTTAGCCTGGGATGGCAAAGAAGGGATCATAAAAACAGCTAATTCCTGGACAATCAAAAACCATGACAAATAAGACAATAATATTTCAACTACAATATTAATATTTTTTTTAAATAAATTTATTGATAGTTAATAATGATAAATTTTTGTGCCTCATTAACTTAAATTAGGATAATAGTTTAACTATCATTTTTTAAGACAAGGAAACTTGGTATAGTTTGTTTATATGTTTTGCTGAAACTTACCTATCTTACCATATTTCTTATAATGCATATATAATTATAAACTTAAACTAATATATCAGTTTAACTATTATTCTTTATAAGTCAGGGGAACTTGGTATAGTTTGTTGTACGTTTGCCAAAACTTACTCTTAATATATTTCTTATAATGCATGTATGATAGCAAGAGTTCAAATCTGCACCCGCAGCTTTCAATAAATTGTAGACCCCTTGGTTGTTAAACTCCCGGATAAAAATCGTCTGCCTCTAATTAAAACTCTCCTTTAGGGTCAGGGTCAATTACACTTTCCATAAATCGCAGACGACTTAGTTGTTGAACTATAGGATAAAATCGTCTGCTTTTAATTAAAAGATCCACTACCCTTTAAGTTAGGAGATTTCGTCTGCTTTTTCCCTAAGTTAGGAAATTTCGTCTGCTTTTACACCTTTAGGTTACTAACTCGTATATTACATATCGTCTGCTTTCCCCTAAGTTAAGAAATTTCGTCTGCTTTTACTCGTATATTACAATATTTTAGCTTATATTTCCATTCTTATAAGCATCGATAAAAGGATAAATAGCACGCGCGCGCTTTTTGACTTCGATACTAGATCTCTAATTTTCATTATTCATAGTTAAACAAATACTAAATCCCTCCCCCGAAGAGCATTCAAAAGAATCCTGGACAAAATACAAACAATCACTATAAAAAACAAAAAATCCAAGATTAAGTCACTAATGATACAAGGTAACCAGCAACTAATGCTCATGTTTGCCCGTAAACATAAACTAGACGTGCTATGTCTACAACAAACACGAATTCCTTCCTCAAGAACGGATACATATCCCGACTATACACTTTATCACTCCGGGGTTACCGACAACCCAGCTTCAGGAGTTTCCACACTGGTAAATAGGCGTCTCACTGTTTTGAGCCTAAACCGAGTCAACGATAGAATTATAATACTAAACCTAAAAGTGGGTGCTCGCACAGTGTTAATTATAAATGTTTATGCACCAACTGCATCATACAAACTACAGATCCTTAAAGAATTTTTCAAAGTTATTGTAAAAGCAACAAAAGATCTGACTTCTAGGGCAGTCCCAATAATAATAGGAGACCTCAATGCCTCTGTTGCCCTTACGGACCGGGATGACACCAACATAATCGGCCAAAACACGTTGGGCTCCAACAATAGGAATGGAATTTTCTTGGAAAAATGGTGTAAAGAATATAGGTGGCGAATTGCTTCCACCTTTTCTCAACTTTCCAACGACCAGCTAGCTACCTTCCGTGGTACAAATACCTCCCGACCAAGTCAAATTGACCACATGCTCTGTAGGTCACGCCATTTTAAGACCGTCAAGAACTTCAAAGTAATTCACGATCCCGTTACAGTGAATGCTGATCACCATGTGATTACCGCAGAACTAATAATAAAATCAGCCACTCTACATGTACCCTGTGCAAACAGAAACCCAATAATAAGACCTCAAGGCATAACAGGCAATCTGGAGTTTAAAGATAATCTTCTCCTTAAAGTTAAAGACACTGTTTTCCCAAAGCTCTCAGTCAACGAACACAGCATTGAGTTATCAAAGATATTTGCGAACCCACCAAAGCAAAAAAACCGCATCAAGACGAAAACATGGTTTTCCCAAAAGACACTAGACCTGTTGAAGACAAGGACGAATATATTTCATTGCAAAAAGGATCTTCCGTTCAAACACTCATGCTTGTCTGCCCTTAGCAAGCGTATCTAATCAAGTATACGACAAGACAAAATAACTTTCATCAATTCTAAAGCAAGTGAGGCAGAATCAGCTGCACGTTCGAACAATAGCCATCGCCTCTTTACAATTATTGATAGCCTTAAATACAATACATTAGCTAAGCGCACCCATTATAACATAAAAACAGACAACAGCTCTAACGACTCAATAAACCAGACAAAAGCTTGGGAAGCCCACTTCCGTTCTATCCTATCCCCCCATTCGCCCGTCCCTGTACTGGACATCTATAAAGAATTTATTAAGAACTTCAAAGGACCTCCGCCGCTCCCGATTGACACACTCCCACCATCCATCTCCGAGATTGTTAGAGTGATCAAAACTCTTAAATCACATAAGGCAGCAGATCCGTCGGGGATGACTGCTGAAGCACTTAAAGCGGACTCGGACCTATCCGGAAAACTTCTATACCACCTTTTTTACAAAGTCTGGGATAATGAGGAATTACCAAACTCCTGGTCGTTAAGCCGCCTTAATAAACTATTCAAGAAAGGAGACCCTTCTGATCCAAACAACTATCGGGGAGTGACAATCATAAACCTTGAATCAAAGCTCTTTATCAAAGTATTATACAATAGACTCTACAACCAGATAGACGATATACTTAGACACAATCAAGCGGGGTTCAGGAGGTGCCGCACAACCACGGAACATATTATCACTCTAAGAAATATAATGGATATCTCCAGTACTAGCAAAACCCCTCTTGTCCTTGTATTCTTGGACTTAGCCAAAGCTTTCGACTCTGTACAGCACCTATATATATGGGAGTCCCTATGCCTATTGGGAATACCAAAGAAGATAATCAGAATCATTTTTATTATATACGCAGACATGAAGGTAGTTGTCTCTCACCTTCATCATCTATCAGACCCAATTCTCGTGACGACAGGAGTCAGACAAGGCTGCCCATTGTCTCCCCTTCTCTTTATTATAGTGATGGATCTGATAATGAAAAGGTCAATATTTGCCTCCGATGGCATTACGTTAAACGGAACTATGCTATCCTCACTCATCTTTGCCGACGACTTATGTCTGGTGGCGACCTCTACAAAGAAGGCTTAATCTATGGTGGACAGATTGTCCGATCAGGCAAAACAAGCTGGACTATATATAAATGCCGACAAATGTGCAATGATAACACTAAACGTTCCCTCAGAGGACAGGATACTGATCAATAACAACCCTATTAATGTGTCCCACAAAGTTCGATACCTAGGAGTAGACCTCACAACAGACATCTACGCCGGAGTAGATGTGGAGTCAAAATTACAACGTACCCTGGTTAAATTCCACTCTTGCTCCGCCATATGGAGATCCCGCCACTTGACGCTCCCTACAGGACTCAGGATTTTCAAAGTAATGATCCTACCAGTTCTGTTATACGGTTGTGAATCCTGGTCTTTAAGAGCACCTACTCTAAGAAAACTTCAAGTCAACGTGAATAAAATGCTGCGGATAGTTTGTAGAATTTTCTACCCTAACATAATATCAAACGAAGATTTGTGGGTTCGGTGCAAAATTCCTCCGATAAAGAATATAATTTCAACCAGAAAATGGGGCTTCTTAGCCCATCAGGTAAGAAGAAAAGGAACTAATTATTGTTTATCTTCCCTGTTTTGGCGTCCTCCTCTATTAAGGGGTCGCGCGTGCAATAATAGTTGGCTGTACAAAGTATTCCGCGACATGCAAACCCTCGGTAAAGATTGGACCTCGTTACAAGCTATCATGAATGATAGAAAATCAAGGAAAAATTTCTCGGAAACCCATATTTCTCGCCTCCACTTATATGACTTTTTTACTACCCATAATCTAATGACTAATTATTAACCATAACCCACACCTAAGGTACATTAACTTATTATCATGCATATTTACACTGCTTAATACATACATTTGTTACAGGAATAAAATCACACGTTAGCAATAACGTGGCCTTATGCGCCATTTGGCGTGAGAAGGGGCTCAACCTTAGATTGCACTTACTAAGCTCTTGGGCGTCTTCGGGGCAAAAAATACATACATACATACATACATACTAACTCATTGAAAAATGCTCATATTGCAGTATATATAGAATGTAAAATTCAATATCGCTTTTTAGTCGGGTAAAACCATTTTCCTGCATCATTGCCATAAGAGAATGACATTAATTTAGGATTTTTAGTTGAGCATCCCAAAGTTTAAACGTGTGGATGAAAATGATTTTATTTACAACATAATAAATTTATTTAAGTTTTTAGCACCACTATTGGCTATTTGTGGAATGATTTTATTTACAACATAATAAATTTATTTAAGTTTTTAGCACCATTATTGGCTAATTTTGATAGGCCATTGATGATTGCTAAATGAAATGATCTTAGGTAGGTGCCTAATATTTAGTGATACACATGTTTCTTTACTGAGCTAGACTTTTTATAAACAAATTAAATTTTAAAGATTTAAAATTTTTTGCAGAAGATGTATAAACATTGATTAAAAAAAGATAATATAGGACCCTCAAACATGCCTTTTTTAAAATAGAAGATTTACCTTATATTTTCCTATGTATCTCTCATATTATTTATTAATTATATGTATGTAAAAACAAGAATAAAAAGCATGGTTGATATACGATTTGCATAGCTTAAACCATATTAAGCTGAATACTCTATTAAAACTAGCTGATCAAATTCGACGAAAATAATGACTCATGTTGGGTAAAGTAGAAGGAAATATCTGTTTTTTGAACAATTTTTGGCTTTACTAATAGTTATCAACAACTTAAACTATTAACTGCTATGCAATTTATGGACTCGCTTTTAGTTTCCTGTCCTGTCCAACTTTTTATTCTTTTATTGCTATGGAAACTATGCTTCTGTAAAAGTTTGCCCTACCATTCGCCCACATAATTTCCTAGCAAATGTGCTACATTTATATGGAGTATGGGCGGGATTTGTAGGCAAATCCAAATGTAATTTTATTTATTTCTAAAAAAGAATCTTTTATCATGGTGCCGAAGTGCCACCTGTTTTATCAAATTGTTTTTACCCCGTTTTCTTAGATTTAAAATTAGCAATTTTAAATAACGGTTAGACATACAAAGATAGCAATAGAGCCATAAATTTAAAGAACTATATTCTGCTTTTTATATTTATTAAATACTAGATGAACCCGGCAAACGTTGTTTTGCCATTTACCCGGGTGTATTAGCAGAATATATATTATCTTATAGATAAATTTCAATATGCAAATTTTTTTAAACAAATAGTTAAAGAGGGTCCAAGGCCCATGCCCACCCAAGAGAGAAAATCTGGCCCATGCCCCCCCCCAAGGAAAAATCTTTGGCCCCTGACCCTTTAAGCAATTTTTTTTTAATTTTTTGTAATTAAGAAACAATATCATAATTATAATTATTTGTTTCTGAATAAAACTTTTAATTCTGAACTTAATAATGTCCGAAGAACTGAGATATATCAACATTTATTGGCACTTTGTTAAAAGTATTTTCATTTTTCTCCTTATTTAACGAGCAAAAAATGACAAAATTAGATTTTTTAATTTATTTAGCCACGCAGGAGGGGACACGACCGTCCTATAATAATAAAAATTGACGTGAAAAATAAACCTTAATTTTAAATATTTTTAGAGGGCATGGGCAAAAAAAAGGCTTTAAAAGAGTGTTGCAAAATAGTGAATCAGTTATAAATTTTCATGCTCGTTAATCAAATAAAAATATCGCGCCTGCCTTTATAATAAAATATAAACAAAAGGCGGATACGGATACGCATATAGTTTATTTAACGAAAAATAACAAATAATTGATATTTTTAAGATAAGGTGTAGCGTTGTGCAAAATTCTGCACCTTTGCCCCCTCCCCAAGCAAATTTTTTTTTAGTCAAATTTACTTATAATCAGAAATTAATCATTAAATTTTGGATACATTTTTTTAAGCTATCGCTAGAGACCTACAAAATGGTATTTTTTGAGGTCATAGTCTGGCCCAAGCCTCCCTCCCCCCAAGGGAAAAATCTTTGGCCCCCTGGCCCTTCAAGCAATTTTTTTTAATTTTTTGTAATTAAGAAACAATATCATAATTATAATTATTTGTTTCTGAATAAAACTTTTAATTTTGAACTTAATAATGTCCGAAGAACTGAGATATATCAACATTTATTGGCACTTTGTTAAAAGTATTTTCATTTTTCTCCTTATTCGCGCAAAAAATGACAAAATTAGATTTTTTAATTATTTAGCCCCGCAGGAGGGGACACGACCGTCCTATAATTATAAAGTAATTGACGTAAAAAAAAGCAAAAAAATGACTTTGATATTTAATGTTTCAAATCGTAAAAAGTTTCCATTTTCCGCAGCACATGCCTACATTTATCACACTACTTACACGATAGATATGCGCAGTACGTCATGAGTAGTGATGTTGATTTGCTCCAGTGAGCATTGCTCACTGTGAGCTCTGCCCCCTCACAAGCACTGTGTATCCTACTCTACTCATGAGGCTGTTGATGTATCAGATGAAAATGCTCGAGAGGCGAAGGGTAGTAGCAAAAAGTAACTCATGTATAAAGCTGTGTGCCTGAGCAGCATTATAAGTTAACTATCCCATTTAATATGAGCAAATGCTATGACTGCTCATAGCATCTCATATTATAATGTGATACTATAAGCGTGCGATGAAATAAAGCGTGTTTTGTTTTAGTACATAGTGTTGTTCAACAATAATTATGGCTATTTGAATAAGCGTAAGTAGGATTTCCTCAAGGGGGGGGGGGTTATTAAATTTTTAAGATCAAATTTTTTTGTAACTATTTCTTTTGGTCAAAATGTTTTGTTTCATAAAAGTTTAAAGTGATATTCGCGTAAAAATAATAAAATACAAAAAGTAAAATTCCAACAAATATTTTTTTTACAAATATACAATGTAAAAATTATATAAATTGGAAATCATGGAAGGGGTTCTAACCAGAAAACCACCCCCTCCTTAGGCCAATGGCTATTTGTTATGAATTTATATTTTTTAAGGCGAATTTATTTTTGCAATTTTCCTTATATATGGCACAAATATGTTTAATGATATTAAAATTTATTTTTTATACATGGTTGACAATTTTAATATGGTTTAACTTTATATTTTACTGTTTTTAAGAACAGGTGTCAATGTTATAATTTTATTAAAGGTGCGAACTAATTTTTTTTTGATTTTCATTATATATATCTAAAAAATATTTAGAAATGACCAATTTATGTATTATTGTTCAAATATTTTTTTTACATTTTTAATATGGCTTAATGTTTCTATATTTATATTTAATAATATTTTTGGTCCAGGTCACAATGCAAAGTAAGGTGGGAAATTTCGCATAGAATATTCTATATAGATGGCTAAAATCTGTTTAGATTTCAAAATTTACGCTTTATACATGCAAAAATATGCTTTATAATAAATATAAATTTTTAAATATTCTGTCTCACCCAGGTGCTAATAAATTTTTTGAAATTTTTAATATGGTTTTATTTTAACTTTATTTTATGGGTTTTAAGCCAGGTTACAATGTAATAGTTATATTATAGGTGTGAATTTATTTTTTTCTCCTGAGGAACTTGTGAAGAAATCTTCAAATTGACTCATTTGTTAATGAATTATTTGCTATAACAATTTTTGGGATAAGCGAATAATAAAATGGGGAGAGAGAAGGACTTTTTAAAATAAGAATAACAACGTTTCATGCTAAGAGAGAAAGGGAAGAGAGGATAGGCGATATGTCACATAAGACATAAGTAATTAACACATTTGCTGAGCAGATTAAATGCGATATGTCACATAATTAATTAACACATTCGTTGAGCAAAATGGATGAGCAACTTGCTATTAGCAATTGCTCGTACAAAACTCCTTTTATTTAAAGTTGTAAGCAAGCTGATATTCCTACTGCTTGAGCTTGTATTTGCTGTTACAACTTAACCCCTCAAGCATTTTACCCCTCTTGATGACAAAGCTTATGCGTCCAAGCACATATGCTAGCTATGTGTTTACGTCCAAGTCGGAGCATAACAGCAACTTAACATCTATAGTCATGAGGGTGCGTTTGATGGACATTTTATTAAACGTCAAAACGTGTAAAACAAACTATCGAAAACTACTGGACACGTTGGGCTCGAACAAATCTTAAAACATGCTCCGGAGTGTCAGGACTAAAGTGTAAAATTTTGAGCCAAATCGGTCTGGTAGTTTTCCAAAATTGGTGGCGGCATACACACAAACATAAACATACATAGTTTCATTTTTATATATAAGATTTTTCATGATGGTAAATTTTTTTATTATAACTTAGTAAGTCTTTGGTAAAGCGGTGTCAACTCGCTTAAACCTATACTAAATAGATATTCACCTATCAGAGACCAGGAAATCCGGGCGGGTTGATAAGAAGATTCAATCAAATCATGCTCAAAGAGATTTTTTACATGGTGTAATTTGTGTCTTATTTCGTCACTTTTTTATTTGATTATAACATTTATTAATCGTAGTTCTTGTTGAGAAAAAGCGAAAATTAAGTTAAAATTTGTTTGAATAAGGAAATAACAGCTACAAATTTTAAAATCAACAACATTTCGGGCCGAACAACTTTAATATTTTGGGCATAGCTAGGGGGGGGGCATGAGTTATGGCGGGCTAGGGCGAGCAATTTGGTTACAAAATCAAGGCGGGCTGGGTTCGGGAGAAAAATAAACAAATCTCATCTCTGGTATCAACCTTGTAATTAGGTATATTTTTAGTCAGGATTCAAGTATTAACTATAAGTAGGATAAACCAGATCAATTTCTATGGTTTTAATTAGATTTCTTAATATTTATTCTGCCAGTGTGTTAAAAAATCAATGCTTCCCACCCCTAATCGATATCAACTATTAGATTTCAATTCAAAATAAACAAAAAATCACGAAAAGTGTCCCCGAAAACGTGCAAGTACATTAATTATCATATAATGCATTATTAATTGCTATGCTATATACACTAGATAGACTGCTCATCAACGAACATAATGTGTACCCTTTTTTCCAACCATTTTGATGTGAACATTGTAAAGTGGTGATCAAAATTGGTAATTTTCGCAAATTAAATAATCTTAAAAAGGTAAATAAAAAAAATTGAATTGGGTAGATATCAAAAAACAGTTTTAAAATAAATATCATTTCAAAAAATACATAAAAATTAAAAATGTAAAAACTGCGATTAAAGTTTGTTTAATAATATAGCGCCATCAATATTTTGTATAATATTAATCTATTGACGTTCGTTTTAATTTATAAACTAGTGAGGAAGGTAAATTGACTGTTATATGGCAAAATCACATGGTTAAAGTACACCAATTACACCCTTCAAAATGGGGGAAAATTTGACACACAATTAACCATATAACGCATGAGCAGTGTATCTAGTCGAGGGCAATATATGGACTCACTTTGCATTTGTTTACTGTCCCGTCACATCACGTCCCACTTTTTTATTTCGTTTTTTTTGTTTTTGCCCCTCTTCGCTGAGTCGGCGAGGGTGTTGCCGTGTTTACCAATGAAAATTTTAGCCTCCTGCCCGTTTTGTTGAACCATTTTGTTTTTTTATTTAATATTGGCGCGTTTCGCTTTTGCCCCGATATGCCTACGTCATATTGACGTCATATTTCGGCGTGTTTACCACTGCGACCGCTTGGGATTTAGATTAAGCCATCCTCTGAGTCCGATACCCGGTGGCAATGCCTCTTGTTATATAAGTCCAAATCTCGGCGAGGGCAATATTTTTGCTTTTTGTTATTTTTATTAACCTAACATTGATAAAATATATTTTTCTTATTAATAACATTAATAATATAAGCTTTTTGGCCGTCCGCTGGCTACTGACCAAAGAATATATGGCCCAAAATGGCTAAAGAAATTACTATAATATATGAGGCCCATCTCTCACCAAAAATAATCCAAATCTAAAATGGTCGGTCGAAAATCTTTTCTTGACGATTCGACATGGAATGGCCCAGTTAAGAATTCATTTTGCTCACTTTCTATTTAAGAATTATAAAAACTAAGAAATGCATGTAGTACTTTTAAGAAAATTAGTCTAGGATTTTAAATTAAAATTAAGTTAGTAATTTATAGAGTTTAATGATTTAGTAAGGCAACAAATTAAAGTCCAAGTGTTTCATTTTTTAACGGCAATTTTAAATTGGAAATTTTGTTTGTGCTATTGTTGTAAAAACGGCTGGATTTTGTTTGGTTGACCATTGGTTTTAGTCGACTAAACACAAACCAACCAAAGGCTTTTTGCTCTGTTTTTCTTAGTCACGTTAATAGACCCCCTTTGGTCTATTAATGTTAAGGCAACTAAAACTAAAGGTCGACCAAACAAAACCCAGCCGTTTTTACAACACTAGTTTGTGCCATATATTAGTAACATTATATAAATTTTTAAAAACAATGTGGGCCTGTTCTTAATCAGGCCGAAAAATATATTAGAGCGGGTATGGCCTGGGCCTTAACTCAATATTTCGGCCCATGCAGATCTCTATTGGAGACTATACCACAGCAACACTTAGCCGGGCAGTTAATTAATAATAATAATTATATATCTTAATCATCTACAAAATTCTCAACCCATCTATAGAATGAAATGGAGTGTTGATAACAACAAGTTGCATCTCACCTTATAAACTTTATTTTCTACCATATATAATATGTTACCAATAAAAATGTGCTCAAGTGATACTAATATTGATATTTTATTATGTATAAATTGCATTATATTATGTTATAACGGAATGAATCGAATTGATATTAACAATTACAAATGTTTGAAGTTGACTAGTGATAAAATGTATTTTACACGCTAGGTAAGATGATGGCATATTCTGCTTTGTAGGTGTCGTTTTTGTTATCCCAACAATTTGAGGAGCATGTGTAAATGAGGATGGAAAAAAAATCAAGTGGATGCAAAGCTAAAAGAAAAAAAAACATATTATTTTAAAATGTTGAATAAGTGTTCAATTCTATATGCTATGTTTAATAGTTAAAAAAAATTTTTCTAATAAATATTTAATTTAAGGCATTTAAATGTTTGATTAAAAATCAAACTTGAAGTAGGGCTATCTAATACAAGATATGTTAAGATTTGAGGCATCAATTGATATTCATATATTCTTGGTGAACCACAAAAATTACAGGAGGGAATTGAAAAAGTAATATCTTGGATAATTAATGGTTTTCCCCAACGACAATATCTTAATAAAAGAAAAAAATATTAGATCATGAACAACTAAATAACAAACTATTAGTGAAGTTTAAATGAATTATAATACCTAAGACATTGTTGTGGGCAAATTTGAATTCTTTTATAAAATATATGGAATTGGATATCTTTGTGAGGTGGCACACACTTTTCATAATTTTCTGGGAGTGTGGAAGTTTCAGATGAACTAGACAAAAAGAAATTTTGTTTTAAAATAGATATTTATGTGACACAAAAAATATATTATTCACAATAACAAAATACCTGATTATGGCATCTTCATTATAGTTTATATCATCTGGTGAAAGACGTTGGTACTCTTCCTCAAAACTACTTTCAATATAATATGATTTGAAAGCTATCTTTGAATTATGGGGTAAAAATATATTGTTTTTTGTCAAACTATTATTTAGGTTATGCTTTTTCATCATATTATTCCACAATTGTTTTTCCATCTCTTCTTTGTTTTCTAAGTTTAAAGTTGTATCAAAAGATAGAGTGTTTAAAACAGATTCATGATTTTGTAGGGGTTCATGTAATTCATCAATGTTTGACATTCCCCAATCATCATCTATTTCATCTATTAAGGCCTTTTTTTCTTGAGTAAAATTATTAATTAAGCACATGCTACGCAGTATAACCCACTCATTTTTATTTACACATTTAATGTTGATACAAGTAAACAGATATAGGGTTCTCTTGTATTTTTTATCAATTGGGCAACTCAATTGGCAAACTAAAGTTAGAGTCCGGCCACAATTTATGCAGGTAACTCTATAATCTCCATTTAGCCAATCCTAAAATCGTTATTTTTAAAGTCAAAAAGAAATATAATCATACTGGAAAACCGCCGATTTTATTAGTGGATGGATCGCTCCAACAATTTTCGTCTATGCTGCTTCCTAAAGTCCCTATTAAAACATCGTATTCCTCCATTATATAAAGATCCAAATCTAATAGATCTCTAAACGCGATATTTATAAAAATTGAATCGGATGGTTCGCCAAAAAGTTGTGGCCAATGTTACACGATCCAAATTCTTGTACTGTATAAGCGATCTGACATTCCATTTTCTTATTCGATCCAAAGAAAGTAATTATGTATCTTGAACCTAAAAAGACCTAACCCTAACCCTAAAAAACCTGCCCTTGCGAGACCGAAATCACAATACGAAAACGTGAGTAAGAAATTTTGTTTATTTATTACGATTTGTGTTTTTCCGAATGCGAAAAACACAAATCGGCGCTTCGTTATATTTTGGATCGAATGAGAAAATGGAATATAAGATCGCTTATACAGTACAAGAATTTGGATCGTGTAACATTGGTCAAAAGGGTCGAATGTAACTTTAATGAGTGTTCAATTCGTCGTGTTCGTACGTAACTTATGGTATAATGTAGGTAAAGTAAACCCATAACACTTAATTATTTAAGTCAAACCCAAAATATAAAATCTCAGATTAGTTGTGTTAGGCGAAACGCCACTTATAGTAAATTTTGTTTGGGTTAGGAGAAAGTTTTCATGGTAGCGAAATATATCCTCTATGACTTTAAAGTGCCCTAAGACGGTTCCCCCGCATAATCCCGAAAACGCAGAATCCCGAATCTACCTTTTTCCGCCAATTTCAACATATGGGAAATTTGGAAAACTTTTTAACTATTGCAAATCAAGATAACAAAGAGAATATAAGTAAGCTTTATTATGCAAGTATATACATATTGTTATATGTTTTAAAAAATCTTATAGAAAAAATGATATAGGCACTTTCAAAAAGTTTGACTATATCAAAATCAGAGCAGGTAAGATGGGACAAGTATACTATGAGTGCAGGCACTACATTATATGTAAATGCCCAGGAAGAGTTGTTTTTAGATATAATTTTATGATAACATCAGAACATTTCCCAAATTGTATACAAAAATAAAATCTCCAAAGTAAGAAACTTAAAAGTTTTTTAATACAAATTTAGCTTTTAATGAAAAAATAACAAGTGTTATGGTTATAGAAAATATCTCTACACCCATAGAAAATCAAGAAAGTAAGAAATGTCTATAATTTTTTGAGATTTTTTAAGATTCTAGTCAAGGTGCAATTTTATTAAACTCAGTGGATGATATAATATCAAGTAATGTCACATGATTGATTATCATAGACATTAACTGTTAGATACTATTAACTATTAAATTTATTGTAAATAGATTCTAAAAATAATGTCATAAATGTTATGGAACCTTTTAAGGTTGCTATTTCCCTTTTTCACAAGCAATAATTGAAAAATCTAAGAAATTGGGTCTTACTAGAGACTATATAAAGATCAAACAATTCGTACAATTATAAAACAAATTAACCCTAACCTTAACCCCGGGCATAACCAACAACCACTTGGAAGGTTATCACAGTGCCTTTAAAAAGATAGTGAAACAACCACATCCTAATATCTATAGTTTTATACAAATGATAAAGGAATATCAGAGGAATACTGAAACAAAAATAATACAAATCAACAATGGAAATATATTGTTTAAAGTTAAAAGGAAAATGGAAACAAAGGCTAAAAAAGTGATACGCCTACAAACTCTTTATAAAAATAATGAAAATGATTGTTATGAATTTTTAGATACTATATGGAATTATATAAAAATATGAACAATAAAACATGTAATAAAAGCAATAAGATTAGTACTAGCAACAATTGAATTGATATATTTTTGCAAGGCTCTGTATAATGTTCAACATGTAAATAATTCACAATATGCGGATAAGAAAAAATATATCATTTTTAAAATAATGATTCCATCAACTTCAACTAATGATTTCATATTTTCTTATCTTGAAATAATTTATTTCAATTAGTTAATGTGTAACATATTAGCATCAGTTATTTCTTGAAGGGCTTACAACTTATCAATAATTTTCTCTTAATACAACAATTTATATGATTATTATATAAGGTTACTTGTGAGATGAATTGAAAAATATGATTTCATATTTTCTAATCTTGAAATAATTTATTTTCAGTTAATGTGTAACATATAAGCATCAGTCATTTCTTGAAGGGCTAACAAGTTATCAATAATTTTCTCTTAATACAACAATTTATACGATTATTATATAAGGTTACTTGTGAAATGAATTGAAAAATATCATATGGTAATTTCAAATCGTAGACATAGCCTTATCGTAGTTTCGGGATTGTGCGGTTTCGGCGATATGCGGGGTTCCCCCCTAAGACTAGTCGTAGGATTATTGTTTAATTGATATGTGTATCTCACTAATCTCTAAGACAGGTAATTCTTTCATTAATCCAGGCAAAACCTGAGAGGGCATGCTGGCTGATTTAAAAGAATAAGGGGATTCGTTAAAATATTGGATATTTAAAAATTTGAGCGGACCTAGAAAATGTAATTCAGCAAAAACTTTATCACCTTATTTGGTTATATTAACCTTTAAATTGGCAATCAGAATTTAATCTCATTTCTATCCAATTTTTCATAGGGCATTAAAAATAAATATATAATTTGAAATTAAATAAGGCCCCATCGAGTAGTGCCTCACTTATTTTATATTTTTTCCTATATGATATGCGTTTTAATATAATTGCAATATGTGACATGCATTTCACCTTCAAATTTTGAGGATAAAATGTGCTGTCCCATGATTGTCCCTCTTTCTACCCCTCGTTTTACATGCATAGACCTATTTGCCCCCTCTAATCTTAATTATGACCCCATCCTCGCTGAAGAACGCAAGCTCCAAAAATACAAGGCCCTTTTGGACTCTAGTATTTTTATCCCAATAGTTTCCTCCTGTTCAGGATCCTATGGAAAAATGGCGTTGGCTTTATTCAAAGAAATAGGCAGGCGATCTCCTCCCTCCAAACATTCCCCCGCATTTTTATTGAAACAATCAATAGCTATCTTAATTGCAAAATTTAATTTAAAATCTTTATTGGATTCCTGGCCTCTTCTAAAAGAGGAAGATGAACACATATTACTCATATGATGTTTTTTTTAAATATAATTATTATATAATTGTATCATTTAATATTATGTTTAGATATATATCAATAAACTAACTTCATCTTTAAAAAAAAACTTATGGGCTTGTGTAGTGCCGCGATATTAATTGCTATTCTTTTTTATGATATTTGTAAAAAATATAATTATATAACCATTTTCCCTCTTTGCCTAGTTACCATTCATTTGATCTGTAAAATGCAGTTAATATTATTTTCGTGGAATATATTTGATATTCTAATAAACAAATATGTAGTGATGTTGATTTGCTCCAGTGAGCATTGCTCACTGTGAGCTCTGCCCCCTCACAAGCACTGTGTATCCTACTCTACTCATGAGGCTGTTGATGTATCAGATGAAAATGTTCGAGAGGCGAGGGGTAGTAGCAAAAAGTAGCTGGGGGCCTGAGCAGCATTATAGGTTAACTATCCCATTTAATATGAGCATATGCTATGACTGCTCATAGCATCTCATATTATAATGTGATACTATAAGCGTGCGATGAAATAAAGCGTGTTTTATTTTAGTACATTGTGTTGTTTAACAATAATTATGGCTATTTGAATAGCCGTAAGTAGGATTTCCTCAAGGGGGGGGGGGTTATAAAATTTTTAAGATCAAATTTTTTTATAACTATTTCTTTTGGATAAAAATGTTTTGTTTCATAAAAGTTTAAAGTGATATTCGCGTAAAAATAATAAAATACAAAAAGTAAAATTCCAACAAATATTTTTTTTACAAATATACAATGTAAAAATTATATAAATTGGAAATCATGGGAGGGGTTCTAACCGGACCACCCCCTCCCTAGGCCAATGGCTATTTGTTATGAATTTATTTTTGCAATTTTCTTTATATATGGCACAAATATGTTTAATGATATTAAAATTTATTTTTTATACATGTAAAAATTTATTTAATTATAAATTTTTGAATTTTCTGTCTCACCTAGGTGGTGATAATTTTTTTGACAATTTTAATATGGTTTAACTTTATATTTTACTGTTTTTAAGAACAGGTGTCAATGTTATAATTTTTTTAAAGGTGCGAACTAATTTTTTTTCGTTTTTCATTATATATATCTAAAAAAAATTTAGAAATGACCAATTTATGTATTATTGTTCAAATATTTGTTTACATTTTTAATATGGCTTAATGTTTCTATATTTATATTTAATAATATTTTTGGTCCAGGTCACAATGCAAAGTAAGGTGGGAAATTTCGTATAGAATATTCTATATAGATGGCTAAAATCTGTTTAGATTTCAAAATTTACGTCTTTATACATGCAAAAAATATGCTTTATATTAAATATAAATTTTTAAATACTGTCTCACCCAGGTGCTAATAAATTTTTTGACATTTTTAATATGGTTTTTAAGCCAGGATACAATGTAATAGTTATATTATAGGTGTGAATTTATATTTTTCTCCTGAGGAACTTGTGAAGAAATTTTCAAAATTTGACTCATTTGTTGATGAATTATTTGCCATAACAATTTTTGGGATAAGCGAATAATAAAACGGGGAGAGAGGAGGACTTTTTAAAATAAGAAGGCGATATGTCACATAAGACATAAGTAATTAACACATTTGCTGAGCAGATTAAATGCGATATGTCACATAATTAATTAAGACATTCGTTGAGCAAAATGGATGAGCAACTTGCTATCAGCAATTGCTCGTACAAAACTACTTTTATTTAAAGTTTTAAACAAACTGATATTCCTACTGCCTGAGCTTGTCTTTGCTGTTACAACTTAACCCCTCAAGCATTTTACCCCTCTTGATTATAAATCTAATGCGTCCAAGCACATATGCTAGCTATGTGTTTACATCCAAGTCGGAGCATAACAGCAACTTAACATCTATACAAATATGTAATGTTGAGTTATTATTTGTCTTATAAATGGCGATAGCTAATTTTGCACGTATTTAATAATTCTTTCAAATATAATAATGTATTGGTGGTTAACTATTTTTGAGTATTTAATTTCGGGAGGTAACAGTGATATTTGACAAAGCCTTTTCGCATCCATTGTTTAATAATTCAATATACTTTGTGTTAACTTAAGTGACAAAAAATTTAAATTTATATAAACCAGTTGTTTTATGTAAGAAAATTATTTCAATACTTTCATAGTAAAAGACTTTTAAAGAGTTTATAAATTAAAGTAACTAAAATTATTAATCGCGAATTATACCCTTTATTTCCATCTCTTTTTTAACTATGTTTTTTTATAAATGAATCTTGTTTTGCTATTTTACACATGAAATTAGCTTGCTATTTTATGCAATTTTCATGCTTATATCAACGAGATTTTACGCCTGACACGGCGGTCAATCGTGTCTGTCGTGGCCTTACTCGATCAACTATTACTTGGCAGTATGATAGAGGAGCCCGAAGGTATATATCCCCGATGACGGACGCTATGGCGATTTTTGGAAAATTCTGCCGGTACCTGGCGTGATGAATGAAAGGTGGCTAGTGGACAAAAACTGATAGTTGTTTGTATATAGCAGCGTGACGAGAAATTTTAATTAACTATAAAAAATGTGCTGTCATTAATGGTCGTATAATTGACCCAGGGTAGATGTGGCACGAGCGGTTCCCCCGCATAATCCCGAAAACGCAGAATCCCGAATTGCGAAACTACGTTTTTCCGCCATTATCACATATGGAAAATTTGGAAAACTCTTTAACTATTGCAAATCAAGATAACAAAGAGAATATAAGTAAGCTTTATTATGCAAGTATACACATATTGTTATAGGTTTTAAAAAATCTAAAGAAAAAATGATATAGTCACTTTCAAAAAGTTTGACTATATCAAGATCAGAGTAGGTAAGATGGGACAAGTATACTGTAATTGCAGGCACTACAGTATATGTAAATGCCCAGGAAGAGCTGTCCATAGATATAATAATTTTCTGATAACATCAGAACATTCCCAAAATTGTATACATAAACAAAATCTCCAAAGTAAGAAGCTTAAGAGTTTTTTAATACAAATTTAGCTTTGAATGAAAAAACAAAGTGTTATGGTTATAGAAAATATCATAGAAAATCAAGAAAGTAAGATATGTCTAACCCTAACCCTAAGGTGCAATTTTATTAAACTCAGTGGATGATATATAATACCAAGTAATGTCACGTGATTTATCATAGACATTAACTGTTAGTTACTATTAACTATTAAATTTATTGTAAATAGATTCTAACAATAATGATGCGTAGATGCATGACCAAACATGAATTAAGTATCAAATATATGAAACAGATCAGAAAAAAGAAAATTATCCTATGAGAAAATTTGGAATTAAAGCTTGATTACATTTATTTATTACATCCAATAAAGATAATATCAATTGTATTAGTTCTAATTAAGTCTATATACATAAGCTAAATATATGTTTAAATAGTTTCCTAACCTTAAGCTTTATAAAGTTTGTCAATGATATAACAGAATTTACATTAACTCTTTTTTCATATAATATAACCCTAACCCTATATAAGATTACTTATGAGATGTTAGTAATGTCACATAATTGATTATCATAGACTATTAACTGTTAGTTACTATTAACTATTAAATTTATTATAAATAGATTCTAACAATAATGATGCGTAGATGCATGACCAAACATGAATTAAGTATCAAATCTAAGAAACAGATCAGAAAAGAAGAAAATTATTCTATGAGAAAATTTGCACTTATTACATTTATTTATTACATCCAATAAAGATAAAATCAATTGTATTGTACTTCTAACTAAATAAACATAAGCTAAATATATATTTAATATAATAGTTTTCTAAGCTTAATGATTCCAACAACTTCAACTAATGATTTCATATTTTCTAACCTAGAAATAATTTATTTTTCTTAGTAAGGTTACTTGTGAGATGTCATTCTATCATTTTTAAAATAATGATTCCAACAACTTCAACCAATGATTTTATATTTTCTAACCTAGAAATAATTTATTTTTCTTAGTAAGGTTACTTGTGAGATTTCATTCTATCATGATTTCATATATAAATGTTAAAATGAAACCAATTGAAAAATATCAAATGGTAATTTCAAATCGTAGCCATAGCCTTATCGTAGTTTCGGGATTGTGCGGTTTCGGGAATATGCGGGATTCCCGGCACGAGCTAAGAACTCTAGCACTGGGTTATCCGACTCAGTGCTTAGCAATGCGCCAATGAGTGGTATTAAGTATTTTCGGTTCTTAGGGCAATGGCAAAACGCAGTTGGATATAGGTGCATCACATTTGGTTCTAAAGAGGTACTACCATCGAGTCCAAAATCTGTCTTGGAGGCCTATCTCCCATGTGATAATGGCAGGTGGTCCTGTATTGTGTGAGGTATGACTAGTGTGTCTGAAGTGTCTTGCTTATTTTTTAGTAACTAGGCTGTTAGTACGTGGCTAGGAACGCTTTGCGGTCAAAATGTGATTTGGGCATTCGACTGCTGGCTTATATTTGGTTTAGTGTGACTACATTTTGGCCTTCTGTCCCAACAGCAACTGGCAAATAGGTATTGGCAAAGATGTAAAAAGAGAAGGGGCTTATGAGGGTACTTTTTTTATGAATGGTTAGTCCTTGGCTTCAAACGCCTAGTTTGTAATATTACAACTCAAATAAAAAACCATAAAATGAACGTAGATGACTCAACAAAAATACGTGCTAGTTCCGATGAGGTTTTATGTAAGACGCTATCTGAAAAAAAAATATTTGCAGTCTGTTAAATAATTAAGCTCGAAAATTCGGCTGATAGACACGTTGCGGATAGAGTTGACACCCGTGTTGGAGAAAGTTATTTTTAAAGGGTTTGTGGTTACAATACACTGCATTATGATTACCCACTCTTTCCCCCTCTCTTTTGCTTATTATAAATTAAGCGTTTGTGTAATGCCCACACTATAATAATTGCTATGAATTTTTATGGTTTTGTAAAATGTGTAGTTTTATAAACTTTTAACGCCTTTCCCTTGTTACCAACTGTGTTATCTATAAAATGCAATTATCATTATTTTCATTTAAGATTTCTGATATTCCAATAAACGAGTAAGTAATATTAAGATGTATTTGTAGATAATAACTGACGATGTGTAATGTGCGCTAAAGTTCAATGTTGCCTGGGTAGTAAAATCATAGACCACGTGAATCGCTATTGTTCTTTTCCTTTCTCGTTCGAAGTGTGTTTGCGTTATCGCGTCACGTGTGACGTGTTTAATTATTTCGCGTATGTATTATCCCATTTGGTTTCGATAAATCCCTAATTAATTCCAATCCCGATATCTTCACAAATGGCGTCGTGAGTAAGAACCTACATGGAATTATTCAGATTGGGAATTCTATTGAAACATTTAAAATCCAATTCGAGGCCAACATCAAGGCACAGACAGGGATGTTATCTGATACCCAGAAACAGTGCAGGTTGCTAAGTTTTTTATCGGCGGAGGCATTTAGGGCTATCGCGGGCGACGCGTACTCGGATAATCTTACCGAATATTCGTTGGAAGAAACGAGGAGAGCGAAGAAGGTGTTTAAGGGGCAGTCCTGCCCTCTTGCGCAAAGATTTATTTTTAGAAATATTCGACAAATGCAGTAAGAGGAGCTGATGCAGTTCATACGCAGGCTCAAGGCCTCGAAAGACTGCGGTTTTGGTGCGGGGGAGTTAACGGCCGGAATGCTCGATCAGCTGATTCTGCGACTCCGCGACCCAACGGTGCAGGCTTCGTTGATGGCCGAGAGGGATCTCAAATGGGACTAGGCCGTAAAAATTGCCCTGGGTCGGGAGGCAATCGGCAAAGGCCTAAGAACAATGCCCACTGGACGAGGCATTTGCGGTCGACTCGATGAGGACGGGCCCGAGTATGACCAGGTTTGGCCATGCATTAGATATTTTTACAATTGATTTATATATTAATAATTTGATAACTTTTCTTGTGGACACGGGCTCCACCGTTACAATCGTGCCGGCCAACCTGTGGAATGAGCGGTTACAGGTGCAAACAAACCCGAGACCTTCCGTATATGCGTTCGGCGGCAAGGAGATAAATATTAACTGTGACGTAAAAGCCGAGGCCCGTCTAGGTTCCACCCGGAAGCGCCTTTCGCTGTTAGTGGCGGATGTAAAGGGACCGCCCTTACTCGGAACGAATTGGATATATAGTTCGGGAAAGACATATGGGAGCTAGCCACGTGGAATTCACGAACCGTCATGGAGCGTTACATAGTGAATTTTGTCGAGGAGAAGGCACCAAAAGAGCCGATCGGAATCACTTGACACGTCGAAGATATGGTTCGGCAGATGACGGTGCAGAAGGGGGCAAATTCGCAAGCGGTGAGGGACATTGAAGTCGACGTGCCAGTAGAAAGCGAGATCAAACCGGTATTTATCCCAGCACGGCGAATACCCTTAGCTTGGAGGAGAGAGGTAGAGGAAGAATTGGACAAGTGGCTTTATGGCGACATAATTAAGCTGGTGGAATTTTCGTGCTGGGCAAGCCCGTCGGGCCAGTGCGAAAGAGCGAGAGCCTTAGGCTCTGCATAGACTATCGCTTTACGTCAATAAATATGCTCAAGGGCTATTGTATCCCCTACTAAAGATCGACGAGCTTCTTAATCAGCTAGAGAATGCGGCAGTCTTCTCAAAAATAGATCTCGCCAAGGCCTACCACCAGCTAAGGGTGAGTACAGTAACGAGTCACTTGCTAACAATTTCAATTTACAAAGGGTTATTTAGAGTGAAGCGAATGCCGTTCGGGCTTAAGTGTGCTGCAGCCATTTTTCAGAAAAAGATGGATCAAATATTTGGCGGCATGGAGGGTGTGGTAGTATATATCGATGATTTATTGATATTAGGGGATACGGAAGAGATCCGCAACAAACAGTTGTATAGGGTGCTGACAACGTTACACGATTGGGATTTCGTCCTAAATTTTGCCAAAAGCGTACTGTGTGTTACAGAGGTGACTTTCTTAGGCTACATCATCAGCAATTAAGGGGTACAGGTGAATTACGAGAAGGCTAGAGTGGTCCTGGAATAAAGGCAACTAACAAATAAAAACATGGTCAAATCCTTTTTGGGGCTTACATCATATTTCGCGATGTGTATCAAGAATTACGCCCAAGTAGTTCAACCCATTCAGAGGTTGACGAAAGCGAACACGGTTTTCCAGTGAGGTGAGGAGCAGCAGGCAGCCTTTGAAAACATACAGACGGCGCTTATAACGGCCCCGGAGTTAGCCTACTTTAACGGAGAGAGGGAGACAGGATTCAGTCGATGTCGGGAAAAAGACTTGGGCCATATTACAGCAGCGACCGCCGGAAGGGAAAATGGCGAGTAGTGGCTTACGCTTCAAGAGCCCTAAAAGAAGTCGAGGGCCGTTATTCTGCTATAGAGCGCGAGGCCTTTGCGGTAGTTTACGGAATAAAGTAGTTAAATGATTTTGTACAGGGAAGAGAGATTTATATCCTAACGGACCACAAACCATTGTTATATATTTTCGATTAAAGCAAAAGAGGGAAGGAACAGTGGTCGCCGAGTTTAATGCGCTGGGCCTTATTTGTCTCAGGTTATACAGCAAAATTCGTTTATAGCAAAGGTAAAGATAACGCAGCCGACTTTTTATCTAGGCGACCAAGCGAGCATGCTTTCCAAGTTACCGAAGAGGTACTAGAAGATACCTCGGACGCGTTTATCTCACTTGACGTTATACAACAGTACACCGCCAGCGACGAGACATTACGGCATCTCAAAGAAAGGATTAAGGGTACGCGCAATACAGCAGTAGTGGTCGGTCCAATGATACACTACAAAAAGTACCTGCCTAAGCTGCACGAGACAAAGGAAGTGATTTTTTACAAGAGCCCACGGGTGGTGGTGCCAATGAAGATACAAAGTATTGCAAAGATTACACAGAGGCCACGTGGGGGTCAAACGAATGCTACAGGTAGCGGCGCAATATTCTTGGTGGCCAACTTTGATTTAGGACATCACAGACCTAGCGAAGAGTTGCAGGGGGTGCAACTACACGGCCGCCGCAGCGAAAAGGGCGCCTTTGATTAAGTGCGAATAGAACGTGAAACCTGGGCCCAAGTGCATGTTGATAGATTTGGGCCGATGGGGGCAGATCCTATATAGTTATGGTAGACAGCGGGACAAAATGGGTTGAGGTATTTAAGCTAGAAAATACATCAACTGAAGTTATAATTAATAAGCTGTCCGAAGCATTCGTGAGGTTTGGAAATCCGCCCTTCCTTGTATCGGATAATGGCGCCCAGTTTAGGAGTCAAGAGATGCAAATATTTTGCAAACGGAGGGGAGTACGTCAAGGGTGGTCAGCACCCTACCATCCCGCTTCTAATGGACTAGCAGAGGGGTATGATCGAATGGCAAAGGAAGCAAAGCAATAGTCCACAACGAACCCGACATCGGGTTAAACATGTTCCTGGAAAATTACAGAGCAACAATTCACCCAACGACGCGTGAAAGCCCGGCGGAGGGTATGCTCAAAAAGAAAATCCGAACCGAGTGGGAGGTATTCAAACCTGTTGCCCCCCCCCCGTGGAGAGATTCAGGAAAGGCTCGAGTGTTTGACGTAGGGGACCCAGTGTGGGTGCGTATGCTTCTGGGGCCCGAAAAATGGGTGGAGGGCACCCTTATTTCTGCGCGGGGCGCGCTCGTTCGATGTTAGGGTCCTAAGGAAAAGTCATCATCGACATTTGGGTCAGTTGAGACTAAGCGAAAAATTGGACTGGAGAATGGTTACACATGAGGATGGCCGAACGGGATACGCTCGCGCAATCGAGTCCCATTGCAAATGAGCCACTAAGCGTAAGCCCCTTGCCAACGGCGTCCAGTTACCCTGCCAATGATTTCCAATAACAATGCCGCTACGGAATCGGGTGAACACAATACCCTTCCCACAGCTCTGGAGCATAACAAGGCCCCGCCTAAGGTTAGATACCCGGCCGTGCACGACACTCTTTAAACTACCTAAAACATTATCTTTGTGAAAAGGGGGGAAGTGTAGAGGATAACTGACGATGTGTAATGTGCGCTAAAGTTCTATGTTGCCTGGGGAGTAAAATTATAGACCACGTGAATCCCTATTGTTCTTTTCCTTTTTCGTTCGAAGTGTGTTTGCGTTATCGCGTCGCGTGTTACTTGTTTAATTATTTCGCGTATGTACTATCCATTTGGTTTCAATAAATCCCTAATAAATTCCAATCCAAATATCTGAACAGTATTTGTTTCAACAGTAATTATTTAGAATATGGGTTGCTTTAGTTTTTAATATTAAGTCTCGTCAGGTATGTACGATTTATATGCCTTAAGCTCCAACATGTTTTGAATTTTTCAAGAAATAGGACCAACTCGATGTTCATGTTAAAGGAAACGTCTGTCACAACGCTCGCGCTACTTTAAAAGTATCTTCTTCGTTCTATGACTGTTTATCACCTAGGCTGGTGTTCAATCCTTTTAACATTAATTTCTATTTGTCTCTATATTTACATAGATATTTATTGATCTTGTACATTTTCATATCGTGTCTTATTTTATGATTCCATGTAACCTTAGGTCATCCTAATTTTCGTTTTCCTCCAAAATTTGTCTTCTCAATATTCTTTCCGACGTAGCTATCGTCTCTTCTCTCGATATGGTCATCATACCATCTTAATCAGTTTGTTACGAGCTTTGTATGTATGGATGTTGTACCCTAATTTATTCATTTTGTTTATGTTCTTTTTTTCTTACTCCTAGCATCCATCTTAGCATTATTAGCTCCTTGGGCGCTAGGCGTTACTCATCTTTCTTTCGTATAGCCTATGATTAGAGACCTGCACGGGCGGCCCGTCTTAAATTTTTAGGCTTTAAAATTCCGGGCCGGGCCTAATTTATAAATTAAAGGCCCGGCCCGGAATAATTTAGAAGAGTCTAAGTAGTCTTTTATTCTGTTTAAAACAATCTATAATATTTCAAAAAATTAATTACAAGTTATTGAATCTGTTAAACACTCATTTATTCATTTCGCGCTTATTCTTATATACAAACAATTAAGTATGGAACAAAAAAAATCTACTGCTAATAGCTGAAAATATTCAGAAAGAATTTTATAAAGTAAAAGAAAATCGTAGAGCAAAGAGTGAAGTATGGAAAAGATATTAAGAAAATAAATTTTGTTTTTTGTAAGATTTGCAGGAATGTGTTATCCTATAATTCCTGCTCATCAGGCAATATTTATGTTAGTTTTGATAATGCTTAATATGGAACACCCATCTCCAAAAACATAACTGCTGTAAAGAAGTCCAGGAAAATAAAAATTGGACAATAACCTATGCAAGCCACTTTTAACAAAACTTACAAATCCTGCAAAAATCAAAAAAGGTCTCATATCCTCAATAGCCCAATTTTGTTGAATGGATATGGCATGAATCTTCTATGAAGAAAGAGGTAGAGGAAAATGAAGTTGACACCAACACAAAGTTAAAGATCAATGAGAAAAAAATAAAATTATCGGATTGGTCGAAAGACCACAGTGGTCATTTCCAGCGCTTAGCCCTCTTGTTTGTAAGATTTTTTCGACACCTGATTTGGCCTCGAGTGAGAGGTGTTTTTCGTCAGCTGGCCGCATTTATGAAGAGCGGAGAACAAATCTAAAACACGGAAATTTTTGATGCCTGTATTTTTTGCATCAAATAATTTTTTAACCATTTAAAAAATTTTTATGTGCGTTTTATTATTTAATAAAAAATTTTACCAAAATTAAGTTTGATTAAGTTTCTGCAATTACCAAAATTCCGGGCCCGGGCCGGGCTCGGGCCTTGTTTTTAAAGATGCTAAAATACGGGCCCGGGCCGGGCCTATTTCCCCATTTTAATTTCGGGCCCGGGCCGGGCCGGGCCTTAAAAAAATCGATTTTGCAGGTCTCTACCTATGATTCAGAACTATACAGGACTGTTGGCTGTATGATGAATTTAAACAGTGAACCTTAAAGTCTTCTTGGGATGTTTTTGTCACAAACAACGCCTCTCGATTTGGGCCATCCCGAATTTATATTTGTTTAGATTTTTTTATCCATTCCACCAACCGCTTGAAGCGTTGTTCCTAAAAATTTGAAGGAATCCGAGCTTGTATGTTCCCATTCACCTAAAGTAAGAGATGCACATTGCTGATTTGATCTGATTTAAATCTGTTTTATCTTTATCAACCCTGAAACCACTTTTTACTATTCCATTTACTTACCTATTTAAAGTATAAGGCAATGCTTGTTCTCTTTTGGCACAGTGGATTATATCATCTTCAAAGATCATTGCCCAACGAGCTTCCTGGCCCAAATCCTTTTAAATAATATTTATTATCCTTATGAATAGGTAGGGACTAAGGCTGAACCTTGATGGACTTGAGTTTGTAGTCCCCACTGTCGTAGTAACCACATTCTATTTCCCTTGTACATATTTTTATAGCTCTGACATATACTTCTGGCATGTTTTCTATAAGAAATCTCCAAACTAATGTCCTTGGAACTTTATTAAACGCTGTTTCTAAATCGATTAAACACATGTGCAAATCCTCCTCCTCCTATAAACCGTTCCATTAATTAGCTAACATTGCCAAGGACATTTGCTGTAGACCTCTCCATCATAAATCCGAATTGGTTGTTTCGAATTTTAATAAATTTGAATCGTTTTTGATCACTTTACACCTTGAGAGTGAGATTCATAAGCTATATTTCTCTGCAATTGTTACAATCCTGAAGATTCCCTTTCATCTTGTATATCGGTTTTCTATTTTTAAACAATCATGCTGAAATCTCTGTATTAGGGCAGGATGGAATATAAGATATGAAGAATAAGATTAGGGGATATATTGAAAGCGGCATAATAAGGGGACACCCTCTTCCCATTTAGGAAGAGGGGTAAAATTATTAAACTCCTTTTTTCTTTACATGATATTTTAATTCATTTAATTATGACCGAGAATATTACAAGAATTAAATAATGAATGAATAAAATCACACAACTCTCGATACAATATGTTGTGTATAAAAATCAATGATGCGTGTAGATGTTGATCAATAGGGGAAGAAATAACAAATATGTATAAGCGCGTGGGGGGGGGGGGGGCAAGTATCACACACGTACTGGAAATTAAAGTAAAGATGATGTTTTGACGCGGTGAGATCTAAAGAATCTCAGAATCAACGAACTTGCAAAGAAAGGAAGGGGGAAATCGAATACGTATGTCTGAGATAAGCAGTTTTACAAGGGATTGGGGGGAAATCCTTAACTTTTGTATATGAGGACATGGGAGGTGGGAGAATTTAAATTTACGAGTTTCTCCGGATACGACAATCGGAATTAGAGACCTGCAACGGGCCTCTTTAGGGCAGTGGCCCGCCCGTAATAATAATTTAAAAGCCCGGCCCGGCCCGCTAATTTTATACAAAGCCCGAGCTTGGCCCGTGCCCGTAAACTTTTTTATATTTTTTTTTAAATCTTTTACCCACATTGTAAACAATATTTATGTGTTACAAATGTTAATAAGAATATTGTAAAAATAAGAAATTAATAAATTTCGATCCGACGAGATTTTTATTTTCTAAGAGGCGACTAACAGATGTAAAATTTATTTTACAAGTGACACTTCGGGATACATGGAAATATATAAACCAAATAAACTTTTAAACCCCTTTTTTAAGGTTATATTTACAAAGTAACTCGATGAAATAAATTTTAAATTTGTTTTTAAATTAGATTAGTTATTGAGTATATATATATAAATAATCTTACATGATATTAAATTAATTTGCTCAATAATGCTATAGAGTCTAAATGGAGAGGCAAGGATAGACAGCTGCCCCCCCCCCTCCAAATCTAAAAAATCTTAATCTAAAAAACATTTTAAGGCCCTACCTAAACTGCCCCCTCTAATTTATATTGGCTACGCCCATAAGATCATTCATTGCATTGTGTTTAGGAATATCTTTAACATTTATAATGCGGGTTGAGATATTTATAAATTAATGAAGTAAGATGGAAATAAAATTTAACTTACCTTGTTAATTTTTATGCATAAAATAAATATAATTAGAACATTATTAAAACACCTTTTTTTATACTAAATCTAATTTATTCTATAATAGGCTTTAAACGGGCCTTAAGTATATCTAGGCCCGGCCCGAGCCCATTAAGTTATATTACGGCCCGTCCAGGCCCGGCCCCATTGTTTATTTTTAAGCAAAAGCCCGTCCAAGCCCGGCCCGTGGGCCGAACTTGTAGGCCCGTCCGCGGCCGGGCCGGGCTGTGCAGGTCTCTAATCGGTATCATATGGCTATCCCTCCACTCGTTAGGCAATTTGCCCGTTTTCAAAATATTTATAAAAAGCTTGGCCAGGATTTGGACGCTAATATTGTCCAACGTTTTAAAACTTTCTATTGGTATGTTCCCTAAGAGAGCCTTTCCTGACTTTAGTGTACCCATAGCAACTTTAACCTCCGTTTCTTTAATCCAATCTGCTAGGTCTAATTCATAATTTTGTGGTATACGTGTATACCACGTTACCACGTTTTAGTATACCACGTTTTAATGAAGGCGGTATACATTGATCTTCCGTATATTTTTTTATTAATTGTAACGTAAAAGGGTTAAAGAATGGTTCTGCAATCCTTGTAATTAAAAAAAAGGAATTGGGCAAAGAGAGACACTTTTACCGCGGGTTAACCTATACGCGGAAGTGGCTAAGTTTTTTTGATGCTCTTTCTTTTTATTTTTAACTTAGCAACATCTGCTATCCATCGCGCATCCCCGTCTGAAGATTTCCAGTATATTGCTCGTTCAATCACGCCCACTACCTAGGGAAGATTCAACGGCCTTAAATACGAAATCTCGCATCAAGATTTGGATCTTTGTAATTTTCCCCACTCTTTATACCTTTTCCTGAAACCAAGTTTTATTGTCCTCAATCCCTATGTTTTCTCCAATTATTCTAAATTTCCCGATTATTACACTTTTTCCCTTCGCAAATAATTTTAATTGTAAACCCCCTTTTATTGTTGTGCATAATTATTCGTATAAATTATTACTTCTATAGTTATTCGCATTAATAAAGTAAATTTGAGTTATTCTTGGTAAAGTTTTTACATCTCGCCCCCCCCCCCCCCCTTTAGCTGGCTATATCAACTTTATTGGTTTATATCTTTGACTAAGGGCCCCTCTTCAATTGATAATTTTGTAGATCTAGTGATCTATCTTTCTCCTTTCTTAGAATTCAGTTTTTCATTATCGTACATTTTTATGTATATTATAGTTTACATTGGCTATTTGGTAAGCTTGCTTATCATACTATCCTTGCTTTTGTGCCAAACTTTGTACAATCTCTTATTTTCTTTGATAGATATTTGTACTTCTTCTCCACAACCACGACTCCTTTTCTCCTATTGGGCTTGCTTTGATCTAATAATGATCGTTCCGTATTTAGCAATGTGCAGGCTCTGCAATTCCACTAATCCTCACGATGTATTTTTCTTAAATATAGTATCTTATTACTTCTTCCCAAAATTGTTGAGTATTTTCCTTTATCCTCCATTTTATTGTAGCCGCTACTCTTTGTATCTTTTGCCCTAATATATATAATCCATCACAAAACAGCGTGTGTTGGCAAGCTAATATTTTACTCGGTATTACCTATAAATTAACATTCTTATGGTGCGCCCTGTTGACAAAAAAGATATTTATCTGAGTGGTACGGCTTCCGCTCTTATAACTTATAAGGTGTTCCTGTCTCTAATTGAAGGTATTTCCTATAGCTAAGTCAAAAGCTTGAGCAGTTTCTAAAATTTCCGTTTCTCTTTCTTTCTTAAGACGTAACCCTGACCACCGATTTCTTTCATACCCTCTTCTTGATTCACGTGTTCATTGAGGTCCGCTCCAATAACTATGAGCCCATATCTACTAAAATGAGATAGCAATCTTCAGGCTTCCTTTGAAAATAATTTTTTTCACCTTTGAGCAACCACTTGGAGGAGCGTATGCTGATATAACGTTTATTGTAATAGATTTGAAACAAAGTTGAATCGCCATAGATCTTTCATTGATTTTTTTGAATGTCAACACGGTTTGTTGACATTCTTCCGCCAACACTACATCGATGCGTTTCTGCGCCGTTAAAATATAATTTATATCGGTCACCTATATATTTTGATTTTGGCCCTTTCATTTGGTCTCTCTTGTACGATATCGATTTTTCTCCTCCTTTAGCCAATTCTCTGTGCTTGCTTGCCATTGTACCGATATTCCATGACCCAAACTTGATCCTCCGCAAACTAATGTCTTGGAAAGGGCAGTATCAGTTTATTTCTGAGGCAAAGTATGTGCGCGTCGCTTAAGGGCAACGCCCTGCTTCTTTCTCATGCTGCTTCTTTATTGTAGTATACATTTTGGTTCATATGAAATGAGAGAGTATTGATATTCCGGCTTTCCATGCCTGGCGAAATTATGTTAGATTTGGGCGATTGACTACCTACTATTTCTTACAATGAAAGGATTTTAATAAATTTAACTTTTGTTTAGACCGACTCGTATTGATAGGTCAATCTAGCATTTCCATTTACTCTCTCAAAAGCCCAGAAATTTTAGCCAGCCCCTTCACCAAGAATTTTGGTTTTAGGGTGACCTCACCAGTAGTAAAATCAAAATTGTAATTAGCTACCAAATAACTTCTTGGATCACGAGAGTAAACAAGCTCAACCATCACTATAAGGTATTTCTGGCTCGGTTAAGTGCTATTTTATATATATATACATGGGCGTACGCAGGTTTTGAATTAAGGGGGGGGGCGGATTAAAAAAAGAAAAAGGTCTCGACATTTTCCTGAGAGCAAAAAAAAAAAGTCTCCATTATCTAAAAATTTTCCTGAAAGCAAAAAAAAGAAAAAAAGGTCTCTACTATCCAAAATATTTCCTGAGAGCAAAAAAAAAAAGATCTCCACTATCCAAAAATTTTCCTTAGGCAGAGTGGGCAGCCAGACCCCCCGCCCCCCCCCGCCCCCCGGCAAACTAGGGGGGGGGGCAGGGGGTCTGGCTGCCCCCCTCTGGCTAATTAGGGGGAGGGGGCTAAACATAATTTTTTTAATTTGTTAGGGTTTTTGTATTGAACTTTTTTTTTGAATTAGAGGGGGGGGGCAGCCCCCCCCCCCTGCGTACGCCTATGTATATATACTTTCAAAATAGAAAGTGCTACTTTAAAAGTAAATATATTTATATGTGTCTGGTCTCTGAGGGCGTGGGTTTAGATTCCACGTCTGACACCAATTTTAAGTCCGAGGAGAAAAGTGAGGGTTTAATGGTTTGAGTATTTTTTGATTTAAGTATATAAATATATATTTATATATGTATATATTTTTTTTCAATATATGGTACAGCTGTCAGACTTCTATTAGCCTATAATTAAGGCCAAGGGTCAAGGTTGATAATCCAGGAGTTGGCTTTAGTTACCATTGATAAAATGGCAAGTGTTCCCGACTAAAAGTTCTGAAGTGTGTAAGGAACATCTTGGCTAAAATCAAGATTTGGGACAAGCATAGGAAAATTTTAAAATATTATGGACTAATCAAGGTACAGCAAAAGCTGTTTTTGTCTATCGAGCGTTCTGGTTTCCTCCTAAGGCAACTCAACAATAGTTATTGTAGAAGTGATTTGAAGGCCGTAGGAAATGGAAGGTTTTCATACCTCCCGGCTTCCTCCAAATACTATTTGGGAGTTAAAGGACTTTCCAAAAACAACATACCTTAACGCACATCGGCGTAGCTAGGTTTTGGATTAGAAGGGGCGAAAATGGTTTAAGTTCAATTAGGGGGGGGGGGGGTAATACATAATTTATTTAACTTTTAGGGGTTTTTGTATTGAGGCACCCCTTTCTCTACGCCCATGTTAACGCATCTTTTCAATATGGTGGGTGATGTCTAGTTAGGGTCTTTAATACTTTTTTATAAAATGTAAAAATATAAGAGCAGCCTTTGTTATCTAAACACTTTAATACAAGAAGTAAGTGCCAAATAACTTAATAATTGCATGAAGGTATGGTGATATCAAAGGTCAGATTTGTTAAAAAATTTCTGCCCGAATCCTGCCCGGTCTAATTTTATAACCAAGGTCCCCGCCCGAGCCCGCTCGGACCCACCTAAGTGCCCTCCAAGTCATGCCCGCATTATTAGCGCTGCCCGAATTGCTCGGCCCTTATATATGTTTTTTAAATTTTTGTTTAAAATAATATCGTTATTTATATAAATTATTTTGTTTTCCGTTTTTTTTAATAAAAATTAGGATTAATAAATATAATATAATCCAATATATAAGTCACAAAACAATACGTAAAAACAAAATATTAAATTATTTAAAAATATCATTAAGCCCAAATTGCCCGACAAATTAAAATTTAAGACAGTTCGGGCACCAGACCGGGTCAGGCTCTTCTGGAAATCTATCTGGCCATCAATGCCAGATTTGCAATCCAATTTAGTGTTATATCATAGTTGTGCTTGTGTGTGCAAGTGAGGGATCGCTGTATGTGCTAAGCCCCCAACGGTCATCGTATGGTCCGAGCTTAACTTTTTTTGAATCGATAAGAAGAATTCCCTTTAGCCTAATACTCGCCCCGTTTTAATTTGCGTCAAATAATTTATATTAAATAACGAAGTACAAATTATAAACATTTCTCTGAAACATCGTTTTAAGCCCTTGATGAAGATCAGCGATATTTTTCATATTATTTTTAACTAGTTTCTGTATGTATAAATTATGTATCAGGCTAATGATATTGATTAGTATCAAAGTTTGTTTATGCCCTTACTTGCTAATATACCAAAGTGAACAAAAAATTCGCTAAATTTATTTATAAGTTGTCTACCAAATGATATAATTAACAATGCGTTATATTGTTTACAACTGAGTGACTCAAAATAATAACATATTTATGAATTTACTTTAATAATTATGTAAATAGTTTAATTATCATATTCTGTATTGTTCAATTTGTTTGCTAACAAAGGTAATTAATTAACTCAAACATTTTTTAATTTTTAACATTCATGGAAAATTGTAGGTACCTTCTCTACTATGGTAGGAAGATATTCTACTTAAATAGAGTTTAACAGATATTTTCGCAGCCCTTACACCCATCCTATATAGGTATAAATACTTGCACGATTTATATTATTTATAGGCTTAGGTGTTAATGATTTAGAAATTAGCAAAATCGTTATTCTTGTAGCTTAGCTAAATATTTTAAAATTTATGGATCAAAAGGGGGACGGCGTCTAGGGCCTCATGCTAATAATAAAAATATTAGAATTAAGTAAAAATATATAATAAAGTAATTAAAAATGGAGTTTTTGTGTATAAATCAATAGATGATTGCGTTTAATTTTAAAATTTTATTAATATTTTAGATTATAACAAGCGCCTTTGAAACGAATGTGTTACTTGAATATAACTTAGATTGTTCAGGAAACTATACTGAAAGGCACGGCGCATACGACATATCGTAACTCAAAGCAAATAATCAAAGTTCTTTATCTAAGATTTAGTGTTCTGTTTGGTCCTGGAAATGCTAATATGATTTTTACGGTGTGAGAATCTAGCAAAAAGTGATAAGAGCTCTTTTTATCGAGTGGGCCTGGTTTGCATATATAACTCTTCATTTCTAACTAAAAGTGCAATAATGGCGGGTAGTGACCCACTAGTACTACAAGATATAACTTACTATGACTTATACCAAATATACAACTAGAACTATGGAACTTCCATATTGATGACTAAGAAGCCCTTAAAAAATTTAGATAGACGTTATTTTTTACAATTTCATAATCTTAGTGTCCAAACTTCGGGGAATTGGTATAAAATGCATTAAATGAGAAATCAAAGCCTACTCTTAAACTCTTTTTAAAAACCCTTTTTTAAATATTATTTTCAGATGGTCCAGATGGTAAGTTGGTATCTAATTAAAATGCTTATTTCTTAACATTTATTATTTATTAAATGTTCACTGTTTAGTTCATTGGTAAGTATTATTAGCCTCAAAGATATGTCGAGATTTCACTGAAATTATATAAAGTTATGTTTTAATTATTTTAACTAATTTATTTAGATAAAAAAAAATAAGTAGTTTAATTTGACAAGTAATTTTATCAATGTCATCGAGTGAAGAAATCTCATAAAAATTAAAATGAGCTTTGAATAAGTTTGTTAAATACGATTTTTAAATTCCTATGCTGTCACAGGCAAAGGCAATGCAATTCTTAACTGTTTATCTATTTCTTGCATCTTTTCAAATTTTGAATTTTTTTAAAAATAATAAATGATTAGTATAAAGAAAACAATTAATCACAATTCATATATCATATTCCTAATCGAATATCTGTAATTAGAGCAACAGGCCTGCTATTCTCACTTATACCAAATATACAACTAGAACTATGGAACTTCCATATTAGTGACTAAGAGGCCCTTAAAAAATTTAGATAGACGTTATTTTTTACAATTTCATAATCTTAATGTCCAAACTTTGGGGAATTGGTATAAAGCATTAAATGAGAAATCAAAGCCTCCCCTTTAAGTCTTTTTAAAAACGTTTTTTTTAAATATTATTTTCAGATGGTCCAGATGGTAAGTTGGTATCTAATTAAAATGCTTATTTCCTAACATTTATTAATTATATTAACCTCAAAGATATGTCGAGATTTCACTGTAATTATATAAAGTTATGTTTTAATTATTTTAACTAATTTATTTAGATAAAAAAAAGTAGTAGTTTAATTTGAAGTAGTTTTATCAATGTCATCGAGTGTAGAAATCTCATAAAAATTAAAAATGAGCTTTGAATTTTATAAATACGATTTTTAAATTCCTATGCTGTCACAGGCAAAGGCAATGTAATTCTTAACTTTTTATCTATTTCTTGCATCTTTACAAAATTTAAATTTTTTTAAAAATATCAAATGAAGTATAAAGAAAACAATTAATCACAATTCATATATCATATTCCTAATCGTATATCTGTAATTAGAGCAACAGGCCTGCCTTTATTCTCAAAACAACATAATATGTCCATGATGGCCGGAGATACGGTGCGTTTTTGATAAATAATTATTATTACAAGCGCCATTTAATCATATATCTAGCTACAAAAAAGGAATATAATATTTATTGAAAGTCTACATTATGCTTTTTGGTGTAAATAAATCAATAGTAAAACAACTGCTACAAATACTAATAAATTAGCTTTGATTGCTATTTTTCATCTCCTTAGATCATGCTCGACAGTACATTATATTTAAGTGACCCTAACGCCACAGAGATTTGTGTTATTCCAAGAAGTTCGGGAAGTCAATAACGCCCCATGTAAATTTCGACAAGCTGATTTATGTTCAAGTTTCTCCATCAAACATTTTTCCAAACATCATTGAGGATGAACAATTATTATCATTGTGAACCATTCAAATCTTGTAAAACGGCAATGTTATAATCACACACTTTACTTAAAATATACACAAGTATTTAACGTTTTCATTGACAGACAATCAACAAATAAATAATCTTGCCTAGGTAACGATAACGATTTAAAAAATGAAATGTTGGGACTATGAATTACTAAGATATAGGTAAAAGTTAATTAGGTACTAGCTAGTTTAAAAATTAAAACCAATTTTCATAAGAAAATTTGTGCGTGTCTTATCAAAGCAAATTCATCTTTTCCAGTCTATGATATATAATAAACCTAAGACTCGATGCCCAACCTAGAATAAACATTCGATATAAATATTAAAAGGGACCAAAACCAATAAAATTTAAATTCAAACTTTGGAAATTCCCTTAGGTTCTTTCTTGAAAAAATTTACGACTTGTTTTAAAATTGTTATAGCACGATCCAACTACTAGGACGAAAATTTATAAAAAAAACATGAAGAATTAGCAATTCCTCTGCTATAATAAGATGGGCGTCATTAAATTGTGTGGTCGCAACTAGATCAATATAGGCAAAACGTCTTAGTGCATTCTTCCTTCAATATAAAAGTTAGAGGGCTTTAACACCCAAGGTTAATATGGCTCTCTTAAGCACAGCTCAAATTAAAAATTTGGTCTTAATGAATTTTTTAGCAGGGCAGTATATATAGGTAAATCATACCAGGAATGTTTCGTACAAAATATGAAAGCTTGAAGTCTTTTAGAAGTGTTAACAAAAAGCTGCAGGGATGACATCAAGCTACTCGTGACCTAAAACATTGAAAGCTGGTTAATATTGCAACTTGATAAATTGGTATAATTGTTGGAGCTTATACTAGAGATCTGCAACGGGCCTGTGTAGGTCAGTCGGCTCGCCCGTTATAAAAAGTTACGAGCCTGGGCCGGGCCTGCTAATTTTATACAAAGCCCAAGCTCGGCCCGGGCCCGTATAAATTATTTTTAGTTTTTAATTTTACCGAAAAAATAAACAAATACTAAGTGTCAAAAATGTTAACTATGTAAAAATAATTAATTATCAATATTGTCTGGTCAGACGAGTTCTTCTATCTTTTAAGAGGGGACCTATAGGAAAAAAGGGATAGGGGTCAAAGTAGCAGAATGATGAAAAAGTAGCAGAAAAATGTAACTTTTGTATAATCAATATATTGTATTAAAATTAAACCTCAAATTGGGAGGGAATTTGATGTGCATCTAATCCTAACCCTAACCGAAACGCTGACCTAACACACTAACCCTAACCATGGAATTATCAATTTGATGTAAACAACAACAATTTGGACCCCTGACCAATCGTGATCTTGATGAGTTCTGACCAGTTCTGACCAATTTGGCTGCTTTTTTTCTGCTACTTTGACCGGTTTCCGGAAAAAAGTTGTCTTTACTAGTGGACTGTAGTTTTGATTAGAGGCCTGCACGGGTGACCCTAAATTCGACCCGGGTTAAAAATTTTAAAATGCTTTCGGGGAGAGTCGGGTTAGGGTATAAAACTTTTAATTTCCGGATCGGGTCGGGTTGGATTTAAAGTATAGGGTCAAAGGTTATGAAACTTACATTGCAAAATACACGTGACATATCTTTTAAATTAATGCTATTATGTATAATATTATTAATTCAAAATGTATAATAGAAGATCTTTCGTTCAGTTAAATAATTTCCTTTTGGTTAATTAAATCTGATTAGTTTACTTTGGACGCAAATTTAAATTTGACTCGTGAGAAGTAAAATATATCAACAAAATTATTTTTAAATTGTATTTAGATAGTGGGAAGCGGTGGTTGGTTATAATTTAACCCTCGAGAGTATTCCTAAAAATCCCGAACGCGAGAGTATTCGTAGGGTATAACTCTACCCCATTTTTAAACTTCTTATAACTTTTAAAGTATTCCTTTAAAACCTTTGAAATTTTAAACATATGTTTATAAAGGTCTTAAGATTGATGGTATCAATTTTGATATAAATCTAATCAACATTACAAAACATATTACAATTTTCTGGACCCCCATTTTTATTTTGGTTATTTTAGAGCTTCCCCTCATTTTACCTCTTGACATCATATACCTTAAAATAAATCAAAATAAACGTGATTTTTTATTAAAAGCATGTTTAAAATGTATTAAAAACACAAATTGTAAAAGATATCTTCATATAAAAAAAATACATACATTTTTTCATATACAAAAAACTTACGTGAGAGTATTCGTGGGGTATAATAACAGAACCCCACCAGCCAAAAAGCTTCTATATTTTAAAAAGTATTAAGCCAAAACCTATGAAATTTTTACCTAACCTAGTTCTTGATAAAATATTAAGCTACTGAAAAGGCTCGATTCATTAGACTTAAATTGCGTTTTATATTTAAATTTATAATTTGGGTGGGGTACCAAAATACCCCACGAATACTCTCGAGGGTTAAAAAACATAAATATAAATTAATATTCATAAACCAGAATAAAAGTAAATTAAATTTATCAAATGGTTCATTTGCAGAATAATATTTTAAATTAATTGGGACCCAATGTTGTAGATGCTATCATATTTATACATCACATCACCTCATAAATCTTCAAATACATTTAGTAATCAAATTTTGTGGTATCAATTAGTCACTTTAATCTGTGGATTAA
Organism: Gordius sp. MW1; assembly: GCA_964036665.1. NCBI lineage: Eukaryota > Metazoa > Nematomorpha > Gordioida > Gordea > Gordiidae > Gordius > Gordius sp. MW1. The sequence continues at coordinate 4,235,411 of OZ038528.1, forward strand.
ATTTTACACACCGATATCTTTCTTACTCTCGCGTCGGGTACCAAAATTGTCACGCCCTCGGGAGGGATTCGACTAAACGCTTTCGGGTTGGATCGGGTGAAGTTCGGGTTGGAAGTTTTAAATTTTTGGGTCGGGTTCGGATTTAAAATTAAAAAAAAACTCCGGTCGGGTAGAATTCGGGCTGAAAAAAAGCGACTTAGTAGTTCTCTAGTTGGTATACATAAAACCATATACGCCAATTAAACTTTTTAAAACCTTATTTAGAGTCACAATGTTTTATATAACGTTACTATGCTTCTTGCTTTTCCACCAGTTTGGATCTTTTTGGTTATTAATAAAAGAAAAGCAGTGATATATTACAAAGGAAACTTAAATAAAGTATAACTTTTTAAATTGGTATTTAAATTTTTTAGTGACTATGTAAATAAAATCTTGCATAATATTAAATTATTTCACTCTTGTATTGCTAGACGGTATAAATGGGGAGTCAAGGATGGACATCTGCCCAACTCAATTCCAAAATTTCCTGATCTAAAATTTTTTTTTGCCCTACCTAAATCATTATTGCCCTTTGCCCCCCACTAATTTAGATCCTGGCTACGCCCATGGGATTACGTGACTTAAAATGAGTGTTAAGATATTGATGAATGATTAATTTAAGATGGAAATATATTTAACTTTCCATGTTAATTTTAATAAATATCGATTAATTATACTTTAAAACATTATATAATAAACATTTGTTTACACTAAATCTAATTGATTATGTAACGGGGTCCTACGTATATCAAGACCCGGCCCGAGCCCGCTAGGGTATATTACGGCCCGTCCAGGCCCGGCCCGTTGTTTAATTTTGAAGGAGAAGCCCGGCCCGCGGGCAGGTCTTTTAGGCCAGTCTTCGGGCCGGGCCGGTCTCTAATGTGCACCATTAGATTTACCATTTTGAGTTTGACAATCTCCCATATCTTTCTGCTGTATCCCCCCATTGCTCAAACAAATAATTAAGCAGATGGCACTAGAGTCCTACATGGGCCGGTTTTTGCCAGCCCAGCCGGTCGACCCAGCCCAACCTATGCTCACAAACTTTTTTTAAGCCCAGCTCAACCCAGTTCATGCTTAACAAAACCCAGCCCATCTAAAATATTTTTTCTTCCTAAATTTAATTCACACTTTACAATGTATAAATATATTTATTTCATATTAGATATATATTAAAATACAATAAAATGATATGAATTAATCATCTGTGTCAATTCCATCTTTTAATAATTCAATTTCCATTGGTTCACCTTAAAATAATTAAAAGTAATATAGCTTATAAAATTTTTAAATACCCCCAGGTTTTAGATTATGATAGATGTATAGTATAGATTCTAGATTTTCCGGGCTCAACCGTGACCTCCTTTTTTCTAAAACTCGGCCGGCAGTTGAAAAAGTTCTTTCACTACTTCCAGAGGAGGCTGGGGTAGCTAAGTATTAAGTAGTTAGCTTACTAAGATAAAAAAAATTCACAGGTGTGGTTTTTCCACCATGAGATCATTATCATCATCTGCTGCATTTGAGGTAGAAGATGATGATGTATATTTCAAATCAATATATTTTTGAACCTCATCAAGTTCTTCTCAAAATGATGGTTCTTCTTCTTCAAACATAGAAAAATCATTCAATTGTACAAGTACATCATTAGACATACAAAGCTTTTTTGTTTCTCTCATCATGTGGGATATTTGATATTTTAAGCCTTATATTAGCATATAAGCTTAACCGTTCATTATGATTCAACATTTTCATGTTATTGTATTTAGGTATTAAAAAGGTATCTATAAGATGATGCTCATTAAGAACAAACATATCAACAAGATAAGTTTTTGCCCTTTTTATATTTTGGAATTCGGCATCATTATCATAAAATGTCAACAAAGCCAACAATTTATTTGTTTTACCTATTTTGACGTTATGACAATAGATGGCATTACAAGCCTGCATTTAACTTTTCCTGTTGGTTTGTTGTTATCTCCTACTTCTAACATAAATACTTTCCATATATTTGAGGTGCTTTTAGCATTGTCGTTATTAATATATTTAAAAGTTGGCGGTTATAACATCTTAATAGAATAAAATAAATTAGTAAAAAGCGAAGCGACGGATGTTAATTAAAATTTGAATTGCAAAACTTAATTAGAATTCGAATTAATATATTAATTTAAAAATTAGATTTTTATTATTCAACAATTCTCAGCCCAGCTCATCAAATTTATTTATGCCCAAATCAGCACAGCCCATTAAAATATTAATTTACTTAACCCAGCCCAGCCCATTAAAATATTTATTTTCCTCGACCCAGCCCAGCCCAACCCATCATGGGGTGGGCTGGGCGGTTGGATGGGTTTACTGGCCCATGCAGGACTCTAGATGGCACTAAATTGCTTTAACATCACATTATCACAGTATTTTTGTTTTTAAGAATTGTATAAATGATATATATTTAAAAATGCTGTTAACTAATTCAATATTTTTTTCATTATGTTAATAACACTTAAATTAACCAAAATCACTATAATCTATATAACCTTTCCTTATCATTGCACATTGAAAAATGGCGGAAAATCGGTACACTTATTTAACGTTGATTTGCAATATATCTAGTCTAAGGTATCAGAGCACGATACAAAGATGGAAACAAAAATTTTTAAAGTACTAAAATTGCGGAATATTTTAACGATCGACCTTCTCTACACTAGATTCAATTTCATGTAACAAACTCGGTGTAATTATTAATATTTTGTTTTTTGATAGTTGAACACGTTTTTTTTTGTTTATTTCAACTCTTGAGAATATTGCTGTTATGTTATGCATCTGAAATTTAAATCTGCTGTGAATTCGAAGTTAAGACACGGCTATGTTATAACTCGTACAACGATTTTTGCTGCGCAACGAAATCCGATATTAAGACAAGCCCTTACAGGTCAAATTGCGCATGTGTTCGTATTTAAATTAAAGATAAAATAGGGCCAATTTTAAAATTGTACCCTTTCAGGTACAAATCTTATAAATGTTAACGCAAAATTTTCGCAAGTGCCCCAAAATTAGTTTCGAGAAGCCGTAATACCTAAATGTGAAGTCATAATTGGAAAAAATTGTATGTCTTAAAAGGCTAGCATTACCGATCGTTATCTCAAAAAAAGACCACGATCTTAACTGTTCAGGAAATTAAAACAGTTCTCTAAGCAAAGTAGATGCATTTTAACTCGTCGCCAACTATCTTAGTCCCTAAGTCGTCTGATTGTATTTGGAAACTAATCTTCCAACAAATAAATCAATTTCTCTTTATGGTAAACTATAAATTTGAATTTTGCTTTTAATCCAAGGTCTAAGCATATATGCAAAATAAGGCAAGATCATATAAAAATTAATATAAATATCAGACATTGGCACTTTAAACGATTGTAAAACATTGCGTCTTATTAATACTAAAGTCTTATAATTGATATATTCTTATCCTTAAAATAGTTTCGCCAATTTAAATAAATGTACAAACAATTACATGGACGTAGCTAAGATTGAAACTTAAAGGGGAAATTATAATTTAGGGAGGGGCAAAAAGATGATTTTTAAAAATTTGGCCATACTTTTAGGAAATTTTAAAGAATTTATGGATTTATAGGGGGCATCCGCCCTTCTCTGCCTCTCCCTGGCTATTCCTATGAACAAAAAAAATTCGTTAAATTATAAGAAAGCAGGATATAAATTGCATTACGCATATTACAAAAAGACAAGAATTACATTTTGCAATGATTTTATGTTATCTTAAAGTATGCTTTTGTCTGTCGCGATTGTTGCTTATTAATAATGTATTACTTTCTCCGCCTCATATCTTTGTTACCTTTGGGTTTCTTTTTAACCTCGAACTGTAAGTACCATTGCTTGATTTATGCGTTCATATATTCTTTATATCACTCTAAACTGCTATATCAACATTTAGTACAAAGTTTTATAGTATTCTTTAATAATAATTGTCACGCGGTTAGGCAATATGAATTAATAATATTATTCTAAACATCTTTAAATGAACATGAGTTTAGACCGAATGATCAATTGTTTCGTTTTATTCTTTAATAAGCTATAAAATAAGCTATAAAAGACACATTCGCATTTGGTCTTATTATTATAATTAATATGCTTGATGCGCATATAGGTGTCAATAGTGAAGTAAGCATGCAGCTTTCTTTAAATGAAACAAACAATAAAAATGTCACGACTGCCACTGTGTTTGTAGTCAAGGTGAGGGTTAAAATCGGCGATAAGAGACTCGTATACTCAAACTCCTCTAAAAGTCTGACTCCCAATTTTGTATCAAACAAAGTGAATTCCAGCAAACCTCTTGCCGGAAAAGTACGAAATAATTACATTTTGCTCGGATCTGCTAACATATTTCATTTACAAACCATATCTAAACCGGCCATTCCACTATTCCTCTCTATCATGCCACTTTTTATGATTATTTTTGTGGTACTAAGTGTAACTCTTATTAATAAAGATTTTCAAAATCACAAATAAAACACTCAACAGTTTTATGTAGTTGTAACACATTGACTCACTTATAAAAATACCGTAGTTAGGATAAACTATTTGAGGTGTCTGGTTTCATAAATAAAAGCACTATTAATAGCCATAAACTGCAAAAGGCTAAATTTAGTCTAAGTAGAGAACTAACAGATATAAAATCTATAAAAGCATTAGACTCGTTAACGTAGTATTATAAAACTTAAAAGTACGCCTCTGGGAAATATTCGCGATTCGATTCGAGATTCGAATAAGTTACGAATCGAACATTTACGCTCCTAGGATTCGAAAATCCGAATCGAATCCTTGAAAATTTCAATTTTATTTTTTTTAGTTTAATTTAAATAGACGAGATTCAAATATTTAGCTATTTTTATCTTACCGCATTTTAGTTATTTTTCCTTACATAAGTTATGGAGAACGAGGATCACAATTTAATTAAATTATGGACTTTGAAATAAATGCAAAAATATTTTAAGATTAAAGTCTATATGTTAAGAATTTGACCCACCAATTAATTACATAAAGGCAAAACTTGACATGGTAGTCAGGTGGAATAGCACCTATGATAGAAAAGGCTATTTTAGTAAGGCAGGCATTGGATTTGGCCTCATTGCTATCCAACATTGAATGGGAACAAATTGAAAAGGTTATATTGATACTTTTCCCTTTTACAGTGCAACTAATTTAAAATCCGGGGGGCAAATCCCACAATTAACTTGGTATTACCGGTATATTATCAACCAGGCACAAAAGATCATGCTGTCAAAATGGCCAAACAGAAAATTGAAGATATATGGCATTCAATAAGAAGATAGCCTTATTAGTGAGTGTCGTCGATTTAAGGCCACAATTTGAGTGTTTATCACCACTGGGGTGATTCACCAGTACATGGCATATCCTGTAGAAAAATTAAAGATGACTGGAAAACTACTATATGAAGTCAGCCCGATTTTGTATCAACACTGGATCGTTTATTAAGAGCAACATGACGCGAAGTCATCATTAGGGACATTTTTGCCCACGTGTGGCCTCCAATGTTGAGCCTTTACAATGGTGGAAATCGAATCAACGTCGTTTTCCAGCCATCCAAAAATTGGCAAAAAATCTTCTCTCTATACCTGGATCATTTACCCCGGGCAAAAGATATTAACCGGAACCAATTTCGTTTAAAGAACTAGTGTTAGGAAAATAATTTGCCTTATAAGTTGGCTAAAAACGATTCTTGATTGTCTTAAACATATCATAGTTTCTGTTCGCCTTTAATATTTTTATTTTTTATGTGTGTATTTTTTTAAATATCTTTTAAATAAATCTTTCAAATGTACATGCAAATTAAAATTCATAGTAGCCTTTTTAATGTCTTTTTTAATAATTAAAAAAAACTTAATAAATATTCGAATCGATTTCGGAATCGAATTCGAATTATCATTTTAATATTCGTCGAATCTCGAATCGAATATTTTTTTTGGAAAAAAATTCGAATCCGAATCGAATACCAAAAATATTCGATTCGATTCGAAATCCAGAGGCGTACTTAAAAGTATATAAGATGGAACAAATTTCGGGAAGAATGAATGTTTTTAATTGCTATGCAATTTATGGACTCATTTTTGGCTGTGTCCTGACCAACTTGGAATTTTTTAGAACTCAAACAGAACACTTTCCTAGATCGACAATCAGTTAAAATTGTAAAATATTTTGAGATGAAAATCATTTCGTTATCTCACAAGATATGCATTTTATACATAAGAATTATGTGTTTTTAGTTTTTCAAAAAATTTAGCGTATTCCTGATAAATGAGGTTAAAGTTGTGAAAAAGGCATTTTTCACTTGAATGTACCTTGTTTATTATCAATTAGTTTTATACAATCTTGATAAGAAGGGGCGCTACAGGAGCGGCGCTCCGTTTTCAAAAAAAGCTGGAGCGCCCCTCCTTTTTAAAAAGAGGAGCGGGCGCGGGAGTAGCTCCTTTTAGGGCTGGAGCGGAGGAGCATTATGTTATTTTTTAAATATTAATAATATTTGTTAATTAAAATTTAATGAAAATATAATTTTATATTATTTAAATGTATTCAAAATTAAATGTTGAGCCGAGTTTTATATTGATTTTTCATCTAATCATTTGAAACATTAAACATCAGTTTTTCCTTTATATTGAAAATTGTTTGAAAAATCTTGTAAGTCATATTAATATTCATTTTATAGATGTATAATAAAAAATCGTTTTATTATGGATATAGTAGAGATTATAGAAGAAGAAACCAAATTTCCATTTCCACCATATAAAAAATATTTCAAGCTTATAGATGATACAGATGATCATCTATACAATTTAAAGGCGAAATGCCTATTGTGCATTAACAACAAAATGATTTCTTTCTCTAAAATCAGCAGCTTTAATTTTAAAAAACACCTCAAGGTAAAATCAATATTTCTTTATTTTATAATAATTTTTTTAATATGGTTTTAATTATTTTTGGGCAATTCATTGCCTATTTAGTATCGCATAGGTCTTAGGGGAGAAGCGTGGGTGTTTGTTAGATTCTAATTTAGAAAATTTACTAAAAGCTAAAAAAAGATTATAAATATTTTGATATATCATATAATATAAATAAAACTATAAATAAAACGTTTTGATAAAAAATATGAAAACGTTTTGATAAAAAAATATGATTTTGTTACGTGTACCTTCTAAAAAAATGAAAATCAAAGGAGCGGTTATGGAGCGGCACTCCATTAGTTGGAGCGGGAACGCTCCTTTTAATATGTAGGAGCGTGAGCGGGAGTTTGCCCCTTTTGAGAATGTAAAAGTGGGAGCGGGAGTCGCTACTTTTAAAAAGGAGCGTTAACATTACTGGTTTTATAATAGCTAGATATTAAAGATCATTATTTCAAGACCATAATATTGTTTTTTGAGTTGGACTTCTATATTTAAATTTATCCGTTTAATCTTTAACTCCCTAAAAAACTTCTCCCATTTCGCCCCGGAACGGATGCCACTTCTTCTCCACTTAATTTGTCTCTTTCTCCCACCCTACTTGGGAATGAGAGTGGAGGAAAAGGAGCAAAATACCCACCCAGACCTTCTAGATTATTTATCATAGCACAAAATTCTTAAGTTTTAACCTTATGTTGGTTAAAATTCTAAATATTGTATTATTGAATTTGATAAAGTTGTCTCCGCAGTACACATTTTTATGAAAATGGTAAAAATGTTTGTCGTTCGAAATGTTGGGCCTACTTATTTAAATGACATATAGGGGAAAAACAAAAAACATATTTCTACCACAAAGAACCCTATAATACTTGGTTAATTTTTAAAGTAATTTTTACAGTTCTGTCATCTATTTAAAATTATAACTTTTATATCAAAAAAGTAAATTAGTAAGCTACATATTATTAGATTTTAAACGTAATAGGCTTATAAAAATTTAAACAAGTTAGAGCTAGTCAAGGGTCTTTATAACCTTATTAGCACAGTCACATTTAAGCTATGCCAAGAGTATTCCTCTATATGTAAGCACAAAATTAAGCAAATAAGCAGATAATTCCTATATTTAAATCCAACACGATTAGAAGGGGACCATGTCATTATTTAATTTAATTATATTGCACCCCTAAAGTGACCACATTGCAATATAATAACAAGAATTTTATTGATCATTGTCATGCAACGGCTTAAAATGCATATGTACCAAATATCTCAGACATTACGAATTTTGCTTTATAAAATCACGTGCTTCGAATATCTGATCTTTGGCATTTTTTTAAATTTTAATAATAATTCCTCAATTTTGATTCATATACATCATGATTGATGGAAATAATTATGATCCCGGCTATATGGAGCCTGAAGAAGAATGGGAAAGGGAGGGGCTTTTAGATCCTGCCTGGGAGAAACAGCAAAGAAAGGTAATTAGATTTAATAATATTTGACTTAAATGTATTTAATGTTGTGTATTTTTAAAATTGTATAAATATTTATGTTAATGTTATTAAGAAGTTCTTTTATTTATATTTTGTTACATTAATTTCAGTTAATACTTAATTAAATTTTTGTCAAACTATAAATTTATTTTTTAATATAAGTGTACTTTTCTTCAAGCTTTTGTTAAAATTTGACCTAATGCAGTACTAGAATGGAAAATTTTGTTTTAATCTAATTCTAAATTATGCATAATTTGCGACAACATATTCTTATTTTTTATTGGTTAATAGCCAATGCCAGGCTTATTTCTTTATCTAATTTGTATGAAAATTTTTTGAATTTTTATCATTTCAAGATGGGAGATTTTTGACAAGGTCAAGTCTATAAGGTTTGTTTCCTATCTTTCTTACTAACAACATCTGTCATTTACTATAAATTGTTTTGATTACTATTGATCTATTAAATAAATTTAGATTGCAATTAGAAGCCACCTTAATAGATTAGCATTTATTATAGTTGCCTGATTTTTACAAATAATATGACACTATCAAATATGGTTTATGTTTTATTCAATTTGTTAAGCTTAATTTATTTTCAAATTTACAAAAAAATTTAATGTTTAAACTTATAGGAAATAATACCTAACTTTTTATCTTTAATTTCCCTAATATTTGATATTTTTATTCTTAATCAATTCTTATTTTAGAAGGCTCGTAAATGAATTGTGCAATTTTATATAAATTTTAGCTCTCTTTATATAAATATACTCACCCTTTTGCCCAAATTTGTAAAAAAGATTTAATATTTTGGGCTACCCCTTTGAACCATCATAATTCATAAAATCGCCATAAGCATAAACTAAATTCTTCAGTTACATTTAACAGAAAATAAATTCCCCTAACCATCTATTGATCTCTCCACATATCTGGCTAAACACATTAAACAGCTGCTTATCATTTACTGTTTCTTTCCCTCCCCCCTTTTTAAGACCACCATAGCTTAAGGAAAGGCTCATTCAAAATTGTGTGGAAAAGGAGAGAGGGCTTTAAGGTAGTATGGTTGGGCTTGGGGCATGCCCAGCTGTTGTTACCTCAGCTAATCTTTTTTGCATTTTATTCCAAGTTAAATATTTTTTAAATCTAACTACATGGGCGTAGCCAAGGGGGGGGGGGCAGGGAGGGGCGGCTGACCCCCTCTAAATCCAAAAATTTGTTGAAATTTAATAAGATTTTGGCTAAAATTTAAAAAAATGACCATTTTGCCTCCCTCTAATTCCAATCCTGGCTACGCCCATGTTATGTATATAGAAGAGAAGGTGTTATAGTTTTTTTGGGGGAAAAAATTTTAATATCTAATCTGGATCTTCAACACTTCTTTGGTCGAATTTATTATATATCATACGCGAAAACAGCATATTTATCAATTTGCAAACTCAAAAACCTTTTGATATTATCAAATTCAGTTTTTATCAAAGCTTAAGATGTGATTTTATTGTGGCCGCGAATTAATGGCTTTCATTATTTCGTAACTTTTCTAAAGCTAGTGTACGGTTACGTTTATCGCCTGATATTAAAACGGATTAGCAATGTTTTTTAAAGGTTGGGGCAGCGGTCGGCCTAACAACTACATAAACCGTTTTTGGGTTAAAAATTGAAAAAAAACATTTAATTTCCATGTTATTTATGGGCTCACTTTTCACGAAAAATGTAGCGTCTGTCTTGTGTCTATTTGTGAATTGTAATTTGTGGCTTTCTACTACAATATATTGCAACTTCACATGTTTGACCCCATATCTTAGCAATCTTTAACGCTTGCCTTTCATTACCGTGTTAATGATACGACTTCCCCAATCTTAATAGGGAGGGGTTTAAACATCTCATATACATGGACGTAGTCAGGATATGAATTAAAGCGTTCTAAGGCTACGTCTTAATACGCGCTACAACTTCAAGCCCGCAATTTTTTTTTCTGTCCAAATACGCGCTTCACGTTTCATGGATACAATTACTTTATTAATCATTTTACATGTTTAGGATTGTCAAGTTTGGAAAATAAATATACATTATCAACTTAATATATTGTTATTAATGTTTAGGATTGCCAAGTTTAGAAAATAAATATACATTTTATTGTCTACACTATCAACTTAATATGTTGTTATTAATGTTTAGATTGTCAAGTAATAAATATACATTATCAACTTAATATATTAGATTAATGTTTAGGATTGTCAAGTTTAGAAAATAAAAAATAGATTATCAACTTAATATATTGTATTAATGTTTAGGATTGTCAAGTTTAGTAAATAAATATACATTTTATTGTCTACAATATCAACTTAATATATTGTTATTAATGTTTAGGATTGTCAAGTTTAGTAAATAACTATAATTAAGCTTATACTTCAAAATACACATACCATTTTATTAGTATTTAATTTAAAATAAATCATAAACATCAATTAGTTTTCAAATAATGTAGAACATTTAGTTTAAACAAAAATTTATTAGCCTACCAGACTTAAAGTGTGAAATTTTTAAGATTTAGTATACTTAAAACTCCTATAAAAACAAAGCTTAAAAAGGCTGAAAAGATAGTTTAGGGTATTTGTTCACTACAAAATGTACTGATAATAAAGCTTTGCCTATATATGATTATGAGATTAACAATAACAATACCTAACAGTTGAAAATATCTTTCAACCCAACAAGCTAGAGAGATATGAGATATTTGTTCATATTCCAATAATTTAAATACTTTATTCATGTAAAAATACAAGTTTTGTAAAACATTTATTAACAAAAATTTATTGGGATCAGATAAGGCTTTAAAATCTTGAAGAAGAGAATCAAGGAATGTCTTTTCCAAATCCTAAGAATTCTTTGCTTCTCTGTCTCTATGTCTATTTTCTTCAGAGTGTTTTCCATTTAGTTTTGCAATAATCCACTTTTAAAGTTAGTATTTTAATTGATACTAGTTACCAGCCAAGTTGCATTATGTGGCCACCAAACCCCAGGCTTATTCCATTCAATTATTCATGTGGAGCTTTTCATGTGCCTTTCCACACTTCTTAATAATGTTTTTACTTGATCTTGTCTATCTATGTAAACATATTAGGTCACAGTAATAGCTTACTCAATAGCTTGTAGCTTGTTGATCGCGGTTGAGTTGATACGGCAAAACTACAAAAATGACGTGACGCTCGTATTAAGACGCGTCTATGTTTTAACATGCATTCGCTTTTTCAAGCTAGCTACAAAAGCGCGTATTAAGACGCACCCTAAGAGGGTGGTTACGTAGACATAGAGCCCTGGCCTCGGGCCTAGCGGGTCGGGTTTGGGCAAAATTTAATTAATAATCGGGGCTCGGGTCGGAGAAATTTCATTTTACAGGACTCTACGTTAGTGTTGTAAAACCGGCTGGGTTTTGTTTGGCCTGCCTTTGCTTTTAGTCGACCAAACATACCATAGATTTTTATGTCTATTTTTCCTAGTCGACCGTCAGCCTTAGTTGAACCAAAGGGTGGCCAAACAAAACCCAGCCGTTTTTTACAACACTACTACGTTTATATGAAGGTTTATGAAGATACCGTGTGACATTTAGGAAACCGTTTTATTGCACGGATCCTTATTAAACCCTTACATTCTAAGAACGTAGTCTCGAGCTTTTCTTATTAATTCGTCCCTTTTTTCCATCTTGATATATGATAAGCATCGCACAGACTAATCTTAACACAATTGACTATCGTGTACACCAATTTTTGGGAAAAAAATTCTTTTTTTAGTAGCTCTGCGAAAAGCGTTGAACGTTTGGAGGAAAGAATATATGATAACGGATTATCTATTCATGCACGGTTAGAGCCCTGCACGGGCCGCCCGAAGCCCGGCCCGAGCTTGACCCGATTGGGCTTCGGGCCGGGCTCGGGCAGAATTTAATAAAACAATCGGGGCTCGGGTCGGGCCTGATAAGGCGGCCCGAACCTGACTCGCTAAAGCAAACTAATTTTTATAAAATATGATTTTAACTATTACAACTCGATATTAAATAATTATCTTCGTACACCATACCTAATATAGCTTCCAAGCGTATGCCTTTTTCCCTTGTCTATTATAATATTTTGAACTAAATTGCAAATCTTATTCTAGTATTTAAATATATTCATTGCTGTTCCAGAATAAAGGAAATATTTAAAGAAGTTTTTATTTGGAACTGTTAGATAAAATATATTTTATTAAGTTAGATTTCTAGTTTTAAATTATTAGTTAAATAAATTGTAGCAAGTGAAAATGAAAATTTTATTTCAAACTTCACATAGTTGTAAATTAAGAGTAATAAGAATTCAATGCATTTGTATTTATATGGATGGTATAATTTTCAAAAATTCTAAAATAAATTTTTGAAAATTTTTCATTTTAAAAGTCGGGCTCGGGTTCGGGTCGGGCCCAAAATAAAAAAAAGTTATTCGGGCTTGGGCCGGGCTCAGTAAAAATAAAAACTGAGATGTTGGGCTCGGGCCGGGCTCGGACAGAAAAAATTTCATTTTGCAGGGCTCTACCTACGGTTAACACATTTAATGGATAGCTTTTGTTTGTTAGTATTTACGAAGGTGTTGTAAAAACGGCTGGGTTTTGTTGGGTCAACCTTTGGTTTTTATCGAGTAAACATAAACAAACTAAAAGTTTTTCCCAAACAACCCTCAGGTTTTTTGGTTTGTTTTTTGGTTTGTTTTTCTTAGTCGACCTCCAGGCTTAGTCGATATTTGAAAAACAGACTAGAGTCGACCGTAGTTAAAACAAACCCAGCCGTTTTTACATCAGTAATATATGACCTCCTCAAAGATGACGCCCTACACCAAAGCCCTGCAAAATAAATTTTTTTCGGCCTGAGCCCGACCTTTTATTTTATTTAGCCCGGCCCGAGACCGGCCCAACTTTTTTGAAAATAAATTTGTGAGAAAAAAATTACTCAGAATACCCACCCGCACCTTTTGTTTAACATACAACAATATTATGTCTCCTCTACATTGCCTACTCAACAAAAGAATTGGTGAAAAGTTTAAAAAAATCTATTAGCTAGATTTTGCCTCGGGCCGAGCTTGAGTCTCGGGTCGGGTTGGCCCATCAGGCCCGATCCGAGTCCGAGTCATAATTTAGGCCCGAGCCCGGCTTAGGACGGCTCATGCAGGGCCCAACCTACACCTACACCCTTACTTAAATATCCTTTCTAATTTCCGTACGTTTTATTTCAGACCTTCACGGCCTGGTGCAATAGCCATTTGAGGAAGGCTGGTACTCAGATAGACAACATCGAAGAGGATTTCAGGAACGGGCTCAAACTCATGCTCTTGTTGGAGGTTATTTCGGGCGAAACTCTACCCAAACCCGATCGGGGTAAAATGCGCTTTCACAAGATCGCCAACGTTAATAAAGCCCTCAAATTCATCGAACTCAAGGGCGTTAAGCTCGTTTCCATAGGGGCCGAAGGTACACTCATATATCTCACTTATACATATCTGAAACCTAAACATGGGCGTAGCCAAGAGGGACCTCTAAATCCAAAAATTTGAAATTTATTGAAATTATGGCTAAAATTGCAAAAAAATTGCAAAAAATGGTTATATCCCTAAATTACTATTGCCCCCCCCCCAAATTACTAATGCCCCCCCCCCCCCTTTAATCCCAATGCTGGCTACGCATATGAACCTAAATATAATCTTCCCATGACCAGCTAAATGTAACTTATTTTTTTGCTTGGAACATTCGTTCTTTAAATTTATAGACCTTGTCTTGATATCAGATTTTGCTGCGCACCAAAAATCCTTGTACTTAACTTTGAATTCACAGCAGATTTACATTTCTAACGCATAACATAACAGCGATTTTGTAAGATTCAGACTTTTTCTTAAGCTTAAATGTTGTATGATTATATCAAGTTTTTAGGTATCAGCAAAGTTTGAATTTAATCGAAATTGTTGAAATAAACAAATAAACTATATCAAAAAAGATAATAATAACAATCGAGTTTGACCCATGAAATTGAATCTGATATGTAGACGAATTCGCGCGATTTGAATCTCAATCCGATATTAAGACAAGCCCTAAGAAACGAAATAGTTAAAATTTTAGATTTTCTCGCGCATTTTTTTTAGAAATAGTGGATGGCAATTTAAAAATGACGCTGGGTATGATATGGACCATCATTTTGCGGTTCGCGATACAAGACATAACCATGGAAAGTAAGTAGCACGTTTTTGTTAAAAACAACAATTATTCATTTTTTAAATTAAAAAAAACGTTTTATTCATAAAAACCTTTTATGCAGTCAATTTATGTGCTAACCTTTTTAGCAATGACGGCTAAAGATGGACTTTTACTATGGTGTCAACGCAAGACGGCCCCCTACAAAAATGTGAACGTTCAAAACTTTCACATGAGGTATTTTCAAAATTTTATAGCTTTCTTATATATGTATGTATTTCATATTTATTTGCCTTGGAATCTTTCTATATTTTAGTTGTTTGATTTTCAAAATTTTAATTTTTTTTTCGTAGTTTTAAGGATGGACTCGCCTTTTGCGCCTTGATACACAGACACCGTCCCGAACTCATCGATTATCATAAGCTGAATAAGGTTTCATTCATTCACTTACATTAATTACATTTATTTATACTCAAAACGTCTATTGCACGATTCATATCTGCACAACTCAATAATTATAATTATATCTATTATGTATAATAATATTGAATATTGTAAATTCATTTTAACTTATTATAAAGCATTTATTCCAAACTATGAAAGAAAATATATATGCAGCGACAAAATATTAAAACTTCATACATTATATGCTTAATGGAAATTTTTGCAACCTTATAAAGCGTTTATAACTTGAATATATATAAAACTAGTTAGTTATAAAATAGACTAATAGACTGCTCATCTCTTATATATTCACGCATCAAAACTGTTGCAAAAAACGACGGCCATTTGAAAAGTGACGTAGAGTTTGTATAGCGATGGATTGTATTGGTCAATAATCATTGATCTTATAACATGAAACAACCCATTTTAATCACTATAGCCATTTTGAAAATTCATCAAACCATATCAATTGGCCAAAATTCATTTTAGAAAATAAGTTCAAGTGTAGATGGCGCTAAGTTAATTTTATCTATATTATTAACTTTCAAAAGCTTATGTTGATAAACTCTAAATTATTCACATTTTTAAATTAAAATAAATATATAGGGCATAGCCGACTGCACCATTATTAGCATAAACCTCACCATTCAATTAATTTTTCAAAATGGATGCCAAAATTTGGAACACTTAAAAGGGATTGAGCAGTCAATTAGTCTATATAAGCATGCTTTGCAAATTGGGACTACATTTTTATTGCTAGTAAATCCTTTGAGCGATTACATTTGCCTTATGAATATTGGTTTTTATTTTTGCGTAGGACGACCCCTGGACCAATTTAAACTTGGCGTTCGAGGTTGCTGAAAAGCATCTAGACATACCCAAAATGTTAGATCCCGAAGGTAGTTTATGTTCATTTTAGCTACAATTTTTTCTAAATTAGCACTCACCCATGGATAGTATTAGGATTGAAAAATTTGGTCTTCTTCATTAAAATTGGCTTATACCAGAGACCTGCATGGCCCGATATTTTAAGTTCTCTGGTTCATACCTGCACAAATTATTTTTTTCGACCCGCCCCTAGCCCGCAGATAAAACCAAAAATTGCGCCGGACTAGGCCCGCGCCAGTAAATACAAGTCGACGTTGTTTAAAATTTATTTATTTGTGTAAAAAATATTTTGTATCGTTCATAAAGTAACTAAGCCAGAGCATATAAATTGGGTTCAATCAAAAATAAAAATTTAATATTGTCGCTTAAAAGCAAAAGGCTATTTAAAGGCCCAAGCCCGGCCCCCACTTTTTATACTGCTCTCGTTTCAGGCTCAGCCCATGCAGGTCCCTAGCTCCTAGCTCCCAAATTTTGAGAATGTGAATTAGTTTTAATCGACATTTGTGGTACATGAATAATGTTGATTGTTGTTGTTGTTGTTAGATATAATAAATATGGGTAAGCCGGATGACAAAGCCATCATGACTTACGTGTCTTGCTTTTATCACGCTTTCGCCGGTGGACTCAAAGTTAGTAACTGCAACCCCCTTTAAGATTCCTTGTTATTTTTATTATAGTGGCATGAAGCAGTTTTACCTACTAACGCGCGCATATAAATAGGTTGACAAATGGCCACTTTTTCCCTTTTTTGGGTGGAATGTCTGTTTTTTGTCATTAATTTACTAACGGTTTCGTCTCTTTTTTTTGCATGTTGCATGATGTTGTGGGGCGCGATGCCTAGATATAATCAACGCACCCAGGCTGGATGAAAAGGCGGTCATGACTTACATTTCCTCGTACTATCACGCCTTTTCCGGAGCTCAAAAGGTAAATTTACGAAGTTGTTGCGTGGCCTTATATTCCAAAAATTGTCGAAGTGATCGTTAGTTGTTTGATTGTGTTTTTTTAAAAATTGTTTGAAACGCATGCAAGGAACGTTAAGCAATAGCATTTTGTATGTCGTGGCATGGTTTAGCTCGAAACTTAATTTACGTTACTCTACGTACGGCTGGAGTGGTAAAAATGGCTGGGTTTTGTTTGGTCGACTTCCGGTTTAACGGTCGACTTTGGTCTGTTGTTCAAGTTTCGACTAAGCCTAGTGGTCGACTAAGGTAAACAGAGACCAAAAAATTGTTGGTCTGTTTATGTTAAAAAACCAAAGGCCGACCAAACATACCCCAGCCGTTTTTACATCACTACGTACAGCCCTTGGAGTTGTAGGCCTAATTGAGAAAAAAATCCAAATATAATTCTCATTTGCATCATGACATCCATCCCTAGCTCACGACTTAGTAGCTAGAGTCATTTAATCCAATGCTAATAAAATCACTTTCATTTGATCGTGGCATTTCGTGAGTATATATAGAATTCAATCACTAACTATCTCATCCAAGAACGTTCAATTACTAATACCACTCCACCTCAACATTATTTTCTCAACTACTTTTACTAGTGTTGTAAAAACGACTGGTTTTGAATCGACTCTTGGTTGTCGACTAAACTATTGGTCTCTTTTTCTTGGTCGACCTCTAGGCTTGGTCGAAATTTGAAAAACGGACCAGTGAATCGACCTTTAGTCTAAATAAACCGATTGTCGACCAAACAAAACCCAGCCGTTTTTACAACACTACGTACAGCCCTCGAAGTTGTATGCCTAATTGAGAAAAAAATCTGAATATAATTCTTTTGCGCACGTCCTAGTAGCTAAAGTCATTTCATCGAAGTTACAATCACTCTCATTTAATTTTGCATGCTTGATTGCGTGTTGTGAGTGTATAGCATTCAGGCACTAACTATCTTATCCAAGAACGTTCATTTACTAATACCACCTCAACACAAACGCTCTTCGCGTCTTTATTTTCTCTCTCAACTAACACCACTACCCTCTATGTCGACCATCTTAGGCCGAAACCGCGGCCAATCGCATTCGCAAAGTGCTCAAAGTAAGTCGCGACAACGAGTCCGCCATGGCCCAATACGAGGCCCTGGGCTCGGACCTGCTAGATTGGATTCGCCGAACTACGCCCTGGCTAGAAAATCGGAATTTGCTTCAGGCCAAGGGGGGTTCTGGCGGCGGGGATGCTGCTCTACTCGGCGCCGTCCGGCAAAAGCTCGACCAATTCCGGGAATATCGTAGAAATGAGAAGCCTCCCCGACTCGAACAGAAAGCCCGGCTGGAAACGCTTTACAACACGTTGCAAACCAAGCTACGCCTTAGCAATCGACCTGCTTACGTACCCTCCCAAGGCAAAACCGTCGGGGTAAATTTAGCCCTAAATAACGCTCTAACTATAATATATTCACAAGGGGATAACAACAGTTGACTAAGTACAAAAACGGTGTAAATTAAATAATAATAATTGGTTAACCTTCCAATCGAATACACCTTTCTAGAATATAACAAAACAATTATAACGAACAATTACAATTCAATAATACATTACACTAACCCTAAGGTGGACCATTAACCTAAGCAATTTAAATTACGCTTATAACCACTGCATATGAATTAGCGAATTGATGTGAGGCAATTTAGGTGTTAATAAGGTTGATTATGTTCTTTTCCTCTTTAATTGATGACGTGGCTTTTCAAATCTTGGGCTCTCCTCGGGCCTTATTTACCAAGCCAGTTTTACTTTTGTATTAAGGAATCTAAGTTGTTTCGTTTTTAACCTTGGGGGAAGGGGGGGCAGGGCTTCTATTTTTATGTATTTATCCGCATTGGTTATTTTTGGAAAAGGAGCTTGAAAGTTGCAATACGGTATCTAAAGTTACAAACAACCATAACTTTTGCAGAGACTTAACTAGAGTTTGTAGGCTGTCATTTTCTTTAATAAAAGGCAAAAATTAGGATATAATTAAGTGTTGTATTTTGCGATTTTTTAAATATACTAGGGTTGGGGGTTGCAATACAGTATCTAAAGTTACAAATAACCATAACTCTAACAGAGTCTCAACTAGAGTTTGTAGAAGGCTATCAATTTCTTTATTAAGCTGCAAATATTTGGATATAATTAAGTGTTGTAAACGATTTTTTGCGCTTTTATAATTATACTAGGTTTTGGGGTTGCCATACAGTAAAAGTTACAAACAACCATAACTCTAACAGAGACTTAAATAGAGTTTGAAGGTTATAACTTTCTTTACTAAACTGCAAAATTGAAGAAATAATTAAGTGTAGTAAATGTTTTTTTTGATATATTAGGACATTTCTAACGCTTGGAAGGGCATGGAGACGGCGGAGAAGGGATTCGAAGATTGGCTCTTAGCCGAGCTCATGCGCTTGGAGCGGCTAGATCATTTGGCTAAGAAGTTTAGGCACAAAGCTGATATTCACGAGGAGTGGACTAAGGGCAAGGAGGATATGTTGCACAGCCGAGATTTTAGGAATAGTCGACTACACGAAATCAAGGTTACACTCCCTTTATACTCTATAGAATATGTCCTGTCTGTCTGTCCCGTCTTTTTATATTATTAGTAGTTGTCATCGTTTTCAAAAAAAAACTCCAAACTAAATGTGTTTTTTCCACAAATACACTCTTTATACTTTTGTTAATCATGTCTAAACGATTAATATCTAAGAACTTTACCTTCACTTTTTTTATTTAATCAATTATCCACATTCCCCTATAATCCCCGTTATTTTCATTATATTCCCCAAATTTATCGTTTTCCATGAATTTTCCTTTAACCACAATTTTAGGGGAAATGTCCATCTCAATGTATATATGTAAATAGCGGAGTTTATGTGGGACAGTTCATCTTTACTTATCGTAATGTGTGCGAAGGTGGTATTATTACGATATTTAGGAGATGTTTTACGTGCCTAATGACGATAAATTATTAATAATTTGAAGTTCTTTAAATGGAATTTGCTCCTACTTCTAGTTTATTCGTTCATTTTCACATTATTTAGACTAGTTTGAGTTTTTAGTATTTTGTAACCACGATGTTTCTATAACAAGTATTTGATCATGTACAAATTTATAAGTTAATAATATTTTACGTATCTTCGATATTGTTTTAGGCTTTAAAGAAGAAACACGAAGCTTTCGAAAGTGATTTGGCCGCCCACCAAGATAGGGTCGAGCAGATTGTGGCCATAGCGCAAGAATTGAAGTTAGAAGATTCAAAAAATTAGCAATTTCCATGATACCAATTGAAATAGACTAGCATCTTCAATATTAGTGTTGTAAAAACGGCTAGGTTTTGCTTGGTCAACCTTTGGTTTTAGTCGACTAAACATAACCAGACCAATAATTTTTGGTCTGTTTTTCTTAGTCGACCTCTAGGCTTGGGTAAAAATTGAAAAAACTGGCCAGAGTCGACCATTTGGTGCTCGTTAAGCCAAATGTCGATCAAACAAAACCTAGCCATTTTCACAACACTACTCAATATGCTTTATGATTTTTTACAAATTGTTTCCCAAAAACATTTTCATTTTTCTATAGCGCTTTACATTACTACGACTCGGCTTCTATAAACGCTCGATGCCAGGCCATATGTGATCAATGGGATTTACTCGGTACCCTGACGCAAAAGAGGAGGAAAGGGATGGACGTAATTTTCCTTTTATCATCCCTAAGTGTCTACTAGTGTTAAAAGGGCCGGGGTTTGTTTAGTCAACCTTTCGTTTAAGTCGACTAAACTTAAACAAACTAAAGGTTTAACCTTTTGTCGGTTTTTTTAGTCACATAAATAGACCAAAGCCTCTGTCTCTTTATGTTTAGTCGACTCAAACCAAAAGTCGACCAAACAAAACCCAGCCCTTTTTACCACACTAGTGTTTACAATTAACAATTAGTAACTTTAAGGGCTTGTCTTAATATCGCATTTTGCTGCGCAGCAAAAATCGTCGTACGGGTTATCACATAGCCGTGTCTTAACATCGAATTCACAGCAGATTTACATTTCAGACGCATAACATGGCAGCGATTTTGTAAGATGCAAAATTTCCTCCGCTTAATTGTTGTATGTTTTTCAATTTTTAGGTATCAGTAAGAAATAAACACGTTTGTAACCAAAAACAAAATGTTAATAATTACAACCGAGTTTGACCCATGAAATTGAATAGGATATTTAGACAAAGATAAATTCGCGCGATTTGAATCTGAATCCGATATTAAAAAAAACGTTCGCAATCAACTTAGCCCTCTTGTGAGTAGTTTAAAAAAGGCTATTTTTTAAACTTTTATTATAGCTACTTTGCCGGCCAGAATAAATAAAATATTGTTTTTGCGTTCATTTATGTGATCTTGCCTTAGGATGCGGAAAGTATACTGGAAGCGATAGATCGATTGCATCTGGAATTTGCCAAGAGGAGCGCCCCCTTCAATAATTGGCTGGATGGGGCTTGTGAAGACTTAGTCGATATGCTATTCGTTCATACCGTAGAAGAGTTACAAGTAGGTTTTGGGAAATTCCTAAGAATTAACTACACTTTAACCATAGACTAGATAGACTGCTTATAAACTCTAAACAAGTGTACCGTTTTTCCGCCATTTTAAAATGTGCACAAAAAAGGGAGGGACTTATGGATTATAGTCATTTTAATTGATTAAAGTGTTTTTAAAACTTAACGAAAAAAATACAGGCTATATAAGCATTAATAAAAAGAGCATTTAAAAAAATATATCATACAAAATTATAAAACATATTAATACTATATGATGTGGTGTAAAAGCAATTTAATGCCATCTTCTAAATAATCATTTAATTTCCTTTTTATTTTTGAACAATGGGTGACATTGCAGAAAGACATGGGAGATAGTTAAATTCATGGTTGATTTAATGGTATACATTTTACCATATGAAACATATGGCATGAGCAGTCTATGTAGAGTTTTACCTTATTTTTCCCTCACCTTTTTTTGAGCTTTAAACCCAAAAAATTTATGTCATTATCATTGGATCGATTTGAAAGTTGCTAAAGCTTGTTAAAATTGTGATTTATAATTATATCGAACACAAAAACTATTATGTGATGAGGTTTATTAACAAAGCCTTCCTTATATTTCAGGAATATCTTTTCCTTCGATAATATTTGAATTGTACGTTTGTAGAGCTTGATAGATGCACACGAACATTTTAAGAATAATTTGGGTGCGGCTGATGAAGAATGTAAATCCATCCTGGGGCTATGGTCCGAAATCCAGAAATTGGCATCGCAACACGACATACCCGGGGCCTTGGAAAATCCTTATTGTTCCATCAAACCAACGGTAGATTTCGTTTGTTTTTGCTTTTTTACGAAAATATAATACAGAATTTATTTTTAATTATATTAGGGATGATTTTGCGCTTAAGCCTAATTCGCGAGCGTTTTAATCGTTTTACAACTTTATAAATCATATATATCAATCGGCAATTAGTCTTTAGGTAAAAAATTAAAGTTTTTTGTAATATTTATCTAGACAACAGAGATTTTTTGTTTGAACTGCGTAATGTTAAACCAATAAATTTGTGACAAGGTTAGAACACAAAAACTTAGATTCCAAACTATAACAAACGACTTTTTTTTAATAACTGCGGGTAATTATATGCGGATGATAAATTCATGTATTTTAAATAGGGAATTTGCATAAGGTGTATTTCCAAGTGTTACAAATAACGAAGCGTATATTCAATAACTAAATAACTGTCACTACATTTATACTAGATGATATCTTCTAAATGGGAAGAAGTTCGTTGTTTGGTACCCAAAAGAGACACCGTTCTACAGAACGAGTTACTACGTCAACAGCAAAACGAGCGCTTGAGACGGCAATTTGCGGAAAAGGCGAATACTGTCGGGCCTTGGATTGAACGCCAGCTAGATACCATTGCCGGGCTGGCTCTCCAAACGCAAGGGTTCGCGCTTTAATTACATCTAACATATATTGTGATTTTGGTTTTCCCCTATTTCGTAATGTAAGCGTTTCCAATATGGAAAATAACATTTTTCGTTTTGCTTATATCGTTAGATCGTTGGAAGATCAATTGTTGAAGCTGAAGGCGATAGATTCTTCCGTGGCGCAATTCAAACCAAACATAGACGACTTGGAACGGTTTAATCAAGTGAGCAACTCAATTTA
This sequence comes from Gordius sp. MW1, assembly GCA_964036665.1. NCBI lineage: Eukaryota > Metazoa > Nematomorpha > Gordioida > Gordea > Gordiidae > Gordius > Gordius sp. MW1. Next base: position 4,258,607 of record OZ038528.1, read on the forward strand.
TTTTGAAAAGAAACGGGTTAAATGAGGAAAATATTTAACATTACAAGGGTTTAACCAATACAATAACCAAATCATTCATTTAAATTCATTTATTTACTTACAGAAACGAAAACTAGTTCATATATAAAAAATGGAATCGCCAAATAAAAATTACAAAAGGTGATTTAATCAGTGTGAGGAGAGGGAAAGGTGTAATCTCTTCCGACCCCGACAATTTTAAAATCAAAAATGGAGGGATGAAATCTATGAAGCCATAAATAATTTTTGGAAAATATTGTTCAAATATATAATTGTAACAATTGATTATCATATATATCATATATTAACGCTGTTTTTGCAATGATTATAAAAAATACGTGCTTAAATATATTGAATTAATGAGGCATTCAATTTTATTTTACAACTCCCTTATGGGAAAGAATTCTTTGGGGTGGTGTTTATAATAATCATTAATTAATGTAATTATATTTTATCAACCCTTTGTGGGTAGTATATCCGATTAAACTTATAATTTCTCATATCCATTTTAATTGCTATGCAATTTATGGGCTCGTTTTTGGTTGTCCGTCCTGTCCTGTCCAATTTGCTTTTTTTAATAATGACCGTGGAAACTTATACGGGTGTTTAATGCCTGCGGATTATGCTTCTACAAAAGACTTTTATTTTGCTTTCACCTATAGACTAGCCTATGACCGCTGGTTGGCTTAAATTTTTTCGACCTCGCCCGAGCCCGAATTCCATTATCGTTTTTGGGCCCGACTCACCAAATATTGAATTCCTTTTTACCACACTACCCATTTCTTCAATTGAACCCCGAGTTTTCTTTCAAACGTTTTAATTTATGTTGAATATTTATTTGCTGTAGGAAGTTCAAGAAGCAATGATTTTCGAAAATCGTTATACGCGTTATACCATGGAAACGCTGAGGGTCGGCTGGGAGCAACTCCTAACCTCTAATTCCCGTTATACTAACGAAGTGGAAAATCAGGCTAGTTCTAAAGATTTGGGCTCTTCTTAAGCAATTATTTCTCTCAAATAACTATTAGTACAAACTATTAAATACCTCGCTTTTGTTTAGTCGACCAAATAAGAACATGTCAAAGGTTTTTGGTCTGTTTTTCTTAGGCGACCTATGGGCTTAGTCGGAATATGAAAAGCAGACCAAAAGATTTTGTTCCGATTTTTTAAGTAGGTCCTTAGTCTTCTTTGAACCAAAGGTAGACTAATTTAAAAAAATCCGGGTCTTTTTACAACACTAATAATACAAACTTGGACTTCATCGAGAATACAAATTTCATTTGTAGACTTGTGGTTTTTTAAATCTAAATTTTCACTTAACCCCTGTTGCCTTATAGATATTGACGCGAGACTCGAAGGGAATGACTCAAGAACAACTCAACGAGATGCGCATGTCTTTTGCCCATTTCGATAAAAATAAGACGCGCATGCTAGATCCCAAAGATTTCAAATCTTGCCTCATATCTCTCGGCTATAACATCAGGGAGGATAAACAGGTGAAATCACAACCTACTTATAGCTAAATGGGGAGAAGTCATGATAGATTAGATTGTAATGTTTTTTTGTGTTTATCTAAGTTAAGAGCATAAAGTGATGCCTTTGACTTTGATGTTTGTATACAATGAAAGTGGTTGCATTTTTCATTCTCATTCAAACTCAAAACTTAAGTCTTAATTCGTTGCTAGTTTTAAATTAATATATAAATAACACGTTTTTACATCTAGAATTATATTTTGTGTCTTAGGGCAGTTTTGAGCTAATTTTTACACGAGTTGTAATAGCTATTATACCATACACCAATAATGCAATAGATAGGCGGACATGTAATTTACTGCACAAGTAGGCGTACTGCCAAGACTTCACCCTAAAAGGCATCCTAAGTTAGGAACGTTAAAGGATTAACTTTTCTATGAATTAAGTTTAGCATGTAATTATCCAACAAATTGAGTAATTATTAGTTGTGTTGCCTCAAACCTTACTTAGTAATTATCAAGCCGTTCGGCAGCCAATTGTATTATTATTATGCCTATTACATAGCTTTCTAATTCACATATCAACTTTATAATGCAGGGAGACGCCGAGTTCCGTAGAATAATGCTGTGCGTGGATCCCAATAATACTGGTTGCGTGAGTTTCGAATCTTTCCTCGATTTTATGACGAGGGAAAGTACTGACATGGACACGTTCGATCAGATCGTCGCTTCTTTCAGGACCCTCGCGGGCGACAAAGTTTTATTCTCATTTTATGTTTAACCGTTTTTTTGCGAGTTGTAATCAGAGACCAGATTTGCCCGACCCGTGGTCAACTGTCGCATATTTTAACTTTTGGGCGGGCACTATAACAAGATTCGGGCAATTCTGGCTCAATTTTGTTTTTAAAATAATGTATTAGATTGTTTTTGTGCATATTTTCCCACTTTTTAATTTGATTTCATAATATTTGTTAATCTTAGTTCTCATTTTAAAAAAAATCAAAAATTAAGATTTTGAAAATATAACGATATTAGTGCTGAAAATTTTGAAACATACCATTTGAGGCCGGGCAGTTCGGGCAACTCTGATATAATTTGGGCATTGCCGGGTGGACACATAGAAGGGTTCGGGCGGGTAGATTAATTATAAAATCGGACCGGGTTCGGGCATAAAAATCTAACAAATCCGACCTTTGGTAGCAATCATAGCTTAGGCATCTTCGGGTGAGCACCAGAGTGTCCTGCACGTGTTGGAATATTATAAATTAATATCAAGTCGGTTTCGGGTTTGTAAGGTGAATGGCGAAACCAGAAAAAATAAGCGTCTTCTTAACCATACAATATCCAACTACGAAGAAACTTTCAGTAGCGTGAAATGGTGAAAATCACAAGGCTAGTTTTCAGCATCCATGTGTGAATGGGCGGTTTATTGAAATAAAAGATGAGAATTTAAATTATTTTGTTTTAGATATGCCGATGGATTTGAATCTTTCTTACACTTTACTCGTTTAGTGAGGTTTTGGGTCAAAAGTATCTTTATGTTTAATTTGAAAATAATTCTTTAGAGGGGTGGTTTGGGGGGAGGGGGAGGGGCAAACCTTTTTATTATCTAAATCGGGGTAGAGTTTAATAGTTTTTTTTTGCTCTTTAGTCCGCATTAAGATGTCTGAAAAGTATTAATCATTTTGAATTATAAATAGTAATTAGCCTCGCCTACCTATTTTTTATCTTACATCTATCGTAGCCTTAAACGGTTGTCCAAACATAGGGTAAGTTATCATTTAAAATTCGGTTATTTTATGTGTAAAAGTTTTTGCGGACAAAAGAAATCATGTTAATTTTATCATCATCATCGAATTTCCTTTCATAGCCCTACATAACGGTTGAAGATCTGAAACGGGAATTAGCGCCGGAAGAAGCGGAATATTGCATAAAGCGAATGTCCCCCTACAAAGGCCCAAACGCGGTCGGTCCTGGTTGTTTCGATTATCGTTCCTTCTCCGCTTCCCTCTACGGGGAGAGCGACTTATAAACACCTACACACATACACCCAATCATGAATTTTACACACGCACTATTCCCATTCGACTCCTTGCTAATTGAGTGATACTTTTATTATTATTATTGCGCGTTACACGACCCATTCGTTATTTATTATTGAAAGCAAACGCGCTCTTCTCACTATTATTATTTTTAAAGTATATATGTACGTACACACACATGCGAACACACACAGTATTCGTTTTTGAGAAGCCCCTTTTTTGCTACTAATCCTCTTTCCCGCATTACGCATCACATTGTATTAATCATCGAACCACAACACAAAACACTGCTTAGAACCCGTTTTTCCGATTCCGTCCATACAAATCACGCATTTTCGAAATCTCTCATTTTTCTATTGTTTTTCACCAACACCACCGCGACGACGTGCAAAATTTGTATTTTATTACTTCGGCACCTCCTCCGTGCCCAGCTAAATAAAGGGGCAGTTGAGTTCCTTTTGTTCTTTGCGTTGATAACGCACGAAAGTAGACGCCTTTTATTAATTATACACTATTTTGGATAAAAAGTCGCGTACAAATTTGCTTAATATATATGTATATTAAAAGTGTATGATACATTTTGTAATATTTGACCATTGGTCTCTCTCTCTAGTTTGAGGGGGTCAATATGGTTGGTTATAAGGGATAGTTTATTTACTAAAAAATACAAAGAAATGATATTATATTAATGTGCCAACTCTTAATTGCAATTTTAATATTGCGGAATGATGACCGTGGCAAGTTTATAAAAAATTGCTGATAGAATTAATTGCCTTTCTCCTCGCGCCTTCACAATTTTCATAATTATGCCTAGCTAGGCCTTTAAAGTTAGGTATTTCTGAAAAACGCAAAACGGTTGACATTGTCTTTCTATAGCCGCTTAGCAACCCTTGTTTAATTTAAATTAATAATTGACGTTGTGCTGATGGATTTGAATAAGTGAGAATATTAAGCAGATCAAGTTGACTTTGCATGTGGTTTTACGGCAGAATGGGCGAAAATTGGAAGCAAACCTTAATTTAATACTGGGTGCCTCGAATGACAAATCGGAAATCTCATTTACTTGTTAATAATGATTTAATCCTGCAGTGAGAATCTATAATTTAGGAATCATTTAGGCGAACGATAAATTTTAAAAGGATCGTTTTTGGAGTCATAAGTCTAATAGTGTACAAACACGGATGGGCATTTTTGTTTCAGTACCCATTGTAAGACTAATAAATCGTTCAGATGGGCGTAGCCAGGTTTTGGATTAGGGGGGGGGGCGAAACGTTCGAAAGTTGAATTGGGGGGGGGGGGCAAACATAATTTTTTTAATTTTTAAGAGTTTTTGCATTTAAATTTTTTTTTCATCTTTGCTTACGCCCATGTTTAGAGCTGATAATGTTATGGCGTGGTAAATGAGTGCTTGTTGGAGAAAGAGAAACTAGTATTATTTTTGAATGACATTGCCCTTTGGTATCGATATGGATGCAATGGTCTAGGTTCTTTTTATGAATTTTTATTTACAAAGTTTGGCAAAAATTTATGAATATTTATAGCAAATCCGATACCATAGCGAAACTAAAGCACCATCTTGCATCTAGTCCTGTCAGTAACCCTCGTATTAGTAGATAAAATGTTACTATTATCCCATTAGCAATAAAATAAGATTTGTAGTATTAAGGCCCAGTGGCGTAGCTAGGGGAGCAAAGGCTCTTAAAAAGCAAAGGCCCCCAATTAATATATCTTAACTTGAAAATAATAATTATATCCATTAGTTTTTAATTAGGTATATCATTTAATTGAGCTAAGCGACTTATTTGTTTTAAATTTTCCGCTTTGTTATTTATTAACACGCAATAAAAAAAGACAAGCAATTAAACCTTAGCGAATTTTTAAAGTCCTTAGCTCCAAATAACAGCTTCAATCAAATATGGATGAATATTCTATAGAATTGGGGCAATACCATTGGTCATTTTACAAATATTATATTTTTTCGTCAATATACCGGTTCCATCGCTTTAATTTATTTGTACAAACTCATATATACCCATAGACTAATAGACTGCTCATCTCATATATTCACGCATCAAAAGTATTGCAAAAACGACCGCCATTTTGATAAGTGACGTAAAGTTTCGATGGATTGTGTTGGTCAATAATTATTGATCTTATAACATGAAACAACCCATTTTAATCATTATAGTGATTTTAAAAATTTATCAAACCATATGAATTGGCCAAAATTCATATCAGAAAATAAGTTCAAGTATAGATGGCGCTTAAAAGTTAATCTTTAATAAATTCTTAACGAAGACACCAATAATGAATTCTCGCCGTTCGCGAGAATCATAATAATTGTATTTATTTTTGTTAAGGGCTTCTGTAACTAAGTCCTCCTTAAAAAGGGGAGACCAATATTTTCGTCTTTCTTTAATCTACCAGTAATATATATTTTATTTAATGACCGAGAAAAATAACAGAATGATCTATCAATATGCGATCGCGCGCGCTAAATTACCAGAATGCAGAAGACGAACCCTCATGAATGTTTGTCAGAGGTCTTGATGACTTACCGAATAAGCACTTTAAATTCAACAGGATCATCACCATATAAGCTAATGTTTGGACGACATATAAAAACGGCTTGGGATTGGGCACGATCTCCGGTTAGGTCAAAATTGGAAAAACAAGTTTGGTCAACCGAGGAGCGGCATAACAAAGGATTAAAGACTCGGGAATTCTTTCAGAACAGCCGGTATGGGTAAGGAATGAAACGAGACCCGGATGGCGTGATGGTTCGATAATCACTAGAACGGGGCCCTTGTCTTACTCAGTGGAAGCGAATGAAAAGAAATTGCGGAAGCATGCCGACCAGCTAAGGAATAGATTCGTAGATTCAAGACAAGAGCCTGTACAATTTTCTTCTCCACACGCATCAGTTACGCCTTGGGGAGAGGTGGAGTTTGAACCGTCACTTACGCCAGGAGAAGAGACTATGTTGGAACCGTCATTTACGCCAAGAGAAGAGACGGTATTGGAACCATCACTAAAGCCAGGAGAAGAGACGGTATTAGAACCGTCAATTACGCCAGGAGAAGAGCACCAGCACAATTTTTTTAATGATCTTTCGTATAATAATTTCTTAATGTTGCACGAGTGTAACGTATATTATCTTTCTGGACTTTATATATTGGAAGATTGGTAAGGGGCGCGGTGCATGTGTTATCAAGTATGATATACAGCATTATATGTTATTAGAACAGTTTACGCAAAAATCAAAGAGCGTGTATGTCATCACTACGATTAAATAGAATTTTAAATTATGCAGTGCATGTGGCGTGTATGTCAGTAAGATATATTCGGCAAAGATTAAGTTAAAACAGGGATGAGTGTAATTTTTTTTTTTTTTAAGATAAAATTTATTTATTATATATATTTAAACATAATATTAAATGGTACAAATATATAATAATGATATTAAAAAAAACATTATATGAGTAATATGTTTTCATCTTCCTCTTTTAGAAGAGGCCAGGAATCCAAAAAAGATTTAAAATTAAATTTTGCAATTAAGATGGCTATTGATTGTTTTAATAAAAATGCGGGGGAATATTTGGAGGGAGGGGATCGCCTGCCTATTTCTTTGAATAAAGTCAACGCCATTTTTCCATAGGATCCTGAACAGGAGGAAACTATTGGGATAAAAATACTAGAGTCCAAAAGGGCCTTGTATTTTTGGAGCTTGCGTTCTTCGGCGAGGGCCATGGGGTCATAATTAAGATTAGAGGGGGCAAATAGGTCTATGCATGTAAAATCCCACTTTAAAGGGAGACCATTTTCCCATGGGACTAGCGATGAACCGTCAAGACGCATTCGACCTTCAAGGGCAGGATCTAAAGGTTCAAGTATGGATGGAATTTGGGCCTTTCTAAGGGCTGACTGGATAATAGAATTAATTTTAGAGTGTCGCAAGTGTCTAAATTTATTAAGTCTGCAGTGTAACGGGTGGCGTGCTTCTTCATCCACAGGCAGGTTGCAATTTTTACAGGCATATGCCGTTGTGTATTTTATTCCAAGGCGTAGTGCTACATTGTAGGATAGCTCGCAATCCTCTAACATCATATTGGAAAACCTGCTAGGAAAAGCCTCTAGCCATTCATGTCCAGATTTATCAAACACCAAAGATCTAAGGTTGTAATGTTGTTTGGTATCGCAGCTCGAAAGGAGATAAGCAACGGAGCGCGAAACCAAACATGCATCCCAATCCTTTTGATTTGGTGTTTGTGGTGGTGAGCTTTCTGGTAGAACATTTAAATTCCAAAGGGATAGGGCCTGTATAAATGTTTCATCAAGGGGGTATGAGATTAGTTTGGCGACGATGGATTTTGAGCATAAGTGGGATGATATAAATGAGGCCAAGGATAAGGAGCTTGGACGAATTCCCAGACCCCCAGATTTTGTTGGTAATGTGGCTTGTAGCCAGGTGTTAGTATCGAATCATAAGTTCAGGGTGGATTTGATGACAGATTTTATGTGGGTTTCGAAATTATGTAAAATATGTGTATGCAAAAACAAGATGCAAATAAAATAATTAATGATAAATTAATTCGGCATAATATGCCACAATCTTATTTGTAAATAATTATTAATTTTTATACCATAATGGATGGGGTGTTATTTAACTGCTAAGTAAATAATTACAAATTGCTAAGTAATTTATGCTAAGTATTTTAATTAAAGTGCTAAGAATTTTATGCTATTTCTAAATGCTAAGTATTTTAATCTAAATGCTAAGTATTTTATTTTTAAATGCTGAGTATTTTATTTTTAAATGCTAAGTATTTTAAAGGAAATGCTAAGTTTTTTATTTTTAATTGCTAAGTTTTTATTATTAAATTGCAGAGTTTTTATATAGATATACTAAGTTTTTTTATTAAAATGCTAAGTATTTTATTAAAAAAATCTAAATTATGAATTTTAGTCAAAATGCTGATTATTAGAAAATAGAAGAATAAGGTTTTAAAGCTAAAAAGGACAAAGTTTTAATGGTAATAATTTCAAAGAAAATGTTTAATTTTTAAATATGCTAGGTTTTCTATTTTGAAGTGCTAAGTTATTACTTTAAAATACTAAATTTTTTAATTCAAAGTTTTATTTATGACACAAAAAAGTGTTGAAATTTGAAGTTAAGTTTTAATGGGAATTATTTTAATGAATTACCAAAATTCGTAGTTGAAAAATATAATATTTCAACTTTATATTGTTATAATATAAAAAATAATTTATTTTAGATTTGAATAAAAAATTATGATTATTTATTTCGAAGAAATACCCTTCATGTTCTATAATGACTTCACATATAAAATAATCTAAATAGCCAATAGGATAATTGATAGAGATTTTATTCAACTACAATATATAATTATAATAAGGGTGGCTTGTATATATATTTATTGGACTATCAAAGCTTTTTTAGCTTTAGAAGGTCTTCCACTTCTTTTTCTCCTATTGTAATATTTTTGGCTTCCATAGGTGCTTTGCATAAATTTAATGTTAGGGCTAACCCTATTACATATTTGCAGATGTAATTATTGTGAAATGAGGGGCAACTGCATTGACCCTTTTTCCACATATGGCTTTCTTCAAGGAAGGTTATGGACCAGGCCTTAAAATTTTGCTTTTTGAAATCCTCATAGGAGGCCCAGTCATCTATTCTGATTCTTGTATCCTGATTTATTGATTGACTTATTTTGGCTGGTACAACATAAACTTTTTTATTATTATTGTTGTACATTATGGCATTTTTGTTAAGCTTAGCCCATTGGTAGCTTTCTAGAGCTTTGTTGAAATTGTTGGAGAAGATGCTATTGTAACTTGTTAATTGGTAATATACAGACCACTTTTTAACCATATCCATTGCAACAATTTTAAATTGAGCAAGAGGGATTCGTTCCCTTAACGTATAATAATCTTTTATTTGTTCTATTCGTTGATTCCAAACAGTTGTTTGTGGTTGGAGTATAAAGGCGATAACCAGTGTACCATGTATTATTCTTATTGATCCATTCCTTCTTAAAATAATCAATAAATGTAGGTATTTTAAAGTCCCATTTTAGAAGGAACAATTTTGTTGCTTTCAGAAAAACATTTTCATTCTGACAAAGTTGTAGCTTATCAATGTCTTCAATTAATTCATCTTGATAGTGCTTGTCAACTAACATCACCTATTCCAGAATTATATAATTGTAAATTTTGAGTTAAGTACTTTTTTTGCTATGTTTCTTCTGATATGAGCCCAGCATACCACAACCATTTTATCCCCAAAGACAGCTTTAAAAGCATTATGAATTGCACTGGCTGCATCAGTGACAAGAGCTTTAAAAACTGGATTTTTATTACTTAATTTCATGACCTCATTAGTCAAGCTTTGAAACATGAACTTGAAGTCTTCTTGGGTTTCATGAGAAGCCACGCCACGCAAACCCCTAACGGATGAAATTTTTTGTCAAGATCTGAGAGACCCACAACTAGAAGTGGAAAACCTTGCCACATAATTTTATAAGTAGCATTAGCATGCAATATTTCTGAAAGGTGGGAGTTTAAATAAATACCAATGAAAAATATAAAAAATATGCTCATTGGTAGTGCACAAATGCCAGCAGTTGTGGAACTTGCAAGGTAGATCAGCTCATGCTGCTGAGTTGATTAAAAAACAACTTGGTTGTTATTTTATATGTCCTGTTATTACAAGATGGTCCTTATTATAACTCGTATTACAACTCGAGTTTATACTATTAATTTATTAGAAGCGCGATAAAAAAACAATGCAAACAAGATGGCGAAAATAGAACATAAGAAACGATTGGTAGTCTCGTTTGGGAATACATATTAAAATACAATATTACAAAATTTATTATATAACATAAATACCATATATAACATATCTCCTCCCTTTCGTTGTGGCTTTTAATTATTTTTCCTCGATAAGTCTTGCAGGGGGACGAACATCGCGTTTCGGGCGAGACGTTTGACCTCAGTTAGATTGACTCTCCTCAACGGCGAAATCCGTCTCTTCTCCTGGCGTAATTGACGGTTCTAATACCGTCTCTTCTCCTGGCTTTAGTGACGGTTCCAATACCGTCTCTTCTCCTGGCGTAAATGACGGTTCCAACACAGTCTCTTCTCCTGGCGTAAGTGACGGTTCAAACTCCACCTCTCCCCAAGGCGTAACTGATGCGTGTGGAGAAGAAGATTGTACAGGCTCTTGTCTTGAATCTACGAATCTATTCCTTAGCTGGTCGGCATGCTTCCGCAATTTCTTTTCATTCGCTTCCACTGAGTAAGACAAGGGCCCCGTTCTAGTGATTATCGAACCTTCACGCCATCCGGGTCTCGTTTCATTCCTTACCCATACCGGCTGTTCTGAAAGAAATTCCCGAGTCTTTAATCCTTTGTTATGCCGCTCCTCGGTTGACCAAACTTGTTTTTCCAATTTTGACTTAACCGGAGATCGTGCCCAATCCCAAGCCGTTTTCATATGTCGTCCAAACATTAGCTTATATGGTGATGATCCTGTTGAATTTAAAGTGCTTATTCGGGAAGTCATCAAGACCTCTGACAAACATTCATGAGGGTTCGTCTTCTGCATTCTGGTAGCCGCGTACCTTTTCTTCAAAGTTTGAATTCCTCTCTCTGCTAACCCGTTAGTCTTAGGATGATATGGAGAAGATTTCATGTGTATGATGTTATTCTCCTTGCAAAAATTTTGAAACTCCAACCCCGTGAATTGGGGTTCGTTGTCCGAAACAATTTGTCTAGGGACCCCGTACAGGGCAAACCACTTCCTAAGGATTCGAAGAGAGGCCTGAGTTGTTGTTGACTGTAAGAGTTCAACATCCATCCATTTTGAAAATCCGTCGACTACTATTAACCACGAATAACCATCGATTGGTCCCGCAAAATCGATATGAATTCTTTCCCAAGGAAACTCGGGGACATTCCATGAAAACAATGGAACTTTCTTAGCGTCCCCACGATTCTGTTGACATGCTTTACAAGCGTTCACAAAATTTTCAATCTCCGAACTCAGTTGAGGCCACAACAATAGAACCTCGCGATAGATTTCATAGCCGATATACCGGGGTGACCTTTATGCAGATTAATCAACACTCGCTGCCGAAGGGATTGTGGTATAACCATCCGCCCATCCATAAATAATAAATTGTTTTCACAACTTAGCTCTGTTCTGCGATTATAAAAGACCCCAAATTCTTGTGGAATATCCTCTTTGCGTGAGGGCCAACCTTTATTTATAAAGTTCTTTATTTTACGCAATTTAAAATCCTTATCAATTTCTTCACTAATAGTCTTTCCCGATAGTGATAACTCATTAAGGAGGATTTTTTATCCTAAGCATTGATACATCATCGCTGTTGTGAATCACTTCTGTAAGGGGTAAGGGCGCTCTTGAAAGTGCGTCAGCTACTTTATTCCGTTTGCCTTCAATGTACTCCACTGAAAAATCGTGGGCCGATAGATGATAAGCCCAACGCATTAATCGATTATTTACTATTCTCGGAAGGTCCCTATTTTCCTCAAACAAACGCACTAAAGGTTTATGATCCGTTCTTATAATAAATTTCCTTCCATAAAGGTAGGTGTGAAATTTTTGGACCGCCCATAGAATGGCTTTAGCTTCCTTATCAATAGTAGCATAACTTTCCTCGGCGTTTGAAAGTGTTCTCGAAGCATACGCAATAGAACGCAATAGTCCAGCCTCACATGCATGAGACAACACTGCCCCAAATCCTTTCTCCGAAGCGTCGGTTTCCAGCACCAAGGGCAAGGATGGTGAATAAGGGATTAAGGTAGTGCAATTCTTTAAAATCGATTAGCTTTTAAAAATATTTGCTCCTCAACCTGTGACCATACCCATCTAGATTTCGTACCAGTGAGTCGATGCAATGGTGACAAAATACCCTGAAGGCTAGGAATAAATTTTTTCTGATAGCAAAGCATCCCAAGAAAAGATTTTAACTTGGATCTATTAGTGGGTCTTTTCATATCTATAATGGCTTGTATCTTTGATCCGGAGGGATGGATACCTTCTTTATCAATCATAAACCCTAAAAATTCAACCGAATCTTCCAAAAACCGAATTTCATTAAATTGTGCTTTAATCCCCGAATCTTTTAATTTCATTAAAACTTTATTGACGTTTGCAATGTGCTCCTCATCATTTTCGCCGGTGATTATTATATCATCAAGGTACTCTTGTCTTAGGACAATCTTTTAGTAAGTTGTCCATAGACCTCTGGAAAAGGCTGGAGCTGAGGACAACCCAAACGGAAGCCGACAGTATTTGTAATAACCCAAACTGGTTGAAATAACTAAGAGGTCTTGTGATTTCTCGGAAACAGGCATTTGCAGATGTGCATCTTTAAGATCAATTTTCGTGAACTTCCTTCCTCCCGAAATTTTTGCGGCAACATCTTGAAATGTTGGAATATGATGGTAATCTATAATTAAATTTGGATTCACCGTAACCTTGAAATCGGCGCAGATACGGATGTCATTATTAGTTTTCCTTACGATCACAATTGGAGTAGCCCATCGAATGGGTGTAAATGTAATGTTGGGAGGCTTTAACACACCTGCGATAACCAATCTTTGGAGCTCTTTCTCTAGAGGGGCTCTCAAAGGAAACGGAACCCTCCTAGCTTGCCAAGATCTAGGAGTTGCATTTGACTTCAAATGGATAATTATTGGTTCGCAAGAATTTATTAATCCTAGTTTCCCATCAAAAATCATACTATATTTATCTTCAAAATCTCTAGTAAGCGAGTTGTTAGCACTACTTACCTTATGAATTTCAACCATCGGGGGAAGTACTATGTCGAAAGCTAAACTCCATGGTAGTCCAAAAAGTGGTACCTCCTTACCCTTGCTAACTACCACCGTTAAATTTTTCATTCGCTTTCCCACCTGGACCTTCACCGTTGATTCACCCAATATTTCTAAGGCTGTACAACCGTACACTAGCGGTGGTATGGCCTTCCTGAGTACTGATTGGCCGGTTTCTTCCCATAATGATGCGTTAATTACCGATACTTGCCCTCCAGTGTCGAAATCCATCACAGTCCCGAGACCGTTGATTTTCACCTCAATCGTGGCCCGACGCCCTCTGCGATTAATTTGGCATATTGAGTCCATCGAATCGGCGTCATTTTCTTTTTCGGAGGTAATACATACTTGTTGTACCTTGTAACCACCTTTGCAACATCGAGCGTAATGCCCCTTTCTGTTACACTTCCTACAATACGCCATAAAGGCGGGACACTGATTCGGCCGATGATTACCGCCGCAACGTAGGCATTTTAAATACCTGTCGTCTTGTGCCCTCGATATCTTTTGAACAACATGAATATTTTCCTAAATATTATCCCGAGTCTCTTTCTCAGCTCTTTCTAAAGTTAGAGCCATGTCCATCACCTTCTCCAAGGTGAGTGGACTTCTGTCCTTTTCCTCCAGATTGGAATAATTTGTACGAATCTCCAGTTCTAACCGTTGCATATCCACTCCGAAGATCAGCTGATCTCGAATCCGAACTTCAATGTCAATTTTATAATTGCAATCAAGCATTAACGCATTGATTTTCCGATAGTAGTCCAGGACCGATTCCCCCGGGGCTCTTTTCGATCTCATGAGCTCCATTCTGGCCGCCACCGCCGACGTCGTCTTCTTAAAAACCTTCCGTAACGCTGAGGCAACTTCATCCCATGTGGTATTATTATAGAGTTTGGGATATAATATTTGAGACAACTTCCTAAGATGTCCGTTCCTAGGAATGCCTTGATTAATTTCTTTCTAGCTAAATCGGAAGAAATTCCTAAAATATCCAAACGTGCGTCGAGATGATCCAAATAATCTTCAATATTTTCCTTAGTAGAATCGTATTCCTTAAGGAATGTTTTTTCCAATTTGGAAAAATCAGTTTCTAACAACATTTCAGATTTCGCAGCGCCAAATATTATAACTCGTATTACAACTCGAGTTTATACTATTAATTTATTAGAAGCGCGATAAAAAAAACAATGCAAACAAGATGGCGAAAATAGAACATAAGAAACGATTGGTAGTCTCGTTTTGGAATACATATTAAAATACAATATTACAATATTAATTATATAACATAAATACCATATATAACAGTCCTTATATCATTTTATGAGGCACATAACTTCCATTATAAAGGGACAATTTGATGGGTTACAAAGTGCATGTGACAAGCTGAATCTTCAAAAGTTCACATCACATGAATGTGATTTTATTGCAGAATATTGCGATGTAAAATTTTATTTTAATTTTAACATTTGCATTATTTTAAAATAGTTTATAAAGGTCATGGAACCAATTGCAAAGGCAATTGAGTTTTTGGAAGGGCAAAACTATATGTATCTTGCATATTATACCTTGACAATCACTCAAATATTGATGAAATAGAAGCTATGGGCTCTTTGAAATGGTGTAAGCTATTAAAAGATGCTGTTACTCAAGGCATTAATAACAGGTTTAATATTATTTATAACGTCTAGTGGGATTTCACCTGCATAGACATTTTCGCCCCCTCTAACCAAAACTACAACGCTCTGACTCTCGCCGAACACCGCAAAACGGTTAAATACCAGGCCCTCCTACCATCTAATATCTTTACCCCTATCGTTTCCTCGTGTTCTGGGACTTTTGGTCCGGCCGCCATTAAGCTTTTTAAAGAAATCAGCCGTCGCTGCCCGCCCTCTAAATATTCCACTAATTTTTTACTTAAACAAAAAATCGGTATTTTTATAGCTAAGTACAATTTTAAATCCCTGGCCGACAGTTGGCCACTTTTACAAGATGACACATGCGACATTTTTGAATCATAATATTTTTATTTTGTTTTACATCCGCTATATTTTTCGAATTTTGACACTTTGTTTTTATAATGTTCTTACGTTCAAATAAACAATATATACATTTAAATTAATAGATTTTTGGATCTTTTTAGCATAGAAAATCTGTCGGCGGCTATTCTCCATCCTGCTTTTAAAACAGATTGGAATTGGATTCGCAAAGAATGCTATCAATTTTTTAGTTCCTAAATCTCACTGGACCTAGTTTATCAGGAATGGATTTTTTTGAATTAAAAAATGATGAAAAGAATGAATCAATTGAACGTTTTTTTGCTTTCTAATAACCGAAATGTAAGTCTTTTAGACAGTTTTCCCCATTTTAAAAACTATTTATTAAATATAATACGCCATTATCATCAAGTGCCCCTGTGGAAAGATTATTTAGCTTGGGCAAAATTTTATTTGGAGACAAGCGAACATGTCTTTTAGATGACAACTTTGATAATAATATTTTGTTAAAATCAAATAAACATTTATTACCTCATGATTTTTATAGATTGTAATATAAAATAATTGGTTTTATGAATTAATAAAAGATGTTAGTACATTTTAAAAAAAAATTTAAAAAAGGAACTTCAAAAGGAATTGGAACTAGTTCTTTTTTAAAATGAGGAACTAGGAAATGGAGCTAGTTCCATTTTAGGCAAAGGAACTGGAACTTGACAAGTTCCTTTTTAAAAGGAACTTTTAACAGCTCTAGCAATAATATTTGGGCCCGCACGTTGCTGAATTTCGAATGAGTGGCAAATGCGAGGACTAGCACATGCTCACATTTTGATTTAGTTTATCGACAAAATACCTTCTGAAGACATCGATAGTTTAATTTAGGCAGAAATTCCCGTGTGCTGATAAATTATTGTTTGATATTGTTACTACAAACAGAATCATGGCCCATAAGGATATTTTAATCGATCATCGCCGTTGTGTATGTACAGTTAATCCCAGGCAGACTGAGTTCTTTCAACTGCGACTGTTGTTGAATGGCACCAGCTCATTGTCATTTCACGATATATCTAAAGTATATGTACAACAGTATCTAGCGTATAAAGATGCATGCCTTACATGAGGCTTGCTAGAAGACGACAACCATCGGGACAGTATCCTTACTGAAGCAGTATTAAACTGTACAGGAACAGAAATTTGTCTACTAATCGCTATAGTGACGACTACATGTTTCTCGGCCCGAGCACAAACGTTGTGGGATAATCACAAAGATTCAATGACTGATGATATATTGAATCGATATTGTTCAAGGTGCAACGATCTAACAATATCATTCAGCGACGCGATGTACATGAAGCATTACAAAGCTAGCAAATTTTTGCATTGTCATTTCCAATTTAAAAATTAGTCATTTCGGTATAAGTTCACAAAATTGAAGTGCATTTGTTTTACTCAAGACTGATATGAGTCGTGAACTGCAATAAATACTGTAGAAATAACAGCGACTTATCCAGTCTGAAAATATGTATTAAACTTTATTTAAAATCTCTATGTGATGGTCCAATTTTTTTGTTTTATATTTTGACATTGAATAAAATGTCAATCAAACGCAACCTTATGACGTCATACAGGGATATTGTAAAATGCAACAATGTAAGTAATTAAAAGTACACTCTAATAGTGATGGTGAAACGCTTAGCACCAGCGCGTGTAGCGCCTCACATCTACATAGCATAGTCACTTGGAGACGCTAAAGCTATAGCACATAGTCACACGGAGGCGCTACAGTTATAGCACATAGTCATACGAGGGCGCTAGAGCTATAGCGTGGCGCTATCATTGTTATGATTTTTTATTGTTAAGTAGCATATGCGCACATGTAGTTTGAACTAAGTTTATAGATTTAATTAATAAGCTCAGGGCTAAACACGGCACCGGTAACACCTGCACTACCTACACACCTGTAGTGACAGCTGCAGTAACAGCATTCCATTCATGCCAATCTAAAAGTTTTCAAGGACAGCTGCAGTAACAGCATTGCATTCATTCCTATCTAAAAGCTTTCAAGGACAGCTGCAGTAACAACATTCCATTCATTCCAAGATTATGGATTTTTTTAAGAATAATAATTACGTATTTTATAATAGCTATTTAAACCCAATATTCGCAGATGTAAAAATAGTCCTGTAATTTTTGTTCCCCAATTTATATTTTCGCCGAGAAATAAAGTAACTTGTAACTGCGTACAAAGTTGTAACACACCCCTTACGTAACATGTTGCAATTATCTTTTGTCAAGTAGCCCTTATGGGAATTTTGTTTATTTGATTATCCCACCGACATATGTATAGTAGGTAAATATAAGACGATATCAATATTGACCAAGAAAAGATTAAGATTGTCTCCCACTACCTTGAATCAAATGCTATGCGTGAAAAGCTGGAAAGGAATGACCATTAATAAATTATAAAAATTTGCATTCACTTATATGTATTGTTACAAAATATTCGGAAATAAAAAAACCATGCCTAGTTCTTTATAATTTTTTAAATATAAGTTTTATAGAACATTTACTTGAAAACTATAACGTTAATTGAATTTTAATCTTCAGTATTCTATACGAGGGACAAAATTTATATTCAATACGGGTAAATTTATTAAAAAAGCCTAAAATATAAATATTAAAATTATTATTAGAAATAACAGGTCTAAAAATCTTATTTTTAGATCGATTGAAATGAAATTAACTTTCTTGAATATATAAATCTATCGTCAGATCAGATTCTATTTATATATATGCCTGCGTCTTTCATACTTAATTTTAATTTAGGTCACTTATTGATAGCAGTGAGCTTATTAATTAAATTAGCTTATAAACTTAGTTTTCATCCACATGTGCGCATATGCTATTTGACAACTAAAAATTTTATACAATGTTAGCGCCACGCTAAAGCTCTAGCACCTTATGTGACTATGTCCTACAGCTATAGCGCCCTCGTGTGCCTATGTCCAACCCTACAGCTCTAGCGCCCTCGTGTGACTATGTTCTACAGCTCTAGCGCCCTCGTGTGACTATGTGCTATAACTGTAGCGCCTCCATGTGACTATGTGCTATAACTGTAGTGCTTCTACGTGACTATGTGCTATAGCTTTAGCGCCTATCAAACGCTATTTCACCATCACTACACTCTAATTAGCGCCATCTATCGGCAATTTTAATTAGAGACTAGATTTAATTGCGGCACTCCTAAAAGGGGGTATAATTATTATCTTCTTAAAAATATTAACATAATCGCAATTTATTAATTAATTTTAAATAAAGATGTAAATAATCTTTCATGGCTTAAGTATTCTAATTATAAAAAATATCATATATCATAAATACCATTTAATATAGAAGAAACTATTTATTATGTAGCAAATATCAGAAGGTATATAAAATTAACTCAAACAACGGGGACTATGATATATAAAGGTTCAACGTACATAGCCTAATAAATTTTATAAATGCTCCTCCATTGAATAATAATGATAACGAACTACCAAATTGGCCGGTAAATCAGCTCCCGGCGCGTAGCCAAGATTTTCTCAAGGGGGAGGAAAGATTCAAAAAAATTTCGACACTTTTATTTATAATGTAACAAAAGTAAACTTCGCATAAAATATATGCGAAACTTCAAGGCGCTATATAACCAGCTTTGGAAAAATCTCTTCCCTGCATTAATCAGAGAATTTACTATCGCTTTTATACCTTAAAACAGGACATGGACCTTATGCAAGTTATTCAACTAGCAGAAAATATTATCATTTAGTTAATGGCGGAAACCAAAGTAAAATTATACAGTCACTCAATCTGTTTACTTGAAATTTTTTAGTACAGCTAAATGAACGGTGTTTAGATAAAAAAAAACAAGTTTTTCTTAATTTACAATCAATGTTGGAAAATTATAATGGTAGGGTGCAAGCTTTTGGTCGAAATTAAAATCGAAAAATTGAGTATATATATTATGTTTCTCGGCTCTTATAAGTGTCTTAAAATCTTTTATGAACTAAACTATAATATTTTAACCCATTTAATCTAATTATTAATCAAAAATTTCAAATTTTGGTCAAAGGGGCAGAAAAGTCCCGCTTTCTGCCCCCTTGGCTACGCGCCTGACTCCAATGAAGCTGTTTAGCGTATCTTCGGTTTCCCAATTCATGAATGGGATATAGCAGTTATCCATTTAGCTGCCCATCTTAAAAACGCCCACTGCGTATTTTTCACGAACGAGACAGCCCTTGATGGTTCTATAAATCCACCAAAAACTACATTCACCGATTTTTTTGAATTGTGTAATCGTGGCGATTTCGGATGAACACTACGCTATTCTGAAGTACCACGCTATTTTATATGGGCTCAATCGAAAAAATGGATGCCCCGCAAGCAAGGCACACCAATTTATGCATGACCTGGTATTCGAATCAAACGATTTGGGTAGTCAATCCAAGGCAGACTGAGTGCTCTTATCTGCGACTGTTGTTGGCTAATGTACCGTAATATTGTCATTTCACGATACACGTAAAGTAAATGGACAACAGTATCCAACGTATAAAGATGCATGCCTTGCACTAGGCTTAGAAGACGACAACCATTGGGACAGTATGCTTTGCTTATTGAAGCAGCATTAAACTATACAGGAACACAATGCCTAATATTTGCTATAGTGGTGACTGCATGTTTCCCGGCCCGAGCACAAACGTTGTGGGATAATCACAAAGATTCAATGACTGATGATATATTGCATCGATATTGTTCAAAGTGCATGTGCAGCGATCTAACAATATCATTCAGCGACGCAATGTACATGAAGCGTTAATAGCTATCGAGGATTTTTGCATTGTCATTTCCAATTTAAAAAATAGTCATTTCGGTATAAGTTCACAAAATCGAAGTGCATATCTTTACTCAAGACTGATATGAGTCGTGAACTGCAATAAATAGTGTAACAATGGCAGCGATTTACTCGCAATGTTCGACTACTAACTGATGAACAAAAAAAATTTACGACCGCATTATGCTGACAGTTTCTGAAGGACAAAGGGGTTTCTTTTTTTGGATGCACCAGGTGGAACTGGCATAATATTCTCATATTGCTAATTCTTGCCGAGATACTATACAAAAATGGCATCGCATTGGCCGTGCCATTAAAATATTAATAAAAAACTAGAAGTCAGCATTTTGAATGGCAAGTTCCGAGGTGATCTTGTGTTGCTGTCACGAATCCCTATGATTTTCACAGATGTGCCTATATTCAAGAGCGTTAAATTTCCAATTAGATTGGCATTCGCAATGACAATCAAAAAGGCGCAAGGCCAAACGATGTCTATTTGTAGCTTAGATTTTGCCACACCATGCTTTTCTCACGGACAGCTATACGTGGCATGGTCTTATGAAAACCATCCAGTTTATTTGTGTTAGTTAAAGACGGAGTAATCAAAAATATTACATACTTCATGGCACTTAGAGATTTATGATGTATTAATTTTTAATCGTCAAAATTTAATGTATATATAGGTATCAAAAATGTAATTTATAATATATTTGGTGATTTAATAAAGTATAAACAATGAAATTATTAAATTATGAGTGTATTGTCATTTTATAGGCCAACAGTGTCACAACCATTCATATTTCAATTATAACCACATACCCATCCACTTATAGTATTTTCTATAAATGATGTATATAGCAAAACAACGTTTGCCGCCATAGCTAGTAACTATATGTATTATCCATTACATATGTATAATTTTATTTTGTAAATTTTTGCTTAGAGATCCGCACGGCCTGGCCCTGCTTGGTCTAAAAACTCAACCCGCAGGCCGGGGTTTTACTTTAAAAAACGGGAACGGACCCCAACATTATTTAGTGGGCTTGGGCCGGGCATATATATAAGTAAGACAGCTGAAAGCCTGTTATAAAATCGTGTAGAAAAATTTATGTAATATAAATTACTAGATGTACCCGGCAAACGTTGTTTTGCCATTTACCCGGCTGTATTAGCAGAATATATATCATCTTATAGATAAATTTCGATAGATTAAGAATATATCAAATATAATTGGTAAGTGTTTATTATGTAGAGATTTTTAAACAAATAGTTAAAGAGGTCCAAGGCCCAGGCCCACCCAAGAGAGAAAACCTAGCCCCATGCCCCCCCCCCAAGGGAAAAATCTTTGGCCCCCTGGCCCCTCAAGCAATTTTTTTTTTAATTTTTTGTAATTAAGAAACAATATCATAATTATAATTATTTGATTCTGAATAACTTTTAATTCTGAACTTAATAATGTCAGAAGAACTGAGATATATCAACATTTATTGGCACTTTGTTAACAGTTTTTTTTTCTCCTTATTTAAAGCTCAAAAAATGACAAAATGAGATTTTTTAATTTTTGTAGCCACGCAGGAGGGGACACGACCGTCCTATAATAATAATAATTGACGTGAAAATAAACCTTAATTTTAAATATTTTTAAAGGGCATGGGCAAAGGGGGTGTCAATTTATAAAAAGGTTTTAAAAGAGTGTTGCAAAATAGTGGATCAAATCAAATAAAAATATCGCGCTTGCCTTTATGATAAAATATAAACAAAAGGCGGATACGTATATGCATATAGTTTATTTAACGAAAAATAACAAATAATTGATATTTTTAAGATAAGGTGTGGCGTTGTGCAAAATTCTGCACCTTTGTTCTGCACCTTTGCCCCCTCCCCAGGCAAATTTTTTAAGTCAAAATTACTTATAATCAAAAATTAATCATTAAATTTTGGATACATTTTGTAAGCTATCGCTAGAGACCTACAAAATAGTATTTTTTGAAATCATAGTCTGGCCCAACCCCCCCCCCCCCCCCCCCCCCCAAGGGAAAAATCTTTGGCCCCCTGGCCCTTCAAGCAATTTTTTTTTAATTTTTTGTAATTAGGAAACAATATCATAATTATAATTATTTGTTTCTGAATAAAACTTTTAATTCCGAACTTAATAATGTCCGAAGAACTGAGATATCAACATTTATTGGCACTTTGTTAAAAGTATTTTAATTTTTCTCCTTATTTAACGCGCAAAAAATGACAAAATTAGATTTTTTAATTTATTTAGCCACGCAGGAGGGGACACGACCGTCCTATAATAATAATAATTGACGTGACTCAATGTTTCAAATCGTAAAAACAGCACATGCCTACATTACACACTACAAACGATAGATACGCAGTACGTCATGAGGTTGCGTTTGATTGACATTTTAGTAAACGTCAAAACGTATAAAACAAAATATCTCAAAAACTACTGGACCGATATGGCCTTAAAACATGCTCCCGAGTGTCAGGAAAAACTGTGAAATTTTGAGCCAAATCGGTCTGGTAGTTTTCCAAAATTGGTGGCGGCATACACATATGCATAGTTTCATTTTTAAATAATAGATAAAGAAAGGTTTGATTAATTTATAATTATTTAATGTCTATTAAATTAACAATGAAAACAAAATTCTATTTTTTTCGGTATTCTTTAATTCATTAATATCAAAACGCATTTTAATCAGATTTAGACGTGGTTCACTCTAATCATACTTCAATCTATAATCATTAGAGTTAGCTAATTGAATATTTTGATAAGTCTAATTTTTTGCATGAAGATTATTATTATTTCATATATATTTTGTGTAATTACATTAAACGAATCACAATCGAATATGAAAAGAAGCAGAATATACATTTTTGTATGGGGGGTCTTTATTTCGATGGTTTTATATATTTGTAACTGGCGAGCTGATTGATTACAAGAGGTTTGTTTCAAGTCTCTTCGCATGCTCCTCATGTTTAAGGATTTGGGAACATAATATTGATATGGACTTAAGGTACAAGTTCAAACGAATTTTGAAAAAAAAATTACACAAATGAAATAGCTGAATATCGAGTTTGGCAGATGGCAATGAAATTGCCCTTGACCCCTCTTTAATGGTGTTAAATTACTTAAAAGAAGAATTCTAGCTAGGCCAATGTAAACGCCATCGTACTATAAAATAGTAGAGTTGTTAATTGCTAACTTTCTTCAACTCCAGCTACCATCTGCTCGAGTTTCTGCTCGATCCTTGAGCATTTTTATAGGCTACTGTTCTGCCTAGTGCACCGAACAGCGAGCACATATTGTGCTAACGAGCATATTAAGCGTGCTCGGGTCTGGAGTTTGAAGAAAGTTAGCAATTTAACAACTCTATAAAATAGTAATATATATAGCCGTTTTACAGCACCTAAAGCCAAATTCAAAGGCATAACTAAGGTCAGCCAAATGCCTAATCCCCATGTTTAGCCCATCTTTATAAGTCACACAAACCTTAGATCAAAATTAAATGATTAGTGATACATTTCTTTGATTCCTAATACTATCATTTGCGTCTGATAAAAGGGAAATAACAACAACATTTATTGGGGAACAGTCGCTAGAAATGTGAATACATTTTCCTAAATCAAAAGATTTTACCAAATTTCTTTAATCAAATATAACTTTATAGACATTCCTGATTTCTGGACCTGTTAGGATGGATTTGCAATATAAAAATATGAATATGCAATTTCGCCATCGTAATAATTGGTTTTCAACCGCTAATCATACAGCTTACAACGTTTAGCCTATAAGATAAGGCAAGTTTTCATGGGCGTAGCCAGGTTTTGGATTAGGGGGAGCAAAACGTTTAAAGTTCAATTAGAGGGGGGGCAAAGCATAATTTTTTTAACTTTTCAGTTTTTTTCGTAAATTAGGGTGGGGCAGCCCCCCCCTGGATACGCCCATGCAAGTATTATAAACATAAGATAAAATAACAAAACCTGAGCACATGGGCGTAGCCATCATGGAATTTGGAGGGGGGTAATAATGATTTAGGGAGGTGCAAAATAATTTTTTTTCAATATTAGCCATATGAAATTTCAACGAATTTTTGGATTTAGGGGGGCCCTTCTTAACTACGCCCATGCCTGGGCAATATGAAGTTAATCAGATATTTATTTCATGTTAACACCTAATTAATTAGGGATTAGCCCAATCCTAATTAGCATATGGACACAATCATAGCCTTTGAAGAGTTTGAAAGAAAAACATGGATTTTAGCCTACCCATATATCATTTAAGTTGATATTCAAGTTTTAATTTTCAAACTTAGACAGAAGCTGTCCGCGCCGAAGAAAATAAGATATTAAGCTTAATTTTAATCCGATAGTTTGCAAGTTGATAAAAAACAAACATGATAATTATACCGAAATCTAGGATTATTTTTTGTTAAAATGTAATTTTTGAATTCTTGACCGTGATCGATCCCAAAATTTTGACGATTGTAATTTGATAATGGGTCTTAAAGGAGTGCACATTGTGAAATTTGTGATTTGACTTAGGGTCGAAATTGGTTTTTATGATTTTTACTAATTTAACCATAAAAAGTCAACCGCAAAAGTTTAAGGTTTTATTGTACGATTATTTCGATAGAGAATATTTTTAGGAAGAAAATACACCAAAATCTGAGGATAGCGCTATTACTTTTAAATGTATGACAAAATTAGTGAAATTAATATAACGCGCCCGATCATGATTTTGGCCCTTTAAACGTCCCTAACTTAATAAGTGTTGGCCCAAAATGGCTAAAATTTTAAAAATTACTATAAATTATGAGGCCAACACCCTTACCAAAAATTATGCAAATCTAAAATGGTCCGTCTAAAATCGTCCATTTTTGACATAAACAGCCAAAGGCATTTTCCTAAGTCAAAATTAAAGACACTTTTTTAAAGGGGTCGAGCAATAGTTATATTTGATTATAGATTGATCCGACACCGGCCTTTTCCCTACACAACAGACAAAGTTTTCATTAAATCTTAATTAGCAGCGCAATAGCTTATTCTTGCCAGTGGACCTCTGCAAAATAGTGAATCTTCTCTTATGCTTAATCTGGTTCAATGGGTAAACTATGCCATGTTTACCAGACAAAAAGGTTAATCATAGAGCTGAGACTAGCTTGATGCCACGAGCTAGCCCGTCGGATTAAGGCAATTCTTACACATATGTATATAATCTCTATTTTTTGCATTATTAACCTTACATAAAAAGCGAAATCACTTAATTTATATTATTTCTCTCAGGATAAATAAATGTCAACGAGTAATTAGGGTTAGAGTTATTAGTCTCAAACACGACACTACAATACACAATCCAATCGTTATAAAATTAAAGGATTGCGTTTGAGTGCATTCATATACGTGGGTTGGCGTGTGGCAGGCAAACAATAACGTTACACATATGTCGTTTAAATTCGTAAGTCCAAGGGAGTATACCGTTAATGACATCTTTAGAGCAATTCGTAGTCATACATTGATATACATACATAGGTATAACAATTAATATAGTGTGTGTATATATTATATAATAAGCGTGTACGCGTAAGGTAATCTACATATAATACGCCACCGCCTCGATGTATATAAAGATTTGACCGATAAATAACATAGTATGGATGCAGATCCCGCAGGGCGGCAAGAGAGATCTTCTGGAGGGATGCGGGGGGGTGGGATAGAATTTATATATCATCAGCTAATCCTTCTGGCCCGCCCTCCTTAGCGGGTGTGGGTGTTGGGGGTGAAGAGGCGGTCAAAAAGGGTGGTAACACGAATACGTGTCGTTGAGCCCCGATGATTTGAGGGGCGGGACCGACTGAGTTGGGCGGTGAGGGTGGTGAAGTTGAAGGGGGTGAGGGGTAAGGGGGGAGGAGGGAGGGAGTCGAGGAGCATTTACGACAAGACGATGAGGAGGGGTGATGAGGGAGGGGCGGGACCGAAGGGGCGTGGGGTAAGATTCGAACATCCTCTCCATATGCGCTAAGGGGTAGGGGCATGGGCGACGTGGAATGAACGACGTAAGTTACTCGTGGGTGGTGATGGTGAGATGAGTCCCCCTCACCTATGATACCGCCCATTAATATTCGATCCAGTTCAGCCCCACCGGACGTGGAGTCCGAATATTCGGCGTGGGGTGAGGAAGTAGGCTGAGGGGGGTCGGCACGACCGGCGTAATACCAATCGCGGTGCAGGCCAGAACCGCCCGTAGGAGTTGTGAGAGAGAGAGGACGTCTCCCACCCCTAGAGAGCGCTGAGGGGTGAAGACGACCAGCCCCACCACCCCCAAATATGAGGGCGGTCACATTGGAGCCCGGGGGGTGATTAGATCCAATAGTCGTCACGTGATGATGATGATCATGTGACCTCAAGGCTGAAGCGCAGGTTTTGAAGGCCCGCCTCGATTTATCGATCTGCGCACGTGATATTTAAAAGAAATCTAATCACATATATAATATTATTTTATACCCATCTTCTCTATAAGTAAATTTAAACCCAAGCCTCTTGTTATAAATTCAGTAGTTTTAGGTGTTTGAAATATTTATTTGGTTTTCACAAAATTTTGTAATAAATCTTAAAATATAGCAATTTCTCGGTGGTATCTAGCTAGGTAATGAAAGAGCATTGGCACATAACCAAAACAATTCAGAACTTATTCATTGCAAGTTGACATTTCTTTGGTGCATTTGTTATGACAAAAAAAGTATTCGTGATAATAACCCATATATAAAATCGTCTAATTGTAATTGAAGAAAACCAAAATGACAAATGTAAAAGGAAGCGCGGACATTAGATCCTTAAATTAACCTTGGAGGAGGTGGGAAAGGTATATTTCAAAAGGGCTGCCTCACATGAGAAATTAAAATTAACCGCAGGCATGGGCATAGCCGGGGGGGGGGGCAAGGATGAGCGGCTGCCCCTCTATAAATACAAAAATTGAAATTTATTTAAATTTTGAATATTCCTTTTGCCCTCCCTAAGTCATTATCGCCCCCCTTTAATTCCAATGCTGGCTATGATCGCAGGGCCAATAGGTTAAGCATGAAAATTAAACTTGGCCCCCCACCACCCTAAAAGAAAAAAATTCATGTTAAAATATAGTTAAAAATTCATGTCCTTTAAATGTCATATCCTGGTTTGGCCTTTTTTAAGATGATACAGTTTTTATAACTAACTATTACCGAAAAATTATTTTACCAAGAAGATATATAGAGAACGATTTATTACTATTGACAACTCATTTTTTAATAAATCTGTTGGTATATTTAAGAGACCAATGCCTGAGCCAGAAGTATAACTAGCATTGAAAAAGATAAACTCGAGTTTGGGGTGGCATAAAAAGTTGTTGAAATAAACTAACCGTAAGCCCGTACGCTTCTAAGATGTCAAGCTTGCATATGGGACAGGAACGCTGCAATAGTAACCACGTATCCACGCACATTTTGTGAAATGTGTGCCTGCAATTAGTATTGATAAATACGTATAAAGTTAGTAAATTAGATGTGAACCAAAGTAGGATTAAAAATATATATGTACACCGAAAAAAATGTTTATTTAATATTAGCTCCTCTTATATTTACATATAATCATTTATTAAAAAAACCCAACAAACTATATTTTAAGGTTAAAAAACATTTCGGAAAATGAGAGGATTTTAAACAAATATGTATAAGGCTTGTCTAAAGGAGAAATAGTAAAAAACATCATAAACAAAGAGACTAAGATCAGGACTAGTTAATGATCTTCAAAACGCACTTTTTAAAGCCAAATAAATATTTGCTAATTTCAATATGGCGCCTAAATGATGCAAACCCGCATTTTAATTCGCGTATAATTTCGTTCGGTCGAAAACTTTCTATGCAAACGGCGCAAGCATCCGAATCTGGGGCCGTCACCTATGGGTAAAACGAATAAAAATTAAGTTTTTCTCTACATTAATGTCGTAAAAACGGCGAGGTTTTGTTTGGACGACCTTTGGTTCAACCAAGACTAATGGTCGACTCTGGTGTGGTTTTTCAAATTTCGACTAAGCCCAGTGGTCGACTAAAAACACAGACCAAAAAATCTTTGGTTTGGTGATGTTTAGTCGACTAAAACGAAACGAAAGGTCGACCAAACAAAACCCAGCCATTTTTACAACACTACTCTACATATATATTGACCAAACAAAAACTGGGATAAAAACCGGTGAAAAAGCTCAAAGTAATTATCTTTTTTCCCCTATATAATATATATAACAACGCGGAAATAAAAGTAAGTGTAAAAGCAGGAAACAGAAAAAAGTAATCTACTCCCTCCCTTCGCATCCCTCGGTATAACAAATCCTCGAAAAACACATGCTGCTTCCACTGCTGCTGCTTAGAAAAAATTAAAGTTTTTACGTAACTATGAGCTATGCTTGACATTTTAAAAACATTTTATTCGATAAAACAATCATGGGCGTAGCCAAAAGGGGTGGGGGGGGGGGGGGGGGGGGGGTGGGGGGTGGGGAAAGAGGGGCGGTTGCCCCCCCCTTTAAATCCCAAAATTTGATAAAAGTTCTGAAAATCATGGCTAAATTTTCAAAAAATGTTTGTTTTACAAAGTGAATGAAAAACTCCAGAGTTTGACCTAAAAAATGAAAATCGTATGAACATATTAAGAATTTCAAAATGTTTTGACAATGTCTGAGGTGAAGATTTACCTTGTCGTCTACTTTAACAGTTCGGAGTGGTATTTTGACCAAAGCCTTTTTAGCTGCGGAGTTGAGACGTTTCTGTTTAATAAAATTATCGTAAATTACGATAAAAAAACCAAATAAATTCGTGCTAACGTTTTGAGCAATTGACTCTACACATCTAGACTAATGAACCGTTCAACTCTTATATATTATTAAGGCTAAATGACGGCCCCTTTGAAAATCAACGCAGTTTTATATAGCAATAAAATCATTAATTAAATGACATTCAACAACCCATGTTAGGGGGCGTTCGTGATGACGCGCGAAGCGGAAAAAAGCGAAGTGAAGTTAAGTTATGATCTAATTTATTAAACTATTCATTATTTTTCTTAATATCTTTATATTCATCGTGAAATTTATCATATATTAATGGTATTTACTGATAAGATCGTAATTATTTTATAGACATATAAAATTATATAAAACATCAATTTTTTAACCATCGCGCGAAAGTATAAAATGATTTGTATCTCATTTTCGTTCGCTTTTTGCCGTCTACGGTTTCACTAAGAAAGCATCCTATTTACAATTTTTATTTTCGTGATATATGATAAATTTTACGATTAATATAAAGATATTAAAAAAAAAGAATGAATAGTTTGATAAATTAGCTCAAAACTTCACTTCGCTTTTTTTCGCTTCACGCGTCATCACGAACGCCGCGTTCTTACCCATTTTAGCGATTTTAAGAATTCTTCAAACCATATAAATTAATGAATTGAGCAGAATTCCATAATAAGAAATAAGTTCAAACATAGATGGCGCTAAAAATGTTAATTTTATTTGGAAACTATATTATATGCTTCCTTCCATAATTTAAGTCTAAAGGGCTCATGATAAGATTCTAAACGATTTGTATTCTCACATCAAAACAGATTATATTATATAGGGCCCAGCCGATACCATTAGGAGGCATCGAACTAACCCTCTAACAAAGTTTTTTCAAGATAGAGAGAGGTCAAAATTTGCAACAACTTTTTCCAAGTAATCGAGCATCTATGGAGCAGAGGGTGTTGCAAAAACGGGTGGGTTTTGTTTGGCCGACCTTTTGTTTTAGTCGACTAAACATAAACAGACCAAGGAGATTTTTGATCCGTTTATGTTTAGTCGACCTCCAGGCTTAGTCGAAATTTAAAAAACAGACTAGAGTCGACCGTTAGTCTGAGTTGAACCAAAGGCCGTCCAAACAAAACCCACCCGTTTTTACAACACTAGAGCAGAGACGAGAAAAGGCGGCCTTGCGCGGGGCTCAATGTTAGTTTTTAATAATGCATTATTTTGTCACATTTTATTTGATTGTATAATATTTGTTTATCCTAGTTCTTATCCAAAAAAATCGGAAAATCTTTTTGGAGATTTTAATATTATTTAAAAATTAAAAAAAAAACATAATTTCGGGTGGGGCAGCTTTAATAATACGGCCGGGTGGGCACATAAAAATTTTCAACAAATCTAGCCTCTGCTAAGGAGCACTCAAGAGTAAACAAATGATAAAAATTAGACAACAACAAGTAAATATGAAAAAGTAAACAAACACTTAAATAATATGTTTACGGCGAGTTGATCTTTAGCGTGGGCGTATCGAAAGCGTTGCACGTAGTAGAATACCAACCAAGCCAAGGAGATAATCATGAGGACTATGAAGGAGATGGAGACGAACATGATTGACGTGCGACTCACGAACGTCGCTCCGCCCCCTCCTCCTATACCACCACCCCCCACGCCACCGGCCCCGCCCACCGATAGCCCCACCCTCACGCGATTATTCCTGTGGGTGGGGATCGAGGAGGGCATGTCCGCCCCAACCTCCAGGGCCTGATAAGGGCTGGAGGATATATTGACACGAAGCGTGAGGTTGTACCGTTCCGACAATGTATCGACGTGACGAGTCAAGTAGCCAGCCCGATCAGCTGGTAAGTATACAACGGTCATGTTGGTACGACGAGCCTCCGCCTCCTCCCGCTCGTGATCGTGGTGGTCGAGGGAGTCGGGAGCGGGCGGGGCTGGGGGTAAGGAAACCACGACGGAAGAAAATGGCGGACCGGGATATTCTGTGGCGCATTCATACAAAGTCCAAACGATATTAATAATATGGATCGATCGAAAAAATATGTGATGTGACAAAGTTTTTATTCGGTTTCTAAGTTATATAATGTGACTATGAATCAAATTATGCATATAATAGTTATGGTGGTCTATTTAGAAATTATCAGTAAGTCTTAAAACACCTTTATGAAACGTAAGTCAATGTATTGTTAAATAGCTTATTTTGAGAATTTTTTAAAATGTTTACACTAACTTCGGCTATTCTTTAGGGAGTAGAAATTAATATTTTCATTAAAGTTAAGTAAATATGTTAATATATATCACTATAGAAATAGAAAAAATAAAATTATTATTTTCAATTGGTATCTCCATTTGACACTAATCATTAATTAAAAAAAATTAATCCTAGTTTAATCAAGAGAATGAAGTAATTTTATATTTTGAATAGTGTATTTAATAATTCAATATTAACTTATGGGGTAATGAATACCTTCTTATCAATGTTACTATTTTCAACATAATTAACAAAATGTAAAGGGGTAATTTTCACATTGCATTTAAAAAGCTTGCCATGATAAATGAAAAATTTGTAGTGAAACATTTGTCCATAAGTTAAAGTTTTTTACTTCTTAAGACAATTTTAATTGTATACCGCTATTCCAAAGTGGCAACCATGCTCTATTAATGACCACTTTGTTAAGATTTTAACTTAAGGGGTATACTACTAAAAATTCTAGAAATATAAGACAGGACAAGAAAAAACGTTATATAAGTCATATAAATTCTTGTTCAAATGTAACTTAATATATAATAAAAATATAAACAAAATTCTTTTAAAATCTATATTAATCCAAACAAACTTTTACCTTGGATTAAGTTAGCAAACAATTGTAGCAGTTTAAAGAGTATTAATTGATTGTGCAGAGTAATTAAGCAATCATTAGAGTAAAATTATGATAATTAAAAAAAAATTTGAAAAGCAAAAATTCGACACATAAATCGTCTGCTTAATTCGACGTCATCAATATAAAATTCGATACCAGATAATCAACAATTTGTAAAAGCAATATAGCAAAGTCGCTTATCATACCGGACTCATCAGTTTCCATATTCATTCTTCAAAATTAGAATAATATTTTCATGGAATTCCGTTCAATCAAATAAATATCAAATTAAATTCGAAACTCGTTGGAAAAGGTAAATTATTGGGTGCACAACAAAATTCAACCACCCCCTTCCACATCCACACATGTTTAAAGGAGATGGAGTAGAGTACCTAACTAATAACTCTTCACCTCTCTCTCCCACAAACATAGCATTTGGGACTAATGTCAGGGTCAAGAAAATTGAATCAAAAATCGATAAATAATCCATTAGGAAAATAAGGCGACCAAGGTCCCCCCCCCCTCCACTTACTCAATTAAAAGCCATTACCTACCGGTAATTGAAAATGACGAAGAAGGTTAGAGTGTGACTCGGCAACAAAATATATGTAAAAAAAAGTGTTTTACACACGAATTAAATAGATATTCAAAACCGAAAATTCCGCAATCATTCGTTATAAAGCAACAACCTAGACGAGTTGGCAAACGCATTTGCGTGTAAAGGTAATCAGTGGGGCCCATAAAATGGATATTAGCCTCGGGCGAGGTCAAGAAATTAAAGCCAGCCAGCGGTCATTAGATAGTCTATTGCGAAACCAAAATGCACAAGTCCACAGCCATTAAAAACCCTTATAAATTTTCACGGCAATTATGCAAAAATTACAAGTTTGACAGAACACGACAGGACAACCAAAAGCGAGCCCGTAAATTGTATAGCAATAAATATTTGCAAAACAGATGAAAAATTAACCAAAGTGACTAAATATATAAGCACACACAAAAGGACTATATACTAAAATCCCAATTTTGGCAATTTATGGAGTGAGCCACCTGTTTTGAGCCGGCGGAATGGCAATAGAAATGG
Organism: Gordius sp. MW1; assembly: GCA_964036665.1. Lineage (NCBI taxonomy): Eukaryota > Metazoa > Nematomorpha > Gordioida > Gordea > Gordiidae > Gordius > Gordius sp. MW1. Next base: position 4,291,669 of record OZ038528.1, read on the forward strand.
GGGGGGGGGGAATATGGCTTTTCCAGGTTAATGTCAAGGTCTCGTTAATAATGCATCGGTAGGTAACAATAACTAAATACCACACCACTAATGGAAACATTTTTGGCATTGTTTGACTTTTGGTATGGTGGGGGGGGGGGGGGGGAATAGAGGAGTAGTTTCGCGTTGCTAATCCAACGCAAGATCCCACCCCCCTTGCAATTGTCATGTGCAAAATATCGATCTTATTGGCGAAAAAACTATAGAGCCGCTAGACTAAGGGAAACATTAAGAGGCTCTTAAAAAATTTTAAGGTTAGCGATAGCCTTAAATAAACTACAAGCTCCTGCATAGGGATTAATATACTTTAAAAGTGTGAATCTACCTCGTCTGTCCCAAAATAAAGATAAACCAGAATTAGTCTATAGAAGCTAGAATTGATTGAAATTATATTTGATATTCTTAAAGATCATTTGATCGTTATAAACTCAAGCGAAGCCAAAATAAATTTTGCAATGTCAAATACTATTAAAAATGACCAGTCTAATTTGCGAAAATATTAATCTTTAAAACAATTTTTCATCACTCACTATATTACACTCGGCCTCAAAATCCAGCCATAAAACTCCAGATTGATCTCTCGAGAGATAATTCAAAGGAAAAATAGCTAGCTATAAAAGGCTACTAACTTACACCCCGATATCAGATAAATAAAACGTTTTTCACCTAGAGATGGGGGGGGGGGGGGAGGGGTAATACACGAAAAGAAATTGGTGAAAGAAAGGTAATTATGTCAAACAGAAGAGAGAGGTCATTCAATAGCAGCTCAGTGTGTACACAAAGGTACATACATATGACTGCATGCATGTCCTTAGCGTACTTCAATGAAAGGATAAAAGGATGAAAAGAGTGAATTGGGGATAAATTTGGGAGTTGCTTTGAAAAGCTTACGGGGAGGAAATAAGCTGCGATGGCGTATAATGGCAATTGGGTTACAAGTGGGTCAAGGGTATTATACTATTTATTGATCAAGGAGAATACGGCTTTAATAACATTTATCCGTCTAATTTGGGTACCCTACTATCCATTGTATTTTTGGATTGTGAAGGAAAAAATAGCAAATCTGGCCAATTACCTCTTAAACGAAACCAATAGTTTTTTGTTGAATTGCCTGTCGAGTCATGAATTTTCATAGGCTAAAAGTATCTACCTAAGGTTCTGCTTTAACGTACCTTTTCAACTCTAAATTTTACACTACATGTGCTTTTGCGCATCGCTTAAGGATTATTATAACCTAGAAAATATCTTTTACAGCTTGTTGAAAGGACCAACCGGATGTAAAAGTTAGACAATGTGCAAAAGCGATGACGTGAGCTAGCGGTAAAGGTGTGTGGGGTCCTTATTTTAACCGACAAAATTCTAAACTTGTGTGAGCAACGAACAAAATTTAGCTTCTCAGACCATCGCAATCGAGAGGCTATATATATCGAGGTCTAATGAATCTATTTCCTACAGCTTTTATTTTAAATCCTATAAAACTTAAGAGTAAATATTCAAAATTTCGGATTTCATATTCTGATGGCGTGCTAATGAAATATAAAGATGGCAGGTTGTTTTCCAGTTTTGTTGTAAAATTTTTAGTATTATGACAATTTCAATAAATAAGCACGTAGAAGTCTTTTGACTTCAACCCATAATCCATTCAGTGATTCTACCAAGTTAAAATACAAAACACCAATTCTAACACTATCAAGGCAAACAACTATTTCCAAGTGGGTCCAAAATTGATGTTTAAATCTAAAGCATTCATGGGCGTAGCCAGCATTGGAATTAGAAGGGGGCAATAATGCTTTAGGGAGGGGCAAAATAATTATTTTTTGAAATTTTAGTATAAATTTCAACAAGTTTTTGGATTTAGAAGGGGCATCCGCCCCTCCCTGCCCTCCCCTTGGCTACGCCTATGAAAGCATAGTAAGTAAGGTTAGGGAAAGATACGTATGATTACAAAAATCACGCAGCCGTTATATTTGTAAACCCACTGCCAAACCAAGCGGTTACTCTCTCTCATTTATTGATCACGCATCCCTATAAGCTTGGAATAAATTGAGAAATTGGGAAAATTTTGAATTCACGACACAGTGGTATAAATACACTCCCCTCCCGTCAATCGGTAAGTAGCTTTTATGTGTGTGTGCGTATCTTCAATTATAAAATAACCTTGAGATGAGATGATTTTGGTGTATGATTTGAGAAAGCGCGCTCGCTTTGCATATTTAGGAGATTCACCTAACTAGAAGTAGGGCTTTGCACCTAGTTAATTTAGTATGCCAATAAAAAGTATTCAACAAAATTTTCTTTTGATACCGAAGTTTTTGTGTGCCATAGAGAAGTCGGAGAAATCTTTTCACAAATTATGAACCAAAATCAGTTTCAAAATTTTAATCAATCCAAAAAAGAAATGTGAATCTAAATGTTCAAGACCTTTATATGCAACATTTTTAGTAACCTTGCCTTAAGAGTGCTAGAGGATTAGGTTATGATGGGGGTGGGTTTATTTTAGAAACTTTAAACTAACTAAATTTTTAAAGCCCGGGGGGCGCAACGTTATAGCTGTTGAGTTGTGGTACTGGGGAAGCATAAAAACTTACTAATTAATAAGGCTTATTTCATACCCCCGTCTAGCGACTTATAAATCTTCATTTGTGGAATGGATATAATTCAAGATGGATCCTAAAACAACATCACAAAAAAATATTTTTTGGGAAATACTAATATGAAAGAAAAAAATCATTACGAGACCATTTCAGGATTTAAAAGATCAAGAATATCGAGAGCATAATATATGGACTGCTATGACCATAAACTACATAAACTGCTCATGCCATATGTTAAATAAGGTAGAATCTGTATCATTAAATCCACCATTTTGAATTTGACAATCTCCCACCCCTTGATGCAGTGTCCTCGATTGTTCAAAAACAGAAAAAAGTGAATTTACAACACTCATTAGCTAATAAATAAAAATGAGTGTTCTTGATCATGGGCGTCTACGTTGATGAGCAGTCTATCGAGTTTATGGCTACAACCAACCAACCAACTTTGGGTTTCAATAACTTTTATGCATAAATAACATTATTCGATCATCGTTTGAATTGTGTATACATTGCAAGGAATTAAACTAGGGGGCCCAAAACATATTTCAAACATCACTCATTTATTTTATTTTCAAGTGTTATTCCGAGAAGTATTTGTTTTCGCCGGTAACAATACAAATTCTTGGTAATAATACCGAAGAAGAATGCCAACGACTAATCTTCTCATCGGGATTAATTAATTTATTGATTGATTATTGGGGAAAATCGATCAATAAATTTTGGAAGTAATAAGTAATATTGGATGATAAAACCCAAAATTTCTAATAAATCTCTTTACCAATTGTGCCAAGGTTAATTTTTGCGTATGTCATTTAGGAATTAGTGCTATGAGAACGACAAATGGTGTGTGCCAATCTTAATAACACGAGTTTTAGTTTAAGCAAAAGAAGGAGCAGAGACAATATAACCCAAAAAATTTATCAATCATCAATTTTAAAAATTCCTCTATCAATTATACGCCAATTTAGAAAGTCTTCACATCCAAACCCCCAAAAATATGTGAAATTTTAAATGAGCTTGTACAAAAAATTTAGTGTAGGTGTACATATATCAGCTTCTAAACTAGCTAAAATATTAAAATTTAATTTAAAATGTATAAATTTAGAGGTAATAAAATTTAGAGCAGCACATTAATTTGGCCATATCTTTTAATCACTTTGTGTCGTAAATACTATTTCCATTTTTTATAAAATAATGACTTACTTTTATCTAACCATTTTTGTGATAGATACTTAAATGTAGCTTATTATCACATCTTCAATAAAAACAAATTTTTAATAATGTATTATAATTTTTACCTAAAAAAAATTAAATGAAAACACTTGTTATCTTATTCATTATTTATATCTTTTGAATACCAAAAAACTCATCCTAATTATGCTTTATAAAAAATAACCAAAATCACTCTTACAAAAAATGTCTATTGCTAAATAGACTAAGTGGACTCTCCAATTGCTATGTGCATTCTAAATCTGATGAGTCTATGCAAAAGTGCATTGTAAACTCAAAAAATCTAATATTTTTTATTTATAATAATTCAAACCCCTTTTCAAATGGATTATGTTTTCATTATATACCCTAAAATAATTTTGATGTTAGGCAATATTTAAACATGAGAAATTTTGTACCAAAAATTTTTAGTATATAACTATTACTAAATATATATCTTAAGCAATATAATTAATGAAATAAAAGTAGAAAGCTTATACAACTGTTTTCTATAGCTGAATATTTGTTTATTAGTAGATTGGTATCAATTTTATCATCCATATTTTGTTTGGTAGTAAGTTTTTTTACCATGTAAACTAAAATTGGTGGTATGGTAGAGAATAGAAAATAATATAAGAATTTTTTGGCTGCTAAAAATATTTTACAAAACCATAAGATTTATTATAACTTTTCTATAATTTTAACTTTAAATATGCTACCTGATATAAACCAATCGACTAGTGAATTAGAATGCTTGTATATAATGAGGGCAGAAGCTTTGGCCTTGTTGGCTATTATGTCAATTTGATGATTTATGCTGCATTTTTGACTCTGAGATATTAATGCTATCCATGTAGTATTGGGAACAAGATAGGGTATATATGGAATTTCATCACAAATATCATCATTACCAAATATATCTACTAAATGATAGATTTTGCCTTCAATATTTTTGTGATAATTTGTCAAAAAATATGCATTGATCCTAGTAAATTTTATGTCCTTTAATTTTTGTGTGTATATTGAAGGGTGTGGTATGTCTTCAAATTCGAAATGATAATAGGATATAATGGCATCAGGTGAGGTATAGTGAATTTTATACAACGACGAATTATCTCTTTGAGCTTCTACAATGTTAAATAATTTAAAAATAGCTACTAGCGAAATTAAGGTTTTGTATTGCAAAACAAAATTCATAAGTTTTTAAAATTTTACATTATGTATATAACTTTGCTAAGAAAAAGAACGATGCAATATATCATATGTTATTTAATGAGCGAATGCCATTATGCGACAATCGCTGTTTAAACCTGAATTTAAACGAAATTTCTAAATGAATCGACATTGAAAACGCAACAGATACATGTCACTCTCAATTAAAGAATTTACTAGGGAGATAATTTCAGTATATACACTAATTTTAAATATTACTATAACTTTTAGGGATGATTCTGAATAATCGCTAGGGAAAATATTATTTTTTTTAAATGCCATATGGTCAATTATTGACAGCAGAGAGGTAGTACGCGTACCTTAAGATAATTTGATATTTTTAGCAAGTTGATTACCGTGGTTATATAATCGCATATTTAATAGTGAGGTAGGGGGGGGGGCCAGAAGGTCAAGGCCCCCAAGAGTAATATCCTATCCCCTTTAGAACCCTCCCCCCCCCCCAACAGAGAAAAATTTTGCCCCTTTGGCCTCTCAAGGTTATCAGACCCATAATTATGCTAGAAAATCTTTAGCTGAATAATAAATAAAATGTTGTTTTTTCCAAACTCTAATTTTAAGATAAACGTGGTTCAAGGTGTAAAATTGGCCGTTTTAATCTTTTTTAAAGCTATACTGCCAAGGCACTTTTAATTTATACTATAAAATATTATTTCTGTAAACTAAAGTTTCATCTATAGGTCCATTATTTTAATTTAGTTGTTTAGCCTCTTCATTTAAATATATTTGCGTTTACGTTCCTTTCCCTCATCAAAATTCCTCCCACTATGCATGAAACGTGGAGTACATTAGAGTACATAATACATACGCGATGTCTACTATCACGTTACTCTCTCCATTTCTTGGTCTCTTCCACTCCCGCCCTCATAACTATCCAAGCACACATTGCAAAAATAAAACTTTTTATGTCAATAGATTCCACTAGTGATGCGGAAAAACCGAGAAAAATCTCGGTCTCGTCTCGTCTCGTCTCGAAAAACCGAGACGAGACGAGACGAGAATTTGAAAAATGGAGTCGAGACAAGAATTTTGAGGTCGAGACGAGACGATACGAGATTTTCTTGGCGAGATCTCGACTTTTTATTGATCGTTAGATTTTAGTAAATTATTGTGTATTTTAATTTACATTTAAGGTATTAAGTGTAAATCAATATGTATGGAATATATTTGATATTAAAAAAAATCCCAAGTGTAGTTAATATTATTTGCAAAAAAATTAAAATTTGGCAATCATTTACCTAAGTATGGTTTATTTTTGTCATACATTTAAATACGTATTCATTAATTTAAAGTTTAAACCTTATGTTCTTAATTCTATAATAATGCTGCTTTTATTGTTGTTTTTACAACGTTTTAATTTGTGCAACTAGTTATCAATTCTGTAAATAATAATAACATCATTAAATGTCACTCGCACATTGTGGTTTATAGCGCTATAGTAAACATGCAATAAACACTATGGGCTATAATTAATGAAGGTTATATTAATGGACTTAAACATTTGCCTTAAATATGTTAAGGTCTACTTTGAAGCATTAGCAAAGGTTAATAAAAGGTCTCATTTTGCTCAATTATGCAACTAAATCAACTATAAGCAAACTTATAATTTTCGAAGTCCATTTATAGTTGACAAACACAGTGAATTTAATACAAATATTATAATTTGCTAGAACAATAAAATTTAATTTTTTATATTTCAAATTTATTTATAGTTTTTTTAGTCTGCACTTTTTATAGAAAATGTTATCTTTATGAGTTAATTCATATCTTTATATTGTCAATGAGATGTCGTGTCCCGCTAAATCTTTAAAAAGTTTGTGTATTAAAGTTTTTCGAAAAATATAAAATTTGCCATTTGGATTTTTGAACACTTATTTATATTTTTAATAAAACAGGAAAAAATTTTATTCCGAATATTTTTTTTTTTAAAAGTCGAGACGAGACGAGAATTCTCGTCGAGACGAGACGAGACCGAGATTTTTCTAGACCGAGACGAGACGAGATCGAGATTTTCTTAATCGTTCCCGAGACGAGACGAGATTTTGTTTTCGAGACCGAGACGAGACGAGATCGAAACACTAGATTCCACATTGGGTTTTAATTTTTTGTACAAACTCACTATACGCCATATAAATTTATGTTGCTATAATATAATCCTTTCAGTTAAGTGTTTGTTGTCATTATTTATAAGAAATATTCAATAAAAATAAAATTTTATTAAATTGTGGGTTTAGTTAGAGGCCGGCAGGGTCTGGCCCGGCTGGGCCTAAAAACTCAAGCCGCCTTCTTAGCTTTTGCTTTAAATTAACTTATCGAGAACGGGCCGTTAAATAACCTAGAGGGGTCCGGCCGGGCAAATATATGGGTAAGGTCCGCTGAAAGCCCCTTTATAAAATCATTTTTATTTTTTGTGCGTATTATAAAGTATAAAGAAGGGTGTGTTTTTGAAAAGTCCTTTATTAATTTAAAGTATGTTTATAAAATTAACAAAGAAAATTATCTGTTTTCTTGTTACTCATTATTCATCAATATCTCAAAGTACATTTCAAAGTGATAAGGGTTAATTAAAGACCATTCATAGACGTGGTCCACTCCATAGCCGTTAAATAGACATTAGATTAAACTAATTGAATATTTTGATAAGTATTATTTTTTGCATGATTCATTACTATTTACATCTGCCTAAAAGCCCGGCCCGCGGGTCGGGCTTGGACGGGCTTCTGCTTAAAAATAAAACAACGGGCCGGGCCTGGATGGGCCGTAATATAACTTTACGGGCTCGGGCCGGGCCTAGATATACTTGGCCCGTTAAAGCCTGTGACAGAAACAATTAGATGAAGCATAAAAGAAGGTGTTTTTTATAATTTTCTAATTTGCAATTATTTTATGCATAAATTAACAAGGAGAGTTTAATTTCATTTTAGTTCATTTATTCATTAATATCTCAACCCGCATTATAAATGTTAAAGATTTTCATATACGTGATCCCATGGGCGTAGCCAATTTAGGCTGAAATGAGGCAGTTTAGGTGGGGCAAAAAATGTTTATTCAAGAATTTTTGGATTTGGAGGGGGAACATCTGCCCATTCTTGCCTTCCCATTTATACCCACTAGCAATATTGAGTGAATTTTTTATTTTTATGTAAAATTATTTATATATATTATCATTTACAAATTAAAAAACATTTTAAAATTGATCTTTTCTTCAAAACTATTACAGCTTTTTCATTTTATTTCAATAACCGATAATATTTAAAATGGTGGAAAAGCAAAGAAGCCAACTACTTAATTAAAAACATTATAACCTTAAAAGGGGGTTTAAAAGTTTATTAGGCTTATTTAAAGACGGCCCGATTTACGACGGATGGTAACCGTGAAGCAAATAATGATAACTCAATCCCATTAAAGCCTACCGTCGTATATATCATACGCAAAGTGTACCTTTTTCAATTAATAAATTCGCACACTTAAACTTATCTATTTTTAACAAAATATATCTTATTTGAAAGCTAAAGATTTACTTTACATTCCTTGTGGGTTATTTTTATTTTGCGCGTTAATATTATGCCTTCAAAAACAGGTTCAAAAAACCTAAATCGAAAAAATTCAAGAAAATCTGACAGGTAATCATTAAATGCTAATAACTTTAAAAATTTATTAAAATATAATATTTTTTATATAAATATAAACACAAGGCTTGGATCTTTCGTAAAAATATATTTATTAATCCTTTTTATAATTATTTTAAAAATATATGTTAATATATTTTAACGTATGATATATCATACAGTTGGCAAGTGGGAATTTTGAATACAGAAGATATCATTCAGTTGTTGGAAAGAGATGAAGAAATTTTAAATAATATACAAAGTATAGATCTAAAAATCATTCCCCCTAATGACTTCTATGATACTAACTGTGATGATAAGGCAGAAGATGAAAATGAAATATATGTGAATGATCCTAGAGTTTTGGGAAAAGGTATTTTGGCAAAAAACTAAATGTACATGTTCTAACTAATGAAAATGAAGTTATTGATTTAGAACCTCTTAAAGACAAATTATCTTTAGATCAAAATATATTAACTAATAACAAAAAACAAAAATTTACAGATTGGAAGAGAATTGATCTTGGGCCAGAAGAAGTAAAACATCGCCAGTATAGAATTCAAAACAGAAAAGATGAAGATCCTACCTAAGTAAACAGTATAATAGAATCAAATTTAACACCCTTAGAAGTGTTCCAAATATTTTGGGACCAACCTTTCTTGGAATATGTATGCAAGGAAAGTGAAGCCTATGCAAAATACAAATATTCAGGATATACATCTTCCACCGGAAAAACTGTACAAGTTTTTAGGAATATTATTTGGTCTGGTTATAACCATCTCCCAAATAGAAGGCTTTATTGGGAAACACAAGCTGATGCTAATAACATATCAATTTCTAACTGCATGTCAAGAAACAGATTTCAGACTATTTCAAATATTTGCATTTCTCCAATAAAAATGACAACCAAATGGGAGGTAGCAAAAAAGTGTCTTCACTTATAACCCATATGAATAATAAGTTTGAAAAATTGAGCCTGCCTCACACACTTATTATTCTTTGGACGAGGGAATTGAGCCATATTTTGGCAAATATCACATCAAACAGTTTATCCGTGGAAAACCTATCAGATTTGGGTTTAAGTTTTGGTGCCTCAACAAACCTAATGGTTATTGTTGCAGATTTAAATTATGCGAAGGTCGAGAGGATCGTCCTCCTAGAGTTCCCCTTGGGAGTTTTGTAGTAAAACAAATGGTGTCTGGATTCGTCCCCTTTAACAGTCACATATTTATAGACTATTATTTTAATTCCTTAGAATTAATGAGAGATATGGGGGATCAGGGTATTTTTTATAACTGGACAATTAGAAAGGATAGGATCCAAAAAGCTCCCTTAAAAGATTTGAAAAAAGCAGAAAGAGGAACTTTTGACGTACTTCGCGATGAAGAGGGAAAAATCACTCTTTATCGATGGAACGATAACAATCAGGTTACATTGGCTTCAAACTGCAATGATGCCACCAACATGTTCACTCAATGTGTTCGTTATAATTCTATTGCCAAGAAGCGTATTATGGTTCCGCAGCCCAGTCTTGTGGCAGAGTATAAAAAGGAATGGGAGGAGTTGATCTTTTTGATCAACTCCGTGCAGCCTATCGAGTAAAAATTCGTTCAAAAAAATGGTATTGGCCTATAATCCGTTTTTTTGTTTGAACGCATCTGTAGTCAATGCATGGCTACTTTATCGGGATACAGAGAAAGGGATTCCCTTGTTGGACTTTACCCGAAGAATAACTATCCCCTTAATCGCGGCGTCAAGTATACCGCGAGTAAGGGCTATTAATCCTGCCAATTCACGCAACGTATACGACGAGCTTAGATACGATAATAAGGCGCATTGGCCTGCCAAAAACCCCACGCAGAGAAGATGCGCAGCTTGTACTAAGTGTGGTAAATATATTTGTAGTAAATGTAACATCGGATTGCACATTGAATATTTTACTTTGTATATACGCGATAATTATCCTATTGATTTAATAATTATATATTAAATAAAATATGCTTCTTCAATATTTATAATTGCTTAGTTAATCATAAAAATGTTAAAAATATCCCAAAAAATTCCTATAAATGAATTTTGTTTGCAAAACTTACGAGTAGAGGGCGATGGATTAGGGGGGCGGGCGGTGGGGGGAGGGGTGTTCTCAGGGGATTTTTTTTTAATTTTAATAGTAATCATCTTAATATTTCATATTATAATAATAAGGTAGTAAGAGATAATCATTTGCTAACTACGATTTATTAATACATAGCGGGGTGAATCTAGGTCTCCCAGCGTATGATATATACGACGCTTAAAAAAACATAGTTAGAATTGTTTTTTAGGGAAAAGAATTGCAGATGTTATTTTGGTACAAAACTAATAAAAAATCTTGAATTTCAAGTTTTTTCATTGAGGGGTTCTATGTTCAGGTTTTAATGGGTCATGCCATCTAGGACACAATTTAAATTAGAGACTAGTTTGACTAAACTATACCTATCTCTTTTAAAAAGAGACTCCAAAATCAAAACAGACATATAACGTTTTCGCTCTTATTGGAGCTCATCAAGATGCCATAGTTAATTTTCTAGTCACATAGTATTCGAGAAAGGTCTATATAAGGGCAAATAAGATTGAGTTCACGTTTATGGTGGTTAAGAATAAATCTCCATAACCCACCATAATTTTTGGCGTAAATAATATTTGTTTTATTAATTTACGGTTACCACCCGTCCTAAATCGGTTTTTTTTTACATAAACCCTAACCAGAATCGTATATAAATCCTTATTCCAACAATATAATAAAGGAAATTTAATTAGGCTTATAAAGTTTTATGTATCCCAAATTACCACTTGTAAAAATTTTCCCCAGTAGGTCGCCTCTTAAAAAATAGAAGATCTCCTCTGATCGGGAATTTTTAATTTTTTATTTTTGCAATATTTTTATTAACATTATAACACACACATATTGTTTACCATATCGGTAAAAAAAATAAAATATTAAATAAAAACTTTTTACGGGCCCGGGCCAGGCTCGGGCTTTGTATAAAATTAGCGGGCCGAACCCGGGCTTATAATTTAATATTTTTACGGGCCCGACCCGGGCTTTTAAATTTTAAATACGGGCGGGCCGACTGACCTAAACAGGCCCGTTGCAGGTCTCTAACCCCTACCAACTAGCGCCCCCGTCGAGCGTCTTTTTATGAAATGGAATCATCGTTTATTACCCTCTGATTTTAAACAAATGTTTAGAAAAATAATTATAAAAAATATCTTTTTTTTCAAATTTACTAGAGTAACTTTAGGAGTAACTAGTTCCATCGGGTAAGTAACTGAAACTGTAATCAATTACATTTGAAAAAATGTAATTGTAACTGTAATTAGTTACAATTTTTGTGAAGGTAACTCTAAAACAGTTTTAAATATCTTTGCCTTGCAATAAAAATGTCTTTTAATTAGAAAAGGCATCTGATGTTGTACCGGGACCGGGTCAAAATAGCAGAAAAAAACAGCCAAATTGGTCAGATCAAGATTGGTCAGGAGGGTTAGTGTTTTAGGTCAGCGTTTTAGGTTAGGGTTAGATGCACATCAAATTCCCTCTCCATTTGAGATTTAATTCTAATATATTGATTATCTAAATCATATTTTTCAGCTATTTTGACCCCGATTCTTTGTACCCCCCATCACTTTTCAACGCTGTTAAGCCAAAGCTAATACCATTTAAATTATATCCTCCTTTAATGTCCCTATTAACCCGCATAACAGTCTTTCCAGTAGATCCATAGACGACTGAAATTGTAATATATAATTAAAACAAACTATTATTTATTAATAACATACCTTTAATCATAATTTAATGATAAAAACACTAAGAAATTGTCAATAAAAAACACTAATTTAATGAAATTAAGTAACTTTAGTGCGCCACCTATACTCCGTTTAATTCATAGACTAAGACTGCTAGTGCCATATGTTGTATATGGTTAATTGTGTGTCAAATTTTCTTCCATTTTGAAGAGTGCAACTGGAGTATTAATTGCTATGCAATTTATGGGCTCGTTTTTTGGTTGTCCGTCGTCCGTCCGTTGTCCGTTGTCTACCCTCCCTATCTATTTGCATTGGGTATATTAGGTTATCGATTTTTTAAATTAATGCATGAGAAAGAGGTGCCCCACCCCTCATCTCTATCTCCCTCGCTTTCAGGCGGGGTCGGGTTTTAATTGCTACGTTAAATTAATGCATAAGTATATCTATTCGTTTTTGAATTGGGTAACATTGATATTAATTGCTATAATTACCCTATGCCCTCCACTACAAGGGTTTGGGTTAGAATCTCGGAGTTTTTTTTAGACTCTTATGATTGTTCTTGTTACTACCATTGATAATAAGACTTTTTGGCCGTCTGCTGGCTGCTGACCAATGAAAAAAATGACCATTGGCCAAAATGTGAATCCAAGTTTCTTTTTTCTTTTTTTTGACTATTATGATTGTTCTTGTTACTACCATTGCTAATACGACTTTTCGGCCGTCCACTGGCTGCTGACCAAAGAAAAAATGACCATTGGCCAAAATGTGAATCCAAGTTTATTTTTTCGTTTTTTTTTGACTATTATGATTGTTCCTGTTACTACCATTGCTATTATGACTTTTTGGCCGTCTGCTGGCTGCTGACCAATAAAAAAAATGACCATTGGCCAAAATGTGAATCCAAGTTTATTTTTTCGTTTTTTTGATTATTATGATTGTTCCTGTTACTACCATTGCTATTATGACTTTTTTGGCCGTCCGCTGGCTGCTGACCGATGGAAAAGATGACCATTGACCAAAATGTGATTCCAAGTTTTTTTTTCGTTTTAGTTTTGACTATTACGATTGTTCCTGTTACTACCATTGCTAATATGGCTTTTTGGCCGTTCACTGGCTGCGGACCAATGAAAAAAATGACTATTGGCCAAAATGTGAATCCAAGTTTTTTTTTCGTTTTTTTTGACTATTATGATTATTCCTGTTACTACCATTGATAATATTATCTTTTGTCCGTCCACTGGCTGCTGACCAATGGAAGAAAATGACCATTGACCAAAATGTTAATCAAGAAATTTTTTTTTCATTTTTTTTGACTTTTATGTATTAATAGACTGTTTGGTACTGACCAATGGAAAAAATGATCATTGGCCAAAGTGTGAATATTATATAATAAACATAGAGCTGTTAAAGGAACTAGTTCCAAGGAACTAGTTCCTGGAACTAGTTCCTTTTAGGAACTAATATGTTCCTTTTTAAAATGAGGAACTGGAACTGGAACTAGTTCCTTTTTTTCTCAATTTATCGCAAAAGGAACTATTTACAAGTTCCTTTTAAGTTCCTTTTGCCAATTTCAATTTGCATTAAAAATTTTTTAATTAATTTATCATTTAAATATTATTTAGTATTTGATTCACGGTAGTGTTTGTTAAATAAATTTTTCGACATATGTTAATTTATATAAAGTTCATTTAGTTTTTAATTTTATATTCCTAGTAATAGTAAGTTTATATTATAAATATTAAATATATAATCTTTTGAGTTTAGATATTATGAGTGAGAGTGACATTACAATAATTAAACCTGAAAATATACCCTGGCCTTTATTTGAGAATATTTTTACGCTTATTGAAAAGGATGCAAAATCAGTAACTCTCAAATGCAAATTATGCTCTCCAAAACCCAGAAGTATATCTACGTCGATATCTTCTACCGCAAATATTTGGCGCCACCTCAAGGTCAATAATTTTATATATTTATTATATATTATATTTTAGAGATTGCATAATCAAGAATATGTGAAGTTAAAGCAACAACAAGTTAATGGTAGTGAGAAAGATAAATTACAACAGCTAACTATCAAATCTTCATCAGCATCACTTACTAAAGAGAAGATTTATGATGCTATCATTAAATTTATAATAAATGGAAATCATCCATTTTCATTGGTAGATAATGAGGACTTTCTAAAACTTCTAGCAACTTTTAAACCCAATATTAAAATCCTATGCAGACAAACATTAACATCCAGGATCAAAATATATGTAATGAAAATGAAAGAGTTAATTAAAGAAAAACTCCTTGTAGTTTCTCATGTTTGTACAACTGCTGATTGTTGGACTGCATAAAACCGGTAATTATATTTAAAGAGTCTCTTTATAATTATTAGCTCATTTATAGGAGTCACAGTTCATTGGATAGATGACAAAACTCTTAGAAGAGTTACTGCCATTTTGGCCTGTAGAAGATTAGAGGGCAGACATACTTTTGATGTTTTATGCAAGACTTTGATTTCAATATTCAAAGAATATGAAATACAGAATAAAAATGTATGCACGATAATCGATAATGCAACCAACTTTGTTAAAGCATTTAGGTATCATAAGTTACAATTCTAACTCAAACATCTTTAGGTTATTTGCCTTTAATGAGAATTCATCAGAAAATAGTGATGTGGAGCATATATCAATAGATGACATTTTAAATGATGAAGGTCTGGTTGATCATAATCCCTTGGATTATGACTTTCTTCCTACACATAGAAGGTGTGCTTGCCACACGTTGAATTTGATTGCTACAACTGATGTGACGATAATACATAAATACCCATGAAAAGTATAAAAAAATATGCTCATTGGTAGTGCACAAATGCCAGCAGTTGTGGAACTTGCAAAGTAGATCAACTCATGCTGCTGAGTTGATTAAAAAACAACTTGGTGGTTATTTTATATGTCCTGTAATTACAAGATGGAATTCCTTATATAATTCGATGAGGCACATAACTTCTATTATAAAGGGACAATTTGATGGGTTACAAAGTGTATGTGACAAGTTGAATCTTCAAAAGTTCACATCAGATGAATGTAATTTTATTGCAGAATATTGCGATGTAAAATTTTATTTTAATTTAAACATTTGCATTATTTTAGAATGGTTTTTAAAGGTCATGGAACCAATTGCAAAGGCAATTGAGTTTTTGGAAGGGCAAAACTATATGTATCTTGCATATTATACCCCAACAATCACTCAAATATTGATGAAAATTGAATCTATGGGCTCATTGAAATGGTGTAAGCCATTAAAAGATGCTATTACTCATGGCATTAATAACAGGTTTAATATTAATTGCTATGCAATTTATGGGCTCGTTTTTTGGTTGTCCGTTGTCCGTCGTCCGTCCGTTGTCCGTCCGTTACCCTCCCTATCTATTTGCATTGGGTGTATTAGGTTATCGATTTTTTAAATTAATGCATGAGAAAGAGGTGCCACACCCCTCATCTCTATCTCCCTCGCTTTCGGGCGGGGTCGGGTTTTAATTGCTACGTTAAATTATTATATAATAAACATAAATAAAAGTTGTTTACTTTTAATTGCTATGCAATTTAACTAGTTTTTGGGTTAGAATCCCGGAGTTTTTTTTGACTCTTATGATTGTTCTTGTTACTATCATTGATAATAAGACTTTTTGGCCGTCCGCTGGCTGCTGACCAATAAAAAAATGACCATTGGCCAAAATGTGAATCCGAGTTTATTTTTTCGTTTTTTTTTTGACTATTATGATTGTTCCTGTTACTACCATTGCTATTATGACTTTTTGGCCGTCCGCTGGCTCCTGACCGATGGAAAAAATGACCATTGGCTAAAATGTGAATCGAAATTATTTTTTTCGTTTTTTTTTGACTATTATGATTGTTCCTGTTCCTACCATTGCTATTATGACTTTTTGGCCGTCCGCTGGCTGCTGACCAATGGAATAAAATGACCATTGGCCAAAATGTGATTCGAAAATTTTTTTTTCGTTTTTTTTTGACTATTATGAATTTATATCCACTTTTACCGTGTCCTGGCTGCTGACCAATGGAAAAAAATGACCATTGGCCAAAATGTGATTCGAAATTTTTTTTTCTCGTTTTTTTTTACTCTTATGAATTTATATCCATTTTTACCGTGTGCTGGCTGCTGACCAATGGAAAAAAATTACCATTGGCCAAAGTGAGCATCAAATTTTTTTTTTCCGTTTTTTTGGCTATCATTGACTTATAGAGTGTTGGTACTAACCAATGGAGAAAAAATGACCATTCGCCAAATTTTTGATTTTTTTAATTAAAAATTGTTCAAATTCAACAAAAAATTTCTCCCAACAATTCTGCAAATTCTTAACATTGTGATGTTTTATAATATAATGTTTGTTAGACCCATAATCACTAAAGGCCGTAAAAACTAATGTAATACGCAACTAGATGCAAACACTAAATCTAACCATAACCCTTGCCTATATTACATTTTGCCTATATTAAATTTTGCCTATAAATGGAAAATTTGTATAAATAATTAATTAATCATTAGGCATTTAATCCCCCCTATAAGCATTCTTGCCCCTTCCCACCTTTCTCGCCCATAAATTGCATAGCAAATATGATACGTTTATACGGAGTATACCCTTCCCTTCCCCTCCTCCCCTTCCCCTTCCCCTTCCCCTTCCCTTCTCCCCCTTCCCACGAGGGCCGAAGGCCTGAGTTATTATTTATAACGTCTAGTCTAGCTAATTAATATATTTTTGGATCTTTTTAGCAAAGAAAATCTGTCGGCGGCTATTCTCCATCCTGCTTTTAAAACAGATTGGAATTGGATTCGCAAAGAATGCGCTGCGAACATGAAAGCAAATATTTTAGAGGATATCAATTTGTTTGTTCCTAAATCTCAACAGGCTTGACCTAGTTCATCAGAAATGGATTTTTTTTTAATTAAAAAATGATGAAATGAATGAATCAATTGAACGTTTTTTGCTTTCTAATCACCGAAATTTAGATCTTTTAGACAGTTTTCCCCATTTAAAAAAATTATTTATTAAATATAATACGCCACTACCATCAAGTGCCCCGGTGGAAAGATTATTTAGCTTGGGAAAAATTTTATTTGGAGACAAGCGAACTTGTCTTTTAGATGACAATTCCGAAAATAATATTTTGTTAAAATCAAAAAAACATTTATTACCTGAAGATTTTTATAAATTGTAATATATAATATATTGTTTTTTGAATTGATAAAAGATGTTTGTACATTTTAAAAAAAAATTAAAAAAGGAACTTCAAAGGAACTGAACTGGAACTAGTTCCTTTTTAAAATGAGGAACTAGGAACTGGAACTAGTTCCATTTTAGGCAAAGGAACTGGAACTTGGCAAGTTCCTTTTTAAAAGGAACTTTTAACAGCTCTAAATAAACATAACTAAAAGTTGTTTACTTTTAATTGCTATGCAATTTAACTAGTTTTTGGGTTAGAATCCCGGAGTTTTTTTTGACTCTTATGATTGTTCTTGTTACTATCATTGATAATAAGACTTTTTGGCCGTCCGCTGGCTGCTGACCAATGAAAAAAATGACCATTGGCCAAAATGTGAATCCGAGTTTATTTTTTCGTTTTTTTTTGACTATTATGATTGTTCCTGTTACTACCATTGCTATTATGACTTTTTGGCCCTCCGCTGGCTCTTGACCGATGGAAAAATGACCATTGGCCAAAATGTGAATCAAAATTATTTTTTTCGTTTTTTTTTGACTATTATGATTGTTCCTGTTCCTACCATTGCTATTATAACTTTTTGGCCGTCCGCTGGCTGCTGACCAATGGAATAAAATGACCATTGGCCAAAATGTGATTCGATAATTTTTTTTTCGTTTTTTTTTACTCTTATGAATTTATATCCATTTTTACCGTGTGCTGGGCTGGCTGCTGACCAATGGAAAAAAATGACCATTGGCCAAAGTGAGCATCAAATTTTTTTTTCCGTTTTTTTGGCTATCATTGACTTATAGAGTATCTGTTGGTACTGACCAATGGAGAAAAAATGACCATTCGCCAAATTTTTGATTTTTTTAATTAAAAATTGTTCAAATTCAACAAAAATTTCTCCCAACAATTCTGCAAATTCTTAACATTGTGATGTTTTATAATATAATGTTAGTTAGACCCATTATCACTAAAGGCCGTAAAAACTAATGTAATACGCAACTAGATGCAAACACTAAATCTAACCCTAACCCTTGCCCAGAGCTGTTAAGTAACTAGTTACATGTAACTAGTTCCTGGAACTAGTTACTTTTCTTCAGTAAAGTAACTGTAACCAGTTACTTTTACTTCAGGGTAACTATAACTGTAGTTAGTTACATTATTTCAGTAACTGTGTAACTAAAGTTACAGTTACTTTTTGTAAATTAAAAGTTTTTTAATTAAATATTTAAATTATACGTCTAGTTTGTGCACTTTACTTTAATTTAAATTTCCTTCGCGGATCAAACTTAAAAATTTGAATTTCGAATAGATAATCTATTTTATCAGTAAATTACCAATAATATATAAAATATTATTTTAGTACAAATTTGTATTCCAAAAATTTAAAGAAGTGACACAACAGGTAACAATTGTAATAAACATTTAATGAATTTTAATTGGTTCTCTTATCAATTGTTCAGTTCTTTGTATATATGTGCAAAACAAATTTTTATCAACTTAAAATATCATATGATTTTGGCCCAACCTCTAAATTTAAATTTTGAAAAACATTTGATAACTTACTTTAGTACAATATTAATGAATGTTATTGAAATAATAATATTTTGTAATGGATGTTATTTAAATGCTCAGTAAATAAACTTAATAATGGTCAGTTATAAGTATAAAATGCTCAGTAATTTTAATTAATAAAACTAAATATTAATCAATTTAGCGTTAATATTTTATAAAAAAAAGTTAAATTGAGTTTGTGGAAATTAAAATAGTTTTTTTTTCTGGCTACATTAAACAGATTGGAGACCTGATTGTTAAATTTTTATTAATTAAAAGGTATCATAGTGTCTTGAATTTTTTCCTCCCATCTCACCCTTCAAATAAATATGGCAAATTAGAAAAGCTATGAAAAGTAATGACCTATAATTCCCATTCTAAAATGCTCTGTCTCTCCCTTTTTAAATTTTACTATGCTTGTGTTTATAATGTATTTATTTGCAAATTTATTGAGCGTTATCTATCTTAAACTTTATAAAGGCAGAATATAAAATTTTTATTTGAATATAATTACAAAATAATTATTAACAATTGAAAATGGAAAATAAACAAATTTTGCTGGATACAACTTTCATTTCAAAAACCTAGCATTAATTAAAGGGATTAATAAAAGGTACAAAGCTATGCATGTTAAATTTAAAATATTATAGATTTCCCGATATATATAGTTTGAATAATTTGGTTGCAACGATCTTCCATCCAATTTTTAAAACAAGTTGGTCGTGAATCCGTCTTGAGAAAAATAAATAAGAAGACACCTTACATTATATTAATTCATTGATCCCTAACCAGGAGGAAAGACAGAACCTAGAGGAACCAAATACGTTGGATTTTTTTAATCTTTCAAAGTCGAAAAGCATCCAAGAGTGCATTCACACATTTATAAATTCGAATAGTGATTTGTTATTATATAATAATTTCCCTAAATTGAAGAAACTTTTCATTAAATTCAATGTACCCCTACCATCTAGCGCCCCCGTTGAGCGTCTTTTTAGTCTTGGTAAATCAATTTTCAGTGAAAAGCGAACTAGCTTATTAGGTGACAATATAGAAAATAACGTATTATTGAAAGGGAATCATCATTTATTACCTTCTGATTTTTATCGAAATGTTTAAATAAATAATATCAAAAAATATTGTTTTTTGAAACTTTAGGTGTAACTAGTTCCATCAGGTAAGTAACTGGAACTGTAATCAGTTACATTTGAAAATTTGTAACTGTAATTAGTTACATTTTTTGTGAAAGTAACTGTAACTTAACTAGGTGGTAAAGTAACTTTAACAGCTCTGCCCTTGCCTATATTACATTTTGCCTATATTACATTTTGCCTATAAATGGAAAATTTGTATAAATAATTAATTAATCATTAGGCATTTAATACCCCCCTATAGGCATTCTCGCCCCTTCCCACCTTTCTCGCCCATAGCATAGCAAATATGATACATTTATACAAAGTAAAGATGAGTCGTCCCCCCTTCCCTTCCCCCACTTCCCTTCACCCTTCCCTTCTCCCCTCCCCCTTCAAACGAGGGCCGAAGGCCCGAGTTTTTTATTTTAACTATACAATTTTGCCCTATAACAGTCAATTTACCTTCCTCACTAGTATATAAATTAAAACGAAAGTCAAGAAATTTATATTATACAAAATAGCAATTAATATCGATGGCGCTATAACAAACTTTAATCGCATTGTTTACATTTTTAATTAATTGCTATGCAATTTATGGGCTCGTTTTTGGTTGTCCGTTGATGTCCGTTGTCCGTTGTCCGTCCGTCCCTATCTATTTGCATTGGGTATATTAGGTTATCGATTTTTTAAATTAATGCATGAGAAAGAGGTGCCCCACCCCTCATCTCTATCTCCCTCGCTGTGTTATTTTTTAAATTAATGCATAAGAGGTGGCCCACCCCTCATCTCTATATCCCTCGCTTTCGGGCGGGGTCGGGTTTTAATTGCTATGTTAAATTAATGCATAAGTATATCTATTGGTTTTTGAATTGGGTAACATTAATATTAATTGCTATAATTACCCTATGCCCTCCACTACAAGGGCCTATGCCTCTACTGATATGGGTCCCTGTGCCCCTACAAAAGCCTATGCCTCTATTAATGTGGGTTCGAACCCCGGCGAACGTTCTGAATTGCTGGTTCAATTCCCGGAGAGGGCAAAATTTTTTTTTATTTTTTAATTAAATTAATATATTTTTCCTGTTACTACCATTGATAATATGACTTTTTGGCCGTCCGCTTGTTCTATTATTGTTTCATTTTATTATATAATAAACATAATTAAAAGTTGTTTACTTTTAATTGCTATGCAATTTAACTAGTTTTTGGGTTAGAATCCCGGAGTTTTTTTGACTCTTATGATTGTTCTTGTTACTATCATTGATAATAAGACTTTTTGGCCGTCCGCTGGCTGCTGACCAATAAAAAAAATGACCATTGGCCAAAATGTGAATCCGAGTTTATTTTTTCGTTTTTTTGACTATTATGATTGTTCCTGTTACTACCATTGCATTATGACTTTTTGGCCGTCCGCTGGCTCATGATCGATAGAAAAAATGACCATTGGCCAAAATGTGAATCGAAATTATTTTTTTCGTTTTTTTTGACTGTTATGATTGTTCCTGTTCCTACCATTGCTATTATGACTTTTTGGCCGTCCGCTGGCTGCTGACCAATGGAATAAAATGACGATTGGCCAAAATGTGATTCGAAAACATTTTTTTCGTTTTTTTTTGACTATTATGAATTTATATCCACTTTTGACCAATGGAAAAAAATGACCATTGGCCAAAATGTGATTCGAAAATTTTTTTTTCGTTTTTTTTTACTCTTATGAATTTATATCCACTTTTACCGTGTGCTGGCTGCTGACCATTGGAAAAAAATGACCATTGGCCAAAGTGAGCATCAAAATTTTTTTTTCCGTTTTTTTGGCTATCATTGACTTATAGAGTATCTGTTGGTACTGACCAATGGAGAAAAAATGACCATTGGCCAAATTTTTGGTTTTTTTAATTAAAAATTGTTCAAGTTCAACAAAAAATTTCTCCCAACAATTCTGCAAATTCTTAACATTGTGATGTTTTATAATATAATGTTTGTTAGACCCATAATCACTAAAGGCCATAAAAACTAATGTAATACGCAACTAGATGCAAACACTAAATCTAACCCTAACCCTTGCCTATATTACATTTTGCCTATATTACATTTTGCCTATAAATGGAAAATTTGTATAAATAATTAATTAATTGCTATGCAATTTGTAGGCTCGTTTTTTGGTGTCCGTTGTACATCCGTTGTCCGTCCACCAAGTTATTGGCGCAGCTTTGTGACCTGGAGGTTCGGGTTCAAGCCTAGGAGAGGACGAATTTTTTTATTTTTTTTTTAAATTAAATTAAAATTTTGTTCCTGTTAATCCCATTGATAATATAAATTTTTGACCGTCCGCTGGCTACTGACCAATAAAAAAAATGACCATTGGCCAAATAAATCGAAATTTTATTTTTTCGTTTTTGAATTGGGTATATTAGGTTAACATTGATAATTACCCTGTGCCCTCCCCTAGAAGGGCCTAAGCCTCTACTGATATGGGTCCCTGTGCCCCTACAAAAGCCTATGCCTCTACTAATGTGGGTTCGAATCCCGGAGAGGGCAAAATTTTTATTTTTTTAATTAAATTAATATATTGTTCTTGTTAATACCCTTGATAATGTGACTTTTTAACCGTGCCCTGGCTACTGACCAATGGAAAAAATGACCATTAGCCAAAGTAGTGATTCGAAATTTTTTTTCTCGTCTTTTTTGACTCGTATGTATTTATAGACCGTCTCTGGGCACTGACCAAATTAATATATTGTTCTTGTTAATACCATTTAACTTTTTAAATATTTGTATAAATTAATAATTAACTAATAATAATTTTGCATTTAATACCCCCCTATAGGCATTCTCGCCCCTTCCAACCTTTCTCGCCCATAAATTGCATAGCAAATATGCTACGTTTATACGGAGTATAGATGAGTCGTCCGCCCTTCCCTTGTCCTCCTCCCCTTCCCCTTCTCTTCTCCCCTTCCCACGAGGGCCGAAGGCCCGAGTTTTAAATGGTGTAAATGGTATTTATTTTACAATGCTGTTTTTGACATCTACCCAATTCAATATTTTTTATTTGCTATGCAATTTATGGGCTCGTTTTTGGTTGTCCGTTGTCCGTTGTCCGTCCGTCCCTATCTATTTGCATTGGGTATATTAGGTTATCGATTTTTTAAATTAATGCATGAGAAAGAGGTGCCCCACCCCTCATCTCTATCTCCCTCGCTGTGTTATTTTCTAAATTAATGCATAAGAGGTGGCCCACCCCTCATCTCTATCTCCCTCGCTTTCGGGCGGGGTCGGGTTTTAATTGCTATGTTAAATTAATGCATAAGTATATCTATTGGTTTTTGAATTGGGTAACATTAATATTAATTGCTATAATTACCCTATGCCCTCCACTACAAGTGCCTATGCCTCTACTGATATGGGTCCCTGTGCCCCTACAAAAGCCTATGCCTCTATTAATGTGGGTTCGAACCCCGGCGAATGTTCTGAATTGCGGGTTCGATTCCCGGAGAGGGCAAAATCTATTTTTTAAATTAAATTAATATATTTTTACTGTTACTACCATTGATAATATGACTTTTTGGCCGTCCGCTTGTTATATTATTGTTTCATTTTATTATATAATAAACATAAATAAAAGTTGTTTACTTTTAATTGCTATGCAATTTAACTAGTTTTTGGGTTAGAATCCCGGAGTTTTTTTTGACTCTTATGATTGTTCTTGTTACTATCATTGATAATAAGACTTTTTGGCCGTCCGCTGGCTGCTGACCAATAAAAAAATGACCATTGGCCAAAATGTGAATCCGAGTTTATTTTTTCGTTTTTTTTTGACTATTATGATTGTTGACTTTTTGGCCGTCCGCTGGCTCCTGACCGATGGAAAAAATGACCATTGGCTAAAATGTGAATCGAAATTATTTTTTTCGTTTTTTTTTGACTATTATGATTGTTCCTGTTCCTACCATTGCTATTATGACTTTTTGGCCGTCCGCTGGCTGCTGACCAATGGAATAAAATGACCATTGGCCAAAATGTGATTCGAAAATTTTTTTTTCGTTTTTTTTTGACTATTATGAATTTATATCCACTTTTACCGTGTCCTGGCTGCTGACCAATAGAAAAAAATGACCATTGGCCAAAATGTGATTCGAAATTTTTTTTTCTCGTTTTTTTTTACTCTTATGAATTTATATCCATTTTTACCGTGTGCTGGCTGCTGACCAATGGAAAAAAATTACCATTGGCCAAAGTGAGCATCAAATTTTGTTTTCCGTTTTTTTGGCTATCATTGACTTATAGAGTGTTGGTACTAACCAATGGAGAAAAAATGACCATTCGCCAAATTTTTGATTTTTTTAATTAAAAATTGTTCAAATTCAACAAAAAATTTCTCCCAACAATTCTGCAAATTCTTAACATTGTGATGTTTTATAATATAATGTTTGTTAGACCCATAATCACTAAAGGCCGTAAAAACTTATGTAATACGCAACTAGATGCAAACACTAAATCTAACCATAACCCTTGCCTATATTACATTTTGCCTATATTAAATTTTGCCTATAAATGGAAAATTTGTATAAATAATTAATTAATCATTAGGCATTTAATACCCCCCTATAAGCATTCTTGCCCCTTCCCACCTTTCTCGCCCATAAATTGCATAGCAAATATGATACGTTTATACGGAGTATAGATGAGACGTCCCCCCTTCCCTTCCCCTCCTCCCCTTCCCCTTCCCCTTCCCCTTCCCTTCTCCCCCTTCCCACGAGGGCCGAAGGCCTGAGTTATTATTTATAACGTCTAGTCTAGCTAATTAATATATTTTTGGATCTTTTTAGCAAAGAAAATATGTCGGCGGCTATTCTCCATCCTGCTTTTAAAACAGATTGGAATTGGATTCGCAAAGAATGCGCTGCGAACATGAAAGCAAATATTTTAGAGGATATCAATTTGTTTGTTCCTAAATCTCAACAGGCTTGACCTAGTTCATCAGAAATGGATTTTTTTTTAATTAAAAAATGATGAAATGAATGAATCAATTGAACGTTTTTTGCTTTCTAATCACCGAAATTTAGATCTTTTAGACAGTTTTCCCCATTTAAAAAAATTATTTATTAAATATAATACGCCACTACCATCAAGTGCCCCGGTGGAAAGATTATTTAGCTTGGGAAAAATTTTATTTGGAGACAAGCGAACTTGTCTTTTAGATGACAATTCCGAAAATAATATTTTGTTAAAATCAAAAAAACATTTATTACCTGAAGATTTTTATAAATTGTAATATATAATATATTGTTTTTTGAATTGATAAAAGATGTTTGTACATTTTAAAAAAAAATTAAAAAAGGAACTTCAAAGGAACTGAACTGGAACTAGTTCCTTTTTAAAATGAGGAACTAGGAACTGGAACTAGTTCCATTTTAGGCAAAGGAACTGGAACTTGGCAAGTTAGGGTAAGTTGTTTACTTTTAATTGCTATGCAATTTAACTAGTTTTTAAGTTAGAATCCCGGAGTTTTTTTGACTCTTATGATTGTTCTTGTTACTATCATGGATAATAAGACTTTTTGGCCGTCCGCTGGCTGCTGACCAATGAAAAAAATGACCATTGGCCAAAATGTGAATCCGAGTTTATTTTTTCGTTTTTTTTGACTATTATGATTGTTCCTGTTACTACCATTGCTATTATGACTTTTTGGCCGTCCGCTGGCTCCTGACCGATGGAAAAAATGACCATTGGCCAAAATGTGAATCGAAATTATTTTTCTCGTTTTTTTTGTCTATTATGATTGTTCCTGTTCCTACCATTGCTATTATGACTTTTTGACCGTCCGCTGGCTGCTGACCAATGGAATAAAATGACCATTGGCCAAAATGTGATTCGAAATTTTTTTTTTCGTTTTTTTTGACTATTATGAATTTATATCCACTTTTACCGTGTCCTGGCTGCTGACCAATGGAAAAAAATGACCATTGGCCAAAATGTGATTCGAAAATTTTTTTTTCGTTTTTTTTTACTCTTATGAATTTATATCCATTTTTACCGTGTGCTGGCTGCTGACCAATGGAAAAAAATGACCATTGGCCAAAGTGAGCATCAAATTTTTTTTCCGTTTTTTTGGCTATCATTGACTTATAGAGTATCTGTTGGTACTGACCAATGGAGAAAAAATGGCCATTCGCCAAATTTTTGATTTTTTTAATTAAAAATTGTTTAAATTCAACAAAAAATTTCTCCCAACAATTCTGCAAATTCTTAACATTGTGATGTTTTATAATACAATGTTTGTTAGACCCATAATCACTAAAGGCCGTAAAAACTAATTTAATACGCAACTAGATGCAAACACTAAATCTAACCCTAACCCATTGCCTATATTACATTTTGCCTATAAATGGAAAATTTGTATAAATAATTAATTAATCATTAGGCATTTAATACCCCCCTATAGGCATTCTCGCCCTTTCCCACCTTTCTCGCCCATAAATTGCATAGCAAATATGATACATTTATACGAAGTATAGATGAGTCGTCCCCCCTGCCCCCCTTCCCTTCCCCCCTTCCCTTCCCCCCTTCCCTTCTCCCCTCCCCCTTCCCACGAGAGCCGAAGGCCCGAGTTTATTTACCTCTTTAAGATTATTTAATTTGCGAAAATTACGAATTTCTATATGAACACCACTTTACAATGTGCCTATCAAAATGGTGGAAAAAGGGGTACACATTTTGTGCGTTGATGAGCAGTCTATCTAGTCTATGGTTTAATTACACATTATTTTTAATTGCTATGCAATTTATGGGCTCACTTTCCATTTTCCGAATGTCACGCACCGAACGTGGATACCGAACGTGGATGTCACGCACCAAACGTGGATGTCACGCACCGAACGTGGATGTCACGCACTTTTAATTTTTGTTATTTGTTAATTTAATTTAACCAGTTTTTGGGTTCGAATCCCGGGATTTTTTTTTCTATTATGATTGTTCCTGTTACTACCATTGATAATAAATGACTTTTTGGCCGTCCGTTGGGTGCTGACCAATAAAAAAATGACCATTTGGCCAAAGTGTGAAGCGAAATTATTTTTGCGTTTTTTTTGACTCTTATGATTGTTTTTGTTCCTACCATTGATAATAAGACTTTTTGGCCGTCCGTTAACTGCTGACCAATGGAATCGTGGATGTCACGCACCGAACCGCACGTGGATACGCACTTTTAATTTTTGTTAATTTAACCAGTTTTTGGGTTCGAATCTCGGGGTTTTTTTTGAATATTATTATTGTAACTGTTACTACCATTGATAATATGACTTTTTGGCCGTCCGCTGGCTACTGACCACTGTAAAAAAATGACCATTTGGCCAAAATGTTAAACGAAATTTTTTTTTGCGTTTTTTTTGTCTCTTATGATTGTTCCTGTTACTACCATTGATAATATTTCTTTTTGGCCGTCCGTTGGCTGCTGACCAATGAAAAAAACGTGGATGTCTTGCACCGAATGTCTTTTTTGTTTACTTTTAATTTTTGTTAATTTAACCAGTTTTTGGGTTCGAATCCCGGGTTTTTTTGACTATTATGTTTGTTCCTGGATAATAAGACTTTTTGGCCGTCCGCTGGCTGCTGACCAATGGAAAAAAATGACCATTTGGCCAAAATGTGAATCCAAGTTTATTTTTTCGCTTTTTTCCGCCTATTATGATTGTTCATGTTACTACCATTGATAATCTGCCTTTTTGGCCGTCCTCTGGCTACTGACCACTGGAAAAAAATGACCATTGGCCAAAGTATGAAGTAAAATTTTTTTCCTCGTTTTTTTGGCTAACATTGACTTATAGAGTATCTGTTGGTAGTGACCAATGAAAAAAATGACCATTTGGCCAAAATGTGAATCGAAAATTTTTTTTCGTTTTTTTTTTTTGACTTTTATGATTGTTTCTGTTAATACCATTAATAATATGACTTTTTGGCCGTCCGCTGGCTACTAACCATTGGAAAAAAATGCCCATTGGCCAAAGTATGAAGTGAAATTTGTTTCCTCGTTTTTTTGGCTAACATTGACTTATAGAGTATCTGTTGGTAGTGACCAATGAAAAAAATGACCATTTGGCTTTGACTCTTATGTATTAATAGATTGTCTTTTGGTACTGACCAATGGAACAATTTAGCACATGTAAATTTTTTGATATATCTTTATGATACCTGTGACAGTTTTAGATGCGCGGTCGTAACAGGCAATAGCGGAGCTATTGCATGTCGCTGATAGTTTCGTCGTAAGGATTTTTTTAATTTTTATTATTATTTCCCATTAATTTCTATGTAAAAATTTTTAATAATTTCTATGCAATTTTTTATTATAAGCTACAATAGGAATTATCCCAATTAAATTTTTTGATATATCTTTATGATACCTGTGACAGTTTTAGATGCGCGGTCGTAACAGGCAATAGCGGAGCTATTGCATGTCGCTGATAGTTTCGTCGTAAGGATTTTTTTAATTTTTATTATTATTTCCCATTAATTTCTATGTAAAAATTTTTAATAATTTCTATGCAATTTTTTATTATAAGCTACAATAGGAATTATCCCAATTTAATAACATTTTACCTTAACCAAAAGTAAGTTTTTAAATTTTATCATTTTTAGATGCGCGTTCGTAACAGGCAATAGCGGAGCTATTGCATATCGCTGGTAATTGTGCCATTTTTAGATGCGCAGACGTAACAGGACGCCTAAATTAATTACTATTTTTAACAAAGTTTTCCATTATTACTAACCATACTAAATAAAAATTACCTCTGAATTACGTAGCGAGTTTTTTATTTTTATATTGATTATATGTTAAACCCCTACCCCTCTATCTTACCCTTCCACCGCTGAGTTGGTATTATTAGGGGGCGGGAGTGGAGGAGATCATCCCTCAACCCCTTTTTATTATTATTGATTTTTATATGCTTTTGGCAAATTAACGGAGGGAAAGGGGGGATAGTGTGCGCGTTTAGTTTTAACGGAGGGAAAGGGGGGGGGGGAAGGAGGTAGTTACTCTTCTATTCCCCCTCACTTCAGGCAAATACACTTAGAGCGCCAGCCCCCAAACCCCCATCCGCCATTAGTCTTTGCTATGAAAAACGTGGCTGATCGTGTCGCTAGTGCTGCCACAACTTCCCTTCACTTTCCCACTTTTTACCACTAAATGACGTCTAACTCTATAATTCAGTACACTTTTAAAAAACATTTTATCGTAAAAATATGTTTATCAAAAATGAAATTTAATTGATCAGACAGGGACATGGACGTAGCCAGGTTTTGGTTTGGGGGGGAGGCGAAACGTTTAAAATTTCAATCAGGGGGGGGGCCAAACCTACAATTTTTAATTTTTAGTTTTTTCATTCAAAAATTTTTTTTTCGTCATTTAGGGGGGTTTTCTTATTTGAACTAAAGGTCGACCAAGCAAAACCCAGGCAAAACTAGTCCCCCCCCACTAAATGACAAAAAATTTCAATAAAGCTTCCTCCAAGAGTTACATTTTAGCCCCTTCACCCTCCTAACCTAAAATGTTTAACCTAATTTCATTTATTAAAAAATAAAAAATAAAGATGATATTTATATACTTTATCCAGCCGACATTTATACACTTAACTCATTTATATTTTCCCGCTTCGTCAAATTGTAAATCAAAATAAAATTTTACGTTTTTTTGGCTAACATTGATACCTACCTATGCCCGTCAGTCCAATTCTTTTGCCTTTAATACCCCCCTATAGGCATTCTCGCCCCTTCTCACCTTTCTCGCCCATAAATTGCATAGCAAATAAGCTACATTTATACGTAGAATAGATGAGTCGTCCCCTCTTCCCTTCCCCCCCCCCCTTCCCATCTCCCCCTTCTCCGGGGGTCTGGGGGCGGAGCCCCCAGGAGATGGGGGTTTGGGGGCAGAGCCCCCAACGGGGGTTTGGGGGCAGAGCCCCCAACGGGGGACTGGGGGCGGAGCCCCCAGCAGGGGGTTTGGGGGCGAAGCCCCCAAGGGGGGTCTGGGGGCGAAGCCCCCAGTTACGCCCGAAGGGCGTATTTTTTATTAATTGCTATGCAATTTATGGGCTCACTTTCCATTTTGTTTGTCACGCTATTCGTGTCACACCGAACGTGACCGAAGTCACACCGAACGTGACCGAATGTTTACAAATAAATTTATTTATGTTTACCACTGAGACTTCTAATAAGCCAAATTTATTAATTGCTATGCAATTTATGGGCTCACTTTCCATTTTCCGAAGTCACGCACCGAACGTGGATGTCACGCACCGAACGTGGATGTCACGCACTTTTAATTTTTGTTATTTGTTAATTTAATTTAACCAGTTTTTGGGTTCGAATCCCGGGATTTTTTTTTTCTATTATGATTGTTCCTGTTACTACCATTGATAATAAGACTTTTTGGCCGTCCGTTGGGTGCTGACCAATAAAAAAAATGACCATTTGGCCAAAGTGTGAAGCGAAATTATTTTTGCGTTTTTTTTTTGACTCTTATGATTGTTCTTGTTCCTACCATTGATAATAAGACTTTTTGGCCGTCCGTTGGCTGCTGACCAATGGAATCGTGGATGTCACGCACCGAACCGAACGTGGATACGCACTTTTAATTTTTGTTAATTTAACCAGTTTTTGGGTTCGAATCTCGGTTTTTTTTTTGAATATTATTATTGTAACTGTTACTACCATTGATAATATGACTTTTTGGCCGTCCGCTGGCTACTGACCACTGTAAAAAAATGACCATTTGGCCAAAATGTTAAACGAAATTTTTTTTTGCGTTTTTTTTGACTCTTATGATTGTTCTTGTTCCTACCATTGATAATAAGACTTTTTGGCCGTCCGTTGGCTGCTGACCAATGGAATCGTGGATGTCTTGCACCGAATGTCTTTTTTGTTTACTTTTAATTTTTGTTAATTTAACCAGTTTTTGGGTTCGAATCCCGGGTTTTTTTTTGACTCTTATGTTTGTTACTGTTACTACCATTGATAATATGACCTTTTGGCCGTCCGTTGGCTACTAACCACTGTAAAAAAAATGACCATTTGGCCAAAGTGTGAAACGAAATTTTTTTTTTGCGTTTTTTTGACTCTTATGATTGTTCCTGTTACTACCATTGATAATAAGACTTTTTGGCCGTCCGTTGGGTGCTGACCACTGTAAAAAAATGACCATTTGGCCAAAGTGTGAAACGAAATTTTTTTTGCGTTTTTTTTGACTCTTATGATTGTTCTTATTACTATCATTGATAATATGACCTTTTGGCCGTCCGTTGGCTACTGACCACTGTAAAAAAATGACCATTTGGCCAAAGTGTGAAATGAAATTTTTTTTTTGCATTTTTTTGACTCTTATGATTGTTCCTGTTACTACCATTGATAATAAGACTTTTTGGCCGTCCGTTGGGTGCTGACCACTGTAAAAAAATGACCATTTGGCCAAAGTGTGAAGCGAAATTATTTTTGCGTTTTTTTTGACTCTTATGATTGTTCTTGTTCCTACCATTGATAATAAGACTTTTTGGCCGTCCGTTGGCTGCTGACCAATAAACATTTTTGTAAGAATTTAATGTTTTCAGACATTTATCCATTTCTAGACTTAAAAAAACCTTATCAATAACAAATTATTCCCAAACATATTAACATTTAGTTTTTGTGTTATCAAAATTAACTAATAAAACTAGTTTTTATGTATTCAAAAGCTTTAACTACTTGATTGAAATCACAATATCTACATTTCCTATTTCTAATGATTGCTAAAATAACAGATAAAATATTGCCTTTCAACAACTTACTGATAATTAAAAAAAAGGGGGGAGGATAGCAATTCGTAAGTTTCTGTTTATACTCTTTGAAAAGGTCACATGTGTTCACTTAAGTTACCATATAGTCGTGTCCATTTCGCCCTTTTAATAATAACGCATCTGTTGTTACCATGTTTCAGTTTTACAAGTATATCGTCGTTACCTAGAAAAGAATTTAACCTTTACTATTCGAGCATTCAAAACCTCACTATTTATCCGTCCAATGTAAGTTTTTATTTTAAATTTGTTATTTGAATATTATTTATAGTTTGTTTTAATGTCAAGGTCGATAGGTAGGGGGACTCTAATTAAAATATTTTACTGTTAAAAATGATTCATTGGCGTCGTAAACGGCGATAAATTTGTTATCCTCTAATAAATCCAACTGTTCATCGCGAAATGGCACGTACAAAAGCGTCATCTCCCTCTTGTACTCAGCAAGTTCATGCAATTTATTTTCTGGTTACCTAATCTCTGTTGTTTAACGCATCTTTTATCATTTAATAAACATTAATATTCCAAATGTCTTTGTATAATATTATGTTTTCCATATGAACCTATTATAAATGACGTCTAACTCTATAATACATTACACTTTTAAAAAACATTTTATCGTAAAAATATGTTTATCAAAAATGAAATTTAATTGATCAGACAGGGACATGAGCGTAGCCAGGTTTTGGTTTGGGGGGGGGGGGGAGGCGAAACTTTAAAATTTCAATCAAGGGGGGGGGGCCCACTAAATGACAAAAAATTTCAATAAAGCTTCCTCCAAGAGTTACATTTTAGCCCCTTCACCCTCCTAACCTAAAATGTTTAACCTAATTTCATATAAAAAAAAAATAAAGATGCCCTATCTTACCCTCTTATCCTTCCACCGCTGAGTTGGTATTATTAGGGGGCGGGAGTGGAGGAGATCATACCTTTTCCCGCTTCGTCAAATTGTAAATCAAAATAAAATTTTACGTTTTTTCGAAAAAAGAAATTGACACAGTAGATTACCCTACCCCTCCCTATCTTACCCTTCCACCGCTGAGTTGGTATTATTAGGGGGCGGGAGTGGAGGAGATCATCCCTCAACCCCTTTTTATTATTATTGATTTTTATATGCTTTTGGCAAATTAACGGAGGGAAAGGGGGGATAGTGTGCGCGTTTAGTTTTAACGGAGGGAAAGGGGGGGGGGGAAGGAGGTAGTTACTCTTCTATTCCCCCTCACTTCAGGCAAATACACTTAGAGCGCCAAGTCAGCTGTTTATATCACTCAAATATTTATAGGGCATTTATTTTTAAATCTTGTAAATTAGAAAATTAGATCTTTAATTTAATTAACTGCGAATTAGGGCATACTAATTTAAAGGTTTCCTTTACTTACAATAACGTTCCACTAGATTTTTTTTTGGTTCAAACAGTTTAACTTAAAAATGAAATGGTTGCATTTTTTCTAGCTTTATATTTTAATGTATTTAATCTTCTCGGAACTTTTGGTAATAATCCAGCCTCCTTATGCTGACCCCACTTCTTATGTATATACCTTATCTAATCTCTGTTATTTAACGCCTCTTTTATCATTTAATAAACATTAATCTCTCCTTCAATAATTTAATCTTAAATTATATTTAAATACATTTTTAATATATTCCAAATGTCTTTGTATAATATTATGTTTTCCATATGAACCTATTATAAATGACGTCTAACTCTATAATACATTACACTTTTAAAAAACATTTTATCGTAAAAATATGTTTATCAAAAATGAAATTTAATTGATCAGACAGGGACATGGGCGTAGCCAGGTTTTGGTTTGGGGGGGGGGGGAGGCGAAACTTTTAAAATTTCAATCAGGGGGGGGGCCAAACCTACAATTTTTAATTTTTAGTTTTTTCATTGAAAAATTTTTTTTTCTTCATTTAGGGGGGTTTCTTATTTGAACTAAAGGTCGACCAAGCAAAACCCAGGCAAAACTAGTCCCCCCCCCACTAAATGACAAAAAATTTCAATAAAGCTTCCTCCAAGAGTTACATTTTAGCCCCTTCACCCTCCTAACCTAAAATGTTTAACCTAATTTCATTTATTAAAAAATAAAAAATAAAGATGATATTTATATACTTTATCCAGCCGACATTTATACACTTAACTCATTTATATTTTCCCGCTTCGTCAAATTGTAAATCAAAATAAAATTTTACGTTTTTTTGGCTAACATTGATACCTACCTATGCCCGTCAGTCCAATTCTATTGCATTTAATACCCCCCTATAGGCATTCTCGCCCCTTCTCACCTTTCTCGCCCATAAATTGCATAGCAAATAAGCTACATTTATACGTAGAATAGATGAGTCGTCCCCTCTTCCCTTCCCCCCCCCCCCCCCCCCTTCCCATCTCCCCCTTCTCCGGGGGTCTGAGGGCGGAGCTCCCAGGAGATGGGGGTTTGGGGGCGTAGCCCCCAACGGGGGTGTGGGGGCAGAGCCCCCAACGGCCCCCAGCAGGGGGTTTGGGGGCGAAGCCCCCAAGGGGGTCTGGGGGCGAAGCCCCCAGTTACGCCCGAAGGGCGTATTTTTAACTATTAATTGATATGCAATTTATGGGCTCGTTTGTCACGCTATTCGTGTCACACCGGACGTGACCGAAGTCACACCGAATGTCTTGTCACGCACCGAATGTCTTGTCTTGTTGTTTACTTTTAATTTTTGTTAATTTAACTAGTTTTTGGGTTCGAATCCCGGGTTTTTTTTGACTCTTATGATTGTTTTTGTTACTACCATTGATAATAAGACTTTTTGGCCGTCCGTTGGATGCTGACCGATGAAAAAATTACCATTGCCAAAATGTGAATCCAAGTATTTTTTCCTTTTTTTTGACTATTATGATTGTTCCTGTTACTACCATTGCTATTTTGACTTTTTGGCCGTCCGCTGGCTGCTGACCGATGGGAAAAATGACCACTGGCCAAAATGTGATTCGAAATAATTTTTTTCGTTTTTTTGGTAACATTGACAATTACCCTATGCCCTTCCCTAGCAGAGCCTATGCCTTTACTGATATGGGTCCCTGTGCCCCCCCCCCTACTAAAGTCTATGCCTCTCTTGATGTGGGTTCGAATCCCGGAGAGGCCAAATTTATTTTTATTTTTTTGTTTTAAATTAATATATTGTTCTTGTTAATACCATTGATAATAAGACTTTTTGGCCGTCCGTTGGCTGCTGATGAATGGAAAAAAATGACCATTGGCCAAAATGTGAATCCAAGTTTATTTTTTTCGTTTTTTTGACTATTATGATTGTTCTTGTTACATTAATAATATGGCTTTTTGGCCGTCCGTTGGCTGCTGACCAATGGAAAAAAATGACCATTGGCCAAAATGTGATTCGAATTTTTTTCTCTCGTTTTTTTTGACTATCATGAATTTATATCCACTTTTACCGTGTCCTGGCTACTGACCAGTGAAAAAATCACCATGGGCCAAAATGTGAATCAAAAAACTTTTTTTCGTTTTTTTTCACTCTTACGAATTTATATCCACTTTTACCGTGTCCTGGCTGGTGACCAATGGAAAAAAATGACCATTGGCCAAAATGTGGTTGAAAAAGTTTTAATTTAGCACCTGTAAATTTTTTGAGATATCCTTACAATACCTTTGTCATTTTTAGGTGTACGGTCATAACAGTCAATAGCGGAGCTATTGCATGTCGCTGCTCATTGTGACATTTTGTCATGCGCGGTCGTAACAGGCAATAGCGGAGCTATTGCATGTCGCTGCTTGTTACGTCGGTCCATTATTATTATTCAATTAATTCATTATTCTCCATTATGTATATTTGTAATTTTTTATGTTTGTTATTAAGTTTTATTAATTATAATGTCTGGGTCTCTAAATTTTTAATTGATTTTATAAGCCACCTAAGTAAGTTTTAATTGTTTTTATTATATAATTGCTATGCAATAATTGCTTAATATTATTAATTGTTATGCACAAATCTGAATTTTATTATCCAATTCACCAAGGCAGACCAGAGCCTTCTGTCAAGAATGTAGCCGGTGGCACCAAATGCCGATGTGTAGGCGAACAATCCCGTCCAGGCCAGCAAGGCAAGACAGGACAGTAGCGCCGGTAGAGCTGGTAACGCCGGTAGAGCCGATAGCGCCGGTAGTATCAATAGCGCCGGCAGAGTCGGTAGTCGTGGAGATGGTTACGATGGACACCAGTCAGGTCGTGGTCAGCCCTGAGGGAGAAATGCACCTATTGGAGAATACTCCTGGGCGGGACAGCACGGACCTAGTGGTCCCTCAAGGATGAGGTGTAAGGATCCGTAACCACTCCATGCGTTATTTATTATTATAATTACTTTTGGAATGTACGTTTACGCATTTTGTAACGAAATTTATACAATTGTATTCATTCATACATAATAAAATCTCTAATTCACACCCTTTATCCATTAAACCTCTGAGATATCGCAAATCTTCCCCTACTAAGTAAACAATTTCCACACCCACTTTCCCCTCCCTTTCAGCAGCATTTACCAAGACAACGGCTATAATTTTAGACGTCCCACAAACAAATAAACAGTCACACGAGAAATAAACAAAAACCAATATTAGTGATAGCAAAAAACAAATGTATATACTTATTTTTAGCAGATTAATATGCTAAAAACCAAATTTATATATATGATATTTAAACGTCTTTACGAAAGATGCTTTTGCCAACATGAAGTAGACTAACACATTATTTATAAATAAATATTATCTCTGTTTATCGGCCATTATTTTAAATCAGAAATAATAACACATTGACATTGGTGTATAAATTTGACGTAATGATTGCTATTTGAATACAATGACAACTTATTCAAATTATGGCGCATGGTTTTTACCATGGGCGTTGTCAGGTTTTGGATTAGGGGGGGGGAAGACGTTTAGGGAGGAGCAAAACATATATTTTTATTAATTTTTAAGGGTTTTTGCATTGAAAATTTTCTTTCGTCATTCAGGGGGGGGGGCGGCTCCTTGACTACGCCCATGGTTTTTACTGATTATAAACATATTATTAATATTATGTTATGAATAAAATTAGAGGGGCGATATGTTACACATCTCAAATAAATTGCTCAGCAATAGTAAGATAATTGATTTCAAATTATATTAATATTTGGTATTGAAATATACGTTAAAGATAAACATGCATACAAAACGATATTATAATATTTACAAAGATGAAATGTCTATAACGCGGAAAGAAATTTTGTTTATATATAGATCTTTATCCTTATTCAATGGATTCTTTGGTCCGCTGGTATAGTAATTATTTTCGGTCCCTAATATGGTTTTAACTCTAAAAAATGATGACAGCGCATAGCAATGTATAGTGCGAGGGCCAAGCTTGATGTTGTTCAAAATTATAATTAAAGGATTAACCATCGAAAGCAGTTGTACCATAGATTGACCCAATTGAAGACCTTTTCCAAATTAATTCTCGTTATGTCTAAAGGAGAATTAACCATAATTTGGAAAGCATAAAATGGCGCGTAGCAGAATGCATACAAGATAAGGAGGATTGATATAAGTGTAATGGCTTTATATTTCTCTTTAGTGGAGTTTGAATTATGGAGCAAGCCCTCTGAGACAGCCGTTGCACCTTGGATACGCCATATAATAATCGCATACAAAATTAACGATGTCACGTATGGGATCAGTATTCCTATATGATATATTAATATATATCTAACACGTTTATTATACCTATGGTAGTTATCCATATGAGGTACAATTTAACCATGCGCATGGTTAAGGAATAAAAATGAACAGAGCTTACGCATTAATTTTTTTTCACGGTTAAAAATAGGCTGGGTAACGAGATGCATAGCATTAACAGTACTGCTAAGCCAATTATGGTTTCTCCACGTCCAGGCTTCCAACCTATGGGGAGAACGATAGCCTTAAATCAATTAATAGCTATGGCCAATATACTAAACGAACTTAAATAAATTATTATTTCTTCTGTGTACAATAACGTTGCTTCAATTCTATACACTCTTGCAATGATATAATTCCATCGATTCGAGTTTAGGTAGAAAGTTGAATATATGTATAGGGGTATGTAAACAAAAGCTGTTAATAAATCAGCTATAATGTTAGTCGTGAAAAAACATTTGACGGGAAAGACATAATTACACGAAGTTTGAGATGGGCGGTATATCAAATAAAGTAGCCAGATATTAGTTATTAAAATCAATGCGATCTGTAATAGATATAAGGGAACAAATAATTTGCGCTCCTTTTGAATATAATTCACCATATCGGAATATGTGGGTGTTGAAAGGGTTGCTTCCATGTTAAAGAAGTTTTATAGTAAAATAATTTGTGCACACACCTTCTACATGATATAACTCGCTGCACATTAATATAATAAGATAAATTATTAATAAATAATCAAGGTTGATGCAAGGTAACCTAATACTAATAGGACAACTCTGGCATTAGCTTACACGTATATATTATCTTACTCAAAACCTACGGCAACTTATTTGGCAAGATGATGAATATTATTGACTTATTGAAATAATATATACAAGACATTAGGAGATATATTACATATTAATAAAAGAAAGACACACTAAAATACATCATTGTTTCGAATAATCTTCACTCGGCAAATAATTATTTGATATTGCTATTAGTATTTTATTTAAAAAATGTAAGACTAGCCATAAAAAAGATATTAGAAATATAGCACATCTCTACACCATACTTATTTTTTGGAGTAAAAAATAGATTTTATATTGTACCAATTTAATATAATCGGCTCTCAAAAAATACACATTCTTGTAGGTCAACTTTATCCTTATTTTAGAGATATTTTAGTGATGAACTATTTTTTAAATATTGAAAACAGAGTTGTATTTACTTTAACACTAGTTTTATCCTGTTAATTAGATAACTAAAGTTAAACAATTTAACATTTGCGTTAACAACAGTACTTTAATTTTTTTTAATTCTAGAGTATAATATTAATACATAACCTTTAGCAGGGGTCGGCAACCTTTTTGTCCTTAAGGGCGCAATACTAAATTTAAAAATCACCGAGGGCGCATATTTTACAGATAATTAACAGGTATAAATAGGCATTAAAAAAACGATTTTAACTTTATTTTATTGGTGTCATACATAATGATACATATAATTCAGCTTCTAACATGGCTTCTTTCACTAATTCTCCATCTGTAAATGGTTTTTTATTCTTAGCTAGCAAATGCGATATTTTATATGACGCGATCGTTGCCACTTTAGGATGTTGTAGGTTTAGTAAAAAAGCTTTCATGGTTAGTTCTTAAAGATTTTAAAGAAATAATTTTTTTTTTCTAATTTCAGAGTTCATTGGATAGTCACTATCAAAATTTGTATGAACGGTCTTAAAATGTCGTTCAATATTACTTTTCTTGGGAATCACAACACTCTTATTACACAACAAACAAATACACTTCCCTTTGTAATCAACGAAACAATATAGATGTTCCCATTCATCGTTAAAATAATATGTTCTTTTTCTTTTACATTTATCCATGAAGGGTTTTGAAAAAAAAGAATTATTTCGGATTACTTGGTAGTTTTAAATGCACGGTCTACGCGTGGTCTATTCGAAATACGATCACACAATAACAAAAAATACGTGCGTGTTATTAGATACGCTCATATCATACATTTACATTAGTCCATCGAGGGCGCATTAAAAATCGATCGGGGGCGCCGTGGCGCCCGCGGGCGCCGCGTTGCCTACTCCTGCCCTTTAGCAATTCGGTGTTCCCAAATGACAATTTATTAGTGTATATTTTTTAAAACTTTTTGAGCAATTTAAGTCTGTCAAACATGTGGTTAAGTCAATTACAATATATTTATAAGAGCCAGCATAAAAACTTGTGATAAACAATCTTTCAACTGGTTTGTGATCCATCTGCCTTAATTACCTTTTAAATATGTCTAGGTGGAAGTTTAATTCATCAACGCTTTTGCGTCCCTATCAATGGACGCATATTTTTTCTAGAGGTAAAAGCTTTTGGAAGGCCTTGCGATTGTTTTATCTTAATCACTTGAAAGTTTGTGCGATAAACTACTCTCAAAACATTATGTAGAACATTATATTTCTTTGTAATTGATAACCTAACTAAAGTATTAAAGCAAATCGTAAAAAAACTCTTTTAGTTTAGTTATTGCTGTGGTTGCATAGGCGCAATCACTGATACGCAACAACGGAGGCGCAAGCGCGTACAGATAAGTTTCCTATGCGCATAGCATGCGCGTCTTCCCCCCCCCCTCACCTCTTTCTCACTTCGCTTTGTTATACGCGTATACTAATGCCAGCTGCGCTGGCAGGGCAGGTCATGCGTGGATGATCGTACGGGAGATTTAATCTTTCTTTGTTCGCATTAAAAATAGATTTTATAATACGCATCATTCGCGTGTTTTCTATAACCTAATTATAATAATCATTCGCGTCTCCTTCGCTCGCGCATATACGCATTCTATTAGGATGAACTAAATATTCTAATATGATAAATAAATGGAATTATATTAAGTAAGAAATAAATAATTTAATATTACTGTAACCCATGTTGTATATTGACTATATCAGTTAGTGTTATTTTAAAGAAAGTATATGAGTAAATAGTAATCCTTAACGTTTGATAGTTATATATACATACAACTTGCTCTAGCGTATAAAAATCTTTATCATCCCTCTTGGTGTTGTCTAGTCTTCTATAAAAAAATTTCCCCAATAATTAGTTTCAAAGCAATGTCTTTAAAGTAGCGTAATATATAATAATTAATCAACAAGAAACGGTTCAAATTATTCTTAAAATCTCCAGGAATTCTAATATTATCATTTTTTCCTTGCTTCGCCATAATCCCTATTTTAGAGGGATTCATCTTTCAATATAGTTAGCAGCAAATAAACTCTGTAGCTAAGTTTCAGTCGGTAACGTTAATGTAAAAGACCGTTTAACCCATTATACCCTCGAGTAACAGCCGTCCCCGCGTATTTTTATTCGTACAGCCTAGTCTAAACTAGTTACAAGTTTTTCGTTCTCTTCTAATTCAAATGTCGTTTATACTCTGTTCATTGAGCACTCACACTATAGGAATAATCACCTTGCCGCTGCTTGGTTGCTATAGAATACTATATTCGTTTTATCCCAAGAACATGTGCGACTAAACGTTGTCTTTCACCTAATTAACGCGATTTTCCTGTCTGCTATCATTGTTGCGGTAATTTTTTCCTTAAATCCTCCCAAATAATTCTTATTCGTCTTTTGACATATCATTAACCGGGGCTATTTGCCGCTAGGTGCAATTTGTTTGTGTAATAACTCCTTGTTCGGTCGTAAATACTTTTCTTAAAACCGCTGGAAGACGATAATAAGGGTCTCTCCATATTATTTGATCACTTTAGCCTGCAAATTACCTTAACTCTCTTCTTAAACTGCGGCCCATTATCTAATATTAAAAAGGTGAGTTTCCAAAACTAGCAAACTTCTAGCTAATTTGGTTATTAAGGTGTTTAAAAGGGTATTTTATAATTTAGAAAAATACCCCCCCCCCCCTTTTGTACTATCGTTTTTAAGTGCCGAGAACGACTCGCCCCTGGAGGACCCCTTAGGTGGGAGGCTAGGTTGGCACTCTATCAGTTGTGCTGACTCGCCGTGCCGATGTGGATTTCACTCTCAGAGTCGACCATCATACGTATTGTCACGCCGCATGCTGTACCCATTTTTACCTGCATATGCAGTCTCTGAAGAGCGGAGTCTCAAATGAGCAGAGATTCACATTTGTCGACTTTTGTAAATTACTTTATCCTTTGTCGTGTAACTTTGCCAAGCGTTTTTTAAAGTAGTGGCCTATCGCCATGACCATCGTCTCTTTTATCAATTCTTTTAATTGTGTTACTTTGGATGTCTGAGGGCTCTTGCCTAACCCTTTAATGTAACTAACAGGTTTGTTGTGCCTTCTAACATTCTATTGTAATACGCTACTTGTTTTGGTTTTTGAACAAGAAATTTGTAAAAATTAGTCGCAATCTCATACTAACTTAATATGTGTAGTGAACATTGTTTCTTATCTCTCTTGCTAATTAAAATGGGACACCAAGGGCCTGTGATTCGTTAAAATAGTTATGCTTTGCCCTTGTAAATATTTGTTGAACTTTGACATTCCACCACTACACGCT
This sequence comes from Gordius sp. MW1, assembly GCA_964036665.1. NCBI lineage: Eukaryota > Metazoa > Nematomorpha > Gordioida > Gordea > Gordiidae > Gordius > Gordius sp. MW1. The sequence goes on from OZ038528.1 coordinate 4,334,086, forward strand.
TGCACTGGTGACCCCAAAACACGACCCCAACTCGACCCGGATTAAAAATAAATGCTTTCGGGTTGGGCCAAGGGTTATGAATTTCACAGCAACTTCTACAAAATACGCCAAACAATATACCTTTTACTCACTATTATAATAATACTCTTATACATAATATTATATAGTTAATATCAAAATATGCTTAAATTATATCTTTAATTTAATTAATTTCCATTATTTTAGTTGTTTAGACGCCATTTTAAATTTAAACTTGACTTAAATGACTTAAGAAAGGTATTGTACATAACATAAACAAGATAATATTTTAATGTTTTGATATGAAACATTAGACTTATAAAACTCACTTTACTCCATTATTTCAATTATTTGGACGTCATTTTAAATTTAAATTTGAATTAAATGACTTAAGAAAGGTAAAATACATAAACAACATTTTAATGTTTTGATATGGAACATTAGACTTATAAAATACACTTTACTTTTATTAGATAGTATCCGAGTTTTATACGCATAGAATTAATTGTATATAAAGAGTGTGCGGTGTGGGGCTCTTATAGTTTTTTATTAATTCAAACTTTAGAATTTATGACATTTAAGAATGGTGGAGAGTCTATTCTAGTAAATATTTCATTATAACGTAGCTTGTACATTTTGGCCATTCCTGCTCTTAGTGAGAGGTCATTTTTGACTACTGGGTCAATTTTAGAAGAGAGAAGGGCTAATTTACGACCCGAAATTAATGATTCAGCGATACATATACATAATTATCATAAATCGTGCAAAAAATTAGTATTCAAGATCTGTGGCATCCGGTTTCTTGAGGTTGACATTTGAACTTGTCGAAAATATTTTGCACGTCTCAATTTTTTAATTTATGGATCGGTGGGTTAAGGTTAAAAAATTAACGCTTTTGGGTCGGATTCGGATTAAAAATTTATTAACGTTTTCGGAAAGTCACTCATTTCAACCCGAACCAGACCCGAAAGATTTAAACAAATTTCAACCCGAACCCGACCCTAAAACGGTAAAATTGCCTCCCCCCCCCCCTAAGTGGATAAGCTAAAATACCCTTTGTAATTTTTTGGGTGTTTTTATATTCGTACTAAAATTGAATTAATGCTATTTAGAGATGGCACAATGGGAATTTTCCCCGGAAAGATTCCCGTTTTTTCCCGGGAAACTTCCTTAGGAAAAATGATTTTTTCCTAGGGAAAATTCCCCTAAAAAATATGTTTTTTCATTAAATACCTATGATCAATTCTGATTCATATCTTATTTTGATTTGGTTCAATTTTATATTTACCTCATGGTAACTAATATTTTACAATATTTTTTTATTTTTCACTTGTAAAAATTATATAAGTTTTCAAGTTTTTTTTTTAATTATATACTTTAATTTTGAATCATCTTAAATAAAATTAAATTTGATTATACATTATTATAAATATCAGGAAAACATTCATATATCGCGATTGAATTGTATTTACAAATGTTAATTGCATTTCTGCCTCATAAAAAATGCTTCACGTTTGTCGCCGGAAAACGTGGATCAAATTCTTTCCATATAAGGTAGATGTACACATGCTTGTAGATTTCATTAAATATTTAGCAAAATCTATTAAATTTTATATTGCTAGTTTACTCTGAATCTGAAATTCTTTCCATATAAGGTAAATGTAGACATGCTTGTAGGTTTAATTAAATATTTAGCAAAATCTATTAAATTTTATATTGCCATTTTACTCGAAATTCTTTCCATATAAAGTAAATTAACATATGATGTATATTTCACAAAATTTTAGCAAAATCTATTAAATTTTATACTGCCATTTACTCTGAATCTGAAATTCTTTCCCTATAAAGTAAATTAACATATGCAGTATATTTAATTAAATTTTTAGCACAATTCATTATAATTTATATTGCCATTTTACTGTGGAAATATTTTGTACTAACTTCAAATCAAGTAATGTTAAATATATAAATTTATGTAAGCATAGTTTTTTAATATAAACACTACCAACGACGGTCCCAAGTCCGTGTGAAAAAAGTGGAGGGTTGGCGTCAGGTCGGAAGCCGGCTGTAAAAAAGCAACTCCAAACAACATGGCAGCTTCAAATACGAACTCATACCTGAATGCTAGGGCGTCCTCCCCAAACGACGCGCATTCCATCATCCGCCCGTGCAATGTGAAAAGTATACAAGGGTTACCGCCTCTCTCACAACGAAGGCGGTTAAGGAATCTAGTTGTCGAACGGACAAGAGTGGCTAGCTGGAATGTGGGCACGCTGACGGGGAAGAGCATCGAAGTTGCGCAGATGCTAAAAAGGCGAGGATACACATAGCGTGTCTACAAGAAACGCGGTGGCATGGAACAAAAGCCAGGGAGCTAGGAGATGGTTACAAGCTATACTACTTGGGTTCCCCATCACGGAAGAACGGGGTCGGTATAGTGCTTAGCGATTCCTTTAAGGACAAGGTAGTCGAAGTCAAACGATGCTCGGATAGATTGATGTGCATAAAGCTGGCGGATCAAGGCGGCCTTGTCAATGTTATTTGTGCGTATTCGCCCCAGGTTGGATGTTCCGAAAATGAGAAGGACGAATTCTATGAGAAGCTCGAAAAAGAAATACGCTACGTGAAGCCTGACTTGAATCTCATTATCGGAGCAGACTTTAATGGGCACGTTGGGAAAGAAAGGGGCGTGTACGAACGAAATCACGGCGGGCATGGCTATGGGGTGAAGAATAAAGAGGGAGAGAAGTTACTACAGCTGGCGCAAGCTAACGATATGGCCATTGTGAATACCTTCTTTCAGAAGCGTACCGAACATTTAGCGACGTACAGCAGTGGGGATCACCTTACACAGGTCGACTACATCCTAGTGAAGCGCAAAAATTTGTTTTCAAGTTAAGGATTGCAAGGTTATACCGGGGGAAGAAATCGCCAAACAACATCGGCCAGTTGTCCTCGATATAGCAAGAAAGATTTATCCCGAAAGGAGAAAAGTCTACACGCCAAGGACAAAGTACGAAAAGCTTAAGGATGGTCGTGCAAATGAAATGTTTCACGCTCGAGCAACTCCGCTCTTGAAGGTTGCAGGCTTGGGGGGCGACATTAACAAAAGGTGGGACACCGTTGCAAATATTCTAAAGGAAACAGACTTTCAAATCTTGGGACGAACTAAGGGCGGCAGAGCTCACAAGCGTGAACTATGGTGGTGGAATGACTCGGTCAAAGAGGCTATAGAAATAAAGAAGGCGTTGTACCTACGATGGTACAAAACGAAGAAAGGAGAAGACTACGTGGCATATCGTGAAGCGAAACGCAAAGCTAAGATAGCGGTTGCGATAGCGAAGAACGAGGCTTACACCGAGATGGCAAACAAGCTCGATACCAAGGGCGGCGACATAGTCATGTATAAACTCGCAAAGATTAGGGAGAAAGAAAAGTCGAGATGTCGGGACACTGAAAGTCATTAAAAGCAAAGAGGGATGAACGTTGTGCAAACCGAAGGAAGACATCAAAAGATGGAAAGATTATTTCCAAAATATGATGAACAAAACGAATGATAGAAGACCGCTAGAGAGGGTGGAACCGAACTCTAACTTAATTTTACCATTGCAGGCTTATGAAGTAGGAGCGCAACTAACGAAGATGCGGAAAGGGAAAGCGCTAGGTCCCGATGATTTACCGATCGAAGCTTGGCTTGGGTGCAAAGGAGAAGGAATCGATATAATGACAGGCTTATTTAACGCTATGCTGTATGAGAGTCGTATCCCTGACCAATTGAGGGAAAGTACGATCATACCCATATACAAAGGCAAAGGAGACGCGCAGGAATGTGGAAGCTTTGAGGTATCAAGTTGACCTGCCACTCACTAAAACTACTAGAAAGGGTGATAGTGAAAAGGCTCAATGACGAAGTTTGTCTCTCGCCCAATCAGTTTGGATTCGTGGCCGGTAAATCAACGATGGATCCAATCTTTGCGTTGAAGCAGACGATGGAAAAATATGGCAACATAAGAAAGAACTTACACATGGTCTTCATCGATTTAGAAAAGGCCTACGATACGGTTCCGAGAGACGGAATATGGTGGTCCCTTAGAGCCAGAAATATACCCGAAGGATATGTTCGACTTATCAAGGAAATGTATAATGGCGCGGTTGCATGTTAGGACTACCGTAGGAGAAACGAAACCCTTCTGAATAATGATTGGACTACATCAAGGGTCAGCGTTAAGCCCATTCTTGTTTAATCTAATTATGGATACAATAACAAAGGACTTGCACAAGCCAGCCCCTTGGACTATGCTATATGCCGATGATATTGTCAATGAAACAAGCGAAGGGGTTTTTCATCAGGCGAAAAAATGGTCAGAACGTTTTTCGGATTTCGGGTTAAAGGTCAGCGAGAAGAAAACGGTTTACATGCAAACGATGGGCGGTAGTCCGCAAATGCACAAAAATGACGGTCCAATGTCACGGAGGTTGATAAGTTCACATATCTTGGCTCGCTATTACATCAAGAGGGAGGATGTACCGCCAAAGTCCATTCTCGGATCAAGAAAGCATGGCTCAAGTGGCGCAGCATCTCCGGTGTCATGTGTGACAAAAAGATACCAATTTGGTTGAAAAGCAAGGCGTACAAAACCATCGTGCGACCGGTCTTGCTTTACGGGAGCGAAACATGGGGTGTAACCACCGCGGAGGAGAAACTCTTGCAAGTCACGGAAATGAGAATGGTGCTATGGAGCTTAGGCTACACCAAGCTGGATCGCATGACGAACGAATCCTTGATGACAAAGATGGGTATACAAGCGACGAAGGACTTCTAAAAAGAAAACCGACTGCGGTGGTACGGCCATGTATTACGAAGAAACGAGGACGATGTCACACGGCGAACGCTGGAGATGGACGTGCCTGGAAGAAGAGGAAGGGCAGACCACGTGCCACCTGCAAACGACTGGTCGAAAAGGATTTGGACGTCAAACAGATGGAAATTGGCATGGCATGTACGCGACTCAGATGGAAGAGGCTGCTGAAAACTTACCCCACGTCTGTGGGATTTTCACCACGATAAAAAAGAATAGTTTTTTAATATAATTTATTGTTATATCTAAGTAAATTTAGACTTCAATGTTTTAATAAGAATTTAGCCACATTTATTTTGAGATTTGTGCAATATTTTTAAACTCAATTCATATACAATTTTATTTTGGTAAAAATACTCTAGACTTTTTAAAAACAATCATCATTAAAATTTAATGTAATGTAATTAAACTTAGTTTGTTTAACTAATAGGTGCCAAAAGCATCTGACATTTGGAAACCAAACATTTCTCACGAAATAAGAAAGGTTTATTGCATTATACATATCTAAACTTGACTAAGATGACAAGTCATATAGCTAAGAAGTGCCCAGATTTTTTTAAGGAAAAAAATTGTCAATAAGTTTTTTTAATGCCCCCCTCTCCACAATCATCAATTTGTGAGGTAATGCCTGAAAAATGCCCTATACAACAAACATCTGCTTTATGTGACACAAAACAATCAACATCCAATATTTTTTTTTTAAGTAAAAAATCTTTATTAGGTAAAATCTATATATATAAAAAATATAAAACACGATCAATAAATAAATAAAAAGCGTGACTACTCTTCATCTTCATCGAGGGCCAGAGGCCAGGTGTCGGAAAATGCCTTATGATTGTATTTGGCAATTAAAATTCCTATTTTTTGGCGCAAAAGAAAACTTGCTGAGTATTTTCCGTCGGGAGATCTTTTTCCTATCAATTTAAAGAAGGCTAATGCCTGTTTGCCAAAAGTGGCGGAACATGAAGCCACGATAGGGATAAAAATTTTAGAAGGAATTATATCACGGTATTTATGAGTTTTGCGTGCTTCCGCTAGAGCTAACGGGTCAGCGTTATTGTTAGAGGGTGCAAATACGTCGATGCAGGTAAAGTCCCAAGATAGGAACTTACCGTCATCCCATGGAATTGTGGATGTTCCATCGGGGCGCATTCTACCCTCAATACTTTGATAGCATGACTCAATCTCAGCAAGAAAAATTAGTTGAAATGTTAGCATTGGCTATTTTCATGTCTAACTGTCCATTTAATATTCCCGAGAATCCATATTGGAAGGGCCTAGGCATGTATTCTCTATTCCAAATGATAAATAACAAATTGTAAAAACGCGTTTATTAAATGTTCCATTCCCGAGCGCACATATCGCGTTCGTTAATTTGTATATTATTGTTTACAAATGAAAAAGCGCAGCTGACATTCGTTTATTATGCCATAAGATTTAACTCATTTTTTCCAAAAAAGCTGCTAAGCCATAAATTTGAGTGTTGTTTTTTTAGATTCAAAAAATTTCCTAAAAGTTTTTTTTTAATTTGGCTCAAATTAAAATAAACTTTATTTTTTAAGATAGCATGTTATAAAAAATTAGATTTGAAAATGCTTGACATTTTTATATGTGCACTTTATTAAAAATGAAATATAAGATTGTTAGTAACTATCTTGAGTAACTTAGATTATAACATCAGGTAAAAAATAAGTTTTAAAAATAGAAGAAATAAATGGTTGGTAACTATATGCATAAAGCTTTTGCACTTTTAGAACATACATAATTCTGATACTACCAATTAACTCTTAAAATAAGAAAACAGCACTTATATTATGTGACTCTTAATGATGTATGTATAAATGTATTTAGATTTTTACAAACTAATCTTTAAGGATTTGTAAGAATATGTATGCACAATTGTAAATTTTATTGTTATACTAATGAAAATCATATATAAATTTGATAAAACACTTAAATGGCCATTCTTACTAATATAATTGTAACTCTCCATGACTCACAAATAGTATTAATATGTTGAATATAACACTACTAACAACAATAATATGAGCAACAACACAAGGTTTATTGTATTACACGGATAACAAAAAAGGTTTACAACTTCATCAAAAAAACCTATTAGATGTATGTTGTAAATTCTTTAGAACAACATTTACATTTTTCTTAAGAGATTTTAAAGTTTTTCCTTGTTGCACTCCATTCCCCTGCTACCAATTGCTTCAGCTTCATTTAGTTTACCTAAACTTTTAAACTTTATAACAAATGATTTAGATGGTTAAAGTTCTCATAAAACATTATGTGGTTTATTTTAAATGAAACAAATCTTCCACATCCATTTCTTAATGAAGAACATTTTTACTTCCCCTAGGAATAGGTATCCCTTAGTAGCAAAGTCTTTATTTTCTTTTTTGCCATCATTATTTTTTTCTTGATTTTATTTTTTCAACTATTTTAGTCTAGAAAATATTTAATTTATAAATTTTTAGGTAATGATATCAATGATTGGTCTAACCTGAAAGTATTAGTTATATTATAATATTATATAGAATGAAAGTTCAAAAATGGCGAATTTAAAAAATGAAGTGCAAGGCGTGTTATGTAAACAATAACACACAAATTAACGAACGCGGTGTTTGCGCTCGGGAATGGAACATTTAAGAAATGCGTTTTTATGATTTGTTATTTATCAATTTGAATAACACACAAATTAACGAACGCGGTGTTTGCGCTCGGGAATGGAACATTTAAGAAATGCATTTTTGTGATTTGTTATTTATCACTTTGAATCGAGAATACATAGCCTAGGCTTATTGGAAGGAATTTCTAAAATTTGTATGTATGTATGTTTAAAACCTTCTTACAAACGGTGGCTCGTCAACTCGCCGAAACCCATCTCGCCGAATTCACCTGTGACATTTTGTGATTGGTTGAATGGGGGACGATTTTATATTAGGGAACCTTTTTTAACCGGGAGACATTAAATTCGGCGAGATGGTTTTCGGCGAGTTGATAGGGCACCTTTACAAACCCCCTTCCAGAAAAGCAATAGGATAAACAATTTGACCAGATTACAATGATTATAAATGAAAAATTAAATTCTGCCACAAATTTTACATTAGTCAGTGATGGATGTACTAATTTAAGAGGAGAATCAATAATAAACAAGTATGATGACACCTAAACCTTTTCTAAATCTATTGAGACAGGATCTAATGCTCACAGGAGAATTTTGATTCAAGAAGGCATTTTTGGTATCATCTTCTGATGAGTCAATGTCTTCCCTCAACGAAGATTCTGATATTGAAATTTATGACTATGATTTAAATTTAATTGCTTGTATTTGATTCTATATATTGCGCGACAAATAAATTTAATTAGTCTTAATCATACTCATTAGCATTTTTTTATACTAATTTATCTATATTGCTCGTTTTCCCTTTAACTTCTTGTTTTTTCCCCTTAATTCCCGTTTTTTCCCCTTTACTTCCCATTATTTCCCGTATTTTCCCAGGCATTTACCCTTTAGCAAATTTCCCGGGAAAATGTCCATCCCTTGAAACGTCGGATTATTTATTTTTTATTAATAAGCAAAGTACAAATTACAAAAATTTAAAAAAATTTATAATAGTTCAGTGGAGAAAATTTATTATAAACCTATAGCTGTGATTCTTAACCTGGGGGTCGCGACCCCCTAGGGGGTCGCGAGAAGTTTGCCGGGGGGCCGCATAATTTTTTTAGAATAAATTAAAAATATTCTGAAAAGCTTTGGAAAAAATACTCACCAGGGGATTCGAACTCGATGCCTTAAGATTCATTATTAGAATTAATAAATGATTGTAATTTAAAATCTTTGTTTAAAACTAAAAGTTTGCCGCGGATACAAATTCGTGCAGAATATCCTCTATTATTTTCAGCAGCAATTCAAAATTTGCTGCCTTTCGCTAGTACCTAAACCTATTTGTGTGAAAAAGGCTTCTCAACTATGGTGGATATAAAAACTAATAAACGCAATCGATTGCCACTAGATTCCTGCATGAGGATAGCATTACAATCAATTGAACCAAGAATTAACAAATTGTTTAAATAGATAATGAAATAATAAAGTTGTGTTTTATGTTTATTATATAATAAAATAAAAAAATAATAGAAAATCAATATATTATAGATAATGTAACAAATATAAATTATTATGAAAAAAATGGGGGGCCGCAAACAAATTATAAAATATTTGGGGGCCGCGTTTATAAAAAGGTTAAGAATCACTGACCTATAGTATTGCAGGAATAGATAAGCAACCTAACATAGCAATCGGAGACCATATTGCCCGGCCTGGCCTAAATTTTTATTTTTGGGCGGGCCCTGGCGGGCACGATGATAAGATTCGGGCAATTCGGGCTTAATGAAATTTTTTAGATAATGTATCATTCTGTTACTTTTTTATTTGATTGTATGTGAGAATGTTAAAAGAGTTAAGAAACCTGATTTCGCCATCCGTTCCCAAGTTGTATCTATAATTTTTGCCCAAACCACTTTAGTTCCATCATGTCCCTATCCCTAGCTACGTTCATGGAAATTGAAATATTTATATTTAGGTAGCCCTCTCATTGTTCGTAATTCACATGTGCCATGTATTCATAATACAAAAGCATAATGCCCAAATTGACACAATACATTCAAGTGTTAAATTTTATTCTAATGACATTTAATTTATTTAACAAATTTTATTTAGTTTAATAAAGCTTCCCCAATTCGCCTTTAATATTCCCTTATCACTCGTTGCCATCGCTAAGCTATTACTTATTTTTATAATAATAAATTTCTATACCTTTCTTTTTTTGCTTTTAATTAAAAAAAAATTCCATAAATTACATTCAAATTTATTGATAAATTATTGTTTTTTTTATCAAAAGAGTAAGTTCTAAGAGCACAGATTGACTAATTTTTGTCATTAAGAAATTTAAAACGGTTTTATTATATGCCATTAATTTAATGCTTATTTTTTAATAGTAGTTGAAAGAATTTGAAATCGCAAAATTTCGGGCCTAACAGGCAAATTTAATATTTCGGGCCGGGCATTTCGGGCAGCTCTAATGTTTCGGGCGGGCCCGGGCGGACATTTAGAGGGGTCCAGACGGGCTAGGCGGGCAATGAGGTTAAAAAATTGAACCGGGCCGGTTCGGGCATAAAACTCCAAACAAATTGATCTCTGAATAGCAATACCATAAATTGCATAGCAATTGAAATATTAAAAATGCATTGCATAAGTAAAGTGGAAAAAGGGGGGTTAGGGAGCAGGAGAATTTAATCGCTAAGGAAAGGAAAAGGGGGTAAAGGGTAAAAGATTGTACAAGACTAGCTCACAACCACTGCCATTAATAGTAAATGTAGTAGTCATAGACTAGATAGACTGCTCATGCCATATGTTCCATTTGGTAAATTGTATGTCAAATTTTCCTCCATTTTGAGACAACAACTGGTGTATTTCAACCATGTCATTTGCGCTCCTAGCTTATAAATTTGGACGAACTTCAATAAATCAATATTATACAAAATATAAATGGCGCTTATTATTAAACAAACTTTCATCCCAGTTTTTAATTTTTTAATTATTATGTATTGTGTAAATGATATTTATTTTAGAATTCTATTTTTGATATCTACCCAATTCAATATTTTTTCATTTGCCCTTTTAAGATTATTTAATTTACAAAAATTACTAATATCTACATTACTTTACCATGTTATCATTAAAATGGTGGGAAAAAGGGTACACATTTTGTGCGTTGATGAGCAGTCTATCTAGTCTCTAAACAATAACACGCACTTAATTCAAAGCTTTAAAAGGAAGAGAGGGTGAACTCAAGTCTAATCAAAAATTAGTAAAGCTCGTGGAATTTTTAAGGGATTTCTCTCCTCTTTATATATCAATACAATTTATTAAATAAAAATTTTACCAATTAATTTGTGAGTTATTGACGTTTAAATTGCTGCTTTTAGCAACTTTGACAACAAATATTTTAAAAACTTGTTGTATAGGAAAACTAAACAAGTATTTGTGTTCACCGTAAAAAACTCTACCAGAATCGGCTATCCGTTTGTCGGCTAAAATTTTAAGTTCATTATTTGTTAACCGTAATTAATACTCAAAGTAAATCATCATTTTACAAAGAGTTTTGCACGCTTCATTTATGCATGCTTCATTTTTAAATTTACTTTAAAATCTCGTCTATTTAGAAACTAAGTGTGTTGATTCTACAATTAAGCTTCGAATTTAACTAATAATTAATATTCCTCATGGGTTAGTAAATTGATTTTTAAAGTCTAATTTAGATAATCATGGCAAAGAAAATGTTGTAAGCATTGTCATTAGATAAAATTCGGATTTGCTTGGCTTTTGTTAAATAAATAGCACAGGTCTACAAAAAAAAATATCCCGCAATCTAACCAATAATTCTGATAGAGAATTTTGCGCTGAAAAATAATATGTTTTTAGTTTTTTTCTACGATTACCATTGTTTAGATATTCAAGGTTAAAAGTGCCAAAAGTGCCCTTTTTAAGCCTTTTTAAGTCTATATTGCTACGGCATTTTTAATATTTAGCGAAAATAGTAATATATTCGTGTATATTAAAGTTTCATCTATAGGTCCATTTTTTTATTTTTTTATATCTCCCTTATACTTAAATTTATACACGTTTGCGTAAACCCCTTCTTCTTGTCAAAATTCGTTTCACTATGTCTGGAAAAAGGAGTTGATTAGAGTTCATACTACACACGCGCTGTTTACTAACACATTTATCTCTCCCTTTACCTACTCTCCTCTTTTTCTCCTCGACTCCCGCCCCCTTCATGTGTGCTTGGATAGATATAGGGGCGGGGGTGGAAGAAATGGAGAAAGGGAGAGAGAGATGTGTTAGTAAACAGCGCGTGTGTAGTATGAACTCTAATGAACTCCTTTTTCCAGACATAGTGAAACGAATTTTGACAAGGAGAAGGGTTTACGCAAACGCTTATAAATGTGAGTATAAAGGAGATATAAAAAAATAAAAAAATGAACCTATAGATGAAACTTTAATATACACGAATATATTACTATTTTCGCTAAATATTAAAAATGCCGTGGCAATATAGCCTTAAAAAGGCTTAAAAAGGGCACTTTTGGCACTTTTAACCTTGAATATCTAAAAAATGGTAATCGTAGAAAAAAACTAAAAACATATTTTTTTTCAGCGCAAAATTCTCTATCAGAATTATTGGTCGGATTGCGGGATACAATCACAAAGTCAATATTTGTAGAACTGTGTAATTAGAGGCCGAACTTAGACGCCCCTTAAGGCAATCACACGGGCTCAGGCTGGTATTATTTGACAGGCTCCGGCCAACGAAATTACTTTAGTAAGGTTTTTATTTTTGTATTATAATGTATACGATATAATGTGTTTTTAATGATGTTTCTATAATTTTATAAATATCTAATTTTTTAAATAATGATTTGATCTATATTAATTTTTCCTCAGCATTTATTGATAGAGCTTGTGATTATAAAATAAGGGGTTCTCAAAAGTTTTTATTTTATTAATGAGATTGAAAATTAACAAAACTTGGTATTTGCTAATTAACTTAACCTTGCCTAGTGCTCCCACTCATTTTTACTTAAATGGTTTTTTAGGCAGCTACAAGTGTACTAGTGAAAGTTAAACACCGGGTAGCGTTAAAAGAAATAAAAACCCGTTTAAAACTTAAAGTTTTTTAACATGATTATTTTTTAACATTTGAAACATATAAATTATGATTGTTTTAATTATCATGAAAAATTTGCATTTAAAAAGCAGCAAAATATAAAAGAATTTTTTTAGAAGGATTTACGTTGGGGACATGCTTTGCAAAAAGCTATTGGGCCGGGACAAGAATTTTAAATTTTTCATTCTTGTGGGACAATTAAGCCTAAAAGGCCGGTGCATATATCTAGTCCAAAAATGGCTATGGTTCATAAATGGAAAAAATTATTTAAAAATTTTGTCCTTGAAGAAAATAGTACAGGCCTAATTGGGTCACAAAAATGATTAAACTGGTAATGATTTTTTGAGGAACAAGCACCATACTGAGGAGATTTTTAATGCAATTTTTATCAATAACCCATCGTAAATATTGAGTTTATAAATTTTAAATTATTTTCTTTAGTTAAAATTTTGCGACACAATGTTACCACCCCCACTTGGGCAATCATACATGCGCCACTGAAGTGCATAATCTTGATAAATTCTTGCTTAATTTATATTTATTAATACTTTGGCTATCCTGCCTACTCCATTGTGTCACTGACACGGGCATAGCCATGAGGTGGTAGGGAGGGGCGGCCCCCCCTCCCCTCCCCCTTTAAATCTATTTTTTTTTAATTTTTACAATTATGGCTAAAATTTTTAAAGACTATCATTTAGCCCCTTAATAAATCATTAGTCTATGCCCATGGTCACTAATATGTCACAAGGTCTGTTTCCTGATCTTTTTTAAAGTATATAGTCAACAATTCTGTCTTTTAAAGAAATAATAAATAAGTTTTGGCTTCGTAAAATAAATTTAAGTGAAGCATGGTGCTAGACCACTTACAAAAATATAGATTTTGCGATTATTCAAAAAGTTCTGAAGAAATAGTCAACACATTACCTTAACTTACGTTTGATGAATCAATAAGATAACTATATTTGCTTTATTTCTTTATAACACTAAACTTACATGTCAATTTACTTAAAAAGCTTCTTCTAATATAATTAAAGATGTTTTTATTAATAATTTGTATCAGCGTCACTCGTAAAAATCATATTCCTTAGCCAGGCACACCCCGCTGTTTTGACGTGTTTTATTAAAGAAACTCAGTTTTAATTATCCAGCTGAATTAAGTCTCATAACTATTTAACAGCTGGTGTTTCCAAATTTATGGGAGAACAACGTGCTAAAGTTATTTTAGATATGTCAGGAATGCCGCTAGATAAAAATCAAAGGTATTTTCTTAGATTTTTTTATATTTATTATTATAGACTCCCTTCGTTAAGAGTTCCAAGAGATCTAATGATGGGTCGTCCTAAAAAAGTTTTTACTCCAAATTTGGCTCAGGCCCTATCAAGAAAAACCAAAGAGTTAATTTACCTCTTAGCTTTAATTAATAATTTTATAGCCAAATACACCTTTATATATTTGACTATGTTTTTTATTTCATTTCCTTAGAACAAAGTCAAATGAAATTCATGGAATAAATAAAGAGCAGACGAAAGAAACCAAAAATAATATAAGCAAAGATACAAGATCTCTAAAAAATTTATCAAATAAAAAAAGAGAAACCATAGAATCATTGGATTCTATATTTGCTCAAGGTCCTGCTAATTTTGATATAAAGTCTAAGGGAAGTCTTATTACTGTTGGACATGAAAATAATTATAATAAGAACAAAATTAATTCACTAAATAAAGGTAGTTTTTATTTTAAATATAAAAAATCATTATTTGCCACTTAGAAAGTAAAATGCCAACTTCCAATGCTTCAAATTTATTTTTTGCTGGCAACGAAGAATCAAAATTTGTTAAAAACTTTGTTACCAAAGTATAGCATTTATTGTATATTTAAGACATGACATTGCATTTTAGTAAATACTATTTTAATTTATAGAGTGAAACTGAAGACACTTTAAATACAAAGCCTGATATTGTTGAACCATCAGATTTTCCTATAAAGTTACCTTTAACTAATGCATTGGAGAAATTAGGAAAGGAAATTAAAATGGGCAATGCTGTTTTCAAGAAAGATTCATTTGGTATATACTACATCATGAATCTATCAAATTTGAGCTCCTGTATTAATAAATTCTTAAAAAGACTCAACTAATTACATTAAAATAACTGCCTATAGTGTTAAATAGGTTAATACCTGTATTATTATATTTAAAATGTGTATGAGAAGTTGTCTTATTTGTAAAAGCTTCTTGTTTATGCTTTAATATGATATTTAGTACTTGTGGACATGGGCTAGCCAGCATTGGAATTAAAGGGGGCAATAATGATTTAGGGAGAGACAAAATAATCATTTTTTTTGCAATTCTAGCCATTATTTTAATAAGTTTCAATCAATTTTTTAAATTTCCATGCTTGTGGATATTTTTTAACAAATATTTTTTGTACCTTTATAACTTTTTAAAATTAAATTAATTTATGTTTAGATGTGGTAAACCAAGAATGTGAAATAAAGCAAGACCCTCTTGTAAGCACCTCTAATTTGTGGGATTTAATACAGCATGAAAACTTGCTAAACTCACCTAATATTCCTCCAGGTAAAAATTTATAATAATTTTTAAATAATAAATTTTTCAGAAAATCGTCAAAATCTGTATTTATTTCATTTTCCTAATCAAACTCCCTTTGCATTCTCATCTCCAACTCCTGTCTCAGACGAAATCAATGTAAGCATATAAAGCAGCAAGTTTGATTTAATGTTTCAACATAATACAATTAGGATTCTGTTGATATAAAAACCAAAAAAATCAGTTGGTTAAGAGGGTCATGAGGATCTTTTAGCTTAAACAGCTAACTATAGTATAATTCTGTAATACCAATCCTTTGAATAATATAGAATTTGTTTCCAATAATGGTAATTTTGGATTGATAAAATGAGAGGGTGGAAATGGATTTAGATAATTCGGTCGTCCAGCAACATTATCAATAATTAAAAAAAAATGTTTCAACTCGTTTTTATTACTTTTGTTTATAAATTAAATCTTGTCGACACCTTATATATACCTTCATTTGTAATTTCCCTTCTCTATTTAATTTAACCTCGTCATTCGTTCATTTATAACTTACCTCCTTATTTGTAATTCACCTCAAATTTACCTTTTTTTTAATTATTGATTAATGGTTGCTGGACGACCGAAATATCTAAACCCATTTCCACCCTCTCATTTTATCTATCCAAAATTACCATTATTGGAAACAAATTCTATATTACCTAACTATAGCTTTGTTATTTTACAAATTTGACAATTATCCCTTAATTTTTGAACGGTATTAATTTTGTTTTGTGATTTAATTTAATTCGCGGAGACTATGTAATCAATAGTATCCCTAAAGAGTATGCTGATAAAGAGTTGATAATTTTTTTTCCAATTTCCATATGTATTTTTCCTATAGCTTTTTGTCACATTTAGTGGTCAGCTCCTTCAAGTAGGTTCTCCATGTATTCCTGCACTTACACCAGCTTCGCTTTAGCTCGTACTTTCTCAAGTTCATATCTATTTTATGTTTCCATGTCAGTTTAGGCCTCCCTCTCTTTCGCTTACCTTCGACTTGTAATTTCTTGATACGATTTGCCAAGTGACTTTCCTCCCGTCTCTCCAAGTGGCCATGCCATCCCAATCTTTTTACCACCAACTTTCTCTGAATCGGAACTACATTTAGTTTTTCCCTTGTGTCTTGATTCCTGATATGGTCCTTTTTGCTTATTCCCAAGATCCATCTTAATATTCGCATCTCCATTGTAGCCAAACTTTGCTCCTCTTTTACCTTAATTGCCCAGGTTTCCGCTCCATACAGTACCGTGGGCACAATAACGGTGTTATATAACCGTCCTTTCAATTTGAGTGGTATATGTTTGTCACATAGGACACCACTCAACTCTATGAATTTTAGCCAGCCTGCGTTTATTCTTGCCTTAATTTCGTTTTCCACACCTCCATCACATTGTACCCTCGAACCAAGATATTTGAATTCCTTCCTACTGCTTAAAATTTATATTAATACCAACGTACGACCTCGATTGGCAAGTGTGTTTCTTTGTATTCATTTCCGAACTCCAAGTATGAAGAGCAGGTAAAAGTGTGGATGGAATTGAAAGCAAAGGCCTTAGGGTCAACCGAGATAAAACTGATGCACATTTGAGCCTGCGCACAGCACTGTATTATCCGCAAAGAGCAATGCTCAAGGCGATTTGCGTTTCAGGTCCTTCGTTATCGAATCCATTATTGTTATGAAGAGCAATGTACTTAGGGCCGATCCTTGATGCACACCGACATTTAGACCCCTTTGATGTACCACTGGATGTCCGAACTTTCGTTTTTGCGTTTCTCTACATATCCTTTATTAACATTATATAAGCGTCGGGTATAGGGGGGGGGCAAACCCCCCCCCCCCCCCTCTGGTAAGAAAGAGGGTAAAAAATAGGGCCCCCCCCCCTCCCATCTGGTAAGAAAGAGGGTAAAAAATAAGGGGGGGGGCAAAGTTCGTAATTTATTTATGATATATAATATGATTAAAATTGTAATTTTAACAAATAGCAATTCAATCTACTATCTGCTCGAATTTACTGCTCAAGCTCCTGCTAATTTTTTTAACAGATTTGGCTACTTCGACTAACCTCTCGAGCATTTTTACGTGCTACTGTTAAAACTATTGCACCGAAAAGCTAGCACTCATTGTGTTAAACTAGCAGAGTACCCAGCTAGTGTTTGTGCTCGAGCATAGCACATAGTTAGCATTGCTAAAGTTAGCAATTTAACAACTCTACTTGGCACCTTATCGAAATCTTTCTCAAGATCAATAAAACACATGTGAAGACCCTTTTGTTTTTCCTTATATAATTCCATAAGTCTCCTAAGACCATGTATTGAATCTGAAGTTGACTTTCCAGGCATGAACTCAAATTGTCGTTCATCTATTGAGATTATTTTTCGGAGTCTAGCTTCTATAACCTTTTCCCACACCTTCATTACGTGACTCGTTAACTTTATCTAGTTGTTCTTGTACATCTCCGTTCATTTTATAGATCGGTATAACATAGCTTTCTCCCCACTCATCAGGCATCATACCACTTGCAAGTATTTTGTTAAACAGCTTTGCAAGTAGATGTACACCTAAGGGTCCTAGCATTTTGAAACCTTCAATAGGTATATTATCAGGTCCCACCGCTCTACCCATGGTCATCTTTTTAAGCACCTGGTCAACCTCTTCTTCTGTCACTTCTAACTTTGGGTCATATTCATAGTTCTTGCTTTCGCAGTGGTCCGAAAACCCATTTTCACTGTTTAATAATTCTTTACGGTATTCGCCCCAACATGATTTGATGGTCCAGAGTTAGAGTGATGCCTTCCTTGCTCTCTATGGATTTCACGTTCACTACATCCTTTGAGTTCCTTCTGGTCTTTGCGATTTTGTAGGTCATTCTTTCCCCTTCTTTACTGGTTAACTTGGCATTCAAATTCTCGTAGACCTCTGTTTAAGCCTTGGCTACTACACGACGTTTTGCCTCATTTTTAGCTTTCACATATGCCAATCGTGTTTCTTCATCTCTGTTGCCTGACCATAATTTGGAAAGCTTTCTTTTCAACTTGACCAGGCGTTGCACGTCTTCGTTCCACCATCATACTCCTTATCTTTTTGAATACCTGGTTTACCTTCTCCTATAACACATCTTGCTAGAGATCGTACCGTGTTAGCTATGTTATTCCACATATCGTTAGCATTCTGCTGATCATCTATTTGCAGCCGTTCAACTATTTGTTCCTTGTAAATATTGAATTTTGGTAGCCGGAACAATTTGATTTTCCTATTTAATCTCTTCGACTCTTGTGTTTTCGCCTTGGAGATGGTATAGTCCATCACAACAAGGCTATGTTGGGCTGCAATAGCCTCACTGGTCTTACAATCGCGTACATTCAGTAATTCCTTTCTTGATATTAGGAGGAAGTTAATCTGCGAAGATCTATTTCCACTTTTGTACAATACGTTATTAGGTGATTTAAATTCTGTTTGAAGAAGGTATTTGTGATGGCCAAATCAAATGCCACGGTTTTAAATATTTCGTCGCCTTTATCGTTTTTCGCTCCGTATCCATTTCCACCATAATACCTACCGTTCAAATCCTTCTCTTGTTTTGCCTACGTGACAATTCATATGCGCTCCAATTAGAACCATCTCGGCTCTGGGTATCATGCGCAGCGTTTCGTCTAATTCTTCCCGAAAGTCCTCCTTTTCTTCATCTGTGCATCCGCCGAGCATATCCGGAAACTACATTAATCATTCACCTTCTATGCATAGTTTCAACATCATGAGTCGCCCACTTTTTCTTTGTACCTCAAATCTTGCAGATGTGAGGCTAGTATGATTGCCACGCCATTTTTATTCGTTTTTAGGCCATTGAAGTAAAGTTTATAGCCTTCGCCTATCATCCTTGCTTTTGCGCCTTTCCATCTTGTTTCCTGTATACATGCTATATCCACCCGTCGCTTGCTGAGGGTGTCAGCAACTTCTCAGCATTTTGTAGTCATCGTTCCAACATTTAGCGAGCCCAGTCTCAATCTCATCTTTAGCAATTTTTAACTACATCCGTTTGCGGAAGATGTATTGACCCTCGTTGACTTTTCACATGATACGGGCGCCTAACATGCGCGTCGTTTACAGAGGACGCCCTAGCGCTTTTATTACTTTCATTATTACGAACTTTCATAGCACTTGGATCAGGGGTGACGCTCGGCTATCCAGGTCTGACAGCCGTGTTGAAGATGTGAGATATTTTTAATCTTTGAAATAAGTGCCGGAGGTGGGATCAAACCGGCAACCTCTTGCTTCAAAGCCTAAACATATACCCACTACGCCACCACGCCCCCAAAATTTAACATAGCTCTATTTAAGTGGCTACCTAGCCATTCCCTTCCTAATATATAATACAATAATATGTATTTGAAAAATTTGATTCAATATAATATCTAGCATTAATCTTTTTTTGGTTAAAAAAATCAGCTCTAACAACTGGGCATGGGCATAGCTAGCATTGGAATTAAAGGGGGACAAAAACGATTTAAGGAAAGGCAAAATGAACATTTTAATTTTTGAGTTTAGAGGCGGGCAGCCGCCCCTTTCTATCCCCCCCCCCCCTTGGTTACGCCAATGCAACTGGGTAAGGTTTGTGTGCCACCTTGCAAAGGTTTTGATTATATTACAGCGTTTTTAACCTAATTAAGAAGCTTTACTAGGCGTTTATAAACTCATTGACCATCTCTCTTATATAAAATTCCGATTTGAGTCTTGTAAAATATGAATGTAAGGGAAGGATTTGATGCGATCTAAAAAATAAGTTTGGCCACAAATCATGTGGCAAAGCTTTCACATGATAAATTGGGCATCTTAAAATTTCGTTTTTATTTACAAATGCTTAAAATTTCATATAATTGCTACTTTTCTTCTTTAAGTTTCCTTAATTTTTTGGCCCCCTCTCTCCTGCCAAACTATTTAAATCCTGGCTAAGCTTATGTTATAAAATATATTTACGAAAATAAAATAAATTTGTGCAACAAATTATGATAGATACCAATTTCCGTTGAATCCAAACTTCAAAGAATTGGTAAATTACAAATATCTTCGTCCGGCCAAATATTTTTTCAATCGACACCAACCGCAGACGATAATTTGCAAAGTCAACCGATGGAGCTAAATCGATCTCTCCCGAAATCATTCCTTCAAGTAAAATCTAATAAAAATAATGAACCTTGACTTATTTGAATTTAAATTAAACTTAATTTATTTTATATTATAA
The DNA here is from genome assembly GCA_964036665.1 of Gordius sp. MW1. Lineage (NCBI taxonomy): Eukaryota > Metazoa > Nematomorpha > Gordioida > Gordea > Gordiidae > Gordius > Gordius sp. MW1. Next base: position 4,354,532 of record OZ038528.1, read on the forward strand.
ATATCTTTTGGTTTTATTTGTGCATTTTTAGAATTTGGTTTCTATAAAACTTGAAGCTAATAATGATGAAAAACCTAAGAATGGGACATTGACAAATTACGGTTGTATCAAAGATCAATTTATACTCAAACCCGCATTAGATAAATTCTTGTCTAGCTGACTATTAAACCTGCAATTTTTGTTACTGTTTTCATTAATTGTACTTTAAAATCAACGTCTACAAATTTGTAACCTAAACCGAATAATTAATTGTGGTTTGGTTGCCTTTTAAAACAATTATTTGTAAAGTAAAATCAATTAGACGCATATGATAGCAAACTAAGCTTTTGATTATATGTTATATTTCGGATATTTAAGATACAATTTGGTATCTATTTAATTTAAAGCAATGTTTTATAAGAACATTTCCGGGTTCTTGCCACCTAAACCGTGGTTTTGTTAAAAGATTAGAAAAGCCATATTTAGAGCCCTGCAAAATAATTTTTTCTGCCCGGCCCAAGTCCGACGTCTCAGTTTTTATTTTGCCCGAGCCCGAACGACTTTTTTTGTTTTTGGCCCGACCCGAGCCCGAAAAATTTTAAAAAATTTATTTTACCCTATAAATACATAATGCATTAAATTGTTATTAATCGTAATTTACAACTAAAATAAGTTTAAAATAAAATTTTCATTTTCACTCGCTACAATTTATTCAGCCAATAATTTAAAACTGGAAATCTAACTTTATAAAATTTATCTAACAGTTCCAAATAAAAAACTTTTTAAAAAAATTCCTTATTTAATTTCTAAAGTAATAGCTACTATAATTTTATTTAAATACTAGAATAAGATTTGCAATTTGTCAAAATATTATAGACAGGGGGAAAAAGCTGAAGCTTGGAAGCTATATTGTGTATGGTGTACGAAGATAATAATAATTTAATATCGAGTTGAGTTTGTTTAAATCATATTTTATAAAAGATTAATTTGCTTTAGTCATATCGGGCCTTAAGTTGGGCCGCCTCATCAGGCCCGACCCGAGCCCCGATTATTAAATTCTGCCCGAGCCTAGCCCGATCGGGTCGGGCTTCGGCGGCCCGTGCAGGGCTTTAGCCATATTATATACCAAAGTTATGGGATATGCGTTTCAAGTGTGGGAAAAAGTGATGGAAAAACGGCTTCGGATGAGATAACCAATTCGGATTTATGCCGGAGAGGTCTACAGCAGACGCCCTAAATAGTGTTAGAAGATTAATGGAACGGTTTGGATAAAGGGAGGAGGATTTGCACATGTGTTTAATCGATCTATAAAAAGCGTTTGATAAATTTCCTCCTACTTTAGTGTGGAAATGTCTTTAAAAAAACAATGTGCCAGAAATATATGGCAAATAAAAGATATGTACAAGGTAACTAGAACATACGTTAGAACAACGGTGGGGACTACAAAGGGCTTTGTCATTAACACTGGAGTCCATCAAGGTTTAGCTCTTAGTCCCTTCCTATTCATAATCATAAAAGATATTACTAAAGATTTTGGCGAGGAAGCTCCTTGGGCAAAGATCTTTGCAGACGATATAATCTTTTGTGCCAAAAGTGATCAAGAATTGGCTAATACGGAAATAGATGGGTAAATGATAGAAGAAAGTGGTCTCAGGGTAAATCGAAAGAAAACAGAATACATGAAGACGAAATTTAAATCAGATGAATAAGCTATGTACATCCCTTACTTTAGGCGATTGGCAACTTACAAGCGTAGATTCCTTCAAATATTTAGGATCAACACTTCTATCCGATGGTGAAATGGATAAAGAAATCCAAGCATGGCTAAATTCCGGATGGCTCAAATGACGAGACTTGACAGGCGTTCTGTGTGACAAAAACATCCCAAGAAGATTAAAAGGTGCATAGTATAAATCCATCATACAGCCAACAATCCTGTATGGCTCATGGGCTATACGTAAAAGGGAAGAGCCTTGCGTCTATGGAGATGAGAATTGAGAATGGGTGCTAGGAGTAAGCAAAAAGAAACATAAGCGAAATGAAGAAAGAAGAATTTTGGGTACTACATCTATTACGACAAAGCTGCTAACAAACAGATTAAGATGGGATGGCCATGTCGAAAGAAGGGACGATAGCTACGTCGGAAAGAAAATCGAGATGATAAAATTAGCAGGAAAACAAGGAGAGAAAGACCCAAGCTTACCTGGATCCATAAAATAAGGCACGATATAAGTCCACAAGATAATGAAAGATTTATTTAAATATAGAGACAAATGGAAACGAATGCTGAAAGGACTGATTACCAGCGTGACAAACAGTCATAGAAAGAAGAAGAAGAACCAAATAGAATATCCATAAAAAATTAAATCCCGTTTTAGATAGCTAAAGATTATTTTCTCATATTTTATGTTGGAATATATTTGTGTAATGTATTTTTTAGAGAAAATTTTAGAAATTATTTAGTTTTTTCACAGATTGAGTTTAAAATAACAAAATTTTAAAACTGCTCGGGGCAAATCATAACCCTGTTCAGGGGATATATTTTAAATGTTTTTACTATTATTTATTAGGCAATTATTTTATTATATAAAACATAGAACCGCCAACGTAATCGTTGTAATTTAAATTTAAATATAAAATTGGACAAGATGACAACCTGACTTATGTCTCATAAAAGATCGACTCAACAATAAAAAGTCTTTTAATAGCATTTTAATGTATGTTTATAATCTATTTTCCTTCTAAAAAACAGGTTAGAAATAATCTGTTTTTTTATTTTTCTTTATGAGGTGAGAATGAGAAATGCCTCGCGCCTAGAGATGTTATATTTTCCTGGTAGCAAACATTGGGGAAAATGCAGGGAAAATAATTAGAGGTACAATGAAGGGTGAGTTCAAAATTTGAACTATAATATAAACCCAACCCATCTAACATCAAATTTCTACAGATATATTTACGATAAACAATATAATAATTTAATACATGCGCCAAAAATTATAATGTATATATAATAACAGATTTTATAACGTGAATTTTTTTTCTATAACCTCATCTGTAGACTCTAAAGAACACTCAACTTAATGGGAGGATTTACGCGATTGATGAGATGTAAACTATGCCTAATTGCCTAACTTTTACGTATCTTGTCGTTCGCCAATTCGTTTTTAAGTTTATTATAGATATTTCCAAACGTTGGCCATATTCTTTTTGAAACCGCACTAGAAGGAAAAATATTCTTATTGCAAGTGCACAAATCACTTGATTTATGCATATCCCTTTCCACCAAATTATGAGCGTTGTATATCAACACGGGTCCATATCCCACATTCCGCCCAAATTCCTTCTCTACACCTAGAGCCCTGCACGGCTCCCGAAGCCCGGGGCCAACCCGATGTCGGGCTGGACTCGGGCCAAATTAAAATCGGGATCGGGCCGGATAGGTCGACCCGAGCCGGGACCGAGGCAAAATCTGGCTAAAGGAGTTTACCAAATTTTCAATATACAGCAAACCTTCTTGGACGTTCGTGAAGAGTGTTAATTTTTTTATAAAATACTTAATAGCTGGCATCCCTCCAAATATTTATTGGCGCTGTCACAATTGCTATTGCAAAAATAAAGAAATCAGCCCGTGTTGCCCTGTCTTTAAATATTCAACCAACATTCTACTTTCAAAAAATGGATATTTTAATCGCAAAGTATTTTGAACCCCTGGCCGACACTGGCCTCATCTAACGTATGATACATGCGACGCCTTCGAATTATGATTTATTTTTTAATTCTTACCCGCTTTTATATTTAATTTATTTCCAATTATTACTTCGCCTTTATAGTGTTTCTACATCGAATAAATATAATTTTAATACAAATATTTATTTTATGTCAATGTAGGTATTTTATATTTTTTGAGCCATCTTTCAATACGAAAACGTTTTATAAATAATAGGATTTCGATTTTTATTTTTTATTCTTTTGGAATTCGTAAATTGCATATAATTTTATTCTGGTATAGTTTTTAAACTACTAACTATACTATAATTAGTTTCTAACACAAACCTATAAGAGGCTTAAAACTACGTTTTAAAAATTGGTATGGGTTTTATTTATGTTAAAATTATTTTAAGAATGGGGTTCGCCGCTATACCCCACAACTCTGCTCAGGATTGAGATTTTCTTAAGTATTCTCGAATGGCTATATATTATATTATATTCCTCTGGCACTAAATATAGACTAGTATAATAAAAATGAAATTTTATAAATGCTTTAATGGTTCTGGAGTATGTTTGAAACAATAAACTGTGAGTGTGAGTATGCTAATAAGAGGAATATACAGATAGTAGGGAAGAGGGATCATTGAAAGGTGGGGCAGGACGTTAAACTCTCATGAAGTGCAGTGCAATGTTTTTTTTTTATTGATTAGGAGGAAACAATATAGGCATACAACAGATGGGGGGGGGGGCTCAGGACTTGACGATTAAAACAATATATCAAACACAGTCCGCCTGCCGCTCCCAAATTGTATTGCAAAATTATTTAAATATTTATAAGGTAAAAAAATTCTTTATATCTTTTCATATTCTAAATGTAGGATGTTATCTAGGTGGCTGTAGCATATGCATGCTGATTTAATTTTATAAGTAAATTTATTCTCCTCTCCCTATCTATGTTAATCATCGTCGATTCAAAAAATATGCTATTTCTAACACGCGAGATATGTTATTTTAAAAATGATCGCGTGATATGATCATTATTATTATTCGTTTTTAGGAAGAATCGTTGATATAGAAAATTATTACTATTAAAGATATTGAAAAGAAAAATATTATTTGTGTGTACATTCAAAGATATCCGAAATTGGTGTTATTTGGAAATGGTGATATCTTAAAGTGGTAAAGCAAATTTTTTTGTATTGTTTTACAATTATCTAATATATAAAATTCACGTGTCACGGTGTTTGAAGTTAAACTCCTCCAAAACGGCTTGACCGATTTTATGAAAATTATGGCGAATATTTGGTAGGTCTGAGGATAGGTTTTTAGCTTTTTTTAAATCTCTAAGTGATAAGACGGTCAAGTTTTTTTTTGTTTTCTACGTTTTGACACTAAATTAAATGTCAATCAAACCCAATCTTATGACTTCATATGACGTCATACAGGGATACTATAAAATGCAACAATGTAAATAATCTTTCATATCCTAAAGGGGCTGAAGTATTTTATTTATTATAACTATACTATTTATTAACATATCAGCAATAATATTGGGCCCCGCACGTTGCTGGATGTGTTCGAATGAGTGGCAAATGCGATGAGTAGCATATGCTATTTTGATAGTCCACAAGATACCTCTTGAAGACATCCATAGTTTAATTTATGCAGAAATTCCAAATCCGTGTACTTATAAATTATTGTTTGAAATTGTTATTATAAACATAATCATGGCCTAGTGGATACTTTAATCGATCATCGCTGTCGTGTAAATTCAGTGAATCCAAGGCAGACTGAGTTCTTTCAACTGCGACGGTTGTTGGTTAATGGCACCGGCTCATTGTGATTTACTCAACACTGATATGAGTCTTGAACTGCAGTACAATACTTTAGAAATGGCAGCGATTGTTACTCGCAATGTCCCACCACTAACTCATGACAAAAAATTATTTACAACCTCATTATGCTGATGATTTCGGCAGGACAAGGGGTTTCTTTTTTTTTTGATGCATCAGTTGGAACTGGTAAAACATTTCTCATTTCGATAATTCTTTCCGAGATACGATACAAAAATGGGATCGCATTGGCTGTGTCATTAAAATATTAATGAAAAACTCAAAGTCAGCATTGAATGGCAAGTTCCGAGGTGCACGTGTATGCTGCACGAATTCCTATGATTCCCACATATGTGCCGGTTGAATTCAAACGCATTAAATTTCTAATAAGGTTGGCATTCGCAATGACAATCAATAAGGCGCAAAGCCAAACGATGTCTATTTGTAGCTTAGATTTTGCCACACCATGCTTTTCTCACGGACAGCTGTATGTGACATGTTCTCGCGTGGGTAAACTATCGAGTTTGTTTGTGTTGACTAAAGATGGACTACCCAAAAATTATATACCTCATCGCACTTAGAGATTGATGCTGAATTATTTTTTAATCGTCATAATTTGATGTATATATAGGTATCAAAAATGATTTAAGGAAGTATAAGAAATGAAATTAATAGATGATTAGTGTATTGTAATTTTATAGGCCGACATTGTCACAACGCTCCATTCTTATTTCAATCATAACCACATATCCATACACTGATAGTATTTTCAAGAAATAAGCTGAACCAGATTCTTTCATATATTTCCTAATGATAGGTACCAATTATTTAGCTAAATTAGAACTAAGCCAAAGCAACGCTTGGCTGGGCACAGCTAGTTATTTGTATAAAATTTAATAAAATTAGCTTTAAATTTAGTTTTTGTTGCGATTAAAAAAGTATAAATAAATTAAAATACAAAAATTGTTTTAAAAATGCCCATTGTAATGTTCACAGGACAATGTAGATTAAACTTTAATTTTTTTGATCGGTTTGAAGTCTTATCTAAATTATGATTTTAAAGACCCAGGTCATTGATATGCATCTTTTTTCTAATGCTGTTCTGCCAAAAAATTTTCGGCCCAAGCCCGACGTCTTTTTTACTTTACCCGAGCCCAAAACCATTTTTATTCTTGACCCGACCCAAGCCCGACCCGATTTTTTATTATAAAATTTTTGAAAATTTTTATTTTTAAAAGTATTTGACTATATAATTTATTAAATTGCCATTACACTCTTAATTTACAACTAGGATAAGTTTAAATAAAAAATCCATTTTTACCTCGTACAATTTAATCAGCTGATGATTTAAAACTAAAAACAAACTTATAATCAGGGGCTCCGCCCCTGGTGGGAAGAGGGAGGGGGAGGGGGAAGAGGGAAGTGCAGGAGGGAGGTGCAGGAAGGAAGGGGGAACGAAACTTATCTATACTCCGTATAAACGTAGCATTCATGTAAGGTGGGAAGGGGCGAGAATGCCTATGGGGGGGGGGGGGGAGGGGGGGAATGGTCAAGCAGGGAGTCAGATAATACTTGACAACGTTATAGTTGTTTTTTTAATATACTATTTTCATTTATTATTTTCCTCAATAAAGAAAGTATTAATAAATGTTTTATAGAAGGTTTTACATTAGCTTTTTAAATATTTTTATAAAAAAATTACTAATTTTCCTCAATAAATAAAGTATTAATAAATGTTCTCTAGCAGGTTTTACAGAAATTTAACTTTCTAAATATTTGTATGAAAAAAAACTAATCATTTTGCATTTTATACTTGATTTTGAGGAATAGGTGTTTTTATATTCATTCTTATTTAACAACTTCTAAATTAATCAAAATGACGAAAGGAACGAAAATAGTGTGAGTATGACCTTGGAAAAGCCAATAGTCATCCTTCCAAAACGTACAACTTTCAATTTAGAGTTTTTTTGATACGTATAAATTTAAACAATTTGGTGTAGGCCACCTATAATTTGAATTATGACTATAGATTCTATTCAAATCATGCGCATATGTATAGTATAAACAAGATGTTAAATAAACAAAAAAAATTTCCAATCAGACTTTGGCCATTGATCATTTTTCTATTGGTCAGACGGCCAAATAGCCTATAATTATAATAAAGAAAAAATGCTATATACACTTTGGCCAGTGGTTATTTTTTCGGATGGTCAGCAGACAGCCAAATATCTAGTCTATAATTATAATCTTAAAAAAATCAATTTTAATCTCACTATGGCCAGTGGTCAGGAGACAGCAGACGACCAAAAACTAGCCATAATTATAATCTAAAGGAAAATTTTTTGATTTTAAACTCACTTTGGCCAGTGATCATCTTTTCAGTAGCCAGCAAACGGCCAAATAGCCTACATATATACTGTAGAAAAAAAATTGATACACTTGCTTGGCCAATGGTCATGTTTTTCCATTGGTCTCCAGCCAGGAGACGGTCAAAAAAGATATAGATACATAAGAGACAAAAAAACGAAAGAAAAATTCGATTCACACTTTGGTTAATGGTTATTTTTTTTCATTGGTCAGCAGCCAGAAGACGTTCAATAAGCCATATTATTAATGGTATTAACAAGAACAATATATTAATTAATTGAAAAAAAATATTTGCCCTCGCCAGGATTCGAACACACATCATTAGAGGGTTAAGCCCTTGTAGGGGGGGGGGCATAGGGTAATTATCAATGTTAACCTAAAATAGCAATTCAAAAAACAAAAAAACAAAATTTAGATTCATACTTTGGCCAATGGTCATTTTTTTCCATTGGTCAGTGGCCAGGAGACGGTTAAAAGTCATATTATCAGTGGTATTAACAAGAACAATGTATTAATTTTTAAAAAAAAATAAAAAAATTTGGTCTCGCCGGGATTCGATCCACATCAGTAGAGGCATAGGTCTTTGTAGGGCGGGGGGCAGGGACCCATATCAGTAGAGGCATAGGCCCTTGGGGGGGGCATAGGGTAATTTTCAATGTTAACCAAATAAAGCAATTCAAGAAACAAAATTGGTCTGTAGCCAGGAGATGGTCAAAAAGGCATGTTATCCATGGTATTAACAAGAACAATATATTAATTTAAAAAAAATTGCCTCTACCGGGATTTGAACCCACCAGTAGATACAAGTTGGACGGACAACAAAAAGCGAGCCCATAAATTGCATAGCAATTAATATTTTAACAGTTCTTAATAAAACTTTTTGAAATATTTATCTATTTTATTTTTAAAGTTCTAACAGTTACTATGAATATATTTAAATACTAGAATAAGATTTGCAACCAGGTAATTTTATAAGACAGGGAAAAGAGTTGAAGTTTGGGAAGCTAAATTATGTAGACTGTGCGCAGATAAATATTTGCTATCAAGTTGAGTTTATTTTTATCCTATTTTAAAAGATGGTTTGCTTTAATTTCGGGCCAGGCCCGACCCTAGTCCGAGGCCCGATTATCTAATTAAATTCAGCCCAAGCCCTGTCCGACACCCGATCTAGCCAGGTCGGGTTTCGGGCGGTCCACGCAGGGCTCTATCTACCAGAGACAATAAGTTCGGTTTATAATTTTTTTTACTAATTCCTTTGTTTAGTAGGCTATATAGAGACAAAATATTTTTAGGTTATATGAAAGGTGCGGGTGGGTATTCTGAATAAAAATTTTTACTTCAAAAAAGTCAAGCCTGAGTAATTTAGAGCTTGGGCTAAATAAAATAAAAAGTTCCGGGCTCAGTCGGGCTCGGCCCAAAGAAATCATTTTGCAGGGCAGTATTTACACCAAAATTTAGCAAGATATATCATACGCATAAGTGAGTAAGACAGCAAATCGCTTTACTTAAATCTTTGCCACTTATATTTTTACAACAAAAGCGTGGATCAGGCAAGTAGGCGGGCAAATGTATTCCTAGACAACATAATTGCCATCTTTTATGAATAAAATGAATAATGGTTTTGCCACTATTCCACGATGACTTTTTTAATCATGTGTTTATTTAATACAATGCTTCAGAAACATCAGAAAAAAATGCTCGTCTTCTCCACCTGCATTATTTTAGAATTTATTCGTTTTAAAATGGTAAAGCGGTTTGAATCAAACTACAAAGCTATCATATCTATCAGAGTTTGCCTTTTGTCTTTACATTGATGGCAGTTTCCTTTATAATAGCTTTATTTGAAGCCAAGCTTTCAAGCACAACCCCATCTGGTACTATTTAGAAACTTTCAGTGAGCTTTTTCTTTTTTCAATTGTTTTTTTTCATTATAGAGTTAAGTCTGTAGTTCTTATAAGTAAAGGAATATTGATATAATAAAGTGATTATTAAAATCACAAAGAATCTTTTTTAGTACAATTAAACTTTTAGCAGCAATATGTTTTGTAAAAATAGACCTTAAATAAATCAACAAATATATGACGTGATAACATACTTAGTAATTAATTAAATCCAGAACGAATCTTCTTTTAAGTTTAGTAAAACTTTTAGAAGGGATGTCATATACCTTAAATAATTCATAATAAAATTGGCATGATAATATAATCAATTAATTAGTGTGAACCAAATGTATTAAACGCCAACATTAATTAAAAATTAAATAGCCTCTAGGTATAGTGCCTAAAAACAAAATATCTGATATATCATATAAGAATATATAATAAACACAAAGGGAAATTTGAAAATTCTCAAAAGAGCTTTTTCTATTTTCTCGGGAAATTTTCCTATCATGGCATCTCTACTCGCACTTATAATTTGTTAAATTGCTGAGCGATCGTAGAGACCTGCAACGGGCCTGTTAGGCCCGCCTGTAATAAAACTTCAAAGCCGAGGCCCGGCCCGGGACCGTCAAAATATTCAATTATAAGCTCGGGCTCGGTCCGCTAATTTTATACAAAGCCGGCCCGGGCCCGTAAAATTTTTGTATTTTTATTTTTTTGTTTAATATTTTATCGATATGGTAAACAATATGTATGTGTTAAAAATGTTAACTGTAAAATTAATAAATAGGTATGTCCCCGTCAGTCGAGTTCTTCTATCTTTTAAGAAACGATCATCACGGAAAATTCTTTTTTACAAGTGGCACTTTGGGATATATAAAACCATATAAGCCAAATAAACTTTTAATACCCTTATTTAAGGTTAAAATGTTTTTAATAAAGTTACTTAGCTTCTTTGCTTTTTCACTATTTAAATCATAGTATAAAATAAAAAAACAGTGATAGTTTACAAATGTAACTTGAAAAAATAAATTTTAGAATTCGCTTTTAAAATTGTTAATGATAATAAGTATATAAATTTTGACATTTGGCCGGGGTCAGATAAAGTAGATGTAAGCAACGGTCAGTATTAATTTGCAGGGAATTATAACAAGTTTCGCAATTATCTGATATATAGCAACAACCTAGACAAGTTGCCCAAATAAATTCATAAATAAAGTTAATACGTCGGGCACAAAAACAAGAATGTGATTTGAGCTAGGGCGAGGTTGAAAAAGGTAAAGTCAATCAGCGGTTTTGTCCACAGCATTAAAAACCCGTTTTAGTTTTCACGGCAATTATTGTAAAATTACAAGTTGGACAGGACAGGACGGACAATTAAAAGAGAGCCCATAAATTGCATAGCAATTAATAGAAATAATCATATATGATATTAAATTAATTCACTTGCTAGGGCGTATAAATTGGGAGGCAAGGATGGGCAGCTGCCCCCCTCCAAATCCTTTATGTGAAAAACATTTTTGCCCTATCTAAACTGCCCCCCTCTAATTTAAATTAGCTCCGCCCGGCGATCACGTGTATAAATTAATAACATTTATATTGCAGGTTGAGTTAATGATAAATTAATAAACTAGGATGGAAATAAAATTAAACTTTCTTTGTTAATTTAATATACATATAATAATTATAAATTAGAACATTATTAAAATACCTTCTTTTATACTAAATCTAATTAATTTTGTAACGGGCTTTTAACGAGCCTTAAGTATAACAAGGCCCGGCCCGAGCCCGTTAGGTTATATAACGGCCCGTCCAGGCCCGGCTTGTTGTTTTATTTTCAAGCAAAAGCCCGTCCAAGCCTCGCCCGTGCAGGTTTCTAGAGAAATGCTTACTATGTGCTTTGACCTTTTTTTGTCCCTATGGTTTGCCCCCCCCCTCGGGGGGAGAGGGTAAAAAAGGGGAAGGCAAATCACCCCCCCCCCCCTAGTGAGAAAGAGGGTAAAATAGGGGGAGGGAGGGCAAACCACCAAGGCAAAAGGGAAGGGGGGAAAGTTCTTTATTTATTTATGTATTATAAATGAGCAAATATTTAAATTTACTAACTCGTAGCAATTGCTCTTAATAAATCTGCTATCTGCTCGAGTTTCTGTTTGGACAATCTGCTCAATGCTTGAACAGATTTTGCTGTTTCGACTCGCTGCTCGAGCATTTTTATATGCTACTGTTCGTCTGGTGCACTGAACAGCGAGCACTCATTGTGCTAACGCGCATATTAAACAACTCAGTGTGTTAGCTCGCGTTTGGAGTTGAAGCCAATTAGCAATTTAACCTATAATCGTACTAGTCCCTATCCAACTATCCCTGACTCTTATATTTTTAACAATTAAAATTTTTAGAAAATTATGATATTCAAATGTATTAATAATTTTTACATTTATAGAAATTAACTTTATTGAACCGTCACTAAAATAATTTAAGTAACTAACTATAGTCACCGTTTTCCTGTGATTACGGTTACTTTAAAAAAGGGAACTAATTCCAGGAACTAATTATATGTAGCTAGTTACTTAACAGCTCTATTTTCCTCAAAATTTCACGATCCTTCCAAATGATATTTTGTAAAATCCGCTTAAAAACACTATCAACTAAGCCACCTTCATGTATCCTATTATATTACAACCTTTTAATTTTTACTCGGGTTTCTCCTAATGTCTAAATTATCACTTGCAAAATAAATTGCGCTTACAATTTTTAAGGACTTTTGAATTTAATGAATTAAATATCATTCTCGCAAAAGTGGTCAAAGAAGGCATAAAGAATCTAAAGACTAATGAAATGTTTAACATGTTTCTTGACATCAGAGTCATTAAAAGACAATAAGAGTTAAACAATCGATATATAGGGCTATAAAAATCAGAAATATATTAATAAATAATTGAAGATTGTTCATTCATTTCTTTATGTAAACTTCATTGAAGTTGGTCCACAATTTGTTCACTCTTCCGCGGTAAATCGGATTAAATATGTAATTGACGTAAAAGGAGAAAGCCAAGTTAATAAATCGTAGCATGGATAAAATTTGAAAAATGTCATTTGAAGTGACAGGGTCCAATAAGTGATAACCAAAACCAATCAAAATCTCATATATATTGAAGGGTAGCATAAAAAGTAAAAATTCACAGGTTAAAATAAACAATGTTTTTTTGTGTTGTTTAGCTTCATTTGATCGTCTCAGAGATGGGCTTCCTTCCATTCGACTTTCAACCGGCCTGGAATTAATAGTGGTTTCAATGTTTGAAACGAACATATCTGATGAAACTTTTTGAGAATTTCCTAATACATTTATACGTGAAAGATCACTCTGTTCTTGAACCGATTTTAATTGAATATCACTTGCTGTAGTTCTACAGGATGTGGCGGGATTAATCGTGTTTTTGTGCTTTTGACGTTTCGTTAGAACAATAAGTTTAAACACTATGATACTGATAAAAGGTATTATATTAACCGAAAGTTCTCTTAAGATTTGGTAGGTAGTCCATAGGCGCCATACCTTTATTGTTTTGGGCTGCCATTCTTTAGTTATATAAATAGTCATACCTTTCGCTTCACTTAGTTCGGGACACAGTGGTATAGCTATAACGTCTAACCACTTCCATGTAGGAGTATACCAAGCGACGCAGTACAGAGCCATTGCTCCTAGGACGAGGTATAAATTGCGGTGCGTGACCAAATTTTTGTATTTGTGAGGGTAGGCCACGGCTAACACTTGGTTGGCATAATAAACGAAATAGAGTAGAAATGTAAACGAGATTATACCGTTAGCTATGGGATAATGGGCATCACCTGAGTAAATAGCCCAACTTTCACTTATCCAAACTCCATACCGTCGCTGATCGCCATAGAATCGCATGATTGGAATAACTATAAGTGTTAAGACGGCTACGAGACTCATGATGTGAAAGAGGGTAAGGATGAAGTTGTTGACTTTATTACTAATGTTACCCCTCGAGACGCCTCTTTTTTTGCGCAGTTTTTTAGGCGGGATCAAGGCAAATATTGCCATGCCATTGCCTAAGATGCCGCAAATCAATATTACAAATGCCGCTCTTTGATAAAAGACGGTAATTGTAGTTTGAGTGGGTAAGGGAATATGGGAAGAATTAACGCAACCACTATTAGAATAGTTCATGATATGTTTGGTATGATATTGACACTACGAATGAATAACAGTTATACTTACCATCTAATACACTTAATCAGGATGATGCATTTATATATAGAGTACCGAATCAAGGTTATTGCCAAGTGTGACCTATCATTAATTAATTTAATTGCTCGATGGTGTGCATTGTTAAATATATCTTCTCGTTTATTCGTGCACAAAGGGACTTATATTAACAATACCATTATCCAATTAATCAATAAGCATGATTAAGTCAAAGAAGGGATAATTCGAATCCTTTTCTAGTGCAACTCAGCTTTAGGTATATAGTTTTATTAGACAATCACTTATCATTTTTTTATTACAGCATGGCAAGCACTGCGATTTATATAAAATCAATAAAGATTAATATTTTCTTCGAATTATTCAAGCTTATTAATTCATTGCTTGTTGACTCTCACATTATTACATTATATAATTGGCTATTAATATAGAGTTAATTAAAATCCATTATAAAGAAGGGTTTCCCAAGGGGCGAATACATACATACAGCAAATGAAGTATTAATATTTATAACAGTAATAATATAACAAACTACTAATGTATTAAATTTTACAAATTATCCTAGTTTATAGTAAGGTTTATTTAAAAAATATCAGATCACGACAGTAATCGGAATTACGACATATTTCTAATTCCAAATTAACTGTTTTATCAAATAAATTCATGTTACCATAAAATTTTTTTGTTATCTCTTTCTTCAACTCAATTTTAGTTTCATAAATCGTTCTAACCTTTCAATTATTATTATTTAAAGACCCTTACATCAAAAATTTTCAAGTTTAAAAACATTAATAATATTTGGTTTAGATAAAGTTATTATTTGTTATAACAATAGCAAGGTGCTCATAAATTATTTAAAACATTTTAATTACGTCATTGAATAATAATTTTTATGTTATATTGCCCATTGAAAACGATTACTCTTTATAATTTCAAAAGCCATGGCACGGTTTCACAAATGATATCGGAAAAAATCAACTATAGTTAAAAACTAGTTGTTTTATCAAATAAAAAGATGAGCTTCGTTTAAAATTTTTTTATATTAATTATTACAGTATTGGTAATTCAAGCAGCTGAATATTTTTATAAGTTTTAATGATAATTTTAATAGATTGAATTGCTTGATATTTGCCCATTTATGTATGACTTAAGTAATACGACTTCTATTTGGGTAATATACCTAAGCACTTAAACTATACTTCACATACTATGTGAAATTATTTTTTCCAATCATCATATTTATAATTAGTACAATTTACATATTTAGATGATATGTATAATTGTAACAAATTTACCTAAAAAATGATATTTTCGTAATCAATAAAAGAATGTGTTTTTACGACCTTTATAACATTCTTTCCTTAACATAATTAAAACTGAGAAATAATATTTATTCAGACATTAAATACAAATACTTGTTTTCGCGTTTCTTATACATTTTAAAGTTATTTATAATTAGAATATTGTTTATTAAAAATCCTGCAAGTTTATTACGTGTTTGCAACTTTAATTATTATTATATACTTCAATTTACACCAATGCATTGAGTTTTATTAACATATAAATGTAAAACTAACAAATTAAATAATTGTCCATTTTAGCAGTTATATCAATCGACGATTTATTATTGATTGGCCCTTGTCTTTCTTGCTTTATCCTTCACCCCATTGTGTACATTATTCTACATGGATAGATTAGTAATAAAGATTTAAATTATTAAACAAATATATTATTTTATTAAAAACAAAACTACATCGATTTAATGTGTATCTTATATTTTATATCTCTTCGTATTGTTAATGTTTTTAACTTAACTAAACCATTACTCTCAAAAAAGCGCGTGAGGAACTGTAGCAGTTAGCATTTAATATAAAAATAAAAAAACGCATCATTTCTCCAAGTTCTTGTGCAAATATTAACAAGAAATTACGAAGTTAGCAGTCTATTGTTAATAATCTATCAATATCGCAGATTACAATGGCGATGAAATCGTAGAGCTAGACTGAAAACAAGGAAAGGAAAAACACACGCATTTCAAGCATACAACAGAGCGCTAGTTAGAACTTACTTTCAAATCGCAAAAATCATAGCGTTACTTTATAGTTGGAAGGTGTATTAGTCAAATTAACTTTCTGCAAAATGATTAATGGAGGATTCAAGATTGCAAGGTAACACCAAGCGAAGATATCGCCATAGTTTACTTGTGCCTTAAATAAAAGTATTTACGGAACTAGGAAAGGGAAACTCGTTAGAGTTGAAATACTAAAAAACGGTTAGCAAGCAATAAATATCATAAGAAAATCGTTTGAGAGAAATACATACTAGAACTGGAGACGATGATTGTGAACAACGGCGATACAGGTGTAGGACAGACTAAACTCCCGTCTTAATACACGAATCAACTTCAAAGCGACATATTTTTTCTGTTCAAATATGCCATTTACATGTCGTGGAATCAAGAATTTTAGTTTAGTTACCATGTGAATATGCATTAGTAAGCGTAATTAAAGGATAAATATTTGTTTTAAAGCCAAAGCACAAAAACAAATCAAAAATGACGTGACGCTCGTATTAAGACGCGACTATGTTTTAACAGGCATTCGCTTTTTAACTTGATTCAAAATCGCGTATTAACACACCCTAAAAGAGGCAATCGGTTAAGGACTTCATCGAAAGATAAGCAACACTATACAGATGTTGCCATATATCGGTAAAATTCTAAAGTTTTTAAGCATATCAAAAAAGGTCTTAGCAATAGCAATTAACCGTGCCTCCACCGATGTAAGCTAACTCAATTAAAGGATGAGACTAACTAATGTATAAAATTAATTAAGAAGGGAGAATAGTAGCCTTCTTGATGTCGGATTTATTAAAGTAGTCAAAAACGAGAAGGTTTTAATCTTATTTATGTGTAAGTAAGTGTCGAAGGGTGGAAAGGATGTATCGAAGAACTTATGAATGCCGCAAATGATAAAGATCCTCTTCCTGATATAGGGTAAAACATAATTATGGTAAAACTCTTTCAAAATGATAAATTGGGCATAAATGAAATGGTGCAGAAAGGAAAAGACAATCAATCGAATTTATACCTATGAGGATGCGAAATAAGGGAGTAACAGCCATGACGAAATTTAATAAGATATTTGCAAAAAAAAACAAATTTCCGATCAATGGAGATAAAAATAATTACCTAGTGTTATACGAATGGACCGTGGACAAAGTTGCGAAGATTATTATAATAGAACTTGACATGAACCTTACTCAATCAAGATTAAATAACCAACTTTTGTAAAAAGCAAGATTTTACCATTAAAATATCTAGATTAAGTGTATATTTTATTAATCTTTTGGAACAGAATTCTAGTCTGATATAAGGTTTAAAAATTTCTACATAACAGTGACTAATAAATTAAGGTTACTTGCAATTTGAACAAAATTATTATATATTAAACCATTTTTTTATTAATTTTGGCATATTGTTTATGAAATTTTTAAATTTATATAATCCCCCCCTAGGTGAATTTAATATATTTTGCATGCATAAAACAAAAATCGTTATATGTCAATTATAACAGTTTTATATAAATAAAAGTGCAACAATTTACCTGATCAAGTGATCAACGTATCATTAAATGGGTTAAAAAATTATAATAAAATTTAACATTTCACTATGTTTAAATTGGAATGATAAAATCATAAACGAGATAGAATGAGGAGGGAGAAATACATGACCCATAGTATTATATTTAATTTTTGTCTAATTTATTGCAACTTTTTTTAGATTTTAATTATGTTTTGGGCCCTTGTGGTCGAAACAACGGAGCCCTTCCTTCTCACTTTAACAACTAAATTATAAATATTCTGCACTCAATATATATTAAAATTATTAATTGCTATGCAACTTATGGGTTTTAAAAATTTAAATAAAGATCTCCCATTTTTTCGTATATTATCGCAATGTATCTCAAATCTCTCAATAAAGAAAATAATTTATCAAAAGATTTTTGAACCAAAATTGTGGAGTTCAAAATTGGGTTATTATTAAGTTGCAAGTCAACATAGTGAAATATAGATTATTAAATTGCTTTATTCTTCCAAATTAAAAAAATAATTATGAGCTATATTTGTCTTCAACAACAGCTCATTACTGAATAAACGAAAGTACCAACATTTACTATTTAAAATATATGCCGTAAGCATGAAAATTAAACAGTATATCTGTTATTTAGATTTATGGAACAATTTTATGGTTTAATTATTAAGAATTAAATTATTCATTAACACTTTAAAAAATGAGTATACCAAAAAGCTGAGTTTGTGACGAGCTGATCCAAGATATCCCACGATTATGATATTTCTATCGTAGTAAGGAGAAGGACCTTTCTCTACGTAATCCCAACCCTTGGGATAACTTATCTCTTTATTATTAAGTGGAATGTGCAAGTTAAGATATTGAAAACAGCATTGAAGCTATATGATTGCTGATTGCCTTATCTCTTTATTATTAAGTGGAATGTGCAAGTTAAGATATTGAAAACAGCATTGAAGCTATAATTTGATTGCTGCTTGCTACCATTAGTGTTGGAAAAACGGCTGGGTTGTGTTTGGTCAACCTTTGGTTTCTAACGGTCAACTTTGGCCTGGTTTTCAAATTTCGACTAAGCCTTGTGGCTGACTAAGAAAAATATAGCAAAAAATCTTTGGCCTGTCCAAATGCCGACCAAACTAACCCAGCGGTTTTTGCAACAATAGCTACAATTTATAAATGACAATATATCTCACAGATTAAAGTGGATGCTTATTTAAATGATATAAATAAGGATCATTTTAAATTTTGATTACAGTCTTCTTTAAACTTTTTGGTTTAAGACATTATTTTTATTTAGCCCGTGCTCTAATAAATTAAATGGACATTCTATTTCTGAATTTAATGTATGTTTTAATCTGATATGCTAAGGCTAAAAAAAGTTGTTAGTTTTAATATAGACTTTATTAATATCTTATATTTCATAAAAATGCCATACGTTACAATAAAATTATACTTTGTTTTTACTTACTCAAATACACGTTTACTTTATCTTTTGGATCTAAAGTAATTTTTATATTAACAAAATTAACAATAGTAACAACAATTATAAAAATACTAATAATATTAATAAATTTACTTACAGCTTTTTATTAATTGATACTCGTAAAATTGATCGGTTTGTGAATCATACTGCACCTTCTTATCTGCGACTATAATCAAATAAAAAGTATTAATGTAATCTTCAAACTATATTGAGACTACAACCAAAAAAATAATATAATCATGTTATATGTAGGTATTGCTTACAAAAATTTATCTTCGCAACGGGCGATGGCTTTGGCAGACTGTATACGTGGTCCAAGCCCGCGCAAAAAATGAGAATTTGTATAGAATACAAGATAACGTGCATTAAATATTAATTTTTAAATAAAACAACATCCGAATCAAAATAATTGACAAGCAGTCTTGCTTTAACATAACTCTGTTATTTAGGACAATCTATACAATAACGCGCTAGATGGGATTTATTGACCCTACTGACCCCGTTAAATCAGTCGTTATACGCCATAAACACAATTCATGTATTTTACTTATTTCAACATCCTCATGGGATAACACTTTTTACGATGTAATTTACCTTAATTAAAGCAATACGTAATTCTTGATTTAAATTAAAGTCGCTTTTGAGGATTTTAGTTTTCGACGCAACGAATTATTTCAAACCAATTGGTTTCGAACCAATCAATGAGTGAAATAAATGTGATCCTTTTAATCTAGCATGCCAAGAGAGGATCTTGAGTAGAGTTATACTAGGCATGAAGAAGTATAAAGTAAAATTCTATCACATATTCATTTGCAGTAAATAGTTAATTTTGGTAATTCTTGAAGTAGTAGGCCGATATTAAATAATAGTATTTGCAGATAAACTAATTATATAACGTAAATTAGGCCCAAATTGTGCAAACTAACAATCAAGCAGAGCTTTTTAATGCAAATTTGAGAAATTTTATTGCCTCTATAGTTTTGATAATGACAATTTCTAAGATTCTATTTTAATAGCTAATAGTTCTTAGCAGTTGTAAAATTATGGAAAAAAATTGACAAATTTTTATTGTGCTCAAGACATTAATAAATTGAAATTTACACCAAAAGACGCGGTGATATAAGTTAGAGCCAGGGGTTTGTCCCGAACCCGAACCCGTGAACCCGAACCGGGTAAAACCCGATGATTTACAGAACCAGAACCCAAACCCGAACCCATTTTTAAAAATACCCTTAAAACCCGAACCCGAACCCAATAAATACAAAAAAGGGTTCGGGTTCGGGTTTTTAATTCAAAAATATATTGTGAATTGAATATCTCAGTTTTCTCTATCATGACAATGTAACGAAACGAAGAAAACCATATGATTTTAATTTCAATATTTTTATTTATCCGGCATTTTTCATTCATTAATCAATACTAATTATCTCAAGAATTATTTGTAAGTATTATATATATAATTGATATATATTAGTTATGGTATATAGTCTAAATGGTGAGGGAAAATAACCCCATTAAGAAATATTATAAAATATCTCCATTATCAAATAATTCAGAATGCCTTGCCATAGATTGTGGTAAAAAAATGAAAGGGACACATTTAACCAATCTTGAAAAACATTTAGAAAGATTTCATTCAACTCTCTTTGACAAATATAAAGAAGAAAAGAAGGCACTTTGTATTTCTCATTCTCCGAAAAAACTCAAATCCAATCAAGAGTCAACTTTAGACAATATATTTGAAAAATTGACAATCAAAGTGGAGATTACAGAGAAACAAATATATGAAGGACTTATTGAGATGGTAACTTTAAATGGGAGACCATTTACTTGTGTAGATGACAGTGGGTTTAGAAAGATTCTTAACCCCATTCTCAAGGGTATGAATAAAGAAATATGCATTAATACAAATATAATTCGGAAAAAGGTTATGGAGACTGCTTATAAAATCAGGGAAGGTATAAAAAATGAAATAAAGGGGAGACTTGTTTCTCTAAAGATTGATGCTGTAACAAGATTGGATAGAAATATTTTAGGAATTAATTGTCAATTCATTGATAATGGTAAAATTCAAATAAGAACCTTAGCAATGAAAGAAATACTTACCCAAGGTAGTGGGGAAAATATTAAAAATATTATAAAAAGTGTTATGGCCATTTATGAAATAACAAATGATCAAATTTATACAATAACATCAGACAATGGAAGAAATATGGTTAAATCTATAAAATTGTTAGATAACGAAAATAATATCAGCCTCTGTGAAACTAATATTTTTGCAGATTTTGATGATAATATATCAGATGAAGATTATGATATAAATTATAATCTAATAAATATTCCAAACATTTATTGCATACGGTGTGCTGCCCACACACTTCAATTAGCAATAGATGATTCAATGAAGGAATTGCCTTCTTATCCTATTATTACTCGTGCTAGACAGATTAATAAAAAAATGAGAACTCCAACTATCACGAAGCTTCTCAAATCATTAAATCTTCTTAAGCCAATTTTAGATTGTCATAGATGGCATTCCTTATATGATATGCTGGAAAGATTAATTATACTTAAAGATTTCTGTAATGAAATGGAAGATCAGGATTTTCATATGTTACCTTCTGATTGGGCAGAAATTGAGGAAATTTTAATGGTTTTAAAGCCCTTAAAATTAGCAACAAAGATACTTCAAAAGGAGCAGCTCACTCTCAGCTGTTTTTATGGAACATGGATAAATTGTATCCTAGACATTGAAGCATTAGATTCCCCATTTGCTAAAATAGTAATTGAAAATATGAAGGCACGCGAGGAAAAGCTTCTTAAAAATGATGTTCTTTTAGCAGCTTTATACGTTGATCTGCGTTATCAATGTCTACTATCCGAGGAAGAAATTCACATAGCCAAAATACATTTACTAAAAATTTGGGGGAAGTTGGAGGTATTAAAGAATGGCTGTAATGATTCTAGTGATAAAATACAATTATCATTGCCTGATAAAACGGATAAGCTTGAGAAGCTTTTAAGAATGAAAGAACAAAGTAAAACAAATAATATGGAAAATGTTAAAAGTGCAGGAAAAAGTATAGGGTCTGTCTTGACATTGTTTTTAGATCAAAATAGAATTGGACGAGATGAGAACGTATTAGAATTTTGGGAGAAAAATAAACGTGAACATCCCAAGATTTATCAGTTAGCCCAGGTTGTATTAGCTGTTCCACCTACCCAAGTTAGTGTGGAAAGAGCTTTTTCCTCATTAAAATTTATTCTATCAAATTATCGATCACAAATGACTGATCAAATATTAGAAGATGTTTTAATTGTAAGATTAAATAATATATCAAAATTATCTACATAATTTATGTGTCAACTGTATTTATATTTAATGATGTGAAGTATACGTTGAATAAAAATATTTTGTAATTTAGAATATGGTATGGCTTTTATTAATTATATTTTTATTGCTTTTAAATCCAAAAATAAATTAGAACATTAAAAATTCAATAAATACATATGCACTGAAATAATTAACATGTGAATTTAATTAGGTGCTATTTAAAAATTAAGTTAACTATTCAATAATTTTTTGAAGGTAAAAATGTATTATTAGTATAATAAAATTTCTTGAACCCGAACCTGTACCCGAACCCGAACCCAATTCCTTAAACCGAACACGAACCCAAACCCGAACCCAATTCCTTAAACCGAACACGAACCCGAACACGAACCCGATTTTTTTTTGGGCGGGTTCAAACCCCTGGTTAGAGCCAGTCAAAAATTTCTTCGTTAAATGGTAAATGCACTTTTTCCATTGTAAGTTACCTAAGCCCGCATAATCATATAATTAGAAGGATTTAAATTAAATATAGAAAAAAGGCCAAAGTAGACAATACTTGCATAAAGAATTTATTAATAGCTTTATAGATTACTAACTTACTTTTCACTGCCGTCTACTTATTTGTTAGTAACTCAAAAGAACAACTACTTTACTCACCATCACTAATCCGCGCCAGTTATTTATAAATATAATGACCATACAAAAATGCGAAAATGTAGATGTTTAAGTTTAAGAAAAAAGTTAATAAAATGTAATCCAATAAGTTGTGTCAAAATCACAAAATTTTGTAAGGATATTACCCGACCTTGAAAGCGTTTTATTTTTGGCAAATTTTCAATCTTTGCCTTATAAAACTATTAATTATTTAGGCTAACCTTATTATAAGATATTCATAAATTAAATTAATATTGATTTAATATTAGAAATACTAACCTTGGGTCTCTCCTAAGCGTGGCTCTAATAAATATATAATGTAACAATGTTAATATTTTGGAAAATTTATGCCAAAAATTAGCTACAATAGAATAATTAAGGTAGGCAACTTGATTCCAGTAATTAAGTATCTTAGTGCGACCTTGATAAATTGTATTAATAATTTATATTCATTTTACTGATGTGTAATGGGATGTGTGCAACGATTTTATTGTGAAATTTTAGTAACATGGAGTCCAAAATTGAAGCGAGCCTTTCAACACCCATCTATTCCGAAATGGTTAATTATATTCAAAAGGATCGCAATTTTTTTGTTCCTTTATACTTAATACAGATCGTGTTGATTCTAATAACTAATATATGGTTGCTATATTTAATGTACCGTCGATCTCAAAACTCATCTGGTAAGTACGTGTTCTCCGTCAAATGCTTTTTCACCACCAATATTGTAGCTGATTTGTTAGCAGCTTTTGTTTATATACCCCTTTATTTATATTCCACCTTTTACTTATATTCTGATAGATTGAGTTATACCAATGTAAGTGGGTATCGAATTGAAGATACGTTGTTGTATACGGAAGAAATGATTATTTATTTGAGTTCGTTTAGTATAATGGCCATCGCTATTAATCGATTCAAGGCTATAGTTCTTCCCATAGGCTGGAAACCTGGGCGTAGAGAAACCTTAATAGGCCTAGCCAGCATGCTTATTCTATGCTTTTCGTTACCTGTTGTATTTTTAATCCTGAAATCTAATTCATCCATTTATTCTGTTCATTTTTATTCCTTACCCAAACACCTGATTAAATTTTATCTCATATGGTTAACTACCGTAGGTAATTATAAAGGTGTTAGATAAAAATTTTAACACATTATATAGGAATGTTGATTCCCTATGTAACTTCGTTGATTTTGTATTCAATTATTATATGGCGGATCCGGAGTGCAACGGCTGTCTCAGAGGGCTTGCTTCATAATTCAAGTTCCACCAGAGAGAAATATAAAGCCATTAAATTTATATCTATCCTCTTAATCTTGTATGCATTGTTCTACGTGGCAATTTATGCTTTCCAAATTATGGTCAATATATCTCTTTTAGACTTATCAAAAGTCTATTTGGTAAAAATTATTAATTGGGTTAATCTCTGGTATACTTGCATACGATGGGTGATTCCTTTGATTATAATATTAAACGAAATAAAGCTTGGCCGTTGGAACGTACATTGCTATGCAATTCCAACCTTTATCAAAGTCAAAACCTTATTTAAGAACAAAAGTAATTATTCCACCAGCGAATCAAAGAAAAACTTGTACAGTGTTAAAGTTTTGTATATACCGAAAACTTCTGTTCGTGCAAAAAAAGACTTTCTTATGTAGATCAATTATATGAACGTTTCTAATGTTTGCTTACTATGTAACAACTACTTTTAATGCCGTCATTTTAGTATTATAAATATGCATTTTTATGTTATTATAGCTTTTCCTGTTATATTTTTAATTGTGCAACAAGTTATATGTTCTCATGACCTTTATGTGAGAACGCATAAAATTATTTTAGGGTTTAGCTTAAAAATACTTAGTACTTAAGCTTGCTAATAAATAATTTAAAAATTTAAATTCGGAAATAAGCTTTTAAGACAAAGTTAAACATTAAAATCGTTTAATTCTGATTAAAACGGAACTAATGTTTCGATCTCGTCCCGGTCGAAAGCAAAATCTCGTTTCGTCTCAAGAGCGATTATTAAAAACTCGATCTCGTCTAAGTCTAGAAAAATCTCGGTCACGTCTCGACGAGAATTCTCGACTTTATATAAAATTTTGTCTTGTTTTATTAAAAATATTTAGTGTTTTAATTCCAAACGGCAAACCTTTGAAAAACCTTAATATACAAACTTTTAATAGATTTACATCGACACGATATCTCATTAACATATAAAGATATGAACTAATTCATAAAGATAACATTTTCTATGGGAAGCGCAAATTAAAAAAAAAACTATAGATAATTTTGAGGTATGAAAAATTAAATTTTATTGTTCTAGCAAATTATAACATTTGTATCAAATTCACTGTGGCTGTCAAGTGTCAAGTATAAATTGAATTATAAATTGATAAGTTCACCTATATTTGACTTAGTTACATGATTGGGCAAATTGAGACCCTTTATTAACCCTGGCTAAAGCCCCAAATTAGACCTTGTAATATTTAAGGCAAACGTTGTAGTATATTAATATTATCAAATTTAGCTTACATTGCATGTTTACTATAGCGTTATAAATCACAAAGTGCAAGTGACTTTCAATGATCACATTATTATTATAGAATTGAACTATTATACATATTAGATTGTTGTAAAAACAACAATAAAAGAAGCATTATTATAAGATTAAGAACATAGGATTTTAAAGTTTAGATTAATTAGCACGTATTTTATTATAAGAACAAAAATCATTGTAATCAAATTTGTATTTCAAATAATGATCTCCCAATTCTAACTAAATTTGCCATTATAGTTATCTTTCAAAAACAGTATAAGTTCATGTATTTATTTTATATTGCACAATGCCACAATTATAGAAATTATAGTAAATTCGAATGCACCTGCCAACCACATTTTATAATGTGAAAAGTCATGCATATGACAAATAAGGTATAAAAATTTAGAAGCAGGCACAAATGACTCAAAAATTCTCAAATCGCCTTAGCTTAGCTTTTATAATTATTCAAACTAATTGACCACCAATTATAATTATCTTATCATGCAGGATGAGAAACTGCACAATTCCAATATGCCTTAGTAATATTTACTACTTCAAAAAAACACATTCTAAGCCTAAAATTTGTAATACTTAATAATGCTACGAATACAAATATGTCATAAGTTTATTATTAAATTATTCACATACCCAAAGGGCCATCAACTGAAATTGCCAAATATAAATTTTATGCAGAAATATATAATATTTACTAAACATAGGTGTTTTAATATCAAATATATTCCAATAGTATTGATTTACATTTAATACCTTACATTTAAATCATGCAAATTTAAATAAACAATAATTTACTACAATCTAATTTTATTATTAAAAGGCCGAGATCTTGCGGAAAAAATCTCGTATCGTCGCGTACATGAAATTTCTCGTCTCGATCTCGGGTCAGTTTTTAAAATACTCACCGAGACGCGACACGGTTTTTCCGCATCACTAAACGGAACAGTTATAGCAAAAATGTCATTAGTAGTTAAAATCGTAGGGTTTAAGTTCAAAATTTAAAATAGGAAACTAACACATCAAACGTTATGTGTCAACTTGGTACAAAAACATATGAATAAGAATATAGATAATTAGGAATGTATTTAATACAAACAATTGTCGTCGAAACATAAAGTATGATCGTAACATTTTCCTTCGCCTCCTATAAAGCCTAAACTTCTTCTATTAACCCACTCGGGGGTTTTCTATTTCTCGCAGATTTTCTTTGAATGGTCTGGTTTTCTGAAACTTCCGCGTTTGATGTCGGAGTAGGTGCGATGTCGTCAGAGTTTTTGTCTTCTGTTTCTTCAGGCCTGTAGGTATCAATGGGTCTTATACGGTATCTCAACTGATCACTATGTTTCCGCATGTTTTTACTTAGTGTTTCCACTAAGTACGACCATGAACCGTAACGCTTTATTATTTTCCCTGCTCTCCAACCTTTATTCACTTAGTTTTCACCCATACTAATTGAGAGATGAATTCTCTATTCTCCGCCTGCAGATCGTCTCTTTTCCTGTTCATCAATCTTATGTTCCATAAATATATTTTGAGTTGGACGTACCCAGTCCAACAAAGTTTTGATATTTCTTTCAATTAACGCCTTTGATGGCGACCTTCCTGTAGACGAATGTTCGCTGATGCGGTAGCTGGTGAGAACATCAATCTTGCAATCATCCGGATCTGTGTTGTATTCGCATGCAGCAGCATAGCGTGACTTCAAAGTCCTAATGGCTCTTTCGACTAGGCCATTAGTTTTGGGGTGATATGGTGTTGCTTTAATATGCTTAATATGGTATTTAGCGCAAAAGAATTCCATTTCATCGCTTCGAAACTGAGGCCCGTTTTCTGTCACTATTTGCTTGAGAAGTTCCCACCTAGCAAACCACTCTCGCAATTTCTTTAACGTAACTTGAATCGTCGAACTTCGCATAACGCAGTTTCGATCCATTTGGAATATGAATCTACAGCAACCAGCCAATAATATCCGTCCACTGGACCCGCACAATCCACGTGTCCTTTCCCATGGATCTGTCACGTTCCAAGAATATAGGGAACTTCGGGTTCATTGCTTCTATTTCTGACACCCAACACATGACCGCACATGTATTTCGATATCTTTTTCCAAGTGTGGCCAATAAACGTATAACCCGGCGATGGATTTCATTGAGTTAATCCCTGGATGATCCCTATGAATTATATTCAAAACTTGTTGCCTAAGCCGCGATGGGACAACTATTAATCCGTTAATGTAAATGACTCTCTTGTCATGTTCCATTTCGTCCTTTCTATCGAGGAATACCTGCAGTTTCTCGCTAACACCATTTTCGTCCGTTGACCAACCTTTGTCTATAAATCTTTTTAATATTCTTGGATTAGGATTATTATGTGATTCCCTTATTAAAGCTTCTTCTGTGAGGTGCACATCTTGCAAATTAAGGAGACGGATATGATTAGTTGAATTACTTTTATAAAATTTGACTTTATCCGCATAAGTCGCCGACACTGGTAAGCGTGATAATGCGTCAGCACATATATTTTCCTTGCCAGGAATGTATTCGATAGTATAGTCATAAGCAGACATCTTCCATGCCCACCTAACTAACCGATTATTGCTTATCTTAGGTAAATCTCGTGTGGCTCCAAATATTCTTTCAAGGGGTTTATGGTCGGTCCTTTGGACAAACCAAAGGCCTAGTAGGTATGTATGAATTTTTTTTTATCAAAAACCAAGGCCTTTGCTTCTCAGTCAATTGGTGCATATTGTTTCTCTCCATCAATTAGCTTGACGCATATGCGATTGGTCTTTTATTATTATTTATTAAATAAAAGAGTACAGCTCCAAACCCATTTTCTGAAGCATCGCATTCAAGAATTAATGGAAGTTCATTCGAGTAAGGGACTAAGGTCGACTGTACTGATAACAAAGATTTGACCATCTGAAAAACTACTCCTCCGTTTAAACCAAACCCATTTGGCTTTGACGCTCGTCAATTTGTGTAATGGTGCGATTATATCATGTAAATGTGGAATAAATTTCTCGTGGTAGTTAATTAAGCCTAAAAAAGCTAGTAATTCTTTATCATTCTTTGGAGATGGGCTACTTTTAATAGCTCGTACTTTATCAGTAGAAGGATGAATACCATTACAGTCAAAGATATGCCCCAGAAAGGTAATAGATTCTTTTAAAAAATCGACCTTAGAGAATTGCGCCTTCCTACCCACCGATTGCAATTTAATTAGCATCTTTCTGACATTGTATACATGATCCTGGTAGTTTTTGCCCGTAATAATTATCTCATCTAAATAAATTCCAGTTTGATTGCAATGCCTCAATATACTTTCCCTGTATCTCTGAAAAATTAAAGGCGCACAAGATAACCCAAATGGCATCCGCGTGTACTTAAAAAACCGATATGTGTGGAAATAGTTAGTATTTTCTGACATTCTTCAGCTATTGGTAGCTGCAAATATGCATCTCGCATGTCGATTTTGGTATATAAGTATCCATCCCGATTTAGCTGCGATATCGTCAAATGTTGGAATTATATGATGATCATTGTGAATGAAAGGATTCAAGGTTACCTTGAAATCCGCGCATATTCTTATTTCACCATTTTTCTTCCTAACATTAACTATAGGAAAGCTCCATGTAACTTAGCTAACACAAGGATCCATCTTTTCTACAATACCTGCATGAATCAACCTGCTATGCTCAAGCTCGACAGGCTTGCGTAAAGGAAAGGGAACCCTTCTTGCCGGAATCGCGATTGGTTTTGCATCATCTAGTAATATGATTTTTACGGAAAATCCTTTTACTTGAGTAGGAGTATTATTAAACACCAATGGAAATTCCTAGTGTTGCGATCTTGTCTCGGTCTCGAAAGCAAAATCTCGTCTCGTCTTGGGTGCGATTATTAAAATCTCGATCTCGTCTCGGCCTATCTCGAT
The DNA here is from genome assembly GCA_964036665.1 of Gordius sp. MW1. NCBI lineage: Eukaryota > Metazoa > Nematomorpha > Gordioida > Gordea > Gordiidae > Gordius > Gordius sp. MW1. Next base: position 4,384,068 of record OZ038528.1, read on the forward strand.
CTCGTCTCGATGAGAATTCTCGTCTCGTCTCGACTTTTAACAATAATTATACCATTTTTTTTCTGACTCTTATAAATTATTATATAAGATATAAATTGGTCATAATGGAACTAATTTTTTATCTCAAACTCCAAAACACAAGCTAGATGGGTATCTTAAGGTAGGAAGCATTATTAGAGGCGTTATATACTAATTGCCTCGAAGGTATAAAGTTGCTAAACAATAACTTTCATTTCCTGGCTAAGGCTCAATAAAAGGATAAAGTTTAATAATATCATCATATTTTAACATAATGAATTTATTGAGATCTTATATAATAAGGTTAAAATAATGACAAAAATGCGAGAGTAAACTTGAAGATATCCTTATTTATGTAAATAAAATAAAATAGGCATTTTTGTTGGAAGAACATAAAAGTTTGGACCTCTTACGTTAATTGCTTAAATATAACTTAAAATATAAAATTTCTTTAAAGCACAATTTACACTTCCCCATCTTATTTGATTCATCCTTGGATACTGTGAAATGTTTGAGCAGCTTGATTTTTTTGTGTGTTGGATGATGAACTTGTTGCGCATAAACACATTATAGGTCTAAATAATTTTATATTATATAAGCTATACAAATAAGTAACAAATACCTAATTAATTACTTAAATACCCTAAGGGTTACTAACACTATGTTGTCTATTAAGATTATAATACAAATTTGAAAATTGCGCGAAGCGGATAATTAGGTGCGTAAGTAATTTACTATCAAAAGTTTCAAAATCATAATTAATTTGCATTTAATAGCCTAAATGTAAATCTCATAAAATCAAAATTCTTTATTAGCTAAATTAAGACTTAATAGATAAAACTTAAAGTCGAGATCTCGCCGATAAAATCTCGTCTCGTCTCGTCTCGGGGTTCAAATTCTCGTCTCGATCTCGACTCAATTTTTCAAAATCTCGCCTCGTCTCGTCTCGGTTTTTTGATACGAGACGAGACCGAGATTTTTCTCTAGGTTGATTTGTATTTTGACTTTACTCGGATTTAAAATCCGAACTTTATTATCCACGGCAACCCAAACAATGATACATGTTTCGATTTTGTAACAACATTGGGATTTTCCCGCGTGGGTTCGAATCCAATCCTCGTCGCCAATGAAATGGTTTTGGGTTTAAGTTCAACATATAAATTAGGAAAACTAAACATCAAACATTTTGTGTCAATTTGGTACAATAACATATGAATAAGAATATAGATAATTATGAATGTATTTAATACAAACAATTGTCGTCGAAACATAGAGTATCGTAACTTAGTTTAAATTAATAAAAGATATTTATTTTGTATATCACAAAAGCCCTGTATTAGATTAAGATAAGTTATTATGTAATAAAGACTAAGCTGATCATTTGATATTATTTTGTACAGAATTTAGACCAATAGTTATAGAATAGTTTGTTGCGATTTGAGAATTCTTTGTACTACAATATCAAGCCATATGAATATAAAAGCAGATGATTTGCTATTTTTATTTCATTCACTATTTGTCTTTTCTGTCCATCTCCTCGCTACTTCTCTCATAAATCATATCAAAAAACAACACTAAGGATCCGCATTTCAGGAGAGCCGCCTTTTTCATTCCTCCACTCCATAAAGTACCGCCATCATGGCTATTTTAGATAAAAAAAAATGCAACTCGGATCCTTTGGCACTACTTTTTCAAGCCATCGCCAAATAAGACACTGGCAAAGACACGATCGAAATTTAACGAATCTGACGCATAATGTGGAAAACCGATAATAACGAAAGTACTTATAAACAAGATATATGATCTAAAATATCAAATTAAAAAGAGTTAATTACATAATTAATATATACAATATATATGATATATTTAATATATAAATATGTGCTGTATATTACATACATTATAAGATACCATAATTATATCGTTATTACATATATTTAAACCCATCTATATATTCCTAAGTATATAAACACTAAAGATATACATTTACAATTATATAAGCACAAAATATGATTATAATTTTAGAGATACATGTAGAGAGGTAATTGGAGTGCGAAGTGCCTCAGGGGATATGTTATTTACCGATGTGTTGTCAATCAAATTAGCGTTAATTGGTTGTATGCGGAATGTATTATATACGTTGGATATACACGTTTTTACTCACTTTCAATTATTGTATCGCTTCGAAACCTGTCTGTAGTAAATAAAGATCCCCAACTCCAATAGTGGCGACGTAAAGGATCAGCTTACGCGGGAAGGCAGAAATATAAAACAACGGCTAACATCGACGCTTTTATAACACAATTTGAGCTATTCCTAAGGAGCAATAAGACGGAGACAGATGAGCAAAAAGCAGCTCTATTATTAACCAGCCTTGATGGGGAGGCATTCCAATTAATACTAGAGGATTATAGACCGCAAGAGTTGACAGGAATTACATATGAAGAAGCTAAAAATCGGTTAAAAAAATTATTCCAAAGGAATTCATGCGCGAGGGCAAAGAGGTATGAATTCTCAAAGGTCCGACAAGGCCAGGGAGAGACGATAGACACGTACGTTAATAGACTCAAGGCCGGAGCTAACAGCTGCAACTTCAAAAACGAAGAATTGCAGAACAGAATCGTCGACCAATTCATTATAGGATTGCGCGATAGAAGCTTACAGGCGAGACTGTTGGCAGAAAATGACATCAAATGGGACCGCCTACGCGAGCTGGCGTTAACGGCCGAGACGATACACGGGGGGCTAAGCACTTTGCAAGACGGGTCCGAAGAGGCGTGGAGCGTAGTGGCGGGACGAGAAGCGTGGCCTGGGCCGGTCCGAATTCCCAGGTTAAAACATGCTTTAGATGTGATAACTGTAGATATATATATTAATAACAAATTATTCCAATGCATCTTCGATACCGGCGCTACGGTATCGATAATACCGGCGCGAAGATGGGCGAAGGAGATCCCACGCAACATAGAGCCCGTCCTGACGGTGTACGCGTACGGCCACGAGGCAATAAAGATCGTAGCCAAGGTGCAAGCTGATGTCCGAATGGGGGACACGAGGAAACAGCTGTCGTTATTAATAGCAGACGTAGCTGGGCCGCCGTTGTGTGGGATCAATTGGATCCTAGAATTTGAGCCCGAAATTTGGCGACGAATTCGTTGGAACTCCAGAGCTGCGGCGGAACGGTTCGAGGTAAATTACGTAGAAAGACCGAAGGATTCCAAGTCCGCTATCCGGAACGTGATGAAGCAATGGGAGGGCCAGCTAAACGAATTTTCAAAAGCAGTCAAGGGAATAACGGTGGAAGTACCGTTAAAAGAGGGCATAGATCCCGTATTTATCCCCGCACGAAGGGTGCCGATGGCGTGGAAGAAAGAAGTAGAAGAAGAGCTGGACAAATGGGTCAGAGACGGGGTGATAGAACCGATCGATTACTCAAGATGGGCCAGTCCAGTGGTACCCGTGAAAAAAAGCGATGGAACTCTTCGTTTATGTATTGACTACCGGTTTACTATACACAAATACGCTCAAGGATTGTTGTACCCCTTACCCAAAATCGACGATTTGCTAAATAAACTCGATAAAGCGTGTTGTTTTACTAAGCTGGACCTAACGAAAGCATACTTACAACTCGAATTAGGTCCAGAAACGAGCCAACGATTGACTATCTCCACGCACAAGGGCCTATTTAAAGTTAACCGAATGCCTTTTGGCTTAAATTGCGCCGCGGCAATTTTCCAAAAAACAATGGATCAGATATTAGGAGGCATGGAGGGGGTAGCGGTATACATTGATGATATATTGTACTAATCGCGGGGGAAACGGAAGAAAGCCACAACGAGCGGTTACTCAAAGTACTAGAAACGTTACAAAAATGGGGTTTCGTGCCAAATATTTCCAAGAGCATCTTGTGGGCGAAGGAAGTAACATTTTTGGGATATGTAATAAGTAACAAGGGAATTCAAATCAACGACAATAAAGCCGAACTGGTCAAGCAGTAAAAAAATTTAACAAACAAAAATGAAATAAAATCGTTCCTTGGGTTAACAGCATATTTTTCAAAGTTTATTAAGGACTACGCCAAAATCGTGCACCCGATTCAGAAACTCATGAAAAAAAACGTGCTGTACCACTGGGATGGAGAACAACAAGACGCATTCGAAGCCATCAAGTCCGCACTTACTAGCCCCCGTACTGGCATACTTTAATGGAGATTGGAAGACTGGCCTGGTCGTAGACGCCTCTGGTACAGGGTTAGGGGCCATCTTATAGCAACGAGCACCAGGGGAGAATTGGAGAGTGGTGGTCTATGCTTCAAGAGCGTTAAACGATAGCGAAAGCCGGTATTCGACGATCGAACGAGAGGCCATTGCGGTGGTTTATGGACCAAAAAAGTTCAATGAATATATACAAGGACGAAGCGTTACAATCATGACGGATCATAGACCCCTAGTATATATATTCGATCAGAGCAAAAGGGGCATGGAACAATGGTCACCACGTCTAACTAGGTGGGCGCTCATGGTATCAGGCTACACGACCAAGTTTGTGTACAACAAGGGATCCGAAAACGCGGCACATTTCTTGTCTAGAAGACCGACGAAAACGCGTATCAGGTTAGCGAGGAAATGCCAGAAGACTCGACGAATCCGTTTATATCATTGGACGTAGTAAGACAACACACCTTGGACGACCCGGGGCTGCGACAATTAAAAGAGTGGATTAGAGGTAAACAAAACACAATGGTCGCGTATGGGCTAAAACGCCCCTACGTAAAACACCTGCCAAAGTTACACGAAGCCAATAGCATGATATTTTACAAAGGACGACGAATATTAATTCCGGCTAAGTTACGAGGAGCGGTACTCCAAACATTACATAGGGGCCACGTGGGTATCAAGCGGATGCAAGAAGTGGCGGGGCAGTATATATGGTGGCCTACTCTCGACGATGACTTATTGAGAGTAGCGGAAGGGTGCCGGAATTGCAATTACACTGCCGCGGCGGCGAAGAATGCACCGTTGATAGAGTGTCAACCTAGCCATAAACCGTGGGTTCAAGTACATATCGATATCATGGGTCCTCTCAAGGGTAAGTCATACCTGGTGATGGTGGACAATAGCTCGAAATGGGTAGAAGTGTTTAAATTAGAACCACAGCGACCACCATTATAAAAAAACTTGCCGAAACGTTTGCTAGATTTGGGAATCCGCCATGGTTAATATCAGATAACGGCCCGCAATTCAAAGGGCAGGAATTACAGAATTTTTGCAAGATGAGAGGGTTTAATCAGCGATGGACAGCTCCTTACCATCCTGCGTCTAACGGTCTGGCAGAAAGATATGTACGATTAATTAAAGAAGCCATTATTAGAAACGAGTCGGAAGTAGGGCTAAGTAGATTTTTAGAAAACTACAGATCTACAAAACACCCCACAACCAATAAAAGTCCAGCAGAGGTGATGCTTAAAAGGCGTATGCTAACCGAATGGGAGGTATTGAGGGAAACCGTACCACAACAATGGGTAGAGACCGGGAACCCGCGGATGTTCAACGTAGGAGACTTGGTTTGGGTACGTATGTTTTTAGGACCAAGCAAATGGGTAGAAGGCACGATAAAAGCCAAGCACGGTAGTCGGTCCTACGATGTATGGGCACAGGGAAGAAAACACCACCGACACGTGGATCAAGTAAGGAAACGGAAAATCTTGGATTGGACCACACTGGGACAAGAGAACGGGTGGCTGCAAAGGATATTATTAGAAAGGGAAGCGGGAACAAGTGCTATAAGGGAACAAATGCAAAACCAGTCAGGAACGCCCAGAGAAGAATCTAGAAGGGAACAAATTCAAAAACAGTCAGGAACGCCTAGAGAAGAACCTAGATACCGCAGCGTAGTCGGAAACCGCCAGCATTCCTTAAGAATTTTGTCTGTGAAAAGGGGGGAACTGTAGAGAAGTAATTGGAGTGCGAAGTGCCTCAGGGGATATGTTATTTACCGATGTGTTGTCAATCAAATTAGCGTTAATTGGTTATATGCGGAATGTATTATATACGTTGGATATACACGTTTTTACTCACTTTCTATTATTGTATCGCTTCGAAACCTGTCTGTAGTAAATAAAGATCCCCAACTCCAATAATACATATATAAAAATATGAATATTAATGTTAGAGTATTATATTTATATATTTTAAACTAAGGATAGTTTAAAAGTACTATATTTTTTTTTTATAAAATAGCCATAGTGTATTGAAATACTATAAATATTTCTATTCATTATATATGTTTACTTGTACATATAGGCACTATATATAATGCTATGCAAATTTATTTATGCTTATATATATGTATACATAATTATAATCTTTTAAATAATATTTATGTATAATGCATATTTACTTATATACATGTAGGTACTCTATATATTATATAGAACTTACTGTCTAGTAAATTAGTTTTTTATGTTTAGATTTTAAAGTTTTTGGGTCTACCAAATACTATTGGGAGATGCATCATCCCAAATAAAGTCCCTCTCTTATTGCCCAGCTTTTTATATTAAATAGGCAGAACTTACCATCTGTTAGGTTTTTTTTAATTTCTAGATTCTAAAATTTTTAAGGTGTCTCTCTTTTTAAGTAATAAAATAACATATGAGTCTGTGAAAAATGATTGTTGCTTGACATAATTAGGCTTTTGCTTTTAAAATCCTAAAAATTTTGATTTAGATAGTTCTCTTCAAGTAATAAAACAGCATATAAGTGTGTGAAAATGATTGTTGCTTGATATAATCAGGTTTTTGCTTTTAAAATGCTAAATATTTTGATTTAGATAGATTTCTTCAAGTAATAAAGCAACATATTTCAAACTTATTTGTGCATTTCAATTAAAAATCTTATATAATACGTACATATTACATGTATTACAATTTATTTATTAAAGTATCTTTATATAGGTGTAAGTATATAAATCTATATTTATAATCATATAACTTGCTTATATAAGTGTAAATGTATATATTTAATGCTTATATACCTAAGAATATATACATGAGTATAAATATATATAATACCTTAATATAATTATACATGTGAATATTATTTATGATCACACATAGGGTGATAAATGGTCAAAGCATTTAATTGGTTTTAGTATTTTGATTTAGATAATTTCCTTCAAGTAATATAAAACATAAGTTTGTGAAAATGATTGTGACATAATTAGGTTTTTGCTTTCAAAAAATTTTGATTTAGATAGATCCCTTGAAGTAATATAACATAAGGTTGTAAGTTTGTGAAAAATTATTGTTGCTTGACATATGGTTTTTGCTTTCAAAATGCTAAGGAATTTGTATTTAAATAGATCCCCTCAGGTAACAAACAATATATAAATATGTGAAAAATGATTGCTGCTTGACACAATTAAATTTTTGCTTTCAAAATGCTAAACATTTTATTTTTGATAGTTACCTTCAATTAATAAGCTTGACATAATTATGTTTTTGCATTTGAAGTGCTAACAAATTCTGATTTTAATATATTCTTTCAAGTAATAGAGCAACACATTTCAAACTTATTTGTATTTACAAATCAACTAAAATTATTATTTATTAAAGTGTCTGTATAAGAACCTAAGTATATAGGTATAAATCTATAATAATAATCATATATTGTGCTTACATAAGTGTAAATGTATATATTTAATGCTTATATACCTATTAATATATAGATGAGTTTAAATATATATAATACCTTAATATAATTATACATATGAACACTATTTGTGATCACACTTAAAGGGTATCGTTTCAAAATGTCACAGTCCAAAATGCAACAAAGCCACATCGTGAGATTCGCTATTACTCATTGCGCAAGCGCATAATTTCCATTGAATAGTGTTTTAGGTCAGCGTTTTAGGTTAGGGGTTGGGTTAGGATTAGATGTACATCAAATTCCATCCCCATTTGAGATTTAATTTTTCGTGATATTCGTGTGACATTTTGGACTGTGACATTTTGAACCCAAGACCACTTAAAGTACTAAATGGTCAAAACATACATATTGGTTTTAGTTCTTTTGACGCATATTCTGCGAAATCGCCAATGCATTTGATTAGTTTTCCGTATTTCCAGCTTTCCACATTTTGCGTAGAAGTTAATTTAACAATCAACCTCTCAAACCTAACCTCAAGCGATACATGTCCGATTGCTGTAAGGAAACAAATTGCCTACCTACCTTGTTGCTTTTAGGATGATAACCTCGACGCCTTACTACTCTAATACTACCGACGATCTCCACTACTCCCTATGGCCGTAATTAAACAACAAAGGCAATTACAATATCATTAACACCTACATGGCCTCTTGTAACGAGCAAGGACTTACGCAGTTTCGGGAAGACAATGCATCGCACAAATCAACAAAATATCAGGGGACTGTTGTTAAAACAATGACCTCTACCCATCAACATACTCACCACTGACAACTGTTTGGCTGCTGGCCGATTGCAATTCCATTAAAGATGGGTAAGACCATAGCACATATTTATTTATTTACACATCGTGTTACATATTAATCATACCCACACTCCTCTCAACAAACACTAGACCACCAACACAAAAAAATCACGGCTTGACAACGAACTAATGGATAGTAAAGATTTTACTTCACTGATACCTCCCTGCTTTGAATAGCAGCAAACCATCATACCCAAAGCAAACAATCTTTTCACTACTATCAAATCAACCACCGGCTCCATGCCGCTTATCACCAAGTCCGGTCGCTGTAACACTCCACAGACGCGAGGAAGTATTTGTTGCATATTGAAGATTCGTTGTATTCTATTAAAAAATCACGTGATTTTAAATTCAGACGTTCTAATACTTTCTTTGCTATAATCCTAGACTAAACTGTTGATGTCATACGCTTCATATAGCAAAATCTGTACCATTAAATTAACATTTTGAATTTGGCAATCTTCCATATCTTTTTACAGTATCTTTCATTGCTCAAACAGATAAAGTGAATTTACCTTCTGTAGTGTAGCGGCATTCAAGGTTGCAATTTGATCACATATGGCGACACGAGGATAAACACTTCCACACCTATTATATTAGTCTATGATTATATTCTGTTATTGTTCTAGCAATTATCAATTAAGATGACGGAGAAGAAGCCGGACATTGGGTCAAAATCCGAATTAGATTCTGGATATTCTCTTGATAAGGTTAGAGATATACCACCTTATGATTCAACAAAAAATATCGATGATTATCTTTATCATCTAGAATTACTTTTTCGCCTTAGAAATATTACGGGAGTTTTAGAAAAATAGTTTTATTGTCGTATATAGGAAGTTACCTGAGTAAAATTAGATGTCAAATATATCCTAAGGATACTGATAGTGTTACTTATAAGGAAATAAAGGAATCTTTGATAGAATATAATCAGATAAAAATTCAATTTACCATTACAGAGAAATATTATTTAAATCGGAGAGAACTAGCGAGAGTATAATAGATTTTTCAATAAAACTTAAAAATATTATAAACCGGTGCAAATACAATTTATCAACTGACGAAATTTTACGTGATATATTTATCGGGGTCAAATTACCTAGATTAAATATTGAATTAAGGGCCAAATACCCCTTAGGTAACATAACGTTTGATGAAACGGTAAATTTAGCGCTGGCTCTTTCATCTTGAAGGTTAAACGTCCAACGAATTGGATATAAATAAATTACGACGGGATAAAACATTTGGGAATTGGAATAATAATTTTTCTCAAAACGTTCCTAATTTTAGCACTTTTAGGAATAGGAAAGTCGTATGTTATAAATGTGGAAGAGCAAATCATCTGGCCCGAGGCTGCTGGTCGAATCCTCCTTTTCAGCCAAGAAACATATCCGCTCTTAAAAACAAAGACGAGATAACGAAAGCGGAGATTGATGTTTTGATCAATGAGAGACCATATACGTTTCAATTCGATGCGGGTGCCGCTTGCACAGTTATAGATGAACCAACGTGGCGTAGCATATGTAAGCCACCACTAACATCGGGTTCGGAGATATATGGTTATGGCAAAACCAAAATTCAAACTATGGGGAAATGCAGTGCCAAGGTAGAAGTTAACAATAAATCACATATCATAGATGCACATGTTATTAAAGGTAAAGGAAATTTGATTTCGGTGTACCTCACATCATAAAATTTAATTTATCACTTCCATCAATCATTAAATTAAACGTTATTTCCGATGAGAAAATTTTAACTAAAGAAGATATTTTCAAACAATTTCCAACTGCTTTTAGTTAGAAATTGTGTAAAGTAAAAGATCTTAAAGTTGTTATTGAGGTAGAAAAAACAGCACGTCCGATAAGTTTCACCGCAAGACGCGTACCATTTCCACTACGTCAAGCTGTCGAAAAAGAATTGAAACGTTTAGAAAGTGAAGGGGTTATTAGAAAAATCGATCCAACTACAACTCCAATCAAATGGGCAACACCTACGGTTAACATAAGGAAGAAATCCGGTGACGTCCGTATATGTGGTGATTTCAGAGTGACGTTAAATAAGTATCTATCAAAGGATAACGATCTTTTCCAACGTTCAAGGACTTCGCAAGTGAAATATCTGGTGGTAAAATATTTTCGATTATTGACCTAAGAGATGCATTTTTGTAATTACAAGTTTCGGAGGAAAGTTCAAAATTATTAAACATAGCCACACATATAGGGTATTTTCAATATTTAGGGCTTCCTTTCGGTTTAACAACAGCGCCAATAATTTTTCACCGTTATATGAGAAACTTGCTCAAAGGCTTAAAAGGCGTAAGTGTTTTTATGGATGATATTATAATAAGTGGAAAAAACATTGAAGAGCATAATAAAAATTTACTAGAAACACTAAATTTAATTAAAAATGCCGGATTAACAACGTCTCTAAACAAATTACAATTGTTCAAAAAATCTTTAAAATTTTTAGGCCATACGATAGATGCTAATGGCATTCACCCTAGTGAAGATAAGGTGGAGGCAATTAAAAAATTTAAAGAACCAACTAATCGCAAAGAATTAAAATCATTCCTTGGTCTAGTTAACTGAAAGTTTTATTCCAAATTTGCAATCTAAAAGTTCAGTTTTGTATAAATTAACATCTATTAAAGTCAAATGGAATTGGACTATAACAGAAAAACAGGCAATTAACAATATAAAAAACTTAATCTCAACAGATAAAACAATAATTCCATATCAAAATAATATACCTATTATAATTTCATGCGACGCTTCCGAAACAGTTTAGGAGCAGTTATCTCACATAAATTTTTTAACGGACATGAAAGACCGATTGCTTTCGCCTCTCGGACACTTAGTCCAGCTGAACGTAATTACTAGGTTATTGACCGAGAAGCTGCCGCAATCATGTTTGCTATACAAAATTTTCACGAATACATTTACGGTAGGGAATTTACATTAATTACAGACCACCGCCCCTTGGAAAGGATTTTTGGTCCTAATAGGGATTTGAGTAAAGTAACAAATAATCGCTTAGTCAGATGGGCGACAAAACTTATGCACTATATTTTTAATATTAAATATATGCCGGGATCATCGAATAAATGTGCCGACGCTTTATCAAGATTAATTCCAGTTTCAAATTATTCTGATCCTGAAGAGGATCTTGAAGAAAGATTAATTAAATTAAATCTAATTGATGACTTAACAATTAATAGAAAAACTTTGATTAACGAAACTTTAAAAGACGATATTTTGAAATAAGTTATTAAATTATTTCAAAATAATTGGCAAGGAGATATTTCTAATGATAAAGTTAAAAAATACTTTGATTTAAAAAAATTATATATCATTTGAAGATAACCTACTATATTTCAATGATAGAATTATTATTCCTTCTGGTTTAAAGTCGCAAGTTTTAAAAATACTACATAATGGGCACCCTGGGATTGGAGCGATGAAATCTTCAGGGAGATACTATGTATTTTGGACCAACATAGACAATGATATAGAGCAATATGTATATGGTTGTAATAATTGCCAAGAAGGTAGGCCTTTAACGAAAGAAGTACCAATGTCCAGCTGGAATATTCCCAACAAACCTTGGGAAAGGATTCACATTGATTTGGCGGGGCCAATATCAAATAATTATTGGCTGGTTTCATTGATGCCCTCACTAAATGGACTGAAGTTATGGTTATAAAACAAATCAACACATCTAACATTATTTATAATTTACAAGTTTTATTTTGCAGATTTGGGCTACCTCGTTATTAACAATGGTCCTCAATTCACATCAGATGAATTTACAACTTTGTGCAAAAGTAATGGAATTCGACATTTTCGGGGAGCACCGTACCACCCTAGAACGAACGGTCTAGCAGAAAGATATATAAGGACCATAAAGAGAAAATTTTTTGCAGGGAGGAGACAAGGCCTAAACGATCGTGAAAATTTATTACAAGTTTTATTTAATATGCGAACGACGGTAATTACTACCACTGGTATTAGTCCGGGGGAGGGTATGTTCAATAGAAGACTTCGAACAACTCTTGACCAATTAAAATGGACACGGAAGGAGAAAATCAGTGATTCCGTTTAGAAACAAAAGTATTACAGGAACCGGGGCCTGGAATACCGTGATTTTGCTCCAAATCAAAAAGTTTAAGTAAAAAATGACAGATTTCCAGGTTGGAGAGAAGGTCAAGTCCTTGCGAAAAACAGTTACCTGACATATGAAGTACAACTGGGTGACAAAACTCAAGTAAAACACACCGACCATATGAGAGTGGACAAACGACCAGATCCAGCAGCGATTTCAGAAGACAACATACTTCCCTATAAAAGAGTTTCGGTGCCAACTGTCAGATACCCTCAAGGTTTCGCTTAAAGGGTGGAGTAGTGTAGTGTAGCGGCATTCAAGGTTGCATTTTGAATACACGCAGTTTTCCTATACTTGAGCGCGGCCACAGACATTTGATTATACGCGTAGCCATTTGAATACACCTTAGTTTACACCGTACTTAGTATCTCTTATTTGATTGCTACTTTTATATATGTCCTTCGTTATGTTTATATAAAGCCCTATCTACCTAATAAAAGAGTCTCTCTGTCTCTTGATGTAGTCTCCGGTTTAGGATCTAAGTTTAGTGTTATAACCCCGGCCACTTCGTTACACCTTCCTCATTATTTAATAATTAAAAATAACATGTAGATGACATTAAATTGCTTAACATCACATCATTATAGTATTTCTTTTAATGATTTGTGCAAATAATATAAATTTAAAATGCTATTTTTAATGTTAAACATGTTTAATAGTTTTTTATTACGTTTTAAACTCTTTTATTAATAAAATCACCATAATCTATATGTCCTGTCCTTATTTGTGCACATTTCAGCGGACAAATGGCACACTTATTTAACGTAGGTGAGCAGTCTATCTAGTCTATGGGTATAAAAGAAAGCCTTGTTGTAGTATTCTTAACTACAATGTAGTATCAACTACTCAGAAATACGCTGAAACTTTATTAATATGCAAAAATCAACTAAAACATGTGATGATAAAACACCAGTTTATTACACTAGGAACAACGAACTTAAACGTATATATAAATACAAAGTATTAATCTATGATATTACATTTCTCCCTATTTTAAAAATTGAACTCATCATGAAAACGCACAGGTTCCTTCGAAATTCTTGTAGACCGTCTTATAATAGTTGGATTTTCAGCTATATCAATGTTTGGTTCAAGATTCGCTTTCATTGTCTCTACATTTGGCATAAACTCAAAACGTAGTCTAAATTTTAACTGGTCGGCATGTTTTCTTCGTATTCCCTCATTTGTGCGGACATTATAAGAATAATGGCTTTTCTGTTCAACGATCACCCTTTATGCCAACCTGATTTTGTTTTATTTAGAATCCACACTGGATCTCCAACCGTAAATTCTCTATAATTCGTCTTGCGATCGTGATACAGTTTTTGTTTCCACACGTTTTCCATCATTTTCCTTCTTGGGTCAACCTTGATCAAATCGATAGCTGTTTGTAACCTTCTTCCAATAAACATTTCTGCAGGTGCTTTTCCAGTAGTCGCTTGAGGCGAATTCCGATAACACATAAGAACTTGCTTAAGGCATAATTCTTTGTCTAACATCTCCTTCCTTCCTGCCCAGTATCGACTTTTTAATGTACGTATAATTCTTTCAGCTAGTCCGTTTGTTTTAGGGTGATAGGGAGTAGACTTTATATGTATAATATTGTTCTGAATACAGAATTTATCGAATTCGACTCCGGCGAATTGTGGTCCGTTATCGGACACTATCTGATTTAGTATCCCAAAACGACAAAACCAATTTCGTAAATGGTTTATTATAACGGATGATGTTGTTGATTTCAGGGTCGCCAATTCAACCCATTGCGATAGAGAGTCAATTAAAAATAACCACCATCTGCCTTCAACGGGTCCTGCTATATCGATATGAACGCGCTCCCATACTCGATCAGTCAAACTCCATGGATGCAAAGGTACCGTCTTTTCGATTGGTCTCAACTCTTGACATCGGACAAATGGCACACTTATTTAACGTAGGTGAGTAGTCTATCTAGTCTATGGTTATAAAAGAGAGCCTTGTGATTATAAAACCCAGTCAATTTATTTTTTTTACTTTTCCATTTATAACACTGTCTTATTTCCCCGACTCTATCTTTTGCTTTAATTAACTATTTATCTTACACACCAAGTTCACATTTTATATTTGACAATGTTGATTATTAATTTGTAACGAGTAGAATAAATTATATCTTTAAATAATCATAGCTTTTAAATTACTTAAATTGGGGCTAAAGGATCTACAATTTTATATCACATTAATATTATAAATCAACTTTATTTTGCTTAAAAATTAATTAGAAAAGATGCAAATTTGTTTTAAACTGTATTAGCATCGTTATTCAAAAGCATAAGATTAATGAAGTTGTTTAAATTAAAGTAAAATGTAAACTCTTTACAAATGTATCGCATTAGTTGTGGTGACTATATTGGTAAAACGCATAATGTGGCCAAACCAAGCCGTTTGCTTAACCTGTTGCTATTATTGTCTTGTTTTATTATAACAAGAAAGTATATTTGTAGTGAGAGACACTGCTTTATATATATTTTGAAATTAGAGAATAAAATTTTTAATAGTTTTTAAGTAATCAAATTTCAAAGGTCTAGGTTGTATTCATATGTGAAGGGGTGTGAATAGTGATGCGCATAATATGTAGTATTCAACTTATGTTACAGGCGCGCGTGATATTTAAGTTTTATAAGTGCTCTAAACCTTATCCAAACTTTATTCCTACTTAAAATTAAAGTTCTAAATTTGGCTCGAAATCTCCTAAATATTTATAAACGATACAACAGCGGAGATTAATTCGACAAGGTTCAAGGTGGAAGTGGTCAGTTCCGGTGGCCCGTCAACTCGCCGAACACAATTAGGCCGAAAATAATGTCCCCCAGCTAAAAGATGTCCCCAAAATGTCCCCAAATTTGTGATTGGTTGATGGGTTAGGGTTAATAAGCTTGGGGACCTTTTTTAGCTGGGGGACATTATTTTTCGGCGAGATTGTTTTCGGCGAGTTAATAGGGCACCGTCAGTTCATAACGTATGACTATGTACCAATAATAATGAGTTGTCTTACCGCATGAGTTTGTTAAAAAGATATTCGGTATTAATATTTCTTAGCAGCTAAAATTTAACAAAGTTCTGAATTTAGATAATTATTTAGTATAAATTTATTTGCAGATATATCTTGGAAACAGATATATATCATTTTTAAAAAAGATCAAAGGTGACAGAATAGAAAACGACCAAAAGGTTGGAAAACCAGTTGTAAAGCGTTCAGATCTCAATGTTGAAGAACAACTGATGAGGCTAAAAGCTTATGGGTAATTATAATTTAAATAGTTTTTATCTACATATCTAAATTATATTTTTTTTCAAACTATCATTTTGCTTAAGTCATTACAGATCAATTTTAAAGGCCTATTATATACGTTTAATATACATTATAGGAATTTAAATTAGTTATTTAAAAATTTAAGTTTAATATGGCGCATTATACCTTCTAAAAATTACATTTTTTGTTTCATATTTTTTTCTTTGTTTTTAATATAAATTCAATTTTTTACAACTTGAACATTGTGGAAGAATCTAACCACATTTATGGATACAACTCTTGATATTAATAGTTGAAATTTAATGTAAACCAACTGAAATAAACCCTGTTTATAGGCATTTTAGATATATATGCTACAATAAACTTTTTGTAGTTTTTTTACAATTTGCCTCAAATTTATTTGCAAATATAATCAAAGTAAGTATATAGCAATGTTTGGAAAGAAAACAGCTGCAATTTGAATAATTGCTACTCTGCCCCCCCCCCCCCATAGATCAATTTTAAAAGTTTATAATGCTTAAAATTATTTGTTACTTCTTAAAGCTACTTTTATTGTCTTAATTTACCTTTTATGTATATCTATTTTCTAGTATATAAATAACTATTTTATCATATTTTCTTTTGCGTAGGAACAAATAAATCCTAATGGTAAAATTGCAATCATCCTAGAATGTTCTCTTTCTCTCGATTTTTTTAAGAGGAAATCATGCCTAGGGTTTTGACAATATGTTAATATAACTTTACTAATTGACTTATTAGCATTAAGGCAACTACCATTCCCTATAACCCACCCGATAATGTTGAGGCTACCATCAAAGAGATTTGCCAAGAAACTCTCGGCACTCAATTAGATACAAATTGGAAGCAAACACCTTTACCTAGTCCTCTTGTCAGATTTAAGGTACACTATAGTAAACAAGGTCTACATTTTTGAAACAACAACAACATTTTCTACAGTTAATATGTGCTTTTTCATATTTTCTTTATTCTTTCAAGATTTTAATCAAGTGCATGCAAACATTTGCCAAGCGTGATATCCCCAATTCTTTATTACACACCCTGACCACCCCACAAGCTATATGTCATCATTTCTCGACACCAGTTAGGTTGGAAAATCCTTTAGATCAGCTCTACGCACAGCTGTCTAATGAATTACCCCCAAATTTGGACATTAAAGTCGAATATCGAAGATTTGCAGATAATCCAGGTTTTTGGAATGACTTAACCGCATTTCCCGGTCGATCTACAAAAATATACAATTTGAAATACAAGAAGTTGTACAAAGGCTACGAAGCTGAACGTTCTTGGCCTTACGAACGCGAATAAAAGATTTTAGGACATCTATAAGAAATTTTAATCGTTTATTGTATATCTTTTATCAAAACAATAAAAAGTCATTTTGCTCTCAAACTTATATACGAATTATAGGCATAGACTAGTCAAACCATTAAATACTTAGGGTAGAGTTATCTAATTTTCTTACATGTGTACAAAGAAATTTTGGGATTTTTATTTTAACGCAGCTCTTGATAGACATTTAAAATGTTTATATTTTTTGTGTTAAACTTTATACGATTGTATTAATTTATTATTAGATAGAACATTAAAAAGGCGCACATACCTTTGACGGATTAAGATATATGAATTCAACCTTCTTGAGATTGCTTTTTCACAATTTATATTAATTTTAGTGTATGCACATTTTTAAAATATATTTTAGCTGCCAAAACTTCAATTAGTTATGGGTCAAATATAAATCCGGCTTGCACTGTTTTTTCGGCTAGCAGATTTTTTGCAATTTTGTAGCTAAATTCTACACTTTTAAATTTGACCATCAGTGTATTTTCCGATTAATTTGTTAATGACTTTGAATAACGCCAAAATTGCTATTTTTAGCAACTTGACAGCAAGCAAATATAATAAAAACTTGACGCATATTCGTGTTCGCCGCGAAAAACTACCAAAATCTGCAAACAGTTTGCATGTTGATTATTCTTGCTGAACCGTGCTATTTTTAGAAAAAAAACTTTTGCAATCTAGTTTGTTGCTTTATAATGGATTATTGCTAAACTGGCTAAATAATTCCCTGCAAATTAATGATGACCGTTGCTTACTTCTTATTTGTCTGATCATGGCGCCGGTCAAGTGCCTATTTATGTAAACATTACTTTTTGAAGCTCGCGCCACTAATTTGTCTGACCCCGGCCCAAGATCAAACCACGATTTTGCCTTAATATTTGCCGCAAACATAGTAGTGACCTCGTTTAAATTTAATTTGTAGAATCCTGGCTAAAGGCCAAAATCCATTATTATTCTTGAGCCCCCAGTTTTTGGTCATTTTGATACCTCTGGTGCAAATATACATTCCTTCAAAATTATTCGGCGGAAATCAAATTACGATATTTCTTCGGCCAAAGACCAACCATTTTGTCTTTTTATGGAGGCCTCACCTGAATCTTAGTTTTTGTAACCTTTTTTAATTTGGCTCATTTGTTGGTGTGGTGTGGGTGGCTAAAATTCGTTTCTGTTCAAAAATAAAGCTCTTCAAAATAAAAGCTGATCAGAATGAAAGCTAATAAATCATTTTTGAATATCCCATTGAGGGTTAAGGTTCGGGGTAGTGTTTTAGGTCAGCGTTTTAGGTTAGGGTTAGGATTAGATGCACATCAAATTCCCTCCCCATTTGAGATTTAAAAATAAGATCTAATAATTAGATTTATTTATAAGATATCTAAAAATAGTATAGATATTCAAAAAAGGTATAAAAAATGGGATCTTTAAAAATGATTGATTAGCCCTTTTTCTCTCAGCTTTTTTTGAACACATTTTAGGGTCTAAATGATTTATTAGCTTTCATTCTGATCAGCTTTTATTTTGAAGAGCTTTCTTTTTGAATAAGAATCCTTCCTACTATTTATGCCAAAAATGAGTATATTTTTCTCACCCCCTGCTTGTAGTTTTACCATTAAGCTCAGTATATATCCTCTCCCTTCTTAGGCCCTCTCCTTACAACACATCCCCTGCCCCCGCCCATTATATATACCCTCGGCCTTCACCAATTCCCCCATTGACTGCTACGCAAGCGTATGCGTTTAAACCCCCTCTTCCACCCTTTACCACTGAACTAGCGTGCGCGCCTCATGTCTTCTTTTATTCCCCCACCCATTTCTAAGTATGCGCTCTTAACCACTCCCTTCCTTCACACGTACATTAGCGTTGACGACACAATCTGCATGCTCATGATAAAAAAAAATTGGATAGCATATATGTCCTAGGGAAACTAGGGAAGATATGAGAAATAATTCGAGAAATCAATGTAGGGGGAATTAATACATTCAAAACTTAATATAAGTAAAAACTTAACATCTGATTTGCACAAATTGGAGACGATATGTTTCTACATGCGTAAAGAAATTTCAATAAATCTATAGTAAAATCGCCACAGGTTTGTCTTTTTATTAAGGGTGCTAAAAACTTTTTTTACCCTAATGCAGATTACTCTTCTGGCAAATTGCCGTTTGCTGACTTTAATTAGTCTTAGTCCCACCCGCACCTAAAATTCTTTCTTTATGCGCGTCCAACTTTTCACCTTTAAGGTTAAAATACAATTCTCCTTACATCGGTTTAAAACTATAAGTAAATTGGCCGCAAATTATATATTTAGCATAAGCCCACAGAAACCAGTAGGGACGACATTGGAGACCCTAAACCTTTTCAGGGGGAAATTGGATTACATTGAGGATCTGCCCTAAGTTCCTTTCTATTTAAAATTTTTATAGACACGATAACGAGAGACATTCAAAAGCCATCGCCATCGTGTATGCTATAGACTACAGAGACTGCTCATGATATATGTTTCATATGGTAAAATGTGTATCGTTAAATCCACCATTATGAATTTAACTATCTACCATGTCTTTCTGCAGTGTACCCCTGAATTTATCTTCTCATTAGTTAATAAATATAAAAGAATATTAATATATTAATTTCAGATGGCACCAAATTGCTATAACATCGCATCATCACGGTATATTTATTTTTCTTAATTGTAAATGATAAATAATTTGAAATGTTGTTTTAACTAGTACAATATTTTTTATTACGTTTTAAAACACTTTAATTAACTAAAATTACTATAATCTATTGTCCTTTCCTTATTTGTGCCCATTTCTTAATGGCGAAAAAACGGTACACTCATTTAAAGTTGATGAGCGATCTATCTAGTCTATGGCTATATGCCAATAATATAGCAGTATGCGAAAAGGCAAAGGAGAAAGTAATCTAAGTAGCCGAAAAGTGGTCAAAGCGCTCTGGATATGGTTTAAAGGTCAACGATCGAAAAACGGTATATATGGAAATGAACGTTACACGCATCTCCTTGTTGCATGACATCTAAAGTACCCAAAAGTAGACAGGTTTACATACCTCGGCTCGATGCCTCATCAAGAGGGAGGTTGCGCAACAGAAGTCAATGCCCGGATCCAAACTAGATGGCTTAAATGACGATGTACTTTCGATTTAATGTGCGACAAGAAAGTGCCAATATGGTTGAAGAGCAAAGCTTAACCAATGTTATTCTAAGGAAGTGAGATATGGGCATTAAACAACGGAAGAAAAGATATTACAAGCCACAGAGAGGAGAATGATAAGGGGGAGTTTGGGGTAAACTAAGCTCGACATATGACGATTCTCATAACAAAATGGGTATTCAACCTATGACAGACATGATCAACGAAAATCGGCTAAGGTGGTATGGGCAAAAACTAAGAAGGGAAACAAATAAATCGAAAAATACTCGACATGGAAGTACCGGGGAAGAGGACGACCTCGTGTTACGTTTGGAAAGGTCAAGTCGATAAAGTTATAAAAATAAAGATATGAATCAAGACAGGCGCTTTTAGGTTAGTGGATATTAGAAGCAAAAAGGGACGGGGCAAACCCATTTGTAAAACTATATATGTAAAGACCCTTGTAAGGGGTGTGGGGTACGGTGAGACGTTGGAAAGAATTCATAGGGCAAAATATAGAAGAAAAAAATCGATTCACACTTTGGCCAGTGGTCATTTTTTCCATTGGTTAGTAGCCAGCAGACGGCCAAACAGCCTATATTAATATAAGGGCAAAATATAAGAAAAAAATTTCGCTTTAAACTTTGGCCAATGGCCATTTTCTATTGGTCAGCAGTCAGCAGACGGTCAAATATCAGATAAATGAATCATGTTCAAAATAACGACGGTTCATAATACTGACAGCCTAACAAATTAGACATTAAATCTAAAATGAAAATTAGCAAAAAATATATGAACATATGTTTAAACAAATAATTGTATATAATACTATATATAGAATTATATAAAAGCAATTACTACATATTTAATATAATATATTATACTTATATAATTAATAAATACAAATTATTTGGTATAGGGTGGTATATAATTAAATGTATTTAATAAAATATATGTAATTATTTAAAAGCAATTCATACATACTTAATATATTCAATACTAGATTATATAATTAATAAATACAAGTTAGTCTGGTAAAGGGTGGTATTAATTAAGTGTATATAAGAAAATAAATGTAATAATTTAAAAGCAATTTATACGTACTTAATATATTAAATACTAAATTATATAATTAACTAATACACGTAGTTTGGTATAGGGTGGTGTATAATTAAGCAATATATAATAAATTTAGGTATTATATAAAGGATATCATCCGAGTGCTATCTCATGCCTTTAGATTCTTGTTTACAAGGTGCAGGCGCGTAGCCAGGATTTTCTCAAGGGGGGGGGGGGGAAATTTCAAAAATTTTAAAAACTTCATCGGGAGTAGGAGCTAACTCCCGATGAATTGTCAATAAAGCCAATCCATTTAATCTATTCTTAGACATGGTATTTCTAATGTCAGTTTTTAGCCTCCTCAGCGTTGAGAAGCTATAAAAAATCTTTTTAATCTTTGCCAAAGGGGGGGAATTTCCCGTTTCCCCCCCCCCCCTTATTTACGCCACTGACAAGGTGATTAATGGAATATTTAGGATGATAATTGATATAGTTTGAGAGTATAATCTCAGCTTAAATATATAAAAGATTTGCTGAAGTTTTTTTGTACTTTAATAGAAAACATATTAAATTTTAAAAGGGCAATCTCTCTAGCAATTAGATTAAATAGAAATTATTCGTACAATTTATGATGCTATATAACTTAATTAGATCCTTAAAGATTGTAAAGGGATCATTATTATTGGTATAAATGTGCATGTGATTAGATAAGCTTTTATATTAAGTTTTTGCTATTATTTTAAAGCAAATTTATTTATACCTGAATCACTAACTATATCTTTTTATCCACCTCAACAAATGTTTACTTATTGGTGTACTGTTATATTGATATATAAGATAATTGATGAAACTCTTACCCCAATTTTTACATTTAATGCTTACAAAAGAGCCTCGAAAAAAATGCTTTAACTTGTTCTTGTTTTAAAAAGATCTAATTAGAAAATGTTATAGCAAGTTGTGAAAATCTGTTAACTATCAATAACTTTTTTAAGAATGTGAAAAATTTTATTTTTTACCAAATTTAATTTTAAGAAATATCAATATGTTTAGACTTTATAGCATTTCAAACCTTAAACTCTTATCTCAGTGTTGTAGGTGTGAAATTATTTGCATAAAAGATATACCAATGGTTCTGTAGGTATGATTTAGTTAATGTTTACAAACTAATGAAGGCGCTTACGCAAATGAGATAGCGTGCTATCTAAAATTAGAAGTAAACGAATATGCTAATGGCAGTCTCAAGTTAGTGGAGACGTGCAATATATCCAACTGTCTGGAAGCATTCTCCATTCAAATGAGAGGCGCTTCGACAGGGTTTTAAATAGCGAGATGTTGACCACGAAAGATCAGTTATTTTATTTAGTTATTTTATTTAGTTATTTTATGTAGTTATTTTATGTAGTTATTTTGTTTAGTTATTTTTTAGTCCTGCAGGAGGAGGTTGTTAGTTTTTTTAATCAGGACACGTTTAGTCCTGCGGGTTTGGAGGTGTTTATTTCTCATTGTAGACACGTGGTTCCAGCGGCAATAATCCATCAAGAGCCAGACCAGATACCTGCTCTTCTCCCTTACTACGATTATCAACCACAAGCTTAACATCCCACAATTAAATACCTCCGATTACACTTAGTTGACACTCATCCTACCGGACCGATTCCACGACGATCTCTCAAGGCCATCATCCTAACACTTACATATTCACTTACATTTATTGATTGACTGGAAAAACAATATTCAATTGATTGATCATGATTTATCGTTATTACGCTTGTTGTACTTATTGATTGGCTGGAAATAAAGATTGAGTTGCTTGACATATTACTCAGCTCAGTATTTTGTGCAATCTTTTGCCAGAGATTTTAAATTAAAAGTTTCACATTTAAAAATTAGTACTTTTGCAAATCCCAATTTATTTTAAAACTTTACTATATTGATACTTAACAACATACATTGACGACTTTTATTTGGTATAACTATTGTAAGTATAATGACTTGACTTGTGTCTCGTTCATGTAAAATATTAGAAACACTAGGCAAATTTTTTTCACTATTGATGATGGAGATGTGGGGTATTTACTGGCTGAGGATGCTGGTAGGTGTTGACTAGGCTCCCTATAAGAGTCAGGGCAACAAGGGGCGATTGAGTTGTTATCATAAAAAGCTCTAAGGGCACTTTTTGGGTTGAAATTATGGATTTTATTTGAGTGCTTGGCAGTTTGGTTAATTGAGAATTCCGGTGGAAAGGGTTTTGTTTTACTTGTGCATGTAATGGGAACATCAGTATTAAAACACAGAAAGGATTCCTTGATGAGACTTGATAAATTATGTTCATTAGGTTCCCTAACATAAAGGATATGATATGGAAATTTAAAAAGTTTGTCCGAATTAGTTAAGTAATAAGGGTTTTTGATAATAGAAGTGAATATATTTAGCAGAAATTGTTGGATGGAAGGTCTGGCTCCTCTTGGGATTCTAGAGATAGTATTAGGAAATTGATTTGTTAAAAAGAATTGCTCCAAGATGAGTCAGGCGGTTGATTAATTGATGGGGAGCATTGTAAGGATGGGGGAATGACGGGGCTAGGGATTGGCAATAGGGGAGCCTCTTCAAAGTTAGAAGCCAGGGGTGGAATTGGTAAGCAGGGTGGAGGTAATTTGCCAGAAGAAGGGCATCTTGAAGACACAGGGCCATGAATTGAGAAACAATTGTGTTTATCAAGGCATATTCGTCGCTTACAAGTTGGGCATAGGGGTTTCCTTAATTAAATGGAAGTATCGTACTCTTGGGTCGAGAGGCTAGCAGCTCTTAGAGAAGCGGCTTGAACGACTTAGAGTGGCGAAGATGTTTCTGTCGCACTCTTTGGGGGTAATCAAGAAGACTACTTAGGTTGCCTTAAACGAAAATAATTGGGTAGAGTATCCCGAACCCAACGACGCTCAGATACATTGGCAAACCCCCCCCCCCCCCCCCATAGCAAGCTCGATGGGGAAGTGCGGTTTAATTTTTGTGGTCAACTACGAAATCAAATCGAGAAGACCAATTTAAAGACCGAACCAGAAAATGATCCTAGGAACGTTCAATACAAATCGATACGTACGCCCGAACAAGGGACAAGTGAAAACGTAATGCGTTCAACGCATGTCCGATGATCGTGCTGATAGAGAGTCAACACTCTGGTCGGAGGAGGTTATCTTGAAGGGTATGGTGTTGGTTTCTCCGGTAGTTTACAACACGCGGATTCCCCCCCCCCCTCACCTCTCTCTCTTCTCGCTTTATTATACGCGTACTACTAATGCCAGCTGCGCTGGCAGTTCGGGTCATGCGTGGATGATCGTACTGGAGATTTAATTTTTCTTTGTTCGCAAAATTCTCTCGTTTTTTATATATAGTATAGTTTCCTTTTGTTCGCGCGGATATATTTGATTGGGACTTATCGGAATAAATTATGTAGTTCTATGAAGTGAAATTAGTTCTATGAATTGTAGTAATTAATATTCAGAGCAGATAAAGGTAAGAAACATTAATCGTTTAAAAAACTTTAAATGAGTAGATTAACGTAACTTAATGTAATAGTTAATGGATTTTAATATTTCGACCTTTTCCATCATATTAGGCTTTTTGGCCTTTTGCTGGCTACTGACAAAATTTACCACTAATTTACCACTGGCCAAAGTATGATTGAAATTTTTTTAATATTTGGCCCTTATGTGTTTATACGTTTTTTGACTGTCTGCTGACTAATAGAAAAAGATGACTATTGGCCAAAGTGTGAATCGATTTTTTTTCTATGCCCTCATTGGCTATTTGGCCGTCTGCTAACTACTGATCAATTGAAACACTGACCACTGGCCAAAGTATAATTAAAAATTTTGTTTTTTAATTATTTCGCCCTTATTTATTTATATGATTTTTAACCGTCTGCTGGCTACTGGACAATTGAAAAATGACCACTGGACAGGGTCTGAAACAAATTTTTCCCCCATATTTTGCCCTTATATAATTTAGCCTTTTTCAAGCTTATTAATAATTTGTTCGAGCACCTGTGACATTTTTGAGATGCGCGGTCGGAACAAGCATTGCTATATTTTTATTATATGCCTATTTTTATACGCCTTCCCGTGAGGATAATACGAGATTACTTTCATCCAATCAATATTTAACATTTTATACCTTTTGCAACAATTTTTTGCATCTCAATTGTAATTGTTTTTCCGCCGCTTTCTTTGTGAGTTTTTGTTGGTTTGGGCGGCTGACTTATAGGCCAACAATTTATATATTTCTCTGACTCCCTGCTTGACCATTGCCCACTGCCCCTCAAAGGCATTCTCGACCCTTCCCCCCCCCCCCCTATCTGGCGCATAAAGTGCATAGCAAGTGTGCTACATTTATAAGAAGTATAGATGCTTGTGTACAAACAATACCCCAAAACTAGGCGCATGTACCAAAACGAACTCCAAGTCGTACCCCCATCTCCCCCCCCCCCCCCGCCCCACTAGGGGCGAAGCCCCTGATTTCCTTGTTTAACTTTCTATATTCATTCCACCATCCTCCTGAAGGATATATAGTAAATATTTGAAGGACCATACGCTTTTAAGTTACCATTCATCTAAAATAATGGAGACCCTTACGGATTTTCCTTCAATTCAAACTTCGTCTTCATGCGCTCCGTTTTCTATCTATATACCCCGAGAATACTTTCTTTAATTGCATTGACTCCTTGTTTTATTGACCAATTTCTGTTATGTTTTGGCACTCATGATTATATTGTCTGCGAATATCTTTGTCCATGGGGCTTCCTCGCCCAAATCGTTTGGTATAATTAGTGTTGTAAAAACGGCTAGGTTTTGTTTGGTCGACCTTTGGAGTCGACTAAACTGAACAAACCAATGATTTTTTTGGGTCTGTATATCTTAGGACTAAAGGTTTTTTGGTCAAACCTTTGGTCTGTTTAGGTTTAGTCGACTAAAACCAAAGGTCGACCAAACAAAACCCGGCCGTTTTTACAACACTAGTTATAATATCCATTATCATTATGAATAGGAAGGGATCAAGAGCTGAACATAGATGGATATCAATGCTATTAGCAAAATCCTTCATTCTCCCCACAGCAGTTTTAACAAAGTTTTGTTCGCATTGTACATATTTTTGGCCCTCACATGTAATTCTGACACCTCTACGACTTCCATGCTAATGGCGCAGAAACTTTATCAAATGCATTTTTTAAATCGATGAAACACATGTGCAAATTCTCCTCCTTTTCCCTACCCCTTTTCACTAATCTTCTAACGCTGTTCAATGCTTTGCTGTTGACGTCTCCGGCATATCCGTAGAGGTTGTCTCAAATTTACACTAAATTCTGAAGCCTTTTCTCGATCAGTTTTTTCCAAATAAAAAGTGCGATTGTTTCCGAACAAAAGAACTATTGGTCATAATTCCAAAACCAATTAAAACTTTTGGCATTATGACATAACATCTAAAATTTTGAATTGGGTCTTGTATCGCTAAGTAATTTTATTTATAAATAGGAGTTCATAAAGGTCACAATGTTCAGATTTAACCTGGTGATGCATGGCAGTTAGAATCCGCGTTCACGTTGTATTAGAGATCTGCAACGGGCCGTTTTTGGGAGGTCAGCTTGCCCGTACCCGTTTCAAACAATTTTAGCCCGTCCGAGCTAGGCTGTAACTTTTTTAGACACTTTAGGTCCTCCCGAGCCCTCCGTAATTTTCTCCATGCATTTCAAGCCCGCCCTTACCCAGGCCCCTTAGTCCCCGGTCGATAAATTTAATATACTATCGTATCCGGAGATACGAAGATGAAGATATCTTCCCACACCCCCCCCCCCCCATCTTATCTTATTAAAAAGTTAAGAGTTGTACCGCGTGTTGAACACTTAACTTTTTAATAAGATGAGAGGGGGGGGGGGTGTAGGAAGATATCTTTATTTTTGTATCTCCGGATAGAAATATCGCGTTCCTGAGGCGCGGAATAAATAAAAAAGGATTCCGGGTGGAACACGATTTACAAATATTTGAAGGAAGAACTATTAGGAATTAATTGGGGGAATTTAAAGGAATATTGGGCCGTAAAAAGATAAACTATTGGGGGATGGCCGGACTTAAAGCCACTAAATAAAGATAACTTTACCGCTCTACATTTCGCCAATCGATTTTATTACAAGAAAAATTATATTAATCATAATAATCCTGAATGATCGATATCAAAATTATCAATATGATCACACGCCTATTGATACAAATACACGTATAATCAGGGGGGGGGTATAACATACGCGTACTAATTAAATGTAAAAGAATAATGGTCTACGCTATGAGTGTACAATGTGTAAGATCAAAAGAGTTGTACCGCGTGGTGAACTTTTTACTTTTTAATATGATGAGATGGGGGGGGGGGGGGTGTGGGAAGATATCTTCATCTTCGTATCTCCGGATACGATACCTTTCTCTTTTATTGAAAAGTCGAAGACTTAATGTATTTTCGATAGAGTTCTAAGAGTTCCGTGTTGTTGAGTGCAACTATCAAGGCGGCGTTATTAACATTATAAGTTTCAAACATCTGGCATCGAATACCGACTCTAGCCTTTGCTCACACGACGACTGATATATGTGTAAATCAGCGATAAAAAGGCAACGTCATGGCTAACGGATTTTTCTTCCAGCTCTGTGACTCACCTAGCAACAGCCTTGACAAAACTTATAATTAATATAGAGTGTAAACTGCCATCTTGAAAATTATCCTTTCTTGCCCACGCGCAGACTGTCAGATAATAGTCAAAGAAACTGGGGGGGGGGGGTTTAAATATTGGTTAACAATATAATATTCATATAATTAATATATGTAAATAAATCAAGTGTATAATTCTGTCTTACAATAATATTTTAGCGGCACATTAAGAATTAAGGCCTTGAGAATTAGTTAGGGATGATTCTGCATAAATATTTTGATTTAAATCAGTTTAGGGATTTTCATTTGTTCGAAGAATTCTGCCATCTGTTCTCAGACATATTGGAATTACCACTGAATTATGTTTGAGGTTTAAATTTGGTAGCCAATTGTTCGAAGGAATCGTTTTCTTCCTCCGTCTCCCAATATTTCCGAATCATGGATTGGTTTGATTGTTTTAGTACGTTGTTCGATTGCTTTTTAATCCCGGCGAAGTGGTTCGATTGTTTTACTGGAATAATTTTATCCAATATCCCTGCGCTGTGACGGTTGTTCATGGCAAACGGGATGTTCCTGGAATAATTTTATCCGAATAATTTTATCCATTCCATTCAGAAGAAGAAGGGGGGCGGCAATTTGAATTCCAAATTAATTTTTCTGTATAAATTATTTCCTTTTTCGTTTTGTAGAATAATTCCTGGTTTCCTCCTTCGGGCGTGAGTTGAATATTTGACACCAAATATCGCATTCCTGGGAAAAGGAATATGATTTGCGAATTTTAAAGGAAGGGGGAATCATCAGGCTTGAATTGGGGGAAATATTGGGCCGTAAAAAGATAAACTATTGGGGGATGGCCGGGCTTAAAGCCACTAAATAAAGATAACTTTACCGCTCTACATTTCGCCAATCTATTTTATTACAAGAAAAATTATATTAATCATAATAATCCTGAATGATTGATATCAAAATTATCAGTATGATCACACGCGTATTGATACAAATAACAAACACGTATAATCAGGGGGGGGATAACATACGCGTACTAGAAATTAAATGTAAAAGAATAATGGTCTACGCTATGAGTGTACAATGTGTAAGAACAAAAGAGTTGTACCGCGTGTTGAACTCTAAACTTTTAAATAAGATGAGATGGGGGGGGGGGGGTGTGGGAAGATATCTTCATCTTCGTATCTCCGGATACGATATATACCAAGCAATTTAATAGGTGGATCTTAAAAATCATAATCCACACCTTGATCCCTTAACATAATTTTAACGAAAATTTCTTTATTAGTGACTCCGAAGGTTATGTGTTCAACATCACATTGTGAACATTATGTCCTGATTTTTTATACAAAAATGGGGTTGTAAGAAAGACTTTTTCGAAACGTCTAAGATCTTTGTGTAATTAAATATCCACATGCCTATAGTTGCGCACACAGTCGTTTCTAAGTCTACATTTCTCGAAAATGGCAAAAGTCATTTAAAATATTTAATGCATTATAAATTATCTTAAACTTTTAACAATTAGTTTTAAATACAGAAGCTAATTTGATAAGTTAAGTAAAAGTGTAGTCATGTAATATGAAATAAAATAAAATTTAAACAATTTTTAAAAATTAATATCGCATCAAAACAGGTAAGAATGTCCTAAGTGCTATAATTAAATGAAAATAAACGCCATGATACACGGATCAAGGCCATTTACTCATATTTTGTCATAATAAACCTTTCGTTTTAAGTACTAAGAATGAATATTTAGAATTTAATTTTGATATTTCCTTAAAACCTTTTTGTGATCGGTATAAAATTAATATAAATGTTAGCAACGTTTACAGAATATTAGACCCGTTTGGGCCCTTTATTACACTTGTTTGACCCTCCCGAGCCCGGCTGGTTAACAATTTTTCATTTCAAAGCCCGTCCGTACCCGCCTTGCAAAGTCACTTTTTTTGAACTCGACCCGAAAGTGTTTTAAGTTTTTTAACCCGAACCCGACCTGAAAGCGTATTGTGAATTTTTAACCCAAGCCCTACCCGAAACTAAAAAGTTATTGGTGTAAAATTGATTTTGATGGTTTTAAATGGCAACATGTTATCTCCCAAAAAACAGCTGATTTCACAAAATTTATAAACATGTTTGCCAGAAGTAAAAGCATTAGAAAAAAGCAGATACTAATTTAAAAAAGTTTTTAGTATATTTCACCCAAAGTATCTCCCTTAACAAGCAATTCATTATCCTCAGTAGGCACTTTCTTAAACTTTTCTTAAATTGAAATGTGTCTGTCTGTATTACCAAGCAATTTGATTTTAAGGCTAATATGGTTGTGGCAATATTGTGCAGAAACGAAAGGAGAAAATAAGATTTTTCTAAATAACCCTCATTTTTAAATAATTTTTGTAAAATAATGTTTTTTAAACTTTTAATGATTTGTTTAATAAATATTCATGATAATTTTATTTTGTTCTAGTTAGACCTCTATGTGAAAAAGAAAAATGGGAGTTCAGAAAATCATTAATAAGTTTAGTGATATCAATTATAATATATTTATCATAATTTATAATAATAATCAAGATATTTTATTGTTCGAAGTTCAAAATTGCGCAAATCCAAAAATCATATGTAAAAAAAGGAAACAATATGAATGAGTTAAATTAATCCCACATTTTGATATTCATTATAGAATATTATATATATGGCCATAATTTAAACGATATGTCTACAGTAAAAACCGTTTAATTGCAAAGCCTTAGGCCTTACTTTTTTTCGCGATTAACCGATATTTCGCTTTTAAACGATGAAAATAAAAGTATATGTACACTATATTAAATATTCATTTATTACGCTTCGCAATAAAACGATATTTTATATAATTATCTGGTTGATTTAAGGACTCGAAAATGTTTGTGAATATCCGATATTGTACTATTAAGCTATTTGTCAATAAGCGATGTTTTTGTTAATATTATCGTTTAAAAAAACAAAATGTCGGTTAACTTCGCGATTAAAAGATTTTCGCGATAATCCGATTGCGATTAAGAAGTTTCGACTGTATTATGCAATATAAGGTTCTTAACCTTCAACCCGATTCGGACCCGACCAGTCAGCGTTTAACAATTTTCAAACCAAACTCGATCCGACAGGGTTGGGTCTCGGGTCACCCGTGCAGATCTTCAGCATGGATAAAAAATATAAAAAATAAAATTAT
The DNA here is from genome assembly GCA_964036665.1 of Gordius sp. MW1. Classification (NCBI taxonomy): domain Eukaryota; kingdom Metazoa; phylum Nematomorpha; class Gordioida; order Gordea; family Gordiidae; genus Gordius; species Gordius sp. MW1. Next base: position 4,415,503 of record OZ038528.1, read on the forward strand.
AAAATTGTAGACTTTAAAAATTAATATTACCTTGATAGAATGATTTGAAGATATGTGGAGGTAGGTTGGTTATTAGCAGGCGCGTAGCCAAGGGGGCGGAAAGCGGGACTTTTCTACCCCCGTGACCAAAATTTGAAAAAAAATTTGATCAATAATTAGATTAAATGAGTTAAAAATTTTGAGACACTTATATAAGTCTGGAAACATAATATATACATTCAATTTTCCGAATTTAATTTTCGACTAAAAGCTTGCACCCACCCCACCATTATAATTTTCTACCATTAATTGTAAATTAAAAACTTGCTTTTTTTATCTAGACACCGTTCATTTAGTTGTATAATACTAAAAAAAGTCAAGAAAGTATAATTTTGCTTATTAGCAGCTTGAGAATTTCAGATGACTCATATAATTTTGCTTTAGTTTCCGCCATTATTTAATTTTACCTAAATGATAATATTTTCTTCCAGTTGAATAACTTGCATAAGGTCCATGTCCTTTTTAAGGTATAAAAGCGATAGTAAATCTCTGATTAATGAAGAGAAGAGATTTTTCCAAAGCTGGTTATATAGCGCCTTGAAGTTTCGCATATATTGTACGCGAAGTTTATTTTTGTTACATCTAATTAAAGCTGTTAAAAGTTCCTTTTAAAAAGGAACTTGCCAAGTTCCAGTTCCTTTGCCTAAAATGGAACTAGTTCCAGTTCCTAGTTCCTCATTTTAAAAAGGAACTAGTTCCAGTTCAGTTCCTTTAAAGTTCCTTTTTTAATTTTTTTTTAAAATGTACAAACATCTTTTATTAATTCATAAAACAATATATTATATATTTCAATTTATAAAAATCATCAGGTAATAAATGTTTATTTGATTTTAAATATTATTTTCGAAATTGTCATCTAAAAGACATGTTCGCTTGTCTCCAAATAAAATTTTTCCCAAGCTAAATAATCTTTCCACCGGGGCACTTGATGGTAGTGGCGTATTATATTAATAAATAATAATTTTTAAATGGGGAAAACTGTCTAAAAGACTTAAATTTCGGTTATTAGAAAGCAAAAAACGTTCAATTGATTCATTCTTTTCATCATTTTTTAATTCAAAAAAATCCATTTCTGATGAACTAGGTCCAGCCTGTTGAGATTTAGGAACAAACAAATTGATATCCTCTAAAATATTTGCTTTCTTGTTCGCAGCGCATTCTTTGCGAATCCAATTCCAATCTGTTTTAAGCAGGATGGAGAATAGCCGCCGACAGATTTTCTTTGCTAAAAAGATCCAAAAATCTATTAATTAGCTAGACTAGACATTATAAATAATATTAAACCTGTTATTAATGCCTTGAGTAATAGCATCTTTTAATGGCTTACACCATTTCAATGAGCCCATAGATTCAATTTTCATCAATATTTGAGTGATTGTTGGGGTATAATATGCAAGATACATATAGTTTTGCCCTTCCAAAAACTCAATTGCCTTTGCAATTGGTTCCATGACCTTTAAAAACCATTTTAAAATAATGCTAATGTTTAAATTAAAATAAAATTTTACATCGCAATATTCTGCAATAAAATCACATTCATCTGTTGTGAAGTTTTGAAGATTCAGCTTGTCACATACACTTTGTAACCCATCAAATTGTCCCTTTATAATAGAAGTTATGTGCCTCATCGAATTATATAAGGAATTCCATATTGTAATTACAGGACATATAAAATAACAACCAAGTTGTTTTTTAATCAACTCAGCAGCATGAGTTGATCTACCTTGCATGTTCCACAACTGCTGGCATTTGTGCACTACCAATGAGCATATTTTTTTATACTTTTCATGGGTATTTATGTATTTCGTCACATCAGTTGTAGCAATCAAATTCAACGTGTGGCAACCTTCTATGTGTAGGAAGAAAGTCATAATCCAAGGGATTATGATCAACCAGAGATTCGTCATTTAAAATGTCATCAATTGATATATGCTCCACATCACTATTTTCTGATGAATTCTCATTAAAGGCAAATAACCTAAAGATGTTTGAGTTAGAATTGTAACTTATAATACCTAAATGAACAAAGTTGGTTGCATTATCGGTTATCGTGCATACATTTTTATTCTGTATTTCATATTCTTTGAATATTGAAATCAAAGTCTTGCATAAAACATCAAAAGTATGTCTGCCCTCTAATCTTCTACAGGCCAAAATGGCAGTAACCCTTCTAAGAGTTTTGTCATCTATCCAATGAACTGTGACTCCTATAAATGAGCTAACAATTATAAAGAGACTCTTTAAATATAATTACCGGTTATATGCAGTCCAACAATCAGCAGTTGTACAAACATGAGAAACTACAAGGAGTTTTTCTTTAATTAACTCTTTCATTTTCATTACATATATTTTGATTCTGGATGTTAATGTTTGTCTGCATAGGATTTTAATATTGGGTTTAAAAGTTGCTAGAAGTTTTAGAAAGTCCTCATTATCTACCAATGAAAATGGATGATTTCCATTTATTATAAATTTAATGATAGCATCATTAATCTTCTCTTTAGTAAGTGATGCTGATGAAGATTTGATAGTTAGCTGTTGTAATTTATTTTTCTCACTACCATTAACTTGTTGTTGCTTTAACTTCACATACTTGATTATGCAATCTCTAAAATATAATTTATAATAAATATATAAAATTATTGACCTTGAGGTGACGCCAAATATTTGCGGTAGAAGATATCGACGTAGATATACTTCTGGGTTTTGGAGAGCATAATTTGCATTTGAGAGTTACTGATTTTGCATCCTTTTGAATAAGCGTAAAAATATTCTCAAATAAAGGCCAGGGTATATTTTCAGGTTTAATTATGGTAATGTCACTCTCACTCATATATCTAAACTCAAAAGATTATATATTTAATATTTATAATATAAACTTACTATTACTAGGAATATGATAAAAATTAAAAACTAAATGAACTTTATATAAATTACCATATGTCGAAAAATTTATTTAACATACCGTGAATCAAATACTAAATAATATTTAAATTATAAATTAATTAAAAAAATTTTAATGCAAATTGAAATTGGCAAAGGAACTTAAAAGGAACTTGTAAATAGTTCCTTTTGCGATAAATTGAGAAAAAAAGGAACTAGTTCCAGTTCCTCATTTTAAAAAGGAACTGATTAGTTCCTTTTTTTTTAAAAAGGAACTAGTTCCAAGGAACTAGTTCCTTGGAACTAGTTCCTTGGAACTAGTTCCTTGGAACTAGTTCCTTTAACAGCTCTACATCAAATATATAAAATTCTCGTTAAACGGTGTGGGTTATTAAACTCCTCCGAAACGTCTGGACCGATTTTTATGAAAATTTCTGCGAATATTTGGTAGGTCTGAGCCTAGGTTTTTAACTATATTCGAAATCTCTAAGTGATAAGACGGTCAAGTTATTTAGCTTTATTTGTTTTGACGTTTAATTAAATGTCAATCAAAAGCAACCTCATGACGTAATGCGTATCTATCGTGTTCTTTAAAAATTTGAATATACAGTTGTTTAAATTTTGATTAAGTTTACTTTTATGGTGGTTAAGGATAAAACTCTATAACTCACATAATTGTTTTAGTGTAATATTGAAATATAAATGCACATCGGAATTATTTTAAATCCTTATTTCACATTAAATCATTTTTCTTTGTTATGTCTTTATTTATCACCGGTAGGTAATACATCTATATATATAAAAAATTTATTGACCTTGAGCCTCATTAATTGTCACTGCGAATGCCAATCTAATTGGAAATTGAATAGTTCAAAAAATATCATTTTACCCCTCCCTAAATCAATATATAAGCACATGAGTAATCATGATATTAAAATATAATTTATATATCCCAGTAAATAATATATTTAAAGAGGAAAATTTCTCAAAGGATATCTTAAAAGAAAGATGTACCTTTTACCTAATAATAATGTAAGATAAAAAGACTGAATATAATCCAAAAAATGCAATTTTTTATTTGTTGCTGAGGGGCTGAAAATCAACAAATACAAAGCCTTTTTAACTCTAAAAATTTTTATCCCTTTGGTCGCTTGGTGTTTGGGCACCTTTGGTAAACAGGTTTTAACCTATTTTTTAGTAGTTAGCAAGACGTTCTCCACCTCTCTGAACATCCACACCCTTTTTATTATGTATGATTACGCCAAAAAATTTTTACATCGTTGGCGGATTTTTGCCAACTTTTGGAAGATCTTCTCGATTTTATATTTAAATAGCTCATTTTTATTATTAGGTTCATTTCGGTTTTTTTTATTTTATGTATTTTGTTTATATTGCATCAACTATTTTTATACATATTCTAACTCCTCCCTCCCTTGAGACCAATCGCACATAAAATCCCTTACAATTCTAAGGATCCTTCTCTCAAGTGGACTACGCCGATTTTTTTGTATTTTTGTTATAATTGCCGCAACTATTTTCATACATATTCTAACTCCTCCCTCCCCTGACCAATCGCACATAAAATCCCTTACAATTCTAAAGATCCTTCTCTCAAGTGGACTACGCCTATTTGTAATCAACACACGTAGAGCAAATGACCAACAACGCCAACAAGTACATCGAGCATTTAATCGGCTTCATTCCTTCGACTAGCATTCCAGTATGAGCCTGATGTTGAATATTACGCCCCCTTAAGTGGTGATTGGTACTATGAAATCGTATGTTCGCATTGTCTTGCACTTAAATATAAAAAGAGTCCGCCGGGATGTGTTGCGCATCGAAAAAGGTTCGACGGAGATTGAAACTCCACCTGAACCATTGCACGATTTACTTATCGGTACGGATCCTGATTCTAGCCTCTTGAAGGCAATTCGGACATTCAATTCATGCTTCCAAATTACATCGTTCGGAGCAACAAAAATAGTTCAAAATAATGCTGCAAACGGTCAACAATTTAATTCAGCGTTAAAAATAAAAGGCCAGGTTTTTCACAAAGTGGGTTCATTGCTGCCGATGCTAAACGAATCTTATAAATTTTTAAAAATTTACTTTATGGGTGGTGACGACTCCGAACGCGCACTCTCTAGTCGCGTGGATGCACGTTGCGGCTACAACAACCTCAATTCCCCTTTTGCCCGGCGCATCGTCAGCGAGCTGCGCTCTGTTGAATGAGCACAATGAATTACCTGCATTTAAGCTGCCACTGAATATCCAAAGTAACCCAGAGGCAGTGTGCAACATAACAAAAGAATAGTTCATGGCCACAGTACATAGGTGGTGTAAAGTTATCATCTGGGATGAATGTATTATGGCACACAAACATTCCCTTGAGGCATTGACAGGACATTGAAGGATATAAAAAATTACACAAACTATTTGGCGGCACTCTGTTACTCCTTTCAAGTGATTTCAGACAAACACTTCCCGTCATTCCACGTTCAACGTACGCTTGTGAGATCAACGCTTGCCTAAAATCCGTCATTGTGGCGTAATGTTAAAAAATTAGAACTGAAATTAAACATGCGCGTTCATAAAAGATCCCCCCGCGGAAGCATTCTCAAAACAACTGTTGGATATTAGTGATGGAAAAGTTGATTTGTATGAAAATACTGGATGCATAAAATTACCGTCGAATTTTTGCACAATCGTCGACTTGCAAAATACTCTCATCGACCACATATTTCCAGATCTATATACACAATACAAAAATCTTGCCTGGATGTCCGAAAGAGCAATATTGTCAGCAAAAAATGTGGACGTCAATGGTTTAAATTCCAAGATACAACAGTTGTTGCCAGGTGACTTGGTGTCATACAATTCTGTCGATACAGTTTGTGATGCTAACGAGGCTGTATATTATCCAATTTAGTTTTTAAATTCATTGGATTTGTCAGGCATGCCACCGCACCTTATACAATTGAAGGTTGGATCTCCGGTAGTTTTGCTTCGTGATTTAAACCCACCACGGTTGTGTAATGGCACACGATTAGTCATTAAAAAATTTATGTAAAATGTTATCGAAGTCATTATCTTGAATGGCGAGTTCCGAGGTAAAAATGTATTCCTTCCACGAATCCTATAATTCCCACAGATGTGGGGATTGAATTCAACGTATTCAATTTCCGATTATTGGCATTCGCAATGACTCAATAAGGCTCAAGGTCAAACGATGTCAATTAGTGGCTTAGATTTGGGCACATCATGCATTTCCCATGACAGCTATACGTGGCATGTTCTCGCGTGGGTAAACCATCCCGTTTGATTGTGTTGGCTAAAGATGGACTAACCAAAAATATTGTACACTCCATCGCACTTAGAGATTGATGATGAATTATTTTTTAAACATAATTTGATGTATATATAGGTATCAAAAATGATTTAATAAAGTATAAAGAATGAATAAATAAATGATTCATTTTATAGGCCAACATTGTCACAACGCTTCATTCTTATTTCATTCATAACCACATACCCATACACTTATAGTATTTTCTAGAAATAATGTATATAAAACAACGTTTGCCGGGTCAGCTAGTTATAAATAAAAGTGTCCAAATTTTTTTTGAATTTTTCCTCCCCCTTGAGAAAATCCTGGCTACGCACCTGGTTATTAGTTGTGGTTGATTCGTCAGGGGAGAATACGTCGTGGGGTAATGGGAATCCAAAAATGTCCTCCATCCGGATCTGTTTTGCATAACGGAAAATTTTGACTCCATTTGTGATTAAAAGATCAGTAAAAGTTGTATGGATTCAAGCATTTCGGCTTTCTTAATTGAGGGGGTACAAAAGATCAACCTCAAATAAATTCAGATGCGCCAAAGAGTTCCATTTTAGCTAAATGAGTATAAATTTAATGGGAGGGACTTCGCAAAGGGTTTAAAGATTTTCGTTACTGATTACGATAAACTATCATTAAAATTTGTTCAATTTTGACTGGACTTTATAGAGGGTTGAACCTTTAAGTGACCGGTTTCACATCTATAGAGTAAAATTAGCAATATATTACTTTTAAAAAGACGACGCGGATTCGTAGGGCCTGTTCATATGTCTGCCCAAGAGTATAACAAGAGTAGAATTTTTGGTCAATTTGTTTATAACGTCAAATGGAATGGTAGAATGAATCGGGGGAAGTATTAGTATTATTCTTAAATAGTTTACCAAAACTATGATGGGGACGGATGTATTCTTTATGAAAATGGTGTCAATGTGGAAGTAAAATGATTGGGAGAATAATACACTTGTTTTATCTTTAGCCCTGCCTTCTATGTTTCCATGATGAATCTATCGATGAAGTTTTGCTTTAGCAAACTTAATAGGAGATTTAGGATGAGATTTTGTTTAGTGACCGTTTGTTAGTACGTTAGTGTCGTAGTTTCTTGTTATATATCGCGAGTTATACATATATTTTGAACTATTGGGAACCGGTCAAAGGAGCACAGAAATAGGAGCGAAACTCGTCATGATTGCTCAGATTTGCTCAGGGTTTTTTTGATATGGTGAATTTGAATTTGTAACAAGTAATATATACATAAATTTTTAGAGAATTTATTGGAACTTATCTCATATTATTCATCAGAATTTAACATATTGTCTTAGCACAAAATATTATATATTAACCTGTCCTAGTGAAATCATAACAAGTAAATATATGAATATATAAAGATTGTATTGGAACATTTCTCATCATGTATATCAGAATTTAACATATTGTTTTAGCAAATACTTTATCCTGATGTTATACTTATAATAAAAGTTATTTATGTATGGAAAGATTTTATTGTATAATTTAGCACTTATTTTTTAAATACCAACTATGGATATTTATAAAATTACATATTTTATTTATTCTGATGTTTTTTCATACTTATAATAAAAGTCAATCATGTATGAAAAGATTTTATTGTATCATTTTGTTTATATACATGTAATATAATTGCATGATGTATATTGACATTTTATGAGATGATATGTTTTTTAAAAAAAATGAGGGACTGATTTCTTGATTTGGGTTAGGGTTATATTACAATTAATACACCCTTCTTTGTGCAAATTCTTCTTGGAAATAGGTTGGATAGTTTTGCCTTGATTTATTTTCAATAAACAAAGTGTGCTCCTTTTTTTCCTGATGAGCTCCTTTGACCCCCACTCGAACTATTCGACATTTGTAAGATAATGGTTTTGTAATTGATTCTGTTAGCAATGGTCAAACCGTCCAAATTATTTGTAAATAATGCTTTGGTACTATTATGTGATATGCAAGAAAAGTTTCGCAAAACTGTTGTTCATTTTTCTGATATTATTTTAAATACGAATAAATTGTTACTGGCAGCTAAATTACTTAACGTCCCAATTATTGTAACTGAGCATTACCCTAAAGGCAAAATTACCTCTTACCTCCTTATATTTGGAATTTTGTAGGCCTAGGTAACACGGTTTCTGAACTTAATATTGAAGGATTGAAGATATATGAAAAAACGCAACTTTCTATGTGCATTGATCCAATTTGTAATTACTTAGAGAAAAACACTAATTTTACCAACATTATTTTGTGTGGTATTGAGACTCATGCCTGTATTCAGCAAACAGCATTGGATTTAGTTGATCAACATAATGTGTATGTCGTTTGTGATGCAACATCTTCGAGAAGTCTTTTAGATAGGTATAAGCAAAATTTTTATTTAATTCTAATTATAGAAATGTTTCATTAAAATATCTTTCTGCCAAAGAAATAAATATAACAACAAGTGAAAGTATACTATTGTCATTAGTTAGGGATGCTAGCCATCCCAAATTTAAATCCATTCAAGAATTAATTAAAAATTCTAGTCAAAATTGTGATTTGTTATTTTAAATATACTTTTTTAAAGTTTAGACATTTGTTTTTTATTTGTTCAGAAGTTTGTGTTAAAATTCCAATTCTATTTATATAACAATTTCATATTTAATAAATTATTTTTTATATACTTTTTCTTACAACATATAATTTCACAGATATTTATCAATAATTTGCACTAAATAATAAATATTATTAAAAACAATTAGATGTCTATTCAAGAATATGTGACTTAACAATTAATTGTAATTGACTGTATAGGGCATCTGTTTGGACATTAAATGCACTGATGTTCCATGATCTATTATGTTTTAAATGTTGGTTAATTGATAATCAATTTTTGAGTTCTATAAACATGTATACATAAATTTGCTTATTTAAAGCATAATCATGAACACTTTTCAAGCCCATACCTAATTTATTTTATTATTTCATGGTTTTAGTCGGAAAATTATATTTATTGCCTCAAAATATTGACCATGGTTAGAGAAAGTTATACAATATGCTGAAATGCAGGGAATAATATGTTAAGGTTATATGAAACTTTGTGGCAAATTAAACTGGTCCTGTGGTTTAGCTTTAAATACACAAAATGTAAAAATAAAATCTGAACAAGCATTATTAGTTATGGTTCAGGAAGTTCTGAAATTTTTTCTGTTCTATTTAGTTAAAGGCTAGATTGAGTTGTAAATTATCTGTTAAATTATTTTTCATATTTAAAATTATCGATCGTTTACCTAAATCTCAATAACGCCGGTTTTTTTAAATTAAAGTTATATATATTTTACGAAACTTTTGAGTAAAGGCAGATTCCGAATTGAAACAACCTTTTTTAGTTATAATATATTGTTGAAATAAAGATTGTAAATACGATTTCGGTTGGGTTTTTATAAAGAGAGCCCGATTTACGACGGGTGGTAACCGCGAATAAAATAAGAATAACTCTAATTTATAGCCCATCTAGGGCACATTTTAAATTAAAGACTAATTTAAATAAATTATTCCTATCTCTTTTAGAATGTGACTTAAAAATAAGAATAGACATATAACGTTTTCGCTCTTATTGGAGCTCATCAGTTTGCCATAGTTAATTTTCTAGTCACCTAGTAATCGAGATAGGGATATATAAGGCTAAATTAGATTGAGTTCACGTTTACGGCGTTTAAGGATAAAATTCATTAACCCACCGTAATTGTGGCGTAAATAATATTTGTTATAATATATTGTTGAAATAAAGATTGTAAGCGATTACGTGACTAGAAAATTAACAATGGCATACTGATGAGCTCCAATAAGAGCGAAAACGTTATATGTCAGTTTTTATTTTCAAGTCACATTCTAAAAGAGATAGGAATAATTTAGTTAAATTAGTTTCTAATTTAAAATGTGTCCTAGATGGGCCATAAATTAGAGTTATTCTTATTTGATTCGCGGTTACCAACCTTTTTTAGTAGTTATCTAACCAGTTATTTTGCTTTACCTAATTTTTGATCTTATCTCCTCACTCTTATCTATAAAGCATCATGTTACTTTAATAAATTTCGTTAAAAATTTAATCAAAGGTATATATTGGTGTTCAATTTGTAAAATAATTTTTTAAAACAGTAAAAGTTAGACTTAGGATTCTAGCAAGTACACTGTCTCTCGCCGTAGAATTCATTTGGGCATATACACAAATTGTTTTCCGTATCGAAACAAACCCTAGCAGTCTTTTCGATGGCATCAGTTTGGCATGGGATGCCACACGATTCGTATACCACTATTTGACTTGTATAAACTGCGTACAAGAAGATTAAATCAAAAATAGCATTTATCCATAAGCAAATTTATGTGAGTGATATATAACGTTTTATCTAAATTACAATTCCAAATAGCAAAGTTTATTAAACATTTGGATATATTAAACACAATTTTCTGGCCTAAGTTAAAAAAATTATTAAAAAACCATAACTTAGATAAAAAGAGCTTATGAGATATACCTCCTGCGCAATAGTCTGATCGAATTTGAATGGTTGACATTATAAGCAATAGCAGAGTGAGGATGATATGCCGTTTTAGAAACATGAAAAATTAAAGTGAAAATAAAGTTGAAACAAATTGCTTTATTTAGTCTGACCTTTTAACGGACCTCTTAAGCGCATTCATGTATAAGGAAATTGTTGAATGACTGTTTCATCATGTAACATTTGAACATTAAGTTTGTGCCATACGCAATAAACCTCAGTGGATGCGGGTCAATGTTAAACTGAACATTTATTTGTTTAGCATCCTGGAGTAAGTTATTAAATTTGACGATTACATTTTTTAGATACCTTTGAACTTTAGTTTTATACGTCGCTTATTTAACAAAACACCTTCCTTTCGTTGTTGAACCATTTTGATGAGTCTTCCAAAATAGGAAATTTTTAGAAGCCGTTTATGTGAAAACGGCTGGGTTTTGTTTTATCGACCTTTGATTTTAGTCGACTAAACATATATAGTATTATCGTCATGATTTGAATATCACTTTATTTACACTCCTTCTTACTCTATTTAAATACACACTATTCATATTCTTCCTTATTTTATTCACACTCATTATAATTTGAATAGCCCCCAACTATCTTACGAGTTATTCATATTAACCTCTGAAAAAGGCTATATAAGCCAATATGTAACGATGGATGCGGATCTTGGGGTTGTTTATTAATAAACTTACTTTATTGTAGGCTGAAACCCCTACACATAGACAAACCAAAGGTTTTTTGGCCTGCTTTTCTTAGTGGACCTATGCTTAGTCTTTGAAAAGCATACCAGAATCGACTGTTAGACTGAGTTGAACCAAAGGTCGATCAAACAAAACCCACTTTACAACATTAGTTTAGAGGCATCTGAGGTTTGATTTTAAGAACATTGGCCCAAATGTCTTTTGAATGAAGTTATTATATGATGTATAATACGAACTCTGAATACTTTGAAAAGTATTCTGAATTTTAAACAACCTTGGAACAATAAACTTATAATGTATGGAATCTGTGGTTATATTTAATAGATTGGATCTATAATAATTTGCTTAAAAGGGCTTCATCAGGTGAAATGTAATTTAATATTAATTAAATAAAAATTGTCATTTTGGTTGAGGTATGTCGAAGTGTAAATACTACTAAAGCAATTATGTGACCTTGTCTTTGCCGTATAAGTTTCAAACACAATCATTTGTTTAAAATCGGAGTTCATGCTTTTATTATTGGATGAAAATGCCGGTCAAGTCGATATAACGTTACATGGAATATTATATTCATTACAATCAACAATTATTCTTTTTGAAAAAAGTTGTTTTGTCTAACAAGACCTTACAAATTAAAAAAAAATCCTAACACATTTAAAATGAATCTTTAAAGAACGCTAACTATTTATGATTTACTTATTTCATTTAGGTTGCAATAAATTCTGAATGCTCAATCAATTTTTAAAACGCTCAATTTTTCTAAACAATCTGTGGTCATGCGTTAAAATTAGAAAATAACTGTTGACGCAAATCTAAAAATGTAGAAGTGATTCTAATGTAGTTGTGCGCAATTCAACTTATTCTCTATGGCTAGCAAAGAGACCGGGAGTAAAGCCGTTTGCGCTGTATTAATTTTTTTAACTTGAGTTAGATGAATCAAAATAAATTTTGATAGCAGATTTTTTCTCTCGGTTAGTAAAGACTGATATGTAAATTCGAAATAAAACTTAAATTTTTTTTATGTGAAATTTTTCTGCTTAAGAATTGTTTCACAACTTAAAGCAAGCTGGGTAAATTATCATATGAATAAAACAATTCTATACCTTATTATGTATAATGTTTTGTAAAATTACAATAAAAGGGGGAAAACGTAGGGAATGGAGATAATTACAAAGGTTTAGGACAAGTACAAATATTTTGGGAAAATTTATAAGGACTGAATTTACAAGGACTGAATTATTGATGTGGGACTTTGCTTTTATAGCTGTTGAATCTTCCCAGGGTGGTGGGCTGGATTGAACGAGCTACTTACGGGAAATCTCTAGACGGGGCTGCGAAAATGAGAACCAGATTAGTGATGCGGAAAGACCGAGAAAAATCTCGGTCTCGTCTCGTCTCGAAAACCCGAGACGAGACGAGATTTTGAAAAATTGAGTCGAGATCGAGACGAGAATTTTGACCTCGAGACAAGACGAGACGAGATTTTATCGGCGAGATCTCGACTTTAATTTTTATCTATTAAGTCTTAATTTAGCTAAGAATTTTTATTTTATGAGATTTAAATTTAGTTAAGCAAATTAATATGATTTTGAAATTTTTGATAATAGATTACTTACGCACCTAATTATCCGCTTCGCGCAAATTTCAAATTTGTAGTATAATCTTAATAGAAAACACAGTGTTAGTAGCCCTTAGAGTATTTGAGAAATTAATTAGGTATTTGTTACTTATTTGTATAGCTTATATAATAAAAAATTATTTAGACCTATAATGAGTTTGCGCAACAAGTTCATCATCCAACACAAAAAAGAGCAAGCTGCTCAAACATTTCACAGTATCCAAGGATGAATCAAATAAAGTTTCAAAGTGTAAATTGTGCTTTAACGAAAATTTTATATTTTGAGTAATATATGTGCAATTAACGTAAGATCTCAAAACTTTTATCTTCTTCCAACAAAAATGCCTATTTTATTGTATTTACAATGTTCACATAATTACTTGTTATAAATAATGATATCTTCAAAAGTTCACTCTAGCATTTTTGTCATTATTTTAACGTTATTGTATAAGATCTCAATAAATTCATTATGTTAAAATATGATGATATTATTAAACTTTATCCTTTTTTTGAGCCTTAGCCAGGAAATGAAAGTTATTGTTTAGCAACTTTATACCTTCGAGGCAAATAGTATATAACACCTCTAATAATGCTTCCTACCCTAACATACCCATCTAGCTTGTGTTTTGGGGTTTGAGATAAAAAATTGGTTTAATTATGACCAATTTATATCTTATATAATTATTTATAAGAGTCAGAAAAAAGATATATGGTATAATTATTTTAAAAAGTCGAGACGAGACGAGAATTCTCGTCGAGACGAGACGAGATCGAGATTTTTCTAGGGCGAGACGAGACGAGATCGAGATTTTAATAATCGCACCCGAGACGAGACGAAATTTTGCTTTCGAGACCGAGACGAGATCGCAACACTAAACCAGATGTGGCTGATTTAAAAATTAAAAGAAAAGTAATTAAAAAAAGGAATTGGTCAAAGGAAGGCACTTTTACCGCGGGTTAACCTAGACGCGGAAGTGGCTTCTGCGATCCTTATAATTGATATTAATAAAATAAATCTAACTAAGTTCAAAGAGTATACCGCGTACATTAAAACGTAGTATACTAACATATGGTAACATGGTATACATTTATACCACACCTTCCACATCAATAATTCAATCCTTATAAATTTTCCCAAAATATTTGTACTTGTCCTAAACCTTTGTAATTATCTCCAATCCCTACGTTTTCCCCCTTTTATTGTAATTTTACGAAACATAATTTTATCGTCTAAGCCTGCCATACATAATTCAGGGTCTGTATTACTTTCATTAACAATATCGTTTAAATCTAAAATATTTAAAGCATTGATTACATGTCCTCCTATTATATCACAAGACAAAGGTAAATCATCGACCTCAATGGTATCTGCGCCCAAACGCGATAGTACATCAGCCAAATGATTATCTTTTCCTTTGCCGTATTTTAGGGTTAATGTAAAATTACCCAACATTACAAGCCAAGGTTGTAACCTAGGAGACATTAATAATTCGGCGTTCGCCTTTTTAAATAAAGCAACAAGCGGCTTATGATCTGTGATTACAGTAAACGATTCGCCAATAAATATTCGCGACATCGCTGTAATCCGTAAATCATCGCTACTCGCGTTCTATAACAGAATATCCCATTTCTGTTTTATTTAGTTTACGCGAAAAATACAAAACTGGATGCTCCATTCCATCCTCGACCTGACATAATGCGCCTCCAATACCAATATTGGATGCATCGACCCTTAATATATGTTGTTTATTAGGATCAAAAATCTTAAAATGGGTTTTTTAAGCAAGATATTTTTCAAAAAATTAAATTTTTCAATATCACTTTTACTCCATTTAAATATGATGTCTTTTTTTGTCAATTCGTACAATGGTCCAGCATATTCAGTGTAATTATTTATAAATTTACTGTAATAATTTATTAAACCCATAAATGACGATAGTTCCTTTTTAATTGCAGGCAGTTTAACATTTTTATTGATCCTAATAAACAATATTATTAAGGGTCGATGCACGCAGATACCATTGAGGTCAATGATTTACCTTTGTCTTGTGATATAATTGGAGGACATGTAATCAATGCTTTAAATATTTTAGATTTAAACGATATTGGTAATGAAAGTAATACAGACCCTGAATTATGTAAAGTAAAAGATATTTTGGCAGGCTTAGACGATAAAATTATAATGTTTCCTAAAATTACAATAATAAAAGGGGGAAAACGTAAGGATTGGAGATAATTACAAAGGTTTAGGACAAGTTCAAATATTTTGGGAAAATTTGTAAGGACTGAATTTACAAGAACTGAATTATTGATGTGGGATTTTGCTTTTATAGCTGTTGACTGTCTTAAATTTTAATTTTCGGGCGGGCACGCTGATAAGATTCTGTCAATTCGGGCATAGTTAAATTAAAATCATAGTATATTATCTTGTTACGTTTTTTTAGAGTGTATATCGCGAATGCTGCCCCCCCCCCCAAGTTAAATCTTTGCCCGACTCCATTTCATTGTTCGCAATACACATGTGTGCCTAGATGTAAAACAAAGGCTTCATGCCATAATTTTATAAAATTTGGTTCAAATTCCCTTTTTTATTTCCTAATCTACGCTATTACACATTTATAATTTCTATAATAATTAATTTCCATATCATTCTATTTTTGCCCCATTTCTTTCGTTCTTAATATTCCCTTATCTACGCTATTACTTTTTTTTATAATACATAATTAATTGACAACCATTCCTTTTTTGCTTCAAATAAAAATTTTCTCCATTATATTCCACAACAAAGTAAGTATTAGTAATTGAAATAAATTTTTTATTAAACTAAATGCTTTAGCAATTAATATCTATTAAAATTGTGTGACCATTTTTTAATAGTGGTTGAAAGATTTTGGGATTGCATAAATTTGGATCTAACGGGTAAATTTAATTGATTGGGCAGGGCAGCCCTAATGGTTCGGGCATGGCCGAGCGGACACTTGGCAATTTGGTTAAAAATTTGGACCGAGCCGGGTTCGGACAGAAAAATTTAAACAAATCTGACCTCTGTTTGGGATCGCATAAATTCGAGATTAACGGTCAAATTTAATATTTCGGGCCGGGCAATTCGGGCAACTTTAACGATTCGGGCGGACACTTAGTTGGGTCGGGGGGGGGGGGGGCCGGGCGGGCAATGAAGTAAAAAAATTTAACCGGGCCGGGTTCAGGCAGAAAATTCTAAACAAATCTGACCTCTGCTGCACATCACCAGTTTATGGCAGATAGTTTGCCGCCAAAAAGGTATATAGATGTTTCAATAATCATGCATCATCTTTCAACTTTATGTGACCATGTTAAGGATAATGCTAAGAACAATTTTAGTAATTACATTAGAAATATAAACTTACTTAAAGGCCTGGTGCCACTAGCTTTAAAACTTATAAAGACTCATCAACTAATTAATAAACATTAGAGATGTGCATTTTCCCGAGAAACTTAGTTAGGGGAATATTACCGGAAAAACCGGGAATTTTGAAAAGTATAATTGCTAAAATGATTCAGAAGAGAATGATGGCTTTTTAGACTTAAAACCGACAATATCATTTAAGTGCATACTGTGTAGAGACATTAGTTTTTTGACCTTGTAATTCTTCATCCGATTTAGTGATTTTAGAAGTGCACCAAATTTCTAACAAATTCTCTCCATGGCTGGACTAGTGGCAGGAATCGAAAAATGTTTTACCGCCACTTCTGACAAGGTTTGATTTGTGCATAACCCTTTCCATCGCATCAAGGGTGAAGTGAAGCCTACACTATCCCATATGGTGCAAAATTCTACTCAAGTGGCAACAACTTTGCTTATATATAGATTTGCGCCTTATTTGGCTAAATTGTTTTCTAGAAGTTTCATTAAAATGGCTTTTTATGATATGAAAAACTTTCGCAAGATCCAATTATCATCCACAGTTCCTTTCCTGAGAAGTTATTTGGGGAAAAATATTTTTAGCAATAGTCACTTTTTATTTTCCCCCAAGACCAGTAATTGTCAAGCAAATTCCCGTTTGCTCCTATTGCTAAATGTTTCCACAATAGCTAATTCTTGAAGTATAACTTTGGTGAAAAAAACGGTTGAGCATAATTACAATACCACTCCACCTTGTTGGACAGGGGATTGTTAAGAGACTCATCGATTTTTGTTAATCTGTTTCTATCTAAAAGTTGAAGACAATATTCTATTAAACACATATTTAATAATTTGCTTAACTTTGACGGTTATAATTTGAATAGTGGCGCCCTGTACCGATTGATTTGACAAAAAGTGGGTTAGGAGACATTATCACAAAGTTTTTTTTTAAGATAAAATTTGTTTATTGATATATATTTAAACATAATATTAAATGGTACAAATATATAATAATGATATTAAAAAAAACATTATATGAGTAATATGTTTTCATCTTCCTCTTTTAGAAGAGGTTAGGAATCCAAAAAAGATTTGAAATTAAATTTTGCAATTAAGATGGCTATTGATTGTTTTAATAAAAATGCGGGGGAATATTTGGAGGGAGGGGATCGCCTGCCTATTTCTTTGAATAAAGCCAACGCCATTTTTCCATAGGATCCTGAACAGGAGGAAACTATTGGGATAAAAATACTAGAGTCCAAAAGGGCCTTGTATTTTTGGAGCTTGCGTTCTTCGGCGAGGGCCATGGGGTCATAATTAAGATTAGAGGGGGCAAATAGGTCTTAGCATGTAAAATCCCACTTTAAAAGGAGACCATTTTCCCATGGGATTAGCGATGAACCGTCGGGACGCATTCGACCTTCAAGGGCAGGATCTGAAGGTTCAAGTATGGATGGAATTTGGCCCTTTCTAAGGGCTGACTGGATAATAGAATTAATTTTAGAGTGTCGCAAGTGTCTAAATTTATTAAGTCTGCAGTGTAACGGGTGGCGTGCTTCTTCATCCACAGGCAGGTTGCAATTTTTACAGGCATATGCCTTTGTGTATTTTATTTCAAGGCGTAGTGCTACATTGTAGGATAGCTCGCAATCCTCTAACATCATATTGGAAAACCTGCTAGGAAAAGCCTCTAGCCATTCATGTCCAGATTTATCAAACACCAAAGATCTAAGGTTGTAATGTTGTTTGGTATCGCAGCTCGAAAGGAGATAAGCAACGGAGCGCGAAACCAAACATGCATCCCAATCCTTTTGATTTGGTGTTTGTGGTGGTGAGCTTTCTGGTAGAACATTTAAATTCCAAAGGGATAGGGCCTGTATAAATGTTTCATCAAGGGGGTATGAGATTAGTTTGGCGACGATGGATTTTGAGGATAAGTGGGATGATATAAATGAGGCCAAGGATAAGGAGCTTGGTGAACGAATTCCCAGACCCCCAGATTTTGTTGGTAATGTGGCTTGTAGCCAGGTGTTAGTATCGAATGATAAATTCAGGGTGGATTCGATGACAGATTTTATGTGGGTTTCGAAATTCTGTAAAATATGTGTATGCAAAAATGCGCTTGTTGATCGGAAGCAAAATAATATTTTGGCAATATTAAAGTGGTTTTTCAACATGTAAAATGCGTGATGGGCGGGCATAAGCTTAAAAATTTCATTTTTAAATTTTAAATTTTTAAGGTTATTGTCGAGATAACTTCTTAAGCATTCAGGACCGCCTATTGGAGAACCTAGTAAAAATACCTCGTCCTTCTCGAGGCGTAGAAAAGATGCAAAGGATGGGTGGATGTCAGTTGTGCTGTCAGAATAAATTTCGCATTTTGTCGCGTTTAATGATAGGTTAAGTTTTATGTAGTATCATTAATGATGTTAAGAGCTTTGATTAGCTCTTCCGTGGTGCCTGATAGGGTGGCATCGTCGAGATACCATACGTTTAACCTCAAATTGCATTTGTCGTTGATTTCATCTATTAATGGTTTGATGGCCATACAAAATAAGGGGGGGGGGGGGGGGGCCAAGGGGGTCCCCCTGTTGAATGCCCTCAGCTGAATCAATGAAAAATTGTCAGACGGGGTGCCGTAACTTAAAAGAATATAGTTGGAATATTGGGGAAAAGCATCGGTGAAAGTGTTAATAAAGGAATTTCTATTTAGGTTGTTAAAGGCATTTTGAAAGTCTAATTTTATAAAAGACTCGCTAGGCGGTAAATTTCCAAGGGTCAATCTAGCAGCATGCGTAGCTATTTCACAACCACCTTTAACACCGAATACTAGCTGATGAGGCATTAGAGATGGGGATAAATTATGCTTGATTGATTTGCATAAAACTTTAGATATGATTCTCCGGAAGACTCCGCCGATGGCGATCGATCTTAGAGTTTTGTTCTGTTTTTGAATAGCAAGTAACTTGGCCCCAAAAATTATTGGTCGTACTTCTTGAGGAATGTTGCCATTAATAATTAAATTGCAAAATTTAGTTAGTGCAACGAGCAGAATTGAAGAATTGATATTTTCAATTTTAATAAGATCTTGAAGATAAATTGGTTTGATACCATCCAAACCTGCAGCAGAGTCAATTGGAAAGGAATGGATAGCTTCACTAATTTCTGAGGATTCTAGGGTTAAGTTGGATGGCACAAGGGGGAAGCAATACTGAGACAAATGTTTTGGGTGTTTGGCAAGGAGGTGTTCATATGATTCCTGACTAGGGGTTACAATTGGATTGTTCTCCTCTAAAAGTCTCATGGCTCCTTTTATATTAAAAGAATGAGTTTTCCTGGATATCCTAGTTGCTGTTTGTTTTGGAGTTGATAATATTAATTTTCGTTCATCAGGTGTATAATCTGATCATAGACACTCCTATGATTTTAGGTTAACCACTAACGTAAAATTTGTTGCAGAATTTAGTTTTTCATTTATGATTTTGTTAACTTTGTTATATTGACTATTAAACAATGAAGCCACTATTGCCTTTGGAGGAAAAACCATATATTTTTGTTGAGTTTGGAAAAGTCTCTAAGACTGCAGAATTTGCATACAGCAATAATACCTTTTTACTAGAAGATGTACGTTGCTAATAATGTTTCCTATCAGATGTTTTTTTGGGATTTTTGAAACTAATTAATTGATATTAATTTTTCTCTAATCGCCAATTCTACATTACAAAAGTTGCTTATACCTTCTTGAACCTGTTTTGAGATTACTTCCAAAATTAAATGAATCGAAGGATTTTCTAAGCTATTTATTTCAAAAATTGTTGATCTTTAACAGATCAATTAAAGGATATTATAAGTTCAATTCATCATTTTTAAATTGTTGGACTTTAATAAATGGTTATACCTGGTTTAAAATCGTTAGACAAGAACCTTGAAATTGAATAATAGCAATCAGATAGGATCGACGTGATAATACCATGATAATGTGAAAAACTTAAATGAACCCACAGGGAAATATAATTTACACAATTAAAATATGTTATAACTTAAAATGATTTCTAAATTCAAAAGTGTTATATATTTAGGAAAATTTTCCCTGAAAAAACGCATTTTTTTCCAAGACAGGGGAATTTCCAAAATATTCCCATAGTGCTGTCACTAATAAACATTGAAGGAGTATTTTTCAAAACACATTCTAAACATATATCTGGGGGTTATATTAGATGAGCGCTTATTCATATTATCGACTATAAGTAAATAACAAAAAAAAATTAAATAAGTGGAAAAGATTGGTATTCACCCTGTCAAAGCTGTCTTAATAATATAATTGAAATGAACTTAAGTAATGTTTATTTAAATCAATAAATAAATTAAAAAATAAAATTTGTATTAAATATATTGTCTTACCTCAGCTTAAGATAATCTTATAAGACTTCAAAGGCAGCAGATATTATTTATATTTTTTACTTCTTTCATATGATGTAATTCAATATTTATATTATTGTCAAAGTTAGCAAAAAATATTTGTTAAACTTCACTTATTATTATCGGTTGGACTTAAAAGCGCTCCTAAGCGGTAGGGTGGTTTCGTAGAGCCTAATAATGACACCACATTGTTTTTACTAGTATTAATTGCATAAATTATTAGAATGTGCCACAGCACCTATTCTAAGGTTATTAAGATCCAGATCTCAGCTTTAAAACAATAGACTAATAAAACCATAGACTGCCGAACAGCTGATAATTTTCCAGTAAATATAGCAAGCGCCATTTTGTAGGAAATTGCAACCAAACAATAGAATTCAGAAAAATTTATTGTTCTAATTTACTGATTTTTTTTGATTTATCAATTAAGTTATTAGTCTTATATATTTTCTTCAATATTTTATCGTGGAGAAGTATAAATATACCTGTTGAATTTTTCCTACAATATGGCAGCTATTTTGGTGTCTGAATGATTTTAATAGTAAAAATCTACTGTTCGGCAGTCTATAGTTTTATTAGTCTATGTTTAAAACTAACTTTTCATGCCAGATCATATGTAACAAGCTGCATTTTAATGAGTTTTCAGTCCGTTTATGATTCCTTGAAAGCATATCGAGAAGAAAAGGTGTTATAATAAATATATTTCGATAATTTTATTAAGAAAGGCGAAGATCAGCTCACTGAAAATATAAAGTCTCATGACTTAGAATCGAGGCATTCTAATGATGAACCTCCTGATATAGATGATGTTAATTTGAACATAAAAGAAATTCAATCTTCCATAAAAATTAAATACTTCGTTTTTTTATTGTTATGGATTATTTGTTATATCTATTTTATATACATTCAATTTGGAGCAATTTATTTTCTTTGCTCACTTTTATTATTTATATGTTTACAAACTTCAAATCAAAGACATTCTAACAATCTAAATACAAATCAAATTGAAAATAGCTCAACTGTAAACATGAGTGCATATTCAGTCTTCAATCCTAACTGTGAACGAATTCAGGGAACATTTTCTGGAGATGATATTGACAGAAATCTTAGAAGAGGGGGTGGAGTTAATTCCCTTAACCTTTTGGGTCCTTTTTTATAAATGCCTAGATTATTTTAGTTTATATTTAATTTGATTATTTATGCTTAATAAATTATATTTTTTGTAACATTTGAATTTTATTTATGTCATTAAAAGCTCAATTTTATATACAAACATAATATTATGCACTTTAGGAATTTTGTAAGAAACAATAAAATTGATTTTATGATGCCATGATTATAGTATAAAATAATTATAGTTAAAAGTATAATTAATGGTGTTTACATGAAACATTTGGTATGAAATTTTCAAAGCAAAGCATAAAGTTAAACTAAGCAATTAGCATAAATATATATATAATCTAGATTAGTTTATTTGATAGGTTTGTAAAAAAGAGTTGTTACATATTTTTTTCTATGTCTGTGAGTGCAGCTCAATACCAAAACACCATCCTGCCAATAATTAATAATATATAGGCATATTAATACTTTAAGTCATTTTAGATAAACTTATAATTAAAATTTAAAACAACCTTAATTGAGAGGGCATACAAGTGATTTATCATAACATGATTTGGTTCAGGTAAAAGAGCTGGCTCATAGTTATAAGGAACATCACGATTTAATATAACTTGTAAGAGCTGAGGAGGCAGAATTGGTGGGCCATCTAAAATACAATAAAAACTATATTTACATTTTAATACATAAATTAAGTATTTTAAACATAACTTTAAAAAAATGGAGAGTAGTTGATTAAATAATAATATTCGAATGTCTTAAGACCTGATAAAGAAGTAGACTTTTCAAGTTGAGCAGCTGCACTAATTTTAGGAGGTATTATTTGACCATATTCACCAAGAGTATATGAAATATCTCGTCTATTAGAGTCAGCTTTAAATATGTATATTAATGTAAGAATTTTAATTAATTTATAGTGTTTATGTAAACACATCTAATTATAATACCTGATATAAAAAGCTCCTCCTGTTGCCCTAATGAAGCATTCAAATCATTTGTTGGATGCAATGCTGCAATATCTACAGCGAGAGCCTCAAATACTTCAAAATCTGATTTGTTTACTTCAATTATATTATTCTTTGTCCCAAGGTCATTATCCACAATCGGCTGTTAAATTAGTAATTTGTAAACATTATTTTTAAATTACTTGTTTATCATCATGGAGCCATTTATTATCCACCATAAATTTATATTGGTGTTTGCCTTCTGGGATTTCAATGATTGTTGCAAAGTCCCCATGACTATTTATTAGCAAAGTTTAAGCAAAACTTATTAATAAACCTTAACACCATGGGTATTTTTGACTTCCAATTATCCCAGCTTCCAGAAACATAAACATGTTTACCACCTCCAGGCCATCTAAAAACTGTAAAGATACTTTTCGGTTTTTCCTTCACTATTTTTGTTTCACTAATAGTACACGATCGTTTTCGACCCAATGCTGATTCACTAACAGAATCCTAAAACACTTATCTATGTATCTATAAATATTTACTTCCAAAACGATTTTGCTTCTCCCGTGCTTGCTCACTGATTTATCTTCATCATGCTGATTATGAGATTTAAAAAAAGGTTTGTTGACGACTTTGTCTGTAATAAAATCAAAGTACGGACTATCTTTTTTAGAAGA
Source organism: Gordius sp. MW1 (assembly GCA_964036665.1). Taxonomy (NCBI): domain Eukaryota; kingdom Metazoa; phylum Nematomorpha; class Gordioida; order Gordea; family Gordiidae; genus Gordius; species Gordius sp. MW1. The sequence continues at coordinate 4,439,190 of OZ038528.1, forward strand.
TGTTATCGGTGATAAGGGTTCATCACCACTTAACTGCCTCCTTGACGAGGCCGTTCCCATATGAGAGATTTAAAAAAACTGACAAATTAGTACATTTATTATTACCGAGTGCCGTGGACATAGACTAATAAAACCATAGACTGCCGAACAGCTGATAATTTTACAGCAAATATAGCAGCCGCCATATTGTGGGAAATTGTAACCAAACAACAGAATTCAGCAAAATTTATTGTCCTAATCTACTTATTTTTTTGATTTATAAATTAAGTTATTAGTCTTTTATTGTGGAGAAGTATAAATATACCTGTTGTTGAACTTTTTCTACAATATGGCAGCTATTTTGGTGTCTGAATGATTTTAATAGTAAAAATCAGCTGTTCGGCAGTCTATAGTTTTATTAGTCTATGGCCGTGGATCATCCAGAGATGAAGGTCGCTCTATAGACCTAATAGCCAATGTCATATATTCTGTCTATATATATAGTTAATTCCGTTAATATCCTGTTTTTGGTATTATCGGGCTTTTAAGGCGCTTTATATATATTGCAAAACAAGTTCTTCCTATTTGATCGTGCTTTAAATGCTAATTTTTTAAAATCTCATCAAGGGGCCATTATTTGGTTCACTATTAACGTTTTTTTCGCTTTTTAAGATTTTTGTTATTGTAATATTTTTTGCCAAATTAATCAAATATGCGAAAAACGATCGATATTGTCTTGAAAAAATGTTTCTTACCAATTCTCTCGCTTATAACGATTAATGCGTTAATGTCGCTTGCGAGCGAAGATGAGCAAGCGTCCGAGATATTATTGTTTTTTTATAAATTCTCATACTTCTTTACATCTTTTCCGATACTGGATTACGTTTTTTTATATATTCGAATATTTCAATCCTTAAGATATACAATAAAACCATTTCCAAACCCTTGGGACAGTGGCGTAAATTCCCAACATTGAAAAGTTTTTGATTAAGTAAATGGTTTAAAATATTATTGTTTAGTTACATCAAAGACTTTACGACACTTATAAAAACCTAGAAACATAATATATACATTTAATTTTTTTGATTTAATTTTTGACAAAACGCATTGTAAAATTTCCGAATATGATTGTGAAAATTGCTATGAAAAAATATTGGAACCTTTATTTTCCGTGAAAACACCAGACCGCCCCAGGAAGTAGATAACTAAGCGTTTATAAGAATGTTCCTCATTTCATATAATAGTAATACCTTTATCATATCATATTTGTCCAAAAATTTCTGCTAGAATCCATCACGGTTAAAATAAATTCCCTGCCAAGGCCAGCCAAAACCCTTTAATTGTCCCAACACCCGGGCCCAAAATGACAATTAAATTTCAAGAATTCATTTTGTCTTATTTTAAAAAATATTTGATTTAATTCTAGAATGTTAATAAATAGAAAGGTGACAAAAATATAGTAAACTATATAAAAAAATCTCATTGGTGCCCGCCCGCCTAGGTCTACTTGAAAATCTCAATTTAGAGCGGTAGCCTGCCCGACCCCATAGCCGAGTGGGCCCAGTAGCGAGCCCGACTTTTTGGTTGTTTAATTTTTATTTTTAATTACAAATAAAATGTGAAAAAAAATTTTTGCCAGCTTTCCCACACCCCCCCCCCTCGATAAAATCCTGGCTACGCGCCTGCCCTGAGAACATCAAAAATAAACATTTTCAGTTCGATATAACAACTGCCACTACAAATACTATTGGGTAGAAAAATATCTCGTTTAAAAAATTGAGTCGAGGCCAGAATATCAACCTCAAGACGAGATTTTATAAAAGGGATCTCGGCTTTGAAATGATCATCATAATCATAAAATAAATATAGCTTTAGCTGTATATATTCTTATTTTGTGTAATTCACATTTAGGATAATGTAAATTTTTATGCTCGGAATACATTCAATATTTGATAATTTTCACACATAACTATAGTAGATTCTAAATTACATCAGCACAAAACTAAAATTTAAACAATTTTAGCTTATTCAATAAAATATGAGTGGCCCATAGGATCTAAATAATTTTATAGTACTAATTGTTATGCAATTTTATTTATTATTTATTTATATTTATAACATTCTTTTATATCAACATTAAGACTAAAAATGAGTTCTAATAGTTTATAGTAAAGCATCTTCAAATTTTGCGACCCTTACACCATCCTATCTAAAATGATGATATTTTAAATCGCTTGTTAATTAAATTAATTATATTTTTGGCTAATGGGCGAACATTTTTGAGCAGCCCAGCAATTTTTGGGGCTGATAAACTATTGTTTTAAGCATCTCTAATATTTTAAATGAACCTAATAGATTAAATCATGAGTCTGTTTTTTGCAATTGTGATGATTTTGCAATACATTCTAACAGGGGCGTAGACAAGGGGGTAGAAAAACGGATAGTTTACCCCCTTGGCCAAAAATTAATTTGTTTTATACGTTTTGGCACTTAATAAAACCAAATTTGAAAAACTACCAGACCGATTTGGCTCAAAGTTTCACAGTTTATTCCCCATACTCCGGAGCATGTTTTAAGATTTGTTCGAGCCAAATCGGTAGTTTTCGAGGGGTCACGTTTTTTTGTTTTATACGTTTTGGCACTTAATAAAACCAAATTTGGATAACTACCAGACCGATTTGGCTCAAAATTTCAGAGTTTATTCCCCATACTCCGGAGCATGTTTTAAGATTTGTTTGAGTCAAATCGGGCCAGTAGTTTTTGAAGGGTCACGTTTTTTTGTTTTATACGTTTTGGCAATTAATAAAGACGTCATATGCTATGCAGTATAATATATGAAGCTTAAATGTTTTATGGCTGCATAAAAATTTTTTTTCATATTAAATCAGGTCAGACCCGTTACCATATGAATGAACCAGAGGAATATAAACATTAGATTCTACAAAGTATTTTATGTCATGGATGCGTTTATTTTGTAGAAGAAACTTAAATTACATTTAAAACTCAGTGACATTTCTTTAAGGCTTATGCTAAACTTTACCATAAATTATTTGGGTTATATCTGTACTGCGTTATGAATATTTTATGTTTTTAGTCAATTATTCATAAAGTGTAAGTCTACAGCCATTAGAAACACTTAAAAAGTGATACCGCAAAATGCAAAAATAAATGGCAAAACAACGTTTGCCGGGTTCATCTAGTCTTATATATAAAAATGAAACTATGTGTGTATGCCGCCACCAATTTTGAAAAATACCAGACCGATTTGGCTCAAAATTTCATAGTTTATTCCTGACACTCCGGAGCATGTTTTAAGATTTGTTTGAGCCAAATCGGTCCAGTAGTTTTCGAGAACAGTTTAGCGCCTGATTCTCAACTTTTTTGGAAAACTACCAATCCGATTTGGCTCAAAATTTCACAGTTTATTCCTGACACTCCGGAGCATGTTTTAAGATTGTTCGAGCCAAATGCAAATCGGTCCAGTAGTTTTCGAGTATTCGTACGCCTTGCACTGTATACGGAAATAGAACAATAGAAGTAGAACATATAGACATCAAACTTTATTTTTACTTCAATAACCGCTTTATCATCATATATGCCCTAAAATTCCAACATAATTTAATACACCCGGGTAAATGGCAAAACAACGTTTGCCGGGTTCATCTAGTTAATAATATTATATTAGTAAATAGAAAAATAAGCCCTTCGGGCGTAGCTGGGGGCTTCGTCCCCAGACCCCCATCTCCTCGGGGGCTCCGCCTTATAAATAATTTATTGAAATAAAAATGTTTTTAAAAAATTGGAAAATTTCTACCCCCTTGAGAAAATCCTGGCTACGCCCCTGCATTCTAATATATGAACACATGCTTTGATAATTGTAAGGATCCGTAACCATTCCATGCGTTATTTAATAATAACTTTTTGATTATATAAAATGTACGTTTACGCTTTTTGGAACAAATAGTAATCAATATAATTGTGTTCATTCATACATTCATATGGAATAAAGTGCAATTATTTAGTTTCTTACTCTCCTTATAAAATCTCTAATTAACGTATCCCTTATACATTAACCCTCTGAGATATCCCAAATTTTCTCTTACTAAGTAAACGATCCCCCTATCCACTTTACCCTCCCCCCTCATCAACCTTTACCTGGACAACGGCATATACTTTTAGACGCCCCACGAGATAAACAGTTAAACAGTCACACAAGATAAACAAAATTAAATATTCTATGACGAAATTATTCTAAAAAATAGACCTAATTTGGGACATAAGAGTGGCACTTACCTTATAAAAAATCGTCTAGTTTTTGTAGTGTATCTGTATGTCATAAAATTATTTACGTGCAATTTATTAAAACCCCAAAACTCTTATCTTACTATTCCAGTACCAATGCTACTTTTATTTGGGGTATTTACAATGTTTTAACGTGTACAACTAGTCATTCATGTTATTAATAATTATAAATATCCACTTGTACCTTTGTGGTTTTTTAAAATAGTATAGACTTACATAACCTGATACTGATGATGATTATATTAAGTGCCAAACCTCTTATCTTAAATTATTTATCTAAGGCATTACTCATTTTTGCCCTCAAGGTCTCAGCTAGAATATATATATAAATTGCATTATAAAGATTTTTGAATAAAAATGGTTCGCCATAAAACTTATTACTAAAATAATCTAACTAAATTATGAGAAAAAATCAGATAGTATAAATATTTTTTTAAAATGGTGACATGTCGAGATTTCTCGTCGAGATGAGGCCGAGACTTTTGTGGCTGAGACTAGAGACATCGAGATTCTTTTAACAATAATTCTATAAAAATGTATAGCAGAGTTTCCCGCAAAGACAATTTTCTCTCAAACTCGACCTGAAGGTATTTAATGTCAAGTACAAATTTGGGTGACATAGACATTTCCAAGTACCCAGACCCAATGTTATGAGCAGTTTGGCTCTAACTATTGTAAACACTTTTGTTTTCATCGCACAATTGATCTTTAGTTTTGGGTACTTGTATTATATAATTTGTAACTTGGATTCAATCAACTACATTTCAACAAAAAAATGAGTATTAAGTGTATAATAAATTAAAGAACATATGAGTGATATCTTTCTCAATCATAGCGGTTAATATTGATCAGGTAATCCTACGCTCGAGAAAGCGTACGTATGGGTTATCCTGACTCAGAGTGTCTCCTCCCACTCCTAGTGGAGGCGAAGTCTGAAACTCAGATGGCGCTTCATTGATGACGTCACCTTCCTCACTGACATTGGAAATCCTTAAAAAAAGACAGAGAAAATGTATTACCGAATCATATGTATTTACATCCATATATATTTTGTTTACATTAGAAGTTGCTATTTATTTCTTTGTTATATGTGATGCGGGCCTATAGATAGAGCTCTGCACGGGCCGCCCGAAGCCCGACCCGAGCTCGATCGGGCTTCGGGTCGGGCACGGGCAGAATTTAATAAAACAATTGGGGCTCGGGTCGAGCCTGATGAGGCGGCCCGCCCCAGGCCCGCAAAGCAAACGAATCTTTTAAAAAATATGATTAAACAAAATCAACTCGATATTAAACCCATAAATTGCATAGCAATTAATAATTATCTTCGACCACCATACATAATATCCAAGCTTCAGCTATTTTCCCCTTTCTATAGAATATTTTGACCTAAATTGCAAATCCTATTCTAGTATTTAAATATATTCATAGTAGCTGTTTCTTTAGAAATAAAATAAGGAAATATTTTAAAAAGTTTTTAATTTTAACTGTTAAAAACATATTTTATAAAGTTAGATTTCCAGCTTAAAATTTCACTGGTCAACAAATAATGGACTTGTGAAATCAACCTGCGAACTGTTTGCAGATTTTCGTAGAGTTTTTCACTGTGAACACAAATATGACTTTAGTTTTTTCCCTACACGTCAAGTTTTTTAAATATTCGCTGTGAAAGTTGCCAAAAACGCGATTTTAGCGTTTTTCAAACGTAAATAACTTGCAAATTAATCGGTAAAAATTTTGTTTAATAGATTTAACAACACGCACTTAATTCCTAATGTTGAAGAGAAGGGAGGGCGACGTCAAGTCTGGGGTAATTTGTCAATGTAAAAGATAGGGATGGTTAATTTTGTATATAATTTAAAAAGTAAATGTGCTAGGATAAAAAAAATTGTAAATACATCCCTCTCCCATATATCTACGAATTAAATCTATTAAACAAAATTTTTACCTAATAATTTGCAAGTTATTGACGTTTGAAAAACGCTAAAATCGCGTTTTTGGCAACTTTCACAGCGAATATTTAAAAAACTTGACGTATAGGGAAAAAACTAAAAACATATTTGTGTTCACCGTGAAAAATTCTACCAGAATCTGCAAACAGTTTGCCGGTTGATTTTTCTTGTTGAACCGTGTTATTAGCCGAATAAAATGTAGCGAGAGAAAATGGAATTTTTTTTAAACTTACCCTAGTTGTAAATTACGAGTAATAACAATTTAATGCATTATGTATTAATATGGAGAAATAATTTTTAAAATTTTAAAATAAATTTTTTAACACTTCGTAGGTTGGGTCAAAAATGCTAACATGGGTGGTATTTGGGGTTATAATTACCCCAGACTTTAAATAGCTATAACTTAGATGTTTAATAATAGAAACTTGTCAAAATTTGCAAGAATATTATTTCAACTCTTCTACATTCATTTATATATTAATTTGGCTAATTGATCAAGTGGTTTAAATTTTTTACCTACAATTAGAGGAACCCCCAAAATTTTTCCCCTACCGACTATTTTGGCTCATACCAAAAAAATATTTTTTATTTTATGGTTTAATCAATAAGATTATATAAAAAAAGGTTGAAACTATAAATGTGAAAAATTTGGTAAAAAATAACCCAAAAACAAAAACAAAATAGAGATGTTCAAACTCAATCAATTTTTGGCTTTTAATTTTTTAAGGCAAAAAAGTCACTATTAGTCTCGACTCTCAACTCATACTTTTATAAATTTAAATGTTATTTTATAAAATTTTTAATATAGATTTATAATAAAAGATCAAAATTAATGAAAAATATTTAAATGAAAAATGTTATATAAGAAATTTTATGAGGCTATAAAAATACATATACATTTTCTACATATATTTATATAGTCATAAATTTGCTAAATTTCACTCTACTCTTAATTATTTCATCTGTAATAAGTAATTTAAAACAATCAAGAAGAATTTTGGTTGCCCATCCATAAGGCTTTACTCCAGGTAAATGAAATACACAATTCTAAATTGTTCTAACATTTTTATTAGGACAATTTTTGTGGCACTTAGTATTCCTTTGAAATATTTTATATAATAAAAGCTTCTAAGTCATTTCCTATAAAAGTAACTAATTTTGTTAGGCATATCAATTAACTCTTCTTCATCTTAATCTCCTGTTAACTCACTTACAGTCATGACTACTCTAGTATATGAAATCATAGAATCATCAAGAACTTGATAAAATGTTATAACTGTTATGTTCACATACCATCTTCAGACGAAGAACTATAAAAAACTGCACTTTTTAATATTAGACTTATTAAAAAATCAAAAAATGCAGGAAAAATCACACGAATAAGCACTTTGATATATCACGAGGAAAATTTAATATGTTAAAATCAGAGTTTAAAATCAGAATATTTTAAATAAAAAGAAATTTATACAAATATTTCTTCACAAAAGGGTTTACAATAATGGGTTTTAATAATATATTTCAAAAAAAAATGTTGAAAATTTTTTTTTCTTTCATTTTATGGAAGGTGGGTCGTGGAAGACCCCGGGCATCTAAAACACTCTCTATCTTAATAATTGGATAAAAACTAGCCAAATTTTGCAGATATTCTGGGGTAAATTTCGTTAAGCTACTAAAAAAATGAAACTGTAATATTCACTAGTTTACTTTGTACAGCATTTTTAAACGGCTTGGGGTCATTATTACCCCACCCGACCTACGAAGTGTTAAATTTTATATTTGAAAAATCGGGTCGGGCTTGGGCTCGGGTGGGGCCAAAAATCAAAAAGTCGTTCGGGCTCGGGCAAAATAAAAACTGAGACGTCGGGCTCGGACAGAAAAAATCTCATTTTGCAGGGCTCTACCTATAGACTAATAGAGAACTACAAAGTCATTTTTTTCAACCCGAACCAGACACGAAATCATTTTAAAATTTTCAACCCGAACCCGACCCGAAGCCATTCTAAAATTTTCAACCCGAACCCTAAATCATATAAGATTTTCTACCCGAACCCGACCGAAATCATTTAAAATTTTCAACCCGAACCCGACCCGGCCCAAAAGTGTTAAAAATTTTTAACCGAATCCCTTCCGAACGTGTTTCAAATTTTAGTATACAACGCGAGAGTAAGCAAAATTGCGGTGTGTACGGGCGTAGCCAGGGGGTGGCAGGGAGGGGCGGCTGCCCCCCTCTAAATTAAAAATCTAGATACTTTATCAAATTATGGCTAAAATTTAAAAAAATGGTCATTTTGCCCCTAATTTCAACTGGTTAGTCCCATGAGGGTGTTCAAAATTTAATCAACAAATCAAAGTGCGATTTATGAAACTAATTGATTCCATAGATTTTGATTACTAAATATCTTTTCATGATTTATTATAGATATATATATATCTATATGATAACATATCCGGTCACATTTAATTTGAAAAATAAAGTTTTGCCATTTAAAATATAAACATAATCTTATTTGTTTTATGAATATATATTTATGTAGAATTATATAAACTACCACTTTACACTATTTAAATACAATTTAAAAATATTATTTTGTTGATATATTTTACCTATCACGAGTCAAATTTAAGTTTGCGTCCAAATTAAAACGATCAGATTTAAAAAAACAAAAGGAATTTAAATAACTTAATGAATGATCTCCATTTATAAATTTCGATATCAATTAAAAAACATTATACATAATAGCATTCTTTTTTAAGATATGTCCCATGTATTCTGCAATGTAAGATTCAATCCAACCTGACCCGAAAGCATATTAAAATTTTCAACCCGAACCCGATTCGAAAGCATTTCAAAATTTTCAACCCAAACCCGACCCAAAGACATTTCAAAATTTTAGAGTCCGGGTCGAATCTCGGGTCACCCGTGCAGTTCTCTAAGCTGTGTTTACAATATACTGAGAAACAGCTTATAATAAAGGTATACAAAAATTGAATTTGTTGCGATCTGACAAATAATTTTTATGGAGAATTTTACTCTGAAAAATTTTAGTTTTTTCCGGGTCTACCAAATTTTAGGATTTAGAGAGTTAAAGGTGCAAAAAATGGCTTTTTTAACGTTTTTTTCAGGCTTTATTCCCATGCCATTTTTAATTTGTTTTTAATAATTTTATAATCCTGTAGATTCTTCATTGATCTACAGATCTACGGGATCATTATTTCATTTTTCTTGTTTCACCTCTACTTTTAGCTTAACCCCGTTTATCTGAATTCCCTCACCACATTGTCCAAATATCATGTCTAGGAAAACGGAGGTGAGTGTATAAAAAGCGCTTATGCGATGTTTACTACCACATCACCCTCTCCCTACGCTTACTCCTTCCCTTCCACTCCTGCCCCCATATCTAGCCGTAGTCAAGCACACAAGAGGGGGACGGGAGTTGGTGAAATGGAGAGAATGATGTGTTAGGAAACATCGCGTTTATAGTAGTGTTGTCAAAACGGGTGAGGTTCGTTTGGTCGACCTTTAGGTTAACTAAGACTAACGGTCCACTCTGGTCCGTTCTTCAGATTTCGACCAAGTCTAAAGTCGAATAAGAAAAACGAACCAAAAACTCTGTTTATGTTTAGTCGACTAGGCCAAAGGTCGACCAAACGAAACCTAGCCCTTTTTACAACACTGGTAGGTAGAGTGTGTACTCTCTTTTCCCAGACATAGTGGGAGGAATTTTAATGCGAGGAGGGGGTTGTGAGATAAAAGCGGAATACACCAAAAGTAGAGGTGTAACAAATATATATAAAATTATCAAATGATCTATAGGATTACGTTAAATTATTGAAAATAAATTTAGAATTAGGAATATAGAGACCCAAGGATGTTAAGAAACTTAATTTTTCGCAACTTCAACTTCATTTATCACAAAATGGGGAAAAAGTAAAAACAGATTATTATTCAGAGTAAAATTTTTATCAGGAATGGTCCGAGAGGAAAATTTTTTGTTGTAGACCTTTGTAATTATTGATGTTTAAGGCAAATATTACAAACTAGAAGCTCTTCATTTAATCAATCATTTAAATTTCAAACACACATACGAAAAGGTATATTATGTTTATATTGGAAAATGCCGCTCCAATTCACTTTAATGCATTTTAAGTCAAATATTAGCTGTTCACCAGTCTATTGTATTAATTGTCTAAAATTTAAGCAGAGCCCTTTTAAATGAAATCTATTATAATATGAGCTCAGTTAAAATTCAAATCTACACTAGGTTATCATTTTTTATGGTATAAAAATTATAAGCAGTATAATTTCTCCTACTAAAGCATCTATTTAACAACAATAAATTGTAATGTAAAATGTTATACTGTCATATTAACATGAATTAATAAGAACACAAGCACAAGACAAGTCCAAAATATACTTAGAAACTATGCAGCTATATTGGAAAAAACTATGCAAGTAAACAAGCCAAATTGGAAAAAGGCATTATTATAAAAAATAAATTCATGCCAACTAATTAAGTCTTGGTTAATAGAAATCCATAGGGTTTTTAAATAATAATACTAAACCTTTTGTCTGCACCCTGAGTTTCAGGTTCTGAATTTGAAATGTCTGGTCTTGCACTTGTGGAAGAGCTTGCTATTGTAGGATCTCTATTAGTTGAAGCAGGTGTGTCCATGTTATTATTAAGTGCAGTGTTCAATTTTTCAAAAGGTCCAAAAGAATATTTTCCCAATAATGCTGGTATATAAGATGGCATGTTTGGGTTTGGATTATTGGCAATCACTAAAAACATCTTAAAAACTCAAAATTTATAATACATGGAAAGGCATCTTTGTTATCCAAAAAGGAGTAAGTTTGGTTTGTTCTTGCCAAATATTTAGTATAAGCTTTTTCTAAGTTCCTTTTTTCTGAGGCATCCCTTTCTCTAACTAATTTAAAATCATCCTTATCTTTTCTTTGTACCTTACAAGTCAAGCAATGTTAATTTATTATAATTAATCTATTTACTGGAGTGTTAATATAAGTACGTGTATCTGGCAACTCTGGAAAATAATCAGGTATATATGAAAGCTGTTGCTTTGGACCACTTTTTAATGTTTTGATTTCAGAAGGTCTGGTTTGTTGAAGTGCTATTAATAACTAAAAATATCCAAAATTAATTTCATACGTGGTAGTAATATGATCCTATTTGTTTCTTTGGCAGCAAATTCTGGGATTGATACAATGTCAATACCTAAGGAAATAGTCAAATATCTTATTTTACATTGTATATACCCATTTCTATTAAGGCTAATTGCACATCAGATAAAAGTGGTTGAGTGCGACCTGAATGTTCAGCCAAAGCTTTAGATAATCGACCCGTTTCTATCAGCAACGACTGTAGCATCTCATTTAATACACTTATTAATTTTGGGTCGCAGTTAGAAAAGCCGGCATTGGATAAAATAGCACTTACAACAGAAGTTATAGCTCTGCTATAACAGGTATCAACAAAATCAGCAAGTACATTGGACGACATTTTTAAAGATCAGCTGATAATAAAAATCTGACATTTTACTACATAACATATGAAATAGCTATATAATAATGACGAATAGAGCTGTAAGGTATTACTTAAAAAGCGATTAGCAAATCCTCTATTTTAGTTAAACATTGAAATCTCTTTGTCTACTAATTAAGGAAGCAAGCTTTATTAGTGCTGAAAATTGCTTACGAAAAAAAAAAATTTCGTGCGTTTTAGAACCTATTTATAATCAACATAATAGTTTATAATATATAGAGGGAATTTAAGGGTGCTAGCCAGTACAAACAACAAAACAAACTTTAAGGGGCTAATTGGTTATGTCTACAATCGTAGGTGAATTTAAAAGAGGTTAATATCTGGCACAGGCACAATATCACCCTAGTCATATTTAGTTTTGGCACGGCAGGGTCTGCCCTCCTTCAATTACTTAAACGTCAAGATTATATTATAGCGTACATTCAATTATATACCTTAATATAAGCCTTATTTGCCTGTTCCCACGATGAAGCACGCTATCAGCTTTTTCAATTAAATTTTTTCAACCTTGGTTCTATTCCCACCTACAAACTTAGTAAAAGTATATAGCATCATACACTTAAGATATGAGATGTTATGTCACTTTAATCAAATGTTGATTAGCATAGAGTTTTAGAATTCTAAGCCGTATTTAGTATTTAGCTTGTTATCGAATCTGACCAAGCGCATAGGGATAATACTAGGCAACTTAAAATGATCTTGCAATGTATTAAAACTATATCACTATAAAAATATGTGAGCAGTATAAATAAAACTGGCCATCGCTTACATTAAAATTAAATTTAATTAAACAAAATCGCAAGGCTGGACAAAAAACAAAATTTTTGTCTTGAGGTAAATCGCGCATTAATGCTGTGGCTAACATTTGGAGAAATGCGTTGTTGGATTCTATATTAAACTTAACGTAGTTCTAGTTGTTAAATTTGTCCATAAAGACGAGAGAATAAATCATGCTAAAGAAGTAGAGAGAAATGTCCGAGATAAACAATAACGCCTGCATTTTATTATTAGATAATTAATAAGATAGTCTGTGCTCTTTATCCATACGTTTGTGTACCCTTTAAAAAATTATCTTATATGATGTGCTCCTTAATTCATTCTTATTTTGGTGCATAATATCTAGTGTTTAGATAATTTTTTTTCTTTTAAAATATTGCGACAATACCCTGCCTAAGCTTTCTATATTTGTCAAACATTTAAATGTAATAATATATTATTAAATATACAAAAGCATGGGCGTAACCGGGGGGGGGGGCAGCCGCCCCCCCCCCCCCTAAATGACAAAAAAAAAGTCAATGCAGCAACCCTTAAAAATTAAAAAAAGTATGTTTTGCCCCCCCCCCTCCTAATTAAACTTTTAAACGTTTCGCCCCCCCCCTCCACCTTATCCAAAACCTAGCTACGCCCATGAACAGAAGTCCATGCACAAGACAAGCGTCGATCGGTCTAATATAATTAAGCCGGGCTCATAGGAATAAATAATTAAATCTCGGGCATAATTTGAGCCTGAGCCTGAAGCAAATCAAAGCCGACTAACCACAATAATATTTATTACTAATAAACCCAATTTCATAAATAAATTGACGTTCGGACAACGTGCATAATATAGCTTTTTCCAGGCCCTCCTCTATATTTATAATTACTTTTGGATAAAAATTGCAAATTATGTCTTACATATTAATTGCTATGTCACTCTTACGCAACTCTCCTTTAGGGAAATTGTTTTGCCACGTTATGTTATGTTACCATTATCTTTATTTAATTCTTAGGCGCATTATGCAACTTGAAACGAAATTCTATCATAAACTGCTTACCAAACTAATAATATTGTTCTAAGTTACCTGCAAAAAAAATTGATTGTGAAGCTTAACACTAAAAAACAAACGAGATTTGGATCTCCACCATATAAACCTTTAATATTTTGAATATAAAAACAACTCATTTTTGGAAAAACTGTCGCGTCATGCCAGCCCTTATAATTTGTACAGCATATTAAATTAGTGCTTTTATACGAAGCATAGAAGAGAATGATTCGGTTAGAAATTTAATACAGATAGGTCCGAGAGTGAAACCTTGACGAGATCCGGAAGAAAGAACTGCTCCCTTCAAAATCCAAAAATTTGTTGAAATATATATTAAATTATGACTAAAATCTCAAAAAAAGTTCATTTTGCCCTCACTAAATTATCATTGCTCCCCTCTAATTCCAATGCTGGCTACGCTCATTAAATAAATGAATTTTTATTAAAAAATTATTGTTGACAAAGATTCAATTCCTATTATAGTATTGGGAATAATGTTGCGAATAAAAAGATTTTACATAAGATGACAGAACGTTAGAAATAACGCTATTAATAAATTAAAATTTGTATCAACTAAGAATTAAAAAAAAAACAATTTTGGATCTATTTTGAGCCTCAGGGCTTTAGAAGATTCCTGCATCTTGGATTCTACTAAAATGATCGGGCTTCTCAAATTATATTTTAAATTTTTTTAACTACAAAGCACAGAATTTTAATATTGAATTGAAAAATATGATGATTTTATCGTTGCAAAATAATTTAATTTTCAACGAATCATTTATCGAAATTTTTATATTTTTTCTCACTTATTAGCATTTAAATTTATTGTATGCTACGAGATATTTCAGATTCTGAATTCATAATTTGTTTAAAATTTATAAGGGCTTAAAAACTTTATTTTTTGGATCTTAACAAAAACACCAAGCTTGGATTGAGCTCATCCCAATGAAAAACAATTCGCAGGGCTCTAAATTCGCCTAAGCAGGTGTTATTAATCACAAAATTAGAACCTTAAATGTATCTACACCGGTCACAGGCATTAAATGCTGTCAAGTTGAAAAGGGGAAACAACTGAAATATAATGTTTGAGAAGAATTTGATGTTAGTTTTAAAGATGGATATTAATCATCGAGAGAATTTATTTTTTTAAATTTTAGAACAAATAAAGGACAGTTACAAAGTGAGACTTCACTCACATCAACATAATAATGTGTTGTGTTACAGTTTTTTAATATCAAATTAGCATTTTATGTTCTCATCTTCTTTACCAGCCTCAACAGCATTTAAAATCTAAATTTGGCTAGACAAATTCACATGGATGCTACATTAATGTATATAGATATTTAATCAAATTGCAAAAAAAATTTCCTATAAATTTTTTCGATGTTTGAAGAAAAAATTTGAAAACCCAAAATGAAATTCTGCGTACGCCCTAACATCCTTCTCGGCCCCCTCCCATTTTATAAAGCAAGTGTTAAAAATCTCTAATTTAATCCGCCGAAGAGATATTTGAAAAGCACTTATGTATTTTATTTTTTCATGTTTATGAGGATTTGACTTTCTTTCTCATGCTCTAAAACCGACTAATATGATGAATATTGGAACTTGTAGATTCTTAATCAGATGGATGTTGTGACTAAAATTTAAGTACTATTTAAAAAGTTAAATAAAACTATTAATTATAGGTTAAGTCTAAATGAATTTACAAATATAGCAGAGATTAGTAATAAACATCCCCTCTTATAAGTGTTAGGTTAAGTTATATATTTAAATAGTTAAATGTTAATTTATACAGGCGAGATTAAAAGATGTAACAATTTTAAATACTAACGAATTTAGAGCATCCTAGAGCTGGTGTGTATGTGATGAGAAAATTTTAAGGTGAGAAGAGGTAATTAAGCTTGGATTTGACAGGTGGGTATAAATGACAAACCTCACAGATCTTAAAGGCCTGATAAAAAAGGTCACACCATATAAGTCGCCCCCCCTCCCTACATATGGGTGGGGGGGGGGCAAAGAGGGGTGGCTGGTCCCCCCCCCCCTAAATTTAAAATAAATCAGGGCTAGGGCCCATGGGCGTATCAAAGGGGGGGGGGGGGCTGCCCCTCTCTAAGTCCAGAAATTTGTTAATATTTATTAAAATTATGACTAAAATTTCAAAATCGGATCATTTTGCCCCTCCATTAATTATTATTGCCCCGTCTAATTCCAATGCTGGCTACTTCCATGGCTAGGCCCATGAATAAGTTTAAAATTGTAAAAAATTGGTTTTAATTTAATGCGATTTGATGTCGTTTTACTAAGGTGAAGTCAATTTAAAGGGAAGAGCAGCAATAGTGAGACCACCCACAGGAGAGAAAATATATGATTGATTTGTAATTGGTTATATGCATTGAAAATCAATCGATTATTTATACCCCCGTTTATTTATTAATTGCCGGAAGTTGTTACCTAAGTATTCTATACAATAAATTTATAAGTATAGTTTTTTATATAGTTTGCCAATATTTTTCATTTATATTGCCCCTTTTGGCTAATTTAGTTTTATGAATTTCTTTCTTTTCTTTTTAATATAAACAATGAACGCACCACGAATTACTTTACAAATTTTTGTTGTGTTTTAAATCAAAATCGAATACAATAAATATGTAAAAAGGGGGAAGTAAATTTAAGTAAAACTTTATTATAAAATATAACTTTCACAATATTTTAATGTAATGTGAAATCTAATGCTAAGGGCTAGGGTTTGAAAGCAGGTAAGAAAAGTGGGTATTACTTGGACAAAAGAGATAAGGTTTAATTCATCTTTTTCACACGGCGCGGATTGTATTACTCCCTTTTTATAAACTTACGTAATTTGAAGCAAAATAAAGAACGAGATGGAAAAAAACCTTAAATGAAGGCAAAAGAGTTTATATTTTAATCTTTCTATCTTTTCCTATTCCACTTTACCTTTTTTCATCTTTATATATACCTCCCGGGCATTTTACTTTTAACACAAATTTTATTTCGATTAGTTTTCAAATAAAGCTGTGGGGTTATCAAACAAATTTTGACAGCATAATTGAAAAATTATTTGAAGAAAGGCTTTGAAATTTTAATATTAAAAGGCATGTTTTCTATTAATATATGTTACATTTGATATAATTTATAAAATTATTCATCTGGTATTTAAATTTAAAATATTTATTTTGCTTTTTCCCAAAATTAGTAACAAATTTTTTCCCCTCCCATAATTTAAATTATGGTTTAAATCCATCACGTTATCTCTAAAAAAATATCGACAAAATAAACAATCTGTGCAATTTAACGAGGCAAAAAGTTTTTTTCCATAAATTCCCAACATTTTGTCTTTCGAACCATGTATAAATTTACTACAAAATTTAACCAAACACATTTGCGTTAGTTATGTATGTAATGGTAGGGTAAAAATTATATTATTATATTTGAATCATAAATCATATATTCCCTAAAATTTATTATGGTGGATGGCGGGAAGTGTTGTTGATCTCATCAGTAAATTTTTAAGTGTTGTACTAAAATGAATATAATTTGCACCCTCTTCACATCTCTACTTACTCTTAGAATAACTTCATAAATCCATTCCCATATGTATAATATTATTTTACAAGTTTATCATCATATCATACCATGTTAATTGGATTGAACTAAACCCATGGGCTTAGCCAGCATTGGAGGGCAATAATGATATAGGGAGGGGCAAAATAATCATTTTTAAAATTTTAGCCATATTTTTAATAAATTTTAACAAAT
This sequence comes from Gordius sp. MW1, assembly GCA_964036665.1. NCBI lineage: Eukaryota > Metazoa > Nematomorpha > Gordioida > Gordea > Gordiidae > Gordius > Gordius sp. MW1. The sequence goes on from OZ038528.1 coordinate 4,456,554, forward strand.
TTTTGTATTTAGAGGGGGCAGTTTCTCCTCCCTAACCCCCCCCCCCCCAACTTGGCTACGCCTAACACTTATATAATGGGCTTAGCAAAGGAGGGGCAGAAAACGGCATATGCCCCCCCCCTTTCAATAAATCTAAAATTGGGTCCCCCTCTCTTTAGTTAAACTCAAACTTCGCCCCTGTCTTTTAAAATAAACTTGAAAAAGTTTTTTTGATTAATAGCAAAAATAAATTCGAAATTAACAGGAAAAACAACACAAATAGGTTCTTAATTGTCATTTGGCTATAATCCAATAATAAATGTAGCATGTGCTGATAACGTCAAACGACGGTGTTAATTAATAGAGGAAATGTAGTTAAATTAGCAAGAAAAACCAAGCCATATTTTGAGTGGCCATGCACAAGGACATATTTCATAAAGGTAATTATATTATCAAGTTAAAATCAAGGTCGACAAACAATTAATTTCATTACCCGCTTTTCACACCTCAAACCTGATATTTTATTATTAATATACTGTGGCAATATTTTAATTTAAACTTTTTCCCTATATGATCGAATTTTTATAAGCAAAAATTATCTTACATCTATTTTTACATCTAATTTCACTTAGGTAAATTTTCATAAGTTTGATAATTTTTGGAATGGGTTTATAGATATTTCTCAACTTTGTAACCATATATAAAAAAAAATCAATTTGGGTCTACAAAATATCCCAATTCAAACGCGAATACGAATAGACATGAGTGACTTTCGAAAGTGCGCACGTCAATCAAATTGAATGACAGTTTTATAAATTGATTGACAAGTAAACTTGGCTAATATTTTCTCATTGCCTACATGATGAATATGCTAATGAGGGGGATTTTATTTAATGTACTGCTTAACAGGGACTCATTAATAGGTCATTAGGATGTTGTTTTATCTCGTGGAAGAATTTCTAAACCTTAACATATGATCGGAAATCAAAAATTTAAAATGGGGGCGGGAAAGTGACCTAAAACTATCCCTACCCCCATAGTGAGAAATTAATTTCTACCATTTTTATTTTAAAAGCAAAAATAAAAATTCCTTTTTTTGTCTCCATTTATATTAAATTTAAACTCAGGTAATAAATACACAGATTAAAAAATACCATATCTCTTATCATTCCCCATTCCTACTATATTAGTGCTACTAGCTACCTTATCGTTCGCAAGCTAAAGAAATAAAAATAATAATAATACAATCGCAGTGACTTATCAGAGACAAAAAAACTTGCGAAATATAAAATTACAGAAAAGAAAGAATTATTTAGAGATAGGATTCAACCTTTCCTACTTCCCATTATCTGGCTTTGTGTTACTTTGAACAATTTGTCATTCTAAATCTTCCTTATATCTTCCAATTCCAATCCCGCAGGTAGATAAAGACAGATTAGATACCTCATTTACAGATATATTCTCAATATAAATTTTAAATCGCGGTTTTAAAGAAAATAGATAATTTTAGATAATTAAAGATAATATAACTTTTGTAACCGCAATTATCTTTTTTAAACAAGCGATAGCGTAAAATAAATTTAATATCTACTTTTTATTATCTTATCATAAATGTGTTTTATTTATCGATTCCATTTTATCGAAAATAAAATTATATTACATTATTTTAAAAAATTTTGTCTTTTCTTTTGTAAAAACAAAATGTCTTGTGTTTATAATTAATATAAAAATTTCTCATATCACCAAAAAAAATACCAAAAAAGCCTTTGTACATTATGAACTTTTTACATAAATAGTTGAAAGGCCGTAGAAGTTATGATTTTTAATTTTTTACTTATTTTGGGCAAAGAAAGGCATAATCTACAGATTGCAATAGCTACCTTTTTAATTTCACCGGTCTGTATTCAACTTATGAATATAAAATATGCCCAAAATGGACTCAAAATAATTAGCTATTATGTCCAATAAATTTAGTCAAAAAGTCAGTAATAGAAACAAGCTCTTTTTTATGACCACATCAGGCATTAATTATAATATTATACATCATATGAATTACATTTACATGTTAGTCATTTTTGAGCAACTTTAACTCAACGGACAAATTTATCTTGAAAACTAGTGTTTAAATAAATTAAGGTAAAGTTTAGAATCGAGCAATTTTAACGGAGTTAACTCATTTATTATGTTATTAAAACAATTGTAAAAAAAATAATGATTTCTGATTAAAATGACTAACATTTTTTTCAAACGTTTTAAAACATTCCCCATTTTTTTCTTGTTTTTTCGTAGAACTCATCGTTATTCTAAATAAACTTTCCTCTAATCGAATTTTAATCTCAATATTATAAAATTAAAACCAAACACGAGAGTAGCTAGAGCTTAAGTTAAGTTAATTTGCTTTTTGTTTATAAATATTTTTAACTAAGGGTAGTATAAGGGCATTAAAATCATTCAGGATTACCTTGGTAAAAAATAAAAATAAAATATTTTTAAACTCATTTAATTGTACTAAATATCGATAATAAATAATTCATTTTATGGGGTAAATATGATACTGCTTCCTCTATGCTTTACAATTTAAGTTTTCGCATTTTAATTAGCACCATATTACTTTTGTATAAATCTCATAACTTTAAAATTTATCGTGAAGTTTATGCTAAAACTTTTATTGCAAATCTTTATATTAATGAATAAAGATTTTTTCACGAGATGTAAAACGAAAATGGGCAAAATAGATTTTCCTAATTTCGAGAAAAATTTAAAATTTTATTGCAACAAATAATTCAATATTAGAAAATGCAGGTTATGATATTTTCTTACTGCATAAGCTGTCAGGGGGCTGTTTTAAGCTATCACAAAGACAGGACTGGTACAATTTTTTATTAAAATTTTTGTTTACTATATCATTTATTAGAATTTTGCTCGAGAAATTAGAATGGAATAGGTTTTTCGCCCCCTTCCCCTTTTTATTGAAGGAAACCCGGTTTCTAATGAGGATTCGCTTTTAATAAGATTAAATGTGAGCGAAAATAATCCAGTCCTATGGAGCCTAAATGAAAAAAATCAGTAAATTTTATACTCTTTACTTATACAGAGTGCATCGCTAAAAGAACTGCAAGCACTAACGTAGCTCATCCACATTATAAAATTATTATGAGTATATTTTTATGAATAACAAATTTCTAAAAACGTGATCTTTCCAATTAAAATGTTTCATTCATTTTATATATTAAAACAATCAGTAAAATTATTTTAACATAGCATTGTGCCATATGATAAGCATGACAATTATGCAATATTGCATGGGCATAGCTAAGGAGAGAGGGGTCACGTGCTGCCCTATCAATTCCAATTTTTTTTGGCAATTTAACTATTATTATTTCATTATTTTGTTTTTTAAATTTCTCTTGAAATTATTATTTAACTTTTTATACTCCCCTAATTTATATCAGGTTAGGCTGATGCATTATGCCATATCGCAATTCATATTCAATTTTAAAACTTACTACTGAAATTTTATGTAAAGGTTTAATATGAATTTTTTATTTAGGCTATATGAATAATTATTGCGACACAAATTACGGCTTAAATCTCAGAGATTTGCCTCAGCTAAAAGTCTCATATCGGCCACCCACATATTTTGACCCAAAACCGCCAGTAGATGTCGAAAGATTTAAGTTAAATCTTCAAAATAATCACGAAGCAAAATTTCAATTATACCCTATTAATAATTATTACAACAATTATACGCACCATAATTATATGAGCAACTACAATGCGAATCTAAACAAGACTGACACCATTGGGTTAACATCAGCCACCAATTTTAAGATACCTGAATGGCATGACGTGAGCAAGAAAGATGAAAGCTCAACGCCGACTATTGCAAAGATAAACGGTGACTACAATAAATTAGCAACTAGCCTGAAAGTTCAGCATGTCAACGAGGAGCCATATGATCAATACTCTAATTTTCCAAACTTTTTAAACTACGATAGACTGCACGACAATTCGCCCATACGAAAAAAAGCACAAAATTATACAATTAATCCCGATGTCTCCTATTTATACAAGGCAGGAGCACCTTATTTTGCGACCGGGCCAACCTATGATCAATCGAACTTATTGGCAAGCCCGTTAGATAATTGCAATAATGAGTTGCCTTACTATCTCCCTTCAACAACCGAAGATGCCGGAGGTCATCATAAAAATGGATCAATCTTTTATCATCATCCCCCTGCATTATTTTATGATTGTCAAGGGGAAAATTACAATGCTCAGCTCAAAAAAGCATCACTAACTCCCACCCTTATTCACTCCCAAAATACCGATTTGACTCTCCATTTAAACCAAAACTCATCTACACCGATCTGGCAACTAGTGCCCGAAAACGTTAAAAAATCCAATCAAGACTACGATCTCTTTCCCAAATCTCTTAAAAGTAATGGCTTGAAGCCAGAAGAAAACCATGCCGTGAATTGCAAAGGTTTCAAGGATAGAAAAAGAAAACGCACTCACACTTTATGCTATGGTAATTATACGTAATTTTTAATATCTGAACGAAAATAAGAATTAGTATGAGTTTTTGCATCACATATGTTTATTTGTAATTTTAAATTTCGACAATAGATAATTCGGAGAATCTTAACAAGTTAGCTGATCTATCCTATCCTCAAGCGGAGTGTGTAATTTGTGGATCAAGTGATCCTAAAGGAGAATGGCAAGTCGATGATAATACAGGGTATGACATGTGTCATCAATGCGCCATTTCAAGGAAAGTACAGAGTGAAAGCGACTTTCTTAAGGGTTCAGTCAAGATTGATAATACCCTGGCTTATCAGCAACTAAATAAAAAAGTAAAGATAAAGAAGTTTATTATAATTGCTTTAAGCAATATTTATTACCAAAATTTTTTATTAATATTTCTCATGGTGTGTAATTCTTGGAAACTTTAGACTTTAAATGAAGTCAGTATTACAGCTATATTTTCAATTTAATGTTATCGGGCACAATTTGTAATATTTCTCAATGGCGTGTGAGTATTATACTAATAAATATTTAGGACGTTGGAAGATATACAAATGGGCCCCTAAAAATTTGAATTGTGTATATTAACTATTGGACTGAATTCTTGGCTTTTAAAATGGTTTTAATAGACAGCTGCACTGCAAATTTTAGATGGTGGCTAATAACAAAGGCACAAATATTGACTTTGTGATTCCATCCCGCAATCAGACCAATAATTATGTTATAAGATTTTGCCCTGAAAAATAATCTGTTTTTATTTTTTTCCAAAACTTCAAGTTTTTAATATAAACGAGGTTGAAGGTGCAAAAAATGCCCATTTTTTCCTTTGAGGCTATGTTACCACGGCATTTTTATTTATACTAGAAAATATTAATTTGTTCCTGTAGATTAAAGTTTTATCCATAAGTTCATTATTTTAGTTTATTTGTTTCACCTCTATATTTAAATTTATTCGCTTTTACGTGAACCCCTTCCCCTTATTAAAATTCTATGGCTGGAAAACGGAGTACATTAGAGTACATACTATACACTCGATTTTTACTGACATATCAATCTCTCCCTTTCTCCTTCTCTTTGACTCCCGCTCCCATATCTATCCAAGCACACAAGTAGGGGGCAGGAGTGGAAGAGAAAGAGAGGAGAGTTTTGCGATATAGGAATTTATTCTTATAACCTCACTACATGTTATAAGGAGCGCTGGCACTTAAAAATTATATAACGCTTTGATATCATTATTGATTAATTTCAATCATTAAGATTCCATCGGCATTCAAAAAAACAGGGATATATTGCTCCAATTGCATGACAAATTCCACTACTCTATGGCGGAGAAATAATTTAGGCGAACCGGTTTGCAACGCCTGCGGATTGTATTTTAAACTACACAACGTAAATTATATTTTTATTTAAATTATTTTTGATTTAAAAATAAATATATTTTTTCTTAACGTCTCAATGTTAGGTCAATCGCCCGCTAGCCATGAAAAAAGATAGCATACAAACCAGAAAACGAAAACCTAAGGACACCTCTACCATGAGTAATGGTAAGGATGAGGTCAAAATAGCAAAAATTGAATCTATTAAAGACACCTCGTCCAGTAATAAACCTTTCAATTTATTTTCTTAAAATATATTGGATTTTTAAAATTTAATGTGAAATGATGTTATTTACTAGGAATGGATCATATGTTTCCACCTTATCAACAGCACCAAACGCAACCGCCATACTATTACTTTCCATTATCATCAAATTAATTTTTAATACAATATACCACTATTACAAAATGCTTTAATATTTATTAACATTGTTAAACACTGATACATACTTTCTACCTCAGGCATAGTATGAAAAATTAATAAAATATTGCTCAATTATTTCCTTGTGAAGTCGCTCAGAATCCAAAGTAATTTTAGAATAATTTAGCATTAAATATACTTGTTTTAAATTTGCTGCTAATCCCAAAATGGGTTAACTAGAGGGAAAATGGGGTCGAGGATGCTTTTATTTTAACCTTAAAATAGAATCAATTCATTATTTAATTTTACTTTGCAAATAGAGATATTAACTTAAAAAGGGGATTGTACAAGTTAGATGGGGTATTTTGTATATGGCAATATTTTTTTAAACTGATTTACAATTAATCTTTCTGTATATTTGGTTTTCGTTTATACCCTGGGTGGCGGGTATGGTTAATAGATCAACGGTCTAGACGAGCGTGTATAAAAAATCAGATGTTAATTCAATAATATAAATTTTCGATAATTTAAGAAATCTAACCACTTTCGCGTAATTGTTACCCGCGGTAAAAGTGTGTATCTTTAAACTATCCCTTTTGATTACGGTACGACGTCCTACAGCTTGATGTTCGGAGCATTAGATAAAATGTCAACACGGAAAATCATCGCATATTATTGACTACTACATAGGGTTACGTATACACAATATTTAATTTAATAAATATTTTAGTATTGAGGTGGAAAGCGCATTTAGATATAATTTAGCTACTCCCTAAGGATATAAATTTTGAATGGTAGCATCACCCTCTGTCCTGGGACAAGAGTGTAACTAATTTAAACAAATATACAAGCACATCTTCTAACGATACACAAAGTATATTTTTAACTAAAGTAGAGGATTTTAATGAGGTTGTTAAATCCAATACAATCTCAATCCATGTATCTGTGCTGTTTATTGATGTAATATACTTAACATAGTCATTTCTATAACTTCATGATTATTTAACCTAAATTTATTCAAATACTTTTAGTAGCTAATTAGTTTAATTCAAGTTCTATTGGAAGTTTTAAGCAAAAAATCACATTTGTTTCGTTTTGGCTGACCCTTGTAATAATTTGTAATTGTATTATATCTTACTTAATCACAATTGTTTTCACTTAATTAAAATAAAAATCATATGGAACAATGAATTTTCTAGTCCAGTGCTTTTTAAAATTGCTTTTATGCAATAGTACACATAAATTACCATGAATAAAATCATAAAAAAGGTTTTCAGTCTGTCTTGGGTACACTGTTTTAATTGTTAAGAACAAAGCAAACATTGAACTTGTAGTGTTTAGACATTGGCGACATTAAGTAACCAATTAGAAAAACACAGCTGATTTAATTTTGATAGAGAATATTCCATCGCGTTTCTAGAAACTTCTAGAATCTATAGCAAAAATATATATATATGTTTGTGAAACACTAAAACATGATCACATTACATTAAATTCTTCTGATCCTACTCCATTCCATGTAACTACAGGATTACTTTACTCCATCCCATTTACTCTCGTTACACATCTATCCCTGTGTTTAATTATTACATCATTGCTGCAAATGCTTAATCTCTTTTAATCTCGCGTTTTGTTCTTTTATCTCCAAATTGTATTCGCATGAATGTTTGATATTGTCTATTCAAAAATAAAGGTTTTCTCTAATCTTGTGACATTATCCAAACCACTAAATTGGTAACCCCTCCTTGAACACGCAACTCACTAATTTTTCAACTTCCAAAGAGGAAATACCAATCAACACCCTACTAATGGAGGTATCAAGCAGGAATCAATAGTCCACATCAAGCTCCCACTCTAGGAACATTCAGATTTGGATAGCACAGATTGATGCTATATTCTCAACCAGGAGGATATCATTTCAGAAGGTAAAATATGCATATTTATTAGAATTTCTCCCCGTAGAAGTGGCAGAGGAAGTCGCAGATTTCATCCTTAATATCCCCGAAGAAAATCCATATGATGCCTTAGAACAAGCATTGATTAAACAAATTGAACAGAGTGACACAAAGAGGATACAGAATATAAAAAGATATACATGAACGATAAATCTCCATCACAATTGTTACGACACTTAAAGTCCCTACTAGGAGAGCATCAAATGAGCGATACAATTCTTAGGAACTTATGGGTAAACAAAATGCCTAAAGAGATTACTGGAATTCTAACCTGTTTGGGAGAGGAGAAATCTCTATCAAATTTAGCTGAAGTCGCAGACCGAATATAAGAAATATATCACAAAATAATAATATTACTACTATAGCTAAATCCACAATATAAGATTTAGCACAAAAAATTAGTAATTTAGAGTTAATGATAAGCAATTTATCTCAACGATCCTATCATGGAAGAGTATAAACAAGAAGTAATTCACGGAACAGGACGCGAAAACACCATACTGTTATCATCATTCCAAATTCCAGGACAAGGCTCGTAAATGCGTAAAGCCCTGCGCCTTCAGTGATGACAATAAAAAAAACTAACAGGCCGGATGTTTCAGACGACGGCTACTGCTGGCACGGATTCAAACAGTCGTCTATTCTACATTATAGAGACCTGCAACTGGCTTGTTTAGGTCAATCGGCCCGCCTGTTATAAAAATCAAGAGCCCCCGTCAAAATAAAAGGTGATAGGCCCGGGCCCGGCCCGCTAATTAATTGCAAAGCCCGAGCCCAAAATTCTTTAGTTTGCTAATTTCTGTTGGATTTTAATTTTTTTATTAAGATATTTAATTAATATATCTATATATTACAAATATTAATAATGATGATGTAAAAATAATAAATCATCAATTATTTCCTGTCTCAAGCGATTTCTTTTTTCTAATAATCGACCTGCAGTTGAAAATTTTCTTTCACTAGTTGCACTTGTGGCAGGAATACATAAAACTTTTTATGCCAAATGAGTTTTGGATACCTAATTTAAGGTTGAATTGATATTAATAACATATAATTCGCTTCTTTGGCTTTCCACCATTTTATAAGATCAAAACATTCAGGATCTACATATTCCTCAAGATATTGATTAAATTCATTTGTTGATGAAGGTATGCTTTCATTATCCACCCATTCCGAAAATACGCGTTTAGATTTTTTAGCTAAAATATTACTAAAATTTTGTCTTAAAATTTAAAATCTTACCTTGAGACATACTTGTGTCATTTTCAAAATACTCGGAAGAACTAACTGATTGATTAAAATCATCGCGATCTATATGACTTTTTATTTCTTCATAAGTCGCCTTTTTCTCTTGAGTAGTAGCCATTTTCATGTGTTTAAATTTGGGGTGAAGCGGGGTAGCCATTCTATGCAAGGAATGGATGATTTTTGATTACTTAATTCTTTAATTTTATTTTGGATATTTCTAATTTGATTGTCCGAAAATCCATCATTTTCCATCATATTAATTAATTTCAATTTCCATAAAAATACATAAGGCATAGTGGATTTTCAGTTCGCCTCTAATTGTGAGCTTGCTTCTTTAAATGGCCTCAATAACTTAATTGTGGATTTTAGCAAATGTTTGTTTATATTAACCAACATAAAGGTTTCATTCCTTTTTGTTAAAATCTCTTCAATTTCATCTAACATATTGTTAACACTTTCCAAAAGATTCAATTTAGAATTTCACCTAACAGTTACATCTTGATATAAACAACGGCTTAGATTTCTATTTAAGCCACTTTGTTTAAAGTACCATACAAGAGTTTTAGTGTCATTTATCATGTTCAATACATCTGGAGCATTTTCCCCAAAAAATAATTTACTAAAAGCCCTTTTAATGATATTATTTATCTGGTAAGCCTTACAATCCAATCGTCTATAATTTTGTAGAGCTTTTATAATATTGGCCCCTTGATCTGAAACAAATGTAATTTTAAAAATTATTTAGAGATAATCCGAACTATGTTAATCTATTAAGGATTTCACTTTTAATATTTTCTGCATTTTTTTTTCATGTGGAAATTGCGCTGTGAACAATATCCTTTTTACAAGTTTATCATTAATGTAGTGTATTGTATACTTAATGTTATATAAGAATTCTTGGTATAGTCATCTGTCCACATGTCTGTGGTTACCGAACACAATCCCTTTCCACATATGATATTAATTCTGGTAAAATTAACTGTCTTACAGCAATGGCAGACTGCTTGACATGCCTGGCTACAATAGGTGGATGAGGCATTATGTCCTCTATCTTCACTTGTCCAACTATTGAAACACTATCCATCAGAAAGTGGCACAAATTTATAAATCCTTCTTTGGCTAAAGCTTCGAAGGGTCTTAAATCTTTGGCACAAAATTTAATTGCCCGTTTTTAGGAGTTTTGCTTTTTTTTGTATCTATCACCGTAACAAATGATCCATCGTTCCAGACTTTGATTCATTGCTAGCACATTTATGTCTTTTAAGATGGGATGTTCCATCAGATGATTTGTAGGATAAATACTTTTTGCAAGTTTTCCAGATGCAAATACCAACTTGGTCGTCATTTTCATCCAGTAGTATATCAAACTTTTTCCACACTTCACTCTTCAAGTTATGGTTCTATTTTATTTTGAGATTGTTATAAGTTCTTTTGTCAGCCATTATTAATTCTTCAGACATGCTAATATGTTATGTACTATTTCTAAAACAATTATTTAATTAAAATATAAAATTTTGTTATAGAGTGAAAATTTCAAATAGTTATATAATAAAGTTTTATAATGCGAATATTCAAAATATTAATCTTGAAATTTTATTAACTTACTCTTAAATTTGTGACTAGAAGGATAATGTAGTTTATTCCTGTATATAGTAGCTAATGAAAACTTATCTATTTGAATTGCGCGGTATTTTTGTAAATGAATGAATAAAGAAGGAAATTCAAATGTATTTTCATTGTCAACTAGACAAAAATCAATTAAAAATTAATAAAAAAAGTTTAACACATCTTTGTTTATACTTTATATTTCTAGTATAATAAAAACCTAAATTTGCAACGGGCTTTTAGCGGACCTCAGTTTAATCTAGGCCCAACCCGAGCCCGTTAAGGAAGTAAACGGCCAGTCCAGGCCCAGTCCGGCCCGCGGGCTGGGCTTTAGCGCCCGTCCGCGGGCCGGGCCGTGCTGGTCTCTACTACATTATAGACCAAACGTCGAAACAAAAATTTCTTATCGACACTGGTGCCGAACCGAAGTCAGCATATTCCACCGCCCGCCAATTTCCCAAAAATTCGAGATGGTCCGGTATTGCAAGCTGCCAACAAAAGTGCACTCTTGGACTAAAGATGTTAGCTCTAAACCTAGGCCTAAGATGTTGGATACAATGGAACTTCCTAATAGCAGACGTTCACACACCGATTATAAGAGCTGACCTGTTACACAAGCACAATTTAATTGTGGACAATAAAAACAAAAGATTAATCGACGGAGTGACACAGCTATCATCAAAAGGATTCACCTCATCACATCAAACATTTGTCGTGTAGCGTTCACTTATCAGAATTCTAAATTCAGACCATGTTAAAAGACTTTCCGTCGCTCGTATCACCTTTAAACTTCTCATAACAAATTCCAGCTCACGACGTTGGCCACCATATAATAACCAAAGGTCCAGCTCAATATTCACGCCCCAGACGATTGGCGGCTGACAAGTTACAAGTAGCTAAAAAAAAATTTGAGTATATGCTAGAACTCGTCATTATCAGGGAATCATAAAGGCATTGGGCATCCCCCCTACACTTGGCAACTAAAATATCTGGCGATTGGAGACCCTGCGGGAACTATAGTAGCCTGAACAAAGTAACGGTTTCCGACCGATACCCAATACCCCACATTTACGACTTCACAGCAAACCTATGCGGAAAAACATTCTTTAGTAAATTGGATTTGGTGAGAGGGTCCACCATATTCCTGTCGCACAAGACGACATTAACAAGACAGCCGTAACGACACCGTTTGGACTCTACGCATTTCTTAGAATCCCTTTTGGGTTGAACGCCGCACAAACTTTCCAGAGGTTTATCGACGTAGTTCTAAGAGGGATAGAAGGAACCTACGCATATATAGATGATATACTATTGGCTTGTTCGTCCGACGCGGACCAGGATAGGCTCCTAAAAACCGTTTTTCAGCGTCTACAAGAGTATGACTTGAGGATCAATCCTGCCAAGTGCCAATTCGGAGTTCGAGAATTAGAATTTCTGGGACACAGAATATCTTCCTCACGTATAACCCCCCTACCAGAGAAGATTGATGCCATACAAAATTTTCCAATTCCGGATTCAATTAAAAAACTCCGTAGATTCCTCGGTATGATAAATTTCTACGGGAGATTCTTACCTGGAATAGCGCACACCCTACAACCATTAACTGACATACTTAAAAACCCTCGGAAATCCGTAGTTTTAAACGACAGTCAGATGAAAGCGTTCGACAAGGCTAAAGCCGCGCTCAGTCAATTCACCACTCTAAATTTTTTGGACACCAGCCCAAAAACCAAAATTACGTTGACAACAGACGCCTCCAATTCAGCGGTGGGTGCAGGATTGGAACAAACTGTAGCAGAGCAAACATCGCCAGTGGCATTTTTTCTGGTGAAACTTCAGCCAGCTCAATCACGGTACAACACATTCAGTCTAGAACTGTTCGCCATCTACCTATCTATCAAACACTTCAGACACATATTAAAAGGCGACATTTCATCTTTTTTACCGACCATAAACCGTTAACCTCCGCATTTAATGCGAAACCTGACAAATACTCGCCACGAGAAACCAGTCAACCGGATTTTATATCTCAAGTCACCACAGATATACAATATATCAAAGGCCAGGAAATTCAGTCGCGGACGCACTTTCTCGGTTAGGAGTGGATACTATTAAATTACCAGAAATTCCGGATTTGGAATTAGCATTAGAAGTTCTAAAAAAATTATCATCCCTAAAAGTACAACTAATGCCCATTCCCGGATCGGATTGCAAAGTCCTGTGTGATCTATCAACCACAAAGCCTCGACTGGTGATACCAGAATCACATAGGAGAAAGGTATTTGATCATTTTCATGCTTTGTCACCCCGGAATACGAGCCACCCTCAAATTAATAACCAACCGCGTAGTCTGGCCTCCCGCTACAAAGACGTCGTTGACTGGGCGAGATCTTGCCTAAGATTTCAACGAAGCAAGGTTTACCGACACACAGTTACGATACCTGGAACCTTTGCTCAACCCGACGCCCGGTTTGCACACATACACATCAGCTTGGTAGGACAACTACCACCGTCAAACGGTTTTACACATATTTTAACAGCAATCGATCGCTTCTCGAGATGGCCCATGGCCATTCCACTTAAAGAAACGTCTAGCTGGATGGCCAATTATGGTGTCCCAAGCACAATCACTACCGACAGAGGATCTCAGTTCTAGTCAGGACTTTTCAGGCAGCTAACCAACACACTAGGATGCAAGCACATAAAAACAACTGCCTATCACCCATCCGCCAATGGACTTGTTGATCGTTTCCACAAACAGTTAAAGGCATATTTAAAAGCCACCAATAAAATCAAACGGATTGAAGTCCTTCCACTCGTGTTACTTGGTATCCGTGCCTCAATCAAGGAAGACATTGGCCTAACACCATTTGAATTCATATGGAACCAACATAAGACTGCCTGAAGATTATTTCCTACAACAACCTGAGGCCGACCAACAACCGGTAATGGAACTGCACAATTTTGTAGACAAACTAAGAGGCAATAATTGCATTACCGTATCCAATATTCCTACACCACGGGAAACCAAAAAAAAAGGTTAGTCAGCATCTGTCAAAAACTTCTCACGTTTGTCAGAAACGACTCAGTTCGCAGTCCACTCACTTGTACGACGGGCCGTACAAAGTGTTAGAACACAAATTAAAATATTTCATAATTGACAAAAACGGAAAAAGAGTCGATCTCAATCGACCGTTTAAAACCTACATTGACAGGAGTGAACAATCTTTTCAGACCGCCGACGAAACTCAAGCTAAAACAACGACACAAGAGGCGGAAGAACCAGCCAAGGTAACTAGAAAAGGCAGGAAAGTTTATTGGCCGAAGAACCTTTGTGAATCCATCACATATTAGCCAATTTTTATCGACATATTTAAAACTTTAAATATATCTGGAAGGGGAGTATTGTAGTGTTTAGACATTGGCGACATTAAGTAACCAATTGGGAAAACACAGCTGATTTAATTTCGATTGAGAATATTCCATCGCGTTTCCAGAAACTTCTCGAATCTATAGCAAATTTTTGAAACATAAACATGATCACAATACATTAAATTTTTCTGATCCTCACTACATTCCATGTCTTAACTACAGGATTACTTTACTCCATCCCAAATTATAACATTTCGCTGCAAATGTTTAATCTCGCGTTTTGTTCTTTTATCTCCAAATTGTATTCGCATGAATGTTTGATATTTTATATTCAAAAATAAAGGTTTTCTCTAATCTGGTAACATTATCCAAACCACTAAAAACTTGAAAATAATAATATCATTATCATACGCACATTATAAGACCCAGGATAAGTGATTGTCGCCTCAACAATTTGAAATATAATTTGCATCTACTATTTTACATTGATGACTTGTTATTCTAACCCGAAGCATAATATTATGGTCGTTAGATAATCGCAGGCCATAAGAGAAATTGACATTTAGAAGCGGGCTGGACAAAGTATGAAAATTTAATATGATTAGTATTATACTTTAAATTTTAAGTTGAATAAAAGACTTTATAGAAATTGGTACATAAATATGTTTAATGCAAATTATATTTGCAAATTACTATATATGATAACTTTTATCACATCCTATTGCATATTAGAGTCACTCTGTTACCACAACCTATGACTTTGCTAGTGATCTTATATATATGACGAAAGTATTCCCATGCTTACAAGCGCTTCAGATACTATTACTAAGACTAAAATGTGCGTGTCCTTCATAACTGTATAGTGAAAAAGCTTTATTAAATTTAGTTATTGTTAACGATATAAATTATAGAAATATATAACTTGTGGAGATAAATATCTTTATATGCATTCTTTAATTTTGTGTTGCGCGATTAAGAAGTTCAGTTGAAGATAAATTATCTTGTTACAAACTCCATCACCTTTGATTTCAATATAACAATAAAAGCTCTGTTTCCAGGAAAAAAATTATTATGTTTTATATAATTTCACGCCTATTTGAAGTTCATTGAAGGTGTCAATTAAATGCTAGTCAAGTTTTTATATTATTTATTTTATAAAGAATTTTATATACAATAATTCCTAATTTATTTATAACACTGTCTGTTATTTTTAAAATAATTACAAGATAGCATAAACTCCCATGCCAATAGAATCCTAGTAAATTCTGACACAAATATGGGAGATCAGAGTGACACCTAAAAGAATTTCTGACACCATTAAAGAATGTAGCAACGTCTAAAGAAATTACTTTATTAATATGCCAAGTCAAACACGTATGGCGGATAATTGTAATTTATGTAGAGAGGAGATAAGCATAATTTTTATAGATGGGGTATAATCATAAATTATTTTTTTCTCTATACAAATAAGTTTTTTTTACAAAACAGAATAGTGAGAAGTGTGTGTAGTTAAGTTAGGACATCTTTGGGCAGGGTTGAAGAATTAATAGCAGATGTTATTGGCGCACTTAAAGAGATTAATAAATGGCGTTCAAGAAATCTATCTACTTCCACGTATAGTAACCCGCGGTTAAAGTGCCTCTCTTTGAACTAGTGTTGTAAAAACGGCTGGGTTCTGTTTGGTCGACCTTCGGTTTAACTAAGACTAAGGGTCGACTCTGGTTTGTTTTTCAAATTTCGACTAAGCCTAGTGGTTGCTAAGAAAATTAGACCAAAAAATCTTTGGTCTATTTATGTTTAGTCGACTAAAACCAAAGGCCGACCAAGCGAAACAAAGCCGTTTTTACAGCCCTACTTTGAACTATTTCCTTTTTATTGTTCTCCAATTACGTTAAATTTAATTAAAAATTAGTATACCACACCATAATTTATATATCTTGGTATACCACATGAGTACTACTAGATCTATAAGAAACTTTAATTTTTATATTTAATAATAATTACGACTATTTGTTTATAATTTGAAACAATCTGTTCGATCATTACCATTTCCAAGATATGATTTACCTTTAAGACTATAAATATTTAGAAAATAATATATCCCAAAAATTCCTTTTACAACTCTGCTTTTGAAGGCTAGTGTAATTCTTTTGCCAGATATGATTAGAATTGTTTTTAATATACTCAAATTGCATTATTTTGGAAAACTCTCGATGAAACTTGCCATATGTTTATTTTATTTTGGCCAATGTTACACGATCCAAATTCTTGTACTGTATAAGCGATCTGACATTCCATTTTCTTATTCGATCCAAAGAAAGTAATTATGTATCTTGAACCTAAAATGACTTAACCCTAACCCTACAAAACCTGCCCTTGCGAGACCGAAATCACAATATGAAAACGTGAGTAAGAAAATTTGTTTATTTCTTACGATTTGTGTTTTTCCGTATGCGAAAAACACAAATCGGCGCTTCGTTATTTTTTGGATCGAATAAGAAAATGGAATGTCAGATCGCTTATACAGTACAAGAATTTGGATCGGGTAACATTAGTCGTTTATTATTACAACCGCATATTGATGAATAAAAAATGTCAAAATATTCCCAAAATACGGTTAATATGACAAGTTTAAAACAGGTAATAATAATTAATACAATCTTTGAATATTTTTACATGTTTCAAAGATAAAATTACATTCTATTTTTTTCTTAGACGAATGATTTTTGTTGACATTATTGTTTTAGTTTTACAATATACAAATCTTGATAATATATGTTCTACATATGAAATGTGCAAAAGATTTGTTCTCAAAGAAAGTTTAACCATGATTCATAAAACATAGAAGAATTTTAATGGTCTTAAAATAATAACCATTATTAATGCAATAAATTGCATTTTAATGTTTTAATTATGCTTGTAAAGTGAAAGAATTTAATTTATTAGAAGGGCTAATTTTTTATAGCTATTAAAAATTGACTAACAAACTTTTAAGTATATTTGATTTTACTTACACCTAAGCAAATAAATATCTTATAAATTTGGTGGTCTCATAATATTTTTTAAACCTTAAAATTAACCTACTTTCAGTTTTGAAATGAACTATTGTAAATGACATTTGGAATAATGCCATTTGACACATAATAGACAGAGATGTGAAATGGAATTATAATTGACAAGCAGCGGCTCCTTTAAACCTAGGTTTTACTAGACACTAAGGGTGTTTTGATTTACTAATAAAGGTACTTCAGGATAGAAATCAAATTAGAAAATGGTAAAGATATGTGTTTTAATCTTATATAAAAATTAATTGTTTTTTAATGGTTTTTTATTTATGCAACTTTATTTACTATTACATCTAAATAAGAAACTAAAGAACTTTTAATTATCTTTTCTTTATTAACAAGTGTGATACAACTAATTCCTTTGTAGATTAAATATTAACTTTCATATTTTATATTTTTATGATAAAAGTTAGTATATTGATATGTATCTGTTATTGATGCATACAAGTTTTATAAAGCTTCTAACAAATTCAAATAAATATAAAAGGAATTGTATCACTTAGTATTAAATTATACCAGACAATTCGATTCGTGGATAAATTTCTGATGAACTTAAAGTTTTGCAAGTATAAAGAGTTAATTTATTAAAAATTTAACAAATATATTAATTATTTAATTCCTTACTTGTATTATTTTACAAAATTGATTTTTAGTTTCTGGGTTAAAATAATGGCCCCCTAAGGTCTTATCACAGGTTTACACAATTTTCAAGCGTTGACTTTTTTAAATTAATATTTTTCATTAACATCTAATTTGATTGTCCAAGTTTGTAGAGATTTTTAAACTTTTCTTGTTATTCAAGCCTTTCATCTCCACTATTTGTAAATAAAGAAAAAAATGGTGATACACAAACCTAAGTATAAATAATATTTGGTTACAGATACCAATGTTAAAAATCTCATATTTTTTTATCTAAGATATATTTATGGATTTGATTGTCAAATACTTATATTTATATAGATTTTAAAAATTCTTAATAATTTTTTTCTTACAATATATGATATATACATAATATATATGCAGTCATGGGCAAAGCCAGCATTGGAATTAGAGGGGGGGGGCAAAATGATCATTTTTTGCAATTTTAGTCATAATTTTA
The DNA here is from genome assembly GCA_964036665.1 of Gordius sp. MW1. Taxonomy (NCBI): domain Eukaryota; kingdom Metazoa; phylum Nematomorpha; class Gordioida; order Gordea; family Gordiidae; genus Gordius; species Gordius sp. MW1. The sequence goes on from OZ038528.1 coordinate 4,475,141, forward strand.
ATAAATTTCAACAATTTTTGGATTTATAGGGGGCAGCCGCCCCTCCCTGCCCCCCCCCCGGCTACGCTGATGTCTACAGTTCTTCTTAATGTAATAACTTTATAAATAGAAAAGGTACAACCAGATGGTCAATGAATTCGCGCGGGCATGGATCATTTGATAGTTTCCATCTTAATATCCATCCTGATTGTTTATTTCAACTACAACGGCCACCACGGGGCGAAGAAAAAACAAAAACCAAATCTACACCAAACGATCGACGTGGGCGAAGAAATCGTTTGGCAACAACGAGGTCACGTGACACCTACCAACTTCGCCCTTTTCCACATCCGGTTTCATCGTCGAAACCGCCATCTTGAACCCCCGGAGTCCATTCGCGTGTGCGTAGAGCCGGCAGAGGACGGTGCAGACATCTCGCCGCGCGGTGACCCCGACTTGTACTTGGCCTACGACGACCCCAATAATGTCGGATACGAACCGGGTCAGCACGACGGGTCGGCTACTTCCTACGGGGTCGATTGCGTGACCCTGGACTTTCCAACAAAGGGTGGGGACTTGTCCGCCCTCGTGGGAATATACGGTTACGCCCCATTCTCCCACCCCTCACCACCAATCCCTTTCCGCCTCTTCGTGGTTACGACCGCCCCACACGACCTCGTGGAAGTCGAAGTCATCCCCACCCCCACATCTCCTCAACCGTCCCCACCCGATTTAAAGGTTAAGTTGCGTATACGTCTGCTAATCACGTGACAATGAGACGTTCTTTCATTAATATCGTTTGGTTTAGTCCGTTAAAGTTCCTAAAAAACAAATGTCGTATCAAAAATGAGGGGAAAATTATTTGGCAGTTGTTTTAAATTAATATTTCTACAAAAGCAATACTGCTTTTTTCTAAATATCCCCACAGTGTTTACGTTTATTCCTTTCTTTTACTTTGAATTTTAAGAAGTCGGGGACCATTTACCGATGGAAATTATGAGTTTTGACTTTATAATTTTTTTAATGTGCAATAGAGTTTATAAATTTTTAAAACACCAGGGCGACTTTGAGGAGGATAATCAAGGTACTATTACCTCAGGGAGCTTTACTAACACCCCTCCACCATCGACTAGAAGATTTGTTAGGCGCGAATCGGGGCGAAAACAAAAATCTGAACCTGCTTTATGGACCGTTCTCATCGGATTTCTCAATATCTTAGCCGAAATTTTGTAAAGGCTCTAAGTTTCTTAGAAAGGTTAGCCGTCTCCGAAAAATCAATATTTATATCCCTGCGCAAGGAAATTTTTTGTTATACTATCCCCTATTTACAATGATCCTTATGTTATCCATATTATTAAGGTATTGTGTTGTTATAAAATGACAGCAAAATATAATGAATGTTTTATATAATAAAATCGGAAAATCCCAAGCCAAAAAGTGTTAATTTCTTAAGGAGTTTTGCTTTCTTCGCATATAAGCATTGTTCGAGGATGGAAGGTAAACCAGCTTTGCTAAAATACTAATGGATTACTTGTTGTGGACCTAGGAGGGGGACTTTATTGAAAATCCATTATTCCTGAGGATCTATTAATGATGTCAGAAGCCATTGTGGCCGTTCGGCTTGGCAGGATTATTCTACAGTAAGCTAGTGTGCTCTAAAACTTTAATGCACACTACACATTAAGCCTTAGTATTCAACCATTCATGACCCCTAGGTGAAGTTTTATGCACTGGAAATTATGCAGAAGGGTTATTGATAAGAGATTTTAAGAGCACTTTAACAGGAAGTTATTCCAATATTTTTACATATTTATACTTCCCGGATATGAGGTTGACAAGGAGTTTAGGGCTGTGTAGTTAATGATGATATGAGCCCATCATTATATAAACGGCTCGATATAAAGGCCAGAGGTTATTGAACCTTGTAAGGTAAACTTGGTGCTAATTTTGTCGCCTAGAGAATTGCACGGGTGACCCGAGACCGAACCGACCTGGTCGAAAAATGTATTCGGGTCGGGTTCGGTTTGAAAATTTTGAAATGCTTTCGGGTCGGGTTCTGGTTGAAAATTTTAATATGCTTTCGGGTCGGGTCGGGTCGGGTTGGATTTAAAGTGTCGGATCAAGGGTTATGAATCATACATTGCAGAATACATGGGACATATCTTTAAAAATTATGTATAATTTTTTTTTAATTAATATTGGAATTTATAATTGAAGATCATTCATTAAGTTAATTTAAATTCCTTTTGTTTTTTTAAATCTGATTTGGACGCAAATTTAAAATTGATTCGTGAAAGGTAAAATGTATCAACAAAATAATATTTTTAAATTGTATTTAAATAGTGTGTAGTAGTAGTTCATTATTATTTAAACTACATAAATATATATGCATTCATAAAATAAATAAGATTATGTTTAAATTTATTAAATGATTCATTTGCAAAACTCTATATTTTAAATTGAATATGACCTGATACTGTATGCTATCTAGAGCTGTTAAAGGAATTAGTTCCTTGGAACTAGTTCCTTTTTAAAAAAAAATAACTAATAAGTTCCTTTTTATAATGAGGAATTGGAACTGGAATTAGTTCCTTTTTTCTCAATTTATCGCAAAAGGAACTACTTACAAGTTCCTTTTGCCAATTTCAATTTGCATTAAAAATTTTTAAATTAATTTATTTAAATATTATTTAGTAATTTATTAACGGTAATGTTTGTTAAATAAATTTTTCGATTTATGGTAATTTATATAAAGTTCATTTCCTTTAATTGGGTTTTAATTTTTATCATATTCATAGTAATAGTAAGTTTATAAATATTAAATATATAATCTTTTGATTTTAGATATGAGTGACATTACCATAATTAAACTTGAAAATATACCCTTAGCTTGGGCAAAATTTTATTTGGAGACAAGCGAACATGTCTTTTAGATGACAACTTTGAAAATAATATTTTGTTAAAATCAAATAAACATTTATTACCTGATGATTTTTATAAATTGTAATATATAATATATTGGTTTTATGAATTAATAAAAGATGTTTGTACATTTAAAAAAAAATTAAACAAGGAACTTCAAAAGGAACTGGAACTAGTTCCTTTTTAAAATGAGGAACTGGAAATTGGAATTGTTCCATTTTAGGCAAAGGAACTGGAACTTGACAAGTTCCTTTCGGAAAATTTTAAAATGCTTTCGAGTTCGGGTTGAAAATTTTAATATGCTTTCGGGTCGGGTTCGGGTTGAAAAATGTAAAATGCTTTCGGGTCGGGTCCGGGTTGAAAATTTTAAAAAAATTTCGGGTCGGGTTCGGGTTGAAAAAAAATGACTTTGCAGTTCTCTAGTGTCGTCTAAGCAAAGATTTGTTACTTTTTTATTAGAATTCTTAGATGTTTTTAAACTTGATTAGAGCCTTGCGGTTATAACATTGGAAAGGGAAATTACGTATGAATCTTGGAATTAAAAAATAATTTCTTACGAGAATAATCGCTTTGTGCACGGGTAGGTATTTGAAGATACTCTTCTTATCAATTAGTTTAAAAGTAGTATCACGTAACATAATTAATAAGGGTTTAGTGTAGCCGAACTTTAATGAGTAATTAGGAACGACTTTGCCAGGAATATGTAAGATCATAATTGTCAATTAAGTGAGGAGGGCAAATTTTGATTTTAGCGTGGTTTAACGATATTGATTCCTCTTCAAGGTATTTTAGGGTGGAAAGAGGTTTACAAGGATGCCTTGAATAGAACCGTCGTAACATATGTTTAAGATTAAATACTTCATTTCCAAGCCTCAAAAGGTTTAATTCTTTGGCAATACGTTAGCAGCCCTAGTGTGTCGTCTTACTGAACACCGTTATTTGAGGTGATATACTCGTGAATTTACATATGAAATCAGGAGAATGGCATACATTATTCGGAGTATTCGGGGAAAGATTTATATGCTACACCGAGGAAGTTGGACCGATAATTTAGATAGATTTATGTCATTGTTTCAAAAATGATATTTTATTTTATTGAAGTAAATATGTAATCGTGAAATATAAACGTGAAAATATGTAAAATATATGAAATATGAATAAGGTAAATGATAATGCTTAAGTGTGGGAATGATGACATTTGAATTTGAAGTATGATGTGATGACGTGTATATGTGTTGTGTTGTTTGAATGAAAATGTGTTTTAGAAAAACGATATGATGAATGAATGTATGTCCTTCATGTTATGTGTTAAGATTCTGCCCCCCCCCGTTGAAAGTACTATCATCCAAATTGGTAGATCCGTGAAGAATATCATCGATAGGTAATACATGCAGTCTTGTTACAGGCCTTTTGATCAAACCAGCTGATGTTCGTAAAGTAACTACTCTAGTCACTCCATCGGAGTCTGGGTGAATTTCTTGAATACGGGCTAAAGGCCATTTAAGATGGCGTGTTATCCTCCTTAATTATTACAAGTTGACCGACCTTTACATTCTGAACTGATTTTTTCCATTTTTACGCATCTGAAATTGATTTAAATACTCCTTTGACCATCGGTGCCAAAATTGCTGTCGTAAGAATTCTGTGTGCTGCCATCGAGATAAAGTATTCAATTTTGCAGTTGTCCAATTAGGTTCAGAGATAGGAGTGAAAGAAGAGCCAATCAAAAAATGCACGGGAGTTATCATTATATTCTGACAATTACGTAAGAGGTCTGTGTTCTTCATAAGTTAATAGGGCTTGACCCAATACTCTTCTCAAATGATGTTTGGTAGATATGACGGCTGCTTCCCATAAACCACCAAAACGAGGTGCTCTTGGTGGAATAAAGAGCCAATTAATGCCCTGTTATGCTAGTTTAAACTTTATTCTTTCGTGGTTGCTGGGACTAAGTAAAGACAGTAGCTGTAATAATTTTTTGTTGGCTCCAGTAAAAGTGGTTGCATTATCGGAATAAATATTGAGTGGTTTACCTCTCCTAGCTAAAACGTTTTAAAGCATCTCTCCTAGCTAAAGCGTTTTAAAGCATTAAGAAATGCTTCAGTGGTAAGGTCTAATACTAACTCGAGATGAACTGCTCTTGTATTAAGACAAGCAAACAATGCAGAATAGACCTTAATGAGCTTGCTGTTTCGACGTTTACTCTCCCGAATTTGTAATGGTCCAAAGTAATCTAGACCGGTGTTATAGAATGGTCTGGTAGGTACAAACCTACAAGTTGGAAGATTGCCCATGATACATTGTTGTGGTCTTGGTTCAACCTCAGGTAATGCATTTTCGTATTACTTGCTTGACAAGAGATCTGGCACTGATGGGCCAGTAGGCGGTTCGAACATTAGCTATAGTATTTTGCACACCAGTATGCAAATATTCTTCATGGTACATTTTAATTATGAGATTAGTAATGAAGTGATTTTTTGGAAGAAGAACAGGATGTTTTTGACTAAAAGGGACATGCGTTTCTTAGTCTTCCGCCTACTCTGATTACACCATTGTGAAGAAAAGGGGTTAAACTGAGTATTTTACTGTTTTGATACCCTATTAAACTTTACAAGGGTATGTAAATCTGTTGAAAAACATTCCATTTGGACTATTTTTAACACAGTTAATGTAGCTTGAGAAAGTTCTGTGGTTGACAATGATCCATATTTCAAATGATTTTTACATTTAATGTTTGAATAAAAACGTAAACAATATGCTATAATTCGTGTCAGTTTCCGAAAATTAGAATATTTTGTTAACAAAGGATTAGTCTTACAAATAGTAGAGCAGTGCACTGTTTTGTGTTCGGGTATATTGGACATATCACTCAAAGACGAATGCTCAATAATAGGACAGTCGGTGGATAACCAAATGGGTCCTGTCCACCATTTTGAATCATTAATCAACTTACTTGGTGAACAGCCTTTTGATAAAGAGTCGGCTGGATTGTCACTTGTTTGTACATGATGCCAGTTGTCAACTTTAGAGTCTTGTTGAATTTTTGCCAATCGATTAGCCACAAAGGTATTCCAGTTGCTAGGTGAACTCTTGATCCATGCTAACACTATTGTCGAATCAGTCCAACATTATGTTGTGGATCTTGGAAATTGAAATGATAAATGGACAATTTTTAATAATTTTGTTAGCAGAAGTGCCCCCAATTCTAGTCTTGAAATTGAAATGCTTTTGATAGGAGCAACTCGCGATTTGTAGCAAAGAAGTCTACTGAACCAGTTATCATTGCTGGAAGATCGAATGTATATACATGCCCCATAAGCGATTTCGCTTGCGTCACAGAAACCGTGAATTTCTATCTTCAAGGGATTCTCATGGCCTATAACACGCCGGGGAATGTCAAGTGAGCTTAAAAGTACAAACTGATTTTTAAATGATGTCCATTTATTGCTAAGATCACTAGGAAGTGTTTCATCCCAAGATTGCTGAAGTTTCCAAAGTTGCTTATGAATAAGGTAAATGATGATATTTGAAGTGTGGGAATGATGATATTTAAATTTGAAGTATGATGTGATGACGTGTATATGTGTTGTGTTGTTTGAATGAAAATGTGTTCCATAAAAATGATATGATAAATGAATGTATGTTCTTCATGTTATGTGTTAACAGTCATCTTACCCTTATTTTACCCCAAACCTGAGATGTGATAAATTTCGAGCTTAGTCTCGGAGAAATATACCCCATAGCTATAGGCCGATTTGCATCATTTAATTTGGAGAATAATCGTCCAGAAAACAGTGTCTACAATTTCGGGAATTAGGTCCTGTATTATAATAGTACTCAGGAAGTCTTAAGTGGTCTAATAAAGCATTTGATAGTTATAAGAGATGACTGCGCAGGGCTATCGAGCTCTGCTCCTGTCGAAGATCGCGTGAAAGTATTAAAATCTGTAACGGAGAAGTCCTGAAAAACATGGTTAATTGGATACGATAGTCCACAAATTAATAATTGTTACATTCAAATCCAATTATAAAATATCGCTTTGCAACATTATACATATGACTCACTAACTGCTTTAAACCCAGCGATAACTAACCTTCTTTACCCAGTTCTAATAATCAATCCCTTCAAGACTTATTCGCTACATAATTTCTTAAAGCAATTCATATTATCAAGCGATCTTTAATAGGGTAAAGTTTGACGGTCTGCGAAAAACCCATCTTGTAAAAGTATCTATTTAACAGACCAATCTGGAGTTTCTCATGCATTTTCACCAACCTGGTGAACAACATAATTAATAAAAGCCTAGTTCTCGAAATTAAAGATATACACTATGGCGCCACCCTTGTATTATTCTCCAAGTCCAATGGTTAAATTAGGTCTAAAACTAGGAGGTCTGTTCTCAGCAAAAAAGGAAAGCTCTGGAAACCTAGATTCAACACAACCACATGATAAATCCCAGTATAATAAATGTCTCATTCCACCCCAAATCTCTATAAATGCCAAAACTGATTATAAGAATGCCTTTAATTCTATATTTTCATGCTTCTTCCTAAGTGAAGTCTATAAGCATGTTTCCGAAAATTCCCCATTGCTTAATGCATATTATTAACCTGTTTTCATTTTACGATTTCAACATGCTTTTTATTCAGACAACAATTTAAATCGATTGCATTTTTTAGTTTTTATATCCACCATAGTTGAGAAGCCTTTTTCACACAAATATGTAATAGCGAAAGGCAGATAATTATTTTAAAGATTAGAAAATGAATAAATTATGAAGCAGCAAAAAAATCTTCCATTCAAAAAATTATTTTAATTATAAATAATAAGTTTCACAGCTTATTTTAATAGCAGCAGGGTGTGAGTGGTTATAGCGAACGTCTTGTAAATGTAAACAAATAGAAGGCAACGAGTTCGAATTCCCTAATGAGTATTTTTCTAAAGCTTTTCTGACTATTTTTATTTTATTCTAAAAATATTTGGCGGCCCCCCGGCAAACTTCGGGGTCGTGACCCCCAGGTTAAGAATCACTGATGTAGGGAATGACAAAAAATAATTATAATTTATGCCCTAATTATGTCAAATTTATGACAATTATTTAAAGGGAGCAGCCGCCACTCCCTGGCTACGCCCATGAATATAATGGAAACTTGTATTTTTTGGCAACATAAATAGTGGCTCAATTGGGTACTGTAGGAACATCTTTAATTTCAATGTAAAAGCCATTTTGTTTGTGTCTAGCTGTATCCTTTTTACCTTGACCTCCCTAAGAATGTATCCCATCCAATTTGAATGAGAGGGAGATTTACAGACTCTATGTTTTAAGGGCATTGCATTTTATATTTCTACTATCTATGGCATGGGCGTAGATAAGGGAGCAAGCTTTTAAATTTAGAGGTATGCACTTTAGGTTTTCCATAAAGTATTAATTTGAAGCATAAAGGTAACCGCTTTAGCCCTTTTCGCTAGTCATTCGCTCTTAAATAACTTATTTTTTAAATTTTAATTAATTAGTAAATTGGTTACATTGAGAATTAATACTGATTCATTGAAAATTATCTTTATAATTAAAAAAATCAGCTCGATATATTGCTTTTACATTTAAAAACTAGTGTATTCCCCTCAAGTAAAAAAATCAGGTCACTATTGGTAAATTAAAAGCGAAATCTTGATCACCAATTGCTAAAACTACAGCGGCATCCTATTGCAATATGAATTTTCTTTAGCAAAAGGGGTTAATCCTAGGATGTTATTTCGTGGTTTTAATGCAATTATTGAAAGAAAAAAATGTGTTAATTATGTAGAAAACAATGTGAAATAGATAAAATATATGTTATACTAGAATTTTGTCGAATGAAAAGATTTTGTGATTATGATGGGAAAGCATGGAAATAAGTTTCCCTATTTTTTAAAGGGGCTTAGGTCAAAGGATGCAAGAATAGTGTATTAATAGGACAAAGAATTATTAGTGCTCGGCACCTCTATTGCACCTTGGTCTAGGACCTGTAGAAATGCATATGTTACATATAAGTAGTCACGGCTGTGGTTAGGAAAAGCGGCCATGATTGTGGAGTAAGACCTCTAAACGCTGGAAGTTCCGCCGCAGATGCGCCATTATTATATTGTAAAAAGCACTTTAACATAAAACCCTTTCAATTAAGTGTTTATGTACATAAGCATAGACGCCCCCTCCATTGTCAGAAGGCGATATCAAGGAGGTTATCGGGGTATATTTAGTGATGATGAAAAATCATTGCTAAACTTTCAATTGGGGGTCAATACAAAGGCAAAACAGAAGAGATCCTAATAAATTGCGTCGCTAATTACCTTCACTTCATGGACGGAATGTGCGTCAAATTTATGTAATAAAAATATTTCTGCGTATGAAGACGAAATTAAATATATAAACATAAGACGAATGGCAATGGATATTTTATTAAATACACTATCATCTAAAAGGGGCCAAGAGTCGGCAAAAGCTTTGAAGACAACGGACGCACGGACTCCAAAAAACGAGCCCATAAATTGCATAGCAATTAATACAAAAGTATCCAGGAATAATCTTATGAAATCCATTTCAGCACCTATGTTCAAATGCGTTTTTAATTAAAATGTCTCTGCCTACCTGCTTTTTCATTTAATTAATTAACATTAAAGACTTGAAGTTAAAGTTTTATTCATTATTTTGCTTTCCAACAAATGCCCCCAATAAATTAATATGGAAAAAATAAAAGATGATAATAATTAAAAGGTTAGGCTGGTGCAAAGCCAAAAGATTTTAATTCTTATGATTTCATATCAAATTTAAGTGATAAAATACTTACAAATCGGCCTGCAAAAAGGATAGCGTTCTATCTCATTAATTTATTTGCAATATTTGTAATGCCAAGGTATTTGTTAAAAATAACAAATATTCGAATTGGGTTTGTAACATGGGGTAACCAAAATGGAAGGTGATAAATGCCTCAAAAAGAAGATTTTTGGAATTAAGGGTGGCTTTCCTTGTGCCTGCCCATAGCTGCATCTTTAGTATGGCTGCAACTTCAATTAATACTTTTTAGGCCGCCTTTCTAATTCGCCAATTGAGTTTGTGAATATTCTATAGTTAGTAGTTGTGATCAATAATATATACGCGGTAGCCTAGATTCGAATTAAAGGGGGGCAATAACGATTTAGTAAGAGGCAAAATGCTCATATTTTTGAATTATAGTCTAAACTATATTAAATTAAAAAAAATTGGATTTAGAGGAGGCAGCCGCCATGGGCGTAGCCAAGGAGGGCTGATAAGTTGGCCCGCGGGTTTTGTGCCGATTCATTCCTTTAAGGGGCGAGGGGGTGGAGCGCAATAGATCGAAAAGCTATGCCCCGCCCCCTCCCCCCCGAGGGGTGGGTATGAATAGTACTGCTGCTGCACTGTGTGAGGGAGGTTGTGTGTGTGGTGGCGGATTAGAAACCTTGGCAATGAATTCGTTTTATGAGCGCTTACGCTACGCATTTTTGTCACTCACTGCCCCACAATTTTAGTGACATCAAATATCCGCGGTAAATTTCTGATGTAAAAAAATTTTTGGGATCGTGTGTAAGTCGAGTAAGGGTAAGGCTTATATAGCCATTTTTTACATATGTGAGTCATCGACATCATACACTTGGCTATAGACTTGGTTCCTGCTTAAAACTAGCCAGAACATAAATAAGAGCTGAGTAATTAGTAAAACTTTTTTATATAAAAATTCATAAATAATCTTTAAAGTCCTCCCCATTAAATTTCGCAGCCGATGGCACTAGAATTTATATGCAGCATTGTTTTCAAGAATAATAATTTTATCAAAATATTTTTATAACAAATTTGTTATACCTTTGTTAGAATATGGCTACAGACAATTTATCTCCCTTAAAAAACTTAGGAAGGACGTCTAGCTAGGTTGTGAGGCGATAACTCACTTCTATTTAAATTCGTGATTTGTGACTATTTGTGTCTCTTACTTGACTAATTAAAATTCCTTTCATACCAAGAATTAACAAATAAACTAGTAATTTAGAGTATAGTAATTTTTTTATTTTACAAAAAAGTACACTGTTATTTTTTTCATTGGTCAGTAGCCAGCGGACGGCCAAAAAAGTCATATAATCAATGGTATTAACAAGAACAATATATTAATTTAATTTAAAAAAAAAATACTTATAACGTATGAAAGAGTTAAGATAAGAGTAGAGTGAAATGCAGTAAATTAATAAATGGGGTAAATCACTAAGTTTAAAAACGGGTATATGTGCCAAAATTCAAAAATATTTAAAATTAGGCGTGTAACAAACATTATATTATAAAACATCACAATGTTAAGATTTTGCAGAATTGTTGGGAGAAATTTTTTGTTGAATTTGAAAAATTTTTAATTAAAAATCAGAACAAAATTTTAACAGCAATAGAAGATTTTTGGATTCACATTTGGCCAATGGTCATTTTTTTCCATTGGTCAGCAGCCACCAGACGGCCAAAAAGCCATATTATGAATGGTATTAACAGGAACAATCATAAGAGTCAAAAAAACGAGAAAAAAAAATTTCGATTCACATTTTGGCCAATGGTCATTTCATTCCATTGGTCAGCAGCCAACGGACGGCCAAAAAGTCTTATTATCAATGGTATTAACAAGAACAATATATTTATTTAACAAAAAAATAAAACATAAAATTGGCCTCTCCGGGATTCGAACCCACATCAGGAGAGGCAAAGGCTTTTGTATGGGGGGGGGGCACAGGGACCCATATCAGTAAAGGCATAGGCTCTACTAGGGGAGGGCATAGGTTAATTATTTATTTTAACACAAAAAAACGAAAAAAATGTTCGATTCACATTTTAGCCAATGGTCATTTTTTTCCATTGGTCAGCAGCCAACGGACGGCCAAAAAGTTATAATAGCAATGGTAGTAACAGGAACAATCATAATAGTCAAAAAAACTTGGATTCACATTTTGGCCAATGGTCATTTTTTCATTGGTCAGCACCCAACGGACTGTCAAAAAGTCTTATTATCAATGGTGGTAACAAGAACAATCATAAGAGTCAAAAAAAACTCAGGGATTCGAACCCAAAAACTAGTTAAATTAACAAAAATTAAAAGTAAACAACGAGACAAGACATTCTGTGCAAGACAAGACATTCGGTGCAAGTCATCAAGACATTCGGTGCAAGACAAGACATTCGGTGCAAGACAAGACAAGACACCGAACAGCGTTACAAACAAAATGGAAAGCGAGCCCATAAATTGCATAGCAATTAAAACTTTTGTAGGGGCACAGGGACCCATATCAGTAGAGGCATAGGTTTTTGTAGGAAAGGATATAGGGTAATTATCAATGTTAACCTATTCGAAAACGAAAAAAAATTTCGATTTATTTGGCCAATGGTCATTTTTTTCAATGGTCAGTAGCCAGCGGACGGTCAAAAGGTCATATTATCAATGTTACAGTATACAGTCAAAATTATTGGGGTTTAACAAACTATTTAAATTAAATAAATAAAACTCGGGCCTTCGGCCCTCGTGGGAAGGGGGAGAAGGGAAGGGGAGTAGGGGAAGGGAAGAGGGGAAGGGAAGAGGGGAAGGGAAGAGGGGAAGGGGGAACTCTTCTATACTCCGTATAAACGTAGCATATTTGCTATGCAATTTATGGGCAAGAAAGGTGGGAAGGGGCGAGAATGCCTATAGGGGGTATTAGATGCAAAATAATTAGTTAATTAGTTATAGGCCCTTGTAGGGGAGGACATAGGGTAATTATCAATGTTAACCAATTCAAAAACGAAAAAAAAATTCGATTTATTTGGCCAATGGTCATTTTTTTATTGGTCAGTAGCCAGCGGACGGTCAAAAATTCATATTATCATTGGTATTAACATGAACAAATATTAATTTAATTTAAAAAAATTAAAAAAAAAATTTGTCCACTCCCTGACTTGAACCCCACACCTCCAGTTCACAAGCCGGCGCTATAACCACTATACCATGCTGGCTTTAAAATAGTAGAAGTTATTATGTTATTTATATAGATGATGAAATAATAAAGTTGTGTTTTATGTTTAGAAAATCAATATATTTCGTCGGTCAGTAGCCAGCGGACGGTCAAAAAGTCATATTATCAATGGTATTAACAAAAACAAAATATTAATTTAATGTAAAAAAAAAATTAAAAAAAAAGTTTTTTTTTAGTTTTAAAAAAGGGCTAAATTCTTAAACTACCAGCCCGATTCGCTCGAAACTTTACCCGTAGGTGCCCAGGGCGGCCGGGGGTAAAATAACCTTTTCAGATTCCTAAAATACCTTTTCATTTTAAAAATATCGGACATTTCCCTGCCACACGTGCGGTGTAATATCTATGACACGTAGAAAAATTTTACTAATTATATAAACTTACGCGCGCCATCTAATAAAGTACAATTCGTGTCTGAGTTTAATAGTAGATTCAATTTAATTAGAAATAACGGGCTATGCTTATACCTTTGAAGGAGGTTTCGAATTTTGTGTTAGTTTCTATCGATATATTTTATCGTAAATTAGAATCTAATACCTATATTATTTTTTTAAATATTACTTTTTAGGTTTTCTATGAAATCACAATCTAATTAAATGAAATATATTAACCCAATAAAAAAATATATATGCATTTATAAGGTTAAAAATATATATTACATAGTTGGCTGTCTGTTAGACCATCTATAATAAATTTTTAGGTTATATATAAAATTTGGCCAATGGTCATTTTTTTCATTGGTAAGCAGCCAGGACACGGTAAAAGTGGATATAAATTCATAAGTCAAAAAAAAGGAAGAAAAAAAAATTTCGAATCACATTTTGGCCAATGGTCATTTTTTCCATCGGTCAGGAGCCAGCGGACGGCCAAAAAGTCATAATAGCAATGGTAGTAACAGGAACAATCATAATAGTCAAAAAAAACGAAAAAATAAACTCGGATTCACATTTTGGCCAATGGTCATTTTTTTCCATTGGTCAGCAGCCAGCACACGGTAAAAGTGGATATAAATTCACAAGAGTAAAAAAAACGAAAAAAAAATTTTCGAATCACATTTTGGCCAATGGTCATTTTTTTCCATTGGTCAGCAGCCAGGACACAATAAAAGTGGATATAAATTCATAATAGTCAAAAAAAACGAAATAAAAGTTTTCGAATCAATTTTGGCCAATGGTCATTTTATTCCATTGGTCAGCAGCCAGCGGACGGCCAAAAAGTCATAATAGCAATGGTAGGAACAGGAACAATCATAATAGTCAAAAAAAACGAAAAAAATAATTTCGATTCACATTTTGGCCAATGGTCATTTTTTCCATCGGTCAGGAGCCAGCGGACGGCCAAAAAGTCATAATAGCAATGGTAGTAACAGGAACAATCATAATAGTCAAAAAAAACGAAAAAATAAACTCGGATTCATATTTTGGCCAATGGTCATTTTTTTCATTGGTCAGCAGCCAACGGACGGCCAAAAAGTCTTATTATCAATGATAGTAACAAGAACAATCATAAAAGTCAAAAAAAACTCCGGGATTCTAACCCAAAAACTAGTTAAATTGCATAGCAATTAAAAGTAAACAACTTTTATTTATGTTTATTATATAACATTGGTCAGCAGCCAGCGGACGGCCAAAAAGTCATAATAGCAATGGTAGAAACAGGAACAATTATAGTAGTCAAAAAAAACGAAAAAAATAATTTCGATTCACATTTTGGCCAATGGTCATTTTTTTCATTGGTCAGCAGCCAGCGGACGGCCAAAAATTCTTATTATCAATGATAGTAACAAGAACAATCATAAGAGTCAAAAAAAACTCCGGGATTCCAACCCCAAAACTAGTTAAATTGCATAGCAATTAAAAAGTAAACAACTTTTATTTATGTTTATTTATAACTAGTTAAATTGCATAGCATTAAAAGTAAACAACTTTTATCTATATTTATTATATAACCAAAACTAGTTAAATTGCATAGCAATTAAAAGTAAACAACTTTTATTTATGTTTATTATATAACTAGTTAAATTGCATAGCACAACTTTTATCTATGTTTATTATATAATAGATAATTTAACAAATCTTATATATAACACACCGAGGGAGATAGAGATGAGGGGTGGGGCACCTCTTATGCATTAATTTAAAAAATAACACAGCGAGGGAGATAGAGATGAGGGGTGGGGCACCTCTTTCTCATCCATTAATTTAAAAAAGCGATAACCTAATATACCCAATGCAAATAGATAGGGTAACGGACGACGGACGACGGACACCAAAAAACGATCCCATAAATTGCATAGCAATTAAAATTTAAAGTAATAGCTCTTGCAGGATCCTAAAATTCCTTTTAGTTTAAAAAAGGGCTAAATTCTGAAACTATTGGCACGATTTGCTCGAAACTTTACCCGTAGGTGCCCAGGACGGCCAGGGGTAAAATAGCTTTTTCAGATTCCTATAATACCCTTTCGTTTTAAAAATATCGGACATTTCCCGGGCAGTTTCATAAAAAAAATTTCGATTTATTTGGCCAATGGTCATTTTTTTCAATGGTCAGTAGCCTGCGGACGGTCAAAAAGTCATATTATCAATTGTATTAACAAGAACAAAATATTAATTTAATTAAATACATACATTGGAGGGTAAACGGATGGACATCAACGGACAACCAAAAACGAGCCCTAAATTGCATAGCAATTAATATGATTAATAATGTTAGAGTATTATATTTATATATCTTATATATAAAAAACTCGGGCCTTCGGCCCTCGTGGGAAGGGGGAGAAGGGAAGGGGAAGGGGAAGGGGAGGAAGGGAAGGGAAGGGGGGACGACTCATCTATACTCCGTATAAACGTATCATATTTGCTATGCAATTTATGGGCGAGAAAGGTGGGAAGGGGCGAGAATGCCTATAGGGGGGTATTAAATGCCTAATGATTAATTAATTATTTATACAAATTTTCCATTTATAGGCAAAATTTAATATAGGCAAAATGTAATATAGGCAAGGGTTATGGTTAGATTTAGTGTTTGCATCTAGTTGCGTATTACATTAGTTTTTATGGCCTTTAGTGATTATGGGTCTAACAAACATTATATTATAAAACATCACACTGTTAAGAATTTGCAGAATTGTTGGGAGAAATTTTTTGTTGAATGTGAACATTTTATAATTTAAAAAATAAAAAATTTGGCGAATGGTCATTTTTTCTCCATTGGTCAGTACCAACAGATACTCTATAAGTTAATGATAGCCAAAAAATGGAAAAAAAAAATTTTGATGCTCACTTTGGCCAATGGTCATTTTTTTCCATTGGTCAGCAGCCAGCACACGGTAAAAATGGATATAAATTCATAAGAGTATAAAAAAACGAAAAAAAAATTTTCGAATCACATTTTGGCCAATGGTCATTTTTTTCCATTGGTCAGCAGCCAGGACACGGTAAATGTGGATATAAATTCATAATAGTCAAAAAAAACGAAAAAAAAAATTTTCGAATTACATTTTGGCCAATGGTCATTTTATTCCATTGGTCTGCAGCCAGCGGAGGGCCAAAAAGTCATAATAGCAATGGTAGGAACAGGAACAATCATAATAGTAAAAAAAAACGAAAATAATAATTTCGACTCACATTTTGGCCAATGGTCATTTTTTCCATCGGTCAGGAGCCAGCGGACGGCCAAAATTTCTTATTATCAATGATAGTAACAAGAACAATCATAAGAGTCAAAAAAAACTCCGGGATTCTAACTAAAAAACTAGTTAAATTGCGTAGCAATTAAAAGTAAACAACTTTTATTTATGTTTATTATATAATAGCTAATTTAAAAAATCTTATATATAACACACCGAGGGAGATAGAGATGAGGGGTGGGGCACCTCTTATGCATTAATTTAAAAAATAACACAGCGAGGGAGATAGAGATGAGGGGTGGGGCACCTCTTTCTTATGCTTTAATTTAAAAAATCGATAACCTGATATACCCAATGCAAATAGATAGGGAGGATACAACGGACGGACGGACGGACACCAAAAAACGAGCCCATAAATTGCATAGCAATTAAAATGAAACTATGTGTGTATGTGTGTATGCCGCCACCAATTTTGTAAAATTAGCGGACCGACTTAGCTCAAAATTTCACAGATTATTCCCCACACTCCGGAGCATGTTTTAAGGTTTGTTCCAGCCTAGTCGGTCCAGTAGTTTTCGGTCAAGTGTTTTTTGTTTTATAAGTTTTGGCACTTAATAAAGACGTCATATGACGTCATTTTGTGACAACAATCAAATTTAATAATGATAAGACGTTTATTTTTATTCAGAAACAATTCAAATAATCAGAATTGTTATAAAGGTAAATTTTTTTCCATCCCGATAATCTACAAATAATCGGAGCCTTTTTTTCCATCCCGACAATCTACAAATAATCGGAGCCGCCAACAATTTAGGAAAACTCCTAGACCTATTTGGTTCAAAATTTTACACTTCATTCCTGACACTCCGGAATGCGAAAAAAAAAATTTTCCATCCCGATAATCTACGAATAATGGGAGCCTTTTTTCCATACCGACAATCTACAAATAATCGGAGACGCCAACAATTTTGGAAATCTACCAGACCGATTAGATTCAAAATTTCACACTTCATTCCTGACACTCTGGAATGCGATATAAATATGCACAATCATCATTTGGGATGAATGTACGATGGCACATAAAAAAGCACTCGAGGCGCTGGATTGTATACTCCAAGATTTGAGACAGATTGCACGTCCTATGGGAGGAGCTCTCTTGCTGCTAGCCGGTGACTTCCGTTAAACCTTGCCAGTCATCCCAAAGTCAACACCCTCAGATGAGCTTAATGCTTGCCTGAAAGCGTCATATCTTTGGAAAAGTGTGAAGATAATCACGCTAACCACCAACATGCGTGTTCATTTACTTCAAGATTATTCGGCGCAACCATTTGCTAACCAACTGTTGGACTTGGGAGACGGTAAATTTTCAATTGAACCTACAACGCACGAAATATCATTTCAATCGCACTTTTACAAAATACAGTCATCAATTGAAGATGTCGTAAATATGGTGTTCCCGGAAATTCTTATTAACTTCACAAATCACGACTGGCTTTATGGACGGGCTATCTTGGCTCCGAAGAATGACGACGTGGACAAAATAAATAATCGCATTTTATTGAACATTCCCGGTGAACCATTTACTTACACATCTGTTGACACATCGATGCAGATCAGGCGGTGAATTATCCAACTGAATTTCAAAATTCATTGGAACCATCGGGAATGCCACCTCACAAATTGATTCTGAAAATTGGTTCACCTATAATGATCCTTCGCAATTTAAATCCACCTAAGTTGTGTAACGGAACCAGCATCGGGAGCCAGGGTAAATGGCAAAACAACGTTTGCCGGGTTCATCTAGTACATTTATATTAAAGATAGTTTAAAAATACTATATTTATTTTATATTTTTTATAAAAAGCCATAGTGTATTGAAATACTATAAATATTTCTATTCATTACATATATTTACTTGTACATATAGGCACTATATTTAATGCTATGCAAATTTATTTATGCTTATATATATAATTACATAATTATAATCTTTTAAATAATATTTATGTACAATGCATATTTACTTATATATATGTAGTAGTGTTGTAAAAACGGCTGGCTGGTTTTTCCCAGCGTATTGCTAAGCTTAGTTGTTGGCGTTTATTTTCACCCAGCTTTTTCAGTGTTAGGTGAATTTTCTTGGGAGGGCTTTGGCGTTTGGCGTTTTTGTAAAAAACACCCAAAGCTTTTTGGGTGAATTGTTTTGGGGCACCTTTGGCGTTTAGGTTTGGGTGTATTAAACACCTAAAGGGTTTGGGTGGATAATTATTAACCTTTTGGTTTGGTTTTGGTCGTTTTGGGTTGGGTATGCAAATATATCAATTTGTTTATATTGTATTGTTCATCATATTTGCTGTATTTAGATTTAGGTAATGAACTTTTAATTTAAGAAAATAAAAATAAATGTATCATGACGTCACTGAATAAAACTTTTCCCATTGTGATGTCATAATGAAAAGTATTATAATCTAATCTCTAGTAAATTATAGTTAATTATTATGCATTATAGAAGTAGGTAGTGAATCAATATGTTTTATTTATGAAAAAAATTTTGTGAAGATTTGCCCCCCCCCCTCCTTTATTTTTTACCCTCTTTTTTACCTGGGGAGGAACGGCGGGCAGGTGGGGTGTTTGCCCCCCTCCTTATTTTTTACCCTCTTTCTGATGCGGGGGAGAGGGGGGTGTTTTGCCCCCCTTATTTTTTACCCTCTTTCCCACCCGGGGAGGAGGGGGGGTGTTTGCCCCTCCCCCTTATTTTTTACCCTCTTTCTGATGCGGGGGAGGGGGGGGGCAGGAGGCGTTTTGCCCCCCCCCCCCAATTTTTACCCTCTTTCTGATGCGGGGGAGAGGGGGGGGGGCAGGGGGGTGTTTTGCCCCCCCCCCTTATTTTTTATCCTCTTTCTCCCCCGGGGGGGGGGAGGGATGTTTTGCCCCCCCCCCCCTTATTTTTTACCCTCTTTCTGATGCGGGGGAGAGGGGAAGGGGGCAGGGGGGTGTTTTGCCCCCCCCCCTATATTCTCTCTTTCTCACCCGGGGAAGGGGGGGGGGGTGTTTTGCCCCCCCCCCCTAATCTTTTACCCTCTTTTTGATGCGGGAAAGAGGGGGGGGGCAGGGAGTTGCCACCCCCTCCCCCCCTTATTTTTTTACCCTCTTTCTCACCCGGGGAGGGGGGGGATGTTTTGCCCCCCCCCCAATTTTTTACCTTCTTTCTGATGCGGGGGAGGGGGGGCAGAGGGTATTTTGCCCCCCACCCCCTAATTTTTTACCCTCTTTCTGATGCGGGGGAGAGCTATTTTTTACCGTTTTTATGATGCGGGGGAGAGGGGGGGCAGGGGTACTTTGCCCCCCCCTTTTTTACCCTCTTTCTCACCCGGGGAGGGGGGGGGCGGTGTTTTGCCCAGAGGTTTGTCCCGGACCCGAACCCGTGAACCCGAACCGGGTAAAACCCGTTGTTTTACAGAACCTGAACCCAAACCCGAACCCATTTTTAAAAATACCCTCAAAACCCGAACCCGAACCCGATAAAAACAAAAAAAGGTTCGGGTTCGCGTTTTTAATTCAGATATATATTGTGAATTGAATATCTCAGTTTTCTCTACCATGACAATGTAACGAGAACCATACGATTATAATTTCAATATTTTTATGTTTCCGGCATTTTTCATTCAATCGATACTAATTATCTCAAGAATTATTTGTAAGTATTACATATATAATTGATATAATATTCTTGAACCCGAACCTGTACCCGAACCCAATTCCCTAAACCGAACACGAACCCGATTTTATTTTGGGCGGGTTCAAACCCCTGGTTTTGCCCCCCCCCCTAATTTTTTACCCTCTTTCTGATGCGGGGGAGAGGGGGGGGGCAGGGGGGTGTTTTGCCCCCCCCCCCCTATTTTCCCTCTTTCTCATCCGGGGAGGGGGAGGGGGTGGGGTGATTCGCCCCTCTTCTTATTTTTTACCCTCTTTCTCTCCCGGGGGGGGGGCGAAAAGCCTTTTTTAACCCTTTCGAAAAAGTTTTGTGAATTTTTGCGGTCAAAGCGGTGACAAATGTCATAATCAACATTTTCTATTGAAATTAATATTTTTTTGAAAATAGACTTATTATATGACTAAAAGATGTTCTACTATTAGAAAAAAAATTTGGGAAGATTTGCGGTCACAGTGGTGACAAATGTCATAATCAACATTTTCTATTGAATATTTTTAGAAATTGACTTATTATATGACAAAGATTTTCTAATACTAGAAAACATATTTTTGAAGATTTGTGGTCAACAATTGTCTTAATATAGATATACCACAATTAAAATAAATTTTTTTAATTTAACTTCATTTAAGAAATAAGCTGTATTTTTAAATATAATATTTATATGAAGTTTTACCAATTTAAACAAATTTGCCATCATGGGTAAGTAAGTTTTACTATTTAAGTTATCTGGGCATTTAATGGAAAAATTTAAGGTATTTCCAAAAAGCATATCATGCTATTAATTACTAAGCTTTCACAAGACACCAACACTCTACGTCCTGTTGACTTAGACATCGCGTTTACAATGCTTATAAGGATTAAAAAATAAGACTTTTCTGAGTAACAAAAATGAGTTAAGCATCTTAATTTAAATTATTGCTTATTATTTAATAAGAAACCTAATTTTCTAATTGCTTATGACTTAATTAGTAGTTGACATAATAACAAAAGTTTAATTTTCATTTATTTTATTTATAATAATAAGATTCGCAACTTCTACATACCTTGATAATACAAAATGATTCAAATGATATTTTATTTAATAATAATGTAAACGATCCCATATTAGCCCAATTTCTTAAACATAAAATGTAATTTACACAAGAATACGATATCTGATTTCTTTTTTTGTTACTAAATTGGATGCAGCAGAAAAGAGTCTTTCCGCCGGTACCGATGTCCCCTGATGGACTAGATATTTTCTTGCAATTTTAGATAATCTAGGGTATCTTCTTTTGTTAATTGCCCACCACTGTAGGATGTCATTCTCCGCTAATATTATAATTTTAAAATATAAATTTACCATCCAATAGAGGTTTATCCAAATATCTTTTCAACTCTTCGTCTCTAGTTTGGCAATCCCTTTTCAAAATAAAATTAGAATCAAAATAATTTACTCTTCAAGTAATTGGAAGGCGATTGCTGTTGAAGATAAGAGTTCTTGTGAGATCTCAATATCTGAAGTTGTTACAGCTAACAACAAATCAAGTTCCCTATCATTGGACTCGGTTAGACAATCCCTTGGCATCTTTCCTTTTTTAGTCGCGGGTCAAGTAGAACCCCAACGTAAAAATTAAAAGATCCAAAAAAAATTCATATTGCCCAAGTTTTTCAAGCATGCTCGGCTGCTCTTTGAATTTTAGGGTTTGTCTGGGTCAAACCATTAGATATTTGCGTATTTTGTTTAGGTAAAATACGCACAATCCTATTGAGGGATGTGTTTGTGTGGAAATAGAATTTGTCATGACGTCGAATATGGAAAGAAAGGACTCAACTTCTTTTAGAAATTTGATATCCTCCTCTGTACATAATGGGCTATCCGATATACCCCCATCTTTAATTCCAAATGAATAATTATATTAATATTCTAAAAATTTAGATAAAATTAATTATTAATTTACCTTGTTAACCACACTTAGCATCTTAAATGTGCTATTCCATCTAGTGTCAATATCCAACGGAATTTTAACATCTGCCAAATCCGTAAACTTTTGCATTAATTTTGGAGAAGTATGCAGTTTTCTAACCCATTTGGAAACCTTATTAATATCCTCCTCAAATTCCTTAACTCCGGATTTTACGAATAAATTGATTAGATGCCCAAAACATCTAATGTGATATATTTCTTCGATTTTGGTTTTATTAATAATGTTCATTGATGATATCATATTGGTGGCATTATCAGTAGTAATAGCCACTACTTTAGTGGATATATTAAATTTGTTTAGTATACTTAATATTTTTTCCCCTATATTATTCCTCGTATGTGGGTAGGGGATATTTGAAATCTCCAGGGTATAACTTTTCAGTTCAAATTGTTCATTTATAACATGGGCAGTTATGCCAATATATGGTATAGATTGAACGCTTGACCATAAGTCCAGCGTTAAAGCAATATGGTCATATTCATTCAAAATATTTTGTATCTTAGGGAGTTTTATGTCATACAAATTTTTGATATGCTTCATTAATGAGGGTCTAGAAATTATTTGGATGGAATTGTTAATTCGCTTAAAAAGAGCTATGAACTTTTTATTTCCTATGAGGCGAAATGTTATGCCTTCTTCTATAATCAGGTCTGTAATCAACTTATTTATTTCTTCATTGTCATCCGCTGATATATTTCCTTTAAACATTTGCTTTTTTGATGTGTCAATCACATTTGGATGGCATGTTTAATAATGATATTTTGATTACCTAATTCAAAAAATTATAGTGAAATCAAATTATTCAAAATTAAATTAAAAATGTACTTGTTGATGTTTTTCCGCTATAGAACTTATCACATTTATTACATCTACGGCGACTCTTGGTTGAGGTCCACAAAAATTTTGAAGAAGATTCAGATGGAGTTAAAATAATTGAAGGTGAATTATTCATTGTGGGTAAGGGAGTTGAATTTCTAGGGTCATCTATTATCCTCTTTATAAATAAATTATAAATTTCGTGAAAAATTGTATACCTCATAATTTTGGTCATAAGAAAAAGCATCGCTTTTATTTTCATCCATATCCTTAGTAGAGCTACAGTTAGAGTTAGAGTCGAAATCGTAACAATTAGACATGTTATACGTTAAAAAAGAAATGAATGTAAAATGATATAATAAAGAGCCTAGCCAGCCCACGCCCCACCATGCCTTGTTGTGCCATGATTTCTTTTATATATTTAGTTTAGTACTTAACGTAAATCTGATAGGTTTAAATCTGGTATTGCGCATTGCAACGAGAGAAGGGAGAAAGAGGGTGGATTAGTACATGTACATGCTACATGGGGGTGGTGGGTGGCCCGTCAACTCGCCGAAAACAATCTCGCCGAAAATAATGTCCCCCAGCTAAAAAATGTCCCCAAATTTGTGATTGGTTGATGGGTTAGGGTTAATAAGCTTGGGGACCTTTTTTTAGCTGGGGGACATTATTTTTCGGCGAGATTGTTTTCGGCGAGTTGATAGGGCACCGGGGTGGTGATATGTCTGAGTCGCGCGGGATATTGTTCTCTGATATTGAAAATATAGTTTAAATATAAAATAAAAGGGACATTATATAATTAATAAGTCTTTATCTTTTACAAGAGGCGAGGATTTCAAAATATATTTGAAATTAAATTTTGTGATTAAAATTGCTATTGATTATTTTAATAAAAATGCCGAGAATATTTAAAGGGGGATCTGTTAGCTGTTATTAATTTAGAATAAAGAATTTTAAAATATTAATTTTTAATTGAAGGATAGAATTCAAAATCTGCTCTCGAATGGCCAGATAAATCTCACTTTATAATCGTTTTCTATTTATTGTCATTTAAAATGATAAAAAAAGGGGCGGGGGTCAAATTACCTACCTCCCCCCCCCCCTCCGGTGAGAAAGAGGGTAAAAAACAAGGGGGGGGGGGCAAAACACCACCTGCCCCCCCCCCTTCCCGGGTGAGAAAGAGGGTAGGGGGGGGGGCAAAACACCCCCCTGCCCCCCCGCTCCCCCGCATCAGAAAGAGGGTAAAAAATTAGGGGGGGTGGCAAAACACCCCCCTGCCCCCCCTCCCCCTCATCAGAAAGAAAGTTAAAAACTGGGGGGGGGACAAAACACCCCCCCCTCCCCTTCCCGGGTGAAAAAGAGGGTAAAAAATAAGGGGGGGGGGCAAAACACTCCCCCCCCCCCTCCTCGGGTGAGAAAGAGGATAAAAAATAAGGCCCCCCCCCTCTCCCCCACATAAGAAAGAGTGTAAAAAATAAGACCCCCTGCCCCCCCCCTCTCACCCGCAAAAGATAGAGGGTAAAAAATTAGGGGGAGGGCTAAACACCCCCCCCCCCCTCCCCGGGTGAGAAAGAGGGTAAAAAACAAGGGGGGGGGGGCAAAACACCCCCTGCCCCCCTCTCACCCGCATCAGAAAGAGGGTAAAAAATTAGGGGGGGGGGTGTCTCCCCGGGTGAAAAAGAGGGTAAAAAATTGCCCCCCCCCATCTTCGGGTGAGAAAGAGGGTAAAAAATTAGGGTATTATGACGTTACAATGGGAAAAGTTTTAACTCAGTGACGTCATTATACATTTATTTTTATTTTCTTAAATTAAAAGTTCATTACCTAAATCTAAATACAGCAAATATGATGAACAATATAAACAAGATATATTTGCATGCCCCACCCAAAACGACCAAAACTAAACCAAAAGGTTAATAATATTATCCACCCAAACCCTTTAGGTGTTTAATACACCCAAACCTAAACGCCAAAGGTGCACTAAAAAAATTCACCCAAAACGCTTTGGGTTTTTTACGAAAACGCCAAAGCCCTCCCAAGAAAATTCACTTAACACTGAAAAGGTTGGGTGAAAAAAAACGCCAACGCTTGCAGGCAACCAATAGAAACCCTTGGTTTTTACAACACTAATATGTAGTTACTCTTTATATCTTATATATAAAAATGAAACTATGTATGTGTGTATGTGTGTATGTATGGCGCCACCAATTTTGGAGAACTACAGGACCGATTTGGCTCAAAATTTCACAGTTTATTCCCGCCACTCCGGAGCGTGTTTTAAGATATGTTCCAGCCAAATCGGTCCAGTAGTTTTCGAGATATTGGGTTTTATGCGTTTTGACGCGGTATCGAACGTCAATCAAACGCCCTCATCACGTACTGCTGCGTATCTTATCTATCTATCGTGTAGGTATAAATTTCATTGTATAAATACGGTGGATTTGGATTGATAGCGTAGGTAGAGGGAAATGGAACGCAATATTTCGGACACTTATAGTCCATCTTCAGGGGAAAATGTGTTGCGGAAAATGAAAACTTTTTACGCACTATAAAAGCCATTTTTTGCTTCAATTAATATTATTATTATAGGACGGTCGTGTCCCCCCCCCTCCTGCGTGGCTAAATAAATTAAAAAATCTAATTTTGTCATTTTTTGCACGTTAAACAAGGAGAAAAATGAAAATACTTTTCACAAAGTGCCAATAAATGTTGATATATCCATGGGCGTAGCTAGGTTTTGAATTAGGGGGGGGGGCAGATTAAAAAAAAAGGTCTTGACTACCCAACAATTTTCCTGAGAGCAAAAAAAAAAGGTCTCGACTATCCAAAAATTTTCATGCAACCGTAATTTAAATTTTATTTTACCAAAACAATTTTTTTTTTAAACAAATAGTAGTTTA
Organism: Gordius sp. MW1; assembly: GCA_964036665.1. Classification (NCBI taxonomy): domain Eukaryota; kingdom Metazoa; phylum Nematomorpha; class Gordioida; order Gordea; family Gordiidae; genus Gordius; species Gordius sp. MW1. Next base: position 4,501,094 of record OZ038528.1, read on the forward strand.
TTCTAATAATCACATGGGTAAAATACATTGGTAAATAAAATATTAAAAAGAAAACGCGTTAAAATCTAATTGGATGGCATTGATCCGTGTATGGAAATCGTGTTAGATTTGACGATTTCCATAGTGATCTTTTATTTTTGTGTAAATTCGCTAATAAGCATCTGTATTAATTGGAGTTAAGTTCAAATAGGGGGGGGGGCAGCCGCGCCCCCTGCCCCCGCCTGCCTGGCTAATTAGGGGGTGGGGCAAAACATAATTTTTTTTTTAATTTTTAAGGGTTTTTGTATTGAAATCCTCGGCTGCCCCCCCCCCCCCCCTAATTTGCGAAACCAACTTTTTTTTCAATGTTTATGTTTTGCCCCCCTCTAATTGAATTTTAAATGTTTTGCCCCCCCCCCCATCCAAAACCTGGCTACGCCCATGATTATAGGTAAATTTGACTTAAAAAAATTTGCTTCATGAAAATTTAAATTCGAACATTATTGAGGTAAAATTTTGTGTTTTTAACCACCCTTAAAGATATCAATTATTTGTTATTTTGCGTTAAATAACCTATATGCGTATCCGTATCCGCCTTTTGTTTATATTTTATCATAAAGGCCAGGCGCGATATTTTTTTTTGATTATAGGTAAATTTGACTTAAAAAAAATTTGCTTCATGAAAATTTAAATTCGAACATTATTGAGGTAAAATTTTGTGTTTTTAACCACCCTTCAAAATATCAATTTTTTGTTATTTTTCGTTTAGTTGAGTTTTTAAATTTTTTTTTGGTAGTTTTAAATTTTCTTATTTAAATTTTTTAATTTTTTTTTAAATATTTTTAATATGGCAAAACAACGTTTGCCGGGTCAGCTAGTTATATATATATATAGAACTTACTATCTAGTAAATTAGTTTTTCATGTTTAGATTTTAAAGTTTTTGGATCTCCCAAATACTATTGGGAGATGCATCATCCCAAATAAAGTCCCTATCTTATTGCCCAGCTTTTTATATTAAATAGGCAGAACTTACCATCTATTAGGTTTTTTTTAATTTCTAGATTCTAAAATTTTTAAGGTGTTTCTCTTTTTAAGTAATAAAATAACATATAAGTCTGTGAAAAATGATTGTTGCTTGACATAATTAGGCTTTTGCTTTTATAATCCTAAAAATTTTGATTTAGATAGTTCTCTTCAAGTAATAAAACAGCATATAATTTTGTGAAAAATGATTGTTGCTTGACATAATTACGTTTTTGCTTTTAAAATGCTAAATATTTTGATTTAGAAAGTTCTCTTCAAGTAATAAAACAGCATATAAGTTTGTGAAAAATGATTATATGTATGTATGTATGTATTTGCCCCGATGACATTCAAGAGCTTAGCTAAATCGGCAAGCTAAGATTGAGTCCCATCTGACACCTATGCGGTGCATCTCGGGCCACGATAACCAGAGGTTACGTGTTTAATTGTTAGTAGGTTAGTGTGTTAGTACAGTGATTCTTAACCTGGGGGTCGCGAGAAGTTTGCCGGGGGGCCACCAAATTTTTTTAGAATAAAATAAAAATATTCAGAAAAGCTTTAGAAAAAATACTCACCAGGGGATTCGAACTCGTTGCCTTAAGATTCATTATTAGAATTAATAAATGATTGTAATTTGAAATCTTTGTTTAAAACTAAAAGTTTGCCGCAATTTTGGATACAAATTCATGCAGAATATCCTCCATTATTTTCAGCAGCAATTCAAAATTTGCTGCCTTTCGCTAGTACGTGTGAAAAAGGCTTCTCAACTATGGTGGATATAAAAACTAAAAAACGCAATCGATTACGACTAGATTCCTGCATGAGAATAGCATTACAATCAATTGAACCAAGAATTAACAAATTGGTTGAAGATTTTCAGCAGCGAAATCTCATTAAATATATTTCCGAATACATATGTTTTATTTTAAACATTGTTTTTATGTTTAATTATGAAGTTTTTATGTTATTATTAATAATAAAGTTGTGTTTTATGTTTATTATATAATAAAATGAAAAATGATAGAAAATCAATATATTATAGATAATATAACAAATATAAATTAATATGAAAAAAATGGGGGGCCGCAAACAAATTATAAATATTTGGGGGGCCGCGTGTATAAAAAGGTTAAGAACCACTGTGTTAGTATATGTATATAATGGATTAGTATGTTAGTAGTCAAAAATATATATATATATATTAGAATGCATACGATATTCTCTTGACAGAGTGAACGGGATGTGGAAGTAGGTAGCAGAGTTGTTAAATTGCTAACTTTAGCAATGCTAACTATGTGCTATGCTCGAGCACGAACACTAGCTGGGTAATATGCTAGTTTAATATAGGACATTTCCCGGCCAGTTTCATTTATAGCATCATATACAATAATGACGTCATACATACAAGGCTGAAGTTTTCTCGAATTAGATATTTAAAAGTATAATAAAAATGTTACAGTATACGATCAAAATTATTGGGGTTTAACAAACTATTCTAATTAAATAAATAAAATTTAAATTATGCAATATTATTATCACGAGGTCGATCATAGAAGCATATTTATAATAATTATCCATTCTTCAATTAATTATTTTAAACACAATGAGTGCTAGCTGCTCGGTGCAATAGTTTTAACAGTAGCACGTAAAAATGCTCGAGAGGTTAGTCGAAGCAGCCAAATCTGTTAAAAAATTTAGGTGGAGCTCGAGCAGTAAACTCGAGCAGATAGTAGATTGAATTGCTATTTGTTAAAATTACAATTTTAATCATATTATATATCATAAATAAATTAAGAACTTTGCCTCCCCCCTTTTTTTAACCCTCTTTCTTACCAGATGGATGGGAGGGGGGGGGGGTGTTTTGCCCCCCCCCTTTATTTTTTACCCTCTTTCTTATTAAGGGGGGGGGGGGGTTGTTTTGCCCCCCCTCTTATTTTTTATCCTTTTTTTCACCAAAGGGGAGATGGGGGGGGGGGGGTGTTTTGCCCACCCCCCTTATTTTTTATCCTCTTTCTCACCAGAGGGGAGATGGGGGGGGGGCGAGGGGTGTTTTGCCCCCCCCTGTTTTTTATCCTCTTTCTTACCAAAGGGAGGGGGGTGTTTTGCCCCCCCCCCCCTTATTTTTTATCCTCTATCTAACCAAAGGGGGGGGGGCGTTTTGTCCCCACCTCTTTTTTTTTATCCTTTTTCTTACCAGATGGGAGGGGGGGCGGGTGTTTTGCCCCCCCCTTATTTTTTATCCTCTTTCTCACCAAAGGGGAGATGGGGGGGGGAGGGGTGTTTGCCCCCCCCCCCCTATTTTTTACCCTCTTTCTCACCAGAGGGGAGATGGGGGGAGGGGTGTTTTGCCCCCCCCCCCTTATTTTTTATCCTCTTTTTCACCAGAAGGGAGATGGGGGGGAGGGGTGTTTTGCCCCCCCCCCCCCCCCCCTATTTTTTATCCTCTTTCTCACCAGAGGGAAGATGAAGGGGGGGAGTGTTTCCCCTCCCCCCTTTATTTTTTATCCTCTTTCTCACCAGAGGGGAGATGGGGAGGGGGGGTGTTAGGCCCCCTCCTTGATTTTTTATCCTCTTTCTCACCAGAGGGGAGATGGGGAGTGGGGGGTGTTTTGCCCCCCTTATTTTTTTATCCCTCTTTTTCACTGGTGCCCCCCCTGGATGGGGAGGGGGGGGGGTGTTAGGCCCCCCCTTGATTTTTTATCCTCTTTCTCACCAGAGGGGAGATGGGGGGTGGGGAGTGTTTTGCCCCCCTTATTTTTTTATCCCTCTTTTTCACTGGTGCCCCCCCTGGTAAGAAATAGAGTAAAAAATAAATTTGGGGGGCAAAACCCCCCTCCCCCCCCCCCTTTAGTAAGAAAGAGGATAAAAAATAGGGGGGGGCAAAACACCCCACTCCCTTTGGTAATAAAGAGGATAAAAAATAAGGGGGGGGGCAAAACACCCCCCCCCCCCATCTCCCCTCTAGTGAGAAAGAGAATAAAAAATAAGGGGGCGGGGCCAAAACACCCCCCCCCCCCGGGTGAGAAAGAGGGTAAAAAGGAAGGGGAAGCAAACCCCCCTCCCCCCATCTCCCCTCTGGTGAGAAAGAGGGTAAAAAATAGGGGGGGGGGGCAAAACACCCCCCTCCGCGTTTTTAGTTGAAGCTACTTAGCAATTTAACAACTATAGTAGGTAGGACGGAAATTAGTATTTATCTCGTCACGGGAGGGTACGACTTGGTAAAGTGGGACGAAGAGAAGGTTTTCCACTCCGTCCTGTCCTGCATTATATGGAGGAGTGAATTCCAATCGTGGTTGACGGACCTGAGTTGCTGAAAGGTTTGATAAATCCAGCTTCCTCTGCATTTGAGGGTTCGTAATTGCGGGGGTTTCCAAAAAATAGAACTTAGACATATGTTAATACCACCGTCTAGACTGATGTGCCAGGAAGTTTCATTTCCGAGAAATTATTACGTTTTTAATGGGAGGGATTTTACAAAGGGTTCAGAGGTTGACGTTGCTGATTACTTCCGGGTAGAAAATATTACATACTATCTTTAGCATTTTGTTGAGTTTTATTTGGGCCGTTCTAAGAGTCGGGCCTTTGAGAGACCGCTTGACATAATTAGGTTTTTGCTTTTAAAATGCTAAATATTTTGATTTAGTAGTGTACCGAACTGTCCGAAACGTTAACAAAATTGTATAACACATGTTTATTTATTGCGCTACATTCAAATTACATGGAAATTAAATCCTTATTAAATGCTTATAATGAATATATATTAAAAGATGGGTGTGATGAAAATAAAGCTGTTTTGCACGTTCAAATTGATGTAAATTTTATAATGGCCATATTATATTTTTTAAATTAATAGATTTTTGGTGGAAAAGTTGAGCACAATTTAGCAGCTTGGTCATCTGAATCGGCCAACTTTAATGAAGCGATTGTTTGCCTAATTAACTTGTTAAACGATAAAAAATTATCAACGTCCAATTTTCCATACAAAATTCTTAATATTCTATATAAAATTGGTAATTTTTTTAAGTTAAAGTGCAATGTAATTTAGTTGAAAATCCCACAATACAAATTGTGTGGAATCCATCAATAATTTCATTTGCAGTATTAACACACCTTAACTCTAATAATTATGATAAAAATGATCATGTCTTTTGTCAAGTATGCTTAATGTATTTTGAACTTAATAGTATTTTAATTAGTGCCTAAAAATTATAGATCAAACAATTGATTACATAAATTTTGAGGGCTACATTAATTATCTCTTTGTTGATATGATTAAAACTTGTATTGACATAATGTAAGATTAAGAAAAAAATCATTTAAAACCTTTCACAAGTTTTACCATGCAAGAGGATATAACAATCACAGCTTTGAGTCTGATGACAAATATAGCTAGAAAAGACAGTTCAAAATTTGTTGAACATTTTGTTAGTTCATGGGTACATTTTACTTTATTATTAGTTTTTATTTATAAAGAGTTTGGCAAGAATTAAAAACTTCTGCAGAACTTTAATAAAGTATTTTGAAAGTTCAAACAAAAAAGTTATACTTAATTCACTCATGCTTTACCTCACTATAGCATGCAGATCAAGCCCAGAAATTAATAGAGTAAGGTTGTGTAAAATAAACTTTTAAATTTATAGGCTTTTTTAACAACAGCCAACATCACACAAGCCATTCAAATTATATTTGCCAATGTATCTCCTACTAAGGATACTAATACTACGTTGTTGGCCCTTAAACTTTTGAATGATGTCATTCAAATTCCTATTATATATCACTTCTTTGAAAGGTAATAAAGCAATTATAAAAATAATTGTTGATTTAAATTATAAAAACATAATAATACACTTAGCTATGAGCATATGGATCAATGTTTAGAGCAGACATTCAAAATTGTGGTGTTACAGGATCCATCCATACAGTTTCAGGTTTGGATTTTTGAACTTTTAAAACAGTTTTATCTTATAAAACACATTAATTTTATACAGGTCTTTTATTTTTGGAATTTCTTGATGTATCCATCAACATTAAATAAATTTGGTGATGAACATTTAACCAAATACCCCAAGATATTTAAAAATCTGCGTTTGCTCAAGAAGTGCAAACAAATATTTTTCAGGGCCTTGTTTTGTGCTCACAAAAGTGAGAAAATAGTGAGAGGATGCAATGCATTAAATGATTACTGTCAACCATCACTCATAGACCATATGGATACAAGTTTTGATGAAAAAGATCAAAATTCAGAGCTGATGGCAAATACATTTTTATCAAACTTTTTAGGATGTTTCAAAAATTTGTTGTTACACAAATCTCAAAATTTGTCAAACAATAGTTTTGATAAATTATTTAATAATGATATTAAAATAGAAAACCTGGCTTTGACAGCACCTGGTGGCATTTTAGACATGCTTAATAACATTATAAATGTATGTTCATTTTATAAATCTTTTTATGTAATGTATCAATTGATAATTATTTATAACTTTGTCATAATTGAACAACTTAGGATATTGAAACCAAAAATACAATTTTTGTTTTACCGGCTGCCAAAGTTAATGACTTTTTACAGAATGTTTGGATAATTTTGGGCACGTTTTTTGATGAATTAAATGAAGTATTCTCAAACGTTTTGCCACAATCAAAATTAAATATGGTCCCAGATGATCAAAGGCGATACTTAAAACATATTTTAGCTAGAATCCCTCATATATGTCAGGTATTTACGAGTGAGTAAATAAAATTCTAAATATTTGCACACCTCAAAATACAGCTGTTTATTATATATTTTTTAAATTAATATTAGCCATCCACACTGCAATGAAGGCCATTCAAAATCCTTTATCATTTTATGGGATTTTGATAAAGTTTTGGGATCTAACCAATGCTTTGCTATTACATGAACTTACAAATTTTAATCTTTCAAAAACAAGCACAATTCCCTCTTTAAATGGGCACCGGGATTTCGATTGTGATTTTAAAAAAGATTTAAAGGAATGTTGTTTTGTATGTTCCAACGTTATCAGTCATCTTTACAGTCAATATGGTTCTACCCATTTCTCTGAAGAAGGGAATTGTCATAATCTTTTGTATTTGCTGTTTGGTTTAGCGTATCCAACTGATATGAATAAAAGTAATCATCATATTATAACTATTACAAAAAATGATCTGTGTTACATTCCCTTTTTAAGAGAAGCAAATTTTATTAAAAGCAGTCTGATAGGATGTAGAACAATATTTATTTTAAAGTTGAAGAATTAGTTTAGTTATTATTTATCTACATTTTCTGGTTGGCTAAAAACATGAAATTTGATTTAGTTAAAGTGGTGTGAACCTTTGGTTTTACTGGTCTGTTTTTTAATTTTGACTAAGCCTAGTGGTCAACTAAGAAAATATGACCAAAAATCTTTGGTCTGTTTAAGTTGAGTTGACTAAAACCAAAAGCTGACCAAAGACAACCCAGCCATTTTTATATCATTAAGTTAAAGTAGTGTCAACAATAATATGTCTTTATAATGCCATAATAGGTAACCTGTAAAGTTTTGTTAATCTTATGGGGTTCAAAATAAGAAATTTTTTTAATAAATTTGTTATTTTTTACATATGTGTATAACACCCCTCCCCTCCAAATTATTTATAGATTTAGATCCCTTGATCATTGCAAAAAAATTTTGGATTGACTAATATTTGGATAGGAGTTATATTACTATATGTCAAGATTAGAAAATTTTAATTTAAAAAAATTATGTTTATTTAAAATGTTTACATAGCTGCATTGAAAACTGAATTTAGCCAAGATGAACTGGCCAAATGCCAAGTTAATGTTTTACCTTGGTTAAGTAATTCACTAACCAAATTTTTGGCTCAGGCAAAAGATGGTGGAAGAAGTGAAGGGGATGATCAAATGGAAACTATAGATATCTGTGTAGACTTAGCTATGAGAGCTCTAAGTAAAAATCATAAACACAACTACCAACCTCTTGGTGATACAATTCAAAAGTAAGAGTTTTTTTTGTTTTAATTTACCCAGAGTATAGTTTTTTGAGATTTATACCCTTGGTTTTTATTATTTGGATCTATATAAAATTATTATCAACAATTCTAAAATAAATTTGGCGAGCATTTAGATTTAATTTGTTAAAAAGTGCCAAACGACAATTTTACCTCATATCGGGAGTCAACACTAATGAGTGCCAAGATGACAGCAATTCTTCAAATTTACGCTCAATAGCTGATCCCTTTTTTTGGTCATTCGATCAAAATAACCCAAACGGTACCGCTCTTTTCGATTTCGACATCAGCAGCTCGGTAGTTCATTCCCGACGACTCGGCGGCAATGATATAAGTCACATGACTACCACGATGAACAATCAAAATAGTGCATACGAAAATGTAGGCCTAAAATTGGGTCCAAATAATTTTTGCAATAAACTAGAAATATTTTTAGAGTTCTGATTTAATCTATATATGCATTTTGTTATCATAAGCAAAATAAGTTGAAGTTAGCTTGCCTTACCCCATATGAAATATTTTATCCTAATTAGTTGTTGCTTTTATTTAGATTTAAAACTATCCTCACCAGCATCCCATAAATTGTTGGTTGGATATATTTAAATGCGATTTTCAAGCATTTTTGACAATAATGTTTATGATTTATATAGCTATTCATACACACTGCTTTAAATCACCCTTCTAACTTATTAATAATAGGTGATTGGTAGTATAACTACATATATTATATAGTTTAGTTGTGCCATTGAGTTTGAAAGTTTTTTTGAATTTATTTAGGGCAAAGAAATGTCGATGAGCGAATTGATGGGTATATATGAAAGTCGCGAAGTGGATAATAAGGTAGTGGATATGTATTATGATATAAAAAATTAAATTCGTATTTACCAGATTTGGCAAAAGAGTCAAAAAGGGTTGATAAGCGTTCACAACGCTTTGATACAACAATTGCAAAATCAATTAAATCTCTCTCAAGCCACTAACATCAAACTCGAAGCTCAGGTATTGCAAAGTTTGTTTTGGTCGTGTGGCCTCTCTTAAATCCTACTCATAGGCGTAGTCAGGGGGGGGGGGCAAAGAGGGGTGGCTGCCCCCCCCCCTCTAAATCCAAAATTTATTAAAATTATGGCTAAAATTTCAATTAATGATTATTTTGTTCCTCCCTAAATCATTATTGCCCCTCTCTAAGTCTAATGCTAGCTACGCCCATGGTCCTACTTATATAATTTTCTTAATTTATAGTAGTAGTCTACTACAATTTTGTATAACGGGTTGGAGTGAATTTGAAAGTTTTAAAGAATATGTTGCTGTTTAATATTATTAAACAAACAACCTCAGAGGATATAGTACGATTTTTATGAAAAATAAAACTTATTATTGGGGCATGGTATTATATCGAAAAGCAATTTAAGGTTTTGACTTTATATTTACATAAAAGCTGATAAGAAACTAATCAAAGAGATGTTGCTAGATGTAAAAGGTACTTCAAACTTTGATCTAAAATCAATTTTAATTTAATTCCCATATAAAGACTAGACTTTGGTAAACTTATGTTTGTTTTTATGCTATAATAAATTTGTTACGCTAAGTTCTCGCGATTCCTACGCATAATAACGCTATTGGAGGAAGAAAAGTATGCTTTGCGTTATGAAGCTAAAGATTTTGAAGATTGCCTGGAGAAATTGAAGAGTTCCTTAAAGAACAAAGATTTTGAGATGCTCGCTTTAGCTAAGAATGTGGAAGAAGCTAAAATTAATTTATCTTCCGAAATTATCAGGTAACTTATTTTGTAGTTAAGCGGGCAAATATTTTAAAATATATAATCGTATTTTTGTGTTAATTGGGATTCGGATTTCAATGAAAAACAACGTTGCTATCCAACTATTAATTAAGGTTAAGGTTTATTATGTTTCATATGGTTAAAAGCGTACCATCCATTTTTTGAATTTTATCTCCCATGTTTTTCTGTAGTGTATCCCATTATGAAAATAGAAAAAGTGAATTTACCTCCTCATTAGTTAATAAATAAAAAAGAACATGACACTAAATTGCTTTAACATAGCATCATCACAATATTTTTCTGTAAATGATATGTATTTTAGAAACAGCATTAATTCCTTCCCTTTTTTTGTGGACATTTTAAAAAAGCGGGAAAACAATACACTTATTTAAAGTTAGTGAGCAGATTCTAGCTAGTCTATGGATTTATTATAATAAGTTTTGTGATATTGTATTTATCAGAACTTATAGTGTTTCTTTCTAATTACTGTTCTATCCTTGTATATCATTTGAATGTAAGAGGTTAATGAAGTGAAGCTCCGGAAAAATTAATGGGTAGAACGTTATCCCTATGTGTTTTGCTACATATTTTTATTCAACCCCAACTCCATAAACCTTATTTTTTGATCGGTTATACTATTGTAATGACGCTTTTAAAATCAAAATAGGCTTTATAATATCTAGGCAACCATAAAAATTTAGAGAAACGCTAGGAACCAACCGAAAGTTAAGGCCTAAGTGTATATTATACGAGCGTTGTAAAAACGGTTGGGTTTATTTAATCGATCTTTAATTTAACTGAGACTAACGGTCGACTCTGGTTAGTTTCTCAAATTTCGACTAAGCCTAGTGTAGAGATTTAAGTCTACTTGATTACTAAACACGGAGTAAGTTTATTATAACCAAAAGTTAGAGTGGTTTTATTTCTCGTTAAGAGTTAGTTTATATATAATCGTATTATAGAGGGTAATATGAATAACATTGTTAAATCGTAAGGTATTTAAATATAAACTTCAATGTCCCTTTTATATTCAAATTATAATGAAGGATGTGAATAGTTATATCCAAATTATAAAGGTGCCAGTATTCTAATTAGGGAATACTATACTAGTGACGATTAAGAAAAGTAGACCAAAAAATCTTTGGTCTGTTTATGTTTAGTGGACTAAAACCTAAGGCCGACCCAAAAAAAATCCAGCCGTTTTTGCAACACTGGAATATACATCATGGCGTCATTGAATATTCCAAATGCTTTTTGACAACTTTTTTGCTAATATAAAATTAACAATTGTATATTTATGTTTTATAGGCGCGAAGGTGTCCAAAAGAGTTTAGAAGCCGTTAGGATGGAATGTAATTCACTTAAAGAGATGCATCAAGTATTACAAAAACATTACGAACAATCTAAAACTCAACAAGAAACGTAAATTAGCTTATTAATTTAAAAAGATAATTGAAATTAGGATTTTAACAATTTCATAAAAATAAAACTTTAATATGTTTTTAAAGGTTAAATCAGCAAATAACCTTCTTGGAAAATGAAAACACTCGGCTAGCGAAAGATATAACGGAGCGCGAAACAAAAATGACGGGTATAAAGTGCTTTTTGTTAATGGAAACGTATTTGATTTAAATTTTATTTTTATCCATAATTTTTAAAAAAGAAAAATATATATTTTTTTTCAAAATCTATATGAATCTATGTATACAGAATCGTCTAATCGATGCCAAAGCTTGAACGAATGTTTGGCTAAAAGTGAAAAGGAGAATGAAAAATTACACATGGCCTTGGAACAAATGAAGAGGGAAATGGGAAAAGTGGATGAAGTCAGAAAAAAATTGGCTTCAGAAGTAAGTTTTTGAAAATTTAATGATTCAGAAATTTATTATACCACCTCGTTTGTAGAAATCTTCTTTGGAAGCTTTGTGTCGTCAGCAGGAGACTTCTTTAGTCGAAAAGGATGATTTGAACAAAAAATTGAAAAATGATCTCATGCTATTCACCGAAATTACCTCAAAAATCAATCATCTCACTATGGATCTAAAGCCTAGACATTAATATGCCAATTATTGTATTTCCTCAAATTCATTTTATTTATTACAGAAAAATGTTCAAATCCTGACAAGAAATATGTAAATTCGTACGAATGTGGTACGCCTAGCATTTTTGGATTCATTTAAATTTTATATTTTTTACATGTATTTGACCACTTTAGCACTCTGTTAGCCATGTTGTATTATAGACTTTTGTTATTCTAAATTATTCAATTTATTTACTACTGTTACAAATTTTGGTAACTTTTACTAAATTTGGATTCATTTAATTTTTATATTTTTTACGTATTTGACCACTTTAGCACACTGATAGTCATGTTGTAATATAGACTTATGTTATTTTAAATTATTCAATTTATTTACTAAGGTAATTTACACGATGGTAAAATTTAAGGGCATATAAACAAACGGTAACATACAAATAAATATATAAAAAATGATAACAATTAACGCTCGCGCCTTCATCTTTAACTATCCAGCTCCTCTTCACAGATATAATCATTAAACTACACCATCGGATTTCTATTACGGTGGGGGTGTCTAGATACGTCCCTCAAAGTCCCGGGATCACTTTGATTTGACGACCTTGCACCAGTTTGTCTTAGCTCACCCCTTTGGCTACCTACCGTGATTCTCCTTGATTACACTTATCAAATTTTCAGTACCTTGTGCGTGTTTGAAATGAAAAGAAATTTAATTCTTAATTATTTTTAATTGCTATGCAATTGGGCTCGTTTTTGGTTGTCCGTCCGTCCTGTCCAACTTGTAATTTTTCATTAACTGCTGTGGAAACTTGTATGGGAATGGCTGTGGACTTGTGCTTTTGTAAAAGAATTTTATTTTACTTTCGCAAATAGACTAGCTAATGAGCGCTGGTTGGCTTTAATTTTTCGACCTCGTCCTAGCCCAAATTCCATTATTGTTTTTGTGCCCGACTGATTATCTTTATTTATAATTTCTTTTGGCAAATTGTCTAAGTTGTTGCTTTATATCGGATAATTGCGAAATTGGTTATCTGACCCCGGCCAAAGACCAAAATCCATTTTTATTTTTGTGCCTGCAGGGTTTGGTAACTATGGTATCTTAGCTTCAAATATAAAAAAATAAATTTTTGTACTGAAAATAAATGATGACCGTTCCTACGCCAAATATAAACCATTTTGTCCTTTTCCGGGCCTCACTTGATTTTTAATTTTTTTAAGCACACAAAAATTAAGTCTGCTTGATGCTACAACAAGAGAGAGGTTGCACAAAGAAGATCAACCAAATGATTCAAAGAGGACTCAAATGAATGTCTCTAGTGCAATGCACGACAAGGAAATGACTTTCTGCTAAAAGTAAGCTTACAAGGTTATCGTAAAACCCCCGTTATCTAGAGAAATTAAACACCATGGAATGAAAGTAATGTCCAGGAAGCTAAGGGTTATGCGCTGTGGGCTACCCACGTAGTTAAGATGTATACCAAAAAAGATGCCGACGATATAAGTTTACAGTAATCGATTTGAAGATGCCGAAAATAGATGAAAAGGTCGAACTCCTTTAGTGGAGAGGGCAAGAAGACAAGGTTATATTAAATAGAAGGATAAATCGGGACACGACTTTTCCCCATCACTAATCAAAATTCCAGACATATCATAAATACAGAAAGCTTATTAAAAAGCTTGGAATAAGTATCTTTCTTTTTATCTGGAAGTAAACAATAAACACAAGGCACCATATGGTTTTTATACCATATAGCTGCCAATACCCTTGACAAAAGAGAAACTTTTTTTTAAAACAGAAAATCGGAATTATAATTTGTCATTTCAACGCGATCGCAATTTTTGAATGTTTACCTCGCATGTAATTTTTATAGTATATATAGTTTCATTTAATAAAAGATATCATTATAAAAAAAAAAAAATTGCACAATTTGTTAATTTTTTTTAACATGCTTTATTAAAGAAGAGTATTAAATATATAATGGAATTTATAAAAAGATACAAGAACAAAACTAACACTACCAACGACGGTCCCAAGTCCGTGTGAAAAAAGTGGAGGGTTGGCGTCAGGTCGGAAGCCGGCTGTAAAAAAGCAACTCGAAACAACATGGCAGCTTCAAATACGAACTTATACCGGAATGCTAGGGCGTCCTCCCCAAACGACGCGCATTGCATCATCCGCCCGTGCAATGTGAAAAGTATGATAGGGTTACCGCCTCACTCACAACGAAGGCGGTTAAGGAATCTAGTTGTCGAACGGACAAGAGTGGCCAGCTGGAATGTAGGCACGCTGACGGGGAAGAGCATCGTGGTTGCGCAGATGCTAAAAAGGCGAAGGATACACATAGCGTGTCTACAAGAAACGCGGTGGCATGGAACAAAAGCCAGGGGGCTAGGAGATGGTTACAAGCTATACTACTCGGGTTCCCCATCACGGAAGAACGGGGTCGGTATAGTGCTTAGCGATTCCTTTAGGACAAGGTAGGCGAAGTCAAACGATTCTCGGATAGATTGATGTGCATAAAGCTGGCGGATCAAGGCGGCCTTGTCAATGTTATTTGTGCGTATTCGCCCCAGGTTGGATGTTCCGAAAATGAGAAGGACGAATTCTATGAGAAGCTCGAAAAAGAAATACGCTACGTGAATCCTGACGAAAATCTCATCATCGCAGCAGACTTTAATGGGCACGTTGGGAAAGAAAGGGGCGTGTACGAACGAAATCACGGCGGGCATGGCTTTGGGGTGAAGAATAAAGAAGGAGAGAAGTTACTACAGATGGCGCAAGCTTACGATATGGCCATTGTGAATACCTTCTTTCAGAAGCGTACCGAACATTTAGCGACGTACAGCAGTGGGGATCACATTACACAGGTCGACTACATCATAGTGAAGCGCAAAAATTTGTGGCAAAAGATTGCAAGGTTATACCGGGGGAAGAAATCGCCAAACAACATCGGCCAGTTGTCCTCGATATAGCAAGAAAGATTTTTCCCGAAAGGAGAAAAGTCTACACACCAAGGACAAAGTACGAAAAGCTTAAGGTTGATCGTGAAAATGAAATGTTTCACGCTCGAGCAACTCCGCTCTTGAAGGTTGCAGGCTTGAAGGGCGACATTAACAAAAGGTGGGACACCGTTGCAAATGTTCTAAAGGAAACGGTTTTTCAAATCTTGGGACGAACTAAGGGCGGCAGAGCTAACAAGCGTGAACTATGGTGGTGAAATGACTCGGTCAAAGAGGCTATAGAAGAAAAGAAGGCGTTATACCTACGATGGTACAAAACGAAGAAAGGAGAAGACTACGTGGCATATCGTGAAGCGAAACGCAAAGCTACGATAGCGGTTGCGATAGCGAAGAACGAGGCTTACACCGAGATGGCAAACAAGCTCGATACCAAGGGCGGCGACATAGTCATGTATAAACTCGCAAAGATTAGGGAGAAAAAAAGTCGAGATGTCGGGACACTGAAAGTCATTAAAAGTGAAGAGGGACGAACGTTATGCAAACCGAAGGAAGTCATCAAAAGATGGAAAGATTATTTCCAAAATATGATGAACAACACGAATGATAGAAGACCGCTAGAGAGGGTGGAACCGAACTCGAACTTGGTTTTACCATTGCAGGCTTATGAATTAGGAGCGCAACTAACTAAGATGCGGAAAGGGAAAGCGCTAGGTCCCGATGATCTACCGATTGAAGCTTGGCTTGGGTGCAAAGGAGAAGGAATCGACATAATGACAGGCCTACGCTATGCTGTATGAGAGTCGTATCCCTGACCAATGGAGGGAAAGTACGATCATACCCATATACAAAGGCAAAGGAGACGCGCAGGAATGTGGCAACTTTAGAGGTATCAAGTTGACCTGCCACTCACTAAAACTACTAGAAAGGGTGCTAGTGAAAAGGCTGAATGACGAAGTATGTCTCTCGCCTAATCAGTTTGGATTCGTGGCCGGTAAATCAACGATGGATCCAATCTTTGCGTTGAAGCAGACGATGGAAAAATATGGCGACATAAGAAGGAACTTACACATGGTCTTCATCGATTTAGAAAAGGCCTACGATACGGTTCCGAGAGACATAATATGGTGGTCCCTTAGAGCCAGAACTATACCCGAAGGATATGTTCGACTTATCAAGGAAATGTATAATGGCGCGGTTGCATCTGTTAGGACTACCGTAGGAGAAACGAAACCCTTCTGAATAATGATTGGACTACATCAAGGGTCAGCGTTAAGCCCATTCTTGTTTAATCTAATTATGGATACAATAACAAAGGACTTGCACAAGCCAGCCCTTTGGACTATGCTATATGCCGATGATATTGTCCTATGCGATGAAACAAGAGAAGGGGTTTTTCATCAGGCGAAAAAATGGGCAGAATGTTTTTCAGAAAGGTTAAAGGTCAGCGAGAAGAAAACGGTTTACATGCAAACGATGGGCGGTATTCCGCAAATGCACAAAAATGACGGTCCAATGTACACAGAGGTTGATAAGTTCACATATCTTGGCTCGCTATTACATCAAGAGGGAGGATGTACCGCCGAAGTCCATTCTCGGATCAAGAAAGCATGGCTCAAGTGGCGCAGCATCTCCGGTGTCATGTGTGACAAAAAGATATCAATTTGGTTTAAAAGCAAGGCGTACAAAACCATCGTGCGACCGGTCTTGCTTTACGGGAGCGAAACATGGGCTGTAACCACCGCGGAGGAGAAACTCTTGCAAGTCACGAAAATGAGAATGGAGCTTAGGCTACACCAAGCCGGATCGCAGGACGAACGAATCCTTGATGACAAAGATGGGTATACAAGCGACGAAGGACTTCTTAAGAGAAAATCGACTTCGGTGGTACGCCCATGTATTACGAAGAGACGAGGACGATGTCACACGGCGAACGTTGGAGATGGACGTGCATGGAAGAAGAGGAAGGGGCAGACCACGTGCCACCTGGAAACGACTGGTCGAAAAGGATATGGACGTCAAACAGATGGAAATTGGCATTGCATTTACGCGACTCAGATGGAAGAGGCTGCTGAAAACTTACCCCACGTCTGTGGGATTTTCAACACTATAAAGAAGAAGAAGATACAAGAACAAAACTATTTATAAAAAAAATGATTAAAAGACATTATCCATTTCTTCATCCTCTTTAAGAATGGGCATCGAGTCCATCAGGGAATAAAAATGGGATTTAGCGATCGCAAAGGCGATTGATTGTCTTAGCAGAAAGCTATTCGATATTTTTAAAAAAGGCGAACGTTTATTAAGTTCTTTAAAAAAATTTAAAGCGCTCTTCCCTAACGTCCCTGAGCAAGACGAAACGATAGGAATAAAAATAGAGGTTTTTGATAAAGCTGAATATTTTACGGATTTACGATTCTCTGCCGATCCTAGTGGTCGTGATTATCGTTGGAGGGTGCAAATAGGTCAATACAAGTGTAGTCCCATTTAAAAAAGGCCTTTGTCCCATGGGACAAGTGACGTACCGTCAGGACGCATCCGCCCTTCAAGGGAAGGATCTGACGGTTCGAGGATGGAGGGAACTTTTCCTCCTTTAAGGGCAGCCAAAGTTTCGAGAATAACCTTTTATTGTTATATATTAACATGAACTTGGTAATTTATAAATTTATTATTGGCCAATCATCTCTAATTATAGTTTGGCCTTATAACTAGTAAAGAAACTTAATTATTTTTAGCGGTACTGTTAAAGATATATTAATATAAAATTGAATAAAGAGAAAGATCATTAAAGTGTTATTACTAAATGTTTAAATCATTTCATTCAATTATTTTTTTATATCACTCACAATTTTATAATTAATATAAATATCAATATTATATAAAATTTAACTGCGGAGAGATTTAATCGCGTAAATAAGGAAAAAACTAATCTAGAAAAAAAAGTGAAAATTTAATTTTCTGGGAATACAGAAGCTGAAAACGTTTGCTTGCCGGATATAATTCTTCGTGCTTAATCGCCATCTTGTTTCTTTGTAATTATCCAAACTCACAATGCGATGGTAATCAATCCATGTATCATAACAGTTGTAGGGGGAGAAGGATAAAATTTAACGTACGGGGAGGGTACTGTTTATCGTACAGTAAAGGGAAGCTATAATATTTACGTTATGAGGTAAGATTGTAACATTTGCGTTCAGTGGCAGGAGATTGTAACATTTAAGTTCGAGGAGGAAGGGAAGAGTGCAAACGTGATGACGACCCCAACAGATATGAAACGGAGTAAAATCAGAAAATGGTCTTAGTCTTCTAATTTGCAATAAATTTTAAAAGCTTAACAAATAATTTTTTAACCGACTCCATGACGGATTTAGCGAGGATCAATGTTCAAACTGAACTATGAGGGAAATTTTTAAGTATCTTCAAAATGGTTATATTAAATTTACTGTCAAAGATCTATGCGACAAAAATTATATTAAATTTTATAATTGGAACCACCGTGTTTTTTATAATCATCTTGATTCAAAAAATTCTTTTACAAGGCAGAATTTATAGAATCTTGTTAACTAAAATTACAATTAAATTAGGCCAGTTATAACTATTTTATATGCTAGATAAAAAATGCTATCTTAAATGTTTTAAATATGTATTATTATTTATTTATTTCCTAAATTAACCCTTTGAAGGCAGGTAAACAATAAGTTTAGAGAACATTCAGATTTTGGTGCTCTATCAACTCGCCGAAAACCTTTTTTAACCGGGGGACATTAAATTCGGCGGGATGGTTTTCGGCAAGTTGACGGGCCACCTCAGATTTTCTAGGTATTGTCTTTGCTCAAATACATTCGCTTCGATTCAAAATCCCAAATTACCAATTTACCACTGATCACCAAAATCAAATCGCCACTGATTACCACTGATTAATTACATACATACACAAATATTTTTCATTTCCGCCAATGATGTTAACGCAAAGTCAAAACAACTATACTATTAAGACAATTTCTACTATACAAAATACAAGGAAGGCAAATTCAAATATACTTTAAATGCCGCCATACTAAATGTTCGGGCAGAGCTATAAAAGATGGAAATACATATTTTATTACTAAAGAGCATTCAAATATTCCACATACGAGTATAAATTCGCATTAATATTTTTATGTATTTAGCCGGCCTAAGACCACTAGATGACATTAAATTGATTTTATTATTTCGAAATAAAACTTTTGTCTTAAATTATTAGTAAACAATCAAATTCCTGCAATATATATAGTTAAATTAGGATTAGAATTTGTATAGCTGTCTCAGATATAGTTTTCCAGTAATATCCGTTTACTATCATTTCATGATATTGTAAGAAAAAAGGAAAAGCTGGGCATGTTGCAAATATATAAGGAAAATACACTTCTAATTGCGAACAAGATAGAGTTATATTACAAATATAATAAATTCTTACCAGCCGTGTACCTTATGCTGACGCCTTTAAAATCAAGATAAAACATCTATTCACATAGTGCCCTATCAACTCGCCGAAAACAATCTTGCCGAATTCATCCCGAGACATTAACATACATTTCTCCATTTTTATAAAGACGGCCCTAAGTTGAGTACCTTTTATGATTTTTATCAATTTTATTATAAAAAATACCTAATTAAATTTAATCCAAAACTGAATGATTAATATGCTTTGGGATGCATTAAAATACACTTGATTATAAATAAGCAAAAACTATAAACTATATATATTAATGTATTTCAAAAGTGTTTTGCAGCAATTTTTATACTATACAATATAAACCTGTTTACGTTTTTGCCCCCATCCCTCTTTAAATAAAACTTAAAACATTTAGTCCTTACAAGTAAAAAGATAGCCATGGCATTCGATTGTAATTCCATAAGTAGTAATTTCTATGGCATTATGATTAATTAGAAAGCGTCAATCATTAGCAATAACATAATTTTAATCCTTCATAAATACTACATTTTAACATATTCATACTTTATAAAGCGTCAAGCATCAGCAAAGACATACTTTTATCCTTCATAACATTATAATATAACATATTCATACTTTTTAAATTCATTGGCATTAAAATCTTCATACCGTACCAACAATATATCAAATGTTTGACTAAATTACGCTAATGTTTGCATAGTTTTTTGTTGCTAATGTGCTATCAGCTTATATGATGCGATTTATTTTAGTATACCTATCATATTATCTCTCAAATTTATTAAACACCACAGTACATATATAAATTTTTAACAAATTTTTACTTAAGATTACATTCAGATATAAACATTTGCTATATTTTAACCCTGAACCTTACATTAAAAGGCTCCAATAACCTTTCAAAAATTAGAAGTGGAATAAAATAACCTGCTATTACTTCATAAACTATGGCATATGATTTCGCATTATTATGAACTTGTTCTGTGCGATTTCAGCAAGAATTTATAGTATTAACTTAAATGATTAAATACAAAACTCGGGCCTTCGGCCCATGTTAGAAGGGGGAGGGGGGAATGGGAGTAGGGGGAGGGGGGGAAGGGAAGGGGGAACTCTTTTATACTCCGTATAAAAAAAGCATATTTGCTATGCAATTTATGGGTGAGAAAGGTGGGAAGGGGCGAGAATGCCAAGGGGGGGCAATCGTCAATCAGAATACATAATTATTAAATAAAAAAAAGAATCTTCAAGTTTTAAATATTATTAATTAATGTCAAACCGCCTAAAATTTAGAAATAAGTATTTATTAAATATAAAAAAAAAGAATGCAAAAGTTGTTACAAAAAACAAGTAAATATACAAATTATTTGTTTATTTTATTGCAATTATATAATATACTATCATAAAGTAGAGGCATAGGCCCTTGTAGGGGAGGGCATAGGGTCATTATTAATGGTAACCTAATATACCAATTTAAAAAAGAAAAATAATCTCGATTTACACTTTGGCCAATGTTTTTTCATTGGTCAGGAGCCAGCGGACGGTCAAAAAGTCATATTATCAATGGTATTAACAAGAACAAAATATTAATTTAATTTAAAAAAAATTGTCCTCTCCAGGGATTGAACCTGCACTGCAAGTCAGAAAGTTGAAAGCCGGTGAACGTTGGAGGATTGACGGGTATAGAATAATTATCAATGTTAACCAAATATACCAATTAAAGAGCGAAAAAAAAATTAAAATTTTGAATCACAATTTGGCAAATGGTCATTTGGTCAGTAGCCAGCGGACGGTCAAAAAGTCATATTATCAATGGTATTAACATGAACAAAATTTTAATTTAATTAAAAAAAAATTTGTCCTCTCCTGGGCTAATAGACTACATAACTACTCATCACGGTATAAAATGTGTGTGTTTTTTCCGCCATTTTGATGAACACTTCATATACCTCAATATCCTATCAAACAAGGTCAATTATGAATTATAAAATTACAATAAAAATATTTTGATATAGAGTATAGTAATTTTTGTAGATTAAATTATTTTAAAAAGGTGAATGAATCATATTCAACTAGTTAAATATCAACAACAGTATTTTAAAATAGATATTATTGACACATTTCATAAAAATTAAAAATGTAAAAACTGTAATGATGTTAAAATTTATCTAATAAATAAATTAACAATACATCAATATCGTATTAAGGCTCAATTTGTTAGTTGGGAATTAATGATAAAGTAAAGAAGTATATAATGTACCCTCTTAAATAAGGTCAATTATGAATTATAAAATTACAATAAAAATATTTTGATATAGAGTATAGTAATTTTTGTAGATTAAATTATTTTAAAAGGGTGAATGAAACATATTGAATTAGTCAGTATTTTAAAATAGATTTGACACATTTTATAAAAATTAAAAATGTAAAAAATGTAATGATATTAAAATCAATCTAATAAATAAATTATCACAACACATAAATATTGTATTAATGCTCAATTTGTTAGTTGGGAATTACTGATAAAGTAAAGAAACCCTCTCAAATAAGGTCAATTATGAATGATATGTTTTACCCAAGGTCTGATATGAAAATAACACCTAATTTTTTAAAAAAAAATCATATATCTTGTAATATCTTACTTATTTATGGAATCAAATCCTTTTTTCTTTACCTCTCTTGTTCGAAGAAAACGACACAGCGCAAAACCACATTATATGATATAAGGCAAATTTCACACACAATTTGCCATATGGAACATATGACATGGGCAGTCTATGTAGTCTATGTCTGGGCTTGAACTAGCACGTCAGAATGTTGAAAGCCGGTGTAAGAACGTTGGAGGACTGGCGGTTATAGAATAATTATCAATGTTAACCTAATATACCAATACAAAAGCGAAAAAAAAAATTAAAATTTTGAATCACAATTTGGCAAATGGTCATTTTTTCATTGGTCAGTAGCCAGCGGACGGTCAAAAAGTCATATTATCAATGGTATTAACAAGAACAAAATTTTAACTTTATTTAAAAAAAAATTGTCCTCTCCTGGGCTTGAACCGGCACGTCAGAAAGTTGATAGCCGGTGAAAATAACTTGGTGGAAGGACGGACGGACAACAAAAAGCGAGCCCATAAATTGCATAATGTCAGGCAAGAGGGATACTTGTCGAGTTGAGTTTATAGACGTTTGATTTGGTCAAAATTAGAAGTATAAAGATATAAATAAAGTTTCATGGTGTTATAAAATCGTTGATTTAATATCTTACCCTCCAAAAGGATAATAACCCGATAAAGGTGCATAACCCCGACTCCGATACTTTGCTATTATAAGTGACAGTCATTATTTATGAACGACCCTAAAGGCAAGGTCGGCAGAATGATAGATTCAATTGTTGCCGGTCATATGGTGGTGTATAAAATAGATTCATCGATAAATTCCAAACCTAAATCGCAATTTGACTTGTGAACAGATATTAGGAATAGTATTGGGGGTGGGAATATCAATAATGCCAAGTCAGCGGTGGGCTGATAAGAGGGTAAGATAGAGGTAGGGTAAAGCAAATGTCTTTTACGTTGATCTCACTATCACGTTTTATTTTAATCGATCGTGAGAAATTAAAGGGAATTGGGTAAATAAATTGTACAGCAGCT
Source organism: Gordius sp. MW1 (assembly GCA_964036665.1). NCBI lineage: Eukaryota > Metazoa > Nematomorpha > Gordioida > Gordea > Gordiidae > Gordius > Gordius sp. MW1. Next base: position 4,523,981 of record OZ038528.1, read on the forward strand.
GTCTTGGCATACCAGGCTAAATTTAAATAAAAAAGCATAGAGCTCATTAATGTTGTCCACGATTAGAGTGATTGTTGAAGTTAATTTGCAAACATATGTTATACCTATAAGGATGAGCTTAAACTGGGGCCTAGGGCACACCCATCGTTGAGAAATTATTATTAATAAATAGCAATTAATAATATGTATACAGCAATTAATAAACAATTTATACCGACGGACGGACAACGGACGGACGGACAACAAAAAACGAGCCCATAAATTGCATAACAATTAAAAAATCTATTCATAGATGGCCTACAGGCATAGACACGTGGGGTGGGAAGTTTTATCTCGGTCAGCATGTTCGGTTTAGTGGCGTAAATGAAGGGGGAGGAACTTTCAGCATGTGCGGTGATACAATAATAACAACATACATACATTGCAATTAAAGGCAGTTGTGGCGTAAATAAGGGGGGAGGGAAAAGTAGTTAATAATATAATAAAAATAAGAATGACTCTAATTTATATGCCATCTAGGACACATTTTAAATTAGAGACTAATTTGACTAAATTATACCCGTCGTAAATCGGGCCCTCTTGAAACCCCCAGCCGGAATCATATTAAAAATCTTTATTTCAACAAAATTTCATAATATAATAAATATTTTGTTTTAAAAAAAATTGTCCTCTCCGGTGATTGAACCAGCATCTAGTGTATTCTTAATGTTAATTTTTATTAAATTTATTAAACCAAAGAACGACAAATATTACGAATTTTCATGATGATTTCTGATAAAATTACAGAGAAAGAGAAGTAAAAATAAGAATTGGTATTATAAGTTCATGTTATTTTATTGTTTAACACATAGATTACGTTTAAAAGTTGTTAAGTTTGTTTTAAAATAGCAATTATATTTTTATCCGACAATATATTATAAGTTAATAGGTGTAGTGTAATTAATTTTTCAATAACTTAACAAAAATAAGGACGTAGCCAGCCATTTGAATTAGAGAGGGGCAATAATGATTTGGGGGGGGGGCAAAATGATCAGTTTTGAATTTTAGGTATGATTTTAATAAATTTTAACAAAATTTTGAATTTAGGGGGAGGGCAGCCTCCCCTTACTGCCCTCATCCTTGGCTACGCCCATGAATTTTAGAAGCGTATTTTTTTGATAAAATATTTTCATGAAATTTAAATTAATTTCTTATTGACATATGACAAGGAAATTAAAAAATGTTTACCATTTGTAATTAAGTTTCCTGCTTTCTTTTATGACTTATTCGATGCCGTTCTAATCAACGAAATATATACAATTTGGCCAATGATCATTATTTTTATTGGTCAGTAGCCAGGCAGGACACTGTCAAAAAGGATATAAATACATTAAAGACGAAAAAAAACGAAAAAAACTTTCATATCTGAATTTGGCCAATGGTCATTTTTTTCCATTTGGCAGTAACAATAGACGGTCTATAAATACATACGAGTCAAAAAATACGAAAAAAAAATTTCGATTCACACTTTGGCCAATGGTAATTTTTTTTCCATTGGTCAGTAGCCAGCGGACGGCCAAAACGCCATATTATCAATGGTAGTGACAAAAACAATATATTAATTTGAAAAAAAAACGAAAAAAAAAATTCGATATTTACTTTGGCCAATAGTGATTTTTTTCTTTGGTCAGTAGCCAGCGGACGGCCAAAAAGCCATATTATCAAGGATATTAACAAGAACAATATATTGATTTAATTTAAAAAAAATAAAAATTTTGCCTCTCCGGAATTCAAATAGGTTTTTGTAGGGGCACAGGGACCCATATTAATAGAGGCATAGGCCCTTGTAGGGGAGGGCATAGGGTAATTATCAATGTTAACCTAATATAACTATTCAAAAACGAAAAAAAAATTCGATTTATTTGGCCAATGGTCATTTTTTTCATTGGTCAGGAGCCAGCGGACGGTCAAAAAGTCATATTAACAATGGTATTAACAAGAACAAAATATTAATTTAATTAAAAAAAAAAATTTGTCCTCTACTGGGCTTGAACCCAAACCTGCTAGTCGGAAAGCCGGTGAAAATAACTTGGTGGACGGACGGACGGACAAGATGGACAACAAAAAGCGAGCCCATAAATTGCATAGCAATTAATAGTATACATAACAATTTGTTATATTCATTTAGCTAATATAACAATAAATATATATCTATACCTTTAAAATAGTTTTATTCTAAATTAAATAAAATCACATGATATTTTTATAGTGTGATACATCTTGGCTTTTTGTAACTTGGTATTTTGAACTGTTCACATTTTTACCCGTTCAGCTGTTTTTTCAAAATTGACATGGAAGTTCTACCATGGTATCTTCTTTTAATGTAGATTTTATAATATTTTGAAGGGTTGAGAAGTATAGACCAAATAATTTAAATGACCTAATATCTCATAAGGACGCATTGGAAACAAGTAAATACTTTAATTTGCAATTTGATTTTTTAGTTAATAAGTTTATGAAGGAAGATAAACTTCCCCATCTCCTTTTGTATGGGTCACCAGGTACAGGAAAGACGTCGACGATTTTAGCATGTGCTAAGCAGATGTATAATTCAAAAGAATTTTCTTCAATGGTCTTAGAGGTAATTAAGCAAGAAGGTTAATAATGTCTTTTAGTTAAATGCATCTGATGACAGAGGAATAGATATTGTCAGAGGGCCAATAATGAATTTTGCTAGTACAAAGACTGTTTTCAAGTTTGTATCTTTTATAATTCATTCTACATTGTTATTTAGTTAATTATTTTATATAAGCATTTCATTTTAATGTTTAAATTTTGGCAGGGGATATCTACCTCCCTATTTAACAAAATATTAAATACAATATGATTAAGATTTAATATAAGTATTTTTATACAGTCAAAAGATTAAGTTAATAATACTTGATGAAGCAGATGCTATGACAAAAGATTCTCAAAATGCTCTTAGAAGAGTTATAGAAAAATACACTTCAAATACAAGATTTTGCTTGATTGGAAATCACTTAGCAAACATTATTCCAGCAATTATCTCAAGATGCACACGTTTTAGATTTGGACCTCTTGATTCTGAGTCTATGCTTCCACGCATCAAGCAAATTGCTGAATTAGAAAAGTGATCTTTAGTTTTATCTATGATAATACAAAAATTAAATTTGATTATTTTAAAAATAAAAAGTTAAAATTTAATCACATCTCAGTTTTTACCTTTTTCAGCTTTAAAACAATTCTTTATTTTTTGTCAAAAAAAGTAAAAATTCGCGGTCGATAGGATTCGAACCTATGCGGGAAAATCCCAACTGATTTCTAGTCAGTCGCCTTAACCACTCGGCCACGACCGCCTATGTTAAAATATTACATTTTTAGTTTATGAAGTAAGGAAGACAAGATTTTAATGGAAGAAACGATTAACAAACGCATATGACATTATAATTTAGGCACACAAAGTTGCAGGATTAAAGTCGCATTTCAATCTCTACATATAAGTTTCTTAAGGGTTACCAACCAGAGATATTATGTATTTTAGATATTTGCAAAACTGGAACTTGATTCTTTAATTAAAATTGTTTAATTGCTTGAAAAGGAAGCAATATGATGTGTTTTGGTTAAGTTTGTTTGAGGGTGAAAAACTTCATAATGCTTTAAATTTTTAAAATTCATAAATATTAAATTATTATTGGCCATTCTTAAAAAGTTTCAAACATGATTAACCTAAAATTTGAAAAAATCATGACAACCATTTTTTATTTATTTTTGTAATATATTAACCAGTCTTCAAGATATTCCAACCAAACGGCATAATTATTCATAATAATAGCTATTTTATTGAGTAGGTTAAATGTGACTGAAGATGGGATAGGAGCATTGGTCAAACTAGCCAGGGGTGACATGAGGAAAGCTCTGAATGTTATGCAAGTAAAACTTTTACTAAATTTGGATTCATTTTATATTTTTTACATGTATTTGACCACTTTAGCAATCTGTTAGTCATGTTGTAATATAGACTTATGTTATTCTAAATTATTCAATTTATTTACTACTGTTACATTTCAATTATTTTTGACACAAATTATAAAATTCTAACTTTAAATCTTATCACTCACCATTACGAGGAAAAACATTTGTAACAAGTTTTTGTATAGGTATTTAAAAAGTAATGTTAAGATTTAATGTATGCAATCATTTAATATTTTTAAATCGTGTACAGTAAATTAATTTTAAGAAATCTAGATTTTTCTTAAATCTCCAGGGAGGGGTGTTTAATTCCAAACCCCCTCCCCCTTTTCTTATGCCAATGTTGTGCATATATGAATATGGTAGAACAAATGCTTTTTAGCTTTAATAAATAGTTAATATAGCTGCAATGACGTTATTTGACCATAGTTATGTAAATTAACCACCAATAATAGACAAATTTTGTTTTATATTTTTAGACCTGCTATAGTGTATTTAATCTGAAGAACTTTTCATTTAGATACCCCCAAATATGTTAATAACGTATTGCTTTTAATATATCCTTTTAAAATCTTATCTGTTATAAATAAATTTTGCACCTTTTCTTGATATATTATTTAATCTATTTTTTGAAACTGCTTTAGAGTGCATCTTTGGCTTATGACATTATCAATGAGACTAATATATACAATTGCGTTGGTCACCCTTTACCATCCGATATCAATAACATCATGTCTTGGATGCTAAATTTGCCACTTAAGGAGGCTTTTTCAAGTATTAACACTCTTGTTGTAAACGCCGCTGGGTTTTGTTTGGTCGACTTTTGGTTAAACTAAGACTAATGGTTGACTCTGCTCTGATTTTTAAATTTCGATTAAGCCTAGGGGTCGGTCGACTAAGAAATACAGATCAAAAAACATTTGGTCTGTTTATATGTAATCGGCTAGAACCAATAGTCGTCCAAACCAAACCCAGCCGTTCCTACAACACTAATTAACACTCAGTAATTTTGATATAACATTAATTAAAATCTTTAAATTTTAAACGTAAAGTATTCATATAATTGATTAACTGTTTATTGTTATGTACAGAATTGGCAATAACTAAGATTGAAAAGGGGTTAGCCTTGCAAGATATAATAAGCGAAATACACGAAACTATGCTGAAAAGTAAGCTCTCTTTGTTTTGCAATGGTGCCATTTAAATGTTCATTTCTTTATTACACAGTTGATCTGCCGATACCCGTTCTACAAGAATTGATCCAAAAACTAGCCGATTTAGAGTAACATTCACATGATTTAGATATACTGATGATTACTCTAATGTTTAAACGTTTTACCTATAATTAAAGTTATAGTTTGAGCTTAATACGTTTACCTAAAACATATTAAATCTAATTCTACCCTTCTTTTATAATAATTAATTATATTTTTGAAATTTTTTTTGATAAATATTTTGAAAGATACAATCAAGTGGGTTTTAATTTCATTTCTACATCGAATAAAGCAATCTTAATTTGATGATCCTAAACGACCTATTTTAAATTTAGGTAACATCCATATTTTTTTACACCTTTTGACTTTCACTTTTTTCAAGGTACCAGCTTTCCTTGGGCACGAATGAAAAAGTTCAAATGGCATCACTCGTCTCCTCCTTTCAAATGAATCGTGACGCTATAATTGAATTGAAATCGATGGAGATCGCTTAGTTTAATGTAAACTTTATTTGTAGTTTTGTTCATGTGAAATAAAGTTTAGTATGCTTTTTATTATAGTATTGTTGTAATGATGATTTAATTTCAATAATTTACACATCATGTATAACCATTTTGTGTAAGAACAATCGTAAATTTGCCAGATATATATAAGTTATTTCATTTTATTCTGGATGACTGCGTTTATTTCATTTCGGTAAACAATGCAAATCTTACGATTATGTTTCTACGTCAAAAAATAATATTATTGTTTTTATGTTTAAACTTTTTTATACGTTTTCCAAAGTGATAAAGCACATCACAAGATTTTATTTTTGCATAAATAAATGATTTTAACAATATAAAGGGCATTTATTTTGTGTAAATATTATGATGTTAAAGGAATAGTGAACAAAATTGGCAATCGAAAAAAAACTTTAATGTATTTCTTGGTCCGATTACCAAAAAATCTGCTTATATTTTTTATGTGTTTAAAATCAAAAGAAGGGGTAAATTTTATGACTAAAAATATTTAGGATAAGTATATTGCCCTGCACACACAATATCTTCCAAATTGACACAGATGATGGCAAATATTGTTAAAAACAAAACATTTTTAAACTAAATAGACATACTTAATAATCTTTACTTTTTTTATTTAAAAATTTCATTCTCCTGACCGCCATTTCATTTAATGACGGTAATGACATAGACTAGATAGACTGCTCATGCCCTATGTTGCATATAGTCAAATGTGTGTCAAATTTCCCTCCATTTTGAGGAGAGCAACTGATTTGTTTTAACAATGTAATTTTGCCCTATAACAGTCAATTTACCTTTCTCACTAGTTAAAAAATTAAAACGAACGTCAATAAATTAATATTATACAAAATAGCAATTAATATTGATGGCGCTTATATTATTAAACAAACTTTAATCGCATTTTTTACATTTTTAATTTTCATGTATTTTTTAAATGATATTTATTTTAAAATGCTGTTTTTGATATCTACCCAATTCAATATTTTTTATTTACCTTTTTAAGATTATTTAATTTGCGATATTACGAATTTTTATATGATCACCACTTTACAATGTGCCTAAAAAGGGTACACATTTTGTGCGTTAATAAGCAGTCTATCTAGTCTATGGGTATTGACAATGTTCAAATATATTTTTGCTTATTCGTTTAACACTGATTCTCAATGTAGAATGTAATAAGGTTGAGTATGAATGTCCACAATCCCAAAAAATAATTAATAAAATAAAAATAAGCTAAAATTCTATCAAACCGTTTGTCTAAATTTTCTCAATAGTTAAATCAATTTTTTAAGCACGTATTATTAATTTTTGTACAAATAAACAATCGTGTTTGGGGTGCCATAATCTAAATTATATTTCGATTTAAGTAATTATAATTAAATATAATATTTGTTTCTTAATGAGGTTTTTGTTTTAAGTATTTTTTGTTAAGATAATTTAAATTGTAAAATTTATTTTAAAATGTCGTTTTTGTTTAACTCATTATTTAAAATATCAATAGATATATCACAACCCCACAATTCTTTACCTATGTGAGTTTCAAAATTTCTATTATAAATATTATCTAAAAAACGTATCTATTTTACCCATGTTTGTAAATGCTTGAACTTTTTTATAATGTTTTCTCAAAAACTTTGCTGAAAGGAGCCTTAATACAGTTGAAACTTTGTTAATCAATAGTGAAAATTAAATAACTTAACACGGAGCAATAAAAGCTGAGATGGTTAATTTCCCGCTTATCCATCCACAAATAACATAATTATCTCTTTGTTTCCGTGGCTATATAATTTTTTTTTAATAGTTAAAAAGTTTATCATGAAACAAAGTTACTTACATAAGCGTAATACAACAATAGACATATTGGTTAAATACAAAGATCTATATCATTATCTTCTAAAACGGGCCATGAGTCGGCGAAGGATTTAAAGTTGTATCGTACAACAAGAATCCCTAGTTGTTGCCTGAGTAAAAAACGCAGAAATTTTAGATTTCGGTGAGCGTTTTCCGATTTCTTTAAAAAATTCCATTGCCTGTTTACCAAAGGAACCATTGCACGAGGCAACGACATGGATAAAAGTATTGGATGCCAAAAGGGCAGAGTACTTTGTAGTTTTACGCCCTTCTGCGGTAGCGATAGGATCGTAATTAAAATGGGAAGGGGCAAATAGGTCAATACAATCATTCCCATTTGAGGGATAGAATGCATATAAATTACATTCATAACTGTTTAAAATTCTCAGTTTTATCCATACTTCTAAATAGCAGTAGGACACTTCTATTAAGAGGGGGAACATGGCGGAATTGGAAACCACGTTTGATATCTTCGGTGTTTGGATCTAAGATTACGGTATAACCTGTAGAAGCAAAATAAATTTTAATTTCGTAGTCACATTAAATAGCCACTTACTGGATTCGCAAGTATACAATGTTAGGTAATGTAGCTGATTGAGGTAAAATTTGTTACAATTAACAAAATGAAAACTTTATTTACATTACAATCCTGCCGGTCGGGTAAATTTTGTGGACTTCTTTAATTGTGACTGAGAAGAAAAATACCTTTTAATTTTGTTTATTGGCAACCATAAAGTTCTTCAATATATATAGTTACTCATATTGTTGCCTTTATATATCCCTCAAATATTATTTTATCATTTTCAAGGGTATCAAGTCAACGAACAAATGGTCAAATAACAAAATATCAGGAAACATCAGGATCCTGATATTTTTTTCTCGACCAATCAGGACGCGCTGTGCTTTACCGTTTATTTTAAATTTATGAAGTGAGAAATGTCAAACGTAACAAAAAAATAAACCTGTATATAAAAATGGTGATTATGAATAAATCACTGTAAATGTAGAAAAAAAACTTACAAACATGGTTTAAATGCCGTACCACAAAATGTGGTGGAAGAGGCACACTAAGGAATAACACGTTTACAATTACGCGTGATCATTCTGAGATTCCACGTAACATTTTTATATTTATAAATTTACATTTTATATTATATGTGTAGATGGTGCCTCTGCCTCAACTACTGCTCCTCAGTCACTCCAAATTTGTATTTTACCCTCTAACATCCTCACCTCTAGAATTTGTAAGTTTGTATTTGAACATTTTTAAAAAGTAACATTTTTATCTTTATATATTTACATTTTATATTATATGTGTAGATGGTGCCTCTGCCTCAACTACTGCTCCTCAGTTACTCCAAACTTGTATTTTACCCTCTAACATCCTCACCTCTAGAATTTGTAAGTTTGTATCTGAACACTTTTAAAAAGTAACATTTTTATCTTTATATATTTACATTTTATATTAAATGTGTAGATGGTGCCTCTGCCTCAACTACTGCCTCTCAGTCACTCCAAACTTGTATTTTACCCTCTAACATCCTCACCTCTAATAATGACCCTAATTAATAAAATAATATTCAACTTTATATAAATTTTATTTATATGTTATATGGTAAATCATGCGCTTGAAGGTACATATAAATGGATATATTGTCAAGATATTCTAAATAGTTAATCTTCCTATTAAGATACGATTGGATTAACATATTAATATTTGTGTTAATCTTTTCATATTTCTTGTTAGTAACAAATACTACCTTTCCTTGGGAAATATTTAAAAGATTAATATCAGTCTCAGACTGACATTTACGTAAATAATTTACAAATTCATATATAACGGGGTGGGCCTGGCCAATAAGGCAAATGCTATTATGGCACCCCTCCAAATGATTATTTGTACGGGACCCTGTTGCATTAAGCCTCTGCCAAATATCATACGGAAAAGTAGCAGTTGGCCAGACCCAGGTTTTATGAATGTAATAAAAAAAACTTTGCATCTTTTCATTGGCAAGTACAATTGGGTCGAAATTGATTGCCCTAAACGTTCGGTACATATCGTCTTTGTTCAAAAAGGGAAGGGCCAAAGTACGCCTTACCATCTTTTTGAAATGAAGATCTTCATTGTAGAGGGGCCTTAGGCCTTCGTGTCCTAGTCTTCTAAATATGGCTTGTGAAAAGTGGAACAAGCATCCTAAAATAAATATATTTAATACATAATTATTTGGAAATAAACTTCTATTGGTTAAAAAAAAGAAAAAATATATGAAATTAAATTACCCTTCACAGTAACACCTGGGAAGCATTCTCGTAACGCTTGCATGCTAGCCATTTCAAAATCGACCTGAGCATAATCTGGCTGTAGCACCAAATTATATTCCCAATAGTTGAGGCAGAGGCACCATCTACACATATAATATAAAATGTAAATATATAAAGATAAAAATGTTACTTTTTAAAAATGTTCAAATACAAACTTACAAATTCTAGAGGTGAGGATGGTAGAGGGCAACGTACAAGTTTGGAGTGACTGAGGAGCATTAGTTGAGGCAGAGGCACCTATAAATATTATATAAAATATTAATATAAAAAGATAAAAATGTTACTTATATAAATAACGTTAAATATAAACTTACAGATTCTAGAGGTGAGGTTTCTAGAGGATAAAGTACAAGTTTTAAGTGAAGGAATTAACAAATGGTTCTAATTTAAGTTAAAAATAGATTTTGCGAACACAAGATGTATTAATATTAATTAAGTCGTGAAAGATTTGCCATTACAACCTACTTTATCTTAAAACTCCTCTTTTGAGAATCTGATACGTAGGCGATTATATAATAATACAATATAATTCTTTATAATACAATAAATATAATATAATTTAAATTTCTATTATATTATATCTATTATATTGTATTATAGAATCCTACATAAATCTGTAACTTAATTGGTTAACATACTTCATCTATATCATTAAAGATCTGCCATTATAATCTTAATCTACTTTATTAATTATATTATTACATCAACCTTATAAAATGTGCATAAATTATACCATAACTTGAAATTATATAGTTTAGTTTTAATATACATACTTATTTATTATTGATTTTAATATGCTTCATGCATTTCATGATCATATTTGTTATTTGACTATTTGCTCTTTGACACCAATTGATTTTCAAGTGCAATTTGCTTTTATGGTGCACGCCCTATTTTGAACAACACTCTGGAAGATGGCTTGTGAAAATAATTCTATGGCTTTAGATCCTGATGCGCAAACAAAAATGCATAATAGCTTTTGGAAATCACAAACAGAATCGATTGAAAATGTTAATATGGTATATTTCTTTTTTTATTTGATCTATATGAATTTAGAGGGATTTAAAATTGCAAGACCTGCCCCTAGCCCGAATCAAAAAAATTATGAAACTTGATGAAAGTGTTAAGGTAATTAGCTTTTACATGGGCATTAAGTTATTGATGATCAATTGTTTAATATCGTTTTTATTAAATGATTAGATGATTAGTGCAGAGGTTCCTATATTGTTTGCAAAAGCTGCGGAACTTTTTATTAGTGAGATAACCATGAGGGGCTGGTGGTGCACAGAAGAAAACAAAAGAAGGACCTTACAAGTATATAAAAATATTGATTAAATACTATATATCCTAAAGAAAAGTGATATTGCACTAGCTGCTAGTCGGTATGATCAATTTGATTTTTTAATTGATATAGTGCCAAGAGAGGAAATTAAGCCCTCGCCAAAAAAGGTTAGCCTACATTTTTTGCTTCAATTTTGATGTCATGTTATTATTTTAATATTTATTAAGCATATTATATCAAGTTTATATAAATATTTAAACAGCAAACCTTTCCTATAACTGTACCAAATTCTACACAACCTCAATTCCAATATTACTTTCAGGTACCTTTGGTAGGATCTGGTAGCAATATAAATACTTCCACAACATTAACACAATCACCCATTATTCAACAGCACATGGCAGCTCTACCAAATATAAATAATAATCCACAGGGGCAAATTTTTTTACAACAAGCAACACCACACATCCTCAATCCCAATAATATGACACAAATTAACTTTGTGCAAAATGCACAACACAAGTCATTAGATAACCATTCACAAATTGTTAGTTGTAATGCAAATTCAAGTCACCTCCAAACATCGCTTTCATATCCCTTGTATTTGGTGTCACCCTCAATTGCATCAGGATTGGTTAAATCTACCTCATCAACTTCCACACCAAAAACAAATGTCACTCCTTCAAACTTAAATGCATCTCCTGAAAATACTTGTGCACTTGGCAGCACAACTCCTTCTCAAAGTGTATTGGTGAAAAATACTAGAAAACAAATTCATTCTCCACACCCACATTTGCATCAAAATAACACAACGGGACTCACCCCAGCTAATTTGGAAGCCGAAAAAATAAGTAGCATTTTTGGAATAGATCTTGTATCAACTTTTCCAAAGCGTAATATGCACTCAATGAATAATCAACCTTTCATAGATACCTCTGTGAGTGTGCCCAAATTACAAGAAACCCTTTTAACAACTCCCAGTAAATCTGCTTCTAAAGTGGAAAAATTAAATTCATTACCAAGCTCACCAAACCATACCATTCAATTAACCCAACAACAACTTGAAGCTTTATTAGGTGTGAGGATACATAATTTAGCCTCTAGCCAAAATTCCCCTGTCAAAAATGTTACTACCAATCATAACAGTGCAGTGCCACCTAAAGTTGAAAATAAATATGGGTGTGATACTAAAGATTAGCTCATTAAATTTGAACATAAGACTTATGCCGTTTAATGTACTGCATACATATTTATTTATTATTAAATAAGTAAATTACAACAATATTTTGGTATTAAAGTATTTTTTAGCAACTACTAATATAAATATTTGACTTAAAAATGGATGTGCAAGGCATATTAGCATTAGAGAGACATAATTGTTTAAGAAATTATTAATAAAACTATTGAACAACGGTGCTTTGCCTAAAACCTTAATTTATTTTATAGTCGGATTAAATAAAATTTTGCTCTTATATTTTAAATAACTTTGTTGGTACCAGGTTATGATGTTTTATGAAATTAAAAAATGTAAATTTTTTGCCTATTATTATATAAACAAAAGAGGAACCTGTCTAATTAAATATTCTTATGCCATACACCTTCCCCTTAAGAAGGAAATTTTTTTTAATCTAATTATTAAAATTTGTTAAAGCTATTTTAAAACACAAATCTTAAGTTAAAAATTATTGTTAATCCATTTGTAACGAAAGTTGACCTTTATGTTATCAAGGTATTTAAAATGAAAGCCAATTGATATTGAAGTATTAAGTTTATTTGAACTTGTGAATAAATGAAAAGGTGATAAAAGGAAAGGACAATGACGAATTCCCTGTTCAACTAAGCGGAGCATTTGGTCTAAAGTCCAAGGTTGCATTAAAATGACTAAGTTTTTTTCAAAATTCCATAATAATGACAATTTTAGCAGGCTCATTTTTCTCTTTATCATAATTTTTTGCTATGCAGGTCGCCAGATGTCTACTAAAATACATCTATTTAATTTATATATTCCATATCAAACATGGTAATTAATTTATACCCATTATCAATGCGTTTTTTCTTTAATTTTTTAATTAAAGATCTTTTGTCGACATAATGTCTAATTATAATACAAATAGTATAAAATATTACAATTACAATTTATTAATATAAAAAGAGCGTTGTATAAAAAATATGTATTAACCTTTCCACATTGGCATAGCCAGTGGCAGAGAGGGGTCGCTGCCCCTTTCTAAATCCAAAAAATTGTTATTTTGTCCCTCCCTGCCTCGAAATCCAATCCTGGCTACGCCCATGCTCGCAATCCTTTTAAAGGGGGGGGGGGGCTTTCATAAAAATTTGATAATTTATCCTATAAAACAGAAATTTATTAGAATTCTATGTATCAGTGGCATAGGTAGGATTGCCCGGGGGGGGGGGGTTATTTTGTGTTCAAATCATATATTTCGATTAAACAAAAATTAATTGAAATGATATGTATGATAGGTTCTGGTAAAAAATGCACTAGTACTATCTTCAGTATTATGTTTGTACTTAGAAAAGCATTAAATTTAATAAATTTTATGATCCAATTCCGTTATTGTTTTACTTCCAAGGAAGCAATTTGCAAAAAGTCTACCAATTTTCTGAATAAATAAACAGAGCCATTGTTTGGACTAAAAATAAGCTCGTGCCTTGGGTCGGTCAAAATTTAATTATAGTCCCGAGCCCAGCCCGCTAATTTTTTCCAAAGCACGGGCCCACCCTGATCCCTTCCCGAAAAAATTATTTGCCGCTTTTCAAACGCAAATATTTTTTCCATCATTTATTTTGTTGAAAATGTTCAATGATAATCATGCTGAAAAATCACCAATCTCAAACTAGTTTTTGTTTTTATTTCTTCTGACAAGCGACGCGCCACTTAAATTTCACTAGTAGCTGCATAACACCATTTATGTCAACTATAATTGGAACCTCTATGAAAGGTAAGTTTTATTTATATTGAAAATTAAAACCATTTACGTCAAATATAGTTGGAACCTCTATGAAAGGTAAGTTTTATTTATATTGAAAATTAAAGCTTCCGAGACTCCTTGTTTATTAATCGCAAAAATCTCTTCTTCTTTATCATTTATTTGGTCCCACAGTCGTAGGGTTTGTTTTACTGAGTTCCTTCCATCTTGACGGGTGAGTGCATTTCTTGACTTGTGTCTTTTGTTTTCATGATTTTATCGACTTGCCCTTCCACGTGACACGAGGTCGTCCTCTTCCCCGATACCTCTATGTCCAGTACTTTTCGATTCACGTCATTCGTCTCCGTTCTTATATGCCCATACCACCTTAGCCGATTTTCGTTAATCATCCGCCATAGGTTGAACACCCAAGGTTGAACACCCATTTTTGTCCTGAGAAAGTCATTTGTCATATGGTCGAACTTAGTATACCCCAAGCTCCACCGTATCATTCTCATCTCTGTGGCTTGATTTCTCTTCCGTGGTGTTTAATGACCATGTATCACTTCCATAGAGTAACACCGATCCAACGATGGAAAGCTTTGCTCTTCAGCCATATTGGCTTGTCGCACATTACACCGGATATATTTCGCTATTTAAGCCATCCTTTTTGGATTCAGGCATTGACTTCTTTTGTAGCATCGAGCCGAGGTATGTAAACCTGTCTACTTTTGGGTACTATAGATCAGCGATGGGCTGCCTGTAACTTTATTTTCATGTATACCGTTTTTCAATCGTTGACCTTTGAAACATATTTAGCTAAGCGCTTTGACCACTTTTCGGCTTCTTCGAAACTTTCTCCTTTGTTTCTTCGCATAGTACTAAATCATCGGCATATAGCATACACCATGGCAATGGCTTTTGTATGTCTCTCGTTATTGCGTCCATAATTACACTAAATATAAAAGGACTTAAAGCAGATCCTTGATGTATTCCAATTTCAACATGAAAAGGTTTAGAGTTTTCAACATATTTCAATAAGCCGTATATATGAACAAGAATACTATTTTAATTCCATCGCGAAAATTATCCTTGATCAAATGATCATTGCAAAACTCAAATAAACCATTTTAAGCATTAAAATACTAAAATAAAAACTTTGTTGACCAGATTAGAGCTAGGCCCAGCCCCAGCCCGTTTGGTTATCTTAAAGTCAGTCCCCATAATTTATTTTAACAAAAAGCCCCATGCCCAGCACGTTTAAAGGCCATCCGCAGCCGGGAATTTTACAAATTAATCCTTACCGATGACAATTACATTTGCTTTAATAATGATGGCCATTCATGATCACCAAAAAGTAGACTTTAAATACCAATCTACTAGGCCATGAGGATTATTAATTCTTAGTTGAATTAGATCCTCAATCTCTACTGTAAAATTCGCACACTCAGTTTTTAAAGAAAAGAGATCAAAATATAGCTTGTTACTTTCAATCTTTTGTGATATAATTTGTTGTATATTATAAAGCTTATTATCATCTTCTTTATGTATCTATTATTTGTATTTTCAATTTCCAAAGATAAGGCGTCTAATAAGTTTAAATGTGCTTGTTAAACGTTTCGAAAATTTAAAATTTTTAATTGCCTTCATTACTAAAATTTGGTGTATATCATATTCCTCTTCTATGTCAAGGTATTTTTACAAAAATTGAGAACTAAATTTCTTTTAATTTTAAAGCTCAAGAAGGGACTCAAAATTTTTATATAAATAGTCTTAGAATTAGTGGATTTTCATCTAAAATTAAATCTTAAATTAATTAGGCTAATTACTTATTTCTATCAGCGCAATACTAATAAGAGTCCTATTAATGATATTGAGTTTTTTATATGAATCGAAAAAAAATTAAATTTTTCGCCAATAGCTTACGTTTTGGCATCATAAAAGTAGCTACTATAAGTCTAAAGCCATTAGAGTTTATACGAATATGTTAATTATAAACTAATCCACTTGTTTAAAATTTGTAAAATTAAATGCATTTTAGTTTTAAACTTCAAACAAAATTGATTCTCTTAATGATGTTTTAAAGCGTAACCAACCTATTCCAGGAAAATCAATGAGTTAGCCTTTGGCTTAATCTTTGGCATTACACATTTCTATACCATCATTTGTGCTATATTATTATAATAAAATTTTATTATCTTAGGTAATATATAAAAAGGGTTTTTGCAGATGAATTATCTTAATAAAATAAAAACTCATTTAGATTTTAGGCAAAAAGATAAAATTTGATCGATTCACCCATTAGTTAAAAACCT
This sequence comes from Gordius sp. MW1, assembly GCA_964036665.1. Taxonomy (NCBI): domain Eukaryota; kingdom Metazoa; phylum Nematomorpha; class Gordioida; order Gordea; family Gordiidae; genus Gordius; species Gordius sp. MW1. Next base: position 4,540,382 of record OZ038528.1, read on the forward strand.
AGGAACCTTTAAGATTCCAATTTTTTAGATATTAAATCAATTTTTTATTAGTCTTGATCTAGGGTTAAACACAAAGTTTACACAATCATCCAACTAATGATTATAAAATATTTGTTAATCATAAAATTTAAACATTGCATTCTTAAACACCTCCTTGCAGTGGCGTAGCCAGACGGGGGGGGGGGGGGAAACGGGAAATCCCCCCCCCCCCCCGAAAAAAAAATATCAAATGTTTATTTTGTTTTTTTAAATAATGTTACAAAAAAAATTTATAATTTCCCCCCCCCCCCAGAGAAAATCCTGGCTACGCGCCTGCCTTCTTGTGATTCCAAAATTTGCTAAACACCTTTATAAAGAAACTAACAGAAAACTAATTAGACGTTTATTTGACTGTTATTAACCTTTTGTGATGAATTCGACCTTTGGTATTTGCAAACAATTTACATATATTCAAGGTAAAGGCCACGAATTTTCATTTAAGGTTGTAGACAAATAATAAATCACTCTTGTTCTATTATTAAGTTATCAAATAAGTTTTTATAACATAACGGGGCATAAAAAATATTTGGACTGTAAAGTTGAATTATTATAATAATTTCTATGCTTGGTTTCATGCATTTCATTTAGCAAACGCATATTAAATCCGATCGTGGATGTCAGCACAGCACTAGATATAACAAATGATCGAAACAGAAAAAAATGTTATGTTGTTAATAAATACCTTAGACATGGGCGTAGCCAGCATTGGAATTAGAGGGGGGGGGCAATATTGGATTAGGGAGTGGCAAAATAATCATTTTTTAAAATTTTACCCATAATTCGCCCCTCCCTACCTTCCCTCCTAGCTACGCCCATGTTTTAGTCAAATATTATTTTATATATATTCTTATTAACTTAAAAGATATTTTATATGTATTTAATATCTATTGTAATTTAACAATATATAGTTGAAGGTTGGATCATCATCGGAGATGAAAGGTTGCCCTGTCTATCTCCTCTATGCATTTATGAGTTTGAATGGTCATGTTACACAAGGTGCAATTTTGCGATCGCTTACAGACCCGATTTATGCTTCAAAGTGTGCATGGAGCAAAAACTAAAGAATCGATATTGGATTTAAACCCCTTTAAGCTGATTACTGTCACATTGCCCGTTTTAAGTTATTATGTTATCGAAAAACCAATCAATGTATGTATAATTTACGACAAAAATGAAATTAATTTTTGAAGTATGTACCTCTCGTAAATTATAATAATTATTTATGGTTTGTCTTTATCAGCGGCGCATTGAATTTAAGAACTAGGATAACTTTTTACAGCATTCAAAGGCAACAATCATCATTTTCAACTTTTAAATCTGTGAATGTTAAGATATCGCAAAGTAACTAAAGCAACATGATTATTTTAAATCTCAAGGTAACCTTTATCACACTTATCCTCCTAGCCCAATTATGTGGGCCCTTAGCGTCTATTAGGTGTTATCAGTGCGGATCATTTGAAAGTGATTTAACATTCCAAGATTTATTAAACTAAAATTCTTTGAAAGGTACAGGTACGTGTCAAACGCCTTTTAAAAGAAAAGCCAGAATAGTGGAAGGTTTAAACTTAAAACGAAAGTGTAATTTCCTTGTGTATGATATACTATAGGTAATGGAGTCTGCTATAAGTTTGAAGATACTCGGGTTCTCACGGTAGCTAGGGGACTTGCTTTAGTAAGATAATAATTATATGCATTATATAAATGATAATAAGTTAATTTCGATTATAGTATGTTGCCCATCCTATAGTCACTAATGTATATACATTAAAATTAACCTTGTTGCCCACCTATATAGGGTTATTTATAATAATTCACTAGACGCAAATTATAGGAGTGACAAATAGGAAAATATTAATTTATATGCATAGGATATGTAAAGTTTTGTAGACCTAGAAAATAAGTCACTACAAGCGTGCTGAAATTTGGAATATTCGGGGTATAAATATAATATTCTTCTTCATCTTTCTATGACTGTTTGTCACCTATGCTGGTGGTCAGTCCTTTCAGTATTCGTTTACATTTGTTTCTGTTTACATAGATCTTTCTTTATCTTGTGGACTTTCATATCGTGCCGTATTTTATAAATCCAGGTTAGCTTGGGTCTTCCTCTCCTGCGTTTTCCTGCGAAATATATCATCTCGATTTTCTTTCCGACGTACTATCGTCCCTTCTTTCGTCATGGCCATACCATCTTAGTCTATTTGTTAGGAGCTTTGTCGTAATAGATGTAGTACCCAGAATTCTTCTTATTTCTTCATTTCGCCTATGTTCCTTTTTGCTTACTCCTAGCACCCATCTTAGCATTCTCATCTCCATGGTCGCAATAGGCTGCTCTTTTCTTTTACGTATAGCCCATGATTCCGAGCTATACAGGACTGTTGGCTGTATGATGGATTTATACAGTGCGCCTTTTAGTCTTCTCAAAATATAATCTATTAGACACAAGCAATAAAAAGGAGTGTTATTATAAAAAAGAAGATTATATTACAAAAAAACTATGGGGATTAAGTAATATAGCATCTTTCAAGATATAAATCTTTTACTAAGTGAGACAAAACTGAAGTAAACTTAATTTGGTTAACTCCTAAATATAACATTTACAGATTTTGATTATTATTTAAACCTGGCCTATTTTCGACGTTATATACTAAAACTAGCCCCTATTTACCCTTATAAATTAAAAAAAGGCAAAATTAAAAGTTGAAATATTTTGAACTTTAGCATAAAGGCCTGCTTTAAAAATCATAAATCTGATCCCTGAAATATTATAATAACATATCTGGGTTTTGTAGCATCGCCCCCCCCCCCTTCCCAATCATTTTGTTCCGCACCCTTAACTACATACAGGCACGTAGTCAGGATTTTGTAGGTGAGGGTGGGATGTTCTAAGACTTTTCTCTATGCCTGTTCGACCTACGGGTCGAGCCACTGTCGTTAAACTAAATTCTCTTGCGAGCCGGGGCGAATACCAGAACAAGATTCGAGCAATTCAGGCCTAATAAGATTTTTTAAATAATGTGTAATTTTGTTTGATGCGATTAGTGTTTCGATCTCGTCTCGTCTCGGTCTCGAAAACAAAATCTCGTCTCGGGAGCGATTATGAAAATCTCGATCTCGTCTCGGTCTAGAAAAATCTTGATCTCGTCTCGACGAGAATTCTCGTCTCGTCTCGTATTTAAAAAAAAATATATACTGAATAAAAATTTGTCCTGTTTTATTAAAAATATTAAAAAAGTGTTAAAAAATCCAAATGGCAAATTTTTATATTTTTAAAAAACTTTAATACACAAACCTTTCAAAGATTTAGCAGGAGACGACATCTCAATGACAATATAAAGATATAATTCATAAAGATAACATTTTCTATGGAAAGTGCAGAATAAAAGACTATAAATAAATTTGAAGTATAGAAAATTAAATGTGATTGTTCTAGCATATTATAACATTTGTGTCAAATTCTCTGTTTTTGTCAACTATAAATAGACTTAATAATACGTTCGATTATAGTTGACTTAGTTGCATAATTGAGCAAATTGAGCTATATTAACCCTGGCTAAAGCTTCTTAATCTACTAAGTCTATTGTTACCATCATCAATTATATGCCATAGCGTTTATTGCATGTTTACTATAGCGTTATAAACCATAAAGTGCGAGTGACTTTTAATGATAATATTATTATTTACAGAACTGATAACTAGATCATTTCAAAACGTTGTAAAAACAACAATAAAAGCAGCATTATTATAGGATTAAGAAGATAAGGGTTTAAACTTTAAATTGCACGTATTTAAATTTATGACAGAAATCAATGTAATCAAATTTATATTCCAAATAATTACCTTCCAATTCCAACTAACTTTGCCATTAAATACTTATTTATCGAATGCAGTATAGGTTCGTGTATTTATTTTATATTGCACAATTATAAAAATATAATAAATTTAAATGCACCTGCCCAGCGTATAATGTGAAAAGTCATGCAAATGACAAAACTATGTATTCACAAATGTCTTATTAAAATTCAAAAATTTGGGAGGTTTATTATTAGTTAAAGCATAAAAACTTTAAAAAAATTCAGATTTAAATTTAATCTATTACGGTGTCATTAAATACTCTATTGTACTTTTGAAATCGTTAGGCGGGTGTTCAAAAATCTAGAGCCACTTATTTAAACTGATTGACTACCAATTTATAATTACCGCATTATGCAGGATGAGTAACTGCAAAATATAAATTTAGTAATATTTACTATTCCATCAGAACTCATTCTAAGCCTAAATTTTTAATATTAATTGCTATGCAATTTATTTTAATAATGCTATGGATACAAATATGTGATAAAGATATTATAAAATTATTAACATACCCTATGGGTCAACCTTACTTAGGTAAATGATTGCCAGATTTTAAATTTTTTACAAAAATATATAATATTTACTACACTTAGGAATTTTTTTAATATCAAATATATTCCATACATATTGATTTACACTTAATACCTTAAATGTAAATTATGCAATTAAAATAACAAAACATTTACTAAAATCTAACGACCAATAAAAAGATCTCGCCAAAAAAATCTCGTCTCGTCTCGACATCAAAATTCTCGCCACCAAGATTTTTCTCGGTTTTTCCGCATCACTAGATGTGATATTTTGTCACTTTTTGATTCGATCGTACAATATGTTAACAGTGTTTCTTACATAGGAGAACCGACCATCAATTAATCGTTTTATAAAAAATAAAATTAAATTATTGCACAAACTTAGAAAATCATCATTTTGAGTCGGACAATTGTGCAGCTTTAATAAAATTTGGGCATGGCCGGGCGGTTTCTTAGAAGAGTTTAAGCGGGTCAAGGGGGCAAACTAGTTATAAAATAGGACGGGCAGGGTTTATGCAGAAAATTTTAACAAATCTGGCCTTTAAAAAGGTATGAATTCGTTGTTAAAAAAACAAAACGTTATAATTATAGTCATTATAAGATGGGGTCAATTTTCTTTTTCCAAGCCATTTTCTACCTCGATATTCACCAGAGGTGGGAACATTCGCGAAGAATTTTTAACAATACCAATCTTCTATTACTATTTAATACGTTTTCAATCTCCTGATTAAGTAAAATTTCGTTCAGTAGTTCATGTAGTTATAAGAGACAAAAAGGCGTGGGGATATTAGGCAGTGGTTTAAATAGTATTTTGTAAGGTGTTAGGGTGTAGAGAGAATATTTGCGACAACAAATCTTTTAAGTTTTGAAGCCATATACCATCTTATTTTAATTGATATTACTGCCATTAAAATCACTTGGGTAAATTTAGATTCCAAATTCTTTCAAATTTACAAAAATTATCATTTTACCCCTCCCTTAATCATTATTGCCCCCCTCTAATTCCAATGCTGGCTACGTCAATGCTAAATTAAATTTTTTGGGTAAATGAATTCGAAAAAAGATATTTAATGTAATTAAGGCTTTTTTGTCGAAAATGTAATTCATAAGAAAAAGCATATATAAACTTATAAAGTATTTATAAATGTCTTAGTCTGTTATGCAACTATAAATATCTCAATTCATTTATTAGATTAGTAACCCTTTAGCTACGCAACTGCCTACTTATTTTATAGACTGCATAAATGATCTTGTAACAATAAAATATATATTTTTCCTCATATTTTGTTAAACTGCATTTTTATACAGAGGTGCATCAAAGATGAAAATTTGGATTGCTGTTCGGAAGATTTGTGCAATGCAGCCATTCTTAAGAAACACGATCTTGGGATTGTAGCGATTTGTCTATATTTTCTAGCATACATACATTTGAACTGACATTTTAAAGTGTTAGCGTATAAAGTCTCTAATAATTTATAAATTCAAAGCACAATTTATGAAGAAATAGAAACACAAGATAAAACTCTGTTTATTAACTCACAGATCACATTGTCCCATATTGTAGTGTTGATTAGCTAAATCGGCAAGGCAAGCTTAAATAGTCCCAAAATAAACTTCTCACATAAAAACAGCGCCGCAATATTAGTCCATTTTCAAACGTCTATAAACATATGTAATCATGGGCGTACTCATTATTATTTAGGAAGGGGCAGGGTGATCATTTATATACGAAATGATCATTCTGATGCTTTTGAAATAGACATTCAAGATCTAATGACATTTAATACTTCCCAGTGTCCAAAAAATATTAATTTGATAAAATGCCGGGTTATGGGCCATACAGATTAATTAAAAAAACCTTAAATGCGATTGCTAATTACATATGACTTATATACATAATCATGATCAAGACACAGCGTTTAATGAATAGCCTAAAGACCTTTATAAATAATTTTTGGCTTTTTAATAATCCATATATTTAAAAATTAGACATATAGATTTGGACAGGCAATCAGAGGTCTAAAATTTACGATCTGGCCATATACAAGCTAAAATTTAAAACTTGCTTAATTTTGTAATTACTGTCAAATTATTTGTTTATACCATACCCTCTAGTCCGAACGTGCGACTTTTAACAATATAGTATAATATCCTATATCCTGTTATAATCATTTATTTCGAATTCCAAACTTAATAATTGGGTTTCTAAGTATCGGACGGAAAAATAGGGAAGGGCTCGGGTATATTAACAATAAATGTTGATTGTATTAACCAGATATAAGAAAGGGTAATTACTATATTTATCAAACATTTATGAGTACAGCTTTAGGAATAGTTAAAAACAGTAAAAATAGTATTCAAGTCGAAAAATGAATATGAATCAAGGACTACTCAATTGAAATTCCAAAATATGATTAGGGCAATGTTCAATATTCCTCAACTATTCTAATCTTCACAATACCTAAATTAATAATAATAAAAAAACAAGGAGTTAGCCAAATAATTGACGGAAAAATATATTATAAACTTCTGAATATTTAGCTTGTTAGTTCCAAAAAGATAATTTTATAAAAGATAATATTGAAAGATTTTTCTATATATTAAAGTTTTGCCACTTAATTACAACTCAGTAAATCCAAGTTTTATCAAAGATAGACAAGAGAAGAAAACCACAAATTTTGCAACATTCAGCACTATCCCTAGCATACTGTAAAGAGTTATTTGACCTTTAATCAGCTATTACATTAAATATTGGACAACACAAAAAAACAAAATATGTATTTACATAATAATAATTCAAATTTTTTTTTGATGTTTATATACCAGAATACAAAGCAAAAGAGGTCATTGCTGTAAGGCTCAATATTGCCCATAAGATTTTGTTTCTTCTTTTACATGGCCAGTCATCATAGGTTGATTTCTTCTTTTCTATAAACAAAATATTTTTAAGTTCAATTAGGGCGGGGGGCAAAACATAAAGTGTTTCAATTATTGAGGGTTTTTGTATCAAAAATCCCCCCCCCCCGGCTACACCCATGTTGCTTATTAAATACATAATCAAATTCCAAAAACAAATTATCGTATCCGGAGATACGATGATGAAGATATCTTCCCACCTCATCTTATTCAAAAGTTAAGAGTTCAACACGCGGTACAATTCTTTTGATCTTACACATTGTACACTCATAGCGTAGACCATTATTCTTTTACATTTAATTCCTAGTACGCGTATGTTATTCCCCCCCCCCGACGCGCTTATACGTTTGTGTTATTTATTTCTCCCCATATATGATTGTTTATCAACATGAATACGGATGAGTGATTTGTAATAAGGAGATTGATATACATTAATATGATTTTTCTACGTGATAAAATAGATTGGCGAAATGTAGAGCGGTAAAGTTATATTTTTTTAGTGGCTTTAAGCTCGGCCATCCCACAACAATATTTCCCCCTATCCTTCCTTTAAATTCCCCCGATTAATTCCTAATAATTCTTCCTTCAAAATTCGCAAATCATATTCTTTTTCGCAGGAACGCGATATTGGCGCCGAAACAAAAACAATTTAACCACTTCGCCGGGATTAAAAAGTAATCGAACCTGTACTAAAACAATCGAACCAATCCACGATTCGGAAATATTGGGAGACGGAGGAGAAAACAATTCCTTCGAACGATTGGCTACCAAATTTAAACCGCAAACATAATTCAGTGGTAATTCCAATATGTCTGAGAACATATGGCAGAATTCTTCGAACGAATGAAAATATCGAGACTGATTTAAATCAAAATATCAATTATGCAGAATCTTCCCTAACTAATTCTCAAGGCCTAAATTCTTAATCCGCTAAAATATTATTGTAAGACAGAATTATACACTTGATTTATTTACATATATTAATTATATGAAAATTATATTGTTAACCAATATTTAAACCCCCCCCCCCCCCCCGCAGTTTCTTTGATTATTATTTGACAGTCTGCGCGTGGGCAAGAAAGGATAATTTTCAAGATGGCAGTTTACACTCTATATTAATTATAAGTTTTGTCAAGGCTGTTGCTCGAGGAGTCAAAGAGCTGGAAAAAAAACCGTTAGCCATGACGTTGCCTTTTTATCACTGATTTTTACATATATCAGTCGTCGTGTGAGCAAAGGCCAGAGTTGGTATTCGATGCCAGATGTTTGAAACTTATAATGTTAATAACGCCGCCTTGATAGTTGCACTGAACTCTTAGAACTCGATCGAAAATACATTAAGTCTTCGACTTTTAAAAGGGAAAGGTATCGTATCCGGAGATACGATGATGAAGATATCTTCCCACCTCATCTTATTCAAAAGTTAAGAGTTCAACACGCGGTACAATTCTTTTGATCTTACACATTGTACACTCATAGCGTAGACCATTATTCTTTTACATTTAATTCCTAGTACGCGTATGTTATTCCCCCCCCCCCGACGCGCTTATACGTTTGTGTTATTTATTTCTCCCCATATATGATTGTTTATCAACATGAATACGGATGAGTGATTTGTAATAAGGAGATTGATACATTAATATAATTTTTCTACGTGATAAAATAGATTGGCGAAATGTAGAGCGGTAAAGTTATATTTTTTTAGTGGCTTTAAGCCCGGCCATCCCCCAATAATTTATTTTTTTACGGCCCAATATTTCCCCCAATTCAAGCCTGATAATTCCCCCTTCCATCAAAATTCGCAAATCATATTCCTTTTCTCAGGAATGCGATACAAATATATATAATATTATCATTAATAGTGTTTAGCAAGTAGTTAAAATAAATTTCTCCTCTGAAAATAACATTATTATAAATTAAATAAAATGATTACCAAAATGCCCTAAAAAGCATCTAATTTAGGGATGGACTATTATATAAATGTAATGATTTTCTCAAAACATTATGTTAATTTAAATCTAGACAATTTTCCTTAGTATTTTGTAATATAATAAATGGCAAATGTACTCTTGTCTATTTTAATAATACTCTAACATGAGATTTTACTTAGACAACACTTAAATGATTGTAGTTAAATGCATTTTCAAAGGTGAAGGCAAACTTTCCATACATCATATTTCTCTAATGTAAACCCAGACGAGCATAAATATTTTTGGTTTACCTATAATTGCTCAACCCAAGCCCTGACTCAATTTCATGACATTTTATGTATTCATTTGTAAATAAAAAACTTTTCTTTTCTTATAAAAGCATTACATTTATATCATATAGCTTATTCTATAAAAAAAAAATTAGTAATAAAAAATCGGATATGAATGCATAAATTTTGACAAAAATATAAATGAACATAAATACTCTTAAAATATAGGATTAGTTAAATATAAATTTTATTAGGTAATATAGCTGGCAATATAATTGATTTATTAGAATTGAGCACTACCTTGATCCCCATGGGCATAATTTATGTTGAAATGAGATTTGGTTATATTTTCAATAAAACTAATCAAATTTGGGCACGCTTTAAGGTGAGCCTGCAATTCAGTGTTTTTTAGAGGGGCATAATATAAAGGTGCTAGATAGGCATACATCAAGGCATCAGCACTGCTTGGCCTAGGTTGATAAAACAAATGTTTATTTTTTATTTTGAATATTAACCAAAGTTTCAAGCAAAGTTATTGTTTAAAGAGTCACTTTTTAGTTCCAAATAAGTGTTGATTAGCATTCAAACGGTTAGATACTGAATTAAGGCAATTCTTGGTAGTTGCATATATCTATAAAGAATTAAAAATTAAGGTTATATTTTAACTTAACTATAGATTTTGATGAAATATCTTGAAGTGGTTTATCAGAATGATGCAGCCCATTCAATATGTTGTAATAATGCCAATACAACTTGCTGAGTGTAAAAATACCAAACGGAAATTTTAAAAATTTAGCATAAGCCGGTCTAGTGCACTCTTTGCAATTTTCATCATCCAACCAAAAAGTAAAAATCTAAATTAGAAGATAATAAAACAACTTAAGTCTTACAACACCTGGATATAAATCTTTTTGGAGATAAGATGAGTATGCAATTATATCTGCCTTAATATCTTCAGGTAACTCTGCATCAATATCACAATTCTAAATTTGAAGTAAAATCATTATAATCTAATTTACTTCTTTCCTTAGTAGTTCTACAATATCCAATATATTAAACAAAAACTTGTGACCGTATTTTAAATAAGGAATTGTATCTAATTAATATATTCTTTATGAGATAAATTTTACATATAAGAGAGATTATAGATAAATTTTTGGAGTTAAAATCTATGTCTTTACTAGCAAATCTGGAGTATGTCTAGAAAAAATTAGTATAGTCAAATGCTAAAACCATTAGGTATAATGAGTTAATATCAATTGATGGGCAATTCCATGCTGAACCCCAAACTCTTAAAGAAATCATTTCAAATTTAAAAACAGCTGACGTAAAATTTGTAAGAGACGTGGAGGAGCAACTAATTACAACAGTTAAATAATAGTCGAAATTGTATAAATAATAATCTGATATTTGGTTTTAATTAAGTAATATTTTTTAAACACAAATTAAAAAAGTTACCCTAATTCCTCTTAATAAAAAAAGTTTAAATATGTAAAATTAAATTAGTGGTAAAAATCTTTAGCAGTTTTTTGATTTTCATGTTTTTAGGTGGTTAAGTTAAAATTGAAAAAAATCTATAGATTTCAACAATTTATGAGTTAAAACATGTAAGTAAAACCAAATTAGCACAGGATTATGGTGTAGGATTAGTCACAATCTATTGTATATGTAATAATAAAGAGAATTAGACATGGGCGTAGCCAGGTTTTGAATTAGGGGGGGGGGGCAAAACGTTTAAAAGTTTAAATGGGGGGGGGGGGGCAAAACGTGAAATTTATTAATTTTTAAGGGTTTTTGCATTGAAATTTTTTTTTTCTCGCCATTTAGGGGGGGGGGGGGCAGCCCCCCCCCCATGCCCCCCCTGGCTACGCCCATGGAATTAGTTATAGATGCAGCAAATAATCTATCTCTAAGCAAAAAAAGACAAATTAAAAGTAATCTCCTTGTTATATATTTACATTATATAACTTAGCACAATATATCGAGACAGAACAAGCCTTACTTAAATGGCTTATAAGGATTTGCACCAAGAGATGTGTGATTTATCTTTGCTTTTATCCAAAGCAAAACAGTTTTTAAGCATGTTAATAAAGGTAAATTTTAGAAGATATCAAGAGTCTTTGGCTTTAAATAAACTGTTATTTGATAATTTATGTTACTTTGAATGTTAAATTATGTTTAAACAAATTTTTGTTAACAAATTTATATAAATAAATAAAACTCTTAGGCATTCCAGATTAAGGTTCCGTAATAGGAACACATCAATTATTATAAAACAATAAAATGGGTAATGCTGACTGTAAGGATCCGTAACCACTCCATGCGCTACTTATTATTATAATTACCTTTGATTATAAAAATTGTACTTTTACGCATTTTGTAACGAATTGATATATATAAAGTTGTACAAAGATCAGTTGTTTTTAGTTTTTAGTTTTTAACTCTCCTCCTAAAATCTCTAATTTTTATAAAATTCTTATCCAAAAACTTTCTGAGATATCCAGATCCACCCCTCTTCAACCTTAAATCTTTGGTTTTTGATGGATCGGGTCACGAGTGACTAGAAGCTTATTATAGTTCACTTTCTGGATTGATGTTGGAGGATCCAGAGCTAGCATACTCCATTGCCCTCAGACTAGGAATTCCCTATTCAAAGGAATATTCCTGCCGCAACTGCCCCCAGAACATATACATTTATGCAAGACACCCCCTACTCTGCCTTTACAATAAATTTTAAATACATAAGGCACGAAAAGGTGAATAGCCTAATCCAAGCCGCTTTTAAAAAAGTCAATATCCCGTCCCTTTTAGAGCCGTCAGACCCTTCGTTGGAGGGAGGGATGCGACTAGATGACTCTACCCTTATCCCTTGGGTAAATGGTCTACCCCTCATTTGGGATCTCATCGGTATAGACATTTTCGCCACCTCTAACCAGAACTACAACGCTCTGACCCTCGCCGAACACCGCAAAACGGTAAAATACCAGGCCGCCTCGTGTTCTGGGACTTTTGGTCCGGTCACTATAAAGCTTTTTAAAGAAATCAGCCGTCGCTGCCCGCCCTCTAAATATTCCATAAATTTACTTAAACAAAAAATTGGTATTTTTATAGCAAAGTACAATTTTAAATCCCTGGCCGACAGCTGGCCACTTTTAATAGATGACACATGCGACGCTTTTGACTTAAAATTATTTTGTTTTATACCCGTCCTTATATTTTTCGAATTTTAACACTTCGTTTTTATAATGTTCTTACGTTCAAATAAACAATATATATATAAAAAAAAATAAAAAAAAATAAACACTCCCATATCTCTTTTTCCCTCCTCCCCAACAGCTTACACATCGACGACAGCTTTTACACTGACTTTGTGACAGCTTCATATTAGAGTGAAAATAAGTTACCCAATATTCTTAAATCATACTAACCAAAACTATGGATGATTTAGGTAATGTTATATTTTTATTTGTAATTTTTGAAAAGTTTAAAAAATCATGCTGGTGAGAAGGGCGATGAAGATAACCTAGTTGAGCAATACCAAGCAAAGATGAAGCACAAATGGGATTTTCAAATTAGCCAAATTGTTTAAAAGATCAAAAAATTCACAGAACTGGAACATTTTATTAAAAATACACTATTTAATAGCCAAAACCATCAAATGCTTTTACACAATTCTTAAATTATTACGTCCTCCACAAACGACGCGCACTGCATATTCCGCCCGTACAATATGAAAAATACACTAAGGGTACTGTCCGACTCACAACGAAGGCGGTTAAGAAAGTTAGTTGTGAAAAGAATGCGAATAACGTGCTGAAATGTATGAACGTTTACGGGAAAGAGCATCGAGGTCGTACAAATTCTAAAATGAGATACACATCGCCTGCCTACAGGAGACGAGGTGGAGCGGAACCAAAGCTAGGGATGTAGGAGAAGGATACAAACCAATCTAGAATGCGTCAAAAAATCCTAGAAACGGGATGGCTATTGTCATAAGTGAATCGTTCAAGGACAAGGTGGTGGAAGTCAAGTGTTGTTCAGACAGGCTAATGTGGATGAAGATTGCAGATCAAAAGGGTCTCCTAATGTTATGTGCGCGTATGCTCCCCAAATTAGGTGTATACAATTCTTCGATTAAGTAATAGGACAGGAAGAAAGGCTAATTATTGGAGGCGGATTTCAACGCTCAAGGAAGGATCGCATCAGGCATGAACGAAATCATAAAGGATATGGGCATGTCTGAAAAACAAAGAACGAGAAAAACTTTTCCCAGTATACCAAGCATACGACATTTCGATGTTAACACATATTTTCAAATATGCAAAGATCGTATTGAGACTTATAGAAGTGGGAAGCCTTTTACTCAAATTGACTATCTGCTCATACGGCGAAAGGACTCAGGGAGTATTAAGGATTGCAAATTGATACCCGGAGAAGAAATCGCCAGAAAAGAGTCTACTTGTGATGGATCTTAAAATTAAAATATTTCCCGAAAGAAGAAGGGGTTATAAACCTCGAATTCGATACAAAACGCTAAGGGTACATCGACGAACGAAATATAGCATCATAAAGCCTCCCTCTTCGGTGCAAGGAAGTTGCAAAGGGCTGTAGACGACGATTGGGAGACGCTGACTAAGGACATAATGGAAACAGCGGAGTTATATGACAGACCAAAGATGGCAAAGCTATAAATAAGGAATTTTGGCGGTGGAATCATTCGGTTGGGGATTTTATCGAAAGAAGAATAATTTTATATACACGGTGGCACAAATCAAAAAAGTCGGAAGATTATCAACAGTATAGGGAGGCAAAGAGAGTCGCAATCCTGCGATGCCGTCTACAGCGAAATGGCAGACTAACTGGACCAGGGGCGAAAAGCTTATGTACAGATTGACCAAGATAAAGAAGATGAAAAGTCGCGATATCGTAGTTCTTAAAAAAGTCAAAAGCGAGAATAGTCAAATCAAGCAAAAGGAAGTGATGGAAAGGTGGAAAGGATATTTTAAAGAACTTTTGAATATTTATAATGACTAAAATTTTCTTCCCGATATTGAGTTAAACATAAGTAGGGTCAAACACTTTCAGGACTAGTGTTTCGATCTCGTCTCGTCTCAGTCTCGAAAACAAAATCTCGTCTCGTTTTGGGACCGATTATAAAGATCTCGACCTAGTCTCGTCTCGTTCTAGAAAAATGTCGGTATCGTCTCTATAAGAGTTCTCGTCTCGACTTTAAAAAATATATACTGAATAAAAATTTCTCTTGTTTTATTAAAATATTAAATAAGTGGTAAAAAATCCAAATGGCAAACTATATTTTTTGAAATAGTACACAAGCTTTTTAAAGTTTAGCGGGATACGACATCTCATTGACCATAATTAATTCATAAAGATAACGTTTTTATGGAAAGTGCAGACTAAAAACTATAAATCAATTTGAAGTGATTTATTTTTCTAGCAAATTATAACATTTGTATTAAATAAACTACGTCTGTCAACTATAAATACTTAGAAAATTAAGTTCGCTTACATTTGGCTTAGTTACATAATTGAGCAAATTGAGACCCTTTATTGACCCTGGCTAAAGCTTCAAAGTAGACCTTAACATATTTAAGGCAAACGTTTAAGTCCATTGATATTACCATCATCAATTATAGCCCAGAGTGTTTATTGCATGTTTACTATAGCGTTATAAACCACAAAGTGCGAGTGACTTTTAATGACAATATTCTTATTTATAGAATAAATAACTAAATGCACATATTAAAACGTTGTGAAAACAACAATAAAAGCAGCCCTATTATAGGATTAAGAATCGAGAATTTGAAAAATTGAGTCAAGTTCGAGACGAGAATTTTTACCTCGAGACGAGACGAGATTTTATCAGCGAAATCTCCGCTTTAATTTTTATTTTAACTATTGAGACTTAATTTAGCTAATTAAGAATGGATGTTATTTAAATGCACAGTAATAAATTAAAAAATGCTCAGTAAAATGTGCTCAGTATTTTATAAAAGTGCCCAGTTAAAATTAAAAATTGCCTAGTAAATTAACTTTAAAATTCTCAGCTTTAAATTAATAATACTCAGTATTTTTGCTAAAATGCTCAGTAATACAAATTCATAATTTGTGATATTAATTTATTTTGCGCTTATATTTTATAAATAATATTTTAAATGGTATACAATTTTTTTTGAAATAAATTAAGAACTTGCCCCCTCCGTTTTTTTGTCCTGTTGGTTCCCCCCCCCCCCACCCCATGTTTTTTACCCTCTTTCTCACCAGGGGGGAGGGGGATGATCCCCCTCCTTCTTTTTACCCTCTTTCTCACCTGGGGGGAGAAGGGTAAATTGCCCCTCCCCTTAATTTTTTACCCCCCCCCCCCCTTAATTTTTTACCATCTTTTTCACCCGGTAGGAAGGGGGGGGGGGTGATTTGCGCCCCCTCCCTTATTTTTTACCCTCTTTCTCACCGGGGGGGGGGGGGTGGGAGGGGTGATTTGCCCCCCCCCCTTATTTTTTTACCCTCTTTCTCACAAGGGGGGAGGTGATTGCCTCCCCCCTCCCCACTTTTTTACCTACTTTCTCACCCGGGTGGGAGGGTAATCTGCCCCCCCCCCCCCCTCTTTTCATCCGGAGGGGGGGGCCCTCCGGTTGAGAAAGAGGGCAAATAATAAGGAGGGCCCCCCTGGCAAGAAAGAGGATAAAAAATAGGGGGGGGGGGAAACCAACGGAACAAAAAAAGGGAGGGGGCAAAGTTCTTAATTTATTAATGATATATCTGGCTCACCAATTTTCATTTAAAGAATTTATTATTCTCACTTAAGTATAAATTTTATTTTAAAATTAAATTTCAGTTACTGAACAAAAATTTACTGAGCAACATAGTAATAATAACTAAACAAATGAATTAATTACTGAGCAAATAGTTAAATTACTGAACATTATATTATTTACTGAGCATTTGAATATTTTACTAAGCATTTAATTATTCTACTGAGCAATTGATTATTCTAATGAGCAAAAATTTAATTAAAAACTGAGCACAATAATTTGTTCTTATTAAGAATTTTTAGTTTTTGTTACATTTAGGATATTAAATGCAAATCAATAGGATTTTGAAATCAAATCACTTAATATCCGCCTCGCGCAAATTTCAAATTTGTAATATAATCTTACTCAATAGACAACATAGTATTAGTGGCCCTTAGGGTAATTGAACAATTAATTATGTATTTTTACTTATTTTTATGGCATTTTTATATAATATAAAAATTTTAGATCTATAATGAGTTTATGCGCAACAAGTTCATCATCCAACTCAAAAAAGAGCAAGCTGTTCAAAATTTCACAGTATCCAAGGATGAATCAAATAAAATGGGGAAGTGTAAATTGTGTTTTAAAGCAGTAAGACTGATAGTATCAATACTTCAGTTCTTCAACGACATCTTAAACGTTACCATCATCAGAGGTCAGATTTGTTTGGAATTTTATGCCCGAAACCGGCCCGGTTCAATTTCTTAACCTCATTGCCCGCCCGAGCCCGCCCGAACTTTCTAGGTGTCCGCCCGGGCCCGCCCGAAACATTAGAGCTGCCCGAAATGCCCGGCCCGAAATATTAAATTTGCCTGTTAGGCCCGAAATTTTGCGATCTCAAATTCTTTCAACCACTATTAAAAAATAAGCATTTAATTAACGGCATATTGAATAAAACAAATATAGTAATATTTTATTATCCCGGACAAAATCTAATTACCTATATTATTTAAAGTCGAATAATTTTTCGAAATGAAACTTTTGATCTTTAATTTTAATCCTAATAGGTCAAAAAAGTAAGTATTAGGTCTTTCTAAAAAATTTGGTTAGATCTTTTAAATATTAGTAGCACTGGCAAAACCGCTCTAGTCACATTATTTTAATAGATTAATTGCTAATGCATTTAGGGACAAACATGTTAGAACGTTTAAAAATCATATAATAGCAAAATATTAATTGAATGCAGCCGATGTCCATGAAAATATTTATGTAGCAATGTTTTAATTAAGTTTAAAGTATACATATTTTATAAATAATCTTACAATAAACAAAACTATACTCCCCTTTTGGATTAACCCGTTTATGCCCTACCCTATAAATAAACTTTTTAATGAATAAAATTAGTTTAATTAGTCAATCTGTGCTCTTAGTACTTACTTTTTTTATAACAAAAACAATAATTTATCAATAGAATTTAAATGTAATTTATGTAAAATTTTTTTGAAATTTAAAGTAAAAAAAGAAGGTATATAAATTTATTATGCTTAGCGATAGCAACGAGTATTGGGGAAGCTTTGTTAAACCAAATAAGATATGTTAAAAAAATTTAACACTTGCCATGACGCTTTTGTGATATGTGAATTACGAACATTGAAAGGGCTACATAAATATAAATATAATCCTTTCCATGAACGTAGATAGGGATAGAGACTTGACGGAAATAGAGTGGTTCTGGCAAAATTATAAAAATAACTTGGGGACGGATGACGAAATCAAGTTAGTTAACTCTTTTAGCATTTTAATATACAATCAAATAAAAAAGTAACAAAATAAAACATTATCTAAAAAATTTCCAACATTGCACTAATCCTATCATCGTGCCCACCCGGGCCCGCCCGAAAATAAAAACTTGGGACATTTCCCCGGCCCGGGCCGGGCAATATGGTCTCTGACCATCATATAGATGCTTATAATTTTTACCCTACTCAAGTTAATAAGGAATTAAACTGCTCAAAAAATTTTTTCAGCCAACCTAAATGCTTTAGAAAATCTAAGCATTTAGCTGCTATATATATCAAACATATTTTTTAAAATAACTAATGTATATATTATACAATTAGTTGATTGAAAAATATAATTATCCCAATTTAGCAGCAAAAACTAGAGATTTCTGCTGAGCACTCCGGCGACCTCGGTGCCTGCCGAAAGATTGTTTTCGAACGCGTCTCTGACTACTCGAAAACATCGTAATCGATTAACTTATGAACATAGGCGTGGCCAGGGGGGAGGGCAGGGAGGCGCGGCTGCCGCCCAATAAATCCAAAAATTTGTTGAAATTTATCAAAATTATGGCTAAAATTCCAAAAATAATCATGGCCTCTCCCTAAATCATTATTGACTCCCTCTAATCTCAATACTGGCTACTCTCGTGCTCATGAATCTGTCAGGAGCTTGCTATGCTTACACTCATGGCACACCTCAACAATTTTCAACCCATCACATATAACATTTTACGTCAAAATGTAGGCTTGGCAGATGCATTCAAATTCACTGAATTTTTTGCAAAATGCTTTAATTCATCAATAAATTAAAAATATATGAACATAAGCTTTATTAGTACGTAATTATTTTATGCGAAAATTAATAATAAAGTTAATACTTTGTTGTATAATGGGTTGTCACACTATAATAGAATTGTTTAAATTTTATATTTGACAACTTTAATTAAATTATATATGTGCAATTGACGTAAGATCTCATAACTTTTATGTTCTTCCAACAATAATGCATATTTTATTGTATTTGCAATGTTCAGATAACTACTTGGTATAAATAATGATAAAATTTTTAAGCTTACTCTCGCATTTTCGTCACTATTTTAACGTTATTATATAATCTCAATAAATTCATTATGTTAAGATATGATGATATTATTCGACTCTATCCTTTTATTGCCAGGAAATATAAGTTATTAATTAGCAATACCTTCGAGTTAAGTAGTATACCCGTATTAATGCTTCCTACCTTAAGTTACTTATCTCGCTTGTGTTTTGGAATTTGAGATAAAAAGTTGGTTTCATTGTGACCAATTTATATCTTAAATAATAATTTATAAGAACCAGAAAAAAATATATATGGTATAATTATTTATGAAAGTCGAGACAAGACGAGAATTCTTGCCGAGACGAGATCGAGATTTTTATTATGCTCCCGAGACGAGA
The DNA here is from genome assembly GCA_964036665.1 of Gordius sp. MW1. Classification (NCBI taxonomy): domain Eukaryota; kingdom Metazoa; phylum Nematomorpha; class Gordioida; order Gordea; family Gordiidae; genus Gordius; species Gordius sp. MW1. The sequence continues at coordinate 4,559,895 of OZ038528.1, forward strand.
CGAGATTTTGCTTTCGAGACCGAGACGAGATCGAAATACTAATTAAGAACATAGAGTTTTACACTAGTTGCACGTATTTAAATTTTTGACAAAAATCCTTATAATTAAATTTTATTAATTAACTTCCAATTCTAACTAATTTTGTAACTTCCAATTCTAACTAATTTTGTCATTAAATAGTTATTTATCAAATACAGTATAGGTTCGTGTATTTATTTTATATTGCACAATTATAGAAATTATAGTAAATTTGAACGCACCTGCCAACTCAGCTTATTATGTGGAAAGTAATGCATATGAAAAAACTATGTATTACATTTCTTAAGGTCTAAAAATTTGAGACGTATACTATTAGTTCAAGCATAAAAACTTCTAGAAAAATGATTTAATCTATTAGAGTGTCATCGAAAACTCGATTGTACTTTTGAAATCGATAGACAGGCACAAATGGCGTTAGGTTGTTTAAAATCTCGAGCCATCTTAGCTTAAGTTGTATAATTATTCGAACTAATTATCCATTAATTTATAATTATCGAATCATGCATGATGAGAAACTGCAGAATTCAAATATCTTCTTTTCTTCTTTATCAGTTATTTGGTCCCACATTCGTGGGGTTCGTTTTGATAAGCTTCTTCTATCTTGACCGGGTGAGTGCCATGTCTTGACTAATCTCTTTAGTTTTCATAACTTTATCGACTTGCCCTTTCCACGTGACACGGGATCGTCCTCTTTTTCTCTTCCCCGGTACCTCCATGTCCAGTACTTTTTGATTTACGTCATCCGTGTCCCTTCTTAGATATGGCCATACCACCTTAGCCGATTTTCGTTAATCATGTCCGCCATAGGTTGAATACCCATTTTTGTCATGAGAATGTCATTCGTCATAAGGTAGAGCTTAGTATAACCCAAGCTCCACCGTATCATTCTCATCTCTGTGACTTGTAATAGCTTTCCTTCCGTGGTGTTTAATGCCCATGTTTTACTTCCATAGAGTAACACCGGTCTTACGATGGATTTGTAAGCTTTGCTCTTCAACCATATTGGCATTTTCTTGTCGCACATTCAAATATAATACACAATAATTTACTAAAATCTAACGATCTATAAAAAGTCGAGCTCGCCTACAAAATCTCGTATCATCTCGTCTCGACATCAAAATCAGTTTTTCCGCATCTATTCAGTAATATGAAGTTAGGACACGTACAATATGCCCAGATGGAATACCTATGGAAGCATTGCTCGGATATCGTGAAGAAGAGTCACGACCATGACGAACCTCTTTAACAAGATATTGGTAGAATAGCGAATTCCTAATCATTGGAGAGCAAGCACATACCCTTATTTAAAATCAAAAAGAATCTCAAGAATGTGGCAATTACATAGTGTATAAGATAACTTGCCACTCCTTGAAGTTTATGGAAAGTATCTTAGTAAAAAGGCTGAATACGAGGTGAAATATCGGCTAACCAATTCGGACGGCAAAGCCTATGGTCATTATCGACTTAAGGATGGCGCAGGGCACGGTCCCTCGCAATTTAATATGATGAGGATTAAGAAAACAATATATTCCTCACGCATATACGGCTTATAAAAAATATTGATGAAGCCTTAAATTCTTGCGCTAGAGTTGGAGACTCTAAACTTTTTCGGGTTGAAATTGGATTACATCTTAGATCTGCTCTAAGTCCCTTTATATTTAACATAAGTATGGACACGATAACGAGAGGCATTTAAAAGCCATCGCCATGGTGTATGCTATATGCCGATGATATAGCAATATGCGAAGAAACAAACAAGGCGCTTAGCTGGCTATTGTTTAAAGTACGCCTAGTGATGCGGAAAAACCAAGAAAATTCTCGGTCTCGTCTCGTCTCGAAAAACCGAGACGAGACGAAAATTTGAAAAACTGACCAGAGATCGAGACGAGAATTTTGATGTCGAGACGAGACGAGACGAGGTTTTTTCGGCGAGATCTCGGGTTTTTATTGATAATTAGATTTTAGTAAATTATTGTGTATTTTAATATGCCTGATTTACATTTAAGGTATTAAATATAAATCAATACGATATGAATATATTTTATATTAAAATAACACCTAAGTGTAGTAATTATGATATATTTTCGCAAAAATTTTAAAAATTTGGCAATTACAGTTCATTTACCTAAGTATGGATGGCACTTAGGATATGTGAATAATTTAATAATATATTTCTCACATATATGTATCCTTAGAATTATTAAATGTAACAAAATTTTAGACTTAGAATGAGTTCTGATGGACTAGTAAATATTACTAAAGCATATTTGAACTTAGCAGTTTCTCATCCAACTTGATGCAGTAATTATAAATTGGTGGTGGCCAATTAGTTTGAATAATCATACAAGTTAAGCTAAGGTGGCTCGAGCTTTTTTGGGTACCCTAATGTCATTTGTGCCTGCCTAACGATTTTAAATGTTCAACTGAGTATTCAATGACACCGTAATACATTAAATCATGAGTTTTCTAGAAGTTTTATGCTTCAACTAATAATATACCTCCCAAATTTTTGAACCTTAATAAGACATTATGTGAATACATTGTTTTTTCATATGCATTACTTTTCACCTCATAAACTGGGGTTGGCAGATGCATTTGATACTATAATTTCTATAGTTGTGGTAATTTTGCAATATAAAATAAATACACAACTTATAGTGTACTAGATAAATAAATGGCAAAGTTAGTTCGAACTGGAAGATAATTATTTAAAAACTAATTTGATTATAATGATTTTTGTCTTAAAATAAAATACGTGCACTTTAATCTAATGTTTGAAACCTTATGTTCTTGATCCTATATGCTGTTTATTGTTGTTTTTACAACGTTTTAATTTGTGCAACAAGTTATCAGTTTTGTAATAATATTATTACCATAAAAGTCACCCGCGCTTTGTGGCTTATAAAATGCTATAGTAAACCTAAAATAATCTTTTGTAAAACATTTGCCATAAATATGTTAAGAAACTTTGCAATTAGCCTAAATATGTAACTAAGTCAAAATAGGTGAACTTATAAATTTCGTCTGTTTAAATTTAACAGACACAGTGAATTTGATACAAATGTTATAATTTGCTAGAACTATAAAATTTAATGGTGGCCCGTCAACTCGCCGAAAACAATCTCGCCGAAAATAATGTCCCCCAGCTAAAAAATGTCCCCAAATTTGTGATTGGTTGATGGGTTAGGGTTAATAAGCTTGGGGACCTTTTTTTAGCTGGGGACATTATTTTTCGGCGAGATTGTTTTCGGCGAGTTGATAGGGCACCAAATTAAAAAGGTCTTATCAGATAGTATATTATTATATCAAAGTTTAAGCTCCAAAACACTTACAAGAGTACTTGTTTAAATTGTCGCCCTCACCACTATTCAATTTTAAATTTAATACACAGTTATGCTATTTTATATATTAAACAGCGATCCTTTCGTACTATACTTTAAATTTAATTATGTTATCTCTTGTCAATGAGATGTCATGTCGCGCTATATCATTAAAAAGTTTGTGTATTAAGTTTTTTTTACATAAAGGTATACCACTTGGATTTTTGTAACACCTAATTAATTATAGTAAACAGGAGAAATTTTTATTTTGTATAAATTTTTCTTCAATGTCGACGAGACGAGAACTCTCGCCGAGACGAGACGAGACCGAGATTTTTCTAGACCGAGACAAGACGAGAACGAGATTTTCATAATCGCTTCCGAGACGAGACGAGATTTTGCTTTCGAGACCGAGACAAGACGAGATCGAAACACTAAGTACGCCTCTGGATTTCGAATCGAATCGAATATTTTTGGTATTCGAATCGGATTCCAATTTTTTTTCAACAAAAATATTCGATTCGAGATTCGTCGAATATCAAAATGAAGATTAGAATTCGATTCGAAAAAAATTTAAGGATTCGAAATCGATTCGAATATAAATTACGTTTTTAATATTATTAGAAAACACATTTAAAAGGCTACTATGATTTTTAATTTGCATATACATTTGAAAAATTTATTTAAAAGGTATTTAAAAAAATACACACATCGAAAATAAAAATATTAAAGGCGAACAAAAAACTATGGCGATATGTGTAAGACAATCAAGAACCGTTTTTAGCCAACTTTTAAGGCAAATTTGCTTCCTAACACGTTCATCCTTAAACGATTGCTTGTGTTTAGTCAATAAATTGGTTCCTGTTGAAAATATTATTTCGCACGGAAGTAAATGATCCAGGTATAAAGAGAAGATTTTTTTGTTAATTTTTGGATGTCTGGAAAACGACGTTGATTCGATTTCCACCATTGTATAGGCTCAACATTGGAGACCACACCTGGTTTGTGCAAAAATCTCTCCAATGAAGACTTCGCCTTGTCGCTCTTAATAGCCGATCCAGTTTCGATACCTCGCAGTTAATACAAAATCTGGCTGACTTCCTATAGCAGTTTCCAAGTCATCTTTAATTTCTCTATACGATATGCCATACTGGCGATAAACACTCAAATTTTGAGCCTTAAATCGACCACACTCGCTTATAAGACTATCTTCTTATTGAATGCCATATATCTTCAATTTTCTATTTGGCCATTTTGCCAGCATGATCTTCTATGCCTGGTTGATAATATACCGTAGTCCATATTTTAATTAAATTGTGATCCTCGTTCTCCATAACTTATGTAAGTTAGAAAAACATTAAATTAAACTTTTTCAAATTGTAGCAGGAAAAATATCTAAAATGCGGTAAGATAAAAATAGCTAAATATTTGAGTATGGTCTATTTAAATTAAACTTAAAAAAATCCAATTCTATTGATTCAAGGATTCGATTCGGATTTTTGAATCTTAGCAGCGTAAATATTTGATTCGAAATTCGAATCGAATCTCTCGAATATTTCCCAGAGGCGTAGTTTAAAGGTCAACGATCGAAAAACGGTTTACATGGAAATGGACGTTGAAAGCAGCCCATCGCTGGATGACCATCTAAAGTACCCAAAAGTAGACAGGTTTACATACCTCGACTCGATGCTACATCAAGAGGGAGGTTGAGCAACAAAAGAAAGGATGGCTTAAATGGCGAAGTATATCCAATGTAAAGTGCGTCAAGAAAATGCCAATATGGTTGAAGAGCAAAGCTTACAAATCCATCGGTTAATCTATGGAAGCGGAACATGGGCATTAAACAGCAGAGAAGAAAAGCTATTAAGCCACAGATATGTGAATAATACGGTAGAGCTTGGGGGATACTAGGCTCGACCATATGACGAATGATTTTCTCAAAACAAAAATAGTATTTACCCTATGGCGGATATGATTAACTAAAGTCGGCTAAGATGGTATGGGCATATACTAAGAAGGGAAGTAAGTGATTTAAATCGAAATGTATTGGACATGGAGGTACGACAGAAGAGAGGAAGAGGACGACCTCGTGTCACGTGGAAAGAGCAAGGCGATAAAGTTATGAAAACTAAAGAGATTAATTAATACATGGCCCTTTACCCGATCAAGATGGAAGAAACTCATCAAATCAAACACCACGAATGTGAGACATGATTTATAAAGAAGAAGACGATTGTAAAATTTCTTTGTATAAAATCGGTGGGTTTGGAATGATAAAAGAGGGAAATGGAACGCGATATTTCGGGATATTATGGCCCATTATCAGGGGGGAAAAGGGTGAAGATGAAGTAACAAAAAATAAGAATGAATTAAAGTGAGTTAATGGGTAACATAACCCGTTGATGGATTTACAGAACTGATAACTTGATCATTTCAAAACGTTGTAAAAACAACAATAAAAGCAGCATTATTATAGGATTAAGAAGATAAGGGTTTTGGGATAATGAAATAAGTACTTTATTAAATATCCAATTAAAGTAAATTGTATGCGAGAACAAAGTGTCTGTTCTGGTGTATATAAAATTCCTTTATATACACATATATTAATTGAAATCAATTAAGTTTAGTGTTGCCTCCGCGAGGTATAAACAAATCAATTATATATAGTGGTGATACCTCGAGGTATGCTTGGTGGTCAATTAAATCAATTAAGACAATGAACGCAACAAATAGTCTCCTTCGTAGAAGTGGAGCGTTATATAAAATTGAAAAATTTCTTAATTGATGTAAAGTATGTGTAAGGGATGTTCGTAATACTAGCCAGTTTTAAAGTATGTGTAAGGGATGATCGTAATACTAGCCAGTTTTCTACCGCCTACCATGGTTGTTAGTGAAGTGGCCGAGGTGTGAGTTGTGTGTGTGTCGTTGTGGTGCTATCCAATATATTAATAAGTTACATGCCTCGGGCAGAGGTATCTATATTGGAATCGCAATCGTCCATCAACTAAACCGGTAAGCGGTGGTGAGAACGTTGGTAGTAGGTGTTATTGTTTTTGTCGAACGTAGTATTTGCTCGTTGCAAGAGGCCATGTGGTGTTGATGTTGAGATGGGTTTTTCGATTAGGGCCATGCGAAGAGCAGTGGTTGGGCAGCAGTGGTTGGGCGTTCGGCAGACTTTGTTGTTGTCTATGTAGAGATGTAGCAGGGCATCAAGGTCTTTTTGTCGTAGTAGTAATCAGATAGGAAGGCATAGCAGTCGGACACGCAGATTTCGATATTTAGAAGTTGACGTGTTTGGTTGTTCGGCTCGATCGTGTCTTTACAATATTTGTATTGGCTGCCAGATTGACTAAGGAGTGCCCAATATCTAAATTTCATAATTTTAACACAAAAAAAAAACCAAGACGCCGTTGCTTAAGGGCGTATTCTGGGGGAGGGAAAAAAACGGCTCCCCCGAAATGCGGGGTCACCAATTTTGGGATAAAGAAATAAGTACTTTATTAAATATCCAATTAAAGTAAATTGTATGCGAGAACAAAGTGTCTGTTCTGGTGTATATAAAATTCCTTTATATACACATATATTAATTGAAATCAATTAAGTTTAGTGTTGCCTCCGCGAGGTATAAACAAATCAATTATATATAGTGGTGATACCTCGAGGTATGCTTGGTGGTCAATTAAATCAATTAAGACAATGAACGCAACAAGGGTTTAAACTTTAAATTGCACGTATTTAAATTTATGACAGAAATCAATGTAATCAAATTTATATTCCAAATAATTACCTTCCAATTCCAACTAACTTTGCCATTAAATACTTATTTATCGAATGCAGTATAGGTTCGTGTATTTATTTTATATTGCACAATTATAAAAATATAATAAATTTAAATGCACCTGCCCAGCGTATAATGTGAAAAGTCATGCAAATGACAAAACTATGTATTCACAAATGTCTTATTAAAATTCAAAAATTTGGGAGGTTTACTATTAGTTAAAGCATAAAAACTTTAAAAAAAATTCAGATTTAAATTTAATCTATTACGGTGTCATTAAATACTCTATTGTACTTTTGAAATCGTTAGGCGGGTGTTCAAAAATCTAGAGCCACTTATTCAAACTGATTGACTACCAATTTATAATTACCGCATTATGCAGGATGAGTAACTGCAAAATATAAATTTAGTAATATTTACTATTCCATAAGAACTCATTCTAAGCCTAAATTTTTAATATTAATTGCTATGCAATTTATTTTAATAATGCTATGGATACAAATATGTGATAAAGATATTATAAAATTATTAACATACCCTATGGGTCAACCTTACTTAGGTAAATGATTGCCAGATTTTAAATTTTTTACAAAAATATATAATATTTACTACACTTAGGAATTTTTTTAATATCAAATATATTCCATACATATTGATTTACACTTAATACCTTAAATGTAAATTATGCAATTAAAATAACAAAACATTTACTAAAATCTAACGACCAATAAAAAGATCTCGCCAAAAAAATCTCGTCTCGTCTCGACATCAAAATTCTCGCCACCAAGATTTTTCTCGGTTTTTCCGCATCACTAGATGTGATATTTTGTCACTTTTTGATTTGATCGTACAATATGTTAACAGTGTTTCTTACATAGGAGAACCGACCATCAATTAATCGTTTTATAAAAAATAAAATTAAATTATTGCACAAACTTAGAAAATCATCATTTTGAGTCGGACAATTGTGCAGCTTTAATAAAATTTGGGCATGGCCGGGCGGTTTCTTAGAAGAGTTTAAGCGGGTCAAGGGGGCAAACTAGTTATAAAATAGGACGGGCAGGGTTTATGCAGAAAATTTTAACAAATCTGGCCTTTAAAAAGGTATGAATTCGTTGTTAAAAAAACAAAACGTTATAATTATAGTCATTATAAGATGGGGTCAATTTTCTTTTTCCAAGCCATTTTCTACCTCGATATTCACCAGAGGTGGGAACATTCGCGAAGAATTTTTAACAATACCAATCTTCTATTACTATTTAATACGTTTTCAATCTTCTGATTAAGTAAAATTTCGTTCAGTAGTTCATGTAGTTATAAGAGACAAAAAGGCGTGGGGATATTAGGCAGTGGTTTAAATAGTATTTTGTAAGGTGTTAGGGTGTAGAGAGAATATTTGCGACAACAAATCTTTTAAGTTTTGAAGCCATATACCATCTTATTTTAATTGATATTACTGCCATTAAAATCACTTGGGTAAATTTAGATTCCAAATTCTTTCATATTTACAAAAATTATCATTTTACCCCTCCCTTAATCATTATTGCCCCCCTCTAATTCCAATGCTGGCTACGTCAATGCTAAATTAAATTTTTTGGGTATATGAATTCGAAAAAAGATATTTAATGTAATTAAGGCTTTTTTGTCGAAAATGTAATTCATAAGAAAAAGCATATATAAACTTATAAAGTATTTATAAATGTCTTAGTCTGTTATGCAACTATAAATATCTTAATTCATTTATTAGATTAGTAACCCTTTAGCTACGCAACTGCCTACTTATTTTATAGACTGCATAAATGATCTTGTAACAATAAAATATATATTTTTCCTCATATTTTGTTAAACTGCATTTTTATACAGAGGTGCATCAAAGATGAAAATTTGGATTGCTGTTCGGAAGATTTGTGCAATGCAGCCATTCTTAAGAAACACGATCTTGGGATTGTAGCGATTTGTCTATATTTTCTAGCATACATACATTTGAACTGACATTTTAAAGTGTTAGCGTATAAAGTCTCTAATAATTTATAAATTCAAAGCACAATTTATGAAGAAATAGAAACACAAGATAAAACTCTGTTTATTAACTCACAGATCACATTGTCCCATAGTGTAGTGTTGATTAGCTAAATCGGCAAGGCAAGCTTAAATAGTCCCAAAATAAACTTCTCACATAAAAACAGCGCCGCAATATTAGTCCATTTTCAAACGTCTATAAACATATGTAATCATGGGCGTACTCATTATTATTTAGGAAGGGGCAGGGTGATCATTTATATACGAAATGATCATTCTGATGCTTTTGAAATAGACATTCAAGATCTAATGACATTTAATACTTCCCAGTGTCCAAAAAATATTAATTTGATAAAAAGCCGGGTTATGGGCCATACAGATTAATTAAAAAAACCTTAAATGTGATTGCTAATTACATATGACTTATATACATAATCATGATCAAGACACAGCGTTTAATGAATAGCCTAAAGACCTTTATAAATAATTTTTGGCTTTTTAATAATCCATATATTTAAAAATTAGAAATATAGATTTGGACAGGCAATCCCGAACAGATGCTCTGAAATGTAAAAGTTAAAGGGGTCGGGCCAAAGGGCTCAAATTTACGATCTGGCCATATACAAGCTAAAATTTAAAACTTGCTTAATTTTGTAATTACTATCAAATTATTTGTTTATACCATACCCTCTAGTCCGAACGTGCGACTTTTAACAATATAGTATAATATCCTATATCCTGTTATAATCATTTATTCGAATTCCAAACTTAATAATTGGGTTTCTAAGTATCGGACGGAAAAATAGGGAAGGGCTCGGGTATATTAACAATAAATGTTGATTGTATTAACCAGATATAAGAAAGGGTAATTACTATATTTATCAAACATTTATGAGTACAGCTTTAGGAATAGTTAAAAACAGTAAAAATAGTATTCAAGTCGAAGAATGAATATGAATCAAGGACTACTCAATTGAAATTCCAAAATATGATTAGGGCAATGTTCAATATTCCTCAACTATTCTAATCTTCACAATACCTAAATTAATAATAATAAAAAAACAAGGAGTTAGCCAAATAATTGACGGAAAAATATATTATAAACTTCTGAATATTTAGCTTGTTAGTTCCAAAAAGATAATTTTATAAAAGATAATATTGAAAGATTTTTCTATATATTAAAGTTTTGCCACTTAATTACAACTCAGTAAATCCAAGTTTTATCAAAGATAGACAAGAGAAGAAAACCACAAATTTTGCAACATTCAGCACTATCCCTAGCATACTGTAAAGAGTTATTTGACCTTTAATCAGCTATTACATTTAATATTGGACAACACAAAAAAACAAAATATGTATTTACATAATAATAATTCAAATTTTTTTTTGATGTTTATATACCAGAATACAAAGCAAAAGAGGTCATTGCTGTAAGGCTCAATATTGCCCATAAGATTTTGTTTCTTCTTTTACATGGCCAGTCATCATAGGTTGATTTCTTCTTTTCTATAAACAAAATATTTTTAAGTTCAATTAGGGCGGGGGGCAAAACATAAAGTGTTTCAATTATTGAGGGTTTTTGTATCAAAAATCCCCCCCCCGGCTACACCCATGTTGCTTATTAAATACATAATCAAATTCCAAAAACAAATTATCGTATCCGGAGATACGATGATGAAGATATCTTCCCACCTCATCTTATTCAAAAGTTAAGAGTTCAACACGCGGTACAATTCTTTTGATCTTACACATTGTACACTCATAGCGTAGACCAGTATTCTTTTACATTTAATTCCTAGTACGCGTATGTTATTCCCCCCCCCCCGACGCGCTTATACGTTTGTGTTATTTATTTCTCCCCATATATGATTGTTTATCAACATGAATACGGATGAGTGATTTGTAATAAGGAGATTGATATACATTAATATGATTTTTCTACGTGATAAAATAGATTGGCGAAATGTAGAGCGGTAAAGTTATATTTTTTTAGTGGCTTTAAGCTCGGCCATCCCACAACAATATTTCCCCCTATCCTTCCTTTAAATTCCCCCGATTAATTCCTAATAATTCTTCCTTCAAAATTCGCAAATCATATTCTTTTTCGCAGGAACGCGATATTGGCGCCGAAACAAAAACAATTTAACCACTTCGCCGGGATTAAAAAGTAATCGAACCTGTACTAAAACACTCGAACCAATCCACGATTCGGAAATATTGGGAGACGGAGGAGAAAACAATTCCTTCGAACGATTGGCTACCAAATTTAAACCGCAAACATAATTCAGTGGTAATTCCAATATGTCTGAGAACATATGGCAGAATTCTTCGAACGAATGAAAATATCGAGACTGATTTAAATCAAAATATCAATTATGCAGAATCTTCCCTAACTAATTCTCAAGGCCTAAATTCTTAATCCGCTAAAATATTATTGTAAGACAGAATTATACACTTGATTTATTTACATATATTAATTATATGAAAATTATATTGTTAACCAATATTTAAACCCCCCCCCCCCGCAGTTTCTTTGATTATTATTTGACAGTCTGCGCGTGGGCAAGAAAGGATAATTTTCAAGATGGCAGTTTACACTCTATATTAATTATAAGTTTTGTCAAGGCTGTTGCTCGAGGAGTCAAAGAGCTGGAAAAAAAACCGTTAGCCATGACGTTGCCTTTTTATCACTGATTTTTACATATATCAGTCGTCGTGTGAGCAAAGGCCAGAGTTGGTATTCGATGCCAGATGTTTGAAACTTATAATGTTAATAACGCCACCTTGATAGTTGCACTGAACTCTTAGAACTCGATCGAAAATACATTAAGTCTTCGACTTTTAAAAGGGAAAGGTATCGTATCCGGAGATACGATGATGAAGATATCTTCCCACCTCATCTTATTCAAAAGTTAAGAGTTCAACACGCGGTACAATTCTTTTGATCTTACACATTGTACACTCATAGCGTAGACCATTATTCTTTTACATTTAATTCCTAGTACGCGTATGTTATTCCCCCCCCCCCGACGCGCTTATACGTTTGTGTTATTTATTTCTCCCCATATATGATTGTTTATCAACATGAATACGGATGAGTGATTTGTAATAAGGAGATTGATACATTAATATAATTTTTCTACGTGATAAAATAGATTGGCGAAATGTAGAGCGGTAAAGTTATATTTTTTTAGTGGCTTTAAGCCCGGCCATCCCCCAATAATTTATTTTTTTACGGCCCAATATTTCCCCCAATTCAAGCCTGATAATTCCCCCTTCCATCAAAATTCGCAAATCATATTCCTTTTCTCAGGAATGCGATACAAATATATATAATATTATCATTAATAGTGTTTAGCAAGTAGTTAAAATAAATTTCTCCTCTGAAAATAACATTATTATAAATTAAATAAAATGATTACCAAAATGCCCTAAAAAGCATCTAATTTAGGGATGGACTATTATATAAATGTAATGATTTTCTCAAAACATTATGTTAATTTAAATCTAGACAATTTTCCTTAGTATTTTGTAATATAATAAATGGCAAATGTACTCTTGTCTATTTTAATAATACTCTAACATGAGATTTTACTTAGACAACACTTAAATGATTGTAGTTAAATGCATTTTCAAAGGTGAAGGCAAACTTTCCATACATCATATTTCTCTAATGTAAACCCAGACGAGCATAAATATTTTTGGTTTACCTATAATTGCTCAACCCAAGCCCTGACTCAATTTCATGACATTTTATGTATTCATTTGTAAATAAAAAACTTTTCTTTTCTTATAAAAGCATTACATTTATATCATATAGCTTATTCTATAAAAAAAAAATTAGTAATAAAAAATCGGATATGAATGCATAAATTTTGACAAAAATATAAATGAACATAAATACTCTTAAAATATAGGATTAGTTAAATATAAATTTTATTAGGTAATATAGCTGGCAATATAATTGATTTATTAGAATTGAGCACTACCTTGATCCCCATGGGCATAATTTATGTTGAAATGAGATTTGGTTATATTTTCAATAAAACTAATCAAATTTGGGCACGCTTTAAGGTGAGCCTGCAATTCAGTGTTTTTTAGAGGGGCATAATATAAAGGTGCTAGATAGGCATACATCAAGGCATCAGCACTGCTTGGCCTAGGTTGATAAAACAAATGTTTATTTTTTATTTTGAATATTAACCAAAGTTTCAAGCAAAGTTTTTGTTTAAAGAGTCACTTTTTAGTTCCAAATAAGTGTTGATTAGCATTCAAACGGTTAGATACTGAATTAAGGCAATTCTTGGTAGTTGCATATATCTATAAAGAATTAAAAATTAAGGTTATATTTTAACTTAACTATAGATTTTGATGAAATATCTTGAAGTGGTTTATCAGAATGATGCAGCCCATTCAATATGTTGTAATAATGCCAATACAACTTGCTGAGTGTAAAAATACCAAACGGAAATTTTAAAAATTTAGCATAAGCCGGTCTAGTGCACTCTTTGCAATTTTCATCATCCAACCAAAAAGTAAAAATCTAAATTAGAAGATAATAAAACAACTTAAGTCTTACAACACCTGGATATAAATCTTTTTGGAGATAAGATGAGTATGCAATTATATCTGCCTTAATATCTTCAGGTAACTCTGCATCAATATCACAATTCTAAATTTGAAGTAAAATCATTATAATCTAATTTACTTCTTTCCTTAGTAGTTCTACAATATCCAATATATTAAACAAAAACTTGTGACCGTATTTTAAATAAGGAATTGTATCTAATTAATATATTCTTTATGAGATAAATTTTACATATAAGAGAAATTATAGATAAATTTTTGGAGTTAAAATCTATGTCTTTGCTAGCAAATCTGGAGTATGTCTAGAAAAAATTAGTATAGTCAAATGCTAAAACCATTAGGTATAATGAGTTAATATCAATTGATGGGCAATTCCATGCTGAACCCCATACTCTTAAAGAAATCATTCCAAATTTAAAAACAGCTGACGTAAAATTTGTAAGAGACGTGGAGGAGCAACTAATTACAACAGTTAAATAATAGTCGAAATTGTATAAATAATAATCTGATATTTGGTTTTAATTAAGTAATCTTTTTTAAACACAAATTAGAAAAGTTACCCTAATTCCTTTTAATAAAAAAAGTTTAAATATGTAAAATTAAATTAGTGGTAAAAATCTTTATCAGTTTTTTGATTTTCATGTTTTTAGGTGGTTAGGTTAAAATTGAAAAAAATCTATAGATTTCAACAATTTATGAGTTAAAACATGTAAGTAAAACCAAATTAGCACAGGATTATGGTGTAGGATTAGTCACAATCTACTGTATATGTAATAATAAAGAGAATTAGACATGGGCGTAGCCAGGTTTTGAATTAGGGGTGGGGGCAAAACGTGAAATTTATTAATTTTTAAGGGTTTTTGCATTGAAATTTTTTTTTCTCGCCATTTAGGGGGGGGGGGCAGCCCCCCCCCATGCCCCCCCTGGCCTACGCCCATGGAATTAGATATAGATGCAGAAAATAATCTATCTCTAAGCAAAAAAAGACAAATTAAAAGTAATCTCCTTGTTATATATTTACATTATATAACTTAGCACAATATATCGAGACAGAACAAGCCTTACTTAAATGGCTTATAAGGATTTGCACCAAGAGATGTGTGATTTATGAGCCTTTGCTTTTATCCAAAGCAAAACAGTTTTTAAGCATGTTAATAAAGGTAAATTTTAGAAGATATCAAGAGTCTTTGGCTTTAAATAAACTGTTATTTAATAATTTATGTTACTTTGAATGTTAAATTATGTTTAAACAAATTTTTGTTAACAAATTTATATAAATAAATAAAACTCTCAGGCATTCCAGATTAAGGTTCCGTAATAGGAACACATCAATTATTATAAAACAATAAAATGGGTAATGCTGACTGTAAGGATCCGTAACCACTCCATGCGCTACTTATAATTACCTTTGATTATAAAAAATGTACTTTTACGCATTTTGTAACGAATTGATATATATAAAGTTGTACAAAGATCAGTTGTTTTTAGTTTTTAGTTTCTAACTCTCCTCCTAAAATCTCTAATTTTTATAAAATTCTTATCCAAAAACTTTCTGAGATATCCAGATCCACCCCTCTTCAACCTTAAATCTTTGGTTTTTGATGGATCGGGTGACGAGTGACTAGAAGCTTATTATAGTTCACTTTCTGGATTGATGTTGGAGGATCCAGAGCTAGCATACTTCATTGCCCTCAGACTAGGAATTCCCTATTCAAAGGAATATTCCTGCCGCAACTGCCCCCAGAACATATACATTTATGCAAGACACCCCCTACACTGCCTTTACAATAAATTTTAAATACATAAGGCACGAAAAGGTGAATAGTTTAATCCAAGCCGCTTTTAAAAAAGTCAATATCCCGTCCCTTTTAGAGCCGTCAGACCCTTCGTTGGAGGGAAGGATGCGACCAGATGACTCTACCCTTATCCCTTGGGTAAATGGTCTACCCCTCATTTGGGATCTCACCGGTATAGACATTTTCGCCACCTCTAACCATAACTACAACGCTCTGACCCTCGCCGAACACCGCAAAACGGTAAAATACCAGGCCGCCTCGTGTTCTGGGACTTTTGGTCCGGTCACTATAAAGCTTTTTAAAGAAATCAGCCGTCGCTGCCCGCCCTCTAAATATTCCATAAATTTACTTAAACAAAAAATTGGTATTTTTATAGCAAAGTACAATTTTAAATCCCTGGCCGACAGCTGGCCACTTTTAATAGATGACACATGCGACGCTTTTGACTTAAAATTATTATGTTTTATACCCGTCCTTATATTTTTCGAATTTTAACACTTCGTTTTTATAATGTCCTTACGTTCAAATAAACAATATATATATAAAAAAAAAATAAAAAAAAATAAACACTCCCATATCTCTTTTTCCCTCCTCCCCAACAGCTTACACATCGACGACAGCTTTTACACTGACTTTGTGACAGCTTCATATTAGAGTGAAAATAAGTTACCCAATATTTTTAAATCATACTAACCAAAACTATGGATGATTTAGGTAAATGCTGGTGAGAAGGGCGATGAAGATAACCTAGTTGAGCAATACCAAGCAAAGATGAAGCACAAATGGGATTTTCAAATTAGCCAAATTGTTTAAAAGATCAAAAAATTCACAGAACTGGAACATTTTATTAAAAATACACTATTTAATAGCCAAAACCATCAAATGCTTTTACACAATTCTTAAATTATTACGTCCTCCACAAACGACGCGCACTGCATATTCCGCCCGTACAATATGAAAAATACACTAAGGGTACTGCCCGACTCACAACGAAGGCGGTTAAGAAAGTTAGTTGTGAAAAGAATGCGAATAACGTGCTGAAATGTATGAACGTTTACGGGAAAGAGCATCGAGGTCGTACAAATTCTAAAATGAGATACACATCGCCTGCCTACAGGAGACGAGGTGGAGCGGAACCAAAGCTAGGGATGTAGGAGAAGGATACAAACCAATCTAGAATGCGTCAAAAAATCTTAGAAACGGGATGGCTATTGTCATAAGTGAATCGTTCAAGGACAAGGTGGTGGAAGTCAAGTGTTGTTCAGACAGGCTAATGTGGATGAAGATTGCAGATCAAAAGGGTCTCCTAATGTTATGTGCGCGTATGCTCCCCAAATTAGGTGTATACAATTCTTCGATTAAGTAATAAGACAGGAAGAAAGGCTAATTATTGGAGGCGGATTTCAACGCTCAAGGAAGGATCGCATCAGGCATGAACGAAATCATAAAGGATATGGGCATGTCTGAAAAACAAAGAACGAGAAAAACTTCTCCCAGTATCCCAAGCATACGACATTTCGATGTTAACACATATTTTCAAATATACAAAGATCGTATTGTGACTTATAGAAGTGGGAAGCCTTTTACTCAAATTGACTATCTGCTCATACGGCGAAAGGACTCAGGGAGTATTAAGGATTGCAAATTGATACCCGGAGAAGAAATCGCCAGAAAAGAGTCTACTTGTGATGGATCTTAAAATTAAAATATTTCCCGAAAGAAGAAGGGTTTATAAACCTCGAATTCGATACAAAACGCTAAGGGTACATCGACGAACGAAATATAGCATCATAAAGCCTCCCTCTTCGGTGCAAGGAAGTTGCAAAGGGATGTAGACGACGATTGGGAGACGCTGACTAAGGACATAATGGAAACAGCGGAGTTATATGACAGACCAAAGATGGCAAAGCTATAAATAAGGAATTTTGGCGGTGGAATCATTCGGTTGGGGATTTTATCGAAAGAAGAAAAATTTTATATACACGGTGGCACAAATCAAAAAAGTCGGAAGATTATCAAAAGTAAAGGGAGGCAAAGAGAGTCGCAATCCTGCGATGCCGTCTACAGCGAAATGGCAGACTAACTGGACCAGGGGCGAAAAGCTTATGTACAGATTGACCAAGATAAAGAAGATGAAAAGTCGCGATATCGTAGTTCTTAAAATAGTCAAAAGCGAGAATAGTCAAATCAAGCAAAAGGAAGTGATGGAAAGGTGGAAAGGATATTTTAAAGAACTTTTGAATATTTATAATGACTAAAATTCCCTTCCCGATATTGAGTTAAACATAAGTAGGGTCACACTTTCAGGACTAGTGTTTCGATCTCGTCTCGTCTCAGTCTCGAAAACAAAATCTCGTCTCGTTTTGGGACCGATTATAAAGATTTCGACCTAGTCTCGTCTCGTTCTAGAAAAATGTCGGTATCGTCTCTATAAGAATTCTCGTCTCGTCTCGACTTTAAAAAATATATACTGAATAAAAATTTCTCTTGTTTTATTAAAATATTAAATAAGTGGTAAAAAATCCAAATGGCAAACTATATTTTTTGAAATAGTACACAAACTTTTTAAAATTTAGCGGGATACGACATCTCATTGACCATAATTAATTCATAAAGATAACGTTTTTATGGAAAGTGCAGACTAAAAACTATAAATCAATTTGAAGTGATTTATTTTTCTAGCAAATTATAACATTTGTATTAAATAGACTACGTCTATCAACTATAAATACTTAGAAAATTAAGTTCGCTTACATTTGGCTTAGTTACATAATTGAGCAAATTGAGACCCTTTATTAACCCTGGCTAAAGCTTCAAAGTAGACCTTAACATATTTAAGGCAAACGTTTAAGTCCATTGATATTACCATCATCAATTATAGCCCAGAGTGTTTATTGCATGTTTACTATAGCGTTATAAACCACAAAGTGCGAGTGATTTTTAATGACAATATTCTTATTTACAGAATAAATAACTAAATGCACATATTAAAACGTTGTGAAAACAACAATAAAAGCAGCCCTATTATAGGATTAAGAATCGAGAATTTGAAAAATTGAGTCGAGTTCGAGACGAGAATTTTTACCTCGAGACGAGACGAGATTTTATCAGCGAAATCTCCGCTTTAATTTTTATTTTAACTATTGAGACTTAATTTAGCTAATTAAGAATGGATGTTATTTAAATGCACAGTAATAAATTAAAAAATGCTCAGTAAAATGTGCTCAGTATTTTATTAAAGTGCCCTGTTAAAATTAAAAATTGCTTAGTAAATTAACTTTAAAATTCTCAGGTTTAAATTAATAATGCTCAGTATTTTTGCTAAAATGCTCAGTAATACAAATTCATAATTTGTGATATTAATTTATTTTGCGCTTATATTTTATAAATAATATTTTAAATGGTATACAATTTTTTTTGAAATAAATTAAGAACTTTGCCCCCCTCCGTTTTTTTGTCCTGTTGGTTCCACACATGTTTTTTACCCTCTTTCTCACCAGGGGGGAGGGGGATGATCCCCCTCCTTCTTTTTACCCTCTTTCTCACCTGGGGGGAGAAGGGTAAATTGCCCCTCCCCCTTAATTTTTTACCCCCCCCCCTTAATTTTTTACCATCTTTTTCACCCGGTAGGAAGGGGGGGGGGTGATTTGCGCCCCCTCCCTTATTTTTTACCCTCTTTCTCACCGGGGGGGGGGGGGGGGGTGGGAGGTGATTTGCTCCCCCCCTTTTTTTTTACCCTCTTTCTCACGAGGGGGAAGGGGGGAGGTGATTGCCTCCCCCCCCTACTTTTTTTACCTACTTTCTCACCCGGGTGGGAGGGTGATTTGCCCCCCCCCCTCTTTTCATCCGGAGGGGGGGGGGCCCTCCGGTTGAGAAAGAGGGCAAATAATAAGGGGGGCCCCCCTGGCAAGAAAGAGTGTAAAAAATAGGGGGGGGGGGGAAACCAACGGAACAAAAAAAGGGAGGGGGCAAAGTTCTTAATTTATTAATGATATATCTGGCTCACCAATTTTCATTTAAAGAATTTATTGTTCTCACTTAAGTATAAATTTTATTTTAAAATTAAATTTCAGTTACTGAACAAAAATTTACTGAGCAACATAGTAATAATAACTAAACAAATGAATTAATTACTGAGCAAATAATTAAATTACTGAACATTATATTATTTACTGAGCATTTGAATATTTTACTAAGCATTTAATTATTCTACTGAGCAATTGATTATTCTACTGAGCAAAAATTTAATTAAAAACTGAGCACAATAATTTGTTCTTATTAAGAATTTTTAGTTTATGTTACATTTAGGATATTAAATGCAAATCAATAGGATTTTGAAATTAAATCACTTAATATCCGCCTCGCGCAAATTTCAAATTTGTAATATAATCTTATTCAATAGACAACATAGTATTAGTGGCCCTTAGGGTAATTAAACAATTAATTATGTATTTATTACTTATTTTTATGGCATTTTTATATAATATAAAAATTTTAGATCTATAATGAGTTTATGCGCAACAAGTTCATCATCCAACTCAAAAAGAGCAAGCTGTTCAAAATTTCACAGTATCCAAGGATGAATCAAATAAAATGGGGAAGTGTAAATTGTGTTTTAAAGCAGTAAGACTGATAGTATCAATACTTCAGTTCTTCAACGACATCTTAAACGTTACCATCATCAGAGGTCAGATTTGTTTGGAATTTTATGCCCGAAACCGGCCCGGTTCAATTTCTTAACCTCATTGCCCGCCCGAGCCCGCCCGAACTTTCTAGGTGTCCGCCCGGGCCCGCCCGAAACATTAGAGCTGCCCGAAAGGCCCGGCCCGAAATTTTAAATTTGCCTGTTAGGCCCGAAATTTTGCGATCTCAAATTTTTTCAACCACTATTAAAAAATAAGCATTTAATTAACGGCATATTGAATAAAACAAATATAGTAATATTTTATTATCCCGGACAAAATCTAATTACCTATATTATTTAAAGTCCAATAATTTTTCGAAATGAAACTTTTGATCTTTAATTTTAATCCTAATAGGTCAAAAAAGTAAGTATTAGGTCTTTCTAAAAAATTTGGTTAGATCTTTTAAATATTAGTAGCACTGGCAAAACCGCTCTAGTCACATTATTTTAATAGATTAATTGCTAATGCATTTAGGGACAAACATGTTAGAACGTTTAAAAATCATATAATAGCAAAATATTAATTGAATGCAGCCGATGTTTATGAAAATATTTATGTAGCAATGTTTTAATTAAGTTTAAAGTATACATATTTTATAAATAATCTTACAATAAAAAAAACTATACTCCCCTTTTGGATTAACCCGTTTATGCCCTACCCTATAAATAAACTTTTTAATGAATAAAATTAGTTCAATTAGTCAATCTGTGCTCTTAGTACTTACTTTTTTTATAACAAAAACAATAATTTATCAATAGAATTTAAATGTAATTTATGTAATTTTTAAATTTAAAGCAAAAAAAGAAGGTATATAAATTTATTATGCTTAGCAATAGCAACGAGTATTGGGGAAGCTTTGTTAAACCAAATAAGATATGTTAAAAAAATTTAACACTTGCCATGACGCTTTTGTGATATGTGAATTACGAACATTGAAAGGGCTACATAAATATAAATATTACTTTCCATGAACGTAGATAGGGATAGAGACTTGACGGAAATAGAGTGGTTCGGGCAAAATTATAAAAATAACTTGGGGACGGATGACGAAATCAAGTTAGTTAACTCTTTTAGCATTTTAATATACAATCAAATAAAAAAGTAACAAAATAAAACATTATCTAAAAAATTTCAATCCCGAATTGCACTAATCCTATCATCGTGCCCACCCGGGCCCGCCCGAAAATAAAAACTTGGGACATTTCCCCGGCCCGGGCCGGGCAATCTGGTTCATATAGATGCTTATAATTTTTACCCTACTCAAGTTAATAAGGAATTGAACTGCTCAAAAATTTTTTCAGCCAACCTAAATGCTTTAGAAAATCTAAGCATTTAGCTGCTATTATATATCAAACATATTTTTTAAAATAACTAATGTATATATTATATAATTAGTTGATTGAAAAATATAATTATCCCAATTTAGCAGCAAAAACTAGAGATTTCTGCTGAGCACTCCGGCGACTCGGTGCCTGCCGAAATGTTTTCGAACGCGTCTCTGACTACTCGAAAACATCGTAATAGATTAACATGAACATAGGCGTGGCCAGGGGGAGGGCAGGGAGGCGCGGCTGCCGCCCAATAAATCTAAAAATTTGTTGAAATATATCAAAATTACTAGCTGTGCCCGGCCAAGCGTTGCTTTGGCTCAGTCCTTAAGTGGTTAAATAAGTATAACCTATTAATAAGACTTATCTAAAATAAGGTCATATATGAGATAATTTATAATGTGAAAGGTCCTAATGCTAATGCAATAAATATCCATAATATTTATTGAAGAGCGATATAAAATATTTATTAATACATCTACAATGCTAAGGCAATAATCTGGCCAAATTTGGTGGTAATCGGTTGAGAACTTCAAAAGTTATTAGCGCACAAAAAAACGGCAGGATCCGTGGTATGAGGACATCTTCTCCAGTGAAAGGTCCAGTCAAATCTAATAAAAAGGGGAGAAATGCTAAAAGAAATATAAAATTATAGAATTTAAAAGGTGATTAGAGTTTGTAGGTTCGCCATTGATTGGATTTATCATCTTAACGTTAAAGTGATATCCGTCAGCACCATCCCAATATAATTGGATATAGTAGGGGGTCATAGCAGCGATGAGTATCAGAAACTTCCGTCAAAGCATTGTTTCTCCTATGAAGCACAATGTCTCTAGGTTGAAATTGATCCCCAACTATAACAATGGCGACTTCATGTATAGTTGGGGCATTAAATCTTCTCCCATGTTCTCCCGGAGGAGTTTTGTCAGCATGAATGACTATTTTGTGGGTATCTGAAGGCATTATGTCCAGTGCAGTTTTGAATAAACGCACTGCAGCAGCTGAAGCTGTGAAACGATGGATCTTTTTAAACCGCTAAAAATGTCGAGGCGTGCACCTAATTCTATCTCATCATCTCCGATAAAATATAGTTGTAGGAACTTTTGTTGCCCTTCTGGCAATGGAAGGAGGGAGCCGGCTTTATGATAAATTTGACCTTTTACCTTGAATGTAGGCATGAATTGTGTGGTTACAACATCAGCGCCAAACGACGTCATTTGGAAACAGGAGTTGTATTTCCTGATGTTAGATAGAAAATGTTTAGAATTAGTGGTATAACCAGCCAGCAATGTTTTTAATGGCTCAGGCGGTTCTGCAAGGTGAGGCAGTTTAACTTTTCCGGCTGCGCAACACATTCCAGTCGTTTCTCCAGCAAATTTCAAGGCATTGCAATGAGGACACACAACAGACATAGTACCAATGAGAACATGGCGACGTAAACTTTCAATATTAGATGGGTAAGAAAATGCTAGGCGGTTGCCTGCGGGTAATGGCTGAGCACGTGAAGGTGGCTGAGGCAGAGTTGCAGACTGTTGTAGTTCATTTTCAAGCTCAAGAGCACGCAATCGGCGCACTCGAACCGTATTTCGTGTTTTACGTCCAATAGATGTTTTCTTGGGGCGCATGAATCTAAAGTCGATATACTAAGAAAATGAAAAATACATAAATAAGTCGAATTTTTTTTAAAGTAAAACTTGTTTTTATTAAATGAAACTTTGTATGCTAAAAAATTATTAAAGTAAAAATGTAGTGTAATAATAGTATAATGTTTCCCTATGTATTAAAAACATTCAATAGTATTTAACAAAGATAAGTTTAAAGTTTGAAGTTTTAATCAAATATGGTTAAAAAGATATAATAAATTTAAATGTGGGGTAAAAAATACCATAGAAATGCTCTTAGTTTGGAAAAATATTTCTAATATAAACTTGTTAAGGTTACTTAAACAGCAGTGATTTGAGTAGTTTCTAATGCATGATGTGTTGTGTTCTTGGGTTTAGACTTTTCTAAAATATAAGGCAACATATGGAGAAATTTTTTGTAATATCTTGAAGTGGGCTGTTTTTATTAAATGAAACTTTGTATGCTAAAAAATTATTAAAGTAAAAATGTAGTGTAATAAAATTGAGGTTACTAACAGCAGTGATTTCAGTTGATTCTAATGCATGATGTGTTGTGTTCTTGGGTTTAGACTTTTCAGAAATATAAGGCAACATATGGAGAAATTATTTGTAATATCTTGAAGTGGGCTGTTTTTATGAAATGAAACTTTTTATGCTAAAAAATTATTAAAGTAAAAATGTAGTGTAATAAAATTGAGGTTACTTAAACAGCAATGATTTCAGTTGTTTCTAATGCATGATGTGTAGTGTTCTTGGGTTTAGACTTTTCAGAAATATAAGGCAACATATGGAGAAATTATTTGTAATATCTTGAAGTGGGCTGTTTTTATTAAATGAAACTTTGTATGCTAAAAAACTATTAAAGTAAAAATGTAGTGTAATAAAATTGAGGTTACTTAAACAGCAGTGATTTCAGTTGTTTCTAATGCATGATGTGTTGTGTTCTTGGGTTTAGACTTTTTAGACTTTTCAGAAATATAAGCCAACATATGGAGAAATTATTTGTAATATCTTGAAGTGGGCTGTTTTTATTAAATGAAACTTTGTACTCTTGATGCGCGCTTTGATTATTATAACAATGTTTTCACGTCAAACGTTTAGATACGTAAACCTTTAACAGAGCACGCGTCTTTTTTATATTATAAAATTTTTAATGTTTTACGGTTTTTAATTATTTAGTTGTAACAGATATATATATAATGTAAAAAATAACCCAAAGGTGAATAAAAATAGTGAAATATGTGACAAAAGATTAGTAGAAAAACATTTAAAACTATGAGCACAACTCTAACATAAAATAAAAATCAAGATAAGCTTTGTAGCTGACGTCCGCTAGATGGCGGTAACCAAATAAAAAACATGGTTCCCGCTGTCGCAGGTTGATAAAAAGTATCTATAAACCATCTACAATGCTAAGGCAATAATCTGGCCAAATTTGGTGGCAATCGGTTGAGAACTCTAAAAGTTATTAGCGTACAAAAAAACGGGACTTAGATTTTTATATATATAGATGGCTAAAATTCCAAAAATAATCATGGCCTCTCCCTAAATCATTATTGACTCCCTCTAATCTCAATACTGGCTCCTCTCGTGCTCATGAATCTGTCAGGAGCTTGCTATGCTTACACTCATGGCACACCTCAACAATTTTCAACCCATCACATATAACATTTTACGTCAAAATGTAGGCCTGGCAGATGCATTCAAATTCACTGAATTTTTTGCAAAATGCTTTAATTCATCAATAAATTAAAAATATATGAACATAAGCTTTATTAGTACGTAATTATTTTATGCGAAAATTAATAATAAAGTTAATACTTTGTTGTATAATGGGTTGTCACACTATAATAGAATTGTTTAAATTTTATATTTGACAACTTTAATTAAATTATATATGTGCAATTGACGTAAGATCTCATAACTTTTATGTTCTTCCAACAATAATGCATATTTTATTGTATTTGCAATGTTCAGATAACTAATTGATATAAATAATAATAAAATTTTTAAGCTTACTCTCGCATTTTCGTCACTATTTTAACGTTATTATATAATCTCAATAAATTCATTATGTTAAGATATGATGATATTTTTCGACTCTATCCTTTTATTGCCAGGAAATATAAGTTATTAATTAGCAACTTTATACCTTCGAGTTAGGTAGTATATAACACCCGTATTAATGCTTCCTACCTTAAGTTACTTATCTCGCTTGTGTTTTGGAATTTGAGATAAAAAGTTGGTTTCATTATGACCAATTTATATCTTAAATAATAATTTATAAGAACCAGAAAAAAATATAAATGGTATAATTATTTATGAAAGTCGAGACAAGACGAGAATTCTTGCCGAGACGAGATCGAGATTTTTATTATGCTCCCGAGACGAGACGAGATTTTGCTTTCGAGACCGAGACGAGACGAGATCGAAATACTAATTAAGAACATAGAGTTTTACACTAGTTGCACGTATTTAAATTTTTGACAAAAATCCTTATAATCAAATTTTATTAATTAACTTCCAATAACTAATTTTGTAACTTCCAATTCTAACTAATTTTGTCATTAAATAGTTATTTATCAAATACAGTATAGGTTCGTGTATTTATTTTATACTGCACAATTATAGAAATTATAGTAAATTTGAATGCACCTGCCAACTCAGCTTATTATGTGGAAAGTAATGCATAGGAAAAAACTATGTATTACATTTCTTAAGGTCTAAAAATTTGGGACGTATACTATTAGTTCAAGCATAAAAACTTCTAGAAAAATGATTTAATCTATTAGGGTGTCATCGAAAACTCGATTGTACTTTTGAAATCGATAGACAGGCACAAATGGCGTTAGGTTGTTTAAAATCTCGAGCCATCTTAGCTTAAGTTGTATAATTATTCGAACTAATTATCCATTAATTTATCATTATCGCATCATGCATGATGAGAAACTGCAGAATTCAAATATCTTCTTTTCTTCTTTATCAGTTATTTGGTCCCACATTCGTGGGGTTCGTTTTGATAAGCTTCTTCTATCTTGACCGGGTGAGTGCCATGTCTTGACTAATCTCTTTAGTTTTCATAACTTTATCGACTTGCCCTTTCCACGTGACACGGGATCGTCCTCTTTTTCTCTTCCCCGGTACCTCCATGTCCAGTACTTTTTGATTTACGTCATCCGTGTCCCTTCTTAGTATATGGCCATACCACCTTAGCCGATTTTCGTTAATCATGTCCGCCAGAGGTTGAATACCCATTTTTGTCATGAGAAAGTCATTCGTCATAAGGTCGAGCTTAGTATAACCCAAGCTCCACCGTATCATTCTCATCTCTGTGACTTGTAATAGCTTTACTTCCGTGGTGTTTAATGCCCATGTTTCACTTCCATAGAGTAACACCGGTCTTACGATGGATTTGTAAGCTTTGCTCTTCAACCATATTGGCATTTTCTTGTCGCACATTCAAATATAATACACAATAATTTACTAAAATCTAACGATCTATAAAAAGTCGAGCTCGCCTACAAAATCTCGTATCATCTCGTCTCGGCATCAAAATCGGTTTTTCCGCATCTATTCAGTAATATGAAGTTAGGACACGTACAATATGCCCAGATGGAATACCTATGGAAGCATTGCTCGGATATCGTGAAGAAGAGTCACGACCATGACGAACCTCTTTAAGAAGATATTGGTAGAATAGCGAATTCCTAATCAATGGAGAGCAAGCACATACCCTTATTTAAAATCAAAAAGACTCTCAAGAATGTGGCAATTACATAGTGTATAAGATAACTTGCCACTCCTTGAAGTTTATGGAAAGTATCTTAGTAAAAAGGCTGAATACGAGGTGAAATATCGGCTAACCAATTTGGACGGCAAAGCCTATGGTCATTATCGACTTAAGGATGGCGCAGGGCACGGTCCCTCGCAATTTAATATGATGAGGATTAAGAAAACAATATATCCCTCACGCATATACGGCTTTTAAAAAATATTGATGAAGCCTAAAATTCCTGCGCTAGAGTTGGAGACTCTAAACCTTTTCGGGTTGAAATTGGATTACATCTTAGATCTGCTCTAAGTCCCTTTATATTTAACATAAGTATGGACATAACGAGAGGCATTTAAAAGCCATCGCCATGGTGTATGCTATATGCCGATGATATAGCAATATGCGAAGAAACAAACATGGCGCTTAGCTGGGTATTGCTTAAAGTACGCCTAGTGATGCGGAAAAACCGAGAAAATTCTCGGTCTCGTCTCGTCTCGAAAAACCGAGAAGAGACGAAAATTTGAAAAACTGACCAGAGATCGAGACGAGAATTTTGATGTCGAGACGAGACGAGACGAGGTTTTTTCGGCGAGATCTCGGGTTTTTATTGATAATTAGATTTTAGTAAATTATTGTGTATTTTAACATGCCTGATTTACATTTAAGGTATCAAATATAAATCAATACGATATGAATATATTTTATATTAAAATAACACCTAAGTGTAGTAATTATGATATATTTTCGCAAAAATTTTAAAAATTTGGCAATTACAGTTCATTTACCTAAGTATGGATGGCACTTAGGGTATGTGAATAATTTAATAATATATTTCTCACATATATGTATCCTTAGAATTATTAAATGTAACAAAATTTTAGACTTAGAATGAGTTCTGATGGACTAGTAAATATTACTAAAGCATATTTGAACTTAGCAGTTTCTCATCCAACTTGATGCAGTAATTATAAATTGGTGGTGGCCAATTAGTTTGAATAATCATACAAGTTAAGCTAAGGTGGCTCGAGCTTTTTTGGGTACCCTAATGTCATTTGTGCCTGCCTAACGATTTTAAATGTTCAACTGAGTATTCAATGACACCGTAATACATTAAATCATGAGTTTTCTAGAAGTTTTATGCTTCAACTAATAATATATCTCCCAAATTTTTGAACCTTAATAAGACATTATGTGAATACATTGTTTTTTCATATGCATTACTTTTCACCTCATAAACTGGGGTTGGCAGATGCATTTGATACTATAATTTCTATAGTTGTGGTAATTTTGCAATATATAAATACACAACTTATAGTGTACTAGATAAATAAATGGCAAAGTTAGTTCGAACTGGAACAAATTATTTAAAAACTAATTTGATTATAATGATTTTTGTCCTAAAATAAAATACGTGCACTTTAATCTAATGTTTGAAACCTTATGTTCTTGATCCTATATGCTGTTTATTGTTGTTTTTACAACGTTTTAATTTGTGCAACAAGTTATCAGTTTTGTAATAATATTATTACCATAAAAGTCACCCGCGCTTTGTGGCTTATAAAATGCTATAGTAAACCTAAAATAATCTTTTGTCCTAAAACATTTGCCATAAATGTTAAGAAACTTTGCAATTAGCCTAAATATGTAACTAAGTCAAATATAGGTGAACTTATAAATTTCGTCTGTTTAAATTTAACAGACACAGTGAATTTGATACAAATGTTATAATTTGCTAGAACTATAAAATTTAATAAGGTCTTATCAGATAGTATATTATTATATCAAAGTTTAAGCTCCAAAACACTTACAAGAGTACTTGTTTAAATTGTCGCCCTCACCACTATTCAATTTTAAATTTAATACACAGTTATGCTATTTTATATATAAAACAGCGATCCTTTCGTACTATACTTTAAATTTATTTATGTTATCTATTGTCAATGAGATGTCATGTCGCGCTATATCATTAAAAAGTTTGTGTATTAAGTTTTTTTTACATAAAGGTATACCACTTGGATTGTAACACCTAATTAAAATTATAGTAAACAGGAGAAATTTTTATTTTGTATAAATTTTTCTTCAATGTTGACGAGACGAGAACTTTCGCCGAGAGAGACGAGACCGAGATTTTTCTAGACCGAGACAAGACGAGAACGAGATTTTCATAATCGCTTCCGAGACAAGACGAGATTTTGCTTTCGAGACCGAGACAAGACGAGATCGAAACACTAAGTACGCCTCTGGATTTCGAATCGAATCGAATATTTTTGGTATTCGAATCGGATTCGAATTTTTTTTCAACAAAAATATTCGATTCGAGATTCGTCGAATATCAAAATGAAGATTAGAATTCGATTCGAAAAAAATTTAAGGATTCGAAATCGTTTCGAATATAAATTACGTTTTTAATATTATTAGAAAACACATTTAAAAGGCTACTATGATTTTAAATTTGCATATACATTTGAAAAATTTATTTAAAAGATATTTAAAAAAATACACACATCGAAAATAAAAATATTAAAGGCGAACAAAAAACTATGGCGATATGTGTAAGACAATCAAGAACCGTTTTTAGCCAACTTTTAAGGCAAATTTGCTTCCTAACACGTTCATCTTTAAACGATTGCTTGTGTTTAGTCAATAAATTGGTTCCGGTTGAAAATATTATTTCGCACGGAAGTAAATGATCCAGGTATAAAGAGAAGATTTTTTTGTTAATTTTTGGATGTCTGGAAAACGACGTTGATTCGATTTCCACCATTGTATAGGCTCAACATTGGAGACCACACCTGGTTTGTGCAAAAATCTCTCCAATGAAGACTTCGCCTTGTGGCTCTTAATAGCCGATCCAGTTTTGATACCTCGCAGTTAATACAAAATCTGGCTGACTTCCTATAGCAGTTTCCAAGTCATCTTTAATTTCTCTATACGATATGCCATACTGGCGATAAACACTCAAATTTTGAGCCTTAAATCGACCACACTCGCTTATAAGACTATCTTCTTATTGAATGCCATATATCTTCAATTTTCTATTTGGCCATTTTGCCAGCATGATCTTCTATGCCTGGTTGATAATATACCGGTAGTCCATATTTTAATTAAATTGTGATCCTCGTTCTCCATAACTTATGTAAGTTAGAAAAACATTAAATTAAACTTTTTCAAATTGTAGCAGGAAAAATATCTAAAATGCGGTAAGATAAAAATAGCTAAATATTTGAGTATGGTCTATTTAAATTAAACTTAAAAAAAATCCAATTCTATTTATTCAAGGATTTGATTCGGATTTTTGAATCTTAGCAGCGTAAATATTCGATTCGAAATTCGAATCGAATCTCTCGAATATTTCCCAGAGGCGTAGTTTAAAGGTCAACGATCGAAAAACGGTTTACATGGAAATGGACGTTGAAAGCAGCCCATCGCTGGATGACCATCTAAAGTACCCAAAAGTAGACAGGTTTACATACCTCGACTCGATGCTACATCAAGAGGGAGGTTGAGCAACAAAAGAAAGGATGGCTTAAATGGCGAAGTATATCCAGTGTAAAGTGCGTCAAGAAAATGCCAATATGGTTGAAGAGCAAAGCTTACAAATCCATCGTTAATCTATGGAAGCGGAACATGGGCATTAAACAGCACAGAAGAAAAGCTATTAAGCCACAGATATGTGAATAATAAGGTAGAGCTTGGGGGATACTAGGCTCGACCATACGACGAATGATTTTCTCAAAACAAAAATAGTATTTACCCTATGGCGGATATGATTAACTAAAGTCGGCTAAGATGGTATGGGCATATACTAAGAAGGGAAATAAGTGATTTAAATCGAAATGTATTGGACATGGAGGTACGACAGAAGAGAGGAAGAGGACGACCTCGTGTCACGTGGAAAGAGCAAGGCGATAAAGTTATGAAAACTAAAGAGATTAATTAATACATGGCCCTTTACCCGATCAAGATGGAAGAAACTCATCAAATCAAACACCACGAATGTGAGACATGATTTATAAAGAAGAAGACGATTGTAAAATTTCTTTGTATAAAATCGGTGGGTTTGGAATGATAAAAGAGGGAAATGGAACGCGATATTTCGGGATATTATGGCCCATTATCAGGGGGGAAAAGGGTGAAGATGAAGTAACAAAAAATAAGAATGAATTAAAGTGAGTTAATGGGTAACATAACCCGTTGATGGATAAGAATAAAGAAATTACAAATCTGGTTATAGCTAAAAATTAACAATAACGATTACTATTTAAAAACTATATTACAATTTTGAGAGAAGGATAATAGTTGTTTGAGGTCTGACCTGAGAGAATTTTAACTTGGCTTTTGCAAATAAAAATCATGCAATAGGGCTAGAGCTGTTAAAAGTTCCTTTTAAAAAGGAACTTGTCAGGTTGAAGTTCCTTTGCCTAAAATGAAACTAATTCTAGTTCCTAGTTCCTCATTTTAAAAAGGAACTAGTGCCAGTTCCAGTTTATTTTGAAGTTCCTTTTTTTAATTTTTTTTAAAATGTACAAACATCTTTTATTAATTCATAAAACCAATATATTATATATTACAATTTATAAAAATTATCAGGTAATAAATGTTTATTTGATCAAAATATTATTTTCAAAGTTGTCATCTAAAAGACATGTTCGCTTGTCTCCAAATAAAATTTTGCCCAAGCTAAGGGTATATTTTCAGGTTTAATTATGGTAATGTCACTCGTATCTAATAAAATCAAAAGATTATATACATAATATTTATAAACTTACTATTACTAGGAATATGATAAAAATTAAAAACCAATTAAAGGAAATGAACTTTATATAGATTACCATAAATCGAAAAATTTATTACAAACACTACCTTAAATAAAATACTAAATAATATTTAAATTATAAATTAATTTAAAAAATTTTGATGCAAATTGAAATTGGCAAAAGGAACTTAAAAGGAACTTGGAAGTAGTTCCTTTTGCGATAAATTGAGAAAAAAAGGAACTAATTCCAGTTCCAGTTCCTCATTTTAAAAAGGATAGTTCCCTTTTTTTTACAGCTCTAATTTTAACTACAAAAAAATTCGGATTTAAAAAATTAATAGTTTTCTCACAAATTAAATTAAAAAAAATACAAACAATTTTAAAATTTAATAAATGCCCGGGGCAAGTCATAGCCCCTTTCGGGGGTTAGATTATATCTTACGTTTTCACTTCCTAATAAAGTATGCCAACTCAAATTAATAAAAAAAAATGGTTTTATTATAAAAAATATAGAGAATGCAAATGTAATATGGTTTTATTATACATAATACAAATAAAAACAAGATGACAATCTGATTTAGTTACCCATAAAAGACAAATTCTGCAATGGAATAAATCTTTAAATAGTTTATTTATATTCCAAATTACACTAAGATAAATTATTATTAAACATAATTTTTTTTAAAATCTTGACATTTGTCTAAGCAATGAAATATGGTTAGCACTAGCCCCTCTCCGACTAGCCCGACGCCAATTTTTATAAACAATTAACAATTCAACATGTTATATTGCAAATAAAAATTTAATCATTAGACGGTTTTTATATAAAAAATATCCCTTTATAAGGCAGAACTTAAATTAGTCTAGAATATACAGCCAAAAAAAATTTATGTCCAAAATAGAAAATTTTATCAAGGCTACTAATAGCCCCAAAAAATCGTTTTTCCTCTAAAATTTTAAATTTTGATTTTTATAAAAAAAAATATTTTTTACTTATAACTAATGAAAAAAACACATATGGTTGAAATTTTAATTATATATCATTATTATTTAAAAAAATAATTACAAAGATAATAGTAACGCCGAGCTACGACTAGCCCCGGTCTCACATTCTCATTATCATTAACAAATTTAAAAACAAATTCTAAAATTTCTCCAAGTTACTTTTATCACTGTTTTCTCATTTATTATCAATAACTTAATTGTTTAAAATGGTGGCAAGGCAAAGAAGCTAAATAGTTTTATAGAAACATTATAACCTTAAATAAGGGTTTTAAAACTTTATTTGGCTTATATGGTTTTATATATACTGAATTGCCACTTGTAAAAAAATTTTCCATGTAGGTCGTTTCTTAAAAGATAGAAGAACTCGAGTGACCGGGAATTACCAATTTTTTCTTTTTAAACTATTTTTATTAACATTTTTAACATAAAAATATTGATTGCCATATCGATAAAAAAATTAAACAAAAAAAATAAAAAAAAATTTACGGGCCGGGGCCGGGCTTGGGCTTTGTATAAAATTAGCGGGCTGGGCCCGGGCTTATAATTTAATATTTTGACGGGCGGCGGGCCGACTGACCTAAACAGGCCCGTTGCAGGTCTCTATCTCGACCCTCATGTTTATAGGGCATAATATAAATAAAATTTATTTACAAATAAAACAAAGAAATTTTTGTTGAAACAATATAGAAAATTTCACACGGTATAATAAGTTTTGTATAAATGAATTGTAAGGGCACAAAGTGGAACGGGGATATTGACAAGAAATCTTTGACATTTTAAAAAATAATACAAATAGTTAAAAACTAAACAAAGTTTTTATAAAAATTATTGCTACAACACCAAAAATCTTGGCCATATATATATAACAAATTTTGATTTTACATATGCAATATTGGCAGCATTTTCAGGCAGCATTTACATCAGGAAACCAATGAGAACATTTAAAAGCCTTGTGATCCTCAAAAGGCGTAATTATAACATAAAATATAAAAAAATAATTATGAAATTAAAAATCGTTCGAGAATGAGTATTTAATTTAGAAGTTATTGCCCCTGAAGGTATTATAGCTATATTTGCACACCCCTCCCCCCCCCCCTTTACACCACTTAAAAATTAAAATAAACTAATAAATTTAACAGCTAAATGAACCTTAAAAATATTTTGTCAAAATTAAATGAATCAAAATTTTATTTAAAATTTAAGATGAAATTAGGGAAGTGAGCTGCACAGAACAACTTAGCGTCCAAAGACAAACATAATGATTTTTTTAGGATCTTTATCCCTTGAAAGTTTTGATGCGTTAACAATTGTCTATAAAATTTGGGAATGGATTATTAATATTAATTTATCAAACATATGATGGGATATCACCAATAAAGGGGAAAAAATGGTGTACAAACTATTTTTTGGAAAACTAGTGGCTTTATATGTGCATGACATATAAATATGCAAGATATGTTAAACAATAAGCATGTGTGATGGACAATTAAATTGAATCCAGGATGGAATTTTCGTAAATTTAAAAAGTTTAAACAAGTTTAAAAGCCCAAATAATTTATCAAAATATTAAAATTAGTCTTATAATAGTAGTTCATTACGCCTTTTACTCGATGTTGCTAACGAATTTATAATATCATCCGGGGAAATAACATTTATAAAGTCATGTTCTAAGCTCGATAAAGCTAAAGAAGATAACCTATCTTGTCCAATTGTGGAACGAAGATAAGTTTTAATCCGTTTTAGCAATGAGAACAATCTTTCGCATGAACATGAAGTTATTGGGATAGTTAAAATAATTTTAATCAAAATAATAAAATTTGGAAACACTATTGAGGGCAAAATTTTAATAAGTGAATCGAAGATAAAGAATTATATTTGCCATTTTTATTTCAGCATCTTCCAGTTTTAATTCATAATGGTTAATTACTTCTGATAAAAGAGATTTATCGCAAAAATAGGGGATGAAGGTTTAAACCTTCTAGGACTTATATAAATTACAATTTCGAAAATCTTAGTTTAATTCTGCTTTTATTCTATCGATGATAAGATAATAAAAAACAATTTTGAAATCAATTAACGAATTAGTAGATTCAAAAGAGTAAAATGTGTCATATTTTTTTTTTAATACGTTTAGGAGGTAATAATTCAAAAATTGCAGCTTAATCTTTCGCCTTATTATAAAGAATTTGAAAGTAATCCTCATTTCTAGAGCTGTTAAGTAACTAGTTCCTTTTCTTCAGTAAAGTAACTTTAACTAGAGCCCTGCAAAATGAAATTTCTTCTGCCCGAGCCCGGCCCGAGCCCGACGTCTCCATTTTTATCTTGCCCGAGGCCGAAAGACTTTTTTCTTTTTGGCCCGACCCGAGCCCGACCTGATTTTAAATAAAACTTTTGAAAAATTTTATTTTTAAAAATTATTTTACCATCTAAATATAAAATGCATTAGATTGTTATTACTCTTAAATTACAACTAGTATAAGTTTAAAATAATAAAATCCTTTTTCACTCGTTACAATTTATTAGCTAATAATTCAAAACTAAAAAATAACTTTAAAAAATATACCTTATTTAACAGTTCCATACAAAAAACTTTTTGAAATAGTTACTTATCTTATTTCTCTAGTCCTAACATCTACTAAGAATATTTTAAATACTTGAATAAGATTTGCAATTCGGGGAAAAAAGTTGAAGTTTGGACCTATATTATGTACGCTGTGCTAAGATAATTATTCAATATCGAGTTGAGTTTAATTTAATCATATTTTATAGAAGATTTGTTTGCTATATATTAATTCGGGACGGGCTCGTACCTCAGGTCGGGCCATTTCATCAGGCCCGACCCGAGCCAGAGGCCCGATTATTTTATACCGAGCCCGGCCCGGGCTTCGGGCGGCCCGTGCAGGGCTCTAACTGTAACCAGTTACTCTTACTTGAGGGTAACTGTAACTGTAGTTAGTTACATTATTTCAGTAACTGTTTAACTTAAGCTACAGTTACTTCTTATAAAATTAAATTTTTTGAAATTAAATACTAAAATTACACGTATTGTTTGTGTTCATCACTTTAAATTTAATTTTCCTTCGCCGATCAAATTTAAATTTGAATAGATAATCCATCCTATCAGTAAATTACGAATATTATATAAAATATATTTTAGTGCATTGTATTCTACAAAGTTTAAAACCAAAAATTCAAAAAAAATTGACAAATTCAAAATTTTTGTTTAAAGAAGATTATATATTATTTATTTGCAGATAATAAATGTAATATTTTGTAATTATTTCCGCCATTTAAATTAACATTTAATGATTAATTTATTATCTCCTCTCGATTGTTTTGTAAAAATAGTCCTTTTTATATATGTACAAAACAGATTTTTATCAACTTAGAATATTATATAATTTTTTGCCTAACCTCTAAATTTAAATTTTGATCATTAAGCCATTGATAATCTAATTATAGTACATTATGAAGGTTATTAAAATAATAATTCAAATTTATTATTTTAATTTAAATTTGCATTTATATCTGCAAAAATTTTAGATATAATATTATTTATTAGCAGGTAAAACTTTAGCTAAAAATTTAATGTAAGGTTTGGTATTTAGAATTTTGGCCCTTCAAAAATAATGTTATGAATTATTATTGATTTTTTCTTTTAATTGTTTGATAAACAATAGCCCTTCTAATAAAAGTTAGTGTACTACTTTTTAATGATCTAGTTTTTATTTTATTTTGACAAAAAAATTTAAGAGAAAACTTCCTGGGCCTTTTTTAATAATTATTTTTCTTTAAAGAAAAACGAACCAAGAAGTTTATATTTCTATGCAACCTGTGAAGCCCTAAAGTAAATTACATATCAGTTCTTTAAATACCACTGCAAATTTATGGAAGCGCATAAAAGTAACTATTTAAACCTTGATGATTAATTTTTAGAGAGTACATCCCCATAAATATGAGAAATCAAAGATAATAAGGCAACAGGGAGTCAGCAAACCAAATTGATTACCACTTCTACCTGAGTAAAGTTACAGTGGATAATGCCTCGTCATCCTTCAATCCAAGTTTTAAAACAAGTTGGCCGTGGATCCGTCTTGAAAAAATAAGAGATTAAATTAGACACTTTAAATTAATACATTAATTCATTGATCCCTAACCAGGAGGAAAGACAGGACCTAGAGGAACTTAATGCGTTGAATTTTTTTAATCTTTTAAAGTCGGAAAGTATTCAAAAGTGCATTCACACTTTTATCAATTCGAATAATAATGAAAATAATTATTTCTTTAGATAGAAGAAACTTTTGAATAAATTCAATGTACCCCTACCATCTAGCCCCCCCCCCCTTGTCGAGCGTCTTTTTAGTCTTGGTAAATTAATTTTCAATGAAAAGCGGATCAGCATAGATGACATTATAGAAAATAACGTTTTATTAAAATCGAATGGTCATTTATTACCCCTTGATATTTATACAAATGTTTATATAAAATATTAAAAAATATCGTTTTTTTTCAAATTTATTAGATTAACTTTTGGTGTAACTAGTTCCATCAGGTAAGTAACTGGAACTGTAATCAGTTACATTTGAAAAAAGGTAACTGTAACTGTAATTAGTTACATTTTTTGTGAAATTAACTAGCTACTGAGGTAAAGTAACTTTAACAGCTCTATATTATTTGAAAGCCAATTAAGTTGTTTGAAAATTTTAAGCATACTTTTATCTTTATGATTGGAATTTCTAGAATGCCATTTTCAATTAAGTTAGTAAGACCTTCAGTTAAACCTTATTGATGGCTTTGAAATTATTGAATATAAATATTTGAGGTTGAGGATGAAGAGCTATAAATGTCAATGTCATTCTCCTTTTCCTTTTCTATATATTTGAATTTGTATAAATGAATGAAAGCACAACACTAAGTAAATACCGTTCAGGCCTGCATTTTTTTCACCTAACATTTTATTTATTTGAACCTAATAATAAAAAATTTTAAATACCTATTTGGGGACGCTGTCCATTCTTAGTCATTGCTTAAACTTTGTTGAATAGGAATTGGTTTATTTAAATGAAATATGAACACGAATAATGTAGAGATGATAAAAATGGTTATTGGTGTGGTGATAAACGCGAAAGAAGTAAAAATGATGATAATTGGTGAATATTTGAATTGGTGAATATTAGCGAAGGAATTAAGTAATGAAATTAACAGCTGGTTTAGCACCAGGAATATAGAAGTTACATAATAAACGACGCGAATATACATATATGAACGATGCAGCTCGCCACATTACTCCCCTTCCTAAATACGGAATGTTAGACGTACTCGGATAGCTTCTTTGGCCAATGAACGTTTCGACCACTTTTACTAGTGTACTTAATTTGCCGGGGGGTGCTGATGAACTAGTGTCTGAATTAGGAACCGAAACATTTGATTTAGACATGCCGGCTAAAACAGCTTCCGCCTTGCTCGTTTGTGGCGCAGATGATGACGAACTCACGTCCGTGTCGGAATCCAAATGCGCTGGCTTTATCCTGTCGATTAAAATGGTATCAGCCTTACCGTTCTTTTCCACTACATAATATCTATCATACCTCTTAAGCACCTTGAAAAGCCCATTGAAAGCAACGTACAAACCTTTGCGGGATTCATCGTTCCGTACAAAAACGAAATTACTTGTTTTTAAAGCATTAGGCAAATTTGGAGTGGCAACCCGAGGGCGAGTTAAATGAAATGGTAGGTGAGCAAAATGATCTTTAAGATGATTATTGTATTCGGAGATATCGATGGCCTTTTTTGATCGTTCGAAGAATTCGCCTGGTAGACGCAACGTTGTCCCGTAAACCAACTCAGCCGCTGAACAACCAATATCTTGCTTGACAGCCGACCTAATCCCTAACATAACCAGTGGAACAAGTTCATCCCATTTCGCTGTATCGCCTTGGGCTTTTAAGGCTACCTTAAGCTGCCTGTGAAAGCGTTCGACCATTCCATTAGATTGTAGGTGATAAGCAGTAGTCCTACTGTGATGGAAACCCAAAAGACGCGCCAACTCGGAAAAAAGTCTAGACTCAAATTGCACCCCCTATCAGTAGTAATCGTTACTGGAACTCCATAGTTTGATATCCAGTGTTTAACAAACTCTTGGGCAACATGTTCAGCGGTAATTTTAGATATGGGTACTGCAATTGGCCAACGCGTAAATCTGTCGACAGCAGTAAGCAAGTAGGTATAGCCATTAGCAGGTGGTAAAGGGCCAACTAAATCAAGATGCACATGGCTGAATCGTGCATCAGGATTAGCAAAACTACCAGGGGTTGTGATAGTGTGTTTGTTGACCTTACACATTGAAGGCATCGTCTTGCCCATGACCGTACGTCTTTATTCATCTGTGGCCATACGAATCGTTTAGCAACCAGCTTAAGAGTTCCACGGATTCCGGGGTGAGCGAGGTTATGAATGAGGTCGAAACCTTTCGCGTCATCGAAGTAGGTATAACCGGGCGTGGTGTGGCGCAGGAGGTGTCATATTTAATCGTCAAATTTGAACCGGGAATAGGAAAATCTTAAATTTTAAGCGACGAAAGTTTGTCGGGGCTTTAAAATTCTAATTCTTGTGATCTAGCTATCTGCTCTGAGGATATACTTTCAAGGTGAATGGTGTCTATGTCAACGCGGGACAAAGTGTCGGCTAAGATATTAGTATGGCCATTGATAAACCTAATATCTGACGTAAATTGCGATATGTAATCTAGATGTCTAGATTCTCGGGGGGAATACTTGTCAGGTCTGGAAAACAAGGCATGGGTCAAAGTCTTATGGTCGGTATAAATTGCAAAGTCACGACCTTCAAGCAGATGCCTAAAATGTTTTATCGATAAATAAATGGCAAGTAGCTCTCGTCCAAAACTGTAACGACCTTGTGCCGGTGTAAGTTTTGCGAAAAAAAGCTATAGGGCTAGTTTCACCACATTTCGTTTGAATGAGAACGGCTCCGACAGCTGAATTTGAAGCGTCTGTTGTCAAAAAAAAAGTTGCGCCTTCCTCAAGGTGTGCCAAATGAGTAACGTCAGCAAGAGCTTCTTTGGCTTTCTCAAAAGCATCTATAGAGTCTTTCGTCATGACGATCGGCCCTTTCTTATCGTCCAGTAAGTCGGTTAGGGGCTTGAGTAGGTGAGCACACTGAGGAATGAAACGTCGGTAAAAATTTAACATGCCTATAAACCTTCTAAGTTGCGTCATAGATATAGGAATAGAAAATTTTTTTATCGTTATAACATTCTCTGGAAGCGGAGTTAAACCCGTCGGGGAAACATTATGCCCCAAAAAGTCTATCGTATTTAATCCCCACTGGCATTTGCTAGCGTTGATCTTTAAGTCATATTGTTTTAGTCGTGTGTATACCTGGCGGAGATGATGAATATGTTCTTCCCTAGACTTACTAGCGATCAAAACATCATCCAGGTATGCAAACGTAAAAGGGAATCCTCGGAATGCTTGGTCTATGAAACGCTAGAACGTCTGAGCCGCATTCCGTAAACCGAATGGCATCCTCAAAAAATCTTAGAGTCCAAACGG
Organism: Gordius sp. MW1; assembly: GCA_964036665.1. Taxonomy (NCBI): domain Eukaryota; kingdom Metazoa; phylum Nematomorpha; class Gordioida; order Gordea; family Gordiidae; genus Gordius; species Gordius sp. MW1. Next base: position 4,600,173 of record OZ038528.1, read on the forward strand.
CGTTATTACCGCCATTTTGTGAATATCCTCGGGGGCAACGGGGATCTGATGATACGCCCGTATTAAATCAAGCTTGCTAAATATTGTGGTTCCAGCTAGGTTCATCGAGAAATCATGGATGTGGGGTAGGGGATAACGATCCGGGATTGTCTGATTGTTTAGGTGACGATAATCTCCACAGGGCCGCCAATCACCCTGAGTCTTTTTTGGGACCATGTGCAAAGGAGAGGCCCAGCTGCTTTGTGACGGTCGAATAACTCCAAGCTCTAACATATGTGCGAACTCCTCCTTTGCAATTGTCAGCTTTTCCAGTTTAATCGCCGAGGTTTGGCGTAAGATGCCGGTCCTTTAGTGGGAATGTGATGCACGGCACCATGCGCTTGCTTTCTGTAATCCGGAGGTTTCATTATTTCAGGGAATTCATTTAATAAACTTGCAAATTCATTTTCTAACGGTTGGGAGCAAGACTGAATTCTTAGAGATGTCGTTGAGGTGGGTACACCATTTAATATTGTCGCTGTTTGTGGGTCAATCAACCTTTTCCTTCTTAAATCTACTGTGAGATTGAAAAAATCGAGGAAATCCGCTCCTAAAATGGGAGTTTTTACGTCTGCGATCGTAAATATCCACCTGAACCTTTTTCTTAAACCGAGATCAAGCGTTAAAGGAATTTGATCGTAGGTTTTGATACAGCTGTTATTGGCAGCTTGTAATTGAAAAGGGGCAGGTAGGGAACGTTGATTTGATTTAGCTGGCAGGACGCTGATGTACGCGCCGGTATCAACGAGCCAACGGTGTCCGGAAAGTTTGTCAATGATATAAAATAAGCGACTACGATGGATAAGACCGAGCTCGGGCGTCGCCTTTCCCGGCTGGTCTAGGCGTTTGATGAAAATCGGGAGGTGAAAGAGCAGGGAGGGGTACATTTTTTGGCGTTGTTTTTGAAATTTTTGTGGTACCAGCACACGTCGCTGGCGTTATTATCATTAGGGGAAAGGGAGCGACGTGAGTTATAGGGGGGGAAAAATTGGCGAGCAGGGGACATGGAAGAATTTGCCGTTAGTTTCGGGACTTCCAGTGATAATTTTTCCACCATCTCTTTTAGGCTTGAAATTTTATTGTTAGTAGATAAGCTATGTATGGCGTTGCCCTGATTTGCCTCGGCGATCCGATCAGCCGTTTCAGCTAATTTTGACGTACATTGCTCAGTAGCGAAAACTGCGAGAATGTTGGTAAAATGGCTAGGCAATTTATTAAGCCACATCTGCTTAAAAATCTCGTCGTCCATGGTATAGTTTCCAATCAGCTGTTTTATTTGTCGCAGTAACTGCGAAAGGCGTTGATCCCCTAATTTCAAATTATTTAAAAGAAATAATTGTTGTTGATCGGAGTTTGAAGTACGGCGAATGATAGCTAATTTTATGTGTTCAAAAGCACCATCTTTGGTAATGTCCTCGAAGAGATCTTGTACTTCTGTACAAACGTTTTGAGGTAATGCCTCAAGTAGCAGGGCGAACTTACTCTCAGGCTCTCTTACTTTTCTAAGCCTGAATAATGTTTCTATCCTTGCGAACCAAGCTCTGGAATTTTCAGCGTCAAAATCAGGGAGTTTAAAAAATACGTCGGGTTCACCACTTTGGGGACGCTGTCCATTCTTAGTCATTGCTTAAACTTTGTTGAATAGGAATTGGTTTATTTAAATGAAATATGAACACGAATAATGTAGAGATGATAAAAATGGTTATTGGTGTGTTGATAAACGCGAAAGAAGTAAAAATGATGATAATTGGTGAATTGACGAATTGGTGAATATTTGAATTGGTGAATATTGGCGAAGGAAGTAAGTAATGAAATTAACAACTGGTTTAGCACCAGGAATATAGAAGTTACATAATGACGCGAATATACATATATGAACGATGCAGCTCGCCACACCTATTTGATTTAACCTATTGCTTGGAGCTAAGGGTTTTAAAAACATGTTAAGCTTTAATTGCTTGTTATTCATATTACTTAATAAAAATAAAATGGAAATTAATTATAAAAAACTCGGGTTTTAAATTAATGTTAATTATTAAATTATGAAATTATGTCAACTCAACAATTTTATACAATTTTCACCCTTTATTGTCTTATACAGCATCTTTATTTGTAATATTATAATTAAAAGTTTTATTCAAAAACAATAATAATAATCTTTTATTGTTTCTTAATTAAGATAAAGTAAAAAAAATGGCTTAAGGAGCCCAGGGGCCCAAGATTTTTTTCTTGGGGGGGGGGGGGGGGGGCGGCCGGGCCACCTAGCTACGCCACTGTTATAGACATATAAGTAGCTAAAAAACGAATTCTAAGTATTAAAATATACGTTTCAGGATAAATTTAATATTATTTAGTAATAAAATTAGGATTGAGATTATTAATCTTAACGATATATGAATAAACTTTATACAAAATAAACTTCCAAAATTATTACAATTTAAGGATGATCAAGACAGATTTTTTGCTTCACCTGGTGAGAATCGAATGTTAAGCTGCAATGTGTTCAGCTTTTTTATATTTACAAATCAAGCAAAAATTTTTTAAATTTTTGAAAAATGTCAATTTATATATTAATTTACAGTTTTTGTGGCACAAACATAATTTTCCACCCGTTTGAATAAGTATTTTTTATTCAAAATATAAAAGCAGCTTACAAATCTTAAATATCAATAAATTTTCTTCCGTATAGTTTAATGCCCATGTTTCACTTCCTTAATGTAACACCGATCATACGGTAAATTTGTATTAGCACTTTAATAAAAATGACATCTTTTTGTCATACATTAAACATTTACTGAGTCATTAAAGCCATCCTCTAAAAATCCGACATTGACTTGCTTTGAGCAACATCTTACTTGATCAGGCATCCAGTGGAGATTCGCAAACTTATTTATTTTAGGATATTTCAATTGGTCCTCCAGCAAGGTGATGCCTCTGACGTTCATCTCCACGTATACCATTTTTCGATCATAGACTTATAGGCCATTTTCAAATACTTCCCCTTTTGTCTCTTCGCATACTAAATCGGCATAATGCATACACCAAGGGGATGCCTTCTAATCTTGTCCATACTGGATATAAAGGGGCTTAGAACGGATCCATTTTGATTTTCACCACTGTCGTTCTAACGATGGATTTAAGGCTCAAAAAATATTTTCTAATTAATAGGCATCATATATTAAGTTACCTAATAAAACAAGGACATAGGCATGATTAAGTTATGAATTATTAATTGCTACATGTAATATATTCTTCATCAATCAATTTGTATGAAGTCAAAGTAATGCAAAGTTTAATTTTTCCTGCTGTCAATTAATCTTTTATTATCGTTAAACTCAGGGGCGCAGGTAAGAAATGAGGGTGGGTGAAACGGGAACTCTCCCCTCCCCCAGTAAAAATTAAAAAACTTTCATTAAAGAGTCTCTATAGTTAAAAAGACTAAAACACTTATAATTACTTTAAGTTATATATACTTCTCTTTATGAATTAAATTCTAGACAAAAAAAGCATTTAATCATTAATTTTATTCCCAAATTCATTTTCAAAAAAAACTTGGAGCATCTTCCTCACAAGATTAACTGACAATCCCCACATTTAAGTAGCAATTTTATATGTTATAGGGGTCAGAGATCAGATTGCCCGGCCCGGCCCGCTGCCCGAACGGCCCGGCCCGGCAACTGTCCTAAATTTTTATTTTCGGGCGGGCTCGGGCGGGCACGAAGAAGATAGGATTCGAGCAATTCGGGCTTAATGAGTTTTTAGATAGTGTATTTTTTTGTTACTTTTCATTAAATTGCATATGAAAATGCTAAAAAATCGCCATCCGTCCCCAAGTTATTTTTACAATTTTTGCCAGAACCCCTTTATTTCCATCAAGTCCCTAGCTAGGTTATGGAAAGGATTAAAATATTTATATTTATGCAGCCCTTTCATTGTTCGTAATTCGCATGTGCCGTCTATACTAGTACAAAATCGTCACGCCCAAATTGATACAACGCCTGAAAGTGTTAAATTTCATTCTAATATCATTTAATTTTTTAACAAATGATTTAACAAGGCTTCTCCAAATTCGCCTTTGTTATTCCCTTATCACTCATCGCTATCGCTAAGCTCAAATATTTTAGAAAGACCAAATACTCCGTTTTTTTGACCAATTAGGATTAAAATTAAAGTACAAAAGTTTCATTTGAAAAAATCATTCGACTTTTAAATATTAAAAGAATTTTAGGTCGCAAAATTTCGGGCCTAACAGGCAAATTTAATAATTCGGGCCGGGCGTTTCGGGCAGCATTAATGTTTCGGGCGGGCTCGGGCGGGCTCAAGCGGACATTAGAAGGGTTCGGGCGGGCTCGGGCGGGCAATGAGGTTAGAGAATTGAACCGGGCCGGGTTCGGGCAGAAAATTCCTAACAAATCTGACCTCTGATTAGGGGTAACTCTAATTACAATTGAATACTTGATTACCCTTTCTTGTCTTATTTTGCAACAATATATACTTCTATGCAAACAATTGCAGAAAAAGGATTTTGACATTGAACAGGTGATTGGACTAGAAAACATCGCAACTCAGATAAAATTGATAAGAAACAGTGTTGACGGACAAGTTTTTTTCAACGCGATCTCAACCTAGATTTGTTAAAAGGCAAAATTTTTGTAACTAATCTTGTAAATAAATCTATTAATGTTTATTTAAATTAAGAATCAATATTTAAATTACTCAACGGTTTTTATAAAAATAATAAATTTTGCCTAACCTGAAATTTTATTTACCTAATTGTGCTGAAAATTTAGAAAGATTTTTTGGCTGAAGTTTACGGAAATGACACAAATGGCACAAATATCAACTAAAATAAGATGATTTTGGTTTATACTTCTGTTTCACACTTAAGTGACCTGTCGTCCGAAGAATGCTCTCAACACCCTAACAGCTCACAAAATGTTATCAAAACCACTGCTTAATATAAATACAACGCTTGGTCTCCAGATAATCACATGCACCACTGAAATATTAAATAGTATGTCGATGGATTAAATAGACTGGCATTATTTTCATGGGGAATGTTATCACCTCCGGTGAAATTTTATATTGAAAATTGTTGAACAAAAGAAAATAAATTTTGTCTTTTAATGTCTTTTTTTTTATACATAAAATCAATCTTTTTAGAAGTACGATTTGTTAAAAATCGTTTGCCCGTACCCGACCGATCCGAAATTAAAACTAAATTTCAGCCCGGGCCTGCTTTAGCCTTTCTAAGAGTCTGCCGGCTGTGATTTCGTGGTATTTTCAAAACAATGTATATAAAATTAACAATAATTATTTTTTATTCAATTATCCATCAATATCTCAACGCGCAGTTTAAGTCCATAAGTTCTAATGAAATATTATATTTAGTCATAATCCACACCATTTATACCCTTGAAATCTTGCTACATTTTAGTAAGTTAATTCATATTTAGATAAGTTTTATTACAACTTTTTAAACGATTTTATATACAACCGCTAAATAATATAAGAAACTAATTTTAATCCTTATATTTATCAATTTCCTTTATAAAACAAGTACGCCTCTGGGTTTTGAATTGAATTGAATATTTTTAGTATTTAATTCGGATTCTAATTTAAAAAAATATTCGATTCGAGATTCGTTGAATATCAAAATGAAGTTTCGAATTCGATTCGAAAAAAACTTAAGGATTCGAAATCGATTCAAATATAAATTGAGTTTTTTTTAATACTATGATTATTAATTTGCATATATATTTGAAAAAATTATTTGAAGGATATTTAAAAAAAACCACACTGACCCGGCAAACGATTTTGCTAAAGATATATTTCAGGAAAATATTATGTATGGGTAGAGCTTTGCAAACTTAAATTTCTTCTGCCCGAACCCGGCCCGAGCCCGACGTCTCCATTTTTATCTTGCCCGAGCCCGATCCGAGCCCAAAAGATTTTTTTGGCCCGACCCGAGCCCGATTTTAAATAAAACTTTTGAAAAATTTAATTTTTGATAATTATTTTACCATCTAAATATAAAATGCATTAGATTGTTATTACTCGTAATTTACAACTAGTATAAGTTTAAAATAAAAAAATCCTTTTTCACTCGTTACAATTTATTAGCTAATAATTCAAAACTAAAAAATAACTTTGAAAAATATACCTTATTTAACAATTTCATACAAAAAACTTTTATTTACCTACCTTATTTCTCAAGTTCTAACATCTACTATGAATATTTTAAATACTAGAATTTGCAATTCAGCTCAGTTATATTACTGGGGGAAAAAGCTGAAGTTTGGACCTATATTAAGCACGCTGTGTAAGATAATTATTCAATATCGAGTTGAGTTTAATTTAATCATATTCTATTAAAGATTAGTTAGCTTTTTACTAATTCGGGACGGGCTAGGGCCTCAGGTCGGGCCGTTTCATCAGGCCCTACCCGAGCCCGAGGCCGGATTATTTTATAAAATTTTGCCCGAGCCCGGCCCGAAACCCGATGGGGTCTGGCCGGGCTCGGGCTGGGCGGCCCGTGCAGGGCTCTATGTATGGGTATGTGGTTATGATTAAAATAAGAATGGGGCGTTGTGACAATGTTGGCCTATAAAATGACAAAACATTAATCATTTATGAATTTCATTCTTTATACTTTATAGAATAATTTTTGATACCTATATATACATCCGATTAAAAAATCATTCATCATCAATCTCTAAGTGCGATGGAGTATACAATATTTTTGGTTAGTCCATCTTTAGCCAACACAAACAAACGGGATGGTTTATCCACGCGAGAACATGCCACGTATAGCTGTCCTTGGGAAAAGCATGATGCGCCCAAATCTAAGCCACAAATAGACATCGTTTGACCTTGAGCCTTATTAATTGTCATTGCGAATGCCAATCTAATTGGAAATTGAATTCATTTGAATTCAATCGGCACATCTGTGGGAATTATAGGGATTCATGGCAGCAATACATTTTCACCTCAGATTTTGCCATTCAAAATGGTGACTTCGATAATATTTTTCATATATTTTTTAATGACTAATCGTGTGCCAATGCACAGCCGTGGTGGGTGTAAATTACAAGGCAAAATTACCGGAGATCCAACCAATTGTAAAAGGTGAGGTGGCATGCCTGACTCCAATGAATTCAAAAACTCATTTGGATAATTTACAGCTTCGTTAGCATCGCAAACTGTAGCGACAGATTTATATGACACCAAGTCACCTGGCAACAACTGTTGTATCTTGGAATTTAAATTATTGACATCCACATTTTTTGCTGACAATATTGCTCTTTCGGACATCCAGGCAAGATTTTTGTACTCTGTTTATAGATCTAGAAATATGTGGTCGATGAGAGCATTTTGCGAGTTGACGATTGGGCATCCGATGGTAATTTTATGCATCCAGTATTTTCATACAAAGCAACTTTTCCATCACCAATATCTAACAGTTGTTTTGAGAATGTTTCAGCGGATGGGTCTTTAAGCATAACGCGCCTGTTTGATCTCAGTTCTAACTTTTCAACATTACGCCACAGTGACGATGATTTTAAGCAAGCGTTGATCTCATCAGCGAACGTTGAATGTGGAATGACGGGAAGTGTTTGTCTGAAATCACCTGAAAGGAGTAACAGAGTGCCGCCAAATAGTTGATCATTGTTTTTTATATACTTCAATGTCTTGTCCTAGGGAAAGTTTGTGTGCCATAGTACATTCATCCCAGATGATAACTTTACACCGTTTGAGTACTGTGGCCATGGACGATTGTTTTTTTTATGTTGCACACTGCCTCTGGGTTACTTTGTATATTTAGTGACGCTTAAATGCAGAATGAGCTGTTCTGCCTCCATCTAATAAAGTTGCTGCAATGCCAGATGATGCAACGACCAATGCGGCCATTTTTTGATCGTATCTCGGCAAGAATTATCGAAATGAGAAATGTTTTGCTAGTTCCACCTGGTGCACCCAAAAAAAACCACCTTGTCCTGCCGAATCTGCCAGCAAATGCGGTCGAAAATGGTTTTTTATTCATCAGTTAGTAGTGAGACATTGCGAGTAACAATTGCTGCCATTTCTACAGTATTGTAGTGCAGTTCAAGACTCATATCAGCGTTGAGTAAATCAGATGCACTTCAATTTGGTGAACTCATACCAAAATGACTAATTTTTAAATTGGCAATGACAATGCAAAAATCCTCAATAGCTATCAAACTTCATTGTACATTGCGTCGTTGAATAATATCGATAGATTGTTGCACCTTGAACGATATCGATGTAATATATCATCAGCCGTTGAATCTTTGTGCTTCTACAACGTTTGTGCTCGGGCCAGGAAACATGTAGTCAACACTATAGCCAATAGTAGACGAATTTGTGTTGCTGCAGAGTTTAATGCTGCTTCAGTAAGCATACTGTCCCAATGGTTGTTATCTTCTAGCAAGTTCAGTGCTAGTCATGCATCTTTATACGTTGGATACTGATGTCCTTTTACTTAAGGTGTATCGTGAAATGACAATGGGCCGGTGACATTTACCAACAACAGTCGCAGATAAAAGCACTCAGTCTGCCTAGGATTCACTGTATATACACGACCCAAAATGTTTAATATGAATAAACCAGGGCACGTATTAACTGGTGTGCCTTGCTTGCGGGGCATCAATTTTTTTGATTGAGTCCACGTAAAATAACGGGGTACTTCTGAATAGATTAATGTTCGCACGAAAGCACCAAAAGCATCGGCACGATTACACAATTCAAAAAAAACGGTGAATGTAGTTTTTGGTGGATTTATACGATCAAGCGCGGTCTCGTTCGTGAAAAATACACGCTGGCCGTTTTCAAGATGGACAGCTAAATGGATAACTGCCTGAATCCGTTCATGAATTGAGAAACCAAAGATCCGTCAAACAGCTTCATTGGAGCTTATGTACCAGCCAATTTGGTAGTTAGTTATTTCATCATTGTTATTCACTGGAAGAGCATTCACACTGGTATTATCAATTCTAAATACAGCCATATCACTTCCTTTATTTACATACTTGCATATATATTTCATGCTCTTCACCGAACGCGGGACTCAACATTAATAGGAGCATTGAATGGTTTGCACAACAGAGGTGAATATGGTACAACCCATCGATTGTCAGTGTCAATGGCTGCGTTACTAATAGTTTTAGTAAATATTTGTCCGCCATTATCGATACTTCTTATATAGGATATCCGTCGACATGTGTGACCGTATCATTGAAAATCTTTAGGATACACTTTGTACACTTGCCATCTAACATGCAAGGCGATGAACGATTCAAATATCCACATAGGCCATGAAAAATGTTTGTAGTAACAATATCAAACAATAATTGATCAGTAGACGGATTTGGAATTTCTGCAGGAATTAAAATATCGATGTCTTCAGGACGTATTTTGTCGACGAACCAAATCAAAATGTGAGCACGAGGTAATCCTCGCTTTTGCCACTCAACCGATACATCCCGCAACGTGCAGGACCAAATATATGTAATTTTGTGATGAAATTATTGAAAGATTTTAATTTCTGTTTAAACACCCGTGCCGTAATGTCATGACGATGTATAGCATTTTGTCCTGGTAATAGCAACGATGTAATCTCCTGCCATTTTGGATTATATGTAAACGTGATAAAAAAACATGGTCATCCGTATTCGCGCACAAAAGCCATAGCATCCTGTATGTATTCTTGCATGTGACGTGGACTACCTACGTACGATGATGGTAGAATAATAGAGTTACCAATGTCAGCAGTGTCGGCGTTGTTCGCAAAGCGTCTCGTAAGTGAATGTATTGTTCCGCACGCAGTTTCTGTTGGTTATATCTTAAGTATCGTAGACGTTCGCTCTCTATCTTCACATACATGTCGACTGAATTGTTGGCAACGCTCACGATAGCGTAGTATCACGGTTTCTTGACCGCATCTAATCATCAAACGATTTGCATAAAAATCCTTCGAGCTAACCTTCCTGTTTGTTTCGGCTCCTGTAATGTGTATTCCAATTAATTGAAAAGAGTAATCATGTTTTTATAATTAATAAAGTACCTGTTAGGGGATCTCGTTGTTTGAATGTTTATGCAATATCCATCTTGTCCTTTCCAAAAAATTATCGGATATTGGAGAGCGTCATATGAACGGTGGGTATAAGCAATGAACTGAAGTTTGTTATCTCTTCTTCGAATCACGATTGGCGCGAAGCCATACGGGCCCCAACCATGATTCCGGCAACGTCGTCAACTACAGGTGCATTGAATCTACAAATGTGCTCTCCAACTGGTGTTTTATCAGAATCAATGACAATAGCGTAATTGTCATTTAGTAGTTTGGCATGGGTGATTTAATTAATTTTAATGATTCATTGTGCTCATTCAACAGAACGTCCAGTTCGCTGACGATACGCCTGGCAAAAGGTAAATCGAGGTTGTTGTAGCCTTAACGTGCATCCACGCGATTAGCGAGCGCGTTCGGAGTCGTCACCACCCATAAAGTAAATTTGTAAAAATTTATAAGATTCGTTTGACATCGGCAGCAATGAACCCACTTTGTGAAAAACCTGGCCTTTTATTTTAAACGTTAAATTAAATTGTTGACAGTTTGCAGCATTATTTTGAACTATTTATGTTGCTCCGAACGATGTCATTTGGAAGCATGAATTGAATGTCCAAATTGACTTCAGGAACAGGCTAGAATCAGGATCCGTACCGATAAGTAAACCGCGCAATGGTTCAGGTGATGTTTCAATCTCTGTTAGTCGAACTTTTCCTGGTGCGCAACACATCCCGGCTGACTCATTTTTATATTTAAGTGCAAGACAATGAGGACATACCTTGTCCATAGTACCAATGACCACCTTGGAATGGGCGTAATATTCAACATCAGGCTCATACTGGAATGCTAGTCGAAGGAATGAAGCCGATTCAAATGCTCGATGCACTTGTTGCGTTGTTGGTCATTTTTTCTACGTATGTTGATTAACGGCGGGCTTGTTTTTTTAATCGTCATTGTTGATTTCGTTCATCTCGTGCCTATTGCGATTGTGATTCACGTATTTGGGCCATCCTCACACGCATATCTGCACTGTTTTGTATGATTTGTACGTCTGTTCTTATACTAATTTACATATGTCTTAAATCGGAAAACAAAAAAATATTTTTTTTCCACATGGTATATATAAAACTGATATTACAAATTACGCTATATATTACATTTCTCCCTATGTAAAATTCCTCGTAGAACCGTACAGGTGGTTTTGACATTCTAGTCGATCGTCTTAACGTTATCGGACTTGCAACTTTTTTAACATTCCTTTCCAGACTAGTATTCGGACTTGCAACTTTTTCAACATACGTTTCCAGACTATTATCGTTAGTTTCGACAAACTGGGATTGCATCCTAAATTTTACCTGATCCGCGTGTTTCCTTTTAATTCCTTTATCAATGCGAACATTATATGAATATGGGCCTTTACGTTGTATGATTTTGTACCAGCCCGCTTTAATTTCATTCCGAATCCATACTGGATCTCCAACATTGAATTCCCTATAACACGCTTTTCGGTCATGGTAGCTCTTTTGTTTAGCTTATCTCTCCTTCCACATTTCTTTCGGATCTGGTCGAGTAAGGTCCAACGCTGTCTTTACTCTTCTTCCCAATAACAATTCCGCCGGACCTTTACCCGTGGTTGCCTGAGGTGTATTCCTGTATGTCATAATTATGTTGAAGGCATAATTTTTTCTCTCCCCCTGATTTTCTTGCTGCTTAGTAGATTTTAGCGTTCGAATCATTTTCTCAGCTAATCCATTTGTTTTGGGGTGGTATGCAGTTAATGTTACGTGCTCAATGTTGTTGTTGTCAAAAAATTTTGTGAATTCTTCACCGACAAATTGTGGTCCATTATCTGATACTATTTGCAAGGGAATACCGAACCTGCAAAATTAATTTCGTAATTGCGTCACAATTTGTGGTCCTTTAATCGACGATAGTGTGGCTACCTCCACCCATTTTGATAATGCATCAATTAAAAACAACCAATAATTTCCTTCGACAGATCCGGCAATCAGCATGTGGACTCGATCCCATCCCAAGGACGGTCAGGTACGGACCAAGAATATAAGGAAACTTCTTGTTCGGCTTGTCGACCTTCTTGACAACCGTCACATTCCTTTACAAACAAATCAATACTCTTGTCCATTTCTGGCCACCAAACATAATATCGGGCTAAATTAAGCATTCCTGTAATCCCGACCCGGGGTGTCCTTGGTGTAATATTTTTAAAACCAATTTTTGTAAGTTCCTCGGTATTATTAACCGATTGCCACGCAATAATAATCCATCTTCAAATGACAGTTCCTTGCTTCGATTGTAGTACGTTTTCATGTCAAAACGGCATTTTTTTAAATCCAACCGCCATTCTCGGTTGATCGCTAAAATTAATTCACGACAAAGGATCTTGTTTAATTGATGTTTTTAGCATTTCATAATCTAACTTTAATTCATCTAATGAGTAGTCCTACGTGATTGATCTGATCCGTCTCAAGGTATTTTGGATCTGGCAGTCTTGACAATGCATCAGCGCATTGATTGTTCTTTCCTGATCGGTATTTTATGTCGTCTTGATATCCATTTAAAAATAAAGCCCACCGAATTAATCTATTATTGATCACTTTCGGTAAATCCCGATGATTTCCGAATAATCTTTCTAGAGGTTTGTGATCCGTCATCAATACAAATTTTTGACCACGTACGTATTGATAGAATTTTTGAACACTGAACACAATGGCTCGCGCTTCCCAATCAATTGTAGAGTATCGTTTTTGGACTCGCTTAACGTCCTGGATGCGTACGCAATAGCTCTTTCGGACCCGTCTTCATATAAGTGTGATAGTACAGCACCTACACCAGTTTCAGAAGCATCTACCGCTAGGTATAACGGCAATGAGGTTGAATACGGTACCAATGTATTGGACGTTGAAAGCATCAGATTAACATCGTTAAAAATCTTCTGCTCTTTTAGCGTCCATTTCCAACCTATTAATGAGCCCGTCAATGCATGCAAGGGTGCGCATTTTTCGTGTACCATTGGGATGAACCTTTCCTGATAATTAACTAGTCCTAAAAAGGAACGTAGTTCTTTTTGGTTTTGTAATTCTTTGAAATTAACAATGGCTTTTACTCGCTCTTGAGTCGGGTGGATCCCTGTTGCATCGATCACATGTCCCAAGTATTTAACTGAATATTGGAAAAATTTAACCTTTTCCTTCTTTGCTTTTGACCAGCGTCCTGTCCCCTCTTTAGTGCTTCGTTCAGATTTTGCAGGTGGTCATTTTCATTTACCCCTGTAACTATGATATCGTCTAGAAGTCCGCCGGTATGGGGAATCCCATCTAATAATTCCTCCATATAACGTTGGAATAAATTTGGTGCTATCGAAAGTCCAAATGGAAGACGTTTATATCGATAATAACCTAAATGTGTTACGATAGTGAGATACTGTCGCGACTTTTATTCGACCTTCATCTGAAGATAGGCATCACGTAAGTCAATTACTGTATATTTCTGCCCTCCTGCGATCTTCAGAATTAAATCGTCAAATGTCGGAAGTAGATGATTAAAGGAAGGGAGAGTCCCAATCGGGATATCCCCCTTACTCTTGATTTATTTATTATTCCACCATAAACATAATATAATTATAGTAATGTATAAACGCGAGAAATTTTACACACACGAGTGGCAGAGGTTAGTTAAGCGAGTGGGGAAACAATAAAAGATCGTAAAGAGGGGTGGTGAATTATAGTAAGATTCTTAGGAACATTTCCGGTCTTTAAGGTTTTGCAAACTAGTTGTCGTTCTGGTTGTGGAAAATATTCGAGCGTGACCAATGGACAATTCTGGAGAGTTGTGAGTCGTCGAAGAAGGCCTCTCTTGATGGTGCGTCGGCTGGGTTGCAGTGTGATGGTACCCATTCTAAGTTTTGCTTGATCTTGATTATGTGGTCGAGACCCAATCTATCGCATATCTTTGTGAATGCTAGTTCAAGGTGAGGAGCGTGAGCACTGCCCTTTTTTACAATGTAAAAGGCTGTCTTAGAATTTGTGAGGATTTTGGGGTTTATATGGGGAGTGTCAATTAGTGCTTTGATGTAGGCCAGGGGAATTGCGACCAGCATCCTTATTTATGGGCAATCCAAGACATTGGTTAAGGCGGATACTCGGCGATTTATGTACCTGGCCAAATGTTGGAACCTATCAATAAACAAAACGAAATCATCGCTCGAACCCCGAACAATCATGGATTACCTAGGCATCAACGTCAACCTAGAATCACACACTTTGAAAATCAACCGAAAGTTTGTGGAAAAAATAGATGCCGCGATACAGATCATGACATACTTTATTAACGAACAGCCCCATCCATTGGTCACGCAAACATGCCTAGGGATTCTAACACATTACACCTACATGCTTAACGGATGGTCGAAATTTATTTCTCTGGCATATAATACGTTTCTATCAGCTGATCCCATAGAGTTCAACCATAATACGCAAAATCCTGATGCTCCAATCACACCTGTCCTCCCCCTTCAAGATGCGCTATGACACCAACGGCTTTGCAGCAGGAGATGCCTCTACATCCCATATTGGATTATTTTATCGAGGTCAAGTCCTCTCTATTGCCAATAGTGATGCACTAGCCATCTTCAAATGCCACGACCTCATACCTACCATCAACTTGCTGGATCCAAGTAGACGTTGTACTTGGACTTTGTGACCGACTTTTTGCATAGGTCTAACATAATTTGTTGAAGAACAAACGGTGAGAATCTTGCCCCCATGGGCAGGACTTTGTATGAGTATTTTAACCGCCGATACTTAAACCCAAAGAATTTGGACGATTCTGGAGCCAAGGGAATAGAGAAAAAGGCGGCTTTCATATCGATTATGGTCATGTAGAGGGCGTCTGATAATGAAGACGCAATCAGGGGGATCGATTTTAGAGTGAATGGATATTTAATGAAGTTTTTGGAGATTTGGGAAAGGTCCGCGATTAATTGAGGGGACCCATCGTGTTTTGGGATGAAGTACATCGGGGAAGGGATAGCATCCGTGTTTCTTCGAACGATGTTAGAGAGTACTATTTCATCCACTTACAGTTTATGCTCTCGGGGAATAGCTTTAACGTATTTAGGGACGTGATATTTCCCATTGTTGTTTGCTAACGCTTTTCTGGAGATCTTCTTAAACCCGCTTTTTGCAATTCTATTAGTAAAGGGAGATTGCTGGTAGTGGGGTTTGAGCACAGTGGTTCGTATCGAGAGGGGGAGGTCAAAGTGGGTGTAGGTGGAGAGGGGATGAGAAGGGAATGAGGGGATATTGGACGGTTCGCTAATGATAGGTGGGTTGTCGCTATCCAAACCCACCTCCGTCCATTGATCAAGAAGATGTTCCGGCACATTTGCATGCTCAGGTAGCGACGTGTCATGAGGATGAATCGGTTCCTCAGACTCCGGACCATTGTCGGAAGAAATAGCGTTTACAGCGATACTCCTAGCTATGGCGGTATAGTTATTTAACCAAGAAGGAATAGTGCCATTTCTCACCGACCTCGGCGGGTGCCGAGGGTCGCTGCTACCGTCCTAACATGTTCACGTTCTCTCCGCCCGAGGCGGAAGCGGCCCTTTGGGGCGAGGGCCTTTCTTCCGGAAACCAGTGTCCTTACTAGGCACACGAAAAAGCTGGACTGGCTCGGTGTATTGGCCCATGCCCATTTTCTCCGCCCAGTCTTTGGACTTGCCAGTTACAGCCTGCCAACCGTAGTATGATGCCATGGCTATAGTTCTGAACCGGTCCGAGAACTTGTCGATGGTTTTGTCGTAGTCATCGATCGTTTCACCGAGGCTAATAAGAAATTTAGCCTCATGTTTCTGGTACGCGGGCAAAGTGTAGTTTGTTTCAACAGCTTCCCTGAGACCCTTGAGTCGAAGTTTGAGTACTTCAGTGTTGGATCCTGGTAGAGGGTTTGTCTTGTTCCTTTCTCGGGCTAGGAGTAGGTCAAGCTCGGCGCGAGTAATAGTGACTGACTCTGATGGCTGTGAAGGGGCCCATGCGGGTCTTTGATCAATACCGCTGATTGTCTCGCTGCGTCCCAAAGCATTTCTTTCAATCTTGGCGTCAAGCTCCGCTAGCCTGTCGAGGATCAATGCCATTGTTATCTCCGACCGATTGGCGTCGCTGCCTGCGGTAGCCGAGGTTGATTGTTTTCCGGGAGAGGCCATCTGCGTAGAGCGGTTGGACTTGGAAAATATTTTGTCCAACGGGACAGTATTGGACACAGAGGAGGTGTTTTTGGTAGTTATACTTTTGGTCATTGGTAAAGGAGGGGGTACTTGTATGGTAAAATACACTAAAAATTTTACACACGCGAGTGGCAGAGGTTAGTTAAGCGAGTGGGATCACTGAATACATTTCTCTACTTTTCAACCAATTCCTCTTCTATGTTTTGAGGTTTTTCTTCTATAGCATTAATCTTAACTTGTTGAGGAAGTTTTAGGTTAAAAGCTTGCATCCAATTTAAACCAAATATGGGGTCTTCTTCTACAGGTCTTACAATAGCTGTTAATCTTAAAGTTTTAGTGTTTAAATTTATATAGACTTGTGTTTCTCCACATATAGGAACCGGATTATTTCCAAAAGCTTTTATCTTGAGGCATGGTGTTAATTGAGGTGTATTTAAAATGTTGTAGATATTCTTGTTGATTACAGATACTGATGAGCCAGTATGATGTAACATTTTGAAAATTTTCTGATTTATCCTTACATGGATGTATGGTTTCAGGTGAGTTACATTATTTAAGTCATAAATTTTTCCACTTGTATTAATAATCTGGTTTACTTTGTTTGAGGTTTTGCACATTTTCGCAAAGTGTCCTCTATGATGACATATGGAACATTCTTTTAAAAATGCTGGACATTGATTCATTATATGCTTACCACATCTTTAGGAATTTCTTATGAATGATTGTTAATGTTCATCCTTTTTTGTAGCAAATTGTTTTATTGATTGCCTATTCTTTTGATTTGAGTACATTGGATTTGGTTTTTTATAATTTTGAATTTTGTTTAAATCTTGTGATGTGTTAACTTCTTTATAGCTATCTCCATTGATTCAGCTAGATTGTATATATCATTAAATGTTACAATATCACCCTCTTTCTTTAAAGCTTTAGCCATCTTGTCCTGACATCAATGTCCAATGATAGGTTTTGATACCCATTTAAGAGTTGGTCACGGAGCCGTTCATTTAAATTAGATTTGAAGTCACAATTTTCTATGATTATAATCTTGTTACATATTCAATCAGAGTTTCATCATTTCTTTGAAGACATCTCATGAATTGTAATCTAGAGTGGAAAATGTACATTTTTGTTGAAATACCTTTATCATTAATTATATTAAGTCCTCATATTTAAGCAAGGATATATCTTCAGGGTATAAGAAATTTATTAAGTTTCAATATTCTTTTGACCCATGTATCCCAATATGGTTTTGCATCAAGTAGTTTTAGGCACATTTTTAGCCTCAAAAATATAATTGATAGTTATTATGTATATTAAAATATTATCACCTTGTTTAAAATTAGTTATTCCCACAGTCTCAATTTTCAGAATAGGTTTTTTCTCAACCGCGCCAATATACTAATTTACATTTACCTTAAATCGGAAAACAAAAATGTATATTTTTTCCACATGGTATATATAAAACTGATATTACAAATTACGCTATATATTACAGTTCTATGTGCTCTAATATTTATCATGACTGCATTTTGTTTCGTTTGACGACCAAAATTGTTCCTTTTGCGTTTAGCTGTCATTGTTACCTATAAATATAACATATTTAATATATAAAATTGAATTACTTAAAGGTGAAAAACATTAAACTATCGAATTCTCATGCAGGCTACGCCCATGCTATATGGTGTTTTTATAATTAGAATTCAGCATTTTTATATATTAGATTATTTACATTGTCGCATTTTACAGTATACATCTATGACGTAAATTGTTGCATTTTAAAGTATCCCTGTATGACGTCATATGACGTCATGAGGTTGCTTTTGATTGACGTTTTATGTCAAAACGTATAAAACAAAATAACTTGACCGTCTTATCACTTAGAGATTTCGAATAGAGTTTAAAACCTATTCTCAGACCTACCAAATATTCGCAGAAATTTTCATAAAAATCGGTCCAGTCGTTTCGGAGGACTTTAACAGCAAACACCGTAACACGAGAATTTTATATTTTAGATATTAAAGGTGAACAAAAAACTATGACGATATGGGTAAAACAATCAAGAACCGTTTTTAGCCAACTTTTAAGGCAAATTATCTTCCTATTTTCTTCCTTAAACGATTGCTTGTGTTTGGTCAATAAATTGGTCCCGTTGAAATAATTCTTTTGCACTGGGCAGATGATCCAGGCATAGAGAAAATATATGCCAATTTTTGCATGGCTGGAAAACGACGTTGATTGGTTTACCACCATGGTATCAACATTAGACGCATCACGTGGTTTGTGCAATAATGCCTCCAATGGAGACTTCGCGTTAATGTCGCTCTTAATAGACGATCTAGTGTGGATACCTTGCTAGTTGATAAAAATCGGGCTGACTTTCTATAGCAGCTAGATCTATAATTTTTTAATAGGATATGTAATTTGGTAGCTCGAACTTGATAATTTAAAGCAATCATAGTTGTAACGATTGTGTGTTATGTAATGAATATGTAATTTTGTCGTTATATAATTTCGTGTCATCGAATCGCGTTATTCAAATTCCAATAAACCATCATATCCTTATATCTAGCGACGAAGATGGAATCTACAAGCAAGACAGAAAATTCTATGAAGAACGAAGATTTCTAAAATCACCAGTAATTACATAGCCTATAAAGAAATTATAGATCTAACTGCTATAGAAAGTCAGCACGATTTTGTATCAACTAGCAAGGTATCCACACTAGATCGTCTATTAAGAGCGACATTAACGCGAAGTCTCCATTGGAGGCATTATTGCACAAACCACGTGTGGCGTCCAATGTTGAGCTTTTACCATAGTGGTAAACCAATCAACGTCGTTTTTCAGCCATGCAAAAATTGGCAGATCTTTTCTCTATGCCTGGATAATCTGCCCAGTGCAAAAGAATTATTTCAACGGGACCAATTTATTGACCAAACACAAGCAATCGTTTAAGGAAGAAAATAGGAAGATAATTTGCCTTAAAAGTTGGCTAAAAACGGTTCTTGTGTTTTACCCATATCGTCATAGTTTTTTGTTCACCTTTAATATCTAAAATATAAAATTCTCGTGTTACGGTGTTTGTTGTTAAAGTCCTCCGAAACGACTGGACCGATTTTTATGAAAATTTCTGCGAATATTTGGTAGGTCTGATAATAGAATTTAAACTCTATTCGAAATCTCTAAGTGATAAGACGGTCAAGTTATTTTGTTTTATACGTTTTGACATAAAACGTCAATCAAAAGCAACCTCATGACGTCATATGACGTCATACAGGGATACTTTAAAATGCAACAATTTACGTCATAGATGTATACTGTAAAATGCTACAATGTAAATAATCTAATATATAAAAATGCGAGCCTTAAATCGACGACACTCGCTAATAAGACTATTTTCTTATTGAATGCCATATATCTTCAATTTTCTGTTTGGCCGCAGGATCTGCGTTATATAAATTACGCGGACCGAACCCGGGACTATCAGTCATTATTCTGATGAACCTGGGCATTCAAATTTTTGTGACGGGCGAGCCATTCAGCCTAATCAGGCCCGTTGCATGCCTCTACTTTGAATGCATATTGCCTCATAAACTATATAAAGATGATATATTAACTTTAAAATTGTGCCATATGGGAGCACAAATTTTTATAACTAAAATAATACATAAAATTTTAATGCCTTATCCTGCAAATTAATGTTTAATAGGCCCTTTATATACAAACATAAAAGTAACTTTTATTTAAAAATTAAATTTATATAATGTATAATTCACAAAAAAACGCAATTAACCTGAGGAGATTTTGACAGCAAAGACGTGTAAAAATATTTTCCTTAACCCGGAAGAATTTTCTTAAGGTATCTCGTATCCGACGATAGTTAAAGACTTAAATATAAGACACAATTTTAGACTAATGGATCTGACTCAGTAACTTATACTTTATCTAAAACTAGGTTAGGTCAAATTTATAGGTTTTGGCCGAATACTTCTTACTATATTGAACTTGCGAATGCCCTCATGTGATTTTTTTTTATTAATTTAGTTTTATTTATGCATAATTAAATTAATGTTAAAAATAATTATTTGCTTGGGTTTATTACTTACAAATGCCTATAAAACAGAAGTATAAAGCTCATATTATGGAATCAATCACTTTTTTTATCAGCTGTTACAGAAATTATGATACTACTATAAGGATATGATGGTTTATTGGAATTTGAATAACGCGATTCGATGACAGGAATTACATAACGACAAAATTACATATTCATTACATAACACACAATTGTTACATCTCTCCCCGTCTAACCAGCTTTAAATTTCTTCAATTAATCTCCGCGGTGGCTTCCTTGGTCTATTTTCCCTTTTTAAGTTACCATCACCTTTATCTTCCGGTATGTCAATATCTACCGGCACTAGTTCTTCCTGTATTGCCTCTATAGGTTCTGGTCTTGATATCTCTTGATCATAAACTACCTCATCCTCTTCACATGATGGATCATTAACAACTGGGCAAGCCAAATCTTGATCTTCAACTACCTCCTCTTCTCTTTTTCTCAATTGGTCCGCATGTTTGCGCACGACTTTGTTGTTACTTTCAACGCTATAAGACAATAACCCATTCCTAGCGAGTACTTTTCCTTCCCGCCATCCTGGTGCCAATTTATTTTTTACCCAGACTAATTCATTTATTTCAAAGTCTCGTGGACATGTCGTCATATCATGGTGAAAGGCTTGTTTTTTAATTTTGTGTTCCATAATGGTTTGAGGCCTTGGTCGGGACCAATCGAGCATTGTCCGATTCCTCCGTCCGAAAAGCATCTTGAATGGCGACCTACCTGTTGAGTTATGTTCACAAACCCTGTATGTTTAAAATTTCATTCATACACTCTTCCGGATCCTTGATGTCTTCTCTGGTGGCCAAGTAACGGCTTTTTAATGTTCTAATACATCTCTCTGCACAACCATTAGTCTTGGGATGGTAAGGAGAGATCAAAGTATGCACTATATTATAATTCTTGCAGAATTGCCTAAACTCCACGGAAGTAAACTGAGGTCCATTATCGCTGACTATTTGACGTGGAACACCAAATCGAGCAAACCATCCTTTTAGTTTTTTATCAATATTTTAGAATATGTATTCCTAAGGAGTTCCACTTCAATCCACTTTGAATAAGAGTCAATACCAACAAACCAGTAGTAGGAGTCCATCGGTTCTGCTAGATCTATATGTAATCGTTCCCAAGGCGTGTTCGTTACGTTCCACGAATATAATGGAACTTCAGGAATATTTATGCGGTTCCTTTGACAATTACCACAATTCGCAATAAATTTATTAATGTCTAAGTCCAAACCTGGCCAGTAAACATAATATCTACTAATAGATTTCATCGCGTTAATCCCAGGGTGTCCTCTATGCAAAATATTTAATACAGATTTACGTAGTGTCTTTGGTATGACTATTCGACCGTTCCATTGTATGATACCCTTATCCGAACATAATTCACTTTTCCTATAGAAATCGTCAATACATCTTCGCCGACGGCATTTTTGTTTACATTCCAACTTTGATCTATATATATCAAGACTTTCTTGAGAGTGCTATCACCAAGAGTTTCCTTCGCGATTGTTTTTTCCGACACCTGTAAGTCATCTAGCGTAATTGACTTTAAGCAGGCAAAAAAATTTTCATCTTCCGATAGCCCCTCGTTAATTTCCGATAAGGGTAGTCGCGATAAGGCATCTGCAACGCAATTTTCTTTCCCTGGTCTATATTCTAAACTATAATCATATGCGGACAACTTCCAAGACCACCTTATTAATCGATTGTTGCCAATTTTGGACAAATCCTGATGTCCGCCAAATAGCCGCTCCTAAGGTTTGTGGTCTGTCCGCAAGGTAAACTTTCTTTCAAATATATAGGCATGGTTTCACAGCCAAACAACAATGCCCTCGCTACTTTGTCAATCGAGGCATAGTTTTTCTCTGATTTTGAAAGAGTCCTTGACGCGTAAGCAATCGGTTTTTCCAACCCGTTGGAAAGTTGGTGCATTAAAACGGCTCCGAATCCATCATTTAAAGCGTCACAATCAAGGATTAAAGGTAAACAAATTGAATAAGGAATAACCGTGTCTTTATGAGTTAGGATTGTCTTAACTTTTTTATAGACAGCGTCTTCTATTGGTGTCCAAGTCCACTTACACTTTGGACTCGTCAATCGATGTAGTGGAGCGCATATACTATGAATGGGGAATAAACTTCTCATAGTAATTCATCAGGCCCAAAAAGGCCCTTAATTGCTGTACGTTTTGCGGAATCGGTGCTCGAATTTTCTCCGACATTGGGTGTATGCCAAATCTGTCTATACGAAATCCCAAAAAAGTCACAGAGTCTTCTAAGAATTTAACTTTTGCCAACTTAGCTGTTAATCCTGCATTATTCAGTCTTGATAGTACCACTGTTAAATTGCTGAAATGCTCGTCATCATTCTCACCCGTAACTATCACATCATCTAGGTCCACTCCCGTCTTTTTGCAATCCTTAAGCAAGTCGTCCATATATCTCTGGAATAGTATTGGTGCTGAGGCGAGTCCAAACGGCAACCGTTTGTAGCGATAATAGCCCACATGCGTATTGATGATCAGGAAATTTTGGAATTGCTAATCCACCCTCATTTGTAAGTATGCATCCTTAAGGTCGATTGTCGTAAACTTTTTTCCCTCGGAAATTCCTAAAATAAGTTAAAAATGGTTCAATTAAATCCTTTTGTTGTACATGCAAAAAACTTATTAGCCTCAAAAAAAATAACTGTTTTATAATACATGGCCACCCTTCTGCTCGTTGTATCTCCTCTGGGAAATTCCCACCTGCTAGCCCTCTTATTCCACCTCTTGCCTCCATAATAGAGGATGCTCCTCATAATGCCCCTTGCTCGTCCAACTCAGATACTCAATCCTTAGACAGCCCCATAATTACCACTTCTTTGGACTATTCTTGGAGTGATTCTTTTTTAGCCTTAACCTTCCCCAACACTATTTCAAGAATCCCTAGGGGAGCTCGCCCGGCTTCTCAACAGTTTTTAATCAACCTTATAACTTCCATAACAATCTCTCCCTCAAATCTTACTAACTGGGATAAACTTTTCAGGCTTACCTTTCACACCTTATATGTAAGAGGACCCAACGCTGAAAATCTGTCCAAACATATTAAAGACTCCTTTTTAAATTTCAATATTGATAATATTTTTAAAAATACCCCCCAGCACAAACAATCCCCAAACTCCTCCACTGCCAAGCAAACTGCTAAACTAATTTCTAAAAAAATTGATAACTTTAACCCCAAAAGTGCTCTAAGAATATTTTATGACAATGACTCAATTGCTCCTTACTCCCTTGATTCATACCAACAACTCAAATCTAAACATCCCCCATCCTCATCGGCAAATCGACTCCCTACCTCAGCCTCTTCCATAAAACTAGACTCATCCGACATTCGGGAAGCCATCAATTCCTTTCCCATCGACTCTGCAGCAGGCCTTAATGGTTTCCGCCCTGTTTATTTACAAGACCTGATTAACCTCCAAAATGTGAGCGCTGCAATTTTACTCAACTCTATAACGTCCCTATGCAATTTAATTGTCAACGGTAATATTCCTACCGAAATAATTTCTATATTGTTCGGCGCTAAACTCATCGCTATCAAAAAACCTGATAATTCGGTGAGACCCATTGCTATTGGCAGTGTTTTTCGACGTATAATATCAAAACTCATTTGTAAGACAATCAAATCCAGTTTAAACGACAAGTTAATTCCTCATCAATTAGGATTTGGGGTTAAAGGCGGCTGTGAGGCTGCCAGTCACGCTGCGAGGATAAGTCTAAAACAAATTCCCTCCAATCACTGCATGGTTAAACTGGACTTTGCCAATGCTTTTAATAATATTCGCCGAGAAACGATAATAAATACCTTCATTGATGAGTTTCCAAAGTTTTCAAATTACATCAGTTTAAGTTACGGTTGTATATCAAAACTAAAGTTTGGGGACTTTTTAATTGATTCGGCAGAAGGTATTCAACAGGGAGACCCCCTAGGTCCACCTCTGTTTTGTCTTGGGATCAAAAATTTAACTGAATCCCTCTCAAACCAATGCTCATTATCATTAAACGTCTGGTACCTGGACGATGCTACCTTATGCGGCCCTCCTGAAGAAATTTCCAAGGCCATTCTTTTAATCCAACATTATGAAACCTCCCTAAACTTGAGATTGAATATCTATAAGTGCGAGATATATCAGTGCCCGGATACCAACAAATTTCCCATTTTTAAGCCCTTTTTAAAGGTTGAATTGATGAGTTTTACTCATCTAGGCTCTCCAATAGGTGATCGAGTTGCGACGCCCGCGAGCACTTCAACCTTAAATCTTTAGTTTTTGACGGATCGGGTCACGAGTGGCTTGAAGCTTATCCTAGCTCACTTTCTGGATTGATGTTGGAGGACCCAGAGCTAGCATACGCCATCGCCCTCAGCCTAGGAATTCCCTATTCAAAGGAATATTCCTGCCGCAACTGCTCCCAGAGCATAGACATTTATGCAAGGCATCCCCTACACTGCCTTTACAATAAATTTAAATACATAAGGCACGAAAAGGTGAATAGCCTTATCCAAGCCGCTTTTAAAAAAGCCAACATTCCCTCCGTTTTAGAGCCGTCAGACCCTTCGTTGGAGGGAAGGATGCGACCAGACGGCTCTACCCTTATCCCTTGGCAAAATGGTCTACCCCTTAAATGGGATTTTACCTGCATAGACATTTTCGCCCCCTCTAACCAAAACTAAACGCTCTGACTCTCGCCGAACACCGCAAAACGGTTAAATACCAGGCCCTCCTACCATCTAATATCTTTACCCCTATCGTTGCCTCGTGTTCTGGGACTTTTGGTCCGGCCGCCATTAAGCTTTTTAAAGAAATCAGCCGTCGCTGCCCGCCCTCTAAATATTCCACTAATTTTTTACTTAAACAAAAAATTGGTATTTTTATAGCTAAGTACAATTTTAAATCCCTGGCCGACAGTTGGCCACTTTTACAAGATGACACATGCGACATTCTTGAATCATAATATTTTTATTTTGTTTTACATCCGCTATATTTTTCGAATTTTGTCACTTCGTTTTTATAATGTTCTTACGTTCAAATAAACAATATATACATTTAAAAAAAAAATAAAAATAAAAAATTTTGCCACAATTTCATCAAATGTGGGTAAGATGTGATAGTCTTTAAGAAGAAAAGGGTTCAATGTGACCCTAAAATCCCCACAAATACGAATATCACCATTATTTTTCATAACGTATACCGTTGGTGTCGCCCATTCAACGCGACATTTAAAAGGATCGATCTTTTCGATTATATCCGCCGCCATGAGTCTATCTAATTAATTTTCTATCGGGCCCCGTAATGGAAAGGGCACCCGACGGGCCGGCAGAACCTTCCCACTAGCTGAAGATTCAACGTTTATACGAACTGGACAACCATTAATGACTCCCGGTCGCTCATTAAAAATTCCGGCAAATTTCTTTATTAAATTATCAATTTTGGTACTCGAGTTTTGATTTAAACTAGTTACTGATTGTTGAACCTTGGAAATTTTGACACATTTCGGAATGTATAGTCCAAAATTTAATATCCAGGGTAGGCCAAATAAGGGTGTATTCGATGTTTTTGTCACGATGACAATCAGTAATTTGCTCTTGTAGCCTTGCACCACTTTAATGTTTGTTTCGCCGATTACATCTAGTTTTTGATGGCCATACTCCGTAAAATTATGCGTTGGCCGTAATTTCGGCCTTCCTAAGTGATTCTAAATTTCCTAAATTATTACCGACACCTGAGCGCCGGTGTCATATTCAAACCAGAATGGAACATCATTAAACGTGGCTTCAATTGTTGCTCGTTTCCGATCACTTTTTATAATGTGATTGATAGAATTAATTTCGCCAACCTCTTCCTCACGATCATCAAAAACTTTTTTAACCCTCTTATTCTTGCATGCCCGCGAAAAATGCCTCATCTTATTACAATTATAACACTTTGCCGTAACTGCAGCGCAATGATTACGAGTGTGTTACCGGCCACAACGAAAACATTTAGAGGCGGTATGGTTGGAGTCGGTCTGACCCTTACTAACACCTACACCATTACGATTATCCCTTATTCGATTTATATTCAAGGAATTAACCTCGCTCTCTGCCGTCTCCCATGCTAAAGCCATATCCAAAATTTTATCAAAAGCTAAGCTTTTACCTGTTTCGTCAAGCATCCTAGGATATTTACTCCGAATTTCGATCTCCAACTTCGGGAATCGAATTCCTGCTACGAAACGGTCCCGAAGGCGCTCTTCAGCATCATTATTAAACTGTGCCGCTTGTGCAGTTTCCTTCAATCGTTTAGTAAATCCTAACACCGACTCACCTTCTGACCTCATAAGGCGAATAAACTCTAACCTTGAAGCCATAGTACTGGATCTAGGTTTAAAAATGGTCTTACATGTTTCAATGATCTTCTCCCAATCCACGTTTTCGATTTTACATGGAAATAAGTAATTTTTTACTTGGATCACATTCTGAATTCCAAAATACGCAAGGAATAATTATTTGTAGATCTGTTTCAATGCATCACCCGTTGCGCATATTCCTTTGGCTATTAGAATATATTCCCTATTTTCTAAATACCCCTCTATTGGAATATTCGTGGAATAAGGTAGAAGTATAATTTTAGAAATATCCACTTCGTTCTTCATAAAATTTTCTGTCTTTCTTGTAGATTCCATTTTCGTCGCCAGATATAAGGATATGATGGTTTATTGGAATTTGAATAACGCGATTCGATGACACGAAATTACATAACGACAAAATTACATATTCTTTACATAACACACAATCGTTACAACTATGATTGCTTTAAATTATCAAGTTCGGAAGCTAAGAAAGGGTTTAATTTGTATTTAAGAATTACACCTAAAATATCATAACACAAAAAGCTAACATTCATCACTTAGATAAGTGCTATTATTTCATGTTAGTATTATAGTATTTTGAATAATGGATATGATGCACAAAAAAGGAAATTATAATGATAAGGGATTAGTTCAGACAAAATACTTAAATTTGTAGTATGATAAATTATTTTAAAAAGGGAAGTTCTAAAGTAAATACGCTGTGTGCATTCCATCAAATATTACACTAGTCAATTTTAAATATAGCCACAATTTCTCCAATAATCTTAGATAACTAGAAATAATTATATGAGAGATAAAGCACATAAATTCATCAAAAAACGTAATTAAAATATAATATACATGTGCCCTAAGTAGCAATGGTTATTGAGAATTAAAGAGGAAACCTTTTCAAATATTTGAATATTCTATTATACCATACGGTAAGATATAAAGATTCATTGAATTGCTTAAAATTTATTCTTTCAACTGTGACAATTCAAATATATGTATTTTATTTTTTTTATAAGCATATTATAAAATTATGTTTTTTCCAGTCATTTAAACATTCTTTAACTAAAAAATCATAGTTATTTGAATTTATTTATAGGTGTATTGCGTTGGAGGAAAAAACAAGACAAGGCATTTAAATTTCAACAAAATTTTGGGGGGGTACAGAAAGTTCATTATTTTTGTAATTATAATTCGATGCTTATCATATTTTTTGAAGAATAATCTACATGGGCTTTTTATTCAAGTTATATATTTTCCAAAATGTGTGAACTAACAAAAACGCCTAAAAATTAGAATTATATTTTTTATTCTCGCTCCCGTAGATCTCTGATTTTGCATGAACTTGCATTCTTATTTTGTTTGGTGGTTAAACGATCAACGCACGTGTTTTCTGGCATCTGAGTGAGCTTGAAATATTTAAAGATGGCAGTAATAATCTACCGTTAATAAATTAAAACTGGTATGCGGAAAGGGTGGGGGAAAAGGAGAGAGGATGTAGAGTTAAATACAATTAATGTAGATGATAAAGACAATCAAAAATATTTTATAAAATCTATTTAAGTTTAAAGTGTTTATAGATAATGGTTTAAAAAGTTATGCAAATTTAAAAAGCGGAGTAAAATATACCCCACGAATATTCTCGCGTTCAGGATTTTCAATACTTTAACGGGGTAATGTTACAAATTGTCATTAACATATGAGATGGGAAAAGAATCGCCGGCAGTTTATTCGACTTTCGTTATAAATCTAATCAATTGGCTTACAGGGGTATACAATATTAATTTTTTATATATTATTTTAGAGAAAATTTATAACCAATATGCGTTATGCCCAACTCATATCACCTAGGTATTTTAAATATTTAAATGTGTCATTATATAGATTTGAAGCTCCCCCTAATCTTCCTCCAGGTCCACATGATAAACTTAGTAATAACTATTATTATTTGAGGGACGCTCGCCGCGAAGTTGATCCACCTATTATTACTTATATTGGTCATTCAAATTATCAATTACAATTGCCTACCAATTTTAGTACACCAAAGGAAAATCCAAAGTAATTTTCTTTAGTCATACACATATATATGATTTAAAAAAGTGTTTTGCCTGATCAGTTCCTTCAACATCTTAATCATATAAAACCTGAAGATATGCAGCAAATTATTCCAACATTAGGGCATAAATTTTAAACGTTTGCCTTTTTAATCTAAATATTTAAATATTAGCTTGTATAAATTTAATTTAGGTAATGATAATGTTTATTAAATAAAGCTACACTTTAAAACCTAAATTTGTATGTAAAACAAAAGTTTATTGATATTTAATATTGAATATATATATCATATAACACATAAAATATTTAAAGATTCAACACTTTGTAAGTTGGGTCAAAAATGCTAACACGGATGGTATTTGGGGTCATAATTACCCCAACCTTTAAATAGCTATAACTTAGATGTTTTATAATATAAACTTGCCAAAATTTGCAAGAATAATATTTCAACTCTTCTACATTCATTAATATATTAATTTGGCTTTGATCAAGTGGTTTAAATTTTTACCTATAATTAGAGTAGAGAACTGCAAAGTCACTTTTTTTCAACCCAAGCCCGACCTGACCTAAAATCATTTTCAAATTTTCTACCGGACCCGACCCGAAATGATTTTCAAATTTTCTACCCGGACCCGACCCAACCCAAAATCATTTTCAAATTTTCTACCTAGACGCGACCCAACCCAAAAGCATTTTAAAACTTCAACCCAAACCCGACCCAAAAAATTATTAAAACAAATCACTTTCGAGCGCGAAAATTGCTGTGTGTAAAATTGTATTGACAAATAAAAGCCATGATGATTTGTATTCTATAAAAACGATGGTGAAAAAAAACTCATATTTATTTATCTATGTTTAGTTTCCTAATATCAATTAAACTGCTCATATGTTATAGACTTGAGACAACTATTTAACATCCATTTATTGTTATTATGAAACCATTATTATACAGCTGAATTAATCAGTATGGTAAATATGATTAAACTTATAGTGACTGTTCAAATGTTTTTAGTTTCAAGTGCAATTTAAGATAAATCATTTGATATGAAATTTAAAAATAATTTTAAGTTATTATAAAAAAAACATTATATAATTATAAATTTGCAAATAAAATATTCATAAAATTATAACTTACTTTTAAGTAGGCTTTTAAATATGTATTAAATGTAATTTAAATTAACAATGAGGATTAGCTAAAACTTCACGGTTAACACTAAAAAAATTTAAAATATAACTTTATTGAAATAATTTACCTTTTAATAGTCAAATTAAAAACAGGAGTAATTTAAGCTGGCATTTCAGAGTTTGGAGTTTAAAAATTAAAAAAAGGAAGAGAATTAAATAAATGAATGATCTAAATTAGTTGTACATTTCGATAATTAAAAACACTCTTTGCTTAGCAATTAACATTAATTAAAAAAATAGGTCTCGCATGTTTTTTACAAAGTATAAACCTTGGACCTGGACTATAAATTTGACCCCATCCGACAGCATTTTCAAATTTTCTACCCAGACCCAACCCGAAATCATTTTCAAATTTTCTATCCGAACCCGACCCGAGGTTGGGTCTTGGGTCACCCGTGCAGTTCTCTAAATTAAAGCAACCCACAAAATTTTTCCCCTAATGACTATTTTGGCTTATACCAAAAAAAATATATTTTATTTTATGGTTTGATCAATAAGATTATATAAAAGAAGGTTGAAACTATAAATGTGGAAAAGGCAAAACCCAAAAACAAAAAAAATAGAGATGTTTAAACTTAGGCAATTTTTGGCTTTTAATTTTTTAAGGCAAAAAAAGTTACTATTGGTCTCAACTCATATTTTTATAAATTTATATGTTATTTTATAAAAAATTTATATAGATTCTTAATAAAAGAAAAATATTTAAATGAAAAATGTTATATAAGAAATTTTATGAGGCTATAAAAATAGTTTTCTACATATATAAATTTGCTAAATTTCACTCTACTCTTATTTCATTTCATTTGTAATAAGTAAAACAATCAAGAGGAGTTTTGGTTGCCCATTCATATGGCTTTACTCCAGGTAAATGAAATACACAATTCTATTTGTTTCTAACATTTTTATTAGGACAATTTTTTGTGCCACTATAATAAAAGCTTCTAAGTTATTTCCTATAAAAGTAACTAAGCCATATTAATTAACTCTTCTTCATCTTAATCTCCTGTTAACTCACTCACAGATTCATGACTACACTAGTATATGTAATGATAGAATCATCAAGAACTTGATAAAATGTTTTAACTGTTATTTTCATATACCATCTTCAGACGAAGAACTTGCACCTTTTAATATTAAACTAATTAAAAAATCAAAAAATGCAGGAAAAATCACACAAATAAGCACTTTGAAATACCATGAGGAATATTTAACATGTTAAAATCAGAGCTTAAAATTTGAATATTTTAAATAAAAAGATATTTAGACAAAAAATTTCTTCACAAATGGGTTTACAATAATGGGTTTTAATAATATATTTCAAAAAAAATGTTGAATTTTTTTTTCATTTTATGAGAGGTGGGGTCGTGAAAGAGGCCAATGTTACACGATCCAAATTCTTGTACTGTATAAGCGATTTGACATTCCATTTTCTTATTCGATCCATTCTAACTCTACAAAACCTGCCCTTGCGAGACCGAAATCACAATATGAAAACGTGAGTAAGAAATTTCGTTTATCTTACGATTTGTGTTTTTCCGAATGCGAAAAACACAAATCGGCGCTTCGTTATTTTTTGGATCGAATAAGAAAATGGAATATGAGATCGTTATATGCAGTACAAGAATTTGGATCGTGTAACATTGGTCCGTGGAAGACCCCGGGCATTTATAACACTCTCTATCTTAAAAACTATGGGATAAAAACTAGCCAAATTTTGAAGAGATATTCTAAGGTAAATTTTGTTAAGCTACTGAAAAAATGAAATTGTAATATTCAATAGTTTATTTTGTAAGGCATTTTTGACCTACGAAGTTAAAATTGCATAATTTTTATTTTATAAATGACCATTCAAATAAGTTTTATGTTATAAATATTAGGTAGTAATTCCCATTTAAAAACTCTTATTTGAATTGCACTTTTATATTTTGTATTGAATAATAAAATATTGTGTAACATATTCTACTTATAACACAGATGAAAATGAATATCAGTAAAATATACTAATTTTAATTCGTGCTATGGCCAGGCTTTATATAAGTTAAAGGGCTTTTTTTATCCCATATATGACCAATAGATCACTTTTTAAAGTTATAATTACATATAAAATTTCAAAATTTATGTAATAAATGTATATACAAAAGAGCATGTGTTTAGTATAATTAACCAGGTGCAAATTTGTGGGCTGTAGTGGTGTAAAAGCCTTATAAAAACCTTTTGATCTTAAATGGTCCCTCGAATTAATGAGGGTTTTGGTCCATACATATAACATAAATGACTATGATTCCCATATGAGAAAAATATATATAAATCAATTTACATTTTCAATCACTACTATATTTTTTTTAATTGTTTTTTTTTCCTCTATATATATTACTAATAGTCAATATGTATTATAAAATATTTTATTTAAAATATGGTTAGTTAAAAAAATTTGGGATCATATTAGGGTGGTCAAACATACAAAGGACAGATTTTTGGGGAAAGCTGAAAATAACAGAATAAAATCATCTAACCAAATTTTATTTTTTTAAAATAAATAACATTCAACAAAGCTTTTGATGTTTTTCAAAAAACATACTCGCATTTCTTAATGCATGCTATTCACCAGTTTCAATATTACAATTTTACAAACATACCATCGATTCTAGTGACGGTATTCAACAAGGCGACTCTTTAGGGCCGCTTCTGTTTTCCCTTGGCATCAAAACTTTAGTTGACGGCCTTGCCACAAAGTTTAATTTGACTTTAAACATTTGGTACCTTGACGATGGTACAATCCAAGGCGCCCCCGATGATGTTTTTGCCGCTTTGAGATACCTGGAAATCGAATCAACAAAAATCGGACTATCTCTATATCAATCTAAAACCGAAATTTGTCCCCTTAATACACCTCTTATTGGCAATCAAGACCAATTATCTTACACATTAATAGATCCTTCCTCTTTGACCCTACTCGGATCCCCAATTGGAGGCTCTAAACTCATTTTAAAATTGTTACAAGAAACCAGTCGCAAACTAGCAGATATGAAAAGCCTAATTTAAACACCTACCTGCCCACCAAGCATTTTTTCTAGTAAAAAACTGCTACTCAATCCCTAAATTAATGCACAGCTTCCGGTCCTCTGCAGTGTTCTTACATCACGAGGCCTTCTCCAAGTTTGATACAGAACTTAAGTCTTTAACCGAAGAAATAACCAATCTAACCCTAGGTTCTACACACTGGCAACAAGCTTGCCTTCCAACAAAACTGGGGGGGGGGGGGGGGTCTAGGCTCAGGCTCAATAGCCTCCGTATCTCTATCCGCATTTATATCAAGCCGCATGTCAAATGAAAGCTTAATTTCAACATTAACCCCACTACATGACAACTTACTCGACGTCGCCTTCCAACAATGGAAGGAATTCTTTAACGTCCCTACTAAATTCCCTAAAGTGTTGGATTGGCCCCCTGTCCGAGTGCCTCTTAAAGTCTCTTATTAATGGCGCTTCGGCAGAGGAACTTCCAGCTCTTAGGAGCTTGGCTTCACGCTCAGGTCACGAATGGCTCGAAGCTTTCCCAAGCCGTAACCTCGGTCTTCTCTTATCCAGCACCGAATTCCGCTTCGCCGTAGGCTTAAGATTAGGATGCAATATAGTGGCTGAACACACTTGTTCACTTTGCAATAATTCCGTAAAATCGAATGGCCATCATGGCCTTCACTGTAGTCGCAACAAAGCTCGGTACTTTCGACATACTGCGGTTAACAAACTTATACATATCTATTTCACCAAAGCTGGTTTCCCCTCGATTCTCGAACCCACAGGCCTCTGTGAAACTTTAGGTGCTTGGGAAAAAGGACTCAGTTTAGCATGGGACTATACATGTACTGACGTATTTGCCCCATCTAATCATAACAAAGATCCCTTGTCCTCAGCTGAGGCTCTAAAAATTTCAAAATACTCGGATATTAACAATACTACTATAATATTTTGTCCCATTGCGACAACTACCCTAACAACCTTTGGCCCCCTACCTTACAACTTTTTAAAAAAATAGGGAAACAAATTTCATTGCTATCCCATGATAATCGCGAATCGTTTTTCATTCGACAGAAAATCGGCGTAACCATCTGTAGATATAATTCATTAGCTATAACCGAATGTTTTCCTAATATATACAATTAACTTTTTAATTTATTTATCTAACATTCACAAAATATGTAATTCTCTTTACCAATAAATAAATTAGTACTTTAAACAATTAATTAATTTCTTTATTCTTGTTTTATCAAAATTTTATAATGGTGCATTCAATTTTCAAATTTGACAAAAGTTACAAATGATGGGTTGAGGTTAGAATTCAGCTAAGGAAAAGCATTTTGCACGGCTCTTAATTTATTTTGTTAATCTTTTATTGACCAAAAGCTATTTAAAATTTGATATTTATGAAGGATTTTATCATCTATTAGAGCAAACATGTTTGCTTGTGTGTTTTCGCTAAATCACTAAGTAAATTAATGCATGTGCAGCCTAATTAGTCTATATGCTAGGTAATTTAATTTAAGCTGGTACAAAAAATCTTAGCTAATAAAAAGTCTAAGCAAATATGTAAATTTCAATGCTTTGCAATGAGCTCTTTATAATAATGAACAATTTATTGACTTTTTGGTGAATTTAAAATAATATAAAATTAGATTTCTAATTAATAGTCTTTAACATATTGTAAAATATTGGCATATTCCTTTTAAATACAATATTTATGTACAAATTAGAAAATTATATATCCCCAGCTTTACTTTTTAACTCTAAATTTTTTAAGCAGTCTAATAAAGTGTCTTTGACTTGTTGACACAATGATACCTGCATATTTGTTTGATACAAATAATTTTGGTATGTTAGATCTAAAAGATAAAATTTTAATGAATACAAAATACTCATTGTGTTTAATAAATTTTCTTGAGGAGCATAAGATAAATCAGCACTTGAAGACTTAGTTGACAACAAAACAGGGTTTGGAGAATTTTTTAAGCTTTCTTGTGTGGCAACTAAGTGGTCTAAGGCTATTTTCTAGTTAAAATTATATATATAATTAAATTATGTACCATATTTAGCTCCATCAAATCAATTAAGGATAATGACATATGCAAACATTGATCAATTGATTGGCTTTCATTGGTTTGCACAAAATTACTAAAAAATGTTATTTAATTTGTAAGCAACTTACTTTAATTCTTCAATGGCAGTTTCATAATTAGAGAAAGATCCACATGCATTAAAAAGGCACTAAAAATTGTTAAAAAAATTAATAAATTTAGATTATAAATCAATTATCTTAAGATAAATACTTTCAAGGAATCTTTTAGCTGTGCAAGGGAGTACTTAATATTTGATATGGGATCAGATTTGTATGGTAGACTTTTGTTTTCTGGGTTAACAGATGTTTGATTATTTAAATTATGAGGGACCAAAGGAGTCATAGGAGAGTGTGTATTGATTGAAACATGAGAAAATATATTAGGAGGTGGTGCTGACAAAGGTTGATCTGGATTTCTGCCATAATTTGGCAACGCATGTGAATAGTTTGCTTAAGAGCAACTTACAAAAATAGATAATATTCTTACAGCCATAATCAGCATGTGTATGGTATGATTGCTGGTAGACAGGAGGGTATGGAGGCAACTGTAAATTTGCATTAGACTCTATTACATATAATTGATGCAAAAACTAATTTACCAATCGGTACATTGACTAGTTGAGGTTGATGTCTCGAAGATTGAAAATTAAGATTCATTTTAACAGATGATCGTATAGTGGTTTCTAAAATATAGCGGGTACTAAAAATAGC
Organism: Gordius sp. MW1; assembly: GCA_964036665.1. Classification (NCBI taxonomy): domain Eukaryota; kingdom Metazoa; phylum Nematomorpha; class Gordioida; order Gordea; family Gordiidae; genus Gordius; species Gordius sp. MW1. The sequence continues at coordinate 4,636,108 of OZ038528.1, forward strand.
AAAATAATATTTGCTTTAACTGTACTTATAACTGCTAGCCGTGTAGCCCCACCTTTTTCAAAAGGGGTGGGGAGTATGGGCGTAGCCAGGGGGGGGGGGCAGCCGCTCCCCTCCTAAATGACGTAAAAAAATTTTCAATGCAAAAACCCTTACAAATCAAAAAAAATTAGGTTTTGCCCCCCCCCCTGATTAAATTTTTAAACGTTTTGCCCCTCCCCCCTAATCCAAAACCTGGCTACACCCATGGTGGGGAGAATTTTTAAATTTTTAATACTTTTATTTATAATACAATGAATATGTGAGGTGAGAAAAGTTCAACCTATGGATCCGAAATACTGTCGTATAATTCTATTTTTGGCTGGCTAGAATTTGGGCAATTCGGGATTAACAAAAATTTATATGGAGTGAATTATTAAGTTTTTGTGTATGATTTTCAAAACAGCTTAAATTGATAATTTTAAGAAAATATCACCAAATTACTGCTAAAGATAGAATTAAACTAGGCCGTTCCCAATCCCTCCCTTTCTCCTTCACTCCCAATCCCGCTCCCATATCCAGGAAAGCACTCATGAGGAGATCGGGAGTGGTGGGAAAAGAGAAGTAGTGCCTCGATATCGTGCGTCTCGGTCTAAAAAAATTTCGATCTCCTCAAGAATTCTCGTCTTGTGACGACTTGAAAAAAAAGTATATTAAATAGAAATTTTTCCTGTTATATAATCATTGAAATCAGTGATAAAATTCAAAAATTGGGAAACCTTAATATGCAAACTTAATAAAGATTTAGCGCTACATGTAATTGACAATATAAAGATATGAACCAATATATAAATATAATTTTCTTTAAAAAGTGCAAATTTAAAAACTATAAATAAACTTGGAGTATAGATAGTTTTATAGTAGATTATAAGATTTCTATCAAATTTACACTGTATAAATATACTGAAAAATTTATCCTATAATGGACTTCGTTACCTAATTGGGCCTTGAGACCCTTTATTATAACTGGCTAAAGCCTCAAAGTAGATCCTTTGTTTAACTAATTTAAATTGTCATCTTCAATTGTAGCCCATAGAGTTTATTACATGTTTACTATAACGTCTTAATTCACATCACACGAGTGTATACTTATAATAATAACATTATAATTTGCAAAATTAATAATTTGTTGATATTAGAACATTATAAAAGAACAATTGAAGCAGCATTTTTATTGGTATAAGAACATAAGGCTATAAGTTATTAATTAAGTTGCACATATATTATTTTATAAAAATTTTATCATACGTTTTTGTAATTAAAAATAAAAATTAAACAACCAAAAAGTCAGGCTCACTGGCCCCACTCGGATAATTCCAAAAATTTAATGTATTCATTATGTTTCCAGGCTTTTAGAAGTGTTTCAAAATCTTTTATGCATCTAAACTATAATATTTTAACCCATTTAACTTAAGTATATATCAAAAAATCTTTCAAATTTTGGTCGAGGGGAAGGAAAAGATCCGCTTTTCACCCCCTTGGCTAGGCGCCTGGGCCGAGACCGTTGATACTAATTTCATATAAGATTTGTACACGTACAAAACATTTGTCAGGAATACGGTGGAGGTGCAAAATATTTAATTATATATTTGCTGACCCTAAAATACTTTGTGTTTGTGTCACAGATGAGCTTTAATTGATAAATACTACAATTATATTGTAAATAAGAATATTAAAAATTGTCTTGGAATAAATGAAAAGAAAACAGGGTCCAGCTGTGGCGTTTTAGACATTGGCGACATCAAGTAACCAAGTGACGAAGAAAATCGATTTAAAGTATTCGATATATTCTTCTATCCATATGGAACATCCGTAATTCTTCTGATCCTCACAGGATTACTCTACTCCATCCCATTTACTCTCCTTACATATCTATCCATATGTTTTATTAGTACATCTTCGCTGCAATTGTGTAATCTCGCGTTTTTATATGTCTCTTTAGAATAAAGATTCTTTGTTAATAAAAATCTGGTGGTTAACCTTTAACTATATATTATCCCAATCGCCAAATTGGTAACCCCTCCTAAACATGAACACGCAACCTACTGATTTTTCAACTTCCAATGAGGAAATACCAATAAACACTTCTACTACTGGAGGTATCAAGCAGGAATCAATAGTCCACATCAAAATCCCTGAATTCCACTCTAGTAACATTCAGATTTGGATAGCACAGGTCGATGCTATAGACTCAACCAGGCGGATATCTTCTCAGAAGGTAAAATATGCATATTTATTAGAATCTCTCCCCATAGAAGTGGCAGAGGAGGTCGCTGATCTCATCCTTAACATCCCCGAAGAGAATCCATATGATGCCTTAAAATAAGCATTGAAAGAATTGAACAGAGTGACACAAAGAGGATACAAAAATTATTCGAAGAGATTAAAATGAATGAGAAATCTCCTTCACAATTGCTGCGACACTTAAAGTCCCTACTAGGAGAGCATCAAATGAGCGATACAATTCTTAAGAACTTATGGGTAAACAAAATGCCTAAAGAGATTACTGGAATTCTAACCTGTTTGGGGGAAGAAAAATCTATCAAGTTTAGCTGAAGTCGCTGACCGAATATATCAATTTCACAAAATAAGAATATTACTACTATAGCTAAATCCACAGATAGTGACAAGGCAATACAGGATTTAACACAAAAAATTATTAATTTTGAGTCAGATAAACAATTTATCTCAACGATCCTACTATGGAAAAGTACGAACAAGAAGTAATTCACGGAACAGGGCACAAAAGCACCCATACTGTTATTATCATTCCAAATTCCAGGACAAGGCTCGCAAATGCGTAAAGCCGTGCGCCTTCACGGAATAAAAAAACTAACAGGCCGGGTGGCCCAGACGACGGCTACTGCTAGCACGGATTTAAACAGTCGTCTATTCTACATTATTGACCAAACGTCGAAACAAAAATTTCTTACCGGCGCCGAAGTTAGCATTATTCCACCACCAACCAATTTCCCAAAAATTCCAAATGGTCCGGTATTGGAAGCTGCCAACAAAAGCAACATTTACACCTTTGGACAAAAGATGTTAGCTCTAAACCTAGGCCTAAGACGTGAGATACAATGGATCTTCCTGCGATTATAGGAGCAACGACAGCAGAATTGGTGTACGGTACGAGTTTACGACTACCAGGAGACTTCGTCCTAAAAACCGAACCTGACCTATTACAACATCATTTCGTTGACAAGCTCAGGAAAACCACGGCAAAAATTCCTTACCCCATACCAAAACACCATGCAACAACAAAAGAACAAGTCAGCAGAGATCTGTTCGATGCAACCCACGTTTTTGTCAGAAACGACGCTGTGCGTAAGCCACTCTCTCCAACGTATGACGGTCCTTACAAAGTTTGAAACGTGAACCAAAATACTACGTTCTTAAAAAAATGGTAAAAGAGATTCAGTCTCATTAGACCGATTAAAACACTGTCATCTAAATAGAGAGGAACCATCCTTTCAGACTGCCGACAAAACTCAAGCTGAAGCAACGACCCAAGAGGCGGAAGAACCAGCCAAAGTAACTAGAAAAGGTAAAGTACATTGGCCGAAAAATCTTCGTGAATACATCACATAAGTTTTAGCCATTATCGACATTTTTAAACTTAAAAATATCTGGAAGGGAAGTATTGTGGCGTTTTAGACATTGGCGACATCATGTTACCAAGTGCCGAAGAAGATCGATTTGAAGTATTCGATATATTCTTCTATCCATCCAGAGTTGATTTGTGTACTTGTAATTAACTCATTTTGTTTCCATTTCTTTCGTCCATATTACATTAGTGAATTTTTGCAGCAACCCTTCGAGAGGCAGATTAATAAAAAGCTTCAGCGATTTCTGGAAAATGTTGATATGTTTTTTGACCACATGGCGGCAGGGTTTATTAATTTTGATTTTGAAAATTCCTGATCCTTCAGCACGCCCATGTCAACGAGTTATATGTATATTCCAACTTATTTAAGGGCATACCTTTTGCTGAAACATGGCTGACTCCCTAACTTTGATTCAAGATTGGCTAATATTTATCATTGTTGCCTTTTAATTCTAGGACTTAATACAACCAAGAGTGGGAAATTTATGAATCCTACTGATCAGGCGGATTTTTAATTCCAAATGAGCTAGGAAAAACATTCATTTGTTCCTATTGCAAACTTTGATGGAATTTGGGGTGTGAACACTCAAACAATATTGGTTTGGTAGAAGTATCCTGAGAGAGGAGGTAACCCAAGATTGGTGGAATAAGATGGAGGCCCTAATATTATCAAAGGCCCTTGGTCTAAACACATTTTTACTAGTTTATCAGGGAGTGAGATATTTTCACGGGACATCAGCAAAACAGAAGCTTTACATAAGTCATTAGAAAGTTGATTGATGTTTGTATCAAGTATAATACAATTTTTTTAAATTCGTTCATTGCTTGAGCTGGTAGAATTAGTTCAACCTATTTTATTAGCCATAATGTGACTTTTCTACAATTTTAAGTAACACAAAAGTGCCTAAGTAAATAAGCAAACTAGTTGTTCAAAATTATGTAATGAAACATTGAAAACATTTTACAATTGAGTTTGTTAACTGTTTTTGGCAGAATATATTTACTTTGAAATACAATCTGACCAACATTTGTTAACTGAATAAAATGAGTTTCTAAGTATAGGGCCCTGCTCCCCTTACTTAAAAGCTTAACACAATGAGTTTTTATACAAAAATTTTTGCTTAGCTTAAAAAATAGGATCTTAAAAAATCTGTAATTTATAAAACATGATTATATGCTAGGTAACTTAATTATTAGAATTATATATGTAATTTATTTCCATTTTTAATTTCATTTATGTGAATACTAAAGTTTTGGTAGTTTTGATATGAATTAAATTTTTGATGTTATATGATCTATTATTGTTTCATATAGATATATTGTTCTTTTATTATAATTATATGCTAGGTTAAATAATTATTAAAATTAAGGGTGGTCTAATTTTGAATAAATGTCAAAGTTGCATATTTGATAGGATTATATTCTATGATAATTTATTAATTGTTTCATAGTATAACAGATTTGTAATCTTTAGTAGATGAAAGTCTTAAACCTGGCTTAATCTATTCTATAGTATTTAATTTTATATTTTTAACCACTTAAATGTTAGAATAATCCTACTGGGTATCAATCACACATTATATTAATTTAAACCTTAGGAATTTAATTGCCATTTATTAATACTGTTGAGCCTCTTTATTATTTATCCCTATTTGAATATTTTTTTCTACAATATAAAGAAACGCTAATGTTAACTTATATCCAAATTATTTTAATATTAAATTTTATAAATAACAATCAATTGTAGCATTTTTTAATTTACCTTCTTTAGCGCTTATAATCCTTATTTATTTGCAGATTGTTGGTCTTTATAATTTAATCCCAATTCTAATTTATAATTAATTTATTTACATTTACAATAAGCATGAAAATTATATCAAATTTATGTTAACCATCCAGTTTTAGCTTTAAATAGTGTCTTAGCTTCTTTAGTACAATTTATCTTTGTAAAAATTTTAATTATCCAAATCTTGATAAATAATTTAAAGTAGTTTGAGAACTCTTGCAATCCTATCTCACATATTTCAAAGTTGTTAGAAGTCTATCCCATAGACATAAGGCGTCAATACTAATATACCGAGATATGGTATGGACTAACCCCTTCCCACGCATTTACATTACTCGCACTAATATTCCTTCTCAATGGGTGGTCCGGACTTGATATTTCTCCCTCCTCGCTCATGGCAGAAAAGCTACCCATCTTACTATGGATGTTTATGCTTTCCCTTTTGTACCCCCAACCCCCTCCCCTTCGAGAGTATTCTTTATGTGCAAGCCAAGACAAAAAATAGCTACTCTATATTATACAAATTCATTATTCTCCTGCTTACGCTCCCGGAAGAAATCTGGCGTCATTACCCAAATATGTATTTAAAAATAAGTCGAGGCGCCCTCTTATTGTTAAAATATTTCCCTACAAATATGGTGTTATTCTCTTATAACCATTAATCAACTGCCTGTACAAATACTTTCTAAAATGCTATAATATATAAAATCTTTTTCCCTAATTCACCACACTTGATGATAATGTCTAACACTCTCAGTGAGTCGATTAAATTTTACTTCGGAAATAAAGATCAATTTATTAAACGGGTTTAATTCTGACCCGACTCTACAATGGAATTACGGGCCGAGTCGGATTTCTTTGTTTAAAATGGTCGAGCACGCAACCCCTTTATTTTGCTCCGACGGAATGTTGTCCCGACATCATTTCTATAATTTCAAGAAATGTAGGCTCATTAAAGAGTTTTAGTTACAATGGAAAGATATAGTTTTACGGGCTTTAATAACTTAAGGTTAGAGTAAATAGGCTATTATGGGTACCTCTAGTTATTGCCTCTCTGTTCCAATTTTTGCCTGGTGTCGTTGTTTTGAAAAAATAAGATTTACTATTGGCGTTAATGCTGTTGCCCCGTTCCCCTCCACGTCTATTTCTTGCGAGCAGTCATAAAGTAGCTACTCTATTTTTAACAAATATATTATTCTCCTGCTTAATGCTCCCGGAAGAGATCTGCTTCAATACTAATACACACGATAAATACCAGAGGGAAGTAGATTGGCGCCCTCTTTATAAGGATAAGCCTAAGCCCACCCCTCTTTAAAAAAGGTCTTATTTATATTCAGTAATTTAAATACATTCTCACTTCTGAATTTTTAACATTATACGAAACACAACTACGTTTGATTTTAATACCTTTCATTTCAGCCAGCTCATTAAGGATTAAAATTCATTGTTAACTCGGTTCCATTTCACCCCGACTTTCAAACTCTTATCCTCCAATTATAATGATATTAAAACTTGGATCTTTAAATACCCAAACGCTAAGGGAACCAGGTTCCTTGCAGGCTCTTACTTTATTTGCCTCCCACCACTGCTTTCACATTTTCTGCGTCCAACAAACAAGATACTCACATCGCAAAGTCCTCCCCGTTAACGATTATATTTTTTACGCCGTCTGGCCAAGAATCTGCAACAGGGGTGGGTACATTTATCAAACGCGACCTTAAGGTTATTAGCGTTGACTACGTGAACAATAGACTTTTAATCATTTACCTACAGATAAAAAATCGGTGTGTTTCATTTTTTAACATAAACGCTCCCCCCTCTTCCAAAAATTTTCAATCGATGGAATCCCTCCTGCAAAACATCACAGATAAATTGAAAGCTAAACATATTAATATCCTCGCTGGTGACTTCAATGCCTCCGTCCAACGATCATTGGGTGATAATAAATTGGTAATTGGCCCTAATTCTATAGGTTCGACTAACCGAAATGGCAAACGGCTCAAAAAATTCTGCTACAATCACAAACTAAAGATAACCTCAACTTTTTCCGTCCTTCCTCTAGGTAACCTAATCACATACCAAAAAAACGAAAATCACCGAGGTACCCAAATTGATCATATAATATGCCAATTAAGAAACCACAAAATGATAAAGAACTTTCACACCATTCAGCCTATCAAAACAGATCATTTTGTAATCGTAGCAGATCTCTTTATTAATCCCTCCTCTCTCCACACGTCAAAAAAACTTAAAAAATACCCATCTGGAGCTAACATAATCAGAGACATCTCTCAGCTTGTGCCCACATTACAAACAGACTCGAAGTCACTTGGTGATCTTGCCCCTCTCTCAGTCAATGACCATAATGACTTGTTAGCAAAAATTTTTACCCCATCCCAGAGTAACCTTCATGTCAACATCAAGTCCTGGTTCTCCATCGATACCATTAATTTACTCGAGACCCGTTATAACGTTTTTAAGGATAAGACACTTAGAAATAAAAAAGCATGGGTCCAAGAACTCACAAAAAAGATCAAAGCTGCAATAAAAAAGGACAAGGCTAACTACTTATCAAGCAAACTAAAAGAAGCAGAATCTGCGGCTCGTACTAACAATACACACACCCTTTACAAAATTCTAAGGAACATCACCGCAAAATTTGCCGATAAACATAGCTACAACACAATACAAAACGAACATAGCTCCAACGATTCTTTGATCCAAACCGAGGCTTGGGAGAACCACTTTCGTTCCATTCTAGATCGCCCTTACTCAATCCCCTGTTCTGACATATTCCTTGACTTTATTAACAACTTTAAAACACCGACCACCCCTTGTATCAGATTAGAACCTCCCTCCATGAATGAAATAAAATCCGTTTTAAAATCCCTCAAACTTCATAAAGCTCCCGATGCAGACAGAATCACAGCTGAAGCCCTTAAGGCTGATTACACCCTGTCTAGCGAACTCTTGCATCAACTCTTCACAAAAATCTGGCAACAAGAGTTCATCCCTCACGCTTGGTCTACTGGTCTACTTAGTAAAATCTATAAAAAAGGAGACCCATCTCTTGCCGACAATTATAGAGGGATCACAATCATAAATAACATTTCCAAGGTTTTTATAAAAATAATATACAGGAGGATTTATCCATTCATTGATGATAATTTAAAAAGTAACCAAGCCGGCTTTCGTAAGTCTAAAACCACAATTGAACATATCCTTACCCTTAAAAATATTATTGACATCTCCTCTAAATCTAAATCACCTTTAGTGCTAACATTTGTCGACATTCAAAAGCATTCGACTCCCTCTCCCATCTTTACATATGGGAATCTTTATGCCTACTAGGAATTCCAAAAAAAATTATTAGACTTATTTTCTTTCTCTACAAGGATATGAAAGTGGTCATAAAACATCTACACCACCGCTCAAACCCAATCCAAGTCAATTTAGGAGTTAGACAGGGATGTCCACTATCTCCTCTACTATTCATCACGGCAATGGATCTCATAATAAAAAGATCCACCCTGCCTTACGACGGTCTCCACATGAACGGCACCAAACTGTCTTCACTGCTTTTTGCTGACGATTTATGCATCGTATCAGATTCACTTAAAACACAGAACTTTGCCGATAGGTTCGTCTTAGAATGCAAGAAAGCCGGTTTAATAATTAACCCAAGCAAGTCTAACATGCTATCTATTAACTTACCCCACCAAAATACTACCTTGATTATCAACAACACATTAGTCCCCTTTTCAGAATCAATAAACTACTTAGGAGTGACCCTTTCTTCAGATACATACTCCCACCAAGATGCCTCTAATAAATTAGCTAAAGCACTAAAGAGATTTTATTCCTGCTATTCGATCTGGAAATCTCACGAACTAGCTCTACCAACCCGCCTCCGTCTTTTCAAAACCACCATACTACCTGTATTCCTCTATGGATGCGAAACGTGGTCCCTAAAAGGCCCGACTCTTAAAGCTGCTCAAACCAAACTAAACAAAATGCTAAGAATAATTTGTAAAATATTCTACCCAGATGTAATTAGCAACCCAAACCTTTGGACCCTTTGTGAAATCCCTCCCATTAAAAACATAATAATATCACGGAAGTGGAACTTCTTAGCCCACCAGACTAGACGCAATGGACTAAACATTTGCTTAAGATCAATACTATGGAGACCGCCCCAACTAAGAAATCTAAAATGTCGAGGATCCTGGATCCACAAAACTTTCTCTGGACTCCGCTCTCTCAACCACGAGTGGAATACTATAATCCCTATAATGCAAAACAGATCCGCTTGGAAAACCTTCTCTGCCTCCAATGTCCCCACAAAGTATCCCCTCCCAGCCGCCTCAACTTCGAATAGTCTCTCAACTCAGCAACATCCCAGATAGTATATATATAATTTTTTTTTTTTTTTTTTTTTTTTTTTTGAGCCTGAGTTTGACGCCCAAACTAGTTAACCATGGAGAGCCTTCTAGGCCTTACACCGAAATCTGAATGGATAATCGGTAGCCCCTCAACCCAACTGCATCGTAAATAAGCCCCAATCCGACGCCCAAACTAGTTAACCAGGGATGGAGAGCCTCCTAGCGAGTACCACAATCTGATTGGAGAATCGGTAGCTCCTCAAACCAACCACATCGTAAAAAGACTTTCTTTCCACACCATCGATCCGTGAGCCCGAGGCCGACGCTCTAGCGAACAATGGAAAACCTTCAGGTCCTCTCACCGCAATCTCAAGGAAGTGTCGTATCCTTAATATTTAATATTTATATGCTTATATTAGTCTCATGCATGGTCCGCTTTTGCCTATACTTTAGTGCTTCTTACTAACAATACTGACCTTCGCTTTAGTATACTAACAAATTAACCACTAACCTACTAACAACTGAACACGTAACCTTTGGTTAGCGTGGCCCGAGATGCACCAATGGTGTTAGATGGGACTCAATCTTAGCTTGCCGATTTAGCTAAGCTCTTGTTTGTCATCGGGGCTTATACATACATACATACTTCTATCCATCCATATGAAACATCCGTAATTCTTCTGATCCTCATAGGATTACTCTACTCCATCTCATTTACTCTCCTTAAATATCTATCCATATGTTTATTAGGGTGCCCTATCAACTGGCCGAAAACAATCTCGCCGAATTTAATGTCCCCTTAAAATCGTCCCCCATTCAACCAATCACAAATTGGGGGACCTTTTTTAGCTGGGGGACATTAAATTTGGCGAGATTGTTTTCGGCAAGTTGACGGGCCACCGTTTATTAGTACATCTTCGCTGCAATTGTTTAATCTCGCGTTTTTATATGTCTCTTTAGAATAAAGATTCTTTGTTAATAAAAATCTGGTGATTAACCTTTAACTATATATTATCCCAATCGCCAAACAGCGGAACATGACATAGGAGTTCTGCAAAGTGCACTGCTTAAAATATTTAATTGAGACCTTAAGGCTATAAAGATTAAATATCTAAAATTTAGGTGGATGGTAAGTGGCAGAGAGACATAGAGATCCAATAAAAAATATGACAGGGGGGGGGGGTCTAAATAAAAAGACATAGATCTTTTGGTTAAAATACAGGTTTAAAAAACTAAAAGTGGGTCTAAGTTGATTGATTAAACGAGTTAATACTACTGAGAGGAATATTTTGAGTCAATGAGGATCAAAAATATAAGATAGATGGCAGAGGCCCTAAGAAGCTAAACAGCGTTACAGTGGCATAATCCTTCTAACAACTAAGAGAGTAAGGTCATCTAGAGAGGTCAAAAAATTAAAAGGGAATCATGAAACAATACTTTTTTTAAACAATAAATAAAAGAGCGATATGTAGAGAAAGGTGTTGACAATTGGAATGGTCAACAGCATCATAATCAGCAATTACCAACTATTTCAGTCGCTATTGTTCTATTAGTAATCACTCGGTTAGCACAACTTAAATTTAAAGGAAAATAAATGGACTGCATACTAGCATAGATGGCCTATAGTTGCCACCTGTGAGACTTTTCAGCACAGCACGAATACATTAAAAGCTCATTAATCGACATACATAGACTAATAATACCATAGACTGCCGAACAGCTGATTTTTACTATTACAATTATTCAGACACCAAAATAGCTGCCATATTGTAGGAAAAATTTAACAACAGGTATATTTATACTTCTCCACAATAAAATATCAAAGAAAATAAATAAGACTAATAACTTAATTTATAAATCAAAAAAGTTTTATTAAATTAGAACAATAAATTTTGCTGAATTCTATTGTTTGGTTGCAATTTCCCACAAAATGGCTCTTGCTATTTTTACTGGAAATTTATCAGCTGTTGGGCAGTCTATGGTTTTAGTAGCGCTTCGGTACAAGTGATGAAAAATTCAAGTGATCAAAACCGATAAGATCATTGGCACTTTCGTAAAATATGATTCAATATGTGTCATAAAATCGAAACCTATTAAACAATCATATCGTCCTTTAGCAAATTGGTATTATATTTTAACTTATTTAATATACAATATTAATATATTATACTTAAACTCGGCTCTTAAAACTATAAATGCGTGTGCTCACTTAGATTGATATTTAATAAATATTTTATATTATTATAGATAGTTTCTTATGAATGATAAATTCACCAAGTAAACAAAATAGTTAGTGAATCCTAATGCTAAATACAAAAAATCAGAAGTTTGAAAGAAAATCTTGCAACTGTGTGAGCAAAAAACCAATGATAGAATTTTTTGTACATTGGAGGATCATCTTTTGTCTGATTGATCCTGTTCATACAAAGCTTGCCAGAATTGGTAACTACCATATCCCAATTTAAAGGTAATGACTTAACCTATAAACCTGCAAACTTATAGGCATCCTTCTACCACTGACCCAAAGGAACAAGATCTTAATGTGCCAAATATTGACTTAACATCAAGTAAATAATCATTTTTATTTCTGTTTTTAGATGAAACCCATGTTTCAGTTAGCAAATATGCAGGTCTATTTGTCTTTTATGACTCAATATTTTAGTAATTTCTTTTAAATTTCAACAATGTACTAATGCCACAAAAACTTATTCATAAATATAGAAGGACTCAACAAAGCAAGTTTTGTATAGGCAAATAAATAATTTTAAATCTAGATTTAATTAGACCCTAAAGGTTGCTGAATAAAATTGGAATTTTAATAACGCGATTCGATGACAGGAAATTACATAACAACAAAAATTACCTATTCGTTACATAACACACTCGTTACAATTACATACTCGTTACATAACACAATCGTTACATCTCTCCCCGTTTAACCAGCTTTAAATTTCTTCAATTAATCTCCGCGGTGGCTTCCTTGGTCTATTTTCCCTTTTTAAGTTTCCATCACCTTTATCTTCCGGTATGTCATTATCTACCGGCACTAGTTCTTCCTGTATTGCCTCTGTAGGTTCTGGTCTTGATATCTCTTGATCATAAACTACCTCCTCCTCTTCACATGATGCATCATTAACAACCGGGCAAGCCAAATCTTGATCTTCCACTACCTCCTCTTCTCTTTTTCTCAATTGGTCCGCATGTTTGCGCACGGCTTTATTGTTACTTTCAACGCTATAGGACAATAACCCATTCCTAGCGAGTACTTTTCCTTCCCGCCATCCTGGTGCCAATTCATTTTTTACCCAGACTAACATTTATTTCAAAGTTTCGTGGAGTGTCGTCATATCATGGTGAAAGGCTTGTTTTTTAATTTTGTGTTCCATAATGGTTTGGGGACTTGGTCGGGACCAATCGAGCATTGTCCGATTCCTCCGTCCGAAAAGCATCTTGGATGGCGACCTACCTGTTGAGTTATGTTCACAAACCCTGTATGCTGATAAAATTTCATTCATACACTCCTCTGGATCCTTGATGTCTTCTCTGGTGGCCAAGTAACGGCTTTTTAATGTTCTAATACATCTCTCTGCACAACCATTTGTCTTGGGATGGTAAGGAGAGATCAGAATATGCACTATATTATAATTCTTGCAGAATTGCCTAAACTCCACGGAAGTAAACTGAAGTCCATTATCGCTGACTATTTGACGTGGAACACCAAATCGAGCAAACCATCCTTTTAGTTTTTTTATCAATATTTTAGAATATGTATTCCTAAGGAGTTCCACTTCAATCCACTTTGAATAAGAGTCAATACCGACAAACCAGTAGTAGGAGTCCATCGGTCCTGCTAGATCTATATGTAATCGTTCCCAAGGCGTGTTCGTTACGTTCCACGAATATAATGGAACTTCAGGAATATTTATGCGGTTCCTTTGACAATTACCACAATTCGCAATAAATTTATTAATGTCTAAGTCCAAACCTGGCCAGTAAACATAATATCTACTAATAGATTTCATCGCGTTAATCCCAGGATGTCCCCTGTGCAAAATATTTAATACAGATTTACGTAGTGTCTTTGGTATGACTATTCGACCGTTCCATTGTATGATACCCTTATCCGAACATAATTCACTTTTCCTATAGAAATACGGTAATACATCTTCGCCGACGGCATTTTTGTTTACATTCCAACTTTGATCTATATATATCAAGACTTTCTTGAGAGTGCTATCACCAAGAGTTTCCTTCGCCATTGTTTTTTCCGACACTTGTAAGTCTTCTAGCGTAATTGACTTTAGGCAGGCAAAATTTTTTTCATCTTCTGATAGCCCCTCGTTAATTTCCGATCAGGGTAGTCGCGACAAGGCATCTGCAACGCAATTTTCTTTCCCTGGTCTATATTCTAAACTATAATCATATGCGGACAACTTCCAAGACCACCTTATTAATCGATTATTGCCAATTTTCGACAAATCCTGATGTCCGGAAAATAGCCGCTCCAAAGGTTTGTGGTCTGTCCGCAAGGTAAACTTCCTTCCAAATATATAGGCATGGAATTTTACAGCCAAACAACAATGCCCTCGCTTCTTTGTCAATCGAGGCATAGTTTTTCTCTGATTTTGAAAGAGTCCTTGAAGCGTAAGCAATTGGTTTTTCCAACCCGTTGGAAAATTGGTGCATTAAAACGGCTCCGAATCCATCATTTGAAGCGTCACAATCAAGGATTAAAGGTAAATCAATTGAATAGGGAATAACCGTGTCTTTATGAGTTAAGATTGTCTTAACTTTTTTATAGACAGCGTCTTCTATTGGTGTCCAAGTCCACTTGCACTTTGGACTCGTCAATCGATGTAGTGGAGCGCATAAACTATGCAGATGGGGAATAAACTTCTCATAGTAATTTATCAGGCCCAAAAAGGCCCTTAATTGCTGTACGTTTTGCGGAATCGGTGCCTCTTGTATTGCTCGAATTTTCTCCGACATTGGGTGTATGCCAAATCTGTCTACACGAAATCCCAAAAAAGTCACAGAGTCTTCTAAGAATTTAACTTTTGCCAACTTAGCTTTTAATCCTGCGTTATTCAGTCTTGATAGTACCACTGTTAAATTGCGGAAATGCTCGTCATCATTCTCACCCGTAACTATCACATCATCTAGGTACACTCCCGTCTTTTTGCAATCCTTAAGCAAGTCGTCCATATATCTCTGGAATAGTATTGGTGCTGAGGCAAGTCCAAACGGCAACCGTTTGTAGCGATAATAGCCCACATGCGTATTGATGATCAGGAAATTTTGGGATTGCTCATCCACACTCATTTGTAAGTATGCATCTTTCAGGTCGATCGTCGTAAACTTTTTTCCCCCAGATAATTTTGCCACAATATCATCAAATGTGGGTAAGACGTGATAGTCTTTAAGAAGAAAAGGGTTCAATGTGACCCTAAAATCCCCACAAATACGAATATCACCATTATTTTTCATAACGTATACCGTTGGTGTTGCCCATTCAACGCGACATTTAGAAGGATCGACCTTTTCGATTATATCCGCCGCCATGAGTCTATCTAATTCCTTTTCTATCGGGCCCCGTAATGGAAAGGGCACCCGACGGGCCGGCAGAACCTTCCCACTAGCTGACGATTCAACGTTTATACGAACTGGACAACCATTAATGACTCCCGGTCGCTCATCAAAAATTCCGGCAAATTTCTTTATTAGATTATCAATTTTGGTACTCGAGTTTTGATTTAAACTAGTTACTGATTGTTGAACCTTGGAAATTTTGACACATTTCGGAATGTATAGTCCAAAATTTAATATCCAGGGTAGGCCAAATAAGGGTGTGTCCGATGTTTTTGTCACGATGACAGGCAGTAATTTGCTCTGGTCGCCTAGCCCCACTTTAATGTTTTTTTCGCCGATTACATCTAGTTTTTGATGGCCATACCCCGTTAAATTATGCGTTGGCCGTAATTTCGGCTTTCCTATGTGATTCCAAATTTCCTCATTTATTACCGACACCTGAGCGCCGGTGTCATATTCAAACCGGAATGGAACATCATTTAACGTGGCTTCAATTGTTGCTCGTTTCCGATCACTTTTTTTAATGTGATTGATAGAATTAATTTCGCCAACCTCTTCCTCACGATCATCAAAAACTTGGTTAACCCTCTTATTCTTGCATGCCCGCGAAAAATGCCCCATCTTATTACAATTATAACACTTTGCCGTAACTGCAGCGCAATGATTACGAGTATGTGACCGGCCACAACGAAAACATTTAGAGGCGGTACGGTTGGAGTCGGTCTGACCCTTACTAACACCTACACCATTACGATTATCCCTTATTCGATTTATATTCGAGGAATTAACCTCGCTCTCTGCCGTCTCCCATGCTAAAGCCATATCCAAAATTTTATCAAAAGTTAAGCTTCTACCTGTTTCGTCAAGCATCCTAGGATATTTACTCCGAATTTCGACCTCCAACTTCGGGAATCGAATTCCTGCTACGAATTGGTCCCGAAGACGCTCTTCAACATCATTATTAAACTGTGCCGCTTGTGCAGTTTCCTTCAATCGTTTCGTAAATCCTAACACCGACTCACCTTCTGACCTCATAAGGCGAATAAACTCTAATCTTGAAGCCATAGAACTGGATCTAGGTTTAAAAATGGTCTTACATGTTTCAATGATCTTCTCCCAAACCACATTTTCGATTTTACATGGAAATAAGTAATTTTTTATTTGTATCACATTCTGAATTCCAAAATAGGCGAGGAATAATTTTTTGTAGATCTGTTTCAATGCATCACCCGTTGCGCATATTCCTTTGGCTATTAGAATATATTCCATATTTTCTAAATACTCCTCTCTTGGAATATCCGTGGAATAAGGTAGGAGTGTAATTTTTGAAATATCCACTTCGTTCTTCATAGAATTTTCTGTCTTTATTGTAGATTCCATCTTCGTCGCCAGATATAAGGATAGGATGGTTTATTGGAATTTTAATAACGCGATTCGATGACAGGAAATTACATAACAACAAAAATTGGCCTAGGCTATGTATTCTCGATTTTGAGTGATAAATAACAAAACGTAAAACGCATTTCTTAAACGTTCCATTGCATCTAATCCTAACCCTAACCCTAACCTAAAACGCTGACCTCAAACCCTAACCCCGAACCTTAACCCTGTCCCTTAAAGGTAATTTTGACTTGAAATTATTTTTAAACAATAACACACAAATTCGAACGCGATGATTGCGCTCGGGAATGGAACGTTTAAGAAATGCGTTTTACGTTTTGTTATTTATCACTCAAAATCGAGAATACATAGCCTGGTTCACAAAAATTACCTATTCGTTACATAACACACTCGTTACAATTACATATTCGTTACATAACACAATCGTTACAGTGATGAACACTATTAATGGTAACCTATGCTGAAATATAATTAATATGTTTTAGGTAAAGAAAACATACCAGCAAATGTCAATATGAAATCAACAAATATATTTCCTAATATTTATATACAACAATTACTTTTATAAGAATTTGGAAAAAAGTAAAATAGTCTTTCTACATATATAAGTAACTTTTAATCTTACAGCCCTTGTTGATGTTTTTGTGATTTTTACAAACAATAGTCACACTTCACCATAAAAAATTGAGTATTTTCTTTATCTCAGCCCTTATTTTGTATTATCCATAAGCATAGCCAAGTTTTGGATTGGGGGAGGCAAAACATAATTTTTTTAATTTCTAAGGGTTTTTGTATTGAAATTTTTTTTTGTCATTGGCCCATGGTTTATCCATTAAGTATTTTAGCTAGTATTTAGAGTATATATTAAATGTAGCATAAGTATACCTATTTATATAACATACATCACATTAAGGTTTGCAATCAAATATTAAGTATTAATAAGGCTTGTTGAAATGACCAACATCATATTTTGGTTTGCAATTTATTAAAAATTTTATCAAACTTGCATCAAAAAGTTTGAGATTTGATAAAAAGTTTTATACCTTAGCAAATGAATAGTCTTATGGTTACCATTTTAAATATTTATTTGACCTTGCTGAATCTATCATGATTTTAATTTAAAACCATAGACTACATATATCCAATATTTATACACCCATGTTATCTAGCAAAAATAATTTTCTCTATCATTTTCTTAAATATTCATATAAACCCATTTAAATCCATGCTTTTGTATTCTTTTTAATATCCTTTACTAACTATTATGTTTAATTAGTGAGTTCATCATTCATAAAACTATTCTATATAAAAATATATTTATATCAATCTAAGTGAGCACACACATTTATAGTTTTAAGGCCATAGTTTAATTATAATATATTTATATTGTGTTTTTATATAAGTTAAAATATATTACCAATTTGCAATTTTTCTTGATTTGTAAATATTTCTAGACATAGTTATAGCAATTCATATAATTTATCAAAAGCATAATAGATTAATTATACCATATTGTTTATTTATATTTAAAGTATATAAGTACTAGACATAGTTATAGCAATTCATATAATTTATCAAAAGCTATTATTTCAATATATTAATTATACCCGATTGTATATTACTATTATATTTAAAGTATATAAGTACAGACATAGTTGTAGCAATTCATATAATTTATCAAAAGCTATTATTTTAATAGATTAATTGTACCCTATTGTATATTACTATTATATTTAAAGTATATAAGTACAGTACACACACAGTTATAGCAATTCATATAATTTATCAAAAACTTTTATTTTAATATATACCCTATTGTATGTTACTAATTATAATTAAATATATATGTACTAGACACAGCAATAGCAACATATGTAATTCAACAAAAGTATGATTTTAATAGCTTAATTATAGTCTATTGTATATTACTAGTTACTATATGAGTCCCTAACTTTATTAATTATATATTAATTGCATTATATTATATTCAATATCAATATATATTTTTTAATTTAAATATAAAGATTAGGTATCTTGTTTGTGTTTCATTTTTTTCTCGCCAGTTGTCATTTTCATCAGTTCGACCGAATTCTTTATTAGTCTATGTCGGATTTGGACCCATAATATATAATGGACATAAAAGCTAATGTATTACGCAACTAGATGCAAACACTAAATCTAACCCTAACCCTTGCCTATATTACATTTTGCCTATATTACATTTTGCAAAAATCCGAATTTAAGGATTTAATAATCATATTTTTAATATATTGGACCAAAAATATTAGTTATTTTAAGAACTATTTGAAACGGTGTATAAATACACGTTAACCGGCTATATTTTTAAATATCTATCAATTTAACGTTAAATAATCTAGATTATAAATTAATTAGCAATGTAAAATCATGGATAGATATTAAAATTAACATATCTTTGCCTATATATACTGTCTTATATTAAACTCAAAGGTTATGATTAATTTAGATATTTTGGCCATTATATATTTTGACCCGAAGTGCTATGTCGACATATGACCACGTGCTTAATGTAATCATCAGCTGGTTTTAAATGCCTACATGCTCAATTGCTAACTACTCATCAACCTATTCTTACCAGAACTCACCTATTCACATCAGAACGCAGCTGATATTACCGTTTGTTTTTAATTTTTGAAGTATATGTCTAATGTTAAATTTATATTGTCACAATTCACAAAGAAAAAACCCTATTTTAGTTTATGAAATTTTGAATACATTAAAGTCATTATTGGAAAAGATACGCGTGTTTATTATAAATGTCGATGTATTAATTGTTCTGGAAGAGGTTTCTACTTAAATGAAAATTTTACCTTAACCCATGAGGATGATAATATCCCAAATAAAAGTAATTTATAATTATTTGCACTTATTTTATATATAGCTTATCCAAACTATGGATGCATTGATGAACCTCAACATTAATATTAACAATACTGCTAGTAGGCCTCTTTAAACATTAGACATAAGTAAGTTAATTGAACACAAAATTATCATTAATGTATTCTATATGTATTTAGGATGGCAATGGAACAAAATAGGTGCAGTGCAATATCTACAGCAATGGAACAAAATAGATGCAGTGCAATATCTACTTCCACCATTTTTACATCTCATAGTTGTGAGTTTAAAAAAAATATATTATAATTTGTATAGATTGTGCCTCTAGTCATCCTCAATTTGCTCAGGCCTTGCCTTCCACCATTTTTACATCTCAAGTTGTAAGTTTAAGAAAAATATATTATAATTTGTATAGATTGTGTCTCTAGTCGTCCTCAATTTGCTTATGCCTTGCCTTCCACCATTTTTACATCTCAAAGTTGTAAGTTTAAAAAAATATATTATAATTTGTATAGATTGTGTCTCTAGTCGTCCTCAGTTTGCTCATGCCTTGCCTTCCACCATTATTACATCTCAAAGTTGTAAGTTTAAAAAAAATATATTATAATTTTCATAGATTGTGTCTCTAATCATCCTCAATTTGCTCATGCCTTGCCTTCCACCATTTTTACATCTCAAAGTTGTAAGTTTAAAAAAATATATCATAATTTGTATAGATTGTGTCTCTAGTCGTCCTCAGTTTGCTCATGCCTTGCCTTCCACCATTTTTACATCTCAAAGTTATAAGTTTAAAAAAAATATATTATAATCTTTATAGATTGTGCCTCTGGTTGTCCTCAGTTTGCTCCTGCCTTGCCTCCCACCTTTTTTACATCCCATAATTTGTTCTTTCATTATATAATATTCATAATTTAAGTTGTGCAATTTGTAAACTCTATTTTTTGATGTTTTGTTAGTATTAAAAAGGATTGTCTTATTTTGCAATAAAGTTTTTAACGTATGTGTTCAATATATGTTATTGCTGATAATTTTCATTGCTTAATGTTATAAATTATTACAGTCTTTAAGTTATAAGTAGAGCTGTTAAATAACAAATTATTGGAACTATTTCATTTTATGAATGTAACAAACAAAAATGACTTTAATTTTATGGTTGATATTTTCAACATATTTAATAAGGTAGGAACTATAAATTTAGAAAACTTGGCTGGAAATTATTATTTTTAATACAAATTATTAAAGTTTAATTCCATCCAATAAAAGCCTATGCTAGATATAAATAGATTAAATGAATTATGATTCCCTAAATTTATATTGAGATTCTTAATACATTACATGTTAGACAAGAGAAGATTGCCTCATGGGGATGGGGTGGGTTTTCAAAAATTTTTGACAAATAATACTGTTAAACGTAAAAATTTTAAGCTTATATACAGTAGTGGCGCCGGCAGGTTCATCTAAGTAAGGGGGGGCTTGCCAGTAATCATGTTTATAGGTTTTTGCAAAATTTGGACTTATAATTTTTTATTAAACATTTTATGAACAATAATGGATGTGCTAAAGTAATGAATGTGAACTAACAGAGTTAATAATATTTAACCATGAGGACCTATTTAGTTTATGGTATATGGAGGTAATATATCTTGATATCACCTCAAGGTATAATTATAAAATGAATATGAGATGTTTAATTAGGATGTATAATAATAGAACATTTGAATGTATTAGGTTAAGGTGGCATGATCTTATTTGCAAGCTACATGATCATACATATATTCTAGATTTAATTGAGTAAGAACTACAAGTAGGAATTTCAATATCGCCTTCATCACATATCTATTTGTCAGAAGCAATTGATAGTATTTGTTTACAGACATGATAAACTTAATATTGCTTTCCATAAGTAAAAAGATGTCATTTGTATATCAAAATTAGATCACAAAACAAATCTAATTACCATTCGTTAATTGTTAAAGTTTAATTCTATCCAAAAAGAATATAAACTTATTGTACATATGAATAGATTAAGTAAATTTTAATTTTCAAATTAAAATTGAACTTCTTAATACACTTTACGCTAGATAAGTAAATCTAAATTAACTTTTTATAATATAAAAAAACTATGATGATGACTCATCATTTTAGTAAAATTTGCATTACAATTTTACTCTCATTTCACTTTTTCTAGAATAAAAAATGTATGAAAGATGATTCATTATTCAAATATATTTAATCATTCTCAAAACAAACTTTTCATGATCACAAATAATACAATCAAAGCCTAGGTGAGTGAATCCAAAACCGTTTCTTATTATGCTATAATATTATATTCTTACACCTATACTTACTTATATTATAACTTTTAAATAGGTTTTTTAAAAAACATTATTTTAAATTATTGAAAAAATGTTGTTTATACTATGTGTTTATATGACTTTTATTTCATGTATTTTGTAATTTTAATATGTACCAAAATGCGCTATTTGAAGCGTTTGAGCAGTTAGCAAGAGTGGGGGTCAAAGGAGCTCATCAGGAAAAAAAGGAGCACACTTTGTTTATTGAAAATAAATAAAGGCAAAACTATCAAACCTAATTCTAAGAAGAATTTGCACAAAGAATGTATTAATTTTAAAATAACCCTAACCCAAATCAAGAAATCAGTCCCTCATTTTTTTTAAAAAAACATATCATCCCATAAAATGTCAATATTCATCATGCAATTATATCACATGTATATAAACAAAATGATACAATAAAATCTTTTCATACATGATTGACTTTTATTATAAGTAAGAAAAAACATCAGGATAAATAAAATATGTAATTTTATAAAAATCCATAGTTGGTATTTAAAAAATATAAGTGCTAAATTATACAATAAAATCTTTCCATACATAAATGACTTTTATTATAAGTATAACATCAGGATAAGGTATTTGCTAAAACAATATGTTAAATTCTGATATACATGATGAGAAATGTTCCAATACAATCTTTATATATTCATATATTTACTTTGATTTCACTAGGACATGTTAATATAAAATATTTTGTGCTAAGACAATATGTTAAATTCTGATGGATAATATGAGATAGGTTCCAATAAATTCTCTAAAAATTTATGTATATATATATTACTTGTTACAAATTCACCATATCAAAAAACCCTGAGCAAATCTGAGCAATCATGACGAGTTTCGCTCCTATTTCTGTGCTCCTTTGACCGGTTCCCGTTAGCAATTGAGTAGGATTCTTTAAATGCTTGCTGATTCCAAAGGCAATGATATCTCTCAAACTGTTATTTTAGGCAATAGCATAATAGGTGTGAGCATTTTGGCACTACCTTATGCGTTTCAGAAGGTTCGAATTTAGTTGATATGATATAATTTATTATTAGACAGGAATTATATTGGGAATTTTAATGTTTATTCTTGCATCTTGGATTAATAAAACATCATGCTATTTACTAGTAAGGTCGGCAATATTAGCCAAACAGAATTCTTATGAAAATTTGGGTATGTTATGCTGTGCTTATTTTAAAAATGATAGCTTATTTATGCCTTGGAAATTTGGGAAAATTATTAACTGAATTAAGGTTAGTTATTTAATTTATGATAAATTTTTTTATTTTATATAGCATTGTAGGATTTTTACTCGGAATTTGTGCTGCATATTTTATTGTTATTGGGGATCTTGTGCCTGACATCATTTCTAAATGGTTGGATATTAACGTATTAGCTTACTTTATAATGACAAAAACCTTTTTTAAAGAATCTGTTTATATAGTTTCTGCCATTTTCACCTAGTGAAATAAATTTTTAAAATATTTGACTGTTAATATTTTAAAGGTTTAAATTTTTTTTAAATATTTTTATGTTATATTATAGAATGATACATCTTTGCGAGGCTGGATAATGGCGGCATTTGCAATTCTGGTTATTTTGCCATTAAGTTTAGCTGACAAAATTGATCATTTGAATCGTGTCTCAAATATATGTGCTGTCTTTTATGCATTGTTTTGCTTTAAGGTAGTAAATTGTTTTGTAACTTAAAACTATTTTTATAACAATCCTATATAAAATTTAACTAAAATTTGAAAGGTTAATAAATATAATTGCACGTATTATTTTGCCTAACTTTTTTATTTTATGGTTTAAATTGTTATCTTCCTTATATTAGATATTTTTTGAAGCCTTGCCCACCATTGTGGACATGATTTGGGTGCATAATATAGCATATTGGAGACTTGAAGGATTATTTTACTCACTTCCAATCATTGCATTATCCCTGACATGCCAAACGTAATTATTATTTAAAGCTAAAAAACAGTATAGTCTTGGGTCAATTAATTTTAGCAAATAAAAAATTTCTTATATGCGTGATTAATCTAAATAAAAAGTAATAATTTTCACATATTAAGATCGATTTTTAAGGCTAAAAAATGCATTTAACATTTTTATAACTTTAGTTATACCATTTTCCAGAAGGTTAATTTGAGCATTGACCAATTTTTCTCCACTCTAGGCAAATATTTTTAATATACACGGCCCTATCGGAACCCAATTACAAACGAATGGCAAAAATATATGGGCACGCCATTGACTCTTGTACCTCCATCTACATATTTGTAAGATGCTATTAATTTGTTACTTGTGGGAATTAAAAAATATATAAATTACACCTGTCAATTAAAATATTATATAAAACTTTTACTTATCAGATATTATGTCCTTGCTATAATCGCGAACGTTTTAAAATTGTGATCAGAGGTCAGATTTGTTAGAATTTTTCTGCCCGAACCCGGCCCGGCCCGATTTTATAATTAATCTGCCCGCCCGAGCCCGCCCGAACCCTTCTATGTGTCCGCCCGGCAATGCCCGAATTATCCCAGCTGCCCGAACTGCCCGGCCCGAAATGGTTCGTTTTAAAATTTTTAGCACTAATATCGTTATATTCTTTAAACATTTTATCTCAATTTTTTTTTTAAAATGAGAACTAGGATTAACAAACATTATCAAATCAATTAAAAAAGTGGCAAAATATACACAAAAACAACATAATACATTATTTTAAAAACAAAATTGTGCCCGAATTGCCCGAATCTTGTCTTGGTGCCCGCCCGGGCCCGCCCGAAAGTAAAAATTTATGACAGTTGCCCGCGCCCGGCCCGCCCGGCCCGTGGGCCGGGCGGGCAGGTTCGGGCAGCGGGCTGGGCCGGGCAAATTTGGTCTCTGATTGTGATAGGGTTACGGTAATATAAAAATCGTTTGGTTTTTTAAAATTATATACACTAGCAAGATATTTTAAAGGCCCTGGTAATTTATATTTATAGGTTTTAGTTAAATTTTGATAGATTAACCTAATTTAGAGAGAGGTTTTCTTAATTCAAATCGCATGATATGATTTAACGAGCCCTTTGAGCACATACCGTTATCCATTGTAGGCCCCAAGCGAAAATTTCCCCATAAACTAGACACCTTTGTGATTAATTAAATTGGCTTCGCTTTATCTATGGAGTTTATATTTAACATGGGCTTCTAAATTAGAGGGGGGGGGGTGACCAAATGATAAGTTTTTAAAATTTCAGCCATGATTTAGTTAAATTTGTAGGGGCGGGGGGCTGCTTATGAGGGTTACACATAAATTTCTGACGATGCTCTAATTTGTTCTATATATGTAATGTTAGTATTCACGTTTTATAGGTCGGTGTGCTGGGTTATTTGGCATTCTACGTGCCCAAGGGTTCGGGCCCGTTGCAAGGAGACATTTTACTGAATATGGATAAATCTTCCATAATAACCGACGTGGTAATCATGGGTTTTGCCTTGAGCAGTGCCCTCAGTTTTCCCCTCTCTCTCCTCCCTTGTAGGGATAGTTTGCTTTCCCTCGTTCTCAGGCTATGCCCCTACACCACCTGCCATGCCCCTCTCAATCGTAAAGTAAGGTAGTCGATGTTTGTTAGGGCTTGTTTTAATATCGGATTTACGGGTTATAACCATAGACTAGATAGACTGCTCAACAACGCACAAAATGTGTACCCTTTTGTCCACCATTTTGATGTGAACATGGTAAAGTGGTGATCATATAGAAATTAGTAATTTTCGGAAATTAAATAATCTTAAAAAGGTAAATAATAAAATATTGAATTGGGTAGATATCAAAAACAGCATTTTAAAATAAATATCATTTAAACAACACATAAAAATTGAAAATGTGAAAACTGCGATTAAGTTTGTTTAATCAAATAGCGCCCAATGTTTTGTATAATATTAATTTATTGACGTTCGTTTTATTTATAAACTAGTGATGAGGAAGGTAAATTGATTGTTATAGGGCAAAATTACATGGTTAAAATACACCAGTTGCACTCTTCAAAATGGAGGAAAATTTCACACACAATTAACCATATGCAACATATGGCATGAGCAGTCTTTCTAGTCTATGGTTATAACATAGCCGTGTCTTAACTTCGAATTCACGGCAGATTTACATTTCAGAGGCATAACATAACCGAGCATAACAACGATTTGTAAGATGCAAAATTTTCTATAAGCTAAAATGTTGTATGTTTATAAATTTTTAGGTTTCAACAAAGTTTGGATTTAATCTCAAGAGTTGATATATACAAAAAAATGTTTATATCTATCAAAAAACAAAATATTAATAATTACTTTGACCCATTAAATTGAATCGGATATTTATACAAAGATGAATTCGCGCGATTTGAATCTGAATCGGATATTAAGACAAGCCCTTAGATAATAAAAATTGGCCTGATGACCCTCTACCTTAGGCGTCCACATGGGCGTAGCCAGGATTGGATTTAGAGGGGGGGGCAATAATGATTTAGGGAGGGGCAAAATGATTTTTTTTTGTAATTTTACCAAGAATTATACAAACTTTTTAAGATTTTCTGGATTTAGAGGGGGACAGTCGCCCCTCCCGGCCACCCCCTGGCTACACCCATGGAGACCCGTAATGGTTTCATTAGAGGGTATGAATTAAGCACGTGTTACATAATAAGTCATTCAAATAAAAGGTAGTTTAACTACATTAAATCGGTAATGCTGCTACTGGGTCTAACGTTATTTTGGTTCTAAAATTTAGTGGGGATTTGTTATTTATAGTAAAACCTATCTTCGGTCTTGTTTCATTCTACTACCCTTTAGAAAAACGCTAGTTTGCCTTCACTGCTCGATGTGGAGTGTGAAGGAGAGCGAGATGATAGTTATTATGGGGAAAGGCGAAAACTTATCGCCTCTCCTACCACCCGAGAACCGGAAGTTTCCCATCTTCCACAATCATCCCCCAGGGATATCGGTATCGATCTAAATGGCAGGCTCAAGATCTGCTTGACCGTTATCATAGTGGTAACCACTTTCTTAGTCGGTCTCCTAGTTCCTAAAAGTTAGTTTTTGATTTAGTAATCTGAGAGCCTATCTCTAAAATGCAAAATTTTACCTAGCCAAGTCTTTCATATTTATTAAATTAGCACTGACACAATTGGAAATTAACAATTGTATTTCCCTTATTTTTGAAACATAATAAAAATTCAGGAAAGTTAATATAAATTTTTTAACTAAATTGCCAAATTTGGATCAGGGATTAAAATATGAGTGGTTGGCTGTTTTTAATACATCAAAGCGAGACCTAGTTCCCCTCTGGGTCTGTGTTTTGTTTAAAATGCCAATATTATTTCCAGAAATGGGACTCTGGGATACCCTAGTTTAAACTCCCTTTTTTCAAATTTGTATTTATTACTTAACAACTTCATTGAAATGAATGTTCTTGTTTTTTTTACAAATTTATTTCCTTTTTTAAACACCAGTCGAAGTGATGTTGGGACTAATAGGATCCTTGATGGGAACTTTATTGGCCTGCATCCTGCCCGCCCTATTATACCTCAAAGTTCGTAAATGCACCATAGGACCCGCTTCTATATTCAACGAATCATTAGCTAGCGACAAAATATTAGCTCAAGTAAATTTCCTGCGTAGAAGATGTCATAAATATTGGGTAGTGTTGCAAAAACGGCTGGGTTTACTTAGGTTTGGTCGACTTGTGGTTTTAGTCGACTAAACATAAACAAACCGAAGGAAGGCTTTTTTTAGTCGACCCCTAGGCTCAATCAAAATTTGAAAAACTGACCAGAGCCGGCCGTTAGTCTTGGTTAAGCCAAAGGTCGACCAAACAAAACCCGGCCGTTTTTACAACACTAATATTAGGAATAACATTAAAATTAAAATTTGATATTACGTTATTGTTTGTAGGTTATTGATTAGGTTACGAAGAGAAAGAGTTATATTTTTTTGACCAAGGAGGACCCATCCTTTTGAATTTAAATTTTAAAGTTTTTTCCACTTAAGTGAATAAACGTTGTTGCTTAGATTACATATACCTCATACCAGCTTATTTCCCAGTGTCCTGAGCTTTTAAGTATTCTTTGGCCTAATGGTAAATTGACAATAGGGAAATCCTCTTTACGAGTCTGTTATTAACTAATGTGACTTAAGTTTTATGGGGTTGAACAAAGTGCGCCTTTATAGATTTCGTAATGTGATATAATCTGTGTTTATTTATAATATCTTTTAGTTCTATTTACCTGGTGTATATGTCTTATATATATATATATCATATGTGAATCATAATGTGAATAAACTAAGCCACGACTATATAATATTACTTTAACGTTACAGGCACTTTTCATCATCGGAATCGTAGTTATGATCGTGGGTACAGCTAATTACATTCCTTTTACCAACAGCAACACAGTCACGCAAGATCTGCAATCCCATAAATTTCAGGCTCCCGACATCAAAAATGATACGACCCCAAAAGGAATTATCATGAAGGGTTAGTATTGTTTTTAAGAGATCTATTTACAGGATAATTAGAGCGAGTTAAAAAATAATTATAATTATTATAATTACATTTCGTCCTATTCAAGGACATCTTCAGATTAAAACAAAATTTTAACTCCCTCTAACGCTCCTGTTAATAAATCTCTTAAAATTATTCTTGACGAGGGAAAAAATTGTAAGTTAGTATTGATGTTTAAATAAACTGATTATCGTGATTTTGGCCATTTTAGCGCCCTTAACTCAAAAAGTATTGGCCCAAAATGGCTGGGAATTTATCATTATATATGAAGACTACATCCTCACATAAATTAGCGCACTCGGAGATGGTCGGTCGAAAATCGTCTTTTAGATTTTTGATCGACTATCTATGAATCCAACAATTTTCACGTTTAATGAAACTATTATGCCACTTACCTAAATTTCTTGATTACAACTCCTAGTTTATGTAGGTCCTAAACAGGAATATATGTATTACAAATTTATTTTTCTGAGCCCGACCCTAATTTATTGAATCGTTTAATATATAAAAACTTATGTGTATCAGATATAGCCTTTCTAGCTGGATTGCCTGATAAACTAGAAACGCTCGATATTTATGTTGCAAAATTTTAGCCTACTTACCAATTTTTATCGACGAGTTTTCCAACATTTTTTGATATAGTTTATTTTAAAATATCGAATAAATTTATATGGCAGATCCCCCTTTAACAACGGCAATAGGCGTGAGTAACTCAATTGTGCCCTCTAACGATAATAAAGTCTTTAGACCCATTTTAACGCTCAACAATTTAAGCATTGGCAGGAATGTTCCTACTAATGAAATGGAAAAAGCTTCATCACTAATAGTAGTTGCCGGCAGAAATATATTGGAGTCCAAAGATGAAATTTATCACAAAAAAGTGAAAAAAGAAACGCTTAGTACAGCTAAAGAAGATATATCACCAATAATCGCGAATAAGACTGTAGTAACCAATTCCACCCTTTTTTTTAATAATTAATATAGCAGTCGCACTTTGTATTTAACCTCGACGCAATTATAATCCCTCGAAAACAAGCGATTTTATTATAATAACCACCAAATACTTACGCGTCGTAATTTATGCCTATTACTCCTATTAATGCAATTATTAATTGTTTACATTATGTTATATCTAACGAAGTTGTTACTGGCAGTATTTGTATACGAATAATATTGTCGTTTTAAATGATTAAAGGCCGATATAGCTAATTTTTATCCTTAACTTAGTTAAGGGAAAAAGTGTAAAAAATCCATTATTATTGTAGATACTGGTTTAAACTAGGCAAGAATAAAGCTCTTGTCTACCAATTTGTTTGCATGCCTAAAATGTATTTGGCCTTTTAACACAAACCCATCACCCAGACAATTCGTATATTATTGTAAGAAATTAGAAGCGGACCCAAAACTTGTTAGAATATGCAAAAGCCTTTATTGATTAGAAGCCTTAATAGTTTCCTTGACCGGAATAACCTTGTCTTGCTTTATTTAATATTGTTCACTTTTTACGCAAAACATGATTTAAATTTCGTCCGGTTTTAGCAACTCTAAGGAGACCATACTTCTGATTCCACATTAAATAAGTGGCCTTCTACGTTCTTCGCCTCTCATGTTAAAATCTCCACTTTATAATATGATTTACAAAGACTGTTTATCGCAATTTCGATAAGCATTTGGTGCAATTCTTCACCCTTTTCCAGATATAAAATAAAGTATGTACTGCGCTTTGGTACTAGATATAATTTGAGAGATCTGTTAATGAGAATAAATTATAGTATTAGTGTTGTAAAAACGGCTGGTTTTGTTTGGCGACAAAACAAAACCCAACCCTTTTTACAACACTAGTATCAACCAGAAACACTTGAGGGCTTTTGTTCCCAATACTAATGGACTACTTTATTCCTTTCGAACTTGACATCCTTCTTAAAAATAACATTAGGTAAACTTGTAATTCCCACTGATAATTTTAAAGGGGGCGTGGAGACAAGGCGGCGTTGAAGCCTACGAGATAGCATGCTATTTTTAGTGCTGTAAACATTTTTAAAAAAATCAAACGCGTTTACGTTCGTTTTAAAAAAAAAGAACGCGTTTACATTCGTTCAAAATTTTATGATTATTTTTTTTAAATTTAAATTAATATAAACAAATGTCTTATATTTTTTAACACAATATATTAGCCATGATAAAAAATAATAGGTTTATTTCGATAATATAATTGTAAATATAATATATCGAACCTTCGGCCCTCGTGGGAAGGGGGAGAAGGGAAGGGGAGGAGGGGAAGGGAAGGGGGGACGACTCATCTATACTCCGTATAAACGCATCATATTTGCTATGCAATTTATGGGCGAGAAAGGTGGGAAGGGGCGAGAATGCCTATAGGGGGGTATTAAATGCCTAATGATTAATTAATTATTTATACAAATTTTCCATTTATTGGCAAAATTTAATATAGGCAAGGGTTATGGTTAGATTTAGTGTTTGCATCTAGTTGCGCATTACATTAGTTTTTATGGCCTTTAGTGATTATGGGTCTAACAAACATTATATTATAAAACATCACAATGTTAAGAATTTGCAGAATTATTGGGAGAAATTTTTTGTTGAATTTGAACAATTTTTAATTAAAAAAATAAAAAATTTGGCGAATGGTCATTTTTTCTCCATTGGTCAGTACCAACAGATACTCTATAAGTCAATGATAGCCAAAAAAACGGAAAAAAAAATTTTGATGCTCACTTTGGCCAATGGTCATTTTCTTCCATTGGTCAGCAGCCAGCACACGGTAAAAATGGATGTAAATTCATAAGAGTAAAAAAAAAAGAAAAAAAAAATTTCGAATCACATTTTGGCCAATGGTCATTTTTTTCCATTGGTCAGCAGCCAGGACACGGTAAAAGTGGATATAAATTCATAATAGTCAAAAAAAAAAACGAAAAAAAAGTTTTCGAATCACATTTTGGCCAATGGTCATTTTATTCCATTGGTCAGCAGCCAGCGGACGGCCAAAAAGTCATAATAGCAATGGTAGTAACAGGAACAATCATAATAGTCAAAAAAAAACGAAAAAAATAATTTCGATTCACATTTTGGCCAATGGTCATTTTTTCCATCGGTCAGGAGCCAGCGGACGGCCAAAAAGTCATAATAGCAATGGTAGTAACAGGAACAATCATAATAGTCAAAAAAAAACGAAAAAAATAATTTCGATTCACATTTTGGCCAATGGTCATTTTTTTCATTGGTCAGCAGCCAACGGACGGCCAAAAAGTCTTATTATCAATGATAGTAACAAGAACAATCAGAAGAGTCAAAAAAACTCCGGGATTCTAACCCAAAAACTAGTTAAATTGCATAGCAATTAGAAGTAAACAACTTTTATTTATGTTTATTATATAACATTGGTCAGCAGCCAGCGGACGGCCAAAAAGTCATAATAGCAATGGTAGGAACAGGAACAATCATAATAGTCAAAAAAAACGAAAAAAATAATTTTGATTCACATTTTGGCCAATGGTTATTTTTTTCATCGGTCAGGAGCCAGCGGACGGCCAAAAAGTCATAATAGCAATGGTAGTAACAAGAACAATCATAAGAGTCAAAAAAACTCCGGGATTCTAACCCAAAAACTAGTTAAATTGCATAGCAATTAAAAGTAAACAACTTTTATTTATGTTTATTATATAACATTGGTCAGCAGCCAGCGGATGGCCAAAAAGTCATAATAGCAATGGTAGGAACAGGAACAATCATAATAGTCAAAAAAAACGAAAAAAATAATTTCGATTCACATTTTGGCCAATGGTCATTTTTTCCATCGGTCAGGAGCCAGCGGACGGCCAAAAATTCTTATTATCAATGATAGTAATAAGAACAATCATAAGAGTCAAAAAAAACTCCGGGATTATAACTAAAAAACTAGTTAAATTGCTTAGCAATTAAAAGTAAACAACTTTTATTTATGTTTATTATATAATAGCTAATTTAACAAATCTTATATATAACACACCGAGGGAGATAGAGATGAGGGGTGGGGCACCTCTTATGCATTAATTTAAAAAATAACACAGCGAGGGAGATAGAGATGAGAGGTGGGGCACCTCTTTCTTATGCATTAATTTAAAAAATCGATAACCTAATATACCCAATGCAAATAGATAGGTGGACGACGGACGGACGGACACCAAAAAACGAGCCCATAAATTGCATAGCAATTAATAGAGCAAATATAAAGACTTTTTATTTATAAAAAAATTTTCTTATCAGTTTTTAATAATAATAATTGTTTTTCAATATTTTCGTCTGATACGCAGGAGCGCTTGGCAGTTAATACAGGATTAGTTATATTAAAAACCCGCTCCACAGGGCCAGATGAGGGGATTTGAGTATTATACTTAATAAACAGATCTTTTAAAGCAGGAAATTTATTAAAAACATTTAATGTCCTTCGCTTCAAAAAATTGCGATAAGATATCATCCTCCATCCGCCCTCTACTTCCTCGTCAAAAAATAATATTTCGGAATTGACAGTTCTTTCATTATCAATTTTAGGGGTTTCAAACCCTTTTTCAATAAAACTAAAATTTTTTAGATTTAGTAATTATTAAATTCGGTCCTTTATGAGTAATTATCATATTTTGGCCATGGCAATGTCAATTCATCTGCTGATTTTGAATATTCAGAATCTAAAGATGACGACGATATAATATTATGATTGTCCATATTAACCTATAAATTGAAATATAATTAATAATATTAAATAAACTTTAATCTTATTTCCTTTTGCACGTTATGGTATGTTAAAAATATTTCAGAATAAGTATAGGAAAAACAGCTCATTTAAAAATATAAGTCTTTTTTGTTACAAAATTCGGATTAACATCATTTTTCAAATATATATAAATAAAAAAGGGTTTTTTAAGACTGAACGAACTTAAAATTTAAACGCGTTCATCAAAAAAAGGAACGCGTTCACGTTCAAAGTTCACCAAAAAAAAGAAACGCCGTTCATCATTTTTTTTAAAATCTGAACGCGTTTATTCACAACACTACTAATTTTACATCTATATTCTGACATTTTTTAAATGGACAATTTTTTGTATTAAATTTAAAAAATGTTGAATTAAGCTGAGCTGTGCTATTTAAGTGAACCATGTATATATGCTTAATTAAACAATTTTAAACTTATTTTGTTTTCTTGGAATTTTCACAAATTTTAAAACATGTTTGAACGCAATTCCAAAAGTTAGGTTTAAAGCCATGCAGAATGTCGATGGCAGTCGAACCAAGATACACAAAACTACCAATATAATTTAAGTTAAAAAAATGACTTTGCGTCATAAAATCGTTTTTAACTTTAATACCTGGCCTTTGTCTAATCACAATAAGAATAATGATAAATACTTTTTATTACTATAGTTTACAAATTCATTTCCTGTATTTTATAACATATATGATTCATATAATAAAAAATCAAGAAATGTAGCATAATCAATTATGCGTTTTTTATTGATACATTAAGACATTTTAAATACTCATTTAAATATATCGTGACGTAAATAATATAATATTGCGAGTGGTGAAAGAATTGATATATTATTCAAATTTTGCAATGAACCTTTACAATTATTATCGTCTGCTTGAGAAATTGGGTTGAAAACTTTTGATAAAATACATCACAACAGGCATTCTTGAAGACCAGAAAGATAGTGCATAATAATTGTAATCTTTACATAGCGAGCGTTTCTTTCAGGAGTTTTTTGACAGTTGTCCCAACAGTAACATTATCCGAAGAGCAATTTCGAAAGTTAATCTATTGCATATTTTGTACGGTATTCTATACACATTTGCTAAATGAATGATGTACATGGCAGATATTTTGTTTATAATACTATTTTTGACGAGCCCCCTTATTAAATCGCGGGCTAGGCGGTAAATTTTATACCAGACGTTTAAAGATTGTATCAAGCCAAGCTATCCAATTCTATTTTTCATCTAACTCAAATATAAGATATAGACTAATTGAAGCTGTTGATGCAATTTCACGTAGGTTATAAAAATTTCTTAAAGCTCAATTAAACCCTTTACAAGCGTTTACCACCCAAGGTGCAAAAGGGAATATCGATTGAACAAGTGTCATCTTTATATAAGAAAAAGATTTTTTGGTCATTAAACTTTTAGTATTAAACTAATGAGAACTAGAAAATACACGGGAAACCGCATAATTAGTATATAAAATAACATATATCTTTTTGGTAAAAAAAGAATTAAGATAACGGAAATTTTTTTAAGATTGTTTTAGGTGAATCTATAAGCGTAGCCAAGGGATGGCAAGGAGGGGCGGCTGCCCCCCTCTAAATCCCAAAAACCTTATAAATTTAATCTAATTATCGTTAAGTTACAAAAAATTATCATTTTGCCCCTCCCCTCTAAAAATCCTGGCTACGCCCATGGGTGAAACATGTTATTACTCTATCATATCGAAATTCAAATAGAACCTGCCAACGTTTATGTCAAATTATCTCCTACAGGTGACGTTCTCAGTGAAAATGAAACGATCATTAAAAGCTACATGAAAAATGTGCTAAGCTAATTAACATTTCTGGTCAGATCAAAAGAGTAAATAAGCGCAACTTGGTTATTATATAGCACTACCTGCACCCAGCAAAAACTTTAACGTGCGTATTGCTGCATTAATAATTCTATGATTTGATGTTTCTAATGTCACACAAAATCCTTTGATGCAGGGGGTAGTCGCCCGACCCAACGAAATATCAATTATTTTTTAATTTCGATAAAATTGTTAATTCGATTAATTGATTAGAGTTGTTAAATTTCATAACTAACTACAAGTCCGGACGCGAGCACGCACACTGAGTTGTTTATTAAGCGCGTTAGCACAATCTGTGCTTCCTATTCGGTGCGCTAGGCAGAACAGTAGCATATAAAAATGCTCTAGGCGAGTCGAAGTAGCAAAATCTGAAAATCGCGTAGATAGCAAATTTATTAAAGCAATTGCTTCAAACTGCTTATATTAAATATCATAAATAAATTAAAAACTTTGCCCCCTTTCTCCAATTGCTTAAACATATCTTGCTGCTTCGGCTCACTTCTCGAACATTCTTATATGCTACTGTTCTGCCTAGTGCAACGTGCTATACGCACTAATTAAAAACTCAGTGTGCGTGCTCTAGCAAAGCACATAGTGAGCAGTAGTGTTGTAAAAACGGCTGGGTTTTGTTTGGTCGACCTTTTTTTGGTCTGTTTTTCTTAGTATACGCTTAGGCTTAGTCGAAATTTGGAAAACAGACCAGAGTCGACCGTGTATTAATAAAACTAAATGTCGACAAACAAAACCCAGCCGTTTTTACAACACTAGTGAGCAGTGCTCACGGGAGCAATTTAACAACTTAACTAATGTTTTTATGGGGGGGGGGGGGGTTTAAGTGGTTCATTAGGTAGGGCAAAGCAATACTTTGAAGAGGTAAGGTTGAATTTCGGTATAGGTTGTGTCAAATATGGTGTGCAAATTAGTACGATTCGGCATTTTAGGGGCATAATCTTCCTTACTAACAGCTTCCATCATATACAATATCCTCTGAGACAGGGTTTCGCCCAATTTTTCGCGCTGCTTGACTCGATCTTATAATAAGATAAATAATAATTAAATAGGTAATAGGTAGGCAAGTAGTAAAGGGATAGTAATAACTGACAAATAAGATGTATCATTTATTATGTTTTCCTAGTGGATGCGGTAATGGCTTAATACATTTCTAGATCACTCTATTTTGGCTTATAATAATGTCATATGTTCTTCCAAACCTTAGACTTTATAATTAATATGGTGCCACAAATTAGAAAATAAGCAATTTCTAATCCATGCAATTTTATTAGGGACTTCTAGTTTGTTAGAAATCAATATTTATATTAACAATAGTTAGAAACAAATTATAAATATCTATACCTTTAGAGTACTACCTTTAACATTAAACAAATAAATTGGCAAAATATAAACATACCATAATCATATTCCCAAGAAAGTAACTTTAATTTGATATTCCATATTTCCCATGGGTTAAATTCTGCAGGAAAAGGCCACCTACCTGGTTTCTTTTGGTAGAATGTCATAGAAATCTGATACAATGACATTATTTAAAAATTTTAGCCAAAATAAAACATATTGTAATAGATTATAAAATTTGTTTTAAAAAAAATTAATTGTTTCTAAAGACCTCTCCATTTGATAATGATTTATTGGCATTGATAAAATCTATAAATATTTGTATTTCTTTAAGCAGTCGTTGATGCAACTCATCAGATGCTGTTCTTACCTATAAATTTAAATTTAGTTAATATTACAATTTATTACATAAGTAAAATCAATAGTGTCACAATCAACATCAACTATGCCAATTGATCCCACGCTATAGCTATGTTCTTGTTTATATTGAAACTAAAGAAATTTATATATAACACTTGTATTCACTTTTCCTGTTGAGCGATGAAATAGGAGGGTGTGAAAAAGACCTAATTTTTTAAAAATTGATGTGATATTTATTTACTAAGCAAGGCATCTTCTAATTGTTGGCATTCCAATTCCTTATTTTACTTATATTTCTATCATTCTTAATAACTTACAATTTCAATTGTATGAGAACGAGCGTTCATAAAAACAGCTTGTAAAACGTCGTAGTAGCTTTTCTCATCGTAAACCAATTGCACAAGATTTTACGAAAGGTAATGATTAAAAAATGAGAGGAACTGTTATGTGCTGAAAAAGCCATACAGTAATGAAAAATGAGGACTGTAATATTAGAGGTAAAAGAGATATGAATTGAAATCGCATCCTATAAGCACTCAAGCATAAATATGTCAATCAAGAAAACTTACCAATGATTGGAGGAGTTATATAAATTATTATAAGTATATACATAGCCTCCTAAACGTAATTAAAAATTCTCTATAGCCAGTCAACTTGACGGCTATACATGCTGATAAATGATGAAAAATTTAATCTGTTTATATTTGAATTATGTTGGTTGGTTTAGGAAGAAGAATGATAAGTTTGCTTACAGTATGTTGGTTATCTTCATAAGTCGAACTTTTGAATTATCAAAGGTATGCGTCGATTAGTTAATTTGATGTTATCACCCATCAGCGGAGCAGTTGATATTTTTAGAGAGATGGTTTAGACCAGGGACCAGCACGGCCCGGCCCGCAGACGAGCCTAAAAGCCTAGCCCGCGAAACGGGCTTGAAAGGGCTCCTACTTAAAAATAAAACAATGTGCCGGGTCTAGACGGGCCGTAAAAAAATTTAACGGGCTTGGGCCGGACCTAGATATAATTAAGGCCCGTTAATAGCCCGTAACAAAATCACATATTTAGTATAACAGAAAGTGTTTTTATAATGTTCTAATTTATAATTATTTTATGTATATTAAATTAACAAGGAAGATTAAATTTTATTTCTATCTGAGTTCATAATCAATATATCAACTGACATTATAAATGCTAAAGATATTTATACACTTAATCACATGGGCGTAGCCAATTTAAATTAAAGGAGGGCAGTTTAGGTAGGGCAAAAAATTATTTTTGGATCAAGAATTTTTGGATTTGGAGGGGGGGCAGCTGCCCATCCTTGCCTCCCCATTTATAATCTCTGTCGTATATGTGAATACGTGAAAAAAGAATAGTTTAATTTAGTATTACTTTTGTTGATATATCATTTTCTACAGATTATATTATTGCTATAATTATATGTTTTAATATTGTAAGCCAAATGCGAGTTGGTAATGGTAATAACCATATGTTTTTGTGATTATAATTCTAATTATTCTTTGTTCATTAGTTTCCCCACTCCGGCCCTAGTTATCAATAAAGTTTTGTTACAAACATATACTTCTCCTAATCTTAATTTATCATTAATCATATCAAATCTGATGGGAACCGGTCAAAGGAGCACAGAAATAGGAGCGAAACTAGTCATGATTGCTCAGGATGAATTTAACATATTGTCTTAGCACAAAATATTTTATATTAACATGTCCTAGTGAAATCATAACAAGTAAATATATGGGTTAGGGTAAGTGTTAGGGCTAGGGTAAGGGTTAGGGTTAGGGTTTGGGTTATAATAACAAAGTGTGCTCCTTTCCTGATGAGCTCTGATGAGCTCCTTTGACCCACACTCAATCTGATCATATCTAGTTCTTGTGCTAATCATTAATTCCTTAGAGTATACCATATTATCACATATTGTTGTTTAGATATTTATAACCATCCAAAACTATTAGGTGAATTAATTTAATATTATATAAGATTATTTATATATATACTCATTAACAAATTTAAAAAATATTTTTAAAATATTTTTCCATTTTTATCAATAACCAAAAAATTTAAATAGAAAAGCAAAGAAACCAAGTAACCTTATAAAAACATTATCACCTTAAATAAGGGTTTAAAATCTATTTGCCTTATTAGTTTTATGTATCTAGAAGTCTCACTTAAAAAAGAAAAAAAATTCCTACAGGTCGCGTCTTAAAAGATGGGAGATCGCGTATGATCGGGAATTATTAATTTATTATTTTTACAATATTTGTATTAAAATTTTTAACATATTATTAGTTTTTTATGCTTTTAATGATCCTTATAATTATTATGGGTCGGGACGTGGAATAAATATAAAAATTCCAATACAAATTACACGAAAAAATTAAAAGGATATCCAAGAAAGATTTATCAAATTGAGATTTGAATATTTTATTTTCTTAAATCTACAACCACAAGTAAACGGCAAAAAAATAAATAGTTATTCAATGGTGCCGGTAAGAATACCATCGCTATACATTGTTCCTTAAAGATTCTGTGTCCCAAAATAAAGTGACCCATTAACCCTTCTAATTTTATCACTCCAACCCAATCCTACAATTTACTGATATAAACTTTACATTTAAAAAATGAATAATTAACATCTATTCATATTACTATTAATACAATAGCACTTGACGACCAATCATCATCGGCAAAACACAGCACATTCAAAACAATCTTATAGTGATTTAATTAATATATTTTATTAAACTAGGAGGATTTAGCAAATCAAATGGACCACTTGGATTATAGTCTAAGTGGATTTACATTATTATTGTTTCAATTGATCACTAAAAAATACGCGATGTTTACTTATGTATCAATCTCTCCCTCTCTCCCTTTCTTCTTCTCTTCCACTCCCGACCCCATATCGGAAATGGAGGGGATGGAGAGAGATTAGGTGACAGGAGAGAGTTATGTGGTACCAAACATTGCATACGGAGTATGTACTTTAATGTATTCTGGTTACCCAGACATAGTGGGAGGAATTTTAACGCGAAAAGGGAGGTTCAAATAACCGTTGATAAAACTAAAAATGATAAAACAAAGAAATAAAATTGTGATTATATAGACATATAATTGGCCTTTAGCATCATATAAACATTATTAAACATAAATTTAAAATGGCGTGGGAATATAGCCTCAATTAACAATAATGCCATTTTTGCACCCTTAAACCTATCTATTACAAAATCGGACGACTTGGGAAAAAAAGCATATTATTGTTTAACGTAAAATTCCCTATCATAATTTTTATTCAGATCACAGGATACAATCAACCACTACCTAAGACGGTCTCATGTCAATGTGCAAAAAGTGGAGGGTTGGCGTCAGGTCGGAAACCGGGAATAAAAACCACCTCCAAAATAATTATAGTCCCAAACAAAATATTACAAGAGAAAGCTAGGGCGTCCTCCACATACGACGCGGCCTGCATAACCCGCCTGTTTAATGTGTAAAATACACAAGGGATACTGCCCAACTCACAATGAAGGCGGTTAAGGAAATTAGTTGTGGAAAGAATGCGAATAACGTGCTGGAATGTGGGAACGTTGACGGGGAAGTGCATCGAGGTCGCACAAATGCCAAAAAAAAAGAAAGGTATACATCGCCTGCCGAGGTGAAACGGAACTAAAGCTCGGGAGTTAGGGAAAGACACAACCTATTTTGCAGTTGGTCCCTAAATTGTAGAAACGGGGCCGATATCGTTCTAAGCGAATCGTTTAAGGACAAGGTGGTGGAAGTCAAGCGTTGTTCAGACAGGCTAATGCGAATGAAGATTGCAGATGCGTATGCTCCCTAAATTTGGTGTCTAGAATCAGAGAAAGACATATTCTTCGGTTCATTGGAAAAGGAAATGCAAGGAATCGGACAGGAAGAAAGGCACCACCTATTTTTAAAGGCGCGAAGATCATATTGTGACTTATAGAAGTGGGAAGCATCTTACTAAAAATTACCATCTGCTCATAATGGGATAGGACTTATGGAGTATCAAGGATTGCAAAGCAGTACAGGGAGAAGAAATCGGCAGGCAACATCGTCCTCTTGTTTTTTACCGATCTTCAGAAGAGTATTTCCCGAAAGAAGAAAGGTTTAAGAACCTCGATTTCGATACGAAAGGCTTAAAAATACGTCGACGATCAAAGAATACCATAAAAGCTTCCTCACTCTTGGGTGCAAGGAAGTTCCAAAGGGACGTAAACGACAATTGCGAGACGCTAACTAAGGACATAAAGAAAATAGCGATTCGTGTTCTAGGACAGACCAAAGGAGGCAAAGCTATGAATAGGGAACTATGGTGGTGGATTCATTCGTTTAAAGATTTCTTCGAAAGAAAAAAAAATTATATAGACGGTGTCATAAATCAAACTAAGATAGCCGCAAAAAAGACCGTTGCAATAGCAAAGAATGCCGCATACACCGAGATGGCAATCAAACTGGATCATAAACGGGGTGATAGGCTTATGTACAAATTGGCCAAGATAAGGGAGAAGAAAAGTCGCGATGTCGGAGTTCTTAAAATAGTCAAAAACGAGAAGGGTCAAATCAAGCCAAAGGAAGTGATGAAAAGGATATTTTAAGAAACTTATGAATACTGCAAATGACCAAGATTCCTTTCCCGATATTGAGCCAAACATAAGTAAGGGCGAACTCTGGGAGGTTAAAGTTATGACACAATTAAACAAGATGCAAAAAGGAAAAGCTAATGGCCCAGATGGAATACCTAGCATTGCTCGGATGTCGTGAAGAAGGAGTCATCACCATGACGAACCTCCTTAATAAATTGGTTGAAGATCGAAATCCTAATCAATGAAGAGCAAGCACGATTATAACCTTATTTAAAGGCAAAGCAGACCCTCAGGACTGTGGTAATTACAGAGGTATCAAGATAACTTGCCACTCCTTGAAGCTTATGGAAAGTATCTTAGTAACAAGGCTGAAAAACGAGGTGGAAATATCGGCTAACCAATTCGGATTTGTGGCCG
This sequence comes from Gordius sp. MW1, assembly GCA_964036665.1. Taxonomy (NCBI): domain Eukaryota; kingdom Metazoa; phylum Nematomorpha; class Gordioida; order Gordea; family Gordiidae; genus Gordius; species Gordius sp. MW1. The sequence goes on from OZ038528.1 coordinate 4,678,022, forward strand.
GCAAATTAACAATCGACCCAATCTTCGCACTAAGACAAATGATGGATAAAGGGTGAAGAGAAGAGACCTACATATGGTCTTTACCACTTGGAGAAAGCTAATGACACGGTCCCTCCGATTTAATATGGTGGTGCATGAGAAAGCAAAAAATCCCTGGAGCATATATACGGCGTATGAAAAATATTTATGGAGCCTCAAACACTTGCGTTAGGACGACAGTTGGAGACTCTAAGCCTTTTCGGGTTAAAATTGGATTATATCAAAGATCTGCTTTATGTTCATTTTCGAGAGACATTCAAAAGCCATCGCCATGGTGTATGCTATATGCTGATAATTAGTACTATGCGAGGAAACTAAGGAGAAAGTATTTGAAGAAGCCGAAAAATGGTCAAAGCGCTTAACTGTGGTTTAAAGGTCAGCAATCACGGTATACATGGAAACGAAGGTTACAGGGAGCCCATCGCTAAATGACCATTTAAAGTACTTAAAAATAGAGAGGTTTACATACCTCGGCTCTGCTACATCAAAAGAGAGGTTGCGCAACAGAAGTCAATGTCAGGATCCAAAAAGGATGGCTTAAATTGCGAAGTATATCCGGTGTAATGTGAGACAAGAAAATGCCAATATGGTTGAAGAGCATAGCTTACAAATCCATTGTAAGACCGGTGTTACTCCATGGAATTGAAACATGGGCATTCAACACCACAAAAGGAAAGCTATTACAAGCCACAGAGATAAGAATGATACGGTGGAGCTTGGGATATATTAAGCTCGACCATATGAAGATAGACATTCTCATGACAAAAAAGGGTATTCAACCTATGGCGTACAAGATTAACGAAAATCGGCTAAGGTGGTATAGACATATACTAAGAAGGGACACGAAAGACACAAATCCAAAGTATAGGACATGAAGATACCGGAGAAAAGTGGAACAGGACGACTTCGTGTCACGTGGAAAGGCAAGTCACAAAGTTATGAAAACAAAAAAGATTTGTCAAGACATGGCACTCACCCGGTCAAGATGGAAGAAACGTATTAAAACAAACCCCACGACTGTGGGACTAAATAACTGGATAAAGAATAGACTAAGTCCTATATCAATATTTGAAGAACTGATTAATTTGATCATTTAATATATCAGGTCTCTCTAAAAATTTATCTTAAAGCCAGTGGCGTACCTACCCTGTTTGCCTTGGGGGGGGGGGGTCGAGATTTGATTTCTCGACAAATGGGAAGGGGTCAAACGCAATTGAAAAATTTTCCTCCCATAAACGTTCGTCAAACTTATAATTCCGCTATTACTTTGTGTATTTTTTTCGTTAATATTACACTCGCTTAAAGTTTTATCTAATTAAGTCCATGTATCAGATCCCTCATATGTTTATAGGTCACATATAAAAAACATAAATGAAAGTAATGTAGTTGAAACAATATTATGACAATATAAAAAAATTCACAAGATATAGTAAGTTTGCGTATTGTAAGAGCTTAAAGTGGAGTCGGTGTAGCGTACAGAAATGTCGAAGGTTGTAAAATAGCGAACATCAAATACGAATTGCTATTGGTTAAAAACACGAAATAATGAGTTTTGACGTTTATCACGTCTTTTTTTACTAGCAGGGGATTGGGTGGGGATTGGGAAAATGCATTGTTACTTTTGACGATCCCATTGTTAAACCATAGCGTTTTTGAATTTGAACGTCAATTATCCCATATTTGAATTAGAGATAGATAAATTATATTCATCTTAATAACATTTTGCAAGGTAGATGCTAATTGTGTTGAATTAAATATTAAGTTAATTAAATAGAATAATATTATTTTTTACCCTCTTTCTCACCAGGAGGGAGGGGGGGGGGGGTGATTTGCCCCCCCCCCTTATTTGTACCCTTTTTTCACCAGGGGGGAGGGGGGTGATTTGCCCCCCCCCTTATTTTTTACCCTCTTTGTCAACAGGGGGGAAAGGGGTAATTTGCCCCCCCCCCACTATTTTTTACCCTCTTTCTCACCAAAGGGTAGGGGTGATTTGCCCCCCCCCTTATTTTTTACTCTCTTTCTTACCAGGGGGGAGGGGGGATTTGCTTCCCCCCCCCCCCTTATTTTTTACCCTTTTTCTCACCAGAGGGGAGGGGGTGATTTGCCCCCCCCATTATTTTCTTTCTTACCAGGGGGAGGGGCGAATTTGCTTCCCCCCCCCCATTATTTTTTACCCTTTTTCTCACCAGAGGGGAGAGGGTGATTTGCCCCCCCCCATTATTTTTTACCCTCTTTCTTACCAGGGGGGAGGGGGGGATTTGCTTCCCCCCCCCCCCATGATTTTTTACCCTTTTTCTCACCAGAGGAGAGGGGGTGATTTGCCCCCCCCCCCATTATTTTCTTTCTTACCAGGGGGGAGGGGGGATTTGCTTCCCCCCCCCTTTTTTTACCCTTTTTCTCACCAGAGGGGAGAGGGTGATTTGCCCCCCCCCCCCTTATTTTTTACCCTCTTTCTCACCAGGGGGGAAAGGGGTAATTTGCCCCCCCCCCCACTATTTTTTACCCTCTTTCTCACCAAAGGGTAGGGGTGATTTGCCCCCCCCCCCCTTATTTTTTACCCTCTTTCTTACCAGGGGGGAGGGGGGATTTGCTTCCCCCCCCCCATTATTTTTTACCCTTTTTCTCACCAGAGGGGAGGGGGTGATTTGCCCCCCCCCCCATTATTTTCTTTCTTACCAGGGGGGAGGGGCGGATTTGCTTCCCCCCCCCATTATTTTTTACCCTTTTTCTCACCAGAGGGGAGAGGGTGATTTGCCCCCCCCCCCCATTATTTTTTACCCTCTTTCTTACCAGGGGGGAGGGGGGATTTGCTTCCCCCCCCCATTATTTTTTACCCTTTTTCTCACCAGAGGAGAGGGGGTGATTTGCCCCCCCCCCATTATTTTCTTTCTTACCAGGGGGTAGGGGGGGATTTGCTTCCCCCCCCCCCCCCCCATTATTTTTTACCCTTTTTCTCACCAAAGGGGAGAGGGTGATTTGCCCCCCCCCATTATTTTTTACCCTCTTTCTCACCAGGGGGTAGGGGTTATTTGCCCCCCCCCTTATTTTTTACCCTCTTTCTTACCAGGTGGGAGGGGGGGATTTGCTTCCCCCCCCATTATTTTTTACCCTTTTTCTCACGAGAGGGGAGGGGGTGATTTGCCCCCCCCCCCATTATTTTTTACCCTCTTTCTTACAAGAGGGAGGGGGGGGGGGGGTGATTTGCCCCCCTCCCATTATTTTTACCCTCTTTCTTACCAGGGAGGAGGGGGGATTTGCTTCCCCCCCCCCAGTTTTTTTTACCCTTTTTCTCACCAGAGGGGAGGGGGTGATTTGCCCCCCCACCTTATTTTTTACCCTCTTTCTCACCCCTGGTGAGAAAGCCCTCCCTTATTTTTTATCCTTCTCACCAGGAGGGAGATGGGGGGAGTGTTTTGCCCCCCCCCCCCCCTCCCTTGTTTTTTATCCTTTTTCTCACCAGAGGGGAGATGGGGGAGAAGAGTTTTCCTTGGGGGGGGGGGTCCCTTATTTTTTATCCTTTTTCTCACCAGAGGGGAGATGGGGGGGGGGGGGGGGTGTTTTGCCCCCCCCCCTATTTTTTATCCCTTTTCTCACCAGAGGAGAAGGGGGTGATTTGCCTCCCCCCCCCTTTATTTTTTACCCTTTTTCTTACCAGGGGGGGGGGCACCAGTGAAAAAGAGGGATAAAAAATAAGGGGTGCAAAACACCCCCCCCCCTTCCCTCTGGTAATAAATAGGATAAAAAATGGGGGGGGGGGAAAGACCCCCCCTCCTTTCTGGTAAGAAAGAGAGTCAAAAATAAGGGGGGGGGGCAAAACACCCCCCCCCTCCCCATCTCTCCTGTGGTGAGAAAGAGGATAAAAAACTGGTGAGAAAGAGAATAAAAAATAAGAGGGGGGGGGACAAAACCCCCCTCCCCTCTGGTGAGAAAGAGGGTAAAAAATAAGGGGGGGGGAAAAACCCCCCCCCTTCCCCCCATCTCCCCTGTGGTGAGAAAGAGGATAAAAAATAAGCGGGGGGGGGGGGGGGCGGGGGCAAAACACCCTCCCTGGTGATAAAGAGGGTAAAAAATAAGGGGGGGGGGGGCAAAGTTCTTAATTTATTTATGATATATAATATATTTAAAATTGTAATGTTAAATAACATAATATTATTGATGATTGACGTTTTTATCCGCCAATAAGAACTATTTAAACAATTTTAAATAATATATGACGCTTGATTGACATTTGACTTCGCTATTTTACAACGTTCGCTGACTCCAATATTACACCTGGATCATGACAAGAAAACTTTTAATTGCTATGCAATTTATGGGCTCGTTTTTTGGTTGTCCGTTGTCCGTTGTCTACCCTCCCTATCTATTTGCATTGGGTATATTAGGTTATCGATTTTTTAAATTAATGCATGATAAAGAGGTGCCCCACCCCTCATCTCTATCTCCCTCGCTGTGTTATTTTTTAAATTAATGCATAAGAGGTGCCCCACCCCTCATCTCTATCTCCCTCTCTTTCGGGCGGGGTCGGGTTTTAATCGCTACGTTAAATTAATGCATAAGTATATCTATTCGTTTATATATTTTCCCTGTTACTACCATTGATAATATGGCTTTTTGGCCGTCCGCTTGTTCTATTATTGTTTCATTTTATTATATAATAAACATAAATAAAAGTTGTTTACTTTTAATTGCTATGCAAATTAACTAGTTTTTGGGTTAGAATCCCGGAGTTGTTTTTGACTCTTATGATTGTTCTTGTTACTATCATTGATAATAAGACTTTTTGGCCGTCCGCTGGCTGCTGACCAATGAAAAAAATGACCATTGGCCAAAATGTGAATCCGAGTTTATTTTTTCGTTTTTTTTGACTATTATGATTGTTCCTGTTACTACCATTGCTATTATGACTTTTTGGCCGTCCGCTGGCTCCTGACCGATGGAAAAAATGACCATTGGCCAAAATGTGAATCGAAATTATTTTTTTCGTTTTTTTTTGACTATTATGATTGTTCCTGTTCTACCATTGCTATTATGACTTTTTGGCCGTCCGCTGGCTGCTGACCAATGGAATAAAGACCATTGGCCAAAATGTGATTTGAAAACTTTTTTTTCGTTTTTTTTCACTATTATGAATTTATATCCACTTTTACCGTGTCCTGGCTGCTGACCAATGGAAAAAAATGACCATTGGCCAAAATGTGATTCGAAAATTTTTTTTCTCGTTTTTTTTACTCTTATGAATATATATCCAATTTTACCGTGTGCTGGCTGCTGCCCAATGGAAAAAAATAACCATTGGCCAAAGTGAGCATCAAAATTTTTTTTTCCGTTTTTTTGGCTATCATTGACTTATAGAGTATCTGTTGGTACTGACCAATAGAGAAAAAATGACCATTGGCCAAATTTTTGATTTTCTTAATTAAAAATTGTTCAAATTCAACAAAAAATTTCTCCCAATAATTCTGCAAATTCTTAACATTGTGATGTTTTATAATATAATGTTTGTTAGACCCATAATCACTTAAGGCCATAAAAACTAATGTAATACGCAACTAGATGCAAACACTAAATCTAACCCTAACCCTTGCCTATATTACATTTTGCCTATAAATGGAAAATTTGTATAAATAATTAATTAATCATTAGGCGTTTAATAACCCCCTATAGGCATTCTCGCCCCTTCCCACTTTCTCGCCCATAAATTGCATAGCAAATATGATACATTTATACGAAGTACAGATGAGTCGTCCCCCCTTCCCTTCCCCTCTTCCCTTCCCTTCTCCCCCTTTCCACGAGGGCCGAAGGCCCGAGTTTTTATATAACAAATCTTAATTTTACATAAACAATATTGGCAGAATTTTCAGGCAGCATTTATATGGGGGAAAATGAAAAGCCTTATTTAAGGTTAGATCCTCAAAAGGCGAAATTATAACACGAAATTTAAAAAAATTATTTGTGAAATTAAAATTCGCAAATGCGAGAATGAGTATTTAAAAGTTATTGTCCCTGATGATATTATGAATTTATTTGCACAAACCCCCTTTACACCACCAAAAATTTAAAATGAATTAATAAATTTACTGCTAAAATGATCCTTTTTAAAATATTCTATTAAAATTAAATGTAGCAAATTTTTTAAAATGATTTTAGATAAAAATAGAGATGTGAGATGCACAGAACAACTTAGTGGTGTGCATTATGGAATCCACTGAAACATACAAAGAATTTTTTAGGATTTTCATTCCTTGAAAGTTTTGTTGCATTAACATTTGTCAATAAAATACAGTTTCTTTTTATTAAATTAATATTAATTTAAAAGCAATGTGCTGGTCAAACTAATGATGGGGTATCACTAATAAAGGGGGAAAATTGGTGTGCAAGCCATTTTTCGAAAATCATTGGCTATATATGTGCATGTGGTTCATAAAAATATGCAAGGTTAAACACTAACCATGTGAGATGGACAAATAAATTAAATCCAGGATGGAATTTTCGTAAATTTATAATATTATGATATGTTTTAAAAGGGTTTAAAAGTTCAACACGAGTTTTAAGCCCAGGTATTTCTTCATTAAATATTAATGTTTGTCTTTAAATAATAGCAGTTGCGATGTTGCAAATAAATTTATAATATCATCCAAAAGTCATGTTCTAAGCTCATTAAAGCTAATGACAATAAATATCTTGTCCAATTGTGGAACGAAGATTAGTTTGAATCCGTTTTAGTAATGAGAACACAATGATCTTTCGCATGAACACGAAGTTATGGGGATAATTATAATTATTTTTAACAAAAAATAAATTTGGAAACACCTTCGGGGTCAAAATTTTAATAAGTGAAAAAAAGTCATACATTTTATTTTGTTCGAAGGTAAAGAATTATAAAATATTGCATTTCATTATCATTCGGCATCTTGCAGTTCTAACTCGTAATGGTTAATTACTTATGATATTAGAGATTTACAGCAAAAAAGGTGATGAAGGGTTTAAACCTTTTAACGACTTATATAAATTACAATTAACTTCCGAAAATCTTATGTTTAATTTTTCTATCATTTCGATGATAGAATATTTTTAATCAATTTTGAACTTAAATTAATGAATTGGTAGATCCAAAAAAAGAAACTTTTTGTTTGGAGCTAAGGGCTTTAAAAATGAAAGCTGTTATTGCATGCTACTATTTATTATTGCGGATTAATTGATAAAAATAACGGGGAAATTAATTCTAAAAAACTCGGATTTATCAAAAAAAATTGATATTAAATTATGGAATTATGTCAACTCAACAAATTTATAAAAGCATCCTTTATCGTCACATACAGCATCTTTTTTTTGTAATATTATGATAAAAAGTTTTATTCAGAAACAAATAATTATAATCATCATATTGTTTCTTACTTAATATGAAATTAAAAAATGGCTTAAGGGCAGGGGTTTGTCCCGAACCCGTGAACCCGAACCGGGTAAAACCCGATGATTTACAGAACCCGAACCCAAACCCGAACCCATTTTTAAAAATACCCTTAAAACCCGAACCCGAACCCGATAAATACAAAAAAGGGTTCGGGTTCGGGTTCGGGTTTTTAATTCAAAAATATATTGTGAATTGAATATCTCAGTTTTCTCTATCATGACAATGGAACGAAACGAAGAAAACCATATGATTTTAATTTCAATATTTTATGTTTCCGGCATTTTTCATTCATTAATCAATACTAATTATCTCAAGAATTATTTGTAAGTATTATATATATAATTGATATATATTAGTTATGGTATATAGTCTAAAATGGCGAGGGAAAATAACCCCATTAAGAAATATTATAAAATATCTCCATTATTAAATAATTCAGAATGCCTTGCCATAGATTGTGGTAAAAATGAAAGGGACACATTTAACCAATCTTGAAAAACATTTAGAAAGATTTCATTCAACTCTCTTTGACAAATATAAAGAAGAAAAGAAGGCACTTTGTATTTCTCCTTCTCCGAAAAAACTCAAATCCAATCAAGAGTCAACTTTAGACAATATATTTAAAAAATTGACAATAATAATTGAAAATATGAAGGCACGCGAGGAAAAGCTTCTTAAAAATGATGTTCTTTTAGCAGCTTTTACGTTGATCTGCGTTATCAATGTCTACTATCCGAGGAAGAAATTCACATAGCCAAAATACATTTACTAAAAATTTGGGGGAAGTTGGAGGTATTAAAGAATGGCTGTAATGATTCTAGTGATAAAATACAATTATCATTGCCTGATAAAACGGATAAGCTTGAGAAGCTTTTAAGAATGAAAGAACAAAGTAAAACAAATAATATGGAAAATGTTAAAAGTGCAGGAAAAGTATAGGTCTTGACATTGTTTTTAGCAGTGGCGTAGCTAGCCTTTTTGCCTTGAAGGGGCTGAGCTGGTCAAATAGGGGGGGGGGGACAGAAAAATTTTCCTACCCACACCTTTAAGAATAAAAAATATGTTTTGCCCCCCCCCCCCCTAATCCAAAACCTAAATACGACCATGGGTCAAATGCAATTAAAAAAATTTTCTTTCATAAACGTTGGACAAACTTAAAATTCCGCTATTACTTTGTGTATTTTTTCTATTTATATCACACTAATATGTCCCCTCATGTTTATAGGGAATAAAATTAATAAAATTTATTCATAAATAAAACAAAGTGATGTAGTTAAAACAATGTAGAAAATTTCACATGGTATAATAAGTTTGTAAGGGTAAAAGTGGAACGGGGATATTGACAAGAAATCGTTGACATTTTAAAAAATAATGCAAATAGTTAAAAACTATATAACAAAGTTTTTATAAAAATTATTGCCACAACCCAAAGAATCTTGGCCATATATATAACAAATTTTAATTTTACATATGCAATATTGGCAGCATTTTCAGGCAGCATTTATATCAGGAAAACAATGAGAACATTTAAAAGCCTTTTTTAGGTTAGATCCTCAAAAGGCGCAATTATAACATAAGATATAAAAAATTAATTATGAAATTAAGATTAGTATTTAGAAGTTATTGCCCCTTGATATTATAGATATATTTGCACAACCCCCCCCCCCCCCCCTACACCACCTAAAAATTAAAAAGAACTAATAAATTTAACGGCTAAATGAACCTTAAAAATATTCTGTCAAAATTAAATGAATCAAAATTTTATTTGACAATTTTAGATGAAATTAGAGATGTGAGATGCACAGAACAACTTAGCGTTTGTGTACATTTTGTTGAATTCAATGGCACACCAAAAGAAATTTTTTGGGGATTTTTATCCCTTGAAAGTTTGGATGCTTTAACAATTGTCTATAAAATTCAGGAATTTGTTATTAATATTAATTTATCAAACTTATGATGGGATATCACTAAAAAGGGGGAAAAAATGGTGTACAAACAATTTTTCGGAAAATTATTGGCTCTATATGTGCATGTGGTACATAAAAATATGCAAGATATGTTAAACAATAAGCATGTGAGATAAACAATTAAATTGAAACTAGGATGGAATTTTTGTAAATTAAATAATATTTTAATATATTTTGAAAGTGTTAAAAAGCTTAAAACAAGTTTAAAAGCCCAGATAATTTTAAATATTAAATTTAGTCTTTTAATAGTAGTTCATTACGCCTTTTACTCGATGTTGCAAACGAATTTATAATATCATCCGGGGGAATAACATTTATAAAGTCATGTTCTAAGCTCAATAAAGCAAAGGAAGATAACCTATCTTGTCCAATTGTGGAACGAAGATAAATTTTAATCCGTTTTAGCAGTGAGAACGATCTTTCGCATGAACCTGAAGTTATTGGGATAGTTAAAATTATTTTAAGCAAAATAATACAAGGAAACACTAATGAGGGCAAAATTTTAATAAGTGAAAAAATATCATTGCATTTTATTTTATTTGAAGATAAGTTATAATGTTTTACAAAAAATGTTGCCATATTTATTTCGCCGTCTTCCAGTTTTAATTCATAATGGTTAATTATTTCTGATAAAAGAGATTTATCGCAAAAGGATGAAGGGTTTAAACCTTCTAAGGGTGCGTCTTAATACGCGATTTTGAATCTAGATTCAAAAAGCGAATGCATGTTGAAATATAGCCGCGTCTTAATACGAGCGTCACTTCATTTTTGTTTTGTTTTTGTGTTTTTGCGCGTAAAACAAATATTTATCCTCTAATTACGCTTATTAATGCATATTCATATGGTAATTAAACTAAAATTGTTGATTCCACGACATGTATATCCCATATTTAGACAAACAAAAATATGGCGCCATGAAGTTGAATCGTATATTAAAACGGGCCCTAAGGACTTTAATAAATTACAATTAATTTCCGAAAATCTTATGTTTAATTCTGCTATTATTCTATCAATGATAGGATGATATAAATCAATTTTGAAATCAATTAATGAATTAGTCGATTCAAAAGAGTAAAATGTGTCATATTTTTTGGTTTTTTAATACGTTTAGAAGGTAATAAATCAAAAATTGCAGCTAAATCTTTTGCCTTATTATAAAGAATTTGATAGTGGTCCTCATTTCTAATATCATTTAAAGTTAATATTAGGCTATTAACCGTTGTAATTGCATTTATTAAACAAATATTTGGGCTTTGAAACTCGTTAATTAAAACTTTTATTCAGAAACAATAATAATAATCTTTATGTTGTTTCTTAATTAAGATAAAAAAAATAATGGTGGAAGGGGCCCGGGGGCCCACGATTTTTCCCTTGGGGGGGGCCCATGGGGCCCGGTTTTTGCTCTTGGGGGGGGGCCTGGGCCCCCTGGGCCCCCCCCCTAGCTACACCACTGGTTTTTAGATCAAAATAGAATTGGACGAGATGAGAACTTATTAGAATTTTGGGAGAAAAATAAACGTGAACATCCCAAGATTTATCAGTTAGCCCAGGTTGTATTAGCTGTTCCACCTACCCAAGTTAGTTGGAAAGAGCTTTTTCCTCATTAAAATTTATTCTATCAAATTATCGATCACAAATGACTGATCAAATATTAGAAGATGTTTTAATTGTAAGATTAAATAATATATCAAAATTATCTACATAATTTATGTGTCAACTGTATTTATATTTAATGATGTGAAGTATACGTTGAATAAAAATATTTTGTAATTTAGAATATGATATGGCTTTTATTAATTATATTTTTATTGCTTTTAAATCCAAAAATAAATTAGAACATTAAAAATTCAATAAATACATATGCACTGAAATAATTGGCATGTGAATTTAATTAGGTGCTATTTAAAAATTAAGTTAACTATTCAATAATTTTTTGAAGGTAAAAATGTATTATTTGTATAATAAAATTTCTTAAACCCGAACCTGTACCCGAACCCAATTCCTTAAACCGAACACGAACCCGATATTTTTTTGGGCGGGTTCAAACCCCTGCTTAAGGGGCCAAAGTTTTTTTCCTTGTGGGGGCCCATGAGGCCAGGTTTTTGCTCTTCGACACTGCTTAAAGCCTAAGAAATACTCATTAATCAAACACTTACTAAGTTAGTATAGACTTTACACTCAACTCTGCTTCTTAATAGACACTATGAAAGAAGTCTTTGATTTAAAATATGAATAATTATTATATTTAAAAATTATTATAAAAAGGGACAAAATTTGCTTGATAGATCTTAACGAATGTGTTTGCCATGGTATTTAGTTTGTGTGAGTGTTGTAATTCACAGCCTTCTTTTTTGCAATTATAATGAATAATCATACATGTTGGAATTGGGGATCTTTATTTACTAGAGACAGGTTTCGAAGTGATACAAAAATAGAAAAGTGAGTAAAAACGTGTATATCCAACGTATATAATACATTCCGCATATAACCAATTAACGATAATTAGATTGACAACACATCGGTAAACAACATATCCCCTGAGGCACTTTGCACTCCAATTACCTCTCTACAATACACATTGTTGTCACTAAAATCTAGCTTGAGTAATCTTATAAAACTTGATATTGCTTATCGATTGATATGTGTGTAGAAGATTAACCAAACATTGACATTTGACTGGCTGAACAAACTAAATAAAATTATTTTATCATTATTTTTTATCTTTTATATAGATCTCAATTTAGCTAGATCGGCCACGTAATAAACAAATGGGAAATTTGATTGAATTATCACAACGCTCAATTAAGTTAGAAGATTTTAGCGTTAATTTAAAAGTTATATTAATATTTCGTTAGCAAACAAGTTTGTTTATTATGAATAAATATATATATTTCTAAAGTATAAAACAACTTCAAGATTTATTTCATTTAAAAAAATTTCTAATGCTGGCGAGATTGCACACCCAAATGTTAATTTTTTGATTTTTGACTCTTTCTTTTAACTACTTCCTGCTAAAGTCGGTAATACTAATAAGTAATTCCTGCATACGTTTTATAATGCTTTATTAAGGTAAATAATGAAATAAATGGTTGACAAAATTATGCTTGGCCATAAGGACGCACTGGTAGTGTTGTGTCAATCTTAAAATGGTGTCTAATTGGATACTCTTCTCCGTTATATACATCTTGGGTCAAATTTCCAAAACTACAAATTGGGACACCATCACCGTCAAGTGGTGTCAACTCTTGCGCAAGTAGCTATATTTCATATAAATATTTATACATTTTATATATATATATATAGTGATAAAAGATTAAAAACATTTAAATTTAAAGTAGAATATATTTAAACCGTTCCTTTAGAAGTTATGATTACAGTCATGTAACCATTTTCAAAATTGAAAGTCACGACACCAATCCCTAGATTGATTTAAAATCGAGTTTTAATCAGCGATCAGCATGAACTCTAAACAAGCGTTTTCAATTGATCGCAAGCGTTTAAATTAAATATGATGTCTAATTAAAAAAAGTGTAATCATTATTATTTACGATATTGGGAAATTGAATGAAACAAAAGCAGTTGAATGAAACAAAAGCAGGATTAGTGTATCTATTTATGCCAAAATGCTTGCAACTAATTTAATAAAACACATGTTTTAAACTCTTCAATATATATATAAGATGTGTGGGAAATAAAAACCATGGAATTACAATGAAAAATCGAATCACTTACTGACGCTCTCTAGATATCTTGCTAAATATTAAATTTGATCGTAAGACGCTAAAATGTTTTATTTCAAACAAAAAATTGCCGTTTTTTAATTTTATTTCTATTTTTTTGTAGTTGCCTAGATTTACTTGAAGGAGCTCCATCTATATATACAAGATATGTGCAGTGAATGTTTTAAAGTCAATGATTTAAAAACCATATTTATTTATAACGAATCTTGAAGAAATGAGAATTAAAAAATGGAATACAAACAATTATAAATGTTTTTACTTACTGGCTTGAATTTCGGTTACGTGTAGGTTTATTAAAGGGGAGTATCCGCCTATTCGTCCATCACTGTCAAAAAACAATAGATTGAAGGCATGTTGCATTTATGCTAAATATGTTTTAAAGACAAACTTTGTCCTAAAAACCATAAACATGGCTGTGAGCGATAACTTACTCGGCTTCCGTACATCTCTAAAAAGCATTCGTAATTAAATTGTGATAGTTTTTGATTAAAATAGAATCAAATTTCACTTACGTAAAGCCTATTTTTATAAAGATTGATTAAAATATTTATTTATTGATTGTTAATAAATGTATTACGGTTGTCCACGTGTAACAGCTATAGCAATGCAAGCGAACAAAAGGAATTTAAACATGGTGGATGAGGAAGGGTGAAAGGTTAAGTTAAAATTTAATAATGGTGAATCAACTCAATACGTGCCCATATTTATAGTTTGGGCGAGGTAGGAAACATGTGATATTGCAGTGGCTGTTTTTAATTGGTCATTAAGACGTGGCAACATTGACGTATGTATTTAAAGACGTGGCAACATGGGCGTATGTATTTCCGCAAGCGGCCATCTTGGATATAATAGAAATTTCTTCTTATTGTGTTGTGCATCAATTTTAAATGTTAACATATTTTTATTTTAACACTTAAATCGTGAAAAACAATTATTTAGAAGTTAGTATTATTAATTAGTGCTAAATTAAAAATTTATTAAAATCAAAAATTATTGCAAACTATTTCTGTTGCATCATATTTGTCACTATTTTTTATCGCAATTTTTCTCAAAAAATTGAATATTGTCATTTTTATAATAAATTTGACTTAAAGTTTGCACTAATTTTTAATGCGTAGTAATACTTCCAAATTATCCGCCTTGGCGAAATAACAAGGTCCGGACCCTGTCGGCCAACAATAGCCTCTACCTTTATTTGTTTTTCACCCCTCATTCATACAAAACTGAGAAGACGAAGAAAACAAATATAAGTATATTAAAATTGCATCATATATAATATTCACTAAAATAAGTTTCATTATTAACGCCATAATAAATAACCTATGGGCTTATGTTATACTATAAACTCTTAGCAGGCACAAATGTCAAACGTCGGACGAAAGATACCATTGTTATTATATCAATAATTAAGTTTCAATTTGAAAAAATAATCTACCAAATTAAATTAAATATATCGATTTGAAGATAATTTTTTGTTACAGATCTAGATATAGTATAGTTTTAGAAGAAAACTAATAAATCAACTTCTATGGTAAGTTTTGTGTTTTGGCTAGTATACAAATAGGATGATATATAGATGATTTCGATATTAAGATAAACAACTTTAAATGTAAAGCCTTTTTCGCAAAATTGTGAAAATAGTATTAAACTTTAAGCCCTCCATTATCACCCCCCCCCCCCCTAATATCCTTATAGGTTTTCAACGGGCTATAGACTATGTTTATATTTAAAGTTATGACGAGAGAGATTACACATTTAAGTTAGCTCAAAATAAAATTAGATTTAATTTGTTTCATTTTCGCCGGCTGGCCGGTTCTCACTGGGGTTTTGTGTTTTATCCGCTTTCCATACTTTATCATTTTAATCATGTTTTTAACTTCGAATAAGAAGAATTGTTTAGAGTGCTTGATTATTGGGTAACGATTTTTTACTCCCTAAATATAGATGATTTAACTTATAAACCGAATGAGGAGCAGCATTGACACGAAGGAAGTTTGGTTTATTACCTACCGCTTATAGTTATTTTATTTATCACTAATTATATCGATAAGCCATACAAACACATATTGCCCCCAAAACCAAGTATCCCTGACTGAACTACAATACTGCTCAAGGCCTTTAAAAACTAATATTCTTAAGGATTGTAATATAGTTTCAAACACTCACAATCTAGTTTCTACCAGTCTTATAAGTTTTGCATATAAGATATTTGCTCCATTAAATTTTTAGTTAATGAGAGAGGTGTTATCTTAAACTAATAATAATCAAGCGATCTATGAATAGTCTCAATTCATTAACTAAGTCAGCACTATTAGATTTTTTTCAAAGCTGATTTCACTAGCCTCAGTATAATACAAACCTCTTTTTATAATATTTAGAAGTATTAAAGTATTTTTTTTTTAAAAACTAAAGCTTTTCCATTTTACACAGCGTTAAATTTCAGTATTGTTACGTTATTGACTTTTATAGCAAAAAAATATTCATTTTAAATAAAGCTCTAATGGTTTATGTATGAAATCAGGTAAGTACACAACTTCTTGAGGGTCCTTATTTTAGAAAAAATGGGAAGATCTATAAAAAGTTGGACGTTACTGGTATGTTATATATTGAAATTAATTAATAACTTGCGGGTTTGATAATAATCAGAATAAGATAATAATAACCCCTTTCAGGAGTGCCGCAATAAACTTAAAAGTACACTCTAATTAGCGCCATCCAGAGGCAATTTTAATTCACGACTAATTTTAATTATATATATCCCTATCTTTTTTAGCATGTGACTCGAAAATTAAAACACATATAATCATAGACTACATAGACTGCTCATCACGGTATAAAACGTGTGTGTTTTTTTCGCCATTTTGATGAACACTACCGTCCTATATCACAGAATGGCGTTTTGCGCTGTGCCGTTTTGTTCGAACAGGAGAGGTTAAGAAAAAAGATTTTGATTCCATAAATAAGTAAGATATTACAAAATATATGATATTTTTAAAAAATAAGATGAGTAAAACATTTCAGGCCTGAAATTAAAGGAACACCTAATTTTTTTTTGAAAATATCATATATTTTTTAATATCTTATTTATGGAATCAAAACCTCTTTTCTTACCTCTCCTGTTCGAACAAAACGGCATAGCGCAAAACGCCATTATGTGATATAGGACGGTAGTGTTCATCAAAATGGAGGCATATTTCACACACAATTTGCCATATGGTACATATGACATAGGCAGTCGATGTAGTCTATGCATATAATGTTTTCGCTCTTAATAGCATCAGTTTGAGTTTAATATCGTATTTAACACAAATCAGTTATAAAAATTAGGTGAATAAACCTAAGCATTGTGTATGATAAAGTTGTAACATCCGAGATTATATTTGTCTATGTTAAGTTAGAACAATATGGATATTCAACATTTTAGTTTGTATGTTCGAGGACTGCACTCCTAAAATTCTGAGTTTATTCAGATTACTATAGTGTGATTTTTAATGTTGCCATTGTAATAAATTAGGTTATTGATGAAAGTTTTATATAAAGTTTTCTGCTTTCAATTTTGTTCGCGTAAATTATAATCATAATTTTATTTATTTTAAACTATTTTATTTGTTTCTAAACTACCGCGAAATAATGTTTATTATCTTCACTCTTTTTAAAGCTACATTTTTCGTTCGTAACTATTCTAGTGAAAAATATAATAATATATGAATAAGTAAACGTAAAAAGTGATCTATATATAATAATCGATAATAATAATATTATATCATGGTAAGCGAGGTATATTTATCGATATGTATGATTATCCAATATCCAAATTAATAATCATCATGATTTACATATAGTTGACATTCATTTAATATAAGCTTTCATATACGGATCTTGATTAATGTTGCATGTGTGTAACATATAGTAGTTTTTGCAGTGCGTGTGTATTTTAATAAAATCTGATATGATTTAGTATTAAATGGTTATTAAACAAATTCAATTTTCAACTCAGTATTTAAGAAGCGTTTTTTGTTTTAGTAAAATAGTATACTTTATGTAAATTACCTATAATTTTTAAGGTATTTGAATATTTTGGACTGAATCAATTATAAAAACGACTTTGATTTTTGTACATTATGATGACTAACATGAAAACAATGTCTGTAAAACTTGTCCCCACAAAACTTAGCGTATTTTTATTTTGTACAAGTATATTGTATAACCCACAAATGAAATAAAATGCTCTTAAGTAATATCATCTGGTAGGGCAAGAAATTATAACTTTTGGAAAGCTTCTTAATAACACAAACAAGTTTAAACGGAAAAGTACATAATATGTGTAATTGATTTTATTTAGCACAAGTCCAACATTGAATAAAATCATAATAACAGCTCAAAAGGATTGTGTTATATTGTAGATACTAAGTTTATATAAATTAAATTGACAGCTAACTGAGAATTTAGCACAAATTGATGGATTCCGTCCATTATCGCCCAAACTATTTTTCATGGCTTGAAAACATCCTTGATTTTCGTATAACGCTATCCTTAGTTGAAGCGTTGTGCATTCATATAAAAACTTATTTACTTGAAAATACCGAGCCACTCATTTGTAAGAGAAATACTGATGTTCCATTGCATAGCCAAATAAGTTTTGTCTTTAATAACATATAATATATGTGTTATTATCCAAATTAAATTTATTAATAAATAAAATGCAAGAAATTTGGTGTTAAAATTTTTATATAAGATTAACCTACTATTAAACATTATCCACATTTTGTACAAACAAAGCCAAATAAGAATTTAAGGCATACAACATTAATAACTTCTCTCTACTACGTTAAAAAAATTAATTTATAAGATTATTTTTATATGGACATTTTTCTAATTAACGCCATCTTTTTATATCCATGTGTAGCTTTTTGTTAGTGTAATATGACAAATTTGCAATGGCTACTTATATGTAAACTCTGTCAGTGTTAGAGCTCTGTGGTTCGAATTTTCATCAGGCTAATATAATACACCATACTAAAGGAATTGACCGTTCGCGAGCTCTACATAGAAATTCCAACTTTTTAATCATTTGTCTATATGCATAAGTCTTATACTAAATTTTTTAAAAAAATAAATATTTCCTAGACAAAGGATTTAAAATGAAGTTTCATTAAGCAGTAGCTAGGTCTTATGGCAACACAAATGTCGGTAAATATTAATACTATTTCATTTTATGGATCTTATAAAAAACTCAAACTAAAAATCCTCAATCGTAAGGTCACACTTGTATGCAAAATTTAATTTAATATTTCTTGGAACAAAAAGGATTCAGAATAAATTTAAGGCACGAATAACTGACCATATAACTCCAACGTATGTATACGTAATTTAAGAAAGAATGTAGTAAAAATAAAAATTTATATAAACCCTAAATGCATAGCAATTAATATTAAATTTGGGGGAATGGCTTCACCTCCGATCATATATAGTGAGCCTTTTTACATTGATACCAGGGAGAGCAATCTCGTTTGAATCAAAAGAAAAACTTAATAAATTCTAAAATTACATTTATTAATTGATTGTAAGCTGGACAGCAAAAGTTATAGCCATCGAGGCATCACACAAAAGAACCGCAATGAATATATGGTATAGTTGCTTCATTATGTATAAATTAATGATATTATCAAATGTGTAAGGAAATTTTGAATGTTATTTAAAGGTAGCCTTTTCCTCATTGGTCGAATGAAAATTAAAACAAACAACGTCGTGGACCAACCTAAGTATATTTGTTGGCCGCCTGTGAAAGGATGCCTTTTGTTCTATACTATAACTCGATGGTCGATCTATTTTTAATAAAATATTTGAACGAATATGTAACTACAACTAGCAGATGAATAATACAGACATTTTAAAATGTTACAATGATTTAAATTCTTTTTGCCTTTGAAATATATGTTAATTTCAAAATTGTTTAAAAATATTAATTCGTAATAAATGTTAAAGACTAGCCGTAGCCATTCTGCCTCAACAAATAATAAATATGCTAATATATACCCTACCATTAGTTTTTTGTGAGGTTGAATCAGTCTTTATTCCAAACGTTTATGTGACATAATGTCTGTCTTCATAATAATTATTGCCAAAATGGTATATTTTTTCACATATTAAAAACTCAAATTCCGCTGCACAAAAGACGAGTAATCAAACTGAAAGTAGCTAGTTTGTTAAATTGTTTCCCGTCTTACACATATTATTAATTTTATTTATATGGATATAAGGCTGTTATTAATTGCTATGCAATTTATGGGCTCGTTTTTGGTTGTCCGTTGTCCGTTGTCCGTTGTCCTCCCTATCTATTTGCATTGGGTATATTAGGTTATCGCTTTTTTAAATTAATGCATGCGAAAGAGGTGCCCCACCCCTCATCTCTATCTCCCTCGGTGTGTTATATATAAGATTTGTTAAATTATCTATTATATAATAAACGTAAATAAAAGTTGTTTACTTTTAATTGCTATGCAATTTAACTAGTTATATAATAAACATAAATAAAAGTTGTTTACTTTTAATTGCTATGCAATTTAACTAGCTTTTGTTTATAATAAACATAGATAAAAGTTGTTTACTTTTAATGCTATGCAATTTAACTAGTTATATAATAAAAATAAATAAAAGTTGTTTACTTTTAATTGCTATGCAATTTAACTAGTTTTGGGGTTAGAATCCCGGAGTTTTTTTGACTCTTATGATTGTTCTTGTTACTATCATTGATAATAAGAATTTTTGGCCGTCCGCTGGCTGCTGACCAATGAAAAAAATGACCATTGGCCAAAATGTGAATCGAAATTATTTTTTTCGTTTTTTTGGATTATTATGTTGTTCCTGTTTCTACCATTGCTATTATGACTTTTTGGCCGTCCGCTGGCTGCTGACCAATGTTATATAATAAACATAAATAAAAGTTGTTTACTTCTAATTGCTATGCAATTTAACTAGTTTTTGGGTTAGAATCCCGGAGTTTTTTTGACTCTTCTGATTGTTCTTGTTACTATCATTGATAATAAGACTTTTTGGCCGTCCGTTGGCTGCTGACCAATGAAAAAAATGACCATTGGCCAAAATGTGAATCGAAATTATTTTTTTCGTTTTTTTTTTGACTATTATGATTGTTCCTGTTACTACCATTGCTATTATGACTTTTTGGCCGTCCGCTGGCTCCTGACCGATGGAAAAAATGACCATTGGCCAAAATGTGAATCGAAATTATTTTTTTCGTTTTTTTTTGACTATTATGATTGTTCCTGTTACTACCATTGCTATTATGACTTTTTGGCCGTCCGCTGGCTGCTGACCAATGGAATAAAATGACCATTGGCCAAAATGTGATTCGAAAACTTTTTTTTCGTTTTTTTTGACTATTATGAATTTATATCCACTTTTACCGTGTCCTGGCTGCTGACCAATGGAAAAAAATGACCATTGGCCAAAATGTGATTCGAAAATTTTTTTTCTCGTTTATTTTACTCTTATGAATTTATATCCACTTTTACCGTGTGCTGGCTGCTGACCAATGGAAAAAAATGACCATTGGCCAAAGTGAGCATCAAAATTTTTTTTTCCGTTTTTTTTTGGCTATCATTGACTTATAGAGTATCTGTTGGTACTAACCAATAGAGAAAAAGTGACCATTGGCCAAATTTTTGATTTTTTTAATTAAAAATTGTTCAAATTCAACAAAAAATTTCTCCCAACAATTCTGCAACATTGTGTTGTTTTATAATATAATGTTTGTTAGACCCATAATCACTAAAGGCCATAAAAACTAATGTAATACGCAACTAGAAGCAAACACTAAATCTAACCCTAACCCTTGCCTATATTACATTTTGCCTATAATGGAAAATTTGTATAAATAATTAATTAATCATTAGGCATTTAATACCCCCCTATAGGCATTCTCGCCCCTTCCCACCTTTCTCGCCCATAAATTGCATAGCAAATATGATACATTTATACGAAGTACAGATGAGTCGTCCCCCCTTCCCTTCCCCTCTTCCCTTCCCTTCTCCCCCTTCCCACGAGGGCCGAAGGCCCGAGTTTAATTTTAATATATTATTTATTTTTATAAAAAAGTTATTAATATGAAAAGAATTAAATTTGTCAATTGTGTTCTTTAACAACGTTTAAACTTAGTCAAAATCGCTTAATTGAGAATCGCTGGGCCTTAAATTTTAAAAAAATTCTCACTAAAGCGATTTTTAGCACTTATACGATTAATTTAATTATTCATTTAATTTATAAAAAAAATTCAGCTCGTAATATTTTTATCAAGGTAGAGGTTCCAAAAATTACGTTTTTCAATATAAAATACATATATATAGGTTATTTTAAATAATTAAAGATTTTGAGCAAACTTATTTTACGCACTTTATGGTGTTAAACAGGATTAGCTGACACTTGTATCCATTGCATACAAACATTTGACAGACAAAGAAACAAAAATGTTTTATTTATAAAAATAATAAATGATTATTACTGAATAAAGTTTTATTGAAATTATAATAGGTATAGACTAGAGTTTAATGCAATTTGAAAATTAGTTTACAATTTTTGGTAAAAAATTGTGTGATAAGCTTCTGATGACTTTCACATTTAAAGAGTTTGATTCATATGATTATTTTTGCAGTGAAATCCCATCTGTGCGTCTTCTTTGGTGGGTATTTCTTCGACTAATTCAATTTCATTATACTCATCAAAGGCAGGTTCATTTTGACTTTCCAAATGTTCTTAAATAATTATAAATTAAAATGTAAAATTACCTATTTCCTCTATAATATCGGCATCAGTATAATCACCAAAACAGCTAATACAATCATTATCATACGTAAGCGAATCATTGATTGTAGAAAATGAGGTGCTAACTAAAGAATCTGAGCTGCTAGAATCTTCTGTAAACACATTCAAACAACCTGCACAATCAGTCCTGCTATCATTTTGCAGATTAGATTAACATTGAAGCCTGCTTTTTTGAACCCATAACTTTTTCAGTATTAAAAGCAAAAGTGCTTTTGCTTCCAGCTTTATAAAACAAACCTGTTCCATCAGAACTATAAATGTGATCTGGAACATATTATTTTAGAATATTTGGTAACATGTTTTCAGTCCAATATGATGGTTTTTTTCATTCTCACTTATAAACCTAAATTTGTATTAAAAATTTATTAAAAAATTTGAAGAATCTTACCACTTATCCGATTTTTAGTACTTAACCAATTCTCACTTATAAATAGATTTAGCTTAAATTTTAAGCAATGTGTTCAAAAAATCGCGGTTATTTATCATTTATAAATATTACCATTTATCCGATTCTCACTTATACAATTTCGACTGTAATAAGGTTAAAGGATCTTAATTAGCTATTATTTTAAACGCTGTCCTACCACTTCTGGACATGCAACTTGAGCTCGGCACGGCCGGGCCGGTAAACTGTCGTAAATTTTAACTTTCGGGCGGGCACCATAACGAGATTCGGGCAATTCGGGCTCATTTTTATTTTTAAAATAATGTATTATATTCTTTATGTCTATATTTTGCCATTTTTTAAATTGATTTCATAATGTTTGTTAATCCTAGTTCTCATTTTGAAAAAAATCAAAAATAAAGATAAAATTTTTAAAAAATATAACGATTTTAGTGCTAAAAATTTAAAAGACACCATTTCGGGCCGGGCAGTTCGGGTAGCTGGAATAATTCGGGCATTTCCGGGCGGACACATAGAAGGGTTCGGGCGGGCTCGAGAGGGCAGATAAATTATAAAATCGGGCCGGGCCGAGTTCGGGCAGAAAAATTCTAACAAATTCGACCTCTGATATAGACCACATTTTTATTATTAAAACATGTTGTAGAATTTTTAATCAAAAGCTAGGATAAAATTACTCAAAATATTATTATGTATGTTTTAAACATTAATGTTGTTTTATTATTAAGTGCCATTGCATCTTTTAATAAAATTATTGATTAAGCCTTTAACATAGTTAATCATTACTATACTTATGAGTATGCTTCAAAATTTGGATATTAATCAATAACGACGATTTCTTTACTGAGCTTTCATCAAATTCTATACTAAGGATTTATTGATAAGTGTATATAACAAACACGATAATTCACTTACCCACAACCATACACAAAAAATGAGAGATGACATTTCTACATGAACAAATGTACATATTTTATAAAACCGCGACCTTATCAACATATTTCAAACTATGACTTGACCCTATAAAATAGAAACTTACAAAGTCACTTTTTCCAAACCTAACCTGAATTTTTTTAATTTTCAACCCGAACCCGACCAGACCCGAAAGCATTCAAAAAATTTTAACCTGAACTCGACACAACCCGAAAGCACTTTAAATTTTTAACCCGAACCCGGGCCCGACTTGAAAGGTTAAAAAAATTTTAAACCGAATCCCTACCGAACGCGTTTCAAATTTTGGTACCCAACGTGAATCGACGTAAAGTGCGAATTTTAAAAGTAAGTGACACCACAAATTCTTACTACTAAATGATAGTGTTGTATAAATATGATAGCATCTACAATATCGGGTCGCAACCTCACCCTTCTCGACTAATTATTATAGATCATTTTTGATTAAGAATATATAGTTTTGCAAATGAACCATTTAATAAATTTTTAGTTACTTGTATGTAGTGGTCTATGAATCTAAGTATATATTTATGTATTTTAAATTAAAATTGATTTTAAATACACAAATTAGTAATTAATACCAATAATAAATCATATTAATTTGAAATCAAAGTTGCAAATAAACTATATAATAAAAATTTAATTATGAATATGAAAATATATTTATGTGGTTTGAACTAATAAGGTACACACAATATTTTTTATTTCGTTGTTATATTTGGCCTTTCCCGAGTCAAATTTAAATACATCTAAATTTATACAATCATCTTTTAATGAACTATAAATGAATAATACACTACTAATATATATGTTTTTTTTAAATATTTGTGTATGATACATGCTAAAATATATTAGATTAATGAGCTGGCATAGAGCCATGGATTGAAATTATATTGGTTTTACAATTTCCATGGTGATTGTTTACTTAATGTAAAAAAACACTTTGGGATCATGTGTAATTATACTTTGTTATTTGTTTAAGGAATTGGCTGCTGGGATCTAAATTACCGAGGGTCGCGGCCACTACTGGGACAAAAATGATATTGCCTGATATTTGTATTTTTCCACTTTCGTTCTCTCAGTAGAGGAGATGAGGTTAGGAGAGGTGTTAGATTTGGCAATATATTCATCGAAGTGAAGACCCAGTAATCTTTTAGGCCGCGAGCCCACGGGATAATTGTTACGCCGTCGGGTCTTGTACCGTCAGTAGAGCTTAAATCTGTGGGTTCCTATAAGTTAGAAAAGCCGTTTTTTTCCAAAATTGTTCGATGGAATGACGGGGATGACGCCCTTTGCTAGAGTGGCAGTGTAAATGATGGTTGCCGTTTGCTGATAGGGTTGGCGACAGAGGTCTCAATAGAAAGGAGACACTGTGTAGCAACGGAGGCGTAGGCCTACAGCTATTCGTTACAAAATAGCATTAATTTAAAAGATACGTGCCGTGTATTTTGCAATGTAAGATTTATAACCATTAACCAGAATCAAACCCTGTCCGACCCGAAAGCATTTTAAAATTTTCAACCCGAACCCGACCCGATCGGGTGTCGGGTCACAGTGCAGGTCTCTACTACAAAGCATTTAAGTAAATACGAATAACTACTAGTAGGGGAGACCGGGGTTATCGTAGCCATAAAAAATTAATTGCCCCTAGGTAACTAAGTTTAAGCTTTTTTAAAAATTTTTTTTCATAAATAGGTTCTTATTCACTAATTCTATGTTGAAAATTTTTTTTTATACCATAACGATCAATACTTTTTATGCCAGATAGTTTTTAAAAAAACGCAATTTCTAGAAATTAAAAAAATGTCCGGGGTTATTCAGATCCATAAGCGGGGCTATATTATCCTTTGTGTTATTTTATATTTAAAATCTTTAAATTTGATTTATACAAATACAACTACTAAAATAACAAAAATATAACCAACACATATTGTTTAAATACTTTTTTATTGTTTACAATTGTGACATATAAAAAAACATCATTATTGCAACATGATCCATGTGCCCCATGGAGCAACTTCTACATGCAAACCGATCTTTTCTGATGATTTTTCTTATAGTCTTTGGCACAAATTATGCAACTATCTTTAGACAAATTAATTCCCTTTTTAACTTTTGTAATTGATTTGTTTTGAATAGTATATCAAATATCATATAATAATAATTTTTAATTGCTAAAATAGTAAAAGTTTATCTTTCATAACATATATAGTTTCATACAATAATTTATAATTGCTATAATATTATAAGTTTGTTTTTTAAAGCTACAAATTTTTATATAATAAATTATAATATTGCTATTTATAATATTGCTAGATATTAAAAGTTTGTCTTTTATAGCTTATAAAGCTTCATAAACAATTTATAAGGTAAGGTAAATGTGTTTTTACAGAGATAGTTATGTTGAAATCATTGATTTAAATGCTTTATTAATATAAAGTGTCACATAAACTTGACAATCATGAAATGGAATTAAAATTTATTGCATATAAATATAATATTATGTTGGTTCTAGAGTCCTTACCCTCGAGAGTATTCCTAAAAATCCCGAACGTGAGAGTATTCGTGGGGTATAACTCTACCCCACTTTTTAACTTCTTATAACTTTTAAAGTTATCCTTTAAAACCTTTGAAATTTTAAACATATGTTTATAAAGGTCTTAAAATTGATGGTATAAGTTTTGATATAAATCTAATCAACATTACAAAACTTATTAACAATTTTCTAGACCCCCATTTTTATTTTGGTTATTTTAGAGCTTCCCCTCATTTTACCTCTTGACATCATATACCTTAAAATAAATCAAAATAAACGTGATTTTTTATTAAAAGAATGTTCAAAATGTATTAAAAATACAAATTGTAAAAGATATCTTCATATAAAAAAAATACATACATTTTTTCATAAAGAAAAAAACTTACGTGAGAGTATTCTTGGGGTATAACAGAAGCCCATGAGCCAAAAAAGCTTCTATATTTTAAAAAGTATTAAGCCAAAACCTATGAAATTTTCACCTAACCTAGTGTTCTTGATAAAATATTAAGCTACTGAAAAGGCCAGATTCATTAGGCTTAAATTGCGTTTTATATTTAAATTTATAAATTGCGTGGGGTACCAAAATACCCCACGAAAACTCTCGAGGGTTAATGAAATCAGGTCTTTGAATAAAAGATGAAAACAATCAGCACCTGCTTATTCATATTCTACCCATGAATTAGGCATTGATAAATTAAATTGTACTGCCATTTGATAAGCCAAATACCTAACCTAAATTTGACCATATATTGATAAAATACTTGTTATTTTCATTTCATTATCTC
Source organism: Gordius sp. MW1 (assembly GCA_964036665.1). Classification (NCBI taxonomy): domain Eukaryota; kingdom Metazoa; phylum Nematomorpha; class Gordioida; order Gordea; family Gordiidae; genus Gordius; species Gordius sp. MW1. The sequence continues at coordinate 4,704,692 of OZ038528.1, forward strand.
GTATAAATTTGTTTTACATTGTAAGTTTGCACCATTTTTAATGTATGAATTAATTGGAGATAATTATAGCTCCGCTCTCAATAGCCCCACGACTATTATTTTGCGAGTTGTTTTAAAATAGTCATCCTCAACAAAATATTTATTCCGAGTAGATTTTTATAGAAAAACTCATATGTTTTTACCTAAAATTAGTTTCGAGCTTAGAGATTAAATAGTTTTAAAGTTTTAGCAAAATAGAAAAATTAGAAAAAGGTGCTTTTAGCCCCGAAAAACCTTATTTTCCCTCTAACCTTTTCCCTATATAATTTTTTCTAAAAATTTTTAAGTCCGAATGCGCCTTTATAAAGTACATTTTGTATATAAATTTGACTGGGTACAAATTAATAACATGGAAATTATATGAGAAGATAAGTATAGCCCCGAGCTAGGTATGGCCCCGGTCTCCCCTACTCTCCATCACATTAGCTAGAAAGGAAGAGATTTATTTCCAGATGACATATATACAGGAAGGTTAACTAACTTAAAATCACAATTTCGTGTAATCTATGTTAATAAACATCAAATTTATAAACATTTACTCGCATAAATCAAAAGAACGCATAAACATAGCACTATCTACAGCATAGCATTTAAGCGTGGGTTTGCAGGTTGCATTAAATAACGATAGGTTTACTGAAAATCTTTAAGCTTCTGATTTTTCAAATTTCAGCAGTTTGGTGAGACACAGCTATGTAATTAATAATTTGAAAGCTATTTTAGCATTATCCCTCTATGTTTATTTTTTTGTTTTCAACAAGCCTACAAAATTTTAAACACAAAATGGAATAAAATACCAAGCTTTATTTGACACGAAATAAGTTTTAAAGCATACACTTAGGGTGTATAATTGATTTTATATATCGCAGGTCTAACACAATATCAACCCAAGGATTGTGTTATATTATAGGAATAAAGTTTATATGCATTAGTTTGATGGCTAACTGAAAATTTAGCACAAACCAATGGATTCTATCCATTATCACCCAGACTATTTTTCTAGTGTTTCGATCTCGTCTCGGTCTCGAAAACAAAATCTCGTCTCGTCTCGAGAGCGACTATGAAAATCTCGATCACGTCTCTTCTCGGCCTAGAAAAATCTCGATCTCGTCTCGACTTTAAAAATAAATAAATACGAAATAAAAATTTCTCCTGTTTTATTAAAAATATCAAGTGTTAAAAAATCTAAATAGCAAACTTTTATATTTTTTGAACTTTATTACACAAACTTTTTAAAGATTTAGCGGGACAAGACACCTCATTGACAACATTAAGATATGAATTAATTCATAAAGATAACATTTTCCATGGAAAGTGCAGACTTAAAAAACTATAAATAAATTTAAAGTATAGAAAATAAAATTTAATTGTTCTAGCAAATTATAACATTTGTAATAAATTAACTGTGTTTGTCAACTAAAAGTAGAATTCGAAAGTTTTAAGTTCGCTTATGGTTGACTTAGTTGCATAATTGAGCAAATTGAAATTTTGGAAAAAAATCATTATAATCAAATTTGTATTCTAATTAATTACCTTCCAGTCTAACTAACTTTGCCATTAAATACATAGTTATTTGTCTATTACACGAAGAGCAAGCACGCGAGAGACAAAGAATAAAATGGGTATTTATAGGTGTTGAATTATAGTACAATTCTTACACTCCTTTACGGTCTTTAAGCAATTGCAAATTGCTTGTAGTTCTAATGTAATTTTTCATTTATTGGTAGCTTTCTTGGGGTATTTCAGAGGTTTGTGTACATCTTTGGGAGATAAGGTCGACCATGTTCGTCGTTAAAAAACTCTCTAGATGGGAGGTCTGCCATGATTTTGTCAGTAAGTACCCACTTGAGTTCATTCTTTATTTTTAACACCAAGGAGCATCGCTACCAACTACATCTCCCTCGATGATGGTCCGGATGAAGGGTCCCCCTTTCTTGATCACCTTTCTACGCCGCTGCCCGAACATGAAAATACGCCGGAGTATTTAAATGGCCCCCTCCACGATATCGGGTTAGATAGCGAACCAATACCCACTATTACCGAACCATCTAACATCCCTAATTTTCCCGCTTTCTGGGATATTAGTAACGGTGATAATACCACCTTCCCATTCCTCCTCGATTGAGAAACTACTATCTTACGCCCACACCCCACTCAATCCCAATTCACCTATAAAGTCGCGAAAAAAGGTTTTAAACCTAGAATTAATCGGAGAGCTCTCGCCAATAATAACTGGCAATATATTACCCCAAAGTATGTGCGCCCCATACAAAGGATACATAGAGAGCTCATCCAACAAATTACTTCTTCTCATATTGTTCGGCGGAATCCAAGAACTATCGCCTCCCCCGTGTACTTTATTCCCAAATCAGATGGTTCCCCCAGGATAATTGCCGATTTATCCATTATCTTCAATAATTTTGCTAGTTATCTTTTTTCGTCAAATCAATCCCCCTTATTGCGAAACCACTAGCTTTGGCCAATTATGCATGTAAAATAGATATGAAAAGTGAATTCTTCTCTATTCCACTCGATCCCTCAATATCCCATTTATTCAGTTTAAATCCGAACGACATAAATACTGTTACAAAGTTCTCCCTATGGGAGCATCATTCTCACCATTTGTATTACAACAAATCATGTTGGACTTATGTGCCAAGTCTGTCACCACGTGCAAATATAATGTATACTTAGATGACATTTTCATCTATGGATCCAAAGCCACTTAAGTCCGGGAAGATACCGAAAACTTTGTAAAGTTAGCAAGGAAATGGAACCCTAAGACCTCGCCTCAAACCATGCTCAACTACTTGGGAATTTACATCAACTTGCCACGAACTCTCCATAAACGCTAAATTCTTAAGAAAAATCGACGCGGCCATTATCATACAACACTCCATTTCCCATGGCCTTACCCCACACACTCGTGTCACAAACCTGCCTGGGTATTCTAGCACACTACACCTATATGGTACCCGGTTGGACTAAGTTATTCTCACCTGCATACAACTTATGCCTCGGCACCCCCATTCCTTTTAACCCACACTTGTTTATCCAAAAAGCGATATCACTCAGATCACTAATGAATAACCCACTACCGATGGTAACCACTTATGACGGAACAACGTATGAAGACGCTTTCAGTAGTCATATCGGAGTCTATTTCATGGCAGAGTTCATGTCAATATCCATCCCTGATGCCCTAGCTATGTTCAGATGTCAAAACTACATCCCTACCATCAATTTGCTAGAACTGTTAGCTGTCCCCTTAACCTACCTTCGAGTCATAGTCAAGTTATATCCCAATATGACACCAACCGTCTTCACCGATTCCAAAACCGCATTCTACATCTTCAAAAAGGCTCTGCACATGCACCACATTTGGAAGGAGCATTCACAAAAATATGTTTATGCATAGGAATGGATGCAGTGTTAAAATAAAGAATGGACACAAGTGGGTACCCACTGACCAAAACATGGCAGACCTCTCATCTAGAGAGTTTTTTAACGACGAATACATGATCGACCCATGTCCCAAAGACGTACACCTACCTCTGAAATACCCCAGGAAAGCTACCAATAAATGAAATATCATATTAGAACTTCAAGCAGTTTTCAATTGCTTAAGACCGTAAAAGAGTGTAAGAATTTTACTATAATTCAACGCCTATTAATACCCATATTATTCTTTGTCTCTTGCGTGCTTACTCGTCGTACTGCCCTACTTATCTAAATTTTTAAATTATTATTACATATACATGTGCGCTTCATGTAGTAGATATAAAATAAAATAAAATTGGAGATGGCGAAATTGATAAGCGTTACCATCCCTGGGCGAATTATGTTTCAAAATGTTTTGACAATATCCTTTTGCTCATTTACCGAATAAAAACAAATAACATGGCCGAGCCAGCATTTTTTAGTTGGCAAACTGTGATAGGATGCCTTTTGTTGTATATTATAGGTACACAGCGTAGCCAGCATTGGAATTAGAGGGGGGCTAAAATGATTTAGAGAGGGGCAAAATGATCAAGTTTTCAAATTTTAGCCATAAATTTAATAAATTTCAACAAATTTTTGGCTTTAATGGGGCAGCCGACCATCCCTGCCCCGCCCATTTAACTACATGCCCGAAAGATATTAATTGCTATGCAATTTATGGGCTCGTTTTTGATTGTCCGTTGTCCGTTACCCTTCAAGTTATTGGCGCCAGCTTTGTGACCTGGAGGTGTCGGGTTCAAGCCAGGGAGGGGACGAATTTTTTTTAATTTTTTTAAATTAAATTAATATTTTGTTCTTGTTAATACCATTGATAATATGACTTTTTGACCGTCCGCTGGCTACTGACCGATGAAGTATATTGATTTTTTAAACATAAAACACAACTTTTAATTGCTATGCAATTTATGGTATTATTTCATTATCTATATAAATAACATAAAAACTTCTACTCTTTTAAAACCAGCATGGTGTGACGGGTTATAGCGCCGGGTATACAGATGCCTTTACTGATGTGGGTTCGAATCCCGGAGAGGTCAAAATTTTTTTTTTTTTTTTAAATTAAATTAATATATTGTTCCTGTTAATAACATTGATGATATGACTTTTTGGCCGTCCGCTGGCTACTAACCAATGAAAAAAATGACCATTGGCCAAATAAATTGAACTTTTTTTTCCGTTTTAAATTGGTTAACATTGATAATTACCCTATGCCCTCCCCTACAAGGGCCTATGCCTCTATTGATATGGGTCCCTGTGCCCCTACAAAAGGCCTATGCCTCTACTGATGTGGGTTCGAATCCCGGAGAGGGCAAAATTTTTATTTTTTTTTAAATTAAATTAATATTTTGTTCTTGTTAATACCATTGATAATATGACTTTTTGATCGTCCGCAGGCTACTGACCAATGGAAAAAATGACCATTGGCCAAAGAAATCGATATTTTTTTTTCGTTTTTAAATTGGTTAACATTGATAATTACCCTATGCCCTCCCCTACAAGGGCCTATAACTAATTAACTAATTATTTTGCATTTAATACCCCCCTATAGCATTCTCGCCCCTTCCCACCTTTCTCGCCCATAAATTGCATAGCAAATATGCTACGTTTATGCGGAGTATAGAAGATTTCCCCCTTCCCTTCCCCTACTCCCATTCCCCTCTTCCTTTTCCCACGACGGCCGAAGGCCGGAGTTAAATTTTAACAAATGTAAATATCCCCATTTTCTAGTGCAAATAGCAGACAGTGTTAAAAATAATAGTGATTTTAATCATTATCAATTTAAAAAATTCATCTTTAAAGTTAAATTTTTTTTGGAAATTAATTGTAATTTATATAAGGTGAGATAAATGAATTAAAAAAATTAAAAATCATAAATACTGAGAAAACATTCCGCTATGGCTAATGAATTATATTTACAGGTTGTTATGCCGATTTTTTGTCGTATAAAAAAACGATTCGCGATTATCATGGGATAGCAATGAGATTTGTTTCCCTATTTTTTTAAAAAGTTGTAAGGCTTGAGGGCCAAAGGTTGTTAGGGTGGTTGTCGCAATGGGACAAAAAATTAGTAGTATTGTAAATTCCTGAGTATTTTGAAATTTTCAGAGCCTCGGCTCAAGACACGGGATATTTGTTGTGATAAGATGGGTCAAATACGTCAGTACAGTATAGTTCCATGCTAAACTGAGTCCTTTTTCCCAAGCGCCTAAATTTTGGCCATCGGGTCGTTTGTTCACAGCTTGTGGGTTCAAGAATAGAGGGGAAACCCGCTTGGTGAAATAGTTATGTATAAGTTTGTTAACCGCGATATGTCGAAGGTACCGGGCTTTGTTGCGATAACAGTATAGGCCATGATGGCCATTTGATTTTACGAAATTATTGCAAAGTGAACAAGTGTGTTCAGCGACTATATATATTTTTTTCTTTCTTACAAACTCTGTAGTTTCTCACTAGAAACTGTCTCTTTTTAAACTGGGATTTTACATGCATTGACTTATTTGCCCCTCTATTTTAATTATGACCCCGTGGTCCTTGCCAAAAAATGCAAGCTCAAAAAATACAAAGCCCTCTTGGAGTCTCGTAATTTTATCTCAATAGCTTCCTCCTGTTCAGGATCTTATGGTAAAATCCGTTGGCTTTATTCAAAGAAATTGGCAGGCGATCCCCTCCCTCTAAATAGCCTTCCGCATTTTTATTGAAACAACCAATAACAATTTAATCGCAAAATTTAATTTCAAATCTTTTTTGGGCTGCCTCTTCTAAAAGAAAAAGATGTATAATTGTGGTATTTAGTATTATGATCAGATATATATATCAATAAATTGATAACCTTTAAAAAATTATTAGCAAATTTGTTGGCACCATTTGTAAAATTATTGGCTAACAGTTAAATGAATTATCTATGCTCATCCAAATTAGACATTGTCCTCCCGGTTACAGGCTGTCAGCCAAACTTAAAATGGCTTATTAAGATTAGTTATATATAGACCACATTTGATGATTCAAATACTCAACTCTAACGTTTCATCCAAATTATATTAGAATTTTTTATTTTAAAACATCGATATTGTCATATTATTAAGTAACATTGCATCTATTTAATAAAATAATAAATTGTTCTTTTAGCTATAGTTAATCATTTCTTTACTTAATATTAATCAATGAATTAGGAGCGTTAATGATTAACATATTGTCGTGTATTTACGTGAAAGAAAAATAGTTTAATATAAATTTAATTTGTAAATCATTTGCTACAAATTATATTATTGCTATAATTATATATTTTAATATTGTAAGTTAAATCCGAGTTGGTAATAACCATATGTTTTTATTCTTATCTTTCTAATTATCCTTTGTTCATTAGTTTCTACACCCCGGCCCTAGTTACCAATAAAATTATCTTATTATTATTCCTATCTATTATTTAATACATATAGAAGATAGCACAAAATAAAGTTTTTGACAGACAAAGGGTCAATTAGATTAAGCTATTTGGGAGGGGGGGGATTAAAGACTCAATAAGTTGGGAATGTTTTTGGCTTAAATTAAATTTGCGTGAATATTTGCCATATAATATATAAATTTATTCTAATAAAGTTTAAATCAACTAAAGACGACATTATTTATTGCGTTTTGATTAGATTCTATAATAAAGTTTTGGTGCCAAGTGCATTTTAACAAAAACGACGATACACTTACATGCAACTATACCCAACAAATGAGAGGTAACATTTATAGATTAACAAATGTACATATATTATAAATCCGCGACCTTATAAAACATATTCTAAACTATGATTGGTCCTATATAAACATACGAGTTACTAGCTGCTCGCCATCAGCGTGGTTTCAGATTAGCCAGAAACGTCCCTTTGTTGGATTATCAAATGATGGGATAGATCAGAATACTCTGTCCCATTTAAAGAATTTTTGGAACAATTGCTAGATCTTTTTTGTAATTTAAAGTCGCCTCGCTTTATTTCAGCTAATAATTTTTCCACCATATTTTCACTCTCGGGCTCATCAAGGGCTGCAACCATAAATAAACCATACATCAGTTAAGTGTGCGTTTACTAGCCAAAATAAATGCTGTGTTTGAAAATACTACCACTAATCTATTTATAAGTGATTGCACAATCTATTTAATATTTTCTCTATAAAGCAATGCAATTCTAATATAAAGAGTCACATTAATTTATAGGACGACAATTTTTTGGCTACAATTTATATTTTTGGGAAGCGCTTAAATGATTAGACGTAGAAACATTAAAGGTATTAAAATAATTAAATTTTACAAGTCTTAGAGCCCCGACTTATTGTTACATTTCGACGTGCTTTACGTTTGGCTTCGTTTTCCTTCATAATTTTGCGTTGGACGTTCTCCTGTAATTGAAGTGCATATTAAAAATTTAACGGAATATAAACGGAAGATGATATAACTGACAGGGAGAGATTTATTTTTACATGACATAGCTACATCGGAAGATTAACTAAATTTATAAAACAATTTCTTATAATCAATGATCACATCAAACCTTTAAACACTTAGTCGCATAAACACAAATCTGTTTTCAACAAAATCTAGCTTTTTAACTAACGCCCAACATTATTTGCCTAAACATAGAGTAGTCTAAATGCTCATATAGCATAGCTTTTAAGCAGGGGTTTGCAGGTTGAATTCAATAACTCAAGATTTACCGAAAATCGTTAAGGTTTTTATTTTTCAAATTTAAGTAGTCTGCTGGGACACGCTGTCTTATTAATTATATTTGATAAGTGGTACATGCCTATAAAATAAATAAATAATTATAAATGTATTATACTTTAAAAGACCTAGGTTAGGGCAGAGGATTCTAAACTATCATGGACAAAGATCAGGACTAGATAGTATTTTATAGCCAAAAATAATGAGAGGGCTATGTATGAAAATAAACGCCTTGCTGTCGCAAAGGCTTAAAATGATTAGTATCTCATTTTTTGATAGTTACTTTACGGGCTTGTTCAACTTTTTCGCAAAAGTTTGTGAACATTATAAAGAATTCCTGAAGATTGAATTTAGTTTCATCCTCGCAATACCTTTCAGCCAGCTTCTTAATGTATTCATGGACGGTGTCTATCTCATCTTTAAGTTCAGCCGATTTCCTTAAAGCTAACTAAGTAAAAAACTTTTTGTTGACTCAAAACATAATTTAAATATCTAAAATGGAATTAAAATAAAATTTTCATTTTGTGAAACATAGAGGCGATCTTATAGGATGATAGGGACTAAGGAGGGTTTCAAGATGGTTGACAGGGTTTATTAAAAAAAACTCCGCACGTTTTAATAAACAAATTTTATGTAATTTAAGTAATATGTTTATCATTAGAATTTTTAAATCATGTTGTATATACTCTCGGCCAACTTATACTAAGATTCGAATTCAATCGCAATTTAATGTTATGGGAGTTAATAATAGATGAGAAAGGATGAGAATATTGTTTAAACATAAAAAGAAAACAATTGATTACCTCTACAAAATTGTTAAAGTTTTCTTTGATGTCTTGATTAGAGTACTCTATCTCTAAGCCGAGCTTTTGGACGCTCTTAGTCATTTCATTTATTTCCAAGTACAGACTTTCAATAGATAACCTGTCATAAATTAAATGTCTCGATATTTTTATTAATCTATTGCATCTTCCATATTTAATAATAATTTGAATTAATAATAATTTTGCAAACGGAATCAGATATGTGTTGTTGGCTAATCATAATTTTATACCTTACACAGTATATTATAGTCTATTTACTTTTGCACCGATCTTAGGGTGGATAATTCGTTCGGGAATTCCACAATATTAGGATCAACACCTTGTGCTACTTCTAAGAGATAATGTAGTAAGGTGACTCTGGGTGTTTTGGAACGTGTGTCCATAAGCTTACACAAAAAGCTGACCTTAAAACCTAGCGCGTTCCCCGCATAATTATTCTATGAATATGCAATTAAAAAAATTAATGTCTAAATACCATTTAAAGTTGTTTTTACAATTCAATGGTAATTCATGTATTATGATCAATAATTTTGGAATAAAACTTAAATAGCTTAAAAAAATTAAAGATTTAACCAATTTTTTGAACTGGCTAGAGAAAGCTTGTATATATTAATGAGATCAAAGCCTTTTTAAAATAATATCCATCTAGATTTATAAGTAAACTTCATCAAAATTAAATTTTAACCCAAGCTTACAGCATTGAAGAAATTTCCAATTTTAAGGACGAGCAACAGAAATTTCTCCAGGTTTTTATTTGTCATCAGTTCCTCGCAAGTTTCTATGACCATACAAATTTGTTTTTTGAGAATTTCGGCATTGTCAAAAAATTCTTCCTTTAGAAGCATGGCTAAATGTAACACAAAAATAAATGCCAAGATGGACAACAATCCTATTTAATAAATCAGCAAAAACTCAAATTAGCGTCAGTATTTTATAGGCATCAGGGATTTAATGAACCCTATTCTACGACGATTAATAATTGTAATTCTGTATACCTTTTATCAAAACGGCGTAATTTGGTATGTGGATGAGGTGATAGTAAAATTGTTCAGCCATTCCCAACTTTGTGACATCCCCGTCAAAGTTTTTAAGGAGGGATACCTATGAAAAAAGAAGACAGGGCGGTGTAAATAAAGCGTTAGAATAAAACCTCGTTTTTGTCGGGCAAAACGTTGAGTAGTCCTCTGAGTCTGTCCGAACCTATGGCCTTGCCTTTGACGTCTTTTATCATAGCCAAAACATGTTCCAACGGCATTTTAAACTGTTTTAACAAAATGTTAACGTTCATGCTGCGCTTGTGCTCCAGAAAAATGATCTGAAGTTAAATACAAAAATAAAGTATGTAAAAGTGGTATGTGGTTAATTCGATTCTATTATATGCTTTGATAAAATGAAGTGTTGTAAAATATCTAGTGCCTCCTGTTCTGCCACTTTTGGCAAGAAAGCATTGACTTTATATAAATCGATAGGAAAGAGATTTCCAAGGCTAAATAATCACCCATTTGTAATCGTGAATTTAACTGATGATTTAATTTTAGCCCTTTTGATTTAATATTGTTATTGTCTTGATATTTATTAAACACTTGGTCCTCACTTTAAAATACGCCTGTGGATTTCGAATCGAATTGAATCGAATTTTTTGGTATTCGATTCGGATTCGAATTAAAAAAAAAATATTGATTCGAAAAAAAATTAAGGATTTGATATTGATTCGAATATATATTAAGTTTTTTTTATTTATAAACAAACTACTGTGATTTTTAATATTTGAAAATTTTTTGAAAGATATTTAAAAAAATACACAGATTGAAAATAATAATATTAAATGCGAACAAAAACTATGGCGATACGAGTAAAAAAAATCAAGAACCGACTACTATATTAAGTTTTGCCTTTACGTAATTAATTGGTGGGCCAAAATTCTCTACAAATCGCCTTTAATCGTGAATATATATGGGCTGTCTTGCAATTTTTATGAAAGTCCATAATTTAATTTAATTGTGATCCACGTTCCCCACATGTGAATTTAAACATTTTTTAATTAAACCTTTTTAAATTGTAGCAGAAAAATAAATAAATTACGGTAAGATTAAAACAGCTAAACATTTGAGTGTCGTCTTCTTCTTCTTCTTTCTATGACTGTTTGTCACCTAGGCTGGTGGTCAGTCCTTTCAGCATTCGTTTTCATTTGTTTCTATGTTTACATAGGTCTTTCTTTATCTTGTGGACTTTTATATCGTGCCGTATTTTATGAATCCAGGTAAGCTTGGGTCTTCCTCTCCTCCGGCGAAATATATCAACTCGATTTTCTTTCCGACGTAGCTATCGTCTCTTCTTTCGACATGGCCATACCATCTAAGTCTATTCTTCTTATTTCTTCATTTCGTGTATGTTCCTTTTTTTACTCCTAGCACCCATCGTAACATTCTCATCTACATGGTCGCAAGACGCTGCTCTTCTCTTTTACGTATAGCCCATGATTTCGAGCTATACAGGACTGTTGGCTGTATGATGGATTTATACAGTGCGCCTTTTAGTCTTCTCGGAATGTTTTTGTCACACAGAAAGCCTGTCAAGTCCCTCCACTTAAGCTATCCGGAATTTATTCTTGCTTGGATTTCTTTATCCATTCCGCCATCCGATTGAAGTGTTGATCCTAAATATTTGAAGGAATCCACGCTTATAAGTTGCCAATCGCCTAAAGTAAGGGATGAACTTAGCTGGTTTTCATCCGATTTAAACTTTGTCTTCATGTATTCTGTTTTCTTTCGATATACCCTGAAACCACTTTCTTCTATTGCATTTACCCATCTATTTACAGTATTAACCAATTCTTGTTAACTTTTGGCACAAAGGATTATATCGTCCACAAAGATCATTGCCTAAGGAGCTTCCTCGCCCAAATCCTTGGTAATAATATCCATTATTGTTATGAATAGGAAGGGACTAAGAGCTGAACCTTGATGGACTCCAGTGTTAATGGCAAAGCCTTTTGTAGTCCCCACCGTTGTTCTAACGTACGTTTTATTTCCCTTGTGCATATCTTTTATTGCTCTGACGTATAATTCTGGCACGTTGTTTTCTTTTAGACATTTCCACACTAAAATACGAGCAACTTTATCGAACGCTTTTTCTAGATCGATGAAACATATGTGCAAATCCTCTTCCCTTTCTTTAAACCGTTCCATTAAGCTTCTAACACAGTTCAGAGCGTCTGCTGTAGACATCTCCGGCATGAATCCGAATTGGTTATCTCGAATTTGAACCAAACCCCGAAGCCGTTTTTCGATCACTTTTTTCCACACCTTGAAAGTGTGACTCATAAGCTTTATTCATCTGTAATTGTTGCAATCCTGAATGTCCCCTATTATCTTGTATATCGGGATCATGTAGCTATCCCTCCACTCGTTAGGCATTACACCCGTTTTCAAGATATTGTTGAAAAGGTTGGCGAGGAATTGTGCACCAGTATTGCCTAACGCTTTAAACCCCTCTATTGGTATATTGTCTGGTCCAAGAGCTTTTCCGGACTTTAGTTTACTCATAGCAACTTTGACTTCCGTTTTTATGATCCAGTCCGCTGTGTTCAATTCTCCTATTGTATTTTCCTGGTTAATGTCTTCGACTAAAGGCCCCTTTTCAATTGATAAATCGCTATAATAGTCGTACCATCTTTATAGTATATGGCTGTCGTGTGTTAGTATTTTTCCCTTTTGACCCTTGATTAGCCGGCATTCTAGGTAATCTTTAGCATTTCGGCCCTTGACTTTGCGATTTTGTAGATCAATTTTTCTCCTTCCTTTGAGTTTAGTTTTACGTTTATATCGTCGTACACCTTGCTTTTTGCTTTTGCTACGGATTTTTTAGCCGATGTTTTAGCTACTTGGTAAGCTTGCTTATCATTACTATCCTTGCTTTTACACCAAACTTTGTACAATCTCTTCTTTTCCTTGATACATTTTTGCACTTCTTCATTCCACCACCACGCCTTGAGAATTCTTTTAGTGGGCTTGTTTTCACCTAGTATTTGTTGTCCCGCCTTTCGCATTGTGGCAGCTATACCATTCCATTGATCCTCACAGAAGTATATTCCTTTTCAGCATGTTTAATTGCTTGTTCCTAAAAATGTTGGATATTATCCTTTAGTTTCCTCCATTGTATAGTAGCCGCTGCTCTTTGTACCTTTTGCCCTTTAATATAAAGTCCATCACCAACAGCTTGTGTTGGCAGGCCAATATTTCACTCGGTATTACCTTAACATTTTGAACATACTTCAAGTGCGCTCTGTTGACTAGAAAGAAATCTATCTGAGTGGTACGGCTGCCACTTTTGTACGTTATAAGATGTTCCTGTCTCTTTTTGAAGAAGGTATTTCCTATTGCTGGGTCAAAAGCTTGAGCAATTTCTAGAATTTTCATACCTCCTTCATTTCTTAGGCCGTAACCCCGACCACCGTGATTCCTATCAAATCCTTCCCTTGATATGCCCACGTGTCCATTGAGGTCTGCTCCGATAATTATTAGTCCCTCTTTACCGAATTGGGATAGAACATCTTCAAGCTCCTTCCAAAAATTTTGCGCCTCAGAGCATCCACTTTGAGGGGCGTATGCTGATACAACGTTTATCGTAGTAGAATTATAACAAAGCTGTATCGCCATAATTATGTCATTGATTCTTACGTCGACGACAGTTTGCTGAAATTCTTCCGATAGCACTATACCGACGCCTTTCCGATGAGTTTCCGTACCGTAAAAATATAAATTGTATCCGTCACCTATGTATTTTGCTTTTTGGCCCTTCCATTTGGTCTCTTGTATACAAGCGATATCGATTTTTCTCCTCCTTAGAACGTCTGCCAGTTCTCTGCTCTTGCTAGTCATTGTACCAATATTCCATGACTCAAACTTTATCCTACGCAAACTAATGTTTTTAACCGCTTCCGTTTGTTGAGAGACGGTAGCCTTCGTTTATTTCCCACACATTCCAGGCGAAGAATGCGCGCGTCGCTTAAGGGGGACGCCCTAGCTTGGTTTTAATGCTGCTTCTTTGTTGTAGTAGTCTATTTAAATAAAACTTAAAAAAAGTTCGATTTTTAAAGGATTCGATTCGGATTTTCGAATCCTAGCAGCGTAAATATTCGATTCGAACTTACACATAAGGATTTGAATTCTAAAATTCGAATTGAATCTCGAATATTTCCCACAGGCGTACTTTAAAATTATATAAACCTCTAAAAACTAGAGCTGTTAAAAGTTCCTTTTAAAAAGGAACTTGTCAAGTTCCAGTTCCTTTGCCTAAAATGGAACTAGTTCCAGTTCCTAGTTCCTCATTTTAAAAAGAAACTAGTTCCAGTTCAGTTCCTTTGAAGTTCCTTTTTTAATTTTTTTTTAAATGTACAAACATCTTTTGTTAATACGTAAAACCAATATATTATATTTTACAATTTATAAAAATCATCAGGTAATAAATGTTTATTTGATTTTATCAAAATATTATTTTCAAAGTTGTCATCTAAAAGACATGTTCGCTTGTCTCCAAATAAAATTTTGCCCAAGCTAAATAATCTTTTCACAGGGGCACTTGATGGTAATGGCGTATTATATTTAATAAATAGTTTTTTAAATGGGGAAAACTGTCTAAAATACTTAAATTCCGGTTATTAGAAAGCAAAAACGTTCAATTGATTCATTCTTTTCATCATTTTTTAATTCATAAAAATCCATTTCTCATAAACTAGGTTCAGCCTGTTGAGATTTAGGACTAGGAATTTGATAAAAATTAAAAACCAATTAAAGGTGTAGAGGCTACGAATTAAATTAAACGCGCTAATTGGAATCAAAAACCTTCTTTCGCACGCTACTTTCCCTTGACCCCGTCTAGGCGAATTCTAACACGTTACTTTATTTAATAGCCCCTCGCTTGTACTTAACCATCACGTTATTTTTATTTTTAATAGCCCCTCGCTTGTACTTAACCATCACGTTATTTTTATTTTAATAGCCCCTCGCTTGTATTAACCATCGCCTGATTATTCAAATGATAATAGGCTCGCGCAGCTACATAAGCACAACCTTTAAAACTAACAGGATCATTATTCATTTTTTTGCATATACTTTACACTACCAATAAACTCGATTACTAAAGTATCTCTTCTAATAATAAAATAACCACTTCATTTGGTGACCCCGACGTGATCACGCAACCATCTGATATGGAGGTTAAAAGCGAAAACACATATTTTAAATTGCCACAGTTTAACAATATAAACCCCCGCTCATGGTTCATCCAAATAGAGGCTCTTTTCTTGGTAAGAAAGATAAAAAGCGAAGCTACCAAAGTTGGGTACTTAATAGAAGCCTTGCCACTGGAAATAACCATCGAAATTCAAGACATCCTACAAAATATGCCCGACATTTTACCCTATACAACCATGAAAGCAGCCATCATTGACCGCACTAGCCAATCCGATTCTGCTAGACTTCGTGCTCTTCTCACAACTGTCGAATTAGGAGATCGCACCCCATCCCAGCTTCTGCGTTTTATGAAAAATCTTCTGGGAACGAATTCCATGGATGAACGAGTTCTTAAAGAACTTTGGTTAGAAAAACTTCCAAAAAACATGACCGGCATTTTGGCAATTGTTTCTGACGAGCAGTCCCTCTCCAAATTGGCCGAAACTGCGGACAAAATTGTAGAGACCTACCACAACTCCACATGTCCAATTGTAAATGTAGTCACGGAAGATGAATCGACTCGGCTTAGGGAGATGATTGCAAAACTCACACAGGAGGTACAAAATTTAAAAATCTCAATCAATAGGCCACGTGATCGTTCCAACTCGAGACGCCGCAATCCCTCTACCGTTCGCCACCCTAGCGCGCATATTCAACCAAATATACTTTGTTGGTACCATTACCGCTTTAAAGACAAGGCGCTCAAATGCGTGCAACCTTGCGCATTTAACCCCCCCTCGACAAACTAGTAGACCACCCAGGGATGGCGACGCCTGGACTTGGCCTAAAACTTAGTCGCTTATTTTACATATTCGACAAATCCACGGGTCAGCGATTTCTCATTGACACAGGCGCGGAGATTTCCGTTATTCCGCCTTCTCGAGACCATTCCTTGACCCCTTCATATGTGCAACTTCAGGCCGCCAATTCTACCCCTATCAAAACATATGGCCAAAAGCTTTTCACTTTGGACCTCGGCCTACGCAAAGAATTTAGATGGATTTTTACAATAGCAGACGTTAAACAGCCAATCATCGGAGCCGATTTTCTTAATCACTACCATCTAGTAGTTGATATAAAAAAGAAGCAGCTCTTCGACACTCAAACGACATTAACATCTGCAGGCAAGGCTACACTCGCTACGTCAATCAACATACAAGTTGGGATAATTGGCACCTCCCCCATCAAATCACTACTTCAGAAGTATGCCTCCATAGTGTCCCCTTCTGATTATAAGGCTCAAGTAACTCATAGCACTCAACACCATATCCACACCAACGGCCCCCCGGTTCGCTCAAAACCAAGGAGACTCTTCCCGGACAAGCTTAAGATTGCCCGAGACGAATTTACTCACATGCTCGAACTTGGTATAATCCGTCCCTCTAACAGTGACTGGTCCTCACCCCTGCACATGGTACCCAAGAACCCGCGGGAGATTGGAGACCTTGTGGCGACTATCGCACGCTCAACAGTCGTACAATTCCCGACTGTTATCCCCTTCCCCACCTCCATGATTTTGCGCGGACCCTTTGCAATAAAACGGTATTCACAAAGATCGACTTAGTCAGGGCATACCACCAAATTCCAATGGTCCCCGAGGATATTACTAAAACCGCCATCACAACCCCGTTCGGTCTTTTTGAATTTCTTCGCATGCCATTCGGCCTTCGCAACGCTGCCCAGACGTTTCAACGCTTTATGGACCAAGTTTTTAGAGAACTTGACTTTGTTTTTGTTTACCTTGACGACGTACTCATCGCGAGTTCTTCCATTGATGAACACCACAATCATATTAGACTGGTTTTTGAAAGACTCAAGTCTTTCGGTATTAAAATCAGTCAGGATAAATGCGTATGGTGCCAAAACGAAATTAATTTTTTGGGACACAAAATCACCCCTCAAGGTTTGTCACCCCTTCAGGACAAGGTGGAAGCAATCCTCAATTTCCCACAGCCTACTTCGATGACTCAATTGAGACGCTTCTTAGGGATGATTAATTTTTATAGACGGTTTATTCCGATGTGTGCCGATTTACTCAAACCTCTCACCGATTTGCTCGACGGTTCAAAGAAGACGATTTCCTGCACCCCGGAAGCTTCGACTGCTTTTAACAACGCCAAACTCGCTTTAAGCAATGTCGTGCCTCTCTCCCATCTTCAAAAAGACGCTCAACTCTCAATCACCACCGACGCCTCCAACTCAGCTGTAGGAGCCGTATTACATCAAACAACTAACGGTAATACGCTGCCTTTGGCCTTTTTTTCCCCAAAAGCTAACAAACTCAACAACGATACAGTGCATTCGGTCGCGAATATTAGCAATATATTTAACAATCCGCCATTACCGCCATTTTTTAGAAGGTCATGAATTCACTATTTATACAGACCACAAGCCACTAACTTATGCTTTCAGTACACCTATCGACAAATACTCCCCGCGGGAGATTAGATAGTTAGACTATATTTCGCAATATACTACCGATCTCCAATATATAGCTGGCAAATCAAATGTAGTCGCTGACACCCTCTCAAGGTCTGAAATTGATTCCGTTGATTTTAAAGACAAGCCCCTAGTAAAAAGGTTAGCTTTGGCTCAGATGGAAGAAAAGTCGGCATTTCAGGACCTAAAGTCCCTAAAATTAACGCAACTTCCTATACCTCGCTCTGATTTGACCGTGCAATGCGACATGTCCACAACCTCACATCGACCACTCGTTCCAACTTCACTCAGACGCGTAATTTTTGATAACTTCCACAACTTATCACACCCTGGTACTCGTGCAACACTTAAGCTGATTTCACGTCGATATGTTTAGCCCTCCATCAATATGGATGTAAGGAAATGGGCCAAATCATGCGTTGCTTGTCAAAAATCGAAGATTCATCGTCTCATAAAAGCCCCTTTAGGCACATTTGCTGAACCTGACGCTCGATTTAGCCACATCCACGTCGATCTCGTTGGTTCACTACCACCGTCGAATGGATATACCCACTTACTCGCCATTATTTACCGTTTCACACGATGGCCTGTCGCCATGCCGATCCGTGACACCTCAGCCCAAACGGTTGCAAAAGCTCTGATCAAGTATTGGATAGCTGACCTCGGAGTACCATCAAGCCTCACAACAGATAGAGGTCCCCAGTTTGAGTCCCAATTATTTCGGAATCTCACGCAACTCCTTGGTGTAAATCACATCACAACCACAGCCTATCATCCACAAGCCAACGGCATGATTGAGAGATTTCATCGACAGTTGAAAAGTTCCTTGATGGCACAAGGTGACACAAACAAATGGGATGAGCTCTTACCATTAATTTTGCTTGGCATTCGAACCACAATCAAGGAAGACTTAGGTTGCACTCCAGCGGAATTGGTTTATGGCACTACACTTAGACTTCCCGGCGAATTTTTCACGAACTCAAGAACACCTCATAACGCCTCCGAATTTATTAAATGCCTAAAACAACATTTTTACCATTTACCTTTTAAAAAAAGTCAGGACTTGACAAATGCGAGTACAACTTCACTTCTTAGGGACTGTAAATACGTTTTTATCCGTAATGATTTCGTTCGAAAAAGTTTGGTGCCACCATATGACGGCCCGTTCAGAGTAAAGTCCAAACATGCTAAATATTTCATTATTGAAAAAAAAGGAAAAGCTGACTCAGTTTCGATCGAGCGATTGAAACCTGCATATTTAGATACTTCAACTCAGCCGCCTACGGATACCGAAAATGTAAATCCACCCAAAGTTTGTCCCTCCGACGACATCGCCGGACCAGCTAACTCCGACCCAGACCTAACAAAATCAAAAGAAAACCCATACATCACATCGAGAGGAAGGCACGTGCATTGGCGCTTTAAACTACTACACTAGCCACAACTCTCCGAGTGGAGCCCCGAAGATAGTTGGAATCAAAAACCTTCTTTCGCACGCTACTTTCCCTTGACCCCGTCTAGGCGAATTCTAACACGTTACTTTATTTAATAGCCCCTCGCTTGTACTTAACCATCACGTTATTTTTATTTTTAATAGCCCCTCGCTTGTACTTAACCATCACGTTATTTTTATTTTAATAGCCTCTCGCTTGTATTCAACCATCGCCTGATTATTCAAATGATAATGGGCTCGCGCAGCTACATAAGCACAACTTTTAAAACTAACAGGATCATTATTCATTTTTTTTGCATATACTTTACACTACCAATAAACTCGATTACTAAAGTATCTCTACTAATAATGAAATAACCACTTCAAAGGAAATGAACTTTATATAAATTACCATAAGTCGAAAAATTTATTTAACAAACACTACCGTGAATAAAATACTAAATAATATTTAAATTATAAATTAATTTAAAAAATTTTAATGTAAATTGAAATTGGCAAAAGGAACTTAAAAGGAACTTGTAAATAGTTCCTTTTGCAATAAATTGAGAAAAAAAGGAACTAGTTCCAGTTCCAATTCCTCATTATAAAAAAGAACTTATTAATTCCTTTTTTTTAAAAAAGGAACTAGTTCCAGGATTTAGTTCCAGGAACTAATTCCTTGGAACTAGTTCCTTTAACAGCTCTACTAAAAACCAGTTAATTTAATTTTTATTTAACCAAACAATTTTTAAACCTCTAGAAAACGAACTGTTTGAAAAGATTTTGCCAATGTTGTGAAGCCATATGCGTATTAAATCTCTGACTTGAGTAAGATCCTCCTGCCTATGGGTGTAGCCAAGATTGGATTTAAAGGGGGGCAATTATGATTTAGGGAGGGGCAAAATAATTTCATACTTTTAGTCATATTTATATTAAGTATGGCAAAATTTTTAGATTTAGAGGACGGCAGCCGCCCCTCCCTGCCACCCCCTGACTACACCTATGCTTTTGCTTAATACTATCTAATAATAATAATCTAAAGACACCAAAGAGTCTTGATTTATAATTAAAAGGAGAAAAGACACATAATACTGCATCGCCTTTTTTAAAGCAATTCTTCCTTTTGCTTAAGTAATGTTCATTTGTTATTACATAGTGACGTCACCCTCAACCCCCATTACCACTAGTCATGACAAAAAATAGCAAGGCGGTCATAACCCGCCTAGAATAGAGATCACCAATCGCAGGCAAAATTTGAAAGTAAAATACATATTCGTGATAATATAAATTCTTATTTATAAATTGGGTGGCGTTCCCCCCTTTCCCTAGCCATTAGTCTTAATCACATTACTCGATTGCTATTAGTCTACTTATTAGGTAGTTATTGTCATTAAAGGTCTCTTCCGCAAACATTAAAATGGGTAGAGACTTAGGGAAGATCGGGGACTAAATAGCCATAAAAAATTAAATCGCTTTTTAAAAAAACTAAAAATTACTTTTTCATTTTTTTTGTTGGAACGTAATTTTAAGGTCTATTTTTACTATAGGAAAAAAATTCGGATTAAAAAAATTAATAGTTTTCTCACAAATTAAGTTTTAAAAAAACGAAAATCCTAATTATTTAAAAAATTCACTTCCTAATGGTGAATGCTAACTCAAATCAATAAAAAGATTGTTTTATTATAAAAAACATAGAGAATGCAAATGTAATATGGTTATATTTTACATAATACAAATAAAAAAGGGTCAAGATGATAATCTGATTTAGGTACCCATAAAAGACAAATTTTGAGTTGAAAAAAATCTTTAAATTGTTTTTCTATATTCTAAAATACACTAAGATAAATTATTATTAAACAAATTTATTGTTTTTTTAATCTTGACATTTGTTTACACACTGAAAAATGGCTAGCACTAGCCCCTCTCCGACTAGCCTCGACCCCTATTTTTATAAACAATTAATAATTTAGCATGTTATATTGCAAATAAAAATTTAATTATTGATTTTTTATATAAAAAATATTCCTTTATAAGATAAAACTTAAATTAGTCCAAAATATACTGCCAAAAAATTTTATGTCCAAAATACAAAATTTTGTGAAGGCTACTAACAGCCCCGAAAATCGTTTTTCTTTATAAAAATTTAAATTTTATTTTTTATAAACAAAATTTTTTTTACTTATACCTTATGAAAATATACACATATGGTTTAAATTTTAATTATATATTATTATTATTTAAAAAAATAATTACCAAGATAATAGTAACTCCGGGCTACGACTAGCCCCGGTCTCCCCTACCCCGATTTTCTTATATGATGAGGGTTAAAATAATTTCGTAAACGATCCGTATATATTTATTGTATTTCAAAATGACTTCTTATTAAGGCAAATTATATAATATGACACCATAAAAAACGTTGACATCATTAATTAAATCTAACCTCAGATGAATCTTTGCTATTGGAATTCCTCTTTTTTAACGGACTTTCTCTGCTACTTATCGAAAAAAGTTCTTCAATTTCGTCGTAATTGATTTTTAAGTAACTTTGATTTGTCAGTACCCGGCTCCATATGGAATCTTTACCTTATCAAATAGATATGATATTATTTAGTCAAATGCGATAATTACACTAATTGGTGTTTATTTGTGAAAAGGTTTACAATATTAATTAAATTAAAACCAATCAGACCTACTCTGAACTACAGAAACTGGCAATTTGGTCCAATTCAACGTTTTCATTCTATGTTTAGGACGCGGTACGCACAAGGCTTGTGGCATGATTTCAACTGTGTCGGTAGTTTCTAAGGGGGATAAAGGGTATAGAACTTTTTCGTGGTAAAGGCGATTGGGTTTTTTAATTTGACCCCCAGGCGGATTGTTCACTGCTTGGGTACTTTGTTTATCATCGCTCCAAGGAGGCAAGGGTAGGGGTGGAGGACATTTAAAAGAGTTACTGTGATGTAGTGGACCAACTCCTTCGACTGGTCCATTACTCGATGGTGTTAAATTAGGAGTCCTGTAGGGCGCGTTGAGTTTGGAACTACCACTAGCGGGTATATTATTTATAAGGGGGGACTCAGACGAGGTACAAGGAGGTCTGGGGAGTGGAGGTGGAATGGGGATTGGTGTTTGCGCCCTCTCCGAAACTTCATCTGGTGCGGCGGTCACATTCACTAATCGCTCGGTGGATAAATTGTCACGATGTTGTTGACCAAGTAAGGAATCTGTGGAGAGGGAACGATTGAACGGAGACTTAGTACCATATCGATGTCGGCTGACGTTACGCTTCTTAGATGATTTATTCAAGTTTGGAGCAACTTTAATATATTTGGTGTTGGTGCTCTGATCGCTTTTTGAGTTGGCAGGCGTATCGGGTGGAGTTATGTAATCATAACTTACTATAAATGAAATCATAATTAGCAACTAGATAAAATTCCGCCCAACGCATATAAAAAGGTATAATTTAATTTGAGAGGTTAGTTCTTAGTCTAAATAATTATAATAAATAATCATAAATATGGTACATAGGATAATGGAAGTAGCCGGGGGGGGGGGGGGTAGGGAGGTGCGGCTGTCCCTCTAAACAAAAATTTGTTGAAATTTATTAAAATTATGGCTAAAATTTTAAAAAATGATTATTTTGCCCCTCCCTAAATGATTCTTGCCCCCCTTTCATTCCAATGCCGGCTACGCCCATGTATAAGATAATGCAACGATAAGCAATTTTTTCCAAGCTACTAATAGGCTACGCCCTTTATAGGATACTGCAACGATAAACAATTTTTGCCAAGCTACTAATATATCAAACATATCTCTTGTTGAGAAAGGACTAGTTTTGGATAAATTTCATCGTGTTTAGTTGGTGAATATTATCGTTACTTGATAAATCGCGGGAAGCTAGGTCTAAAGAAATTTCTTTGGAGTTGATAGTATCGTTGAGTTCGTCTTCTTGGTAAGAGCTATTCACGCATTCATTTAGATGTCGCCAACTTCTGTGGTGAGAGGATCGGCGTTTTGTCACACTTAGCTGAGGCTGGTATTTCTTGGGAGGCACTCCACCAAATTTAAACGAGCGGTGGTAGTGAATGGAAGAAGATGGGGGGAATCGATTGTCAGTCTGGACTGCAATGTCCCGACTTCCTGGTCTGCCATCTTGAGCCAATGGTAGATATGGTATAACATTGTCGACAAAAAATTTAGCCTTTCCCGGGTTATTCATCAAGACTATCTTGCGAGTAAGCGTCTCCAATATATCCCAAACTTGATCTCTTTTGAAGCATTAACATCCATATTC
Organism: Gordius sp. MW1; assembly: GCA_964036665.1. Classification (NCBI taxonomy): domain Eukaryota; kingdom Metazoa; phylum Nematomorpha; class Gordioida; order Gordea; family Gordiidae; genus Gordius; species Gordius sp. MW1. The sequence goes on from OZ038528.1 coordinate 4,728,159, forward strand.
AATAGTTAGCAAATTGCCACAAGCCAGATAGGCATATTTATTTAAAAATAACTTTTGAGAGATCTATAAATTTTAATATAAGATCGAAGGTCATAGAATATAATGTCAGCATAAGTTTATATGATAAACTTAGAATAAAAAACTTTTACCATATGCATTAATGCCTCGTGATAATTTAAACAATTAGAGCTCGTGATAATTTAAACAATTAGAGAGATCCATTAAACTCAACAGAAGGCCTATAATAAAAATTAGTTGTCACACAAACCATCTTAAATATTAATCGAATACTCAAGCTTCAGGTTAAATATATATGTATTTTTTATTATAATAATAATTAAAAGCATCTGATGGACAAGCACTAGATGTCATTTTTTAATCTCATACTACACTCTTACGAGGATTTGCCATCGTCAATTTGCCAGAGCGTTTGAAGAATGGCCAAAAAGGGAGCAGAGTTTGGCGTGTCATACACCTAGTAAAAAACATTTAAAGCTTTGTGAGGCTAGGAATAGTCATAAGTATATTGTTAAAAAGCTTTATTTTATTTATCAATTCGATTTTATTTTAATCCGACGATGTCCTTGGATAGGACGAAATATCATTATAATAATTATAATTATTTTTTAACTCCCTCTAATGCTCCTGCTAATAAATCTCTTAAAAGAACTCTGACAGCATTAATACTTTGTGGTATATGGTGTGAAATAATTCGAGGTGGTCGTTAATATCGAAACCATAAAGATTGTCTTTATCTTTGAGACGACTTTCTTCAAAAACTTCGCATTGATACTGAATCTCTTCTGAACCTTGTAATTTTAGCTCGTACAAGATGTGATTGATTCCGAGACCTTTAATTATACATTTAAAATATTGATATAATACTAATTTCATTAACAAATTTTTACAAATTAGTTGTTTTAAAATTTTATGTGACGGATGTGTTTGCGTTAATAACAAGGTTCAACAAGAAAAACCGCAAACTGTTTGCAGCGTTTGGTAGCGTTTTCGCGGTGAACACAAATGTATTTTTTAATTTTTCCGTCAAGTTTTTGAAATATGTGCTTTCAAAGTTGATAAAAATAGCTTAGCGTTTTATAAACGTCAATAACTTGCAAATTAATCGGTTAAAAATATTTTAATAATTTTGATTTATATTTAAAGGGGAGAGAAATTATCCTGTTAAAAAATAAATATCAAATAATTATATATTGGAACATTAAATCAACAAACCTTTGTTTATATTTTAAAAAACACATAAAAAATAGTATTGATTTTGTAACGGGTTTTTAGTGTTCCTTAAGAATATCTAGGCCCGGCTCGAGCCGGTTAGGTCATATTATGATCCGTCCAGGCCGGACCAATTGATTTATTTTGGAGTAGAAGCCCTTCCAAACCGGCCAGCGGGCCGACCCGGGCCGTGCAGGTTTTTAGTAGTAGTAGATAAACAACAATACGCCCCTAATTCCTAGTATTATAAGGAAGGGAGGGCGACCTTTAGTCTGGAGTAATTTGTCAATATTAAAAGCTAGAGATTTGTTAATTTTGAATTTATATCAGAAACTAAGAGATAAAGTTAAAAAAAACTAATGGATTCCTCTCCCCTTTATTTTTAAATTTGTGCTCACCGCAAAAAAACTCTACCAGAATCTGCAAACAGTTTGCCGTTTGATTCTATTAGTTCATCATTTGTTAACCAGTGTAATCAATTGATAAATGGCATTTATTGTATTTTTAGTTCTACATTAAATTTGTCGGTTGGCTGAAATGGGAGACGGGTAAAAGGAATTTTCAGATCTAAACCAAATTCATTAAACGAATAAAGACCAAATGTGCTGAATATCAGTTTTAAGAATACAACATAACCAAAAATATATATGTTTAAATAACTTATGCTTTAGATTTAAAGAATTGTGATATAAAGTACTTAATTTCCATTTTTCTATCGAACTCACAATTATTCCAAAACAAAGCTATAAACTTTCCTAAAACAATATATACGCACCTTGAGTATATTCAAATAAATAAAGATCTTAAAGGTAATTGATAAAATGTGCCTTAAACCGATAAGCTCGTTGCGCATTTTATTCCTCGTTTTCATGTCGGCGAATCCCATAATGAGTCCATTGATAAAACATAGTAGAGTATGTTTGTAGACTACTGTCCTACTTTCATCTTTTAAATCTTTCATAATGGAAGTGAGTATTGACCTAGAGCGACTCACACTTTCCTAATTTTTGTGCAAAATATATTTACGTACCAATTTATATACAATGCCCAATGTTTTAATCACAAAAGCAAATCCTAAAAGCCACTTGCCACTCAGACTGTTTCAGAGGTTTATTATAAGATTCTACATTAAATAAGTGTACGGAGTATGTTAACAGACCCAAGTTTACCCTGTAATGTTGCAAAACTAGCAAGACCGATTTGTGTCCTTGTTCGTCGAAGAGGCAAAGGGCTGTCAACAATTCCAAAACTAAGGTTTTAACATCGCAACTAGTAGTCTGCAGCGCTTAAATAAGTAGTTATAAATAACATTTTGTTACACTTTAAGTATACATTCAATATAATAAAGCGATCTAAGAATTTGTAAAGTTTTAAGAGGATTAATTAAAGTTAATCTAGTAAGTACACACTCATAGCCTTAATAATAGAGTACCTTTGGCCATAAGAATTGCTAAGTTGCCGGTAGTGTCATGTGCCAAAAACCTTAAGCCTTGACCAGTGTCTACAAGTGTCCTCAAGCATTTGGCACATTCCAGCTGTAATTCCAATGTATCATCACTTTCCGAAGGGTGTTGAGAAACACTTTCTATCAAAGTATCCAAAGTTTCGAGTATCGTTTGAAAGCCATTTAGCTCCAAAAATTCTTTGATCCACGCTCTTCGACTGCTGGAAAGTTTGTGTTTTAACGAAGTCAATAATTTGTCAGAATCAGCATTACAATTCCGGAGTGCAGTTATCCAGTACTCGGGATCCTCATCTGCTGTTATAATGTTTGATAGACTCTCTGTTCCGTCGCATGGTTTAGAATTACTGCCGTTCGGAATATGATTGTTGTTGAGTTTGGGCGAACCTTCTTTACTACCCAACGATGCCGAACAATCGTCGTAATCAACCGAAGAGGGCGACTTGGGCTCATCGCAAGTTAAATTATCGCAAGAATTGTTATTTTCAAGTTCTACAGCAATCGGAAATATCCATTTTTTGAGCAAGGATGACATGTATGTCAAGGTTTAGTAATTAAGAGCTGTCTAGTAAATGTTGAAATAATTTTAGTTACATTTAAGCCAATGTTTTAAAGCTATGTTTAGATGTAAATGCTACATGTGCATATTATAATTCCATTAAGACGAAAGTGTTAAACATCTAGCTATTACACGAGTCCCTAGAGATGACATACTCTTACCCTCGCCATATATCTTTACACCTCTCAGCGAATAACTAATGAAGGTCAATCAAAATCCAACAATTGTTATTATATATGTATAGTTACTAATTGTAGCAAAGTCACTTTTAAACACGTCTTAAAACATAATATTAAAGTGAATTTTACCACATAAGAGCTAAAACTTATTTAGCTTGATATACATATTTAATGGAGATAGGACATATGAAAGAGGGACAAAATAGTATACTTAATTGTGTGGAAACCAAGGGGCTAACGTCTTATTATGTAAAATAATAGTTTGACCCTTATAGTAACCTCTATCAACTATTTGAGATTATCTTCTAGATTAAGTTTTCAGACTTAATTGTGATTATAGGATAATTGAGATCAAAATCTTTATTTTAGCTCTCTCGTCTTATACGTGTGACTTATCCAATAACTTATCGAAATTTTATATATATGATAGGTTACCGATAATGGTGGCATATAGTTTATCTGTTTGGCAAATTGTAACATAGCACATAAACAGGGACGTAGCCAGGTTTTGGATTAAGGTGGGGGCTAAATTGTTATAAGTTTAATGGGGGGGGGGGGGCAAAACATAATTTTTTTTTTTAATTTTTGAGGGTTTTTGTATTTAATTTTTTTTTGTCATTTAGGGTGGGGGGTGCATATAAATAAATTAAATATTTTGTTAAATACATTGTTTTTATAAAAATAAAGTTAAGTTGTTGGTATGGTGTTAATCTTTTCTTTCATTATAGTTATACGTTCATTGATTTGTTAAATTGATTCGACTGAGTGAGTTTCATTTTTAGATAATTAAATTATTGCCGGTAACTCTCCGCGCAACAAAGAACTCTCAGACTAGATATGGGTAGACTCTAACCTTTAATTTAATTGTCAATTTAGATAAGTTTAGACTTTTTTCATATTTTGCTTTATTTATTTATTTTATTTACTAAAGGTGCACACAAGAATAATATTGGGGGTTATAAAGGTACAGTCTAAGAGCAAGCTATCTTTATAAAATTAAAGGAACTATGAGGCAAGTAAATAGAAAATACCCAAAACACTTGTATTACGTAGAAATATGACCTCTCGATACCTCTAAATTTTGTGAATAAATTAACGAGAAATAGCTTAAGTCTACCCTGAGGATGTTCTATACCTTCTGAGATAGTTTAAAATTATTAGTTCTTATCTTATCTTTTATTTTGAACATTTATTATTTTGAACATTTATTTTTTTAAGTTAAGTATATTATAATATACTATTACTTTACTACCGCGTTACTTATTAAAATAAGCCATTTCCATATTTTTTAAAATTAAAAAAATATAGTAATTTTTATCTATTTCTGGGAGGGAAGAGTAGTAGATCCAGTTGTTTATTATAAAAGAATTCTTTAAATTTAAAATAAATAATTTCTAAAAATATTTTTATTAACGAGAATATTGATTAAAATGTAATTTTAATTATATATATAATTAAGTTTGGGAGGGACAACGCTCAACAGGATTGTTATATTAAGCAATTATATAACAAAAATGGCGATTAAGAAGCGTGAAATAATATCAGTTCTCGAAAAAGCCATACTATTTTTGAAAAAAGCTCATAAACCATCTAATTTTTTGTTAACGCTCACTAATGTCCTTGTGGTTAATTCAATTGCATCAGGAACTCGCTGAGCGGTTTAATTCGTTGACTCTTAAAAACACCTTTTTTGATCAAGTTAAATTGAACTACATAAAATGGAAAGAAAATGGCGATTATAATAAAATTCAATTATAAAATTTTTTAGGTTGAATATTTTGCTTTAGTTGTAGTGCAAATTTTAAATTCGATAAAAATTTATCGCTATTTCCATTGCAAAAATTTTGATTTAAAACTCGCTGCACTTTAAATTTGCTTGGAATAAAATTAATATACAATTATAGCATTTGATAGGGGCCTAGAGTAGATTGTAAAAAGGCATTATCCTCTCCTAACATATTCTAAAATCATTCAAAAATAATTAGCAATAACTTTAGAATTTTAATGGGCGCCCCTACCCATCTCTCCCTTCACAATTATAAAAATAAAAAAAATTATTTTCTGAGTTTAACAAATATTTATCTTGCACCACCTCGTGGCTTTAAAAGGAATAGTCAAAGTCAAACTGCTCTAGACTCTATGAGACTATTTATTAACTCTTAACTTGAATATGTAATTAAATTCGCTGTTTTTAATTTTTTTCAAATTATGATTTTTTTAATTATTTGTTTGCTAAGTTAAAATAAATTTTACACCTTTGTAATATCTATGTATAGATATAAAAGTTTAAAATTAGGATTTTCAAATAAAGTCCAAATAGCCTATAAATTAATTAAATCATGAATGCAATTTTATTATTTTGTTAAAAGTTATTATAAAATGGAAGGTTATTCTTATTTCAGTAGTAAACACGTATATTAGCAATAAATCATTACAATCTCAAAAAATTATAAATTTTACCTTTGGTCAAGAATATGATAGAATAAATGTCAGATCTCATACTTTAAATAATGCAAGAAAGTAAGCATTTTCATATGCAATTTTTTCATTCTTTGATCAATAAAATTTAGTTTTGTTTTTAATAAAATTCTCGATAATATAGCTCGACGCGTTTATGAATTGGACAATATTCGAAAACTTTTTTACTATCATGTAAATGATATTAAAGCAATGCATAGGGGAGGGGGGGGGGGGTAGTGGCTTAAGTTTTTTGGCGAAAATAAACATAGGCAAAAACAGGCACAAGCTAGGTAAACACAACGCAAAATAAAACCGAATAATAGTTGTAAAAAGAAATTATGTACTGACTAGTTAATTAACTACGCCTAAAAAATATAAAAATTGTAAAGTTTGGTTAAATTTTATCGGTTAAATTAAATAATTGTTAAAAAATATCACAAATCTTATCAAATTTAGTTTCAGGTATCAAGAGAAATACAACGTGTTTTCATGAAAAATTCACCTTATATCATGCCAAATGGATATATTCGAAATTTGCCTCGGGCCTTATGTGTCATTTACATTTTTGGAAAAGCTGTTTTTGCCATCAATTACATGGTTTTTCATATATATTTAAAAAAAAATTGTTTTTAATTACTTATTATTTTTTGTTTATTTACGAAAAAAATAAATGATTTTTTTGTTGTAGATGGTATAAGTTTTTATAATTATTCTGCCATCTTAGGTTGTTCTTGATTTGTGAGCTCTCTTAATGGGGGAGGGGGGGGGTGCAAAAAGGAGAAATTTAGAAGTGCTCCTTAGTTTAATGACATAAGTAATTTTGACAGGACAAGAATTTTTATAATTTTCTCCGAGCTTTGATTTAAAAAAAACAATTTTTATCGAAAAAATATTGAGCAAAAATAATTTCGACCAAAAATAACTTTGCCCGAGGGGAAATTTTTTTGCGAAATAGGCCGGTCACGGACATCCTATTGTAAAATCAATCGATGGAAAAAGACTGTTTGACCTGACTTGTTAAAGTATATTTTTTAAACCTTACTTCTTGAAAGTTAAATTGTTAATTAATGGACTATTTTATTAATTTCTATATTATTTAAGTTTATTTCCTAATAATTATGTATGTTATATGCTAAAATATATTAAATTAATGAGCTGGCATCGAGCCAAGGATTGAGATTGTATCAGATTTTACAACTTCCATGGTGATTTTCTGCTTGATGTAAAAGAATTCTTTGGGATTTAAATAAATGATTCCAATTGAGTTATATAATTCATTTTTTAAGCATTATTTTTGGATAAAAATTATAAGTATTAAAAACAAAAATTAATAATTTATACGACATGTTTTTCATTTATAAAAACAATCATATATTATATTAAATATGTAATTTATTATTTAGAAATTTGCCTTATTTAATAAATATCCATTATAAAATGAATTCAGGGTTTGCCCTAATAAATAATATTTATGTTATAAGTTATCTCATATTCATTTAATACTCCTCATATTATTTAAATTAAATATATGGCGCATGTTACAAACCAAGGCAAAGTGTTTGATTTTTCCTTATTGACGCTTTATTATAGAAAAGTATTAAATGTATAACTAAATAGTGGAATTAATAAAAAGATACAAGAACGAAAATATTTATAAAAAAAGATTAAAAGACATTATCCGTGTCTTCATCTTCTTTAAGAATGGGCATTTAATCCATCAGGGAATAAAAATTGGATTTAGCGATCGCAATGGCGATTGATTGTCAACTATTAGATATTTTTGAAGAAGGCGAGCGTTTATTAAGTTCTTTAAAAAAAATTTAAGCGCTCCTCCCAATCGTCCCTGAGCACGACGAGACGATAGAAAATAAAAATGGAGGTTTCTGATAAAGCTGAATATTTTACGGTTTACGATGATCTGCCGATCGGGGGGGGGGGGGGTCGTGAGTATCGTTGGAGGGTGCAAACGGGTCAATAAAGGTGCAGTCCCATTTTAAGAAAAGACTTTTGTCCCATTAGACAAGTGACGAACCTTCAGGACGCATCCGCTCTTCGAGAGAGGGATCTGACGGTTCAAGGATGGAAGGAACTTTAGCCCGTTTAAGGGCAGCTTGTAGCAGTCTATTTATTTTTTGGTGCCTATTTGTTAAATTTACAATGTAGAGGGTGACGCTCTTCCTCATCTACAAGTGAATTACAAAGCCGGTGTAATATTGGAGTCAGCGAACGTTGTAAAATAGCGAAGTCAAATGTCAATCAAGCGTCATATATTATTTTCATTAAAATTGTTGAAATAGTTTTTATTGGCGGATAAAAACGTCAATCATCAATAATATTATGTTATTTAACATTACAATTTTAATCATATTACATATCATAAATAAATTAAGAACTTTGCCCTCCCCCGTATTTTTTACCCTCTTTCTCACCAGGAAGGAGGGGGGCCCCCCCCTTATTTTTTACCCTCTTTCTCACCAGGGGGGAGGGGGGTGATTTGCCCCCCCCCCTTATTTTTTACCCTCTTTCTCAACAGGGGGAGGGGAAGGGGGGGGGGGGGGGGTGATTTGCCCCCCCCCCCTTATTTTTTACCCTCTTTCTTACCAGGGGGCAGGGGGGTGATTTGCCCGCCCCCCCTTATTTTTTACCCTCTTTCTCACCAGGGGAGAGGGGGGTGATTTGCCCCCCCCCCTTATTTTTTACCCTCTTTCTCACCAGGGGGGAGGGGGGTTATTTGCCCCCCCCCTTAATTTTTACCCTCTTTCTTACCAGGGGGCAGGGGGGGTGATTTGCCCCCCCCCTTATTTTTTACCCTTTTTCTCACCAAAAGGGGGGGGGGTTTGCACCCCCCCCCCTTATTTTTTATTCTCTTTCTCACCAGAGGGGAGATGGGGCCCCCCCCTTATTTTTTATTCTCTTTCTATCCACAGGGGAGATGGGGGGGGGGTGTGTTTTGCCCTCCCCTATTTTTTACCCTCTTTCTCACCATAGGGGGGTTGCCCCCCCCCCTTTTATTTTTCACCTTCTTTCTCACCAGGGGGTAGGGGGGTGATTTGCCCCCCGCCTCAATTTTTACCCTCTTTCTCACCACAGGGGAGATGGGGGGGGGGGGGGGGGGTGTTTTGCCCCCCCCCCACTTTTTTATCCTAATTAATATTAGATGGGAGGGGGGGGGGTCTTTTGCACTCCTTATTTTTTATCCCTCTTTTTCACTGGTGCCCCCCCCCTGGTAAGAAAAAGGGTAAAAAAGAAGGGGGGGGGGGCAAATCACCCCCCTCCCCTCTGGTGAGAAAGGGGATAAAAAATGGAGGGGGGGGGGGGCAAAACAGCCCCCCCCTCATCTCCCTCCTGGTGAGAAAGAGGGTAAAAAATAAGGTGGGGGGCAAATCACCCCCCTCCCCTCTGGTGAGAAAAAGAGAAAAAAAATTTGGGGGGAGCAAATCCCCCCCCCCCTGGTAAGAAAGAGGGTAAAAAATAATGGGGGGGGGGGAGCAAATCCCGCCCTCCCCCCCCCCCCCCTTGTAAGAAAGAGGGTAAAAAATAAGGGGGGGGGGGCAAATCACCGCCCCCCCCTCTTCCCTGGTGAGAAAGAGGGTAAAAAATAGGGGGGGGGGCAAATCACCCCCCTCCCCCCTGGTGAGAAAGAGGGTAAAAAATAAGGGGGGGGGGCAAATCACCCCCCTGCCCCCTGGTGAGAAAGATGGTAAAAAATAAGGGGGGGGGGGCAAATCACCCTTCCCCCCCCTCTCCCCCCTGGTGAGAAAGAGGGTGAAAAATAAGGGGAGGGCAAAACACCCCCCCCCCCCTGGTGAGAAAGAGGGTAAAAAATAAGGGGGGGGGCAAAACACCCCCCCCCTCCCCCTGGTGAGAAAGAGGGTGAAAAATAAGGGGGGGGGGCAAAACACCCCCCTCCCCCCTGGTGAGAAAGAGGGTAAAAAATAAGGGGAGGGCAAAACACCCCCTCCCCCCTGGTGAGAAAGAGGGTAAAAAATAAGGGGGGGGGCAAAACACACCCCCCCCCTCCCCCTGGTGAGAAAGAGGGTGAAAAATAAGGGGAGGGCAAAACACCCCCCCCCCCCCCCCTGGTGAGAAAGAGGGTGAAAAATAAGGGGGGGGGGCAAATCACCCCCCCCCCCCCTCCCCCCTTGTGAAAAAGAGGGTAAAAAATAAGGGGGGGGGGGCAAATCACCCCCCCCCCCCCTCCCCCATGGTGAGAAAGAGGGTAAAAAATAATATAAAATAATATAATTCTATTTAACTTTTAATATAATTCTATTTAACTTTTATTTAATACAACACAATTAACATATATATATCAATTTAAATGTATTAGTTAATATTTATCTCTAATTCAAATATGGGATAATTGACGTTCAAATTTAAAAACGCTATGGTATAACAATGGGATCGTCAAAAGTAACAATGCATTTTCCAAATCCCCACCCAATCCCCTGTTAGTAAAAAATGACGAGATAAACGTCAAAACTCATTATTTCGTGTTTTTAACCAATAGCAATTCGTATTTGACGTTCGCTATTTTACAACCTTCGACATTTCTGTACGCTACACCGGCAGGGGTATGGAGACGGGTATTTACAGCCCAAGCGGAGAGCTATGTTGAAGGACAGGGTAGGGTTCTCTAAAAACATTTCCAAAAACTTACTAGGGTAAGCTTCAAGCCATTCATGACCGGATGGGTCAAAAGCCAATAAGATTGCAATGCTGTTTGGCGTCGCATGTCGAGAGAAGGTAAGCAACGGACCGCGACACTAAACTTGCCTCCAAATCTTTTTGGGCATATGATTGTGGAATGTCAACTCCTAGACATTCTCATTCCATAGAGATAAGGCTTGATTGATTAAGGGATTGAGTGAGAAAGGGACAAGGTTATTAATAGGTTATTTAAAAGAATGGGAGGAGGAAATAAAGGCGGCTAAGGAAATCGCAGTTGGAGAGGGAACACCCTAGACCACGATTTTGTGGGAAGAGTGGCCTGAAGCCAATTATTCGTGTTAGAAAATATTTAAATCGATTCAAGTGTGGATTTAAAAAAGTTTTATAGTTGTGTAAAACATCTTTAAACAAAAAAGCTTGCGTGGAGCGGAAGCAGAATAAAATTTTGCTAATGTTGTAATAATTTTATAAAAAAAAGGAATGATGATAGGGCATAGATTTAAAAATGTCTAATTTGGTTTTTAAAGAAGAGAGGTTTTTGTCTAAAAAGTTTTTGAGGCACTCAGGTCCCCAAGACATACATATAGTCTTTTTTAATTTTGGCAAAGTCAAAAAAACTTTGGGTGAATATTATCCAAGTCAGGATATATTTCACTCTTAGAGGCGCTTAATGTGGGGAAAAAAGCATGTATTACATCTAGTGCTTGGACTAAGTTGTCAGGGGAGCCAACAAGAGTGTCGTCATCAAGATACCAGACATTAAGGGTGAGTTTACAATGTTTGTTAATTTTATTAAATAGGTGATTTATAGCCAAACAGAATAAAGGGGGGCTTAGGGGGTCGCCTTTTGGATCCCTTCTGCGAAGTCAAGGAAGAATGCATAATATAACAGGACAATTTTATCAAAATAAGGGTAGTTAAATTATCATTAAAGAATGTTACTGGCCTATAATCATGAAAGCCCCCACATTAAAAAAATGGCATGGGTTTTAAGGTGCGCCATCAAGCCAAGGGATTATGGTAAGAAAGCTAGGCTAAAAGTTATAACAGAGGGATATGACCAGCGAATTGGATAAGCATTTGTTAAAATCTGTAAAGAAACCGAAGATATAAATAGCTCTGCCGCCAAAAAGGATATCAATTCAAAGCTCTAAATTTCACATGTTGTTTATTAAAAATATTGTATTATGAACAATTTACAATGATTATTTCTAAGTATATTTTTATCTATATAAATATCGCATTTATCCTGAATAAAATTTTTTTTCTAAACAACCTGACTGTAATCTAGTTAAATGCCAGCCATAATTATTGTGAAAGGATGCAAAAAGATCAAATGTTACAAACCTTATTTTAGAGCCAGCAATTAAGCAAGGTATGTATGTATGTATGTATGTATGTATGTATGTATGTATGTATGTATGTATGTATGTATGTATGTATGTATGTATGTATGTATGTATGTATGTATGTATGTATGTATGTATGTATGTATGTATGTATGTATGTATGTATGTATGTATGTATGTATGTATGTATGTATGTATGTATGTATGTATGTATGTATGTATGTATGTATGTATGTATGTATGTATGTATGTATGTATGTATGTATGTATGTATGTATGTATGTATGTATGTATGTATGTATGTATGTATGTATGTATGTATGTATGTATGTATGTATGTATGTATGTATGTATGTATGTATGTATGTATGTATGTATGTATGTATGTATGTATGTATGTATGTATGTATGTATGTATGTATGTATGTATGTATGTATGTATGTATGTATGTATGTATGTATGTATGTATGTATGTATGTATGTATGTATGTATGTATGTATGTATGTATGTATGTATGTATGTATGTATGTATGTATGTATGTATGTATGTATGTATGTATGTATGTATGTATGTATGTATGTATGTATGTATGTATGTATGTATGTATGTATGTATGTATGTATGTATATATGTATGTATTTGCCCCGATGACATTCAAGAGCTTAGCTAAATCGGCAAGCTAAGATTGAGTCCCATCTGACACCTATGCGGTGCATCTCGGGCCACGATAACTAGAGGTTAAGTGTTCATTTGTTAGTAGGTTAGTGGTTAGTGTGTTAGTATATGTTGTATATATAAAAATAGATTAGTATGTTATTAGTAAACAAAAGAAAATTTCAAAAAAAAAAAATATATATATATATATATAATGAATACGATATTCCCTTGGACAGAGTGTCGGGCTGTGGCGCTAGGTACGAAGGAAGTAGCATTTAACTCGTCACGGGAGGGTACGACTTGGGAAAGTGGAACGAGGGGAAAGTTTTCCACTCCGTCCTGTCTTGCATTATAGGGAGTATTGAATTCCAATCGTGGTTGAGGGATCGGAGTTGCTGAAAGGTTTGGTATATCCAGCTTCCTCTGCATTTGAGGTTACGTAATTGCGGGGGTCTCCAAAAAATAGATCTCAGACATATGTTAATACCACTCCGTCTAGATTGATGTGCCAGAAAGTTCCATTTCCGAGAAATGATTATGTTTTTAATGGGAGAGATTTTACAAAGGGTCCAGAGGTTGACGTTGCTGATTACCTCGCGGTAGAAAATATTACAGGCTATCTTTAGCATTTTGTTGAGTTTTGTTTGGGCCGTTCTGAGAGTTGGGCCTTTGAGCGACCATGTTTCACATCCATAGAGTAGAATGGGTAAGATAGTGGTTTTGAACATGCGGAGGCTGGTTGGTAAGGCTAGTTCATGCGACTTCCATATAGAGTAACGCTAGATGCAACGAATATTGTAGTCGAACAATCTAATAAGCGTCATTTAAATAAAACAAACAAATATAACGGGAAATTTTTTGCTAACAATCAACCTACGAAATTTGACTAATCTAATATGGTAATTTGGATCATTTTGTCTTGGTCAAGATACTTTGTATGTTAGAAATATGTCGTGGTTACGCATGCGCGCGCAGCCGCATTTTAGACTCTCAGGCGCAGTCGCACTCATGCGCAGTCTCTTATACACAGTCTCTCATTGCTGTGGAGTATACCTTACGCGTCTCCCCTCCCCTGCATCTCTCTCTCTCCTCGCTTTATGATACGCGTTAGAGGTGTGCGCCGGCCGTGAAATTACGCGTGACCCACCGTGTCACGGTGGGTCACGGCGTGAATGTGAAGAAATTTTAAATTATTAGGCGTGACAGGGCGTGACGGGCCTTTCCAAAATTTTCCCCGTGCGTGAGTGGGCGTGAACACAAATTTCCATAAATCACGGAAATTTTAATTTTCAAAATTGTTTTTTATTAATATAAATTTGCAGACTATAATTTTAAAAAAAATATATATTATTTATTATTTAATTTAATTTAGTTTTTTTTAAAAAAAGATTAGTTTTTGAAAACAAAAAATCTTTCGCATTTTACAAACTACATCCGAGTGAACCTATTTACTTTTGCTAGCTTTTTCTTTTAAAATTTATATGTTCAAATTCAAATAAAATTTATCAGCAAGCTTATTTACATGTATATAGTGATCTTCTTTCAAGTATTTTATTATTATAATTAAAATCAAAAAACATGGACATTATTCTTTTTTTAAATAAAAATTTCGATTTATAAATTGTATTTATTTTTTGTTATTGAATTATAGAAACATATAGAATAAATTCAAAAAAATGTATAATTATAGGTTACCAATTTTGAAAAATTTAAAAACACCGTGAATTTTCGGGCGTGACGTGCGTGAATCAAAATATTGCCTTTCGTGAGCGGGCGGGTCGGGTCAAAAAAATTTTAGTGGTAAGCGTGAGTGGGCGTGAATTTTTTTTAATACCACCGTGAGTGGGCGGGCCGTGAATAAAAAATTAGGCCCGCGCCCACCTCTAATACGCGCACTACTAATGCCCTGCGCTGGCAGGGCAGGTCACGTGTGGATGATCGTACTAGAGGATTAATAGTTTATTTGTTCGCAAATAATTAATATTTCTTGTTCGCGTATTTCGCGTTTAACTTTCTCTAAATATAATTATCATACGTCGCGCTTATTAATGAAATAGAAACTTAGTAACGTAATCTTAATTATAATCATTCTTTTTTATTTTATATCTTTTATTAAATTATTTAATAAAAGAAATAAAATAGAAGATTACTATTTACTCATAAACTTTCTTTTAAATAACACTAACTGATAGGCAATATACAACATGGGTTAAGTTAATACTTAATATTTACTATTTATACAAGAAATTCTTATCATTTATTTTATGAGAACTTGTTTTCAGTGGTGTCAGATAAAAATGGATACATGTAATATGCTTTAAAGAAGAAGAGAAAATGTTTATTGTTTTTATTTATTTTTCTTTTGGTTGGCTTAATATTAATCAAGATAGGTTAGGAGTAAAATATACACATTGGAGTTATTTTGATTGCTATTGTAACTTAGATTTTTGGGTAATAAGAAGGGTATGGCAATATTTTTAATTTTTAAATCCGATGAATCAGTTCATAAGTTCTAACAGAATCGAGCGCAGGTAAATATTTTTTTATAACGCATGTTTTATTCCTTCAATTTTTACGCCTTTGCTTTTTCCGCATGAAATTTATTTTATTTTTATGAATATGATTGATGCGCATGTGACCGTTAATCGCTATCCGTCATTGTCCTTGATTTATCAGCTGGTATCGAACGATGCGATGACGCAGTGGTATTTAACGTTAGGCATGAAGGTTGCAGGTACAGGGCAGTGTGGTCAATATGTACTGAAGTGAAGGATAATCAGTGCGGGACCGTAGGGCCAAGCTCGAATGAATTCTGCCGGTACAGAGCAATTCGTGTACGACGAGGTTTCGAATATTAAATTTAGTATTGCATGAGCGCACGTTTAACCCAGAAGCGAATTAATGAGACCATGTGGCGCCTACGGGTGCGGCATCTACGGACGCGTTTAATTATTTCGGCGTCTTAATGCCTGTTATGACCTGTTTTTTTTGGCTTAATGCCGTATCACCTTTAATTTTAATGAGGTCAAGTTACCTGGGTTGGCAAACATTTTTGCCCCTGCGCATGATTTAGTTACATTTTTTAGTTAGTACCAGAACGTTGCATGTAATATGATAAAGGTAATACCATCTTAGTCAGGTCCAAGGTTACCGTTATGGAGTTCATTGCTCTCAGGTGATTATGGTAGATGGAGTTGTATTTGATGCGAGATACGTCTGCAATTTCTACACTTAATGATGTCGCTGGTGCCTATGTCGACGCCGATAACTGATATGTCGTATAGCGACGTCACCAATAATTTAACGGAAGTATCGTACTGGTCGAGAGGCTAGCAGCTCTTATGGAGAAGCAGCCTGAACAACTTAGAGTGGCGAAAATGTTTCTGACTCGCTCTCGGGGGGGGGGGGGAAATATGGAAAGATACTTTGGGTTGCGTTAACGAAAACAATTGGGTAGAGTATCCAAACCCAACGTCGCTCAGACATATTTGGTCCATCGTTAGCCATCAATTGACGTTCCCTTACAACCCTTACCCCCCCCCCCCCCTGCTTAGCAAGCTCGATGGGGAAGTGCGATTCAATGTTTGTGGTCAACTATGAAATCAAATCGAGAAGACCAGCTGGAAGACCAAATCAGAGAACTATCCTGGAGACGTTCAACAATGCAGTTCGATTCGTACGTCCGAACAAGGGACAAGTAAAAACGTAATGCGGTCAAAAACTCAGATCTGACGACCGTGCTTAGAAGTCAACACTCGGGTCGGAGGAGGTCATCTTGAAGGGTATGGTGTCGTGGTTGCGCAAGCGCATCCATGCGCAGTCTCCTACGCAGTCTCTCATTGCTGCGCAGTCTACCATACATTCCCCCCCCCCCGCACCTCTCTCTTTCCTCGCTTAATTATACGCGTAGTACTAATGCCAGCTGGGCTGGCAGGGCAGGTCATGCGTGGAAGATCGTACTGGAGATTTAATCTTTCTTTGTTTGCAAAAGAATTAATACATTTCTTGCTATTTTTCGCGTTTAACTTACGCTGATAATAATTGCGCTTATGGATTCTATTGAGATATTATTGGAATATTTAAATATGATTAATAAATGGAATTATATAAAGTAAGAATTAATTGAGTATTCTTGAATAAATTAGTGGATTAATATTTATTGAATAAAGAGTAAATATTAACGTAACATTAATCTTCTTTTATTTTATTATATCTTTCTTTCAAAACCAACAGAGGAAAATTACAAGGTATTTGATTCAAAAAATATATTAAACATGGTACCAGTCGTGTTAGCGGTGTTTAATCCTAATTAATTAGATATAGGAAGTAAAAAAGGATCTGGGCGTATTGTCCAAATAAAGAAGTACTAAAATCTATGCAAAATTAAGCGACTTTTTTTAATATTGATACAATTGTTTAAAAATCAAAGCAATTTTAAATATTCAAATATACTAGAAGTTGTGTACCAAGAATTTGTTTTGATGATAAATATAAACTTAAATTATGGGTTATTAATCTGCTTAACGTTAAAATAGATATTATATAAAAAAGAAGCCATCTTTTTTACATTTTTGAACATATTTTGGCAATAGAAAATTATTTAAATTATTTTGCCCTTCACTCCTAATACTTTCTATTGTAAATGCTACTTCTTAGACAGAATCTGTGAAGTTTTTAATATAATGTAGACAATAAAGCCAACTTAAATATTAGTCAAACTAATCTAATAATGGGTCTCACTTTGATAGTAAGATAGGGGCGAGCCCTGCCATGAAACAAAAAATTATTTATTTTAAAAAGACAATTGACGGTAACTTATATTCATGTATGGACAGAAAAATTAAAAAATTATAATTCGGATTAAGAATAACACATACACGAAGCACACTTTTATTATTTAGATCATAAATATTAATAAGTAAATAAAAACATTTTATTCATAATGTTGGAGACAGACTATTGTTTATCTAATATATTGAATGCCTTAGATTGAGTTAGACGGCAAATATGGTACCCTTTTGTAATGTAACCCAACAAATGATAGCGTGAAATTCAGGTGACAAACTATAAGTAAGATATAGCATATGTTGTAAATTTATAAATGAAGTGATTTCTTCTGGTGAGTTTGCTCAGAGGGCCCAAAAAACAAGCAACAATGTTCAAAAAATATCCCAAAACTGTATGAATTTTTGGTATTAAATTTGCATATATGTCTAATTAGCTGCCCAAATTCAGAGACTAGTTAACCAAATTGGTACAACTCAAGATTCTGAGAGCCTTAGAAGAACCTTGTAAAATTTTTAATATAACATTGCTTATAATTTTTGATTATTAAATTTAATATCTGATAGTATTTCATATTTTAAAACCTATTAATTTTATGCGTTTTATTATATGAACAATAATGTTTAGGCATAGCTTAATTCAATCTACTAACATATTATCAAAAGAAACAAATCAGTTAATATTAGATTTATCTCATATCCCACCACCTGAAGATGACTTTGAACAGGTAAATGACATCTTTTAAAAGGCATCTTTTGATCATTTAAAAATAAACTTCCTATTCTCCATTTCAATGCTCTACAAAAATTATTGTTTAATTATATGGATTGTTTTAAAATTATGAAAAGTGACTTAAAAATCCATCATGAAATATTATATGGTATTTTATGTACAATAAGATATCTGTTAAAATATTTAATAAGTTTGTGTGCAAATTTTTGTATTTCATATATTATATAAGTAAAATTTGACTATTTTATTTATTTTAATTTAAATGAAAATTTATTTTTTTAAAGACATTGGCCTATAAAAAATGTGTCATGTTAATAATTTTGAAAGTGTTTATGATAATGATTTCTTTGTAAATATGGGCAAAAATATTAAACAGTTCGAATCATGATTTTAATCTTTTATTTTTCAAATCTATGTAAATAATGCAGCGACAGAGAAAAATTCAAAAAGAAAGAATTACAGATGAGTTTACTGCAGCTTTGAACAGTTTTCAAGGGGTCCAAAGAAAAGCGGCAGCCAAAGAAAAGGCTAGTGTAGAAAGAGCAAAGGCTAATTCTGGCTTAGTAAAAATCTTTGTATTATTAGGTTTACAAATATTTTTAGGCTTTTGCTGAGCATAGGGAAGAACAACCATCATTCCAAAAGTATGTTTTGTGCAATATAAATTGAATTTTATTTATTTTTGCTTACAAATTACATATTTTACTTTAATTCTAGTTGTCAAATGCACTTACAAATGGAGGAAGATTTAAATATTGAAGAATTACGAGAGAGGGAAGCTTCTGTCAGAAGACTAGAGGTAATTTATATTGTAGGAAATTACCCTCCTTTACACTATGATTGACGTTGTGATTTTTAATTTAAGTATATTAGAATTGCTCTAGCCTAGTTTTGTAATTAAGTTTGCCAAGCTGCATCTTTATTTACCAGGCAAGTCTGATTCAAAGTTAAAATATTTTGTTTGAATACCAATAATAAAGGTTAATATGCATGTGATATTCATTAAATTCAAATCTGTTAAATGAATTTTATATGTCATTAATGTACAATTAAGGATGGTTAACATCTAGCTCAGCATTATTACCTAAAGTTAAGCTATAAAAAACATGATTTTTACATTTATTAATATTTTTTATTGCAGTTTTGTTTTTATTAAATTGCGTAATAACAATTTTTATAGATAAATTTAAAGATGATTTAAATTAGAGGACCTTTGAAGATAAATTTTATTGATATGTGTTAATGTTTCTAATGAAAAAAAAATTAATTGATTCACTTGCATCTACCTGGGTTTTTACTGATTTACCAATGATATTTATTTGTCTAACATTGAAAACTAAAAGTTTATCATTGGATATGCTTATGCTTAGTTCAAAGAATCAAATTTTTTAAGGCAGCATAGAATACCTATTATCCCATTTTACCTTTAATAAATTGAGGTTGGACAAAAGGGGTCACACTTATTTACAATGGATTTAGCAAATTCCACCCACATTGTCTCAGATAATCATAAACTTAATTGTTTAATTATAATAAAATAATAATATTTTGCCATTTTTATAAAAATGAATAAGCTGCTTTTACGCAAATGTTATATATTTATCAATTAATGTGTTATTAATATTTTCAGCTTTATTCTTAATTGCTAGCTAAAAGTTCGTACAAACTCTTGTTTTTTAATAACTATTTAGAAAGTCAATTTACTTATCACCTCTAAGTTTTTGATTAATGAAAATTATCAAACAATTTCCACACAATTAAAACGTAGAGTGGTGTCATAATGGTCTAAAAAACTAACTGAAATGAGTATAGGATGGTTGAGTTATGCACATGGCTTTAAAATATGGGTTTTAATTAGAAAGATTCCTTAATATCCCTATATTGCATGTATATCTCAGGCCGATATAACTGATGTCAACCAAATCTTCAAAGATTTGGGCATGCTAGTTCACGAACAAGGAGATATGTTGGGTAAGTTTCAAATATTAATTATCAATTTCTAACATTAAAATGTCTTTATCCCAGAAATGAAACTAGTTTTTAAGTTATTATATCTAAAGTCAATCTCCAATTTTTTATCAAATAAATATATAATTTTGAGCAATTCTAAGTTGATAATGTCACAAATGATTGTGTAAAACTTTTGTTTCATCGCGTTGGTGTAGATAGCATAGAAGCAAACGTGGAAAGTGCAAATATCCAAGTTGAGCAGGGTAATACCCAACTCAAGAATGCCAGGAGATATCAAGTAACTTCTCATTCATCACATCTTTTTATAATAACTTAAGAATCTTATTAAATTTTGGGATAACAATTTAGCATAAGGATTAACTTCATTCAAATAACACAAGCCTACAAATATTGACTTTGTGATTCCATCCCGCAACCAAACCAATAATTCGGATAGAGAATTTGGCGCTAAATATTAATTTGTTTTTAGTTTTTTTCCTACAGCTTGTATTTTAGATGTACGAGGTAGAAGGTGCAAAAAATGCTCTAAACTTTTTTGAGACTATATCGCTCCGGCATTTTTAATTTTTATTGAAAAATATTAATTTATTCCTATAGATTAAAGTTTCATCCTAAGGGCCATTATTTTAGTTTTTTTGATTCACCTCTATATTTAAATTTACAAATTTTACTTTTTGTGTTAAAGTGGTTATAGTTTTGTGTTTATAAAGTAAAAAATTCAAAACAGATTATTGTTCAGCGCAAAATTTTCTATCAGAAAAATGGGTCCGATTGTAGAATGGTTTTTTTTAAAAACCTGTGTAATTAACAGAAGAAAATTTAGGATGTGATGACTTTTATTGCATATTATCGTCTAAAAAATAACAATTTAATTAATTTGCGTTTTGGGCTATATAAATTTTACATTAAACATAAAAATGTCCCAATTGGTAATAAGTGATAAATCATATAAATTAGCATCATTCCAATAGTTAAAAATTGAAAATATTAATTTAATCTTATAACATACTAAATTGATTTAAACACAATATAGGTTGCGGCGAGAAAAAAGATGTGTATCATATTCGGTATTTTGGCGGCTATAGTTACTGTTTTAGCCTTAATAATTTGGGGAGTTTCTAAATGAGAAATATCTGCTGCCCCTAAACCAAATGGGAAATTATCGTTATTTTAACAACTACGTTACATGAAGTTACTTTTGCAAACTCTTAAAATAGCCTATATTTATTTATTCACTAAACTCATTACTGATATTTCCATGCTAATATAAGTGTATTTTTTATGTAATATTAACTAATAAATGTGATTCCCAAAGGTTTTCACACACACCAATGTTATGTGTCACGCATATTTTGATTTATACTACCATATCTTCACAAAGTTATATGTATGCCTTAACAAAAACGCTAAAGATCAAACGCGAAGACTACACATTTTATAATAAACATGCATACATATAAAGATTATAGTTTTTTGTAAAAATCCTAGAAACACCTTGTTAATTATGAATATGCAAGCGAATTAAGGGCTCAAAAGACGTTTAAGAAAAAATAAAATGAATGTCATCTTAATATTTAATAGTATTTGTGGGCAGGCAAGATTGTAATGAAGTTTCACACGGTCTCTAATGGGCTTTTGACTTGTTTTAGTAAGTACCAGTGACCACATTCACAACGTTTGGGTGTATCTTTGTATAACCATATCCATGTAAAACCTGGCATATCATCCTCACCTAATTTTGATATAATTAACTTTTGATTAAACAAAAAATGTATGTTAAATTGCTTAAATGATATTTAAAGCAAATAAAAAAGCCATTTTCATTATATAAATTAAAAACAACTATTTAGGAATAAAAATATATTGATTACTAATTATTTTTCCAAATAATATGTTTGTAGTGTTGTCCAGTAATAAAATATTAAGTCTTTTTTCATAATTACGGTGAAAAGTTATTTTTATTTAAGAAGATATTAAAATTGTAATTATACAATATAGATATCTTTATAAAACAAGCTTATTTAAAAAAATATGATGATAATGCTATTTTGTTTAATTAAGTATACAGATCTTAATTTAATCTATGCTTTTTAGATGTAGGATTGGTGTTAGTCTTAAAACCATATAAGATCCAATAGAAATTTTGCGTAAAAATAATCAGAGAAATTTAATAGGTATCCAGAAATACATTTGAAGTAAGTGTTATGCAATAAACTCGTTCATAGACCATAATGTTATAATATCATCAGCACATAGATAATATTAAAGCATTTATAAATGATGTTTAAATTTTATTTTATAAAAGCAAAGACTTACAAAGGCACCCTACCATTCTTCTATCAAAAACAGAGGGTATCAATGTAGGTTGCTGTTTTGTTCCTGGACCTTTTTTAATAGGTTTGGTTAAAAAGGGATCCTATAAAAACTTAAATAAAGTTTTCTTTAACCTTACATCATTGCCTTTAATTTGTAATTTATAAATCTTTTGGACGGTTCCAGTGGCACTTGCAACGGGATCACCCAAAACTTAAACATAAATCTAAATAACTCTAAGACATACCTGTTGGTGTCAATGGCTCTTTTTTAAAACGCTTGGGAGCAGCACCAAATATTCTCCCAATTTTAGACAAAAATGACATTTGTCAAAAAAGATTACAAATGCGTCTTATGGCACAATTTATAAAAATAAACAATTCGTTACAATATTCACTCAAGCCTTTAAGAATCTAATGGACATTTCTTCCAAAGCAAAAACACCCCTAATCCTAACCTTTGTTGACATCCATAAAGCTTTTGACTCACTCTCCCACCTCTACATATGGGAATCCTTATGCCTCATTGGTATCCCCAAAAAAATCATTAGACTTATCTTCTATCTCTATAAAGACATGAAGGTGGTCGTCAAACATCTGCACCACCGGTCCAACCCTATCTTAGTCAATTCTGGAGTTAGGCAGGGGTGCCCACTCTCACCTCTCATATTCATCACTGCCATGGACCTCATAATAAAGAGATCGACACTTCCATTTGACGGTATCAACTTGGGTGAACAAAAAATATCTTCCCTCTTATTCGCAGACGATCTTTGCATAGTCTCCGACTCGATCTCCAGAACTCAGAACTTCATTGACAGATTCACCATGGAGACCCAGAAAGCGGGTCTAATGATAAACCCTAACAAATCCAATATCCTATCAATCAATTTACCATTGCAATCAAAACCCGTTCTCATTGATAATACTCAAGTCCCCATCTCAGATTCAGTTAATTATCTTGGAGTCACTCTCTCCTACGACACATACTCCCTTTTAGACATCTCGAATAAAATAGGAAAAGCCCTGAAAAAATTCTACTCGTGCTACTCTAAGTCGCATGAACTGGCCCTACCAACCCGCCTCCGCATGTTCAAAACCACTATCTTACCCATTCTACTCTATGGCTGTGAAACGTGGTCTCTCAAAGGCCCGACTCTTAGAACGGCCCAAACAAAACTCAATAAAATGCTAAAGATAGTATGTAATATTTTCTACCCGGAAGTAATCAGCAACGTCAACCTCTGGACCCTTTGTAAAATCCCTCCCATTAAAAACGTAATAATTTCTCGGAAATGGAACTTCCTGGCACATCAGGCTAGACGCAGTGGTATTAACATATGTCTAAGTTCTATTTTTTGGAGACCCCCGCAATTACGAACCCTCAAATGCAGAGGAAGCTGGATTTATCAAACCTTTCAGCAACTCAGGTCCCTCAACCACGATTGGAATTCACTCCTCCCTATAATGCAGGACAGGACGGATTGGAAAACCTTCTCTTCGTCCCACTTTCCCAAGTCGTACCCTCCCGTGACGAGATAAATACTAATTTTCGTCCTACCTAGCGCCACATCCCGTTCACTCTGTCAAGAGAATATCGTATTCATTCTAATATATATATATATATATTTTTGACTACTAACATACTAATCCATTTGTATATATACATATACTAACACACTAACCACTAACCTACTAACAATTGAACACGTAACCTCTGGTTATCGTGGCCCGAGATGCACCGCATAGGTGTCAGATGGGACTCAATCTTAGCTTGCCGATTTAGCTAAGCTCTTGAATGTCATCGGGGCAAATACATATATACATACATACATACATACATACATACATACATACATACATACATACATACATACATACATACATACATACATACATACATACATACATACATACATACATACATACATACATACATACATACATACATACATACATACATACATACATACATACATACATACATACATACATACATACATACATACATACATACATACATACATACATACATACATACATACATACATACATACATACCTTCAAAGCGTTAAGATATGGAGCTAAAAAATGAAGTTAAGCTCTAACTTCAGAATTAACGTGTATTAACCCATTGAAGTCACTATTGGGGTCTTTCTTTGACCTTATTGCTATTCTCGCAAACGTCTGACTTTTATTGGATATTTAATAAAGTATTTATTACTTTATAATTTGGTATTTACTTCCCGATACTACTAACAAGTCAAATATTTTTTCAATTGTCTTTTTTAAATGACCTCAACTTGGTCTGCCATATTCTTTAATTATTAAAATTTAATGCAAGAGTGTGTTAATATAATAAATTTATTACAATTTATCTCGCTTTTTAAGTTATTACTTAAAAATAAAATGACCTTTTAAATATTGGCAAATATAAAATACTATCGACAAATAGTGTTGTCTAGAGCTATATTTTAGGAGTACCACCGAACTTTGTTTAGGCTTTATGTGTTGTTATCATCAATAATAAGGTCATATGACTTTTCTTGCTATTAGAGCTTCAATCATTAAATTTCATTTGCCGTTTTCTCGTTGTTTTTTTTCGTCTCAAACCTCCACATCTATCTTTTAGGCTGCTCTGTATATATTTACTATTAAATTATTGAATATAACAATCTAGGAATTGCACCTAATTGCATTTATTAAGGGATCTGTCCAAAGAATTATCGGCAAACATCACAATTTTCTTACACTTCCTGTAAAAAACATAAAACGATTTTAATTAAAAATTTATTATTTATATAACCTTAATTTACGATCTCAAATATATAACTTGCAAAATCTTAATATTGAACCAATTTTTATCACAGCCGGCCTTCTGCTGCCAATTATTTAGCCAGTCACAGTTTTTGCTTTCATACCTTACTTAAATTTTTTTATAAACGATTTTTATTGCTATTACTCGTATTTGTGCTGATTAACGATTTTTATCGTTTGAAAGATATAAATAGTTAAAACAATTTTTATTTTTTTTGTCACATAAAACTGGCATATAAAAACTCGTAAAAAACTAATAAAAAAGTTAAAAAATTAATTAATAATTAGCTACGAGGCATAGCTATAAAAAAAATTGTTGGGAAAATTGAAATATAAAAACCGAAATTATTATTACTTGTGATATACTCCGAAATTATACTGTTACGCTTAGATCATTTTAATAAAACATATATTATCTACAAAATACTAAAACCTCCTGGCCATTAAAATATCGAACCATGGGCTTATGACTATGGTTACCTTAAATGTCTCTCCTAGACGATTTGTAAATAAAATTATGTATTAATCTAGCAATGTCAATCCTAGCTATATATTTGTCGCGTTCAATCATTTATGATACGTTAATCTTCATAATTAACTTATGGCTTCATTGAGTGCTTGTTTAATTTACCAAAGATTCATTGTTTTTTGTCAAGTCTTAATTTTGGCATTCGTTATTTGTTTGATACTCATTACTAGTGCTGTAAAAACGGCTGGGTTCGTTTGGTCGGCCTTTGGTTTTAGTTAAATAAAAATGAAGAGACCAACGTTTTTTCTATATTTCTTAGTCGACCACTATAGTCGAAATTTGAAAAAACAGACGAGAGTCGACCGTTAGTCTTAGTTCCAAAGGTCGACCAAACAAAACCCAGCCGTTTTTACAACACTAGGGGAGACCGGGGCTATCTCGACCATAAGATTTCAAAGAGGCCTGGACAAAAATTGTCGACCGATTTTCATAAACTTTTTTCAGAAAAATGTTCCTGCCCACAGTGTTTATCAAAGGGGAAAAAAAATACAGCAACACAGTTGATAGATTTTTCGTAATAAGGGTTCAAAAAAAAGACAACTCGTATAAATTCTAAAAATGACCGGTATACTAATTCACATATGTCTTAAATCGGAAAAACAAAATTTTACATTTTCATCCACATGGTATATACAAAACGCAACTTTTTCAACATTCGGTTCCAGACTAGTATCGTTAGTTTCGACGAACTGGGATTGCATCCTAAATTTTAACTGATCCGCGTGTTTCCTTTTAATTTCTTTATCAGTGCGAACATTATATGAATATGGGCCTTTACGTTGTATGATAAATCCTTTGTACCAGCCCGCTTTAATTTCATTCTGAATCCATAATGGATCTCCAACATTAAATTCCCTATAACACGCTTTTCGGTCATGGTAGCTCTTTTGTTTAGCTAATCTCTCCTTCCACTTTTCTTTCGGATCTGGTCGAATAAGGTCAAACGCTGTCCTTACTCTTCTTCCCAACAACAATTCCGCCTGAGCTTTACCCGTGGTTGCCTGAGGTGTATTCCTGTATGTCATAATTATTTGTTGAAAGCATAGTTCTTTCTCTCCCCCTGATTTTCTTGCTGCCCAGTATCTTGATTTTAGCGTTCGAATCATTCTCTCAGCTAATCCATTTGTTTTAGGGTGGTATGGAGTGGATGTTACGTGCTTAATGTTGTTGTTGTCACAAAATTTTGTGAATTCTTCACCGACAAATTGTGGTCCATTGTCTGATACTATTTGCAAGAGAATACCGAACCTGCAAAACCAATTTCGTAATTGCCTCACAATTTGTGGTCCTTTAATCGACGATAGTGTGGCTACCTCCACCTATTTCGATAATGCATCAATTAAAACCAACCAATAATTTTTTTCGACATGTCCGGCAATATCTATATGGACTCGATCCCAAGGACGGTCCGATACGGACCAAGAATATAAGGGAACTTCTTGTTCGGCTTGTCGGCCTTCTTGACAACCGTCACATTCCTTTACAAACAAATCAATACTCTTGTCCATTTCCGGCCACCAAACATAATATCGGGCTAAATTAAGCATTCCTGTGATCCCGGGGTGTCCTTGGTGTAATATTTTTAAAACCCACTTTTGTAAGTTTCTCGGTATTATTAACCAACACGCAATAATAATCCATCTTCAAATGACAGTTCCTTCCTTTGATTGTAGTACGTTTTCATGTCAAAACGGCATTTTTTAAATCCAACCGCCATTCTCGGTTGATCGCTAAAACTAATTCACGACACAAAGGATCTTGTTTAATTGATGTTTTTAGCATTTCATAATCTAACTTTAATTCATCTAACATGAGTAGTCCTACGTGATTGATCTGATCCGTCTCAAGGTATTTTGGATCTGGCAGTCTCGACAATTCAGCGCATTGATTGTTCTTTCCTGATCGGTATTTTATGTCGTATTGATATCCATTTAAAAATAAAGCTCACCGAATTAATCTATTATTGATCACTTTCGGTAAATCCCGATTTCCGAATAATCTGTTTGTGGTCCGTCAATACAAATTTTCGACCACGTAGGTATTGATCAAATTTTTGAACACCGAACACAATGGCTCGCGCTTCCCGATCAATTGTAGAGTATCGTTTCTCGGACTCGCTTAACGTCCTGGATGCGTACGCAATAGCTCTTTCGGACCCGTCTGCATATAAGTGTGATAGTACAGCACCTACACCAGTTTCAGAAGCATCTACCGCTAGGTATAAAGGCAATGAGGTTGAATACGGTACCAATGTATTGGACGTTGAAAGTATCAGTTTAACATCGTTAAAAACCTTCTGCTCTTTAGTCGTCCATTTCCAACCTATTGATGAGCCCGTCAATGCATGCAAGGGTGCGCGTTTTTCGTGTAGCATTAGGATGAACCTTTCCTGATAATTAACTAGTCCTAAAAAGGAACGTAGTTCTTTTTTGTTTTGTGGTTCTTTGAAATTAACAATGGCTTCCACTCGCTCTTGAGTCGGGTGGATCCCTGTTGCCACGATCACATGTCCCAAGTATTTAACTGAATTTTGGAAAAATTTAACCTTTTCCTTCTTTGCTTTTAGACCAGCGTCCTGTACCCTCCTTAGTACTTCGTTCAGATTTTGCAGGTGGTCAAATTCATTTACCCCGTAGCTATGATATCGTCTAGAAGTACGCCGGTATAGGGAATCCCATCTAATAATTCCTCCATATAACGTTGGAATAAATTTGGTGCTACGAAAATCCAAATGGAAGACGTTTATATCGATAATAACCTAAATGTGTTGCGATAGTGAGATACTGTCGCGACTTTTCTTCGACCTTCATCTAAAGATAGGCATCACGTAAGTTAATCACTGTAAATTTCTGCCCTCCTGCGATCTTCAGAATTAAATCGTCAAATGTCGGAAGTAGATGGTTGTTTAAAGTTAGGAAGGGATTGATAGTACCTCGAAAATCGCCGCAGATTCTAATGGAATTATTTGATTTTAATACATTTACTATTGGAGTTGCCCATGTTATTGATGTTGCTGCAGGATCAACATGTTCAATTATATCTTCGTCCAATAATCTTTTAATTTCCTCTTCAACTTTATTCCTTAAAGGAAAAGGAACTCTTCGTGCAGGAAATGCTATGGCTTTAACTTCTTCCTTTACAAAAAGATTTACCTCATAATCTTTAATACAGCCAGTGCCATCACTGAACTCATTGGTATACTCAACCAATTCCTCTTCTATGTTTTGAGGTTTTTATTCTATTGCATTAATCTTAACTTGATGAGGAAGTTTTAGGTTAAAAGCTTGCATCCAATTTAACCCAAAGATGGGGTCTTCTTCTACAGTTGTTACAATAGCTGTTAATTTTAAAGTTTTATTGTTTAAATTGACATAGACTTGTGTTTCTCCACATTTAGGAACTGGATTGTTTCCAAAAGCTTTAATCTTGGGGCATGGTGTTAATTGAGGTTTATATAAAATGTTGTAGATATTCTTGTTAATTACAGATACTGATGAGCCAGTATCATATAACATTTTGAAAATTTTCTGATTAATCCTTACATGAAAATGTATGGTTTAAGGTGAGTTACATTATTAACATAAATTTTTCCAATTGTATTAATAATCTGGTTTACTTTGTATGAGGATTTGCACATTTTTGCAAAGTGCCCTCTATGATGACATATGGAACTTTCTTTTAAAAATGCTGGACATTGCTTCATTGCATGTGACTTACCACATCTATAGCAATTCCTTATGAATGATTGTTGATGTTCATCCTTTTTTGTAGCAAATTGTTTTATTGATTGCTTATGCTTTTGATTTGAGTACATTGGATTTGGTTTTTTATAATTTTGAATTTTGTTTAAATCTTGTGATTTTTTAACTTCTTTATTAGCTATCTCCATTGATTCAGCTAGATTAAATATATCATTAAATGTTACCACATCACCCTCTTTCTTTAAAGCTTCAGGCCATCTGGTCCTGACATCAATTCCCAATGATATGTTTTGATACCCATTTAACAGTTGGTCACGGAGCCGTTCATCTAAATTAGATTTGAAGTCACAATTTTCTGCAGATGATTTAATCTTGTTACATACTCAATCAGAGTTTCATCATTTCTTTTAAGACATCTCATGAATTGTAATCTTGAGTGGAAAATTGTACTTCTTTGTGAAAATACCTTTTTCATTAATTTTAATAAGTCTTCATATTTCAACAAGGATATATCTTCAGGGTAAAAAAAGTTTATTAGAGTTTCAATGTTTTTCTGACCCATGTATCCTAATATGATTTTGCATCGAGTAGCTTTAGGCACATTTTTAGCCTCAAAAATATTAGTGATAGTTATTATGTAAACTCGGGCCTTCGGCCCTCGTGGGAAGGGGGAGGGGAGAAGGGAAGGGGGGAAGGGAAGGGGGGAAGGGAAGGGGGGAAGGGAAGGGGGGGGGAGGGAAGGGAAGAGGGGACGACTCATCAATTCTACGTATAAATGTAGCTTATTTGCTATGCAATTTATGGGCGAGAAAGGTGAGAAGGGGCGAGAATGCCTATAGGGGGGTATTAAATGCAAAAGAATTGGACTGACGGGCATAAGGTAATTATCAATGTTAGCCAAAAAAAACGTAAAATTTTATTATGATTTACAATTTGACGAAGCGGGAAAATATAAATGAGTTAAGTGTATAAATGTCGGCTGGATAAAGTATATAAATATCATCTTTATTATTTTTTAATAAATGAAATTAGGTTAAACATCATTCTAAAATTAATTTTAATCTTGCACAACTTGTTGATTTCTAAGATTAGATATATAGACTTTCACATACTAAAACATTCTGGGCATAATTTATTCCATAACCGGAAAACGTTAAATTTTTAATTAAAATTTCAATTTGCAATAACAATTTTTATCGTACGTATATAAATTAAATAATAGTTATTATTGTATTAAATTTTTCGTGGCTGCCTTCCACATTTGATTTTCTAATGTATCTAAAAAATAATATAACATAAAAATGTTACATTTATATGGTCACAAAACGCAATTCTACATAGCAAGTTTAAAATAATAAAAAAAGTCAATATAAAACACACAAATTTTTGGTTGCCCCAGTATAGGTATGTTGAATTTAAGCTTTTTGGGGTCGGAACATAACCACACATAAGGTGAAGCGCTAACGCCTTCGGGTTTCTTTGTAATTAATAATATTCTCTTTAATTTATAACAATTTGATTTAAGATTTATATAGAGTATAAAAAAGTGGCGAATTTAATACTTAGATTTCCAACGCGCACATTTAAATTAAAGGATTAGAAAAAAAAAGTATCAGCAGTTTAAAGCATTTAACGACTAGATTATATAAAAGTTTTCCTTCTTTTAATGAAGTTAAATCCTAGTCCTATTAATGATTTGACTAATGCATAGAACTACCATACTATTTCTAGACCCTATTATATTAATTTCTATCTTTCAATTAACCGGCCTCGAGTTATTGTGCGAGATTTAGAAAGAACGATTCCATCAGAAAGTTATTATTGTTTATTGAGCTTCAACGTTCATACTATAGCATATGTGGGTATTGGTGAAAAAGTGGTTTTAATAAATTAGTATTTTATTTTATATACTTATTCCGTTAAAACTAAACGCTCACACTACCCCCCCCCCTTCCCTCCGTTAAAACTAAACGCATATAATAATCAATAATAATAAAAAGGGGTTGAGGGATGATCTCCTCCACTCCCGCCCAAAACTAAACGCTCACACTACCCCCCCCCCTTCCCTCCGTTAAAACTAAACGCATATAATAATCAATAATAATAAAAAGGGGTTGAGGGATGATCTCCTCCACTCCCGCCCCCTAATAATACCAACTCAGCGGAGGAAGGATAAGAGGGTAAGATAGGGCATCTTTATTTTATTTTTATAGAAATTAGGTTAAACATTTTAGGTTAGGAGGGTTGTCTCTTTTTTTGGCAGCAGAATCACTAATTTACCACACAATCTGTAGCGTAGTAAATCATGGAGTTAACTAATTGTTATAAATTCTATAGCTATAAAAATATAGGGGGGTATTAAATGCCTAATGATTAATTAATTATTTATACAAATTTTCCATTTATAGGCAAAATGTAATATAGGTAAAATGTAATATAGGCAAGGGTTAGGGTTAGATTTAGTGTTTGCATCTAGTTGCGTATTACATTAGTTTTTACGGCCTTTAGTGATTATGGGTCTAACGAACATTATATTATAAAACATCACAATGTTAAGAATTTGCAGAATTGTTGGGAGAAATTTTTTGTTGAATTTGAACAATTTTTAATTAAAAAAATCAAAAATTTGGCCAATGGTCATTTTTTCTCCATTGGTCAGTACCAACAGATACTCTATAAGTCAATGATAGCCAAAAAAAACGGAAAGAAAAAATTTGATGCTCACTTTGGCCAATGGTCATTTTTTCCATTGGTCAGCAGCCAGCACACGGTAAAAGTGGATATAAATTCATAAGAGTAAAAAAACGAGAAAAAAAAATTTCGAGTCACATTTTGGCCAATGGTCATTTTTTTCCATTCGTCAGCAGCCAGGACACGGTAAAAGTGGATATAAATTTATAATAGTCAAAAAAAAACGAGAAAAAAAAATTTCGAATCACATTTTGGCCATTGGTCATTTTATTCCATTGGTCAGCAGCCAGCGGACGGCCAAAAAGTCATAATAGCAATGGTAGGAACAGGAACAATCATAATAGTCAAAAAAAACGAAAAAAATAATTTCGATTCACATTTTGGCCAATGGTCATTTTTTCCATCGGTCAGGAGCCAGCGGACGGCCAAAAAGTCATAATAGCAATAATAGTAACAGGAACAATCATAATAGTCAAAAAAAAACGAAAAAATAAACTCGGATTTATATTTTGGCCAATGGTCATTATTTTCATTGGTCAGCAGCCAGCGGACGGTTAAAAAGTCATAATAGCAATGGTAGGAACAGGAACAATTATAATAGTCAAAAAAAACGAAAAAAATAATTTCGATTCACATTTTGGCCAATGGTCATTTTTTTCATTGGTCAGCAGCCAGCGGACGGCCAAAAATTCTTATTATCAATGTTAGTAACAAGAACAATCATAAGAGTCAAAAAAAACTCCGGGATTCTAACTAAAAAACTAGTTAAATTGCATAGCAATTAAAAGTAAACAACTTTTATTTATGTTTATTATATAACTAGTTAAATTGCATAGCAATTAAAAGTAAACAACTTTTATTTATGTTTATTATATAATAGATAATTTAACAAATCTTATATATAACACACCGAGGGAGATAGAGATGAGGGGTGGGGCACCTCTTTCTCATGCATTAATTTAAAAAATCGATAACCTAATATACCCAATGCAAATAGATAGGGAGGGTAACGGACAGACAGACAGACGGACGGACAACGGACGGACAACAAAAAACGAGCCCATAAATTGCATAGCAATTAATATATATATTGAAATATTATCACCTTGTTTAAAATTAGGTATTAGTCACCCCACATCCCATATTTGTAATTGCAAATCTACATGTATTTACAAGTGTATGATTTAATTTCTGATATATAAATAAAATTTATTTCTTGTTATATAGATACTTATTAAGTAACAACTTACTCAAGCTATTTCCTTTTTCAAATGTAACAGCTTTAATTTCAGTGGAACTTTAAAAGTGCAGGAGATTTTAATATAACTTTAAGTTTCTTACTGATTTCAATTATAAAAGGCAAATGATTTGTATACTAATATTTTAATAAGTGGTTTTAACTTAATCATCAGTAATGAAAGATAATATTCATTAAAATAGATTTGCTAAACACATCCATGAACATTAAAAAAACAAGTGAAAGTAGGGAATATTTTTCACTCCTACACTTTAATTTATAAAAAAATAAAAAACATTATCATTAAAAATTTAATTATATATTGCTTACTAAATATCTTTGTAATAATAAGAACATATAAAATAAGGTATCAAATTTTTTTGTTGTAGATTGAAAACAAAGTTATATTGAGTTTTTATGAACACACATTAGTATGATTAGTACATTAATTAATAATTTTTTATAGTATTTAAGATGGCCTCCAAATTTCTGTGTATAAACGAGCTAAGTATTTATTTAGTATTATATCCTTTCAGAACAAAAAACGCAATGAATCAATAATGAATGTGCTTTTCTCTTTTTTATAATGGTGCGATGATAACAATGAATTCGCTTTTTTCTAAAGCTCAAAATAAGTGATTGCAAACTACGCGAAAATGAATGAATTATTTTATAATAATTTTATAATAACGATGAATGTGCAATTACACTAACTAACGCGAAGGCCATTAAAAGGCTCAACGAAAAGGTAGTTAAAACCAGTAAGCGCTTGAGATGGGTAATAAAATCATAAAATCTTATCCTGGTGACAAAAGTTAATCGGAAAAGTAGTTAAAACCAGTAAGCGAGGGGGGGGGGGGTATAGGGGAAAAGAAACCGACTACGAAAACGGTGTGAAACACCACACCTCCCCCTTTAGCGAGAAGTCGAAGACTTGAAGTCTGTGGTTGTTGTTATTGTTTTCCTTTTCTCTCTCTCTGCGCTTTTCTTTTAAGTA